>OU696696.1:293467687-294915576 GCA_916050605.2 Platycheirus albimanus | reverse complement strand
AAACGGTTGTAGGTGTAACACCACATGCATTTTTTTAATCATAATTCAATACTTACGCCTATAGCTAAGCTGCTAAACACCGATCGAACACTTTAAACAGTCCAAGTAAAGTTTATAAATTTATTATTAATTAGCCGTTGTTAGCGCAAACATATCTGAACAAATCAAAGGTGTAAATGATCAACCCACTTTTGGTGACCAGTTTTTTATCGTTACAGTAACTATAGGTGTAGATCTGTCACAAACTGAGTCATATTGCGCGATATGGCGATATACATAGGCACGAAAATCGATATTAGTGAATGTGACTTTTTGCTCATTCTCATTCAAATTTATTTATTGTGTGGGAGTTCGAGAGGAAACCATGATTTTTTGTGGAGATAATATTGTAATTGTAACAATGAACTTATTTTAATAATATTCTGGTAGAATAGAGCAGGATGTGAAGGAGTTGGGATAGATTTGAAAGAGAATAGTAGTTCACACATACTAAGCAATAACCTTCATTATTTCAGCTGGGACACTTTTCATATGATGTAGGTTCTTACTGCAGGCGATTTCTTGAACTTTAAAAGATTCCCATTTTTTGAGAAAGATTCTAAATGCGTTTGAACTAATTTCTTGAAGCATGTTAAAGGGCTCTTTTATTACAGTAGTTTATGAGAAAATTAGAAATATGACACGATAGTTGAGGAGGAGCCAAGGACTAGTGACGTAAACTCTCAACTATTTGTAGATGTGCATGTGCATAGATACTCTGTAGGAATAGAAAGGACCTACATTTTTCCTCCGAATCCGACAGCTAGACAAGGGGCCCAGGGGGCACTGGATTACAATAGTTTGCAAAAATAAACTTTAAGTCTGAGTAGGTTCATACATAGTACATACATTAAATGTTATAAATCAAATCTGATATTTTGATAAGCAAAAGCTTTAGCTTACATACATACATATGTACGTATGAAAAAAAAGCGAAGCGGCGGCGTGTGCCATATTTTACAAATTAATATAGGAGTCAGAATGGGAGGAGGTGGAAAAGGTAGGAACGGGGACGGAAGGGTATAAGGCATGGATCGAGGAACAGGAACTAGAAAAGGGAAGCAAACAAAAAAGAACACCGGAAAAGGACAAAAAAAGAACATACATATATTAAAACCGGACGGGAAAGAAGGAATACCAAGGAGGGAAAGGGAACGGAACCAAGGTTGATAAGGAACAATCCGACGGAATATAGCGCCGGAAATCGGTACTCAAATGTCAGCGTTTGCCTCGACCCCTAATGGTTTGGCTGATTTACCACATTATCGTGAACGAACATTTTTCTTGAAAACGACAAAAACTATTTTAATGAAACTTTTCGTGTGGTTTTTTGTACAGTATAATTTTCCATAAAAAGGCTTAGCGAAGTATCTCCCATGAAACGGTTTTTAAAATTACCAGACTATCATAAGCCACTAACTCGATCGGTTTCGATGAAATTTTTAAAGTTTTTTTATAAGTGAAATAAAATTTATTTTGCATTTTTGAGTTTTTGGCCTACGTCCAATTTTGGTATCATTTTTTCGGGATTTGGGAAAAAGCTTACTTTGGTATACCCTGACCCACGTTTACGGTAATTGTGATGTTAATACTATTTTATTTTAAAAGAAATAATTGATTTTTTAAATGCGTTTATATAAATTTGATATTTTGTGTCAGTTTTGAGATATCTATTGTCTGCCTGTTTCATTTTTCCCGCCCATGCTAGATTTTCGAATTTCGGGTAGATTTTTTCTATAAAATGAGTAAAAAACATAGCGTTTTAATATTTTTTTGAATGAACGTACTCGTTCCATTTTTAAAATAAGATCTGCCTATGATCGCAAGTAAAAAATTTAAAACAAATATGCAGAAAAACGCTCAGATTTTGTTACTTGGGAAAACCTATACAGCAGTTAAAAAGGGTTTTCTGATTTTGTTTTAAGTTTCTAACACAGTCGGCAATAAAAATAGTTTTCATTTAATGCCATAGGTTTGTCAAATTATAAGTTGAATAAAAAAACCGTTACTTAAAAGGTACTACAATGTAGTTTGAGCCTTGCTGAAACGAAATAAAAGTGGTCTTGGGGTTTGAGATTTTGATATATACTTTACCAGTTCTGAACCTTTTCTTATGTCGTTGTCAACTTGTGACCAGTTCCATAAAAAAGTTAAAACCAAGTTCTTACATACAATTATTATTCAAAACCGTCAGAGCCGGTAAATTTGAAAATAAAAAAACTTTGACTAAGATTGAGCTGCTCATTGAAGTGAATTAAATAAATATTTGTAATCAGGGACGGATTTGGGGGAGGGTATCCGGGGCAACGGCCCGGGGCCTCTACAATATAGGGGCCCCATAATAGAGACTTCGGAAAAAAATCTTTTTCACATGTTTCATCTATAACTTTTTACGTTATAGATGAAAAAATTTGAACGATACCGAATTATAATTGAAATCGAAGAAAAAAGGCGGACAGTTTTACGTTTTAAAAAAGCTTAGCGACACTCGTTGGTCTTGTCGAAGTGAAGCTACGATCTACGAAGGCCATTGTCAATGGCTATTCGGAAATCAAAGAGGCTCTAACCAGTATATCTATATATAAATAGGCAAGCAGTTTGTTCGTGGTACCAATTGCGAGGTGGTTACGCAACCGATTGAGATGATATATATATCTTTGGAAAGGTATTAATGAGTAGGTGTGCTGGTAATATTTTGTTTTGTATTTTTTTTTGGAAAATACAGGTGAAAATGTCTTGGTGTGTTTTGTTTACCATTTTTTTCATATAAATTCGCTGCGAAATTTTTTTTCCCACAGTTTTGGGCATTTAAATGTTTTTTTTAAACTTATTAAAAATAAAAATAAAATAAAAATTGAACAATTAATTTTGGCCACTGGGCGATTCTAGTCTTCCGATAAAGAACAAAAACATAATATCGTGAGGAATGCATAGCACCTTCTAAAAGAAATGAGTCGTATCGAAAGATCTTTACCTATTTGCTATAGTTTGGAAAAATATCTTGGAGCGATTCAACGCTACAAACATGATGTTGCAAGATACGAAAATGATTCTTGAATATGCAGCGTGTGCATTACAATCATTGAAAATATTCGTGGAATCCGAAAGAAAAAAAGCCCACACTTATCAATACGAACAATCACGCACGGTTACAAGAAATGTGAGGTTGATTATCAACTTGAATCTGCTCGATTACAAGAGCAAGACGCAATGGGACTAATCCGTCTTTCAAGGTTATCGCTCCTAACCTAAGCATTGAAGGGGATTTACTTCGGGAACTGGAGTTTCATCCGTTCGTTAACCCTTTATATATTTATTTGTATGTGTGTTTGGTTTCACAATAAATTTATTTATTGACTGACAAACTCGAGTGAAAAGAATTGTTCATTTTATTTATAAATTAATTTGGGGGAGGGGGCTCCACTTCTTTGTTGTCCCAGGGCCTGCATACCTCTAAATGCGTCCCTGGTTTCAATCATTGCATGCAAAATTGCAACTCCATCTTACGGAAAACTACAAAGAACTGTGACTACAATCAAGCAATTGCCAACGGGAGCGTATTGGAATTGAGCAATTTAAACTCGCTTTTTCCAAAAATCCCGAAAAAGAATTTTTAAGATTCGGTCTACTTAAAAAACTTTTTTTTTTAAATCCTGTATTCTAAAATTGCGCTTGTTGAAACCTTTTTACAGTTTTACCACTTATCGCGCGATTTTTTAAAATAAAACAACTAGTTTTGGTAGCAAAAGAGGGATTACAAACTGAATGACTTTAAAAAGGAGGGACTATAAAAAACTAGATTAAAAAAGCGGTATTTCAAAAACGGGAATATACAATTCGGGATATTGAACCCAACCTGTTTTGTCAACAACGACCTAGATCTGTTATATTATGAAGTTTCATCAAAATTGCCAGAGTCATTTTCGAGGAAATCCAAAACGATAAAAAAAAAAAACATTTACTTGAAGTAGCGGTTCGAGTCTGGCTTTAACGAATTAAAAAAAACGTTAATTTTTAAACTGCTATATGTATGTACATAATGTATGAAGTTTGAAGAAAATACGTCAGGCCGTTAGGCTATAGGCTGACTTGAAAAAGCGCACAGAAAGACCGACGCGCGACGGATAGTAGGCCGAAAACCCTTTTTTGGGCCTCAACCATTGTTATGTCATGTTTAGACTTCGATTTGTTTCTAATATGTAGCTACTTGCCTTATTGAGCACGCAAAAACACTCGCATACAAAATTTTCAGAAACAAAAACATTTCCAAATCAGTTTCATTGGCTTTTTTTAATTCACACTGCATATTAAGAAGATACACATTTAAAACCAAGTTTTAACAATTTCTATAGCACATTGATTTCCCTCCTCATAATTCTAAATTATTTATTCCAAAAACCGTTAATCAATTGTAGGCCTTAATCAATATAGGTACCCTACTCCGTACTCCCATAACTACATTTATCTAACATAATTCTTATCCAAACGCAAATCATAAATTGAATAAAAATATTTGATTGCATGCACAGTTTCGATTGAGTTTTAGTCTCTACTGTTTTTCCCATTTGAATTTTTTTTTTTTTCTTTTTCAATGTATCTCCGCTTCGCAGTCCGCAACGTCACCGTTATAGAGTGAATAGTACTCGCACAATACTTCCTGTGTAGTGGCAGTGGGGTTGGCTCTTGGCTCCAATAAATCGAAACAGGAATACAAAAAAAACAATAGTAGTGTTCGGCATTAAGACTTCTTTCACATTGATTTGCTGCCGCAGATGCAATCTTGAGTCTCACGGCCGGCACGGCGCGCCAGAGAGAAATTTTTCTTTTTCATTTTCTTTATCCACAAGATATACAGAGAAGAACAGATTTTTCTTTGTTCGCCAAACAATCACAACTAAGGCCTTTCCCAACATCAGAATCAGATATTGCGAAATACAAAGTGTACCTATATAAAATAACAAAGGATCTTACCTTTTTCCATCGATTCCAGCTATCAGGATCACATCACACAGCTGCTCATTTTCTAAATAGTTTTGCATTCTTTTGAGAACACTCTCAGCATGATCACGACACCGGAAATACTCATCCTGGCTGACAGTTGATGTTAAACTACCCATGGAAAAGTCACGGGTCAATGAATCTTCGGCTATTAGGCTTATTCTTGCACTTGACGAAGTAGACTCCCTGCTCGGGCTCTCTTTGTTACTCGCAGACATCGTGGTGTGGTGTCTTTGTATTTAAATTATACGCACAATAATTCAACAATTTACACTTTAAATGTTTTTTTTTTTTGTATATTATGTTCCTTTCAAAATTTTCTTTCTTTTTGCATTTGTAAATTTTTGTTTTTTTTTTAAAGAAGTCAATTTGAAACTGAAATTTGAGGTATATATTAGTTTAATAAGACATGCAATGTTAATTTATAACCGCCACCGTTTTGCAAAACTTGTTCCATCCAATCCAACAAACCGAGTCGTACTGAATTTATATTTACTGTCGTTTACTTAAGTCTCATGCTAGCTAGATGCGTTTAGCTAGAGGCAAGTCAAGTCGCAACTCGCAAGTGTACACACACAAGATACTAGATGGATGTTCTTGGTACGAATTTATTTCTTGGTTTTATTCTTTTTTTGTTGTTGTTGTTTTTGTTTTCAAATAAAGAAATAATAATTAACACAATAAGTTGAACTAGTATAGAGCTTTGTAATGAGTGGACTGGAAACAGAAGAGAAAGAGTTCAAAATAATAATAAGCAACAGCCAGCGCAACGTACTAAGAAAATTCCCACAACAAATAATAAAAAATAATACGAATACGGGGCAACTATGCGATACCTAGGAAATATGACGACAAAGAGGCTACGATTGTTTTGGATACAGTGAAGATGAAAAAATAACACCACAAACAGCAAATAAATAAACTTTCTAGATTTGTGTATCCTTGAATATTTGTGACCTTCAATGGTCATTGGACTAAAATAAATAACATACGCAACTTTGAGAAATTATTAAAACGGAAATATGGATTCATTTGATTGTTTGTTCATAATAAGAGGGTATACCTTTTTAGGATAGGTTTAGGACTATTGTTTCTTTACAAATCTAGTTACTTGTTTATAGGGTGAAATGGGGTAGTAAAAAGATTAATATCTCTTGACCAAAACAGTAAACATGCTATAGTTAGGTTAGGTTAGGTTGGTGGGCTGATGGATGGTGTTGTGTCCATCACACTTAGATCAATGTAGATCCATTGTGATACCCTGGGAGGCTATGGGCCTCAAACCTTTTTGAGGCGTTGATAAATCCGAGCAGGTTTGAACCCGCTTGTTCAGATAGTTCTTCTAAATCCTCGAAGAAGTGACTTCCTAGAACTTTATCTATGTCGCCACAACCTCTGCACAAGTCAGTATCCGTGCTGAGCTTCAATTTATATTTTTGTGGTAACGAAGCATGTTGTGCCCGGTCAGTATGCTCACAAGGGATTTTAACGATTTTTTGTTGAGTTGTAGAATCTTCTCTGTTCTTTGTTTATTAAAGTAGAGCCACTGTTTCCTGGTTATGACACAGGAGTCGAGCGGGGTTGGGATCTTTATCCTTGAGTCTGATCGTTTGAATTCTAGGGATGATCCCTTTCTTGCCAGTTCATCAGGTCTTTCATTTCCTTGTTTTTTAGTGAGTCCGCACGCAAGGGGTTATTAAAACTCTTACCATGAGTTAACACAGTACGAGCTTTTAGGAAGTTTGGATAGAGGATAAAAGGAGATACCGATGCACATTGGTTTTAAGTGTCTGTATACCGTAATGGGAGGGGGGGGGAGTCGAGCTGGGTAAAGCGAGTGTTACGGGGAAGTAGTTTAAGTGGAGGAATGCATGTGGCTATTTCGCTGGAGCGCTGTTTATGGTAGTAGCGAATAGCGATAAAGGATAGACAAGAAAAATTACGGCAATGTTCAAACGAAACAAATGTTTCGGTAATGAAGCAGCTGGCGTCACTGCCAGGACCTCAGCTTGAAAGACGCTGCTGTAATCGGGGAGCATAACTAATCCGGCTAGTACGGGTGCTTGTGAGTAAAAGCCTGAACCCACACCAATTTTCATTCTGGAGCCATCTGTAAGGATTTGAATGCCTGATTCGCATTGTGTCTGGTTGTTAAGCCAGTCTTCTCTATTCGAAAAAGAAAAATCTAAACAGAATGTTGTGTAGTGTGTGCATATATTGCAGCCCGTTTATGTCTGTAGAATCTGTGGATGGCCTGTCTGGCTTGGTTTCCAGTTTTGATTTTGGCTTAATCGGAGGGTGCCGTTTGCAAATTCCTTCATAAAGAGGTCCAGGGGTTTTAGATTGAGAATAGCTTCCAGCCCTGCAGTAGGAGTGGTTCTCATAGCCCCAGTTGTGCTTATACACGCCATTCGTTGGAGGCATCTATCGTCATTTGCAACCAGACCAAATTGTCATATATGTCATTATCGGTCTCACTATTGCCGTGCACATCTACATGATAATCTTGGGACTAGGCCCCCAACTTACCACGTATTTCCTCCAATATCTATGCGAAGACACCAGTTTCACAATTGTTGCTAATGTAAAACTGGTGTGCGCAGCTAGATTTATAGTAAAAAGGGAATTCTACTCTCTCTCAGTATTCAATAGGTCTATATTATAAAATTTGGATTCAAGAATATGTCACATGTTAGCCCAGTCAAATTAGGGTTTTTCCTCGGAATCTGAGATAATAAGTTGAAAATTGTTCCGGTGCACACCTTCGTTTTGGTGTTCTTAAAGTTGTCACAAAAGTCTCATAAGCCTCGTGTGGCGTTGACACAAGGTCAAGTCAAGAAAATCAGTTTTTTTTTTAATTTAATGAAAAACGGTTTGTTTTAGGGAAAAAAATTGTTCCACAAGCGTGTAATTGAGAAAATTCCCAACACAAATGGTAATGAGAGTCTAGTACGTTTCATTTACCGCTAACAAGTTACTGCAGTTCAAAGAATCCCAAGTAACGCACGGGTAATTTAATTCAAATATGTAGTACCTACTATTCTTGCTTTAATATGTAAGGCCAGATACATCTTCTTTTATTTTTAAGTGCAAAATTAATTATCTGAACAATAAATTTTCAAACTAAAAATTTAAAAAAAAATGAAAATTTTTTTTTTTTTTTTTTTTTGAAAATTGTACGTCATTAAGTAATGTACTGTATTTTTGTTTACAACAGTCAATGCTCTTTTTTGTCATGCTCATCATGCTGTGTCAAGCTCGCTTCGTTACAATTCTCATTTGGCCACGGGTACTGTTGTATTTTTATAATTAAAGCACACTAACGGGCTTTAAATATCCTACAAACGTTAACAATAGGAGGTTTAGGAAAATTGGACTGAGCCTTAAAAGAAATGCTAATGCACATTTGTTTGGAAAGAATGGAAAGAAAAATATAGTCGCGTTATTCATTCTACATTCGTGAAGTGCGGCTATGAAAGGAGCCTCTATATATTTAATTAATCGGATGTACGAAAGAGTAGGGTAAGGGGAATTCCCAGCATATTTACAATTACAAGGAAATTGATTCAAGGAAGAAATGAAACTGTCTATAGGGCTGGAGAACTGCTAATAAAAGTAACGATAAAGAAGGCGAGACAACAAACATTTTGATAGTATTCCAATAATATACAAATATTTTTGTTAAAACGATCTTTAGATTTTTTTCTGGGAGACGATTAAATGACGAGGCATGAGAGTTGTACTTAAAATAAAAACGAAATTAAGTACTGTACGATTTTTTTGAAATCCGATCAATTACATGGCTATGCTGATGAAATTGACATTATTGGAAGAACGAAGCGCGTTGTCAGTGGAGCATTCGCAAGTATTGAAGTGGAAGCGGCTCGAATGGGTCTGGCTGTAAATGAAGATAAAACAAAGTATATGCTGTCCTCGGGTGAAGTAGATCATCACCGTAGGCTCGGACAAAACGTCACAATGGACAGATATAACTTTGAGGTTGTCAAGGACTTTGTCTATTTGGGTTCCACTATAACCTCTCAGAATCACTCTTGCCAATCGCTGTTTCTTCGGGCTTAGAAGTCATTTTAGTAGCAAAGCTCTCTCTCAAATTACCAAGGAGACACTATACAAGACCCTAATCATCACAGCCCTGCTGTATGGGGCACAACCGTGAAAACTGGCACAATCAGATGAATACAGGATGGGGTGCTTTGAGAGAAAGATTCTTCGGGTGATATTCGGTCCTGTATGTATCAATGGAGTATGGAGGAGAAGATTCAATGGCGAACTGTACGGGATATACAGCGACATTGACTTAGTTAAGAAGCTGAAAATACAGCGGATTAGATGACGGGGTCATGTGGAGCGTATGGACGAAAACGCTCCTGCCCGGCGAGTCTTCAATTCCAACCCGGAGGTCGGACGCAGTTTTGGAAGACCCTATCTAAGGTGGCGCGATCAAGTTGAGAACGACCTCAACCAATTTGGTGTGCCTAACTGAAAGCGTTCGTATCGTAGGTACCTACTTCCCTTAAAAAAAGAATTATTGTGATGATGGATTGAGGGGTTCGCCGTAAAATGAAGAACGGATCAGCTCTAGTTTTTCACATTTCTCAGAGCGCACTAAAGCAATGCACATCATACAAACCAATATTGGGTTTGGATTTGAGGCCAGGATCAATCATTAAATGTCATTTTCTGTAGTTTCATGATTTTGAAATTTTGTGGTTGAACTTTAAAATCGTTTTTTATCTCCGGTGGAAAGAAGTTCCCGAATACCTCCCAAGAAAAATGTTTCTAAAATTTATTTTGTATAGACCTGACTCACATAATTTATTGTATGATTGTTTTAATTTGTTTCATAAAAATATTAATTAAAAAAAAAAAACTCGGTACAAATTTAAAAAAAAAAATCCAATAAAAATAATAGCAAATGGTTTGTTACTTTTAGGCTTCACTGTTTGTCTGTAACTCGCTATCTCAGGAAGGTACCTGCTCCTGCTACCCACAAGAAAATGAGTTTTTTTTTTAAAGTAAAAGAAGCAGAACAGTTAGGAAAATTGTTTAGAATTTAAAGAATATCATTATCATTTTATTTTAAAAACAAATTTCAACTGATTGTTGCTATTTCATTTATATTCAATCTCTTCGTATTCCTCTCTTGTTCACATAAACAAATATTACGATACGAGTGGTATTTTATGGATTGGATTTTGCAAGAAAACATAACAAAAATCGAGAGAAATTGTTGTTTTGCAAAATATCATGTTGTTTTAGTTTTGTTTGCACACAAATCAACAGCACGTTTGCTCAACAACAATTAACTTACCAAAGTAATAATATTTTTTTCACTTTTAAAGTTTATTCGCGTTTAGATTAAACAAAGAACAAAATTAATTAAGGAACACCAACCATTTATTCAAATGTAAATAATCAAATTATTTGGATTGTCAAAGAGTATAAGAGATTTTACTTTCCAAGACTGGAAGATGGGAAGTGATGCCAAGTTTAATTTCGACTTCAATACGTTAAGGTGCGTCCATATTATGCCGAATGATACTGAACGGCTTATGCCGTTCTGCAATAGTAAAGTAGAGTGGGAGAGAGCTATACGGCATTATACAGAAGAGTGAAAAGATAAACACATATAAATACTCGTCAACATGAACATATATGTTTTAATCTTTATTTCTCCTACATTTCTGTTCTGCATTTTTTTCTCCAATCTCTGTTGAACAAGAATGATTTTTATGTTGTATACTTTCTGCAGAAATCTAGATGCAGAACAATGAAAATCCACCATTAGTGCTAATATCTTTAAAATCGTGCATTCGTATTCGTATGGGGATAACTCACTTTATAATTTGCAAACACAAATGGTTAGCTGCGGTGACAAGAAAACTCAAGAAAATTGACGGATAGAAAGGTGTGTCTATTGAAATGAATATATGGACTGAAAAATATAATTTGATTTGAAATCCATTTTTGGCACACAAATCCAATCAAGCAACTCCATGCCAATGCATCTGGCAGTTGTGCCGACATAATCAAACAAATTAAAACTAATCGTAAGAGAAACCCCATTTCCTGCATGACAGGTTTGAAAAAAGATTTGTGTAGCTGAAGCTGTAGTGCATAGCACTGTCAAAGCTAAACGCATGCAATTTCAATATCACGGCTACAATTATAGTTGTCGCTCAAGTTCAAACAAACTCAACTTAAGCTACAGCTGCTACACCATCCAAGACAGTTAAGCTCAACTACCTAGAAATGTTTACAATTATTTTATAAAAATGTTACTGATGCAAATTTAAGGACGTACTTACATTACCGAGTTAGCTTGGTATCACTTAAATAGTATTAACATACAAATGTCAAATTTATTTCCAAAATGGGAAACTGGAACCTTCCAAGTTGATTGTTTTAAAAGTACTTATACAAGCAGTGCTACCACTTTCTTTTTTCAAATGAATACAAAATTATTCATATTGTGTCAAAAAATATGTCTCATTTAAACTTTAGTCCTTATTATCAGTGCTAAAAACTAAAAGTGCTAGTCAAGTAATCGAAACACTAAAAAATAAAGAATTTTGAGGGATTTCAAAAGTTATAGAAAGCATTTCTCATTCCTCATTGTCAATATTAAGACATTTGTGACGCAGTGTTCATACATAATTTCATTTTGCAAGCTCTGGAGATTACGTTTGACTGTTTAGGACTCTTGTGCCTCGCCACTCCGTTTACAATATAATCTAAAGATAGCAGCGGTGCCTAGTGCCCACTGATTGCAACATTAATTATACTTCCTATTCATAGTTATAAAGGTGCATGCAAATAGACAGAACTTATTTAACTCACATTTTGATACCTTCCAGCGTTTTCTTGTTTTAATAAATTTTTCTTTAAATTTCTGTCCCAGACAGAAAAATGACAATGGCAAAAATATAATTCAACCTCTTCGTTTCTGCTCTTGTATAAAGCACCAAAGTGGGAGCACTGAGTCAGCCAATTGGAACAAAATACATTTCCACTTCTACATGTAAAATTATGTGATTTTTTTTTGGGTCGCTTGATCAAATCTTTTTCGTGTGAAATATGATCAAACATCAAAAAGTGTTTTTCTTTTGGGCAATGATCATATCTTTTTGTGGTGTTTGATCAAATCATACCTCCCAAATGAAATCTCATTTTAAATTGAGATTTAACACACATTTGCACGCACACTACAATAATTTGACATTTCTCAAACGTCAAATTTTGTTGTTTATTTTTTTAGCATTCTGTGAATTTCATTGTGGAAAAAGAATTCTTTTTAGATAAGTGATCAAAGTTTTAAAATAATAACAAATAAATACAAACGGTTGAAGTGAAAATTAATTGACAATTTAAAAATAAATAGGTATGAACTATGAACTTGCAAAATTAAAACGAACAGAGTGTATAATGAATTGAATCGCTTTGAAAAGGATGCAGTGATTGAGCCCGGATTTTATTCCTACTTCATAACATAGGTGTTCCATAAGTTGGCAACGGTTGTGTCGAATTCACTAAAGATTTGTTAGGTACAGTTTCTTATAGCTTTCTATTCGATGGCCTTTCATTTTTTCCGGGAACACTTCTCCCATACAACGAGTCATTTGTAAACTTTTGTTTATTACTCCGACAATGTTCATGACGAAGTGTTTTTAATGCATCCTTTAACGAATCCTAGGTAGTTGTTATTTTATATATACATATGTAGACATATTTAAGGGTGTGGGAGGCCATTTAAATAAAATATCTACTTTGCGGCAGAACTAAAATTAAATAATGTCCACCCGAATCGAAATTCCGTTTACAAATTGTTTGCATTCCCTCGTGCTTGTGTGTAAAAATCTGACATTTGCTTGGTTGGGTGTGTTCAGCCGGTGAACTTTATTTAATCAATATTAAATTATGACTCAACTGCGAACAAAACTTTCCGACTTACAAAACATTAAAAAGACATTGAAGTACATTTTAACTTATGAAATAATTAATTGCAGCTACATTATTATATTAATGTCGAAATATATTACACGAAAATCTAAAAAAAAATTGCTTAAAGATTATTCCAACGAAGATAACATGACAGAAAAATCAATCTCGTTAGACATTGTCGTATGGTTAAACACGCCTCAAATTAAGAACGTCAAAACTCAAAAGAAACACACACACAATAACAAAAACGTATCTTAGCTATCTGCCGTTTTATTGGACAGCAAATTTGATCAAATTTTTGATCAAATTACCTTTTCCCAAAAAAAATCCACATTACTTGACCACATTGGAAGTAGAAGTTGACATCATATAAGAAGGAAAATATTGTATTTTTGTTGTTTATTAAAATTTTTCACATATTAAATTAAAATAATGGACGCCCTTGATTTGATCGAAAAGCGTATTGACTCACTAAGTCGTGTACTAGGCCCAATTCCGGACAACGATGTAAAAGGCAGTGAAAACTTCGTTGACTCTATTCTATCGGCGAATACACTCCTCTCATCTGCCCTGGTTGGTCACGATAGCATAAATAAGGTTCTTCAACGTTCTGACGAACTGGAGCATTATCTGGATCCAAACTATCTTGAAGAAACTCAACAAGTCAAAGCTAAAGAAGTTTATGTTAATGCAGTCGCACCAGAAATAGCGACCAGCTTTAAACAACTGTCTGAAATCAAAGCCCTCGAGGGAACTTTGGGTGCCGAGTACTTTCGAAACATCCCCGACAAAACAGATGAACTCAAAGAGTTGACAAAAAGTAATGCTGAGTATACACAACAAACTGAACTAATCGAAGAAAGCCTCATTCTTGCTATGAAGCGATATGGAGAACTCCAACAGGGCTTAGTTGAATCTCTAGCTGCGATGAACAAGCGGCTAGATAAACTTGAAGAGAAACTACAAAAGAAGAAGAATGCCGACGTCGATGTGGAACCAGTCGAATAAAGAAACTCATTTCTGTTTTTTTCTTTATATTTATTCCTTTAAAAATTCTCGTTTTTTTACATTTAGAATTATTATAATATTTTTTTTTTTTCTAATACTACAATCATTATATTTCAACTTTAAATGTTTGTACGGAAATAAAACCAATGTAATTATTGATTGTACGTTTAAAGATATCAGGAAAAGATAGAAACGTTGGCGAAATAAAGTTGTATTTTTTTTTTTTGGAAAATTATGTTTGTGTTTGATTTTAAGTCTCTTTTTCTTCACTAGGTTGGTTTGAGATAAGAGATTACATTCGGTTCTTAGGGGAATGGCAAAGAACACAGAACTGGGTGTTGGCATAAGGGAAGTTTAAGTGTCCTGCGGCTTAGATTATTCACTTTCTTCTTTGTCCTTACGATGCTTCTTTTTGTCGCGACTTTTACGTTCACGATCGCGTTCTTTGTCGCGACTCTTTGACCGACGCCTAGACTTTTCACGGCTCCTAGAACGCTCACGACGTGATGATCTATATAAATTAAGTTTAAAAAATGTATTTAGAATTTCAGGAAGTCTAGTTATTTCAACTTACCTTTCACGATCGCGGTCTCTATCGCGGTCGCGTCTTTTTCTATCTCTATCTTCATCTGAACGCTCGGCTTCCTGAAAATAAAACTCAATTACGATAATGGGTGTATAAAAGAAGCTTATTTGCGAGAGGCAAATACTTTTATCATGTAGAGCGTCTCCTCCTTTTCAAAAAATATATACAGGGTTTTCCAATAAGAGGTGTTATTTTGGTATTCAAAGAAAAATGGCATTTTTTGAGATAAATGATCGGATAAGAGGAAAGCCATTAACAATGGAAAACAATATCAGCCGAATGGCCTACACGGCTACGACAACAATATCCTTTTCATGAACATTTTTCATCACCAAATCGCAAAGTGGCTGCTGTATTCCCTCAATAGCTTCACGAATTCCATCTTTGAGGTCTTGAATCGACGCTGGGCTATTGGCGTAGACTTTATTAAACTAAAATCTCTCACCTTTGTGTACAGCTTGTAAAACTTTATTTTCAAATGGTTTAATAAAACTTTAACTGAAATTTTGGGTTTAAAAATGACTAACATCCGTATATTAGACTTAAAATAACCATATGAAAGTTATAGCTCACGGAATTTGAAATTTTGGACCTTATACAAGATAAATTGTTACTTTGGGTTGTCCATATTAATACCATCCAATTCCGGCCATACAAAATCCATTCACCGTAACTGTTGCTCCAGCCTCATTTTCGAAAAGTAAGGTCCAATGACCCTGCCGGACCATAAACCGCACCAAACAGTTACTCTTTGAGGATGGAGAGGCTTTTTAACAATAAATCTTGGGTTTTCCGAGCCTTATATGCAAAAGTTTTGCTTTTTGACGTAGCCACATATTTGACGTCGCCAAAAATGCCGCAAATTGCTTAGGTTTCCTAAATCGATGCAAGAAATATTTTTCCGCTTCTGATCTGGCTATAATCTACAAGGCATTCATTCGCCCGAAGCTAGAGTACAATTCTCATATCTGGGCAGGTGCTCCTGTCACTCACTTGTGCCTCCTGGATAGGATTCAAAAAAGAGCCTTAAAGTTGATAGGTGAAAGAACCATTACCGAAACATTTGTTTCACTTGAACATCGTCGTAATGTTTCTTGTCTAACCTTGTTTTATCGCTACTTCCACAAACAGTGCTCCAGCGAAATAGCCAGATGCATTCCTCCCTTAAAACAATTTCCCCGTAACACCCGCACCGCAAGGAACGCCCATCAATTTACCCTCGAGCCTAACTTCGGACGTACTGTTAAGTATAGAGACTCTTTTTTTAGCCGCACTTCAAGAATGTGGAATGCTTTACCCGGCTCGATTTTCCCCTCCCATTACGATATACAGGCATTCAAGCATTCAAAACCAATGTGCACCGGCACCTCCTTTTATCTCCTATCCTCATTTCCTGAACGCTCGCACTGTGTTGACTCATATTAAGGGTATTAATAACCCCTTGTGTGCGGGCTCAAACTAAAAAAAAAAAAAAAAGCCACCGAGGCGGAAATGGGCCTCATCAGTCAAGATAATTTTTCGATGAAATTCCGGATCATTTTCATGCATTTCAAGGACTCAATCAGCAAAGACATGACGTTGTTGATGATCGGCCGGCTTGAGTTCTTGTGTTAACTGAACTTTATAAGCCTTAAGAACCAAGTCTTTATGGAAAGTACGGTGTAATGACGTTTGTGTAATGCCTAATTCCAAAGAACGACAAGGAATGGACAAACTAACTTGTCCCAACAGCTCAAATTTTTCCACCAATTTCTGAATTGTGGTCCGATAAGGTGCTTCACGACGACCAAAAAATGTTTTAGTTTTAGGAACCGTCTCTGCCAAATTGTCACCATTTTTATAGTGAATTTTAATAATTTCAATGCGTTGTTGAAGCGTGTATCGTTCCATTTATGGCGTAGTTTCCACTTGTAAAATTTCAAAAAATTACAGCTTCAAAAGTGACAACTACCGAGATAGCGGGCTATTCAAAATAACACCTCTTATTGGAAAACCCTTTATAAAGTTCACGCGTGGGAATCAGAAAATGTTTTCTTGTCTGAGACGTTCTCCTTCGAAAATGGTGTGGTTTATCATTTCGAAAGCTGACATGTTCACCCACACAACACTAAAGGACTTCAGACCAGTAAGATTATCTTGTTGTCAAGAACCTAGTATGACAAAGATTCGGTTTGTGCGACATCTAACTACCCGTTTCATGGAGTTTTCTATGGCGATGGCGAAATTCCTAGGCATAGACGGCTCTTCAGTTGTGTCTATAAAAGTGCGATTCGGCACTAAATCTCTCGAACATTCAAAAATTAAAAGGAAGAATGACTTAATCCTTCATTATATACGAAAATCAGAATTGCCAACTTAAGTAATGGCAAGCTGAAAGAAAGAACTTCAGAAGGAGATTCTTAATCTCTTGTCATGTAATTTTTAGATAACACAAATATTTCTGATAGGCTCTGTAAAATTTCCTCACTCTGCTAACTCCTAGAGTCAGCTTTATTGAAACAGAGCCGAAAATGGCTATTAAACTGGTTTCGCTTACCAAACCGAAATCATGCTCTGAAAACTCTACTCTTGAAACATCCTTTAAGTTTCCGCTCTCATCTTGATACCGCATCTTTAACTTAAGAGATATAATTTAAGAAAGAGAAAGTGGAGTATTTAACTTCGTGGCATTAGTTTGTGGATTACCGAAGAATGGATCGGGACTTTAATTTTGGAATGTCTGCAAACAAATTGCATCCCCATGGGAACTGAAAACTAGAGCAGAGATCACTGTTGATGCTTTACAAGACGTTGGTTTTGAGAATAAATTTCCAAAAATTATGGATGGAACATCATCATCAACACTATGGAAATAGTCATAGCAGCCAACAATTTTGTAAGAATAAACAATTAAATTCAAAAGACTGCTCAACAATAAATGGCAAGGAGCAGGTGTAGGTCATAGTTATTGGTGCACAGATTATGGCACATAATGACCGTTACGAAGAAGATCCTAAGTTATGAGAGGTTGAGTTATCAAATTAATGATTTTGTATCCGAACCTGACAAATCCTAAGATCTAGACTGTATGCCAAGCTCGATTAATAGGAAATACTGAAACGTCCAATGGCTTGATAAATAAAACGTTGACTACTTTGAGAACTCTTGATTGCAAAAAGGTATTCAATAGCAAAAGAAATCAAAGTGAGACGATCGATTGTTATAAAGTTCTCATCTTGTTATTAAAAAAAATGTGCTGTATGATATAAGACTATTAGCGTAGAACCATGATTTAGATATCTACCAAACAAGCAGAACGTTTTCCAAATAAGTCCAGTTTGACAATTGCTAAAATAAATTAATGGTTTAGAGCAAACCAACTAAAGGTCGAGTTTGGAATCAAAAGCAAGATGCTGGATTGACTTACTCAAAAGTGGATAACAGTTTCTACAATCCTATTGAAGTAAAGAAGATGTGTTACAAATTGACATATTTAGCGAAGAAAAGTTGTGATACAAAGGTCTGAGATTAAGGTGATTGGAAAGGCAATTGAAAAAAAAGAATTGATCAAAAATAGAATGTTTCAGATATCTTGACAAGACTTAAAATGCACGATTTCAATCCAGTTGCTACTCCTATGAATCGAAACCAAAAATTCTGGAGGAGCTGCATTAGAAAGAGAACACAAATTTTCTAATATCTGCCTTAGCTGGTTCGAAAGTATTCCCAAGAAAATGCAATCAAATTGATAAGCAATAAAAACTGCATTTGAATACCGAAAACTAAGCAACGCCATAAAGAGTCTGACGATCTACTTGGCAGCCTTGAAATAGTTCAAAAATAAAATATAATAATTACTTGTGCAACTGGGGATGATCTTGATGATTCCTTTCGTGCTGTTTTAGATGATTTTGTTGATCTTACGGGTGATGTTGCTGGGACCGACCTTTCTTCTCTTTCGATCTTTTAAGTAAAAGAAAAAAGAAATTAAAATATATTTTAATTATTGTTAACGATGCTTTTATAAACAAAAGGCATACTTACTTTGATTACTACTTCAGGTTCGATTCTGTCTCGGTCTCTATCTCTTTCACGATCACGGTCTCTGTCAGATCTATCCCAATCACGATCACGATCCCTCTCGCGTTCCCTCTCGCGGTCTCTATCTCGATCAACTCTATCCCCGCGTTCACTTCTATCTCCTCGTTCACTTCTTTCTCGTTCGCCTCTTTCTCTTTCGCCTCTATCTCGTTCAATTCTGTCTTCACGTTCACTTCTATCTCCGCGTTCACTTCTATCTCTTCGTTCACTTCTATCGCGATCACTCCTGCTCTCTCCTCGGTCGCTTCTACTTTCTACACGATCACTCCTGCTCTCTCCTCGTTCACTCCTACTATCTCGATCGCGTTCGCGTTCGCGTTCGCGATCTCTCTCCCGCTCGCGATCTCGGTCACGATCTCTATCCCGGTCACGGCTCTCCCTCACGTCTCGGTCCCTACCGCGGTCTATATGATCGCGCTCATTTCGATCCCAATCCCGCTCATTCATCATTGGTGCACCCATCATTCTAGGTGGGCCCATCATTCTCATTCCTTGAGGGTTGCCCCCCATCATCATTGGTGGTCCCATGCCCATGTTATGGCCCATAGGACCCATTGGCGGTCTCATAGGTGGGCCCATAGGCTGCATCGGCGGTCCCATTGGACCCATTCCCATACCACCAGGGGGTCCCATCCCTCCTGGACCTGGCGTCAGCTCTTTGATTCCACTTGGAACCCAACCAGGGTTCTCGTTCATCCATTGCGACTCTTGCGTTGGTTCGTATCCATAACCGTCGAATGGATCAGGGTCAAAAAAGGGATCATCGGGCATGAAATTAGCCATCCCAGGACCACCCGTACGGCTGTACTCTCGACACTCTGCTGTCATAACTTGAATAACATTCTCCTTGGAAATTGGAGGTCCTCCGTTAGAGCCACTACCTCCACGACGAGGAGGCATCATCATGTATTTACTTTCGCCACCTCCCATTCCGGTCAGTGTTCGGTTGCTGTTTTGAGAATTTCCTCCTCCTCCTCCACCACCAGAATTCATCTGCTGCTGAGGAACGTGGGCATTGGACATGGGCCCAGTTAAATTTTGCAGACCAGCTCCACTTTCAGTCATTCGATATCGCTTCTGCCGCTCGCAGTACGCACGCCAAGTGTCCTCATTGAAACCGTAGTTGAAATAGTCAGTAATATCAGCGCCAGGCTTTCTCCAGGGCTTCTCCTCAAGCGAGTCTATGCTATACTCGGGCGCCACGATCCCGTTTATGATGCCAATACTCTCAAATTCTTCAATATTGAACTTACCTTGGCTTGGCTTGTTTTTGTCTTGTGGAACTGTACCACCAGCAGTGAGAAGGTTTGTACGTTGCTTGATGTTGTAGGAAGGACCTGATTTAATATCTCCAATCACAACATTAATATCATCATCGCTGTCGTCATCGTCTTCATCCGAGTCGTCGAGATCTTTCGCCTTATCTGAATCCCCTTCTTCCTCAGAAGCAGCAGCAGCTGCTGCTTCTGCTGCAACTGCGGCAGCTTGTTCGTCCTCTTCCATTTCTTGAGCTGGATCATCTTCGTCATTTTCATTAAGATTACCATCGCCGACGCCCAGTCTATCATTCGAATCGGGGCTTTGCTGTTTCTTATCCCAATCACCTTCTTGAGAATCATCATCACGACTTTTTCGACCAATAGTGGTGGCTTCTGCGTGGTGGTGGCCATCATTGTCAATAGAGCTGCGTTTTCCCTTAACCGCACGAGTCAATTCGCTACCATAGTCGGCGACCGTGTTCAATTTTTCTTCTTCGTTTGTTGTTGAATCTGGATTAGATGTGCCATAGAGCCAACTATCTTCATTGGTATCGTCTGCCATTTTTTGGACTTTTTATTCTAACTATATTTTAATTTCACAAAATAAAATATATTGTTTTAATTGAAGAAAAAAGAAAAATGCAAATTCTGCTAAACTTTCTGAAAAAAGCGTGAATATACAATTTTTGACAGCTATATACAGGCATCAGGTTTGTTCCACATGCTGTCGGAAACGTAAAAAATTTGGTTTGATCTTATTCCACAAGCACAAGGCATCACTTTAGGAACAAGATTGATTTTATTTGTATTTTTTTATGCGTGCTTTTTCCATAAATTGATGACAATATTCAATATTTTATTCGTTGATTTATAAATTTTAAATAATTAAAATTATTAAATAATTCCTTTGTATAAAATCAATTCAAAATTATTTTATTATAATCATTTCAAAGTCAGCTTACCTTTACGTAATACTCGTACTACGTTCGCATTTGGGTTTGCTATTTTCATTTGACAACTCAATATATCTCCTTCTTTTTCTATCTCACATTTTTAGTTTTCCTTCAGCATCATTCAGTTAATATTGGGTGTTTCTTTATTCATTCCGTATATTCGGAATATATGGAACGCCCTTTTTGCGTTTCTTTATTCAATGGAATATTCCGGATAAACTATTTCCTTGTTTCATTATTCAATCTGGAATATTTGGAACGCATTCTTTTCATTCCAAGTGAAGAGGTGGTTTAAATGGAATATTCTCTAGTTTGACTGATGCAGTTCACTGTCAGCTATTGTTTATTCTTTTTATTCAAGTTCTGTTTCTTTATTTATTCTATTCTGGATATTCTGGATAGATATTTGATCTTTTCTGTCTTTTCTATTCCTTATCCGGAAAAAATAAAGAAACACACTCATTGTGATTTATAAAACTGGTGACAAAGCTACATACAAATTGTCACTCCCTTATTTAAATTTCAATGGCGTGTTCATGTTTAATGTCGATTTTTATTGGTCACACTAGAGCATATTTTTTGTTTGCTCTGACAGAGAAATTTTGATTTCCATTGGTCAAAAGAGCATCTTTTTTTTGCTCTTAGATTAAAATCTGAAATCTCATTTTCAAACGAGATTTAACACACACCACCACAATCATTTTTTACATTTCTCGAACAGCTGTTCAAATCAATCATTTAATTCTTTTTTAAAAGAAAATTGTTTTTAATTGTAAAGTGTTGTAATTGTTGAAAAATAACAAATACATAAAAAAGGTGAACATTTATTGAGAATTCATTACATATTAAAGTAGGTATGAACTAGCAAAGAATGGTTTAATTTATTTTTATGGAAGTGAAAATGAATGTGGTTTATTGGGGGTTTTGGTATATTGTCATTTTGATACACATACACAATTACAAAAAAGATAGACCTCGTTTTGGTTTTCATTGGGCAATCATCAGAATCTGAAATCTGAGAGTAAAATCTGGGATAACCAAAATGTCGCCATAACAAACAACAAATTAGATTTGTTCGGGTACTCTCTGAAACTACGTAGCTATGACGGATTTAGAGACGGATGTCAAAAATGGATCTTCAAAGTTTTAAAGTGGTGTTCACACTGAATATTAGTATACCAGTTGATCAAAACTAAAAACTGATTAATAAAAACGATTTAGTTTTTGCGATGATTTAAAAGTAGTTTGAGAGTTTGACCACCATTTATTAAAGTTGATCCACGGATGAAGAATTTGAAAACGAGGTTCAGAGCTTTTGTACAACTGGCACTATACCGTTATGTAAAGGAATAACTATAGGCAGAATTACAACTCAGCGGGACTGCACTGCAATTGAACTCTACGTATTATTTGAGTTAAACCCGCCACTTTACTTCAGCGGTAGTGATCCAGAGTCAGATATGGTTCCTTGAAGTTCACTTCTACTGCTGCTTACTGTGGTTGGGAATAGAGTATTGGCAGCTCCACCTAGTAAAGTTTTATCTAACATATACATAAAGTTAAGTTGTGCTAACATAGTTTGGACACATGCTTTGCTATGCAGTGCTTTATGTTTTTTCTTTTCCGGCTGTCCTCGGATTTAAATAGATGTTATCCCGGGGACAGATTACGAGCCTCTGACATGAAATGGTGAGTTAAATTTTCCAATACCAAACATTTTCCAAATAAGAAACTATAACCTCAATTTATAGCAATAAAGGAATAAAGCAACATTTCAAAACTAATAACTTCACCAACACAGTACGCAAGATTTAGAATCAAGAAAAGGAAAAGATCGGAGCCAAAAACTGTCAGGCTACTATCTGTGAATTTGATAGCAATAACGCTTTTAGTTTTGTTTCGTTTATCATTTTGTTATTATGTATATGACCAATATTTAAATTTCTATTCCTTTTTATGAGTCTTATTTCCTTAAGGGTAAGTTTTCAGATAAACTTGCGTATGTTTTAAACTATCACTCTGTCTTCTTCGAAATTTGAATTACTTATAGGTATGCACCATAAGGCTATTTATGCATTTGTACAGGGAAATGTTTTGTAGAGTATTCCTGCAGACCGTTTATGTAATAAGCATTTAAGGTCTGAAAAAAAACCGTACAGAGCGCTTCATGTAATTTATTTATTACAATTTTCAATTAAAAGAACGAATTGGCAATGGTAGTTAAAGTACTGTGTTTGTTGTCAAGTTGTGATCATTTTCTAAAAAGCCCTTATTAAAAAATAAGGAAACATTAAAATACATCACGGTCTGATTCCGGTGTTTTTATATGACCATTCGTGGCATTATTTAAGCTCATATTGGATTACGATTTTGACGATAAAAGAGCAACTTTGATTTCTTGTTGAAAACTTTTCTTCTCGGGATGAGAAACTACAGTATTTATGTAAGTATGTACTTTCTCAGATTTTTGAGAATTCAAAAATTCACTTGTATTTATTTCAACGGTGAATTCCACAACATACTTCAACCGTTGTACAATATATAGTAACCGAATTTTGTATTTGTTCGACTTGTAGTTTGTTGCGCTAGTTATCCAATATCTCCATTTAGCAGGAAAAAAGATCCTTCAGCAACTTCTCAC
This sequence comes from Platycheirus albimanus, assembly GCA_916050605.2. Taxonomy (NCBI): domain Eukaryota; kingdom Metazoa; phylum Arthropoda; class Insecta; order Diptera; family Syrphidae; genus Platycheirus; species Platycheirus albimanus. The sequence continues at coordinate 294,892,050 of OU696696.1, read as the reverse complement.
TAGACATACCACTCCGCATATCAATATGTTACTATAGAAATATTTATTTGCAGTGCTTCAACTATAAGTTTTTATTTTGTTGTTGTTTTGTTACTCTTTAATGTGAAATATACTGTCCTTTACCTTACATATACCTACTCATTACTTATGTAAATTATCTCTTCATCTTCCTCTATTAAATGACGTATTTTTGAACTCTATTTAAAAACAATTTTCAGCAACAAAAATAATTATATTGACTATGTATTTGCCTTGATAATACTAAATGAGATAATGGATGCTTTTAAGTATAGTGTCAGTATAATTTTGAACTGCAAAGTGTTAGCATCTTATTCTTCTTAACAAAAAAAAAATACAAAGAAATATTTGTCTTACAATTAAACTCACTAAATAAAACTCACGCTTAAAAATTTTTTTTACTTATTTCAAAACAAGAAATACTAATAAGGAAACGAAGCAAAATGAAGAGGTACCTAGATGAACATTAATTATGCAAATTTCCGTTTATTAATTTTGAATCTAAAACTAATATTTAATTTAAATTAATTAATTAAACAAAACAAAAACATTTGTTCATGTTTGCCGATTAATTTTACTTCATAATTGATAGTGACCCATAAAAATAATCCACCTTTAGGCTAAGACAAAATCATATAAACCGATTTTAATGGAAAAATCTTAATACTTTACTTTGCATTGGAACATAAACTTCTAATCAGCTGAGGTTAAGAAATTCTTGATAACATTTTGTTCCAATAAACCAAAGATGCACTGAAAGTGTTAAAGGTTCAATATCATCAGATTAAAGTTTGTTCTGGTGAAGAATTTTTAAAATTGAAAGTTTGTTAAAGAAAAGAGTTTGAGGAGGGTGTTGTTGGTGTATCATTCAGATTAAGAGTGTGTGACTATAATGTTTATAATATTGCAAACTAGCTGTTGGTGGCACATACGTGTATACTATTACAAAATAAAAATCAACTTCTTTTCGATTACCATGCAACCAAAAAAGATCGCGAAATCGTGAAAGAAGAAATCTGAAATTGTCACGAAAAACACCATAATCTTTCAAATATGAACTGATGTGCTTCTTACAATAATGTTTGTTGCTAAGAAATTTTTAAGATGCAATAATAATCACATTTTCATAATGAATACACAGTTTCCATGAGATTAAATTAAATTTGTTTTTTCGATTGATAGCTATTAATATATTGGGAAGATGTCACAACAAACAACTGATAAGAAAAGACGTAATAAAGACCCCCAGCAAAAACATATTTTCCACTTCTTATCACAAAAAAATTATCATCTATTTGTTGTGACGTTGAAGCTTTTGACAAAATTACGAAAATTTTTAAGTTGATCAAATGAAATCAGAAAGATTTTCATTTCGAAACATTAAAAAAAACGTTATGGGAGAATTGCTTAGTTCAATTTTTAAGTTTTTAAGGTTTTGTGAAATGAAAGGCGCTTATTTGGTGAAGTTTGGCTCCTATAGCAATACATACTTATTAGTTATATGGACAAAACCATGGCCCAATAAATCGATAGAGGCAGTAGAGCAACTGACCCTCTCAACCCCAAAAATATTAATCATAAAGATATTCAACAACAAATTTGAACTGCAGTCTACTTCTGCTAGAGTAAAATGCAGCAGCTTATGAAAGTAAGTTTCTTGAATTATTACGTTAGCGACAAATTTCTGACGATATATTGTTTTGATTTTATTAGCAGTCTATACTTTACTTTATTATGTCCATGGGTCCATATGTTATAAGTATTGGTTACATGGTCAGTTCAGAAAATGGAGGCTTTGCTATATAAACTATAGCACTTTGAAGATGGAATAATTTCTGTTACAATTATTAACTACTATGGGCAGTTGCTATCTTCAAAGTGTAGTATTATACATATGTATATGAGAGAAAAACACCATAATATTCTTCCACTTTATCGGAACCTTCAAGAAGTCAATAAATGTCTTTATCTTCTTAAATAAAGTTGGGAAAACCACCATTGTTTCTCTTGTCGTTTTTAGGGTGTGTAAAAGTATTTTTGTTCAACGCGTTTCTTTACTTTTTCACAAATTTTCTCATTTTGAGAGAATTTCATCCCCACTCTCCAATATTTGACAGCCCATTTTAACACAAAAATGACAAGGAACACAACTATTGTATGACTCAATATCCCAACACATTTGCTTTTTGCTATATAAAATATAGTACTATGAGTAGGAAGTAATTACTGTTGCAATCAGATTGTATAAAGCTATTCCTAACGATGTTTTGAGGCACTAGAGGGCGGCACAGTCAAACGCCATCTCCAGAGTAAGCCAACACAAAATATTCATTGGGGTGTCTATTTACATGCAGCACTGCAGAAAGTTTGGCAGTGTCGACTCAGATTAGGATTCAACAATCTGTCACATGAAGATAGATTGTTGAATCCAAACGTAAATGTTATAGCTTCGAAGTTAAGTGAGCGGTGTTAAATGTGAGAAACAAATAAAAATCCCGTTGTACCACGAATCGGGCTGTTTGATATTTTATCAAAATTGAGCAGACGAGATTTCTGTTTTTCCAAATACTCTCAGCTTAAAAATTGTAATATTATGTGGGTGTTGGTCGAATAGTTTTGTAGTCTCTTAAGATAGTCCAGCTCATGCCTTTTAATAATATTTTCTGCATTAAACCGTGTTTTTAGTATCAACTACATTTTTGCAGTCAACTGCAATGCTACAGGGCTTTGCCATCAAAATTATATTCTGTTAAAAAACCAAGAACTTTTTATTATCCTGATATCGATAACGTTTATGTAAGGGAAATAAGTGTAGTAATGACAATATATTGCATGTTCTAAGCTCATCTCTTCTTTGATTCAATAGTAACCAGGCTGAACTCATTGATGGTAAATCCGTAGCAGCTGAAATCCGCGCTGAATTAAAGGAAGAAGTTCGTGAATTCACTTCGAAAGGCCATAGACCACCTCATCTAACTGCCATACTTGTTGGCGATGACGTAGCTAGCCGCACATATGTCAAAAACAAAATGCAGGTAATATAAACCACAGACCTTAGACATACTAAACAGACCAGCGAGCTGTACTCTCTTTGCCTAAAACAGCTTTAAAATATGTTTTATTTTTCGTGTCCGTGAATACGTACATGAATATGAATATATGTGTATTCAACTGTGTATACAATTTGTATTCAAGTAGTTAACTGCCCCAATTTAAAATGCACGGGAGAATGTTAACAAACACATAATAAAGTGCATATCAGCTGATTTTATTTTTGTTAGCAAAAAGAGAGAACCAACCTTTGGACGCTGGTCTGTTTTTTGTGCCTATGCTATGGTCATTGGACGTAGCGCAATTTTCTACTAAGGAAATAATTATTCGACAATTTAAATAGGCAGCTAAGGAAATTGGCATAAGCAGTTCTACGAAAAATCTTCCAGCCAGTGCCACAGAGCAAGAGATTTTAGATATAATCAACGAGCTGAACAACGATGCAAATGTTGATGGAATTCTAGTTCAACTACCAGTACCCGAACATATAAATGAAAGGACAGTTTGTAATGCTGTTTCATACCTTAAGGACGTTGACGGCTTTAATGAGATTAATATGGGTAGAATGTGCTTGGATATGGAGTCGATGATCCCTTGTACACCATTAGGAGTGATAGAATTAATTAAACGATGGAATATCGAAACCTTCGGTAAGAATGTTGTGGTAGTAGGGAGATCGAAAAATGTCGGTATGCCAATTGCTATGTTAATGCACTCTGATGGAAGAAATCAAACATCAGCTATGGATGCAACTGTGACTATTTGCCATCGTTATACGCCTCTTAAAGAGCTGACTAAGTATTGCAAGTTAGCAGATATTATTGTGACGGCAACTGGGGTGCCCTCGCTAATTAAAGCTGATATGGTCAAAGAAGGGGCTTGTGTGATTGATATTGGAATCACTAGGATAACGGATGAAAACGGAAAAACGAAACTTGTTGGTGATGTTGACTTTGAAGGTAAGAGTTTTTTTTTTCGTTTTGAAAAATCCCATAAGTACATACATACTTACTGATTATTCCTTCAGCTGTTCGTGCAGTTGCCAGCTTTATAACACCGGTTCCAGGAGGTGTTGGGCCAATGACTGTAGCCATGCTGATGCGCAACACAGTTACAGCCGCAAATAATTTAAACAGTAAAAGAACACTGCTGGAATAAATATATATCTACAAAAGTATGAAGCCTTTGTATTATTTGATAGTAAATTATATGTGTAAGTAATAGGTTCACATACACTTACGTGAGACACCATTGTATATAAAATCTATAGTAGTCTGGAGAGCGACTAAAAAATAATGCGGTTGTTGGGCTATGGATGTCGCTGGTAGTTATCACATATTTTAACCTCTTTTTACTTATATGTTCTCTCCAAATCCAGAAGTTTGGAAATATGGTTTGGAGAGTCTAGGTTTTCACCACTCACCACAGTTGATTGAATGGCTCATAGCTATTCGGATGATTTTGTTTTATGCAAACACGAACTGAGGTAATTCGTATTTATATTTTGATCGGAGGATGAACCACAATTGTTCAACTGGCATAATCAGAGCTAAGACGGTGGTTCAAGAGTAAAAGCACCGATTTTCAAGAATTAAATAAAGTTCATCCACTGATTAAGCATTTGAAAGCGGGGTTTACGGTTTAGTACTAAACCACTATTGTACAACAGGTATTTGGATTTTTTCCTACTTTTGAAATCTATATGACCATAAATAAGACCTTACAATTATTAAACTCGATCTCCAATACCTACTCTCAATAAAATTCATAAGCCAAATAATTACATACTTGCTATACTACTAACTACCAGCTAGCTACTACCTATATTATACCTCTACTACCTAACCCGGACGCCAAATATGCCAGCAGCCAACTACTGGCAAGTGGCAACACAGTTGCAATACACTCACATTTTCCACTCACACAGACAAACTTTCAGCCAACTGGAACACAGATAAGTATCTGACAATTAATACATGTTGTACAACTTACTTGCCAGTAACTGACATGTGTGGCTGCAGGGTAACATACAAATTTGGCCTGAGGGCATTGTAGATTTATAATCTACTTTTAATAAACGCAACGTTAGGTGCGTCATCTATGGACGACGGACGATCAAAAGCATCAAATTGAAGAGGTTTTTGTCTAGATTGCCATGGGAAACAAAAACAACAATAGAAGACATTTGATGTAAAAGTATATAAAACAACTAGCGCCGCCATTGACGAAGTTCACAAACAGAAAAAGATGTTACATGAAATAACTATAAAAATATATATACAATGACCCAGGGTAGCAAACATTTCGTTTAATTTTGACCATAGATTATCTTTGCTTAAAACGTGTATTTTCGCTGGATTTCAAATAGGAATGGTTTCTTTTAAGTGTAAAGTAAGCTCTGGATCACAAATCAAACAATAATTTACCTCATTTTAAAATTTGAAAGCAAAGGGAATCCCGCGACCGCGAACGCTATTCTCGTTTCTTTTTATTTATCTCGATAACATCGCAAAGCTCAGTTTTCTGAACATGCTTAATGCTACAACTACAACAAAAACAACAATACTGTCGACGAGCATCGAGTCTCGATTTAGTTTATTTTTGTCTTTTTGCTCTCTTTGCGCTGTCAAAAAAATTCCTTAGCTACCATAACCGCACATGGAAAAAAATTATTCGCGGATTTTATAAAATAAAAATATTTAAATTGCAGTTCATTATTAATCTGTAGTTTTATTTTAATTTATAACTTTGTTTGCATTTGTATTATAATCTCTTAAGTGGTTTGCGCCACAATCAAAAACAAAAAGTTAAAAGTTTTCGACCCGAAGTTGGAGAAACAAAAACACCACAAGCCATGGATGTCTACGAAGTCAGCGATGATTTGGTTAGAAAACTTGCCGATTGGAAGCTAATCGGCATTGCATCTGGAAAATTCAATTCCTTGCCAGACAATAACGCCAAAGTGAAATTTGTCGAAAATACACTGCATGATTTTAAGTATTTTGAAAAAATTAAACTTAATTGTACACTTCACTCTCCAAAATGCAACAAGCGCTCAGAAGAATTTCGAATGCTCGGTAACAAACAGTTCTCCCTCAAACAACGCAACTATTTCCATGCCCTTGAGCTCTATAACAAGAGCATATGTTTTTCGGAACCGAACTCTGAGAATATATCAATTGGCTATGCGAATCGTTCGGCTGTTCTATTCGAATGGAAGAAATATCGCGAATGCTTGGAGAACATTGATATGGCCCGCAAGGCCAACTACCCAAAACGTCTACAACACAAGCTGGATAAAAGAGAAAAAGATTGTTTACAACTACTGCCTACACAAGAACCCGAAGTTGTGCCGTATTCGTTTGGAATGACTTACGATCGCCATCCGGTCATTCCATCCATTGCTGATTGTCTTGAGTTGCGCTGCAGCAAAGAAATGGGTCGTTACATTTGCACAAATCGAAACCTATCTGTGGGCGATGTGGTGGCATTCGAGGAGCCCTTTGCATCATCTTTACTAGCTCCCATGCGCTATATCCGCTGTGGAAACTGTAAACGTGAAAATTATCTGAGTTTGATTCCTTGCCTAAATTGCACCAGCGCAATGTTCTGCAGTGAAACGTGCCGGGACGAAGCACACGATACCTTCCACAAGTATGAATGTCCCATAATAGACTTCATCTTTACGATGTTCAATAAGATACATCAAATAGCACTGAGGACGTGTTTGACAACCCTAAGTATCTTTCCAAATATCGACGAATGCATGGCATTTTGTGCGGATCCAGTCAATCAAAACCAATCAGCATTTACCATTGACCATTCAAATTTGACACCTCGCGAACATTATCGTGCAATACATGGTTTGGTCACGAATCAGGAGCATCGAAGTACAAGTGATCTCTTCCAACGGGCTGTAGTGTGTGCTGTTCTCAAGAGATTCGTCATCGAGCATACACCGTTGAAAGAATTCCTGGGCGGCCTTCAAGGAGAGAATTTCTTCACTGAATTGCTATTTAGACATTTGCAGACATCACCCTCGAATATGCATGGTATTGACTTGGTGGAACAAGTCAACGAAACAAAAGATGATCAGACATTTGCGGGTGGAGCGTATGCTTTCTTTAGCTTGCTGAATCATTCATGTGCCCCTAATACTATTCGAATCTACAAAGGAACACAGGCCATTTTGTTTGTTTTGAGACCGATCCCAGTTAATGGGGTTCTTTATGATAATTATGGGTAAGACGATAATGCTCATTAAATTTTAAAATACAAATTTATGTTGCCCCTTAAAATAAGCCAATTCTAATTCACCACACTTAAGTCTATGCAGCGTAGAGCCATTTTATTAATTAATTCCTTAACCTTAACTGAGTTCCTCGGTGTTTTTAATAACCTATAGGCAGTTTCCTTCGTGAAATGTAGAGGTTTGTTTTAAACTCTGACCTTCGATGTTGTAAAAGTAGTCTCTTCCGAAGTTCTGTTTCTTAAATTGCTGAGACTGGGGCGTAAATAGGGAACCTTATATATATCTTTTTACTGTTCATTAAGTGCAGGATTTAAGCTCCTCTTTATTTGCATAATTTTCGAGTTATTTCTTTATCTCATTGACACGTTCGGTACATAGTTTGGTTTTGTGAAAATGAGCTTTTTAGGGGTATATAAATCCATCCACTCAGAAGAAGACCTGCAAAATATTACAGGAGTCAAGTTTACGCATTAGTTTTACCAGCGTGTTCCACCACAACTCATTTTCTTTCTTTATTTATTTATTGAAATCAAGCTAAATGTCTAGCGTACAGTAATTTTATCATATTATAAGTTATAAAATAATCGTTTAAAACCAATATTTGTTACATCGGGAAAAGAAATTAATAAGTTATTATTTACGTTATATAAACTGAACATATTATTTAAGGGCGAAGACCTTTCGTAGTTGGTACGATAGTGCGTTATATAAATGGGGTCAGGTAGACCTCTTAGATTACGGTTGGGAACATTAAAACTAACGCGAGACAGAAGATTCAAAGCATCAATATTACCATTAATAAGATTAACAATAAAAGCAAAACATAAATAAGAACGTCTGCTCTCCAGGCTGGGTAGGTCTATGAGTTTTAGACGGCTAATGTACGAAGGAAGATTTAATGGGCTCTGCCAGCCTAGGCCTCTGAGGGCAAATTTTAAGAACCTTTTTTGTATTCGTTCGTATTTTGTGGCAACTGTAATAAGGGGTCCATACCTGGCAAGCATACTCTATAATAGGTCTGACAAATGAGGTAAACAATTGTTTGATGACATAAGGGTCAGAAAACTGACGTGATTCCCGTTTAATCCAACCTAATACTGAATTTGCCTTAATGCATGTGGCATTAATATGTTGCGTAAATTCGAGTTTTTTATCAAACAAGACACCAAGGATAGATACCTCACTTACATTTAACAGATTTACGCCATTGAAACTGTACTCAAAAGACAAAACAGATAGTTTTCTAGTAAAATTTATAATCTTACACTTGTCGATATTTAACAACAAACAATTTCGTACACACCAATTGTAGAAAGCATTCAAATCCGTTTGAAGCTTATGACAGTCAAGTTTACAAGAAATAGTTTTAAAAATGTTAACATCGTCGGCATATATGAGGCAGTTTGAGTGCCTTAAAACTGATGGGAGGTCATTTATAAATAATATAAAAAGAACTGGACCCAAATGGCTACCCTGGGGTACTCCAGAATTAACCACAAAAGATTTTGAATGGTAGCCGTTAAAATTCACAGTATAGGACCTATCAAGTAAATAGGATTTGAGCCAAGCAATGAAGTTCATGCTAAAGCCCAGCTTGCTCATTTTCTGAAGCAGAACTGTATGTGAAAGCTTGTCGAATGCCTTGCTGGAATCAGTAAGAACACAACCCATTTGCTTCTTATTTTTGAAAGAATCAATACAGAACTCCGCTAACTCGATGAGAAGAGTGACAGTCGAACGGCCCTTTGAAAACCCATGTTGGTTAGGAACAATTATTGATTTTGTGTTAAAACTCAATGTTTTGCAGACCATTGCTTCAAAAAGTTTCGGAATAGCAGACAGTTTAGCTATTGGTCGATAGTTTCCAATTTGATCCTTTTTACCTTTTTTATGTAGAGGAATAATAAAAGATTAGACAGTGAACAGTTGAAGAGAACAGCAAGTGGAAAGGACAAATGACTAACACACTTTTTTAGAACTGAAGCTGGCACTCCATCAGGGCCAGATGTGTCATTATCTTCTAAATTAGATATAAATTTCGAAATATCGCCGCCAGTTATATGAAAATTTATATCAGTCAAGTGCGAATACGATTTCAAATGACCAAATAGTTGATCATTTTCGTCAAGATTATCACAGTTTAGATTATCATAGTTCGAATAGTTATCACAGTTGGAAGAATCACAGATGAAAGCGCTTTGAAAAAAGTCAGAAAATAGTTGTGTAATGATAATGTGGATCGTGGACTGAAATATTGTTATGTTTAAAAACGGACGGATATGGAGTACATTTACGTTTGCTATTAATAAAATTCCAAAAGGATTTAGGATCAATTTTTTAATTGCTCTGAACATTTTGTATGTAATTAAGATACTTAATACTTGACTCTCTGTTGAAAATATTTCTGGCCTCACAGTAACTAATAAAATCGGAATCTAAGCCAGTTTGTATTTAAACCATAACTTATTTCTGTAGTTTTTTAATCTCCGCACTTCACTATCATACCAACTTGGAGCAAGTGATTTTGATTTATTAGATATAAGGGGAACAGATGCCAAAAAACAATCAAATATTTTGTCATAAAATTTTAAAACCATAGAATTAATATCTGAACAAGAATAAAGGCAGGACCAATCAATTAAAGATAGCAAACTATTCAATTTAGTGTAATCAGTTTTTTTAAAGTTAAATTTAAAAACATTGTCAGAATCTTGATTACTACTCCTTACAAAGTTTTGAACAGTTATGATGAGTGCTGGATGATGAGAGTCCTCTTTTACCAGAGGGTCAGTCGTTTTGTCCAGTGAAATGTCGGCATCAATTGTTGTGAAAATCAAGTCAAGGATCTTAGCATTTGAGTTTGGTATGTTATTTATCTGATGCAGACCAAGCGACGTAATATTATCCAGAGTCTGCGAGTCATCTACTGAAAGGTTTCCTGTTGGCACCATAGTGTTAGTATCAGGACATCGTTTCCAAGACACATTGGTTAAATTAAAATCTCCAAGGCATATTATGTCGTCATTGTAGTTCATCAGATCAAATATGTAATTTAAAAAGGTGAAGGCTTCGTTGTAGGTATTAACTGAGCTACCAGGAACAATGTACATAGTGACGAAGTAGATATGTTTTCCTTGAAGATCCATCTTCACACATAAAAACTCTTCGTTCAAACAAACAGGAACACTGACTAGTGAAGTCACAAAACAAGATTTAACGGCAATAAGGATACCACCGCCAACAGTAGTAATACTCGGATCGGAGTATCTATCACGTCTATAAACATTAAACGAAGAATCAAAAAGTTCTGAGTCCTTTATTCCACCAAATAGCCATGTTTTATCTACCAAGCATTGTTATTGTTTGACTAGGCCGGAATAGAAGAGGTTTTTATATGAGAAATTGGTTAGGATAAGTCAATCAATTTACTGAAAAATGATTCCCCAAATGAACAACATAGCCAGGTGATATGCAGGCAGAGTTTGGTGGTAAGTTGGATACTTAGGATCATATTCCGCCAAATTGGTAAACACTACGGCTCCTAGCTGAAGCCTCCACTAGCCTGTTGATTAATTTGCTGGAAGTAAAACTAAGTATTGATACTGGTGATTCAAACCACATTATTGCATCGAGAAAAGCAATCTTGTCTCAGTTTTTGTTTCTCGAAATGTTTGCCAAATGAACGTGCCCGGGAAAGGACACAGGCAATTAACGATTGTCCTTTTCTATATTGAATCTACATGAATCAAGTAGTCTGAAGGAAAACTAAAGGCGTCTATCAAGGCACGCTTCACATCCAAAAAAACTGCTATAACTGATTTCCCACAGTCTCTTCCATTTCCAAACAACACAGTTTATAGCAGTTTCACATTAATGACCTCTTCTAAAGCCAGTTTTTTCCTTGATCAAAATATTATGGTCCTGTAAATAGCGCTGAAACTGAACTGCAACGAATTTTTCTAATATTTTTTCGCGCGTTGTCTAAACTCTTCGCAATTATTCGCATTTTTGTTGCTTTTTCTACGGGAACAACTACTGACTGTTTCCATATTTCAGGAAATTTACCAGTTCCTAGCGAGGTATTGATAAATTTCATAAGCACTGATCCAAATATCTCTATTTATTTGATCCAAATATCTCTATTTAGTCTACAAATACCTATCATCAAGTTGGTTGATCGCGCCACCTTAGATAAAGTCTTCCAAAACTGCATCGGCCGTCTGGTTTGGAATTGAAGACTCGTCGCTCTGGTGCGTTATCGTCCATACGTTCCACATGGCCCAGCCATCTAATCCGCTGTATTTTCAGCTTCTTAACCACATCAATGCCGCTGTATATCGCGTACAGCTCGTCTTTAATTATTCTTCTCCTCCATACTCCATTGATACATACAGGACCGACTATCACCCGAAGAATCTTTCTCTCAAAGCACTCCTCATTGTATTCATCCAATTGTGTCAGTGCCCACGCTTCTGCCCCACACGGCAGGACTGGGATGAAAAGGGTCTTGTATAGTGTCTCCTTGGTCCTTTGAGAGAGGGCTTTGCTACTAAAATGCCTTCTAAGCCCGAAGAAACAGCGATTGCCAAGAGTGATTCTTCGACTGATCTCTTCACTGATGTTGTTCGGAGAGGTTATAGTGGAACCCAAATAGACAAAGTCCTTGACAACCTCAAAGTTATATCTGCCCATTGTGACGTTTTGTCCGAGCCTACGGTGATGATCTACTTCACCCGAGGACAGCATATACTTTGTTTTATCTTCGTTTACAGCCAGACCCATTTTCGCCGCCTCCACTAGAATACTTGCAAATGCTCCACTGACAGCGCGCTTCGTCCTTCCAATAATGTCAATATCATCAATCAGCATAGCCAAGTAATTGAACGGATCTAAAAAAAATCGTACCGCTGGTGTTGACATGCGAGTTGCGTACGATTGCCTCAAGAATGATGTTGAAGAGGTTACATGACAGCGCGTCACCCTGTCGTAAGCCTTTCTCGACATTAAATGAGTCGGAGGTGTTCTTACCAACCTTGACGGAGCAGCGCGAGTTCTCCATAGTCATCCTGCACAATCGAATGAGTTTGGCAGGGATGCCAAGAAGTGACATGGCTCTGTATAGCTCGTTCCTGTTTACGCTGTCATAGGCGACTTTAAAATCGATAAAGAGGTGGTGAGTATCGATCTGGAATTCTTGGGTCTTTTCCAAAATCTGCCGAAGTGTGAAAATTTGGTCAACGGTTGACTTACCGGGCCTGAAACCACACTGATAGGGGCCAATCAGTTCACGTGCGAAAGGGTTCAGACGTTCACACAGAATGGCCGACAAGATTTTATAGGCGACATTTAGGAGACTTATACCTCTGTAGTTGGCGCAGCTTAGAGTATCTCCTTTCTTGTGGATAGGGCACACAATGCTGAGGTTCCATTCGTCAGGCATACTTTCATCCGACCAGATTGTACAGATGAGTTGGTGTATGCTCCTCACCAAGTCATCTCCCGCTGCTTTGAAGAGTTCAGCCGTAAGGCCATCAGCTCCAGCAGCCTTGTTGGACTTTAGTTTTGGTGGACGGAGGTTTTGTTCATCATCGTCGAAATCGAATGGATCAGTCTGCCAGACAGCGATTAGTTGGTTGTCTTCGCCGTTTAACAGTCTGCAGAAGTGTTCTTTCCAAATTCTCAGCACCGACTGCGTAGTTTTTGTAACGAATGGATTTATATTTTTGTTTTTTAATAACCGATTCATTTTTTATTCGCACTTCCACTCTTTTAATTTCCTGGTCCAGGATTTATCATGACTAACTTTAAATTTCAAGTCTCTATTCGTTAAAATGTAATCTCTCTTAGTAATTTGAAAGCTTCCTTGATTGCAAATATTTCTGTTTCAAATACACTGGCAAAGCAAAGACACAATTTTTGAAAAATAAATTCTCGAACACAATTTAAATAACATTTGTTTGGACTTACAGCTTAAAATTGTATTAAAACAATACATTTTCAGAAATCATTTTGCCCTTCAACGAAAAAAGGATCGAATCGAAAACCTGCAAATGCAATACCGCTTCACTTGCAGTTGCGAAGCCTGCGAAGGTGAATATCCTATGTTCAGCAACATGCAACCAAAACCAGGAGTGCCATATGTGAATAACGAGGCTGATATGGAACGTCTCATGAATTACGACTGGGAGTTTGCGTTAAGCAAATATCGAGATTATTGCGAGATTCTAGATCAATATGCATATTCCTATCCGTGTGCCCAAATTGGACATGCAGAAGAAAGTCTTAAAATGGCATTGCACATTTTGGTCGATGCGGTGCCGCTTAAAGCAAAAAAGCAAGCTAAAGATTTATCACAAGAAAAGTAAAAAAAAAAAAATGTTTTTAAATACGATTACGCGCAATATACATTTTATATTATATTATAAATTCATTTTTTTTTTAATTTGTTATAGACAATAATTTGTGCTTGTCCAAAATAATGATTTGTTAAAAAAAAAAATTGTAAAATTTAATTATTTTTAAATAACTTTGTGTCATTCTTTAACCAAAAACAAATCAACTCAAAAATTTATATTTATTAACAGAACAAAAAAGAAAGAAGCAAACAAACTATATATTCATACCTTGCATGCCTTAATAGCTTTGTTTGTTGAACTTTACCTAGGGTCGCCCTGGGTTTTCTAGACAACTCCAAGAGTTGTCAAAAAAACCTGGGTTTTTCGGTTCTCAAAAAACGCATGACGGCTGCTGATTGTATATTTTTCACAACGCACAAAATCAAAAGTTTCCATTTTGCTTTATTTGTTCGATTTGTATTTACTTTCATCAAAATAAATGCATTCACTTGCATTTGATTTAGTTTTATCGAAAAAAAGACATGAAAAATCAAATACAGAAGAAAAATACACAAGAAATGCTTGACAGCAAAAGTCACTTCAACAGCTGATTCGTTACCTCAACTCGCCCCAGCTAAATAGCAAGATCGACTTCAGGGTGACTTCAGGGCGACCCCAGGTTTCAAAAAACAGAGAATTTTGTATTGAGGGCGAGTTGAGGTAATTCAAAAAACGCGCTGTGGCGACCCCAGGGCGACCCCAGGGTGACTTCAGGGCTCAACAAACAAAGCTAATGTGAATATTGGTCCAATGGAACAAAAAAAAAAAATAAAATTATTGATTAAAAAAACACACATTGGCGCGCAAAAATTATAGTGTTTAAGTATAATTAAAAAGACACCTTTTTGTTTTTGAAAATATTTTAGTTTTTAACAATTTTCTAAATTTGTATTGCTATTACTAAATTTTCTTATGACATGTTGAAAATGAATTGTTATAATGTACAACGAGAGATATGGTGTTTTGAAATACGTAGTGTGTTGATTTTATTCTACAGGTGGTGGGATTTTCGAAACAAGAGTGATTATCCCATATTCCTTTCTTATCCGAATTCATTGCTCCACGCTTGATTTAAATGTTGGTTGGTGCCTTTGGTTTTTGTTAATTTTTGTTCACGATGTTTTGGAAAGGTTGTATGACATTACTTTTTTGGATGAGTTTATCAAAATTTCCCCCTCTCCTAAATATGACAGTTCTAACTGAGCAATCCGTTCATAGATGATTATCGTTCTTCATTGTTAACTGACCGAGAAGCTGGCCATATGGAAAAACCTTTTTTGAAGTTAAACTTCTTTGTAATCGTTGTGCTTTGAAACTCGACGAAACGGAAATAGTGCCATGACGAAGATTCAATCACATAAATGTAAAGGATTCAACCGGTTAGATAAGGAGATACATAACACACTACTCACTGATTTATACACAGGGTGATTCGTTTAAGGTGTATTAAAAAGCTAGATCGAGTAGGTAGGATTGAGACAAGAAAGAAATTGTATGGTAGGGGGTATTCTCCGTTTAGCTGGGAGGGCCAATCTTCTAAAAAGGTGACTTAAATTTTAAAAAAAATTCTTAAAAATACAATGCTTCTACAATGCAAAGACACTTTTTTGTAAAGCCAGAAATATCTGCTTTTATTGTGTTTTTAAATAAAGTTATTTTAGTGAATCTTTTTTTCAAACTCAAAATTTTGAAAAAAGAAAACTAAAAATAAATGTTTAAACAATTTTTTTTTTCAAAATTGTACGTAATTAAGTACTACATAATGTTGTTGTCAAAATTAAATGTTGTTATTAGTTTTTAGTACAACACTGAAAGCCGTATGGCTCTAAAACTTTTTGTTCTCAAGCTATTAAAATATAATCGAATCTACTTCTTCATAAATACATGAACAAATTGGCTAAATGATCTCCGTGTGATGATCGTAAGACTAGATTTTCTTGTTTTTGTGAGGAAGTAGGTTCGGTTATATTTTAATAGGTTGACAACAAAAAGTCTTTGATACATACGGTGTTCAGTGTTGTAAGTAAAATTTTGGAAAAACTAGTTTAGAAAAATGTTTTGAGTTTGAAACTACAATTTTCAAAAACGATTCACTTAAATAACTTTATTTAAAAATACAATAAGAGAAGAGATTTCTGGCTTTACAAAAAGGTATGACTTGGCATTTTAGGAGTTCCTGTTATTGTTTAATATTTTGTTTCCAATTTAATTCATGTTATTAGAAAATTGTCCCTAAATAAACCCCTACGATATTTTTTCTTGTATTAACCCAACGTACTTGTTCTAGCTTTTTAAATGCACCTTATACGAATCACCCTCTTTATTTTAGGTCTTTTCTTTGTGAAATATTTTCCTACTCCATTCAAATGGCCATAAGTCGGCAACAGCTTGGTCCAATTCACTTACGAGCTAATGTTGGTTTGTGGGTCGCGTTGTGTTTATTTGCTCAACAGTGGTTAAGTCTCTTGATCCTATAAGTTCCACTAAAAAAAAACAGAAAATATGCCAGTCTACGCGTTAAGCTGAAATTGACGCAACGCAGAAGTATCGGCGCACTCGCCCACAAGATCCATTTACTGGCATCATTCCATGTCAATGTGGTCATCCCATCCCCCTTAACAACTCCTCATCCTCAAATGACTTAACTCAGTTAAAACTCATGATTTGAACTTCCGATTTTGATGCAAGATCTTATTAAGAATCATGTTCAAAAAACGTTACTTTTTACTTTTTAGTATGGCTTTTATTTATTTTCTTTTTTATAAAAACAATCAACTCTAAATCTTCAAATCAACACAATGAATCATTATCAGTTCTAATTTATTGGCGCAGGAATAATAAACTCCCTTCTTCTTCCTGCTACCTATGGTTCTAGTTTTTATTAAGTTATAAGGTTGGCTGTTTAGTACTCTTTCACAGCTTTTCTTTTTTCTTCTTAAAAGTAACTTAATGTATTTCTTTGTCATTCGTAAGTTTGAGCACCTTTAAGTTACTTGTTTTTATTATTTATATCGCATCCAAAAGGTTTCTTATGAACATCTCGTTCAAAATTAATTGTGCTAAAACAAAGAAATATACAAATCTGTAAGCTCTTTAAATTTTCTACAAAAAACATCAAGCAACTTTTTCCGCAACGGATTTTAGGAAAATTTGGTTATCAAAACTGTTTTAATGGTCTAAAAAAAAAAAGTTAGAGCATATAGAATGAGTTAATAACTTTAACTTTGAAGGTGTAGCCTGCATTTAGCATCATTTTTTTTAGTTTTCAAGCTATTCAACAAAATCTACGATTTATAAAGAATATTCATATACGTGATTTAGGAAGATTTCTGAGTTAAAAAAAATTCTACACCTTAGCATTGTAAGTTAAGTGATGCCGTTGATTTTAAAGAATTTTGTTGGCTTTCCGCACTTATGGGGAAAAATACTATTTATACTTTTTTATAAACGTAAACAATACCAGAATTGCACAACGGCAACGGTGAGAACAAGTGGGAACAGAAAACAGCAGTTTTTGTTAACAGTACCTGTAAAATTTGGAATTTGATTCTGATCTTGCCTGTATTTAACTCTACATTAAAAGCACTATTAACAGTTTTCTGTTCATTCTAAAAAACAATTTAACAAGCGAAATTGCTCCTGCAGTGTCCTAAATTCGCATGCACCAAAGTCACACGATTCGAGGGGTAAAGATTCTTCCACTCCATTTTCCTTCCTTCTCTTTGTATGGATATTTAAGTTACATTTTCATCATGATGGCTACCTTCACCTTCGTCGTCGTCGTCTTCTTACCACTTTATATAAAACCTGTCGAAAACTTGTTGGAATACAACGCAATACCCCGCTATGGTGGCCAGAAAATAATCCCGAAGAAGAGCTATAATATTCTATGTGCCGCTGCTATCTTCAGATCGAATAACCTATAACGATACAATTAAACTAATACGAACGAAGTTTTTATGTGTGATTCAAATTGGGAGAGTTTGGCAACTGCTTGTCAGTAATTTGCACGTGTAGCCCGAGGGAGTTAAATCAAAAGATGTCAAATATATCGTGGAGCGAAATGTAGTAGCAAATTTCCAAATTAACTCATTTCCCATACAAATTATCATTTCATCAACTAGTGGAAAACATAAAACCAGTTGGTTTTACGACTTATAGTTTCAAAAATATTCAAAAACAACTTTTGTTGTTGTTGGAAACATTTAGATTTCTTTCAATCTCTTTCCTTTATTCAATAATCTTTATATTTTATTTAACAAAGACTAAAATAAATCTCAAATCATACCGAAAAAAAGAATAATCATTCATCGTCACTACCTTCGCTTGCTCCTGTTGCGCTATGATGGCTACCTTCACCTTCGTCGTCGTCGTCATCCACTTTCTTCTTTCCACTGCTCTTGGGCTCAGAATGGTCTGAATCATCGTCAGAATCTCGCAAAGCCTTGGAAACTTTGTTTTTGTCAATTTTTTTATTGCGTCTTCCCTCAAAGTCAGAGCCCTCATCCTCATCTGATGAGTATATAGCCGATCCCTTGTTGGTGTCTGCTGTTGCTGCCGCTGAGCCTTTTTTGTATTTGTTTTTAATCGCACTCAATGAAATTGCATTTTCATCATCACTTCCCTCGTCTTGATGGTAAGAGGTATTGGCTCCACCATGGGAGTCATGACCACCAGCACCAGCGCGACCACTCTTTTTGGGCTTTGGTTTGTTTTGGTTTCGCATTGCCTGGCGGAGCTTCTCTTCTTCCTTCTTCAAATGATACAATCGATCCGTAGTGGGATCTTTGCCGACTTGTGTAAGAATTTTAATGCCACTCGTTTTAGTAGAACGATCTGCCAATGACATTGTCATCTTCTTGTGAGTAAATGATTCTGTTGAGTGTGGTCTGAATGTAAGCTTCGTACGGAAAACTGCTTGACCCTGCAGACCAGTACCTTGCCGGATGAACAAGTGGTTATGATCTCCATGCAATGGTTGTTTGTAAACATCAAAATTCTCATTACCCAGATGTAAAGTCATGCTTCCATCTGACCACCGAACGAAACGTGCATTGGATTCTCTTATCATTTCTCCATGATTGTCCATGTATTCTCGCCAACGAATTGTATTACTAACCTTCAATTTAATGCGTTGGCGACCTTCCTCGTCCATTGTTTCCTCTTCGTCGATTTCATCTTCGTAGGTCTCTGGATCGAAAGGACGCGTGTCAACAGACAAAAAATTTGGTAGCTTGACAAAGTGAATTTCCTTGCCAAGGTCGGTAACAATTCTAGGAATTTCAACTTCGATTCGAGTTTCTGGTATAGGTTCAGGTCCTTCGGGTTCTTTTTCTAGTTCCTTTGATCTACTACGAGCATCACGAGACCTGGATCTTGAACGTGAACGGGATCTGGCAACTGAATTTCGGGAGCTCGACCGCGATCTAGTTCGAGACTTGGATCGGGAACGACTTTTTCTAACGTCACCATCTCCACCCTCGGCATCTGACTTCTTTTCTTCTTCATCCGAAACACTAATATCATCGGCATCTCCGAAGAGTTCATTGACATCGCCAGCGGTAGGTTGAGGCTGTGGCTCATCCTCACTATCCGTGTCTATTATTTTCGGCTTTTTAATTTTTTCTTGGTTTTCTTTTTTATCAATGTCATCGTCTTCAGAGCCGCTTGAAACCACCTTTCGTTTTTTGGTAATTTGAATTTCTTTCGTTCCAACATCACTGTTAGACTCAGAGCCACTGCGGCTTTTTCTTGAATGTGGTGTGCCAGACCTAGAACGGGATTTTGAAACCGACTTTCTTTCCTTTTCAGACTGGACTGGAGTTTTAGATTTGGAGCGTGCTCTAGGCGATCCAGACGGTGATTTAGAACGAGTTGTTTTAACAGGGGGTGTATGACTTCCACTGCGGGATTTTGACCTGGAGCGTGACCTTGATGTTGCTTTAACAGGGGGTGTGTGACTTCCACTGCGGGATCTTGACCTGGAGCGTGACTTCGATGTTGCTTTAACAGGAGGTGTGTGACTTCCACTGCGGGATCTTGATCTGGAGCGAGACCTTGATGTTGTTTTAACAGGGGGTGTGTGACTTCCACTGCGGGATCTTGATCTGGAGCGTGACTTTGATGTTGATACTCGTGACTTCGAACGAGATGTTCTGAGAGGGGGAGTGTGACTTCCACTGCGGGATTTTGATCTGGAGCGTGACCTCGATGTTGACGCTCTTGCATCATCAATTTCTAAGTTTGGGGATTGTGATCGACTGTCTTCGTCGATATTTTGCTTTAATGAATGCACGCTTTGCCGGCTAGGCGATCGACGACTACGATTTCCAAACGATGGTGGTGTATGTGGAGAACCGGGTTGGCCTTCCGATCCATTGGAGCTATTCGAATTCCGACTATCATTAGAACCTGATCGACGGCTGTTTGCGCTACCAGACCGAGATTTTTCACTTTGTGGTGTGCCAGAGCGTGAACGATCGCTTCCACTGCCAGCAGACTTACGACTTTCTGGAGATCTTGGGGCGTCGGGTTCTTCTGGACGTCCCGGCGTACGGGCTGTTCTTGGAGATGGACTTCTACTACTTGAACTTGAATCCGAACCACTATCAGAGTTATCTGCAGCCATTTAATATTTAAAATTTAAGGAATTAAACAAAATTAGATTAGCTATTCTATTTCACTTTCACACAAGAATAGCCGATTTATAAAGCTCTTGACATTAGAGGGTACGTTACCGTACTATAAATATCTGTGAATTTCTAAGAGTTCTTGTGTCAATTGCATTAAATTGACGCAGAAATTCGAAGAAATGTTTACTTAGGGAACGGAGCCAGTTTTTGTTTAGAATCCATTTTGTTAAGTAAATAGGTGTGTTCGTTTCCTGTGTATTTGTCACTTAAATATAATAACGCGCTATGGTGGCCAGAAAATAATCCAGAAGAAGAGCTAAAATATTCTATGTGCCATTGCTATCTTGAGATCGAATCGTATAGGTATACAATAAACTAATGCGAACGAAGTTTTTATGTGTGATTCAAAATTAGGAAAGTTTGGCAATACTGCTTGTCAGTAATTTGCACGTGTAGCCCGAGGGAGTTAAATCAAAAGATGTCAAATATATGCATGTGCGTTTATTGTGGATCAAAATGTCGAAGCAAATTTCCAAATTAACTCATTTCCCATACAAATTATCATTTCGAAATTATCTCATTTGGACAAAATTAGGTTGCAAATTATGTGAAAACATATCGACCGCAAATAAATTGAAAACAATTGATATTTTATAAGATTTCAATTTCGAAACCAAATTCAAGGCAACGACAAAACTAAACAAAAAAAAATGCAAATCAACGGCAGAAGTAAACAAAACAAAACAAAACAAGAAGAATTAAAAGGTTATTCAAAGGAAAACGAAGGAAGATAGCAAATGCGCAAACTTAAATGAAAATACTTTTTTAGCAAACTTCCAAATTACCTTATTTTGGTCCTAAGGCTAAGATTACACATTTAAATTTAACTTACTACTTACGTAAGGTTAAGGTTACAGTAAGGTTTACACTATAGATGAACTTACAGTAAGTAAAGCTTCACGTAAGTTGTTAACTTATCACTGCTGGGTGTGTAAGTTGTTAGATTTCCGTAAGTGTCGAAAATTGCCTTTACACTACTTGTAAGTTTCTCTTTCAACTTAAAGCTTACGTACATAAATTGAAAAAATTGAGTGTAAGTCATTTACAGAGCCGTTTACATTATTAATTTTTTCAGAAGTTGCTTACGTGAGTAAAAGTATTGGATGAAAAATGGTTCATTTTAAAACCGAACAAAATCAGACTTCGATATCAGGAAAAAGATTTAATATATCGTACCAAAAGAAAATCCAATAAATGTCAGTTACAAGAAGTGACATTATCATCCTTAGATTCACAAATGTGGAACAGATCTAAAGCTCAGACAAAAAAAAAACAAGTTTTTTTCTTTATCACTTTTATCAGTGTTTTTCATTTTCACAGCTTCCATTTATAAGTTGGAAGAGCAGCTATTTAAAATTTTGTAATCTTAATTATATAAAAAATAATGGCCAATATTGCTAAACTTTTTGCTGGTCGGGCACACAACATAATCCAAATTGCTGCCAAGAACAAGAACCAGGTTCCACGACTATATTCATCAGGTACATTTAACTTGAAATAACTTTTAATTGAATGCAACATGTGTTATCTCTCATTGAACTTTGTACCCTTGCTTGGGTAAAGGCGATGTTTTATTGCACCTTGCACGGAGCACGGCTTCGTATATTTTTAGCAAATTTATGTTGAAGTAGGTAGATATAAACATTTGGTTAACTTGATCTTGATATGATCCGAACCTTTTCTTTTGAAGAAATTTATCTTCAAGCTGCTCAAAAATATGCACAAAAACGATAGCGAAAGCACCGGTTAGCACCTGCTTCCGCCATTACTCTAGAACTGCATTTCGATTGTGCAACACAGAAGGCATATTTATTGGAAATCTGCAAAGCACGCTTAATGGAAACTTCTTAGGAGAAAACAGTCCAATTTTCAAGGGCAACAGTGTTAAGCCTGCATTTTAGCAATGGTCTGTGTTATGTTCACCTAAAACGCATCGGTCGATTGTGGTTTATTCGCATTGACCTGCAACTTAAGGAAACTCTCTCAAGAAAATGTCTAGCGGGGTCAAATCAAATGACCTTGGTGGCCAATACACCCCTGAGAAAGATAGCCTTATCCTCAAATCGTTCATGTAGGATGTCAATTGTGGCGTCTACTATGTTTCGCGTATCGAATATAAGGTTCTATAGGGTCCAATTTGGACACTAAGTAATTAGTTCATTAGTGTTCGCTATTGAAGGTGACCGGATAACAGGAGTACAAATGCAAATTATCAGTTCCTGGCCAGATTTAGATTCATTCATATTGCTCCTGCCTACAAGTACATAAAGGAGAACTTGTACTCCTAAAAAATAAAAAAAAAAATTTAACGGCTTCATGGTATATCTGCGGGGTTTCTGAAAGCAGACCACGACTTGGGAGTCTAAGGGCATGGAAAAAAGCATTTATTATCCATCTACTGAGGAAAGGTGATCTCAGCAAGTATAGTAACTGTAGCGGTATTACCATTTGGTCCAAATTTCCGTAGAAAATGGGATTTTACATTCTTGAGAGAGTATAGTTTAAGATTGGTTGTACACTTAAGAAGTAGGTATACCAAGTGGGGTTTTTGCAGTGCTCGACCAACTGTCGATCATGTTAAGACCTTGCGAATCATCCTTGAACAATAATCGTAGAATCAATCGTCGCTCCACTTCACATTTGGGTCCTTTCAGCATCCGCGCTGCTTCATCATTTTTATTTCCTTGAAAGCACAAGAGTGAAGGTTGTTAGGATCATGTTTTTTTTTTTACAATTAATCACCAAGCACCTTGGCTGTTTAAAACTGTGTCTTTCCTCACAGAGCCATTTTTTAATTTGTTTGAATTTATTTAATAGCTGTGCAGCCTTTGGAATACATCAAGACCGAAGTAACTGGTGAGAAAAAGAATGTTGCCATCATTACTTTGAACCGGCCAAAAGCCCTCAACGCTCTGTGCAACGGCTTGATGAAAGAATTAAGCACAGCTCTCTCCACTTATGAGAAAGACTCTGCAATAGCTGCTATTGTTATCACTGGCAGTGAGAAGGCCTTTGCAGCTGGTGCTGATATTAAAGAAATGCAATCAAACACTTACGCTGATTGCATTATGGGAAACTTCCTCAATGATTGGACTAGTGTAGCAACCTGCCAGAAACCAATTATTGCCGCTGTCAACGGTTATGCATTGGGCGGTGGTTGTGAATTAGCCATGATGTGTGATATCATCTATGCTGGCGACAAGGCTCGTTTTGGTCAGCCAGAAATTGCTTTGGGAACAATTCCTGGAGCTGGAGGTACCCAGCGTTTGACTCGTGCTGTTGGAAAATCCAAGGCTATGGAATTGTGTCTTACCGGGAACATGATCAATGCAGAAGAAGCTGAGAAAATGGGTTTGGTCAGTAAGGTTATACCAGCTGACCAACTAGTCAATGAAGCAGTGAAATTGGGCGAGAAAATCGGAACACACTCGGGATTAATTGTTCAATTGGCTAAAGAAGCTGTAAACACTGCTTACGAAACAACTTTGCAAGAAGGCTTGAAGTTCGAACGAAGGACATTCCATGCAACTTTCTCTACTGTAAGCTTACCGTTATTTTATTACATTTTTCTGTTTTAATATACAAAATCTTTTTCTTTTCTGATGTTTTATAGGAGGATCGTAAGGAAGGTATGACTGCTTTTGCTGAGAAGCGCCCAGCAAAGTTTAACAACAAGTAAACCGAAAAACGAAGTGATAGAAGATTGAAGCAATAATTTTTTTTTAACCAGATTTGTGCATTTATTGTTAAGAACATAATATTTTTGTAGGTGTTATACCCGTGCAAAAAGAAAACAAATTGTTATAATATTATTTTTCTCGTTTTTCCTTTTTTTGGCTATCATGTTTTTTTTTTAGGTTTTTGGAAGACTTTTCACCGATCATGCAAGCTGTTATCAAAAAGTCGTACAAAAACGCAAGGTGTTCGTATTGCATAACGGACAGCTTTCCGAATTTTTCGGCGCGGGTCAAGGAGTGAGAGAAAGAAATGTTTGCCCATCGGAACCGATTTTATTGATGTAAATTTAGAATGTGAATGGCATGCTAATCCAGAGGTGGCTGACTTATTAATCAAACCAAATTAACCTAAGCCAGGGGACTATATTAGAGGTCACGGAGTGTAATAATAAATTGATATACTTGACAGAATGGACTTAGATGTTAGCTGCAGAATAAAAAAAAAGCCGCAAGTGCATTTGGAATCCTTTCTATAGCTTTAAACTTGAGTAAAATATCACGACGCATCAAGTTAAAAGTCTCAATTCGAAGTTTAATCTGTGCTCTACCAACATCTCGATTGTTATCGAAGACGAAGATAAAGGAAGATTCAGGGATCTTTCCAGATAACCCACCTATAAACACCTATATAAAGCTTCCAGATTTTGCAATCGGTGAGGTCGCAGTGCATCTCGCCAGCTATGAAAAACCAAGACAGCCAGGTGCCCATCAAAGACATCTCTTGAATAGTCATTAAGTCAAAATGGGTGGATTGTTGATGGAACAAGTTATGTCTACTGATTGCAACTAAAACAACTAAATGACCAAAACCGCTAGAGAAAGAAAAGAAACAATACATCAGAGTTACCTCAAATCTGTTAATGACAATTGTTGGTCAACGATTACCACTCTAGTGGAAAAAAACTTTTACAGTTTATCAGACCTCAGCTGACGTCCTTGTTGGTTGGAATCCTGATGGATCGCATAAGACGAATTGGCATCTCCCTTTTCAACCCTTTCGTATAGTCTAATCTACATGAATCACTTCTGATTGTAGCTGATGAACAGTCGTTTCCTTATATCAAAAGTCGGACAATCTAAAGGAAATCTTAGACCAGAGACCTTACTTCATCACGTGAGTGTATATAAATATTAAAAGTAAAAAATAGAAATTTTGTTAAGGGTTAAGGAGGACCTTTTAAAAGTGTTTGATCCATTGATCCTTCATCTCTGCTAACATAGATTTGACCAAGGCGCCTGAAGTTAGTTTTTTTTTTGATTTTTCAACGCCTCATCAAAGCATATAACACTGAATTCTGTCTCGAAACTTTTGCGGTCGGTCAAAGAGAAGCACAAAGCAGCCTTGTGAAGCAGGCATTAGCCTCCCTCGCAGTAAATAAGACAAAGAACACACCTCAAAATAGGGTTGAACACTTTTATTTGGTCAAAAACGTACAAGCATGTATTTAATACCTAAAAATGTTTAAATACGGAATTCTTTACAAATCTTAACGGAAGTCCCCTATTCCGCTTTGAATGCGATTTTAACATTATCTTATCCTGTGTGAATTCGGGAAGTTTCTGACCAGCGATTTCTGTCTCTACAAATATATCAAAACTGCACAGTGTCCGCACCATTTGCGACAGCAACAACGATGATTTGCTCTTCAATTGCGATTGTGTCAAAGAATTCGTCCAATACTCCATATCCTTGATTGCAGCACTCCTGCAAGCAGTTGTCACATTGTCTGTGGACACAGAAAACGACCAAACTGGAGATTTGTTTGGGAAATTCGGTGAAATGCTTATGAAGCACTCAAGTTTAGCGCTTCCCCGTGTGATGACAGCACGATAGAGTAAATTTCCAGGCTGAATAAATTTTTTCCGACTCAACATATGTTGTGAGTTCTTTTGTATAAAGTCCTCCCAAGTAATAGATGTCCATAAAGTGATACTGCTGCACAATGAGACATTGATAAAATTGAACTTCTTCAAGTAGATATTGTTACCCTTGTTCTCCAATTGAAAGAGTTGTTTATAGAGGTTTAGACGCGAACTCCATTGGGATTTAATTTTCTTGATTATCTCTCCAACGGTGATGTCTTTATCAGCATCTAATTGTTGTTTAGCCGATGCATCACCGGTTCGGTCTAGTTCAGCAAAATCTAAGCCACAAAGGCTTTGAACCCACTTATAGGGTTTTCCATGGTTATTCTCCTCGAGACGTTTTAGACAGTCTTTTTCATTTGCCTTCATTTCATGGAGTTGGTATTTAGACTTCAAGGATGGATTTGTATCTCCAGAATCAGCTTCAAACAAGTAGTTGAGGATGTTTTCTGAGGAAATAACATCCGTCATTGGCACGTTATCCATGCTCAAGCTGGAAGATGCAGTAACAAATCCCAAAGCTGGAAAGTATCTGATCTCAATGGAGATGTTTCCTTTGGGCTCTTCACATCTGCTTATAGTGAACTTGACGAACAACGGGAATGGCTCAAAGTCCATCTTCTTTTTCTTCTCTGCAGTTCCGGATTTGTTTGAATGTTTCTTACGCTTGGAATCGCCTTCTTCATTGTCAGAGTTCTGGTCATAATCTTGGGGTTCATCATCACCTTTTGCTGATTCATATTGACGGACATCATCTTCGGTTCCTTCAACAGTGACATTCAATGATGGACAGAACGACTGGGCAAAGGAGGATAACTTCATGTACAGCATATAAAGTGACTGCGGCAATAGCTTGGCAATTCCATTGACTTCCCATTCTTTTTCTATATCAAGACCCAAAATTGATTGCAATCGCTTTGTTGCTTTGAGAAGTGTGGCAAGTGATGGACCAAATGATTCTAGCCTCTCGTTGGTGCTTGAAATCTTCTTTATCTCTATGTCTTTGCGGCACACTAGGTCTTCGCAAAGCAATGATAGTTCCTTGCGTTGCTGTAGCTCCCATTCAAGCATTGCTAACCTCTTGATATGTTCCGAGACTTTGGTTGCCTCTGGTCGTGAGATAGACACTGGTGCCTTCTCATAGAACTCATCCTCAGTAACGAGATTTATGTACTCATCACAGCTGGTAAACTGGTAGCAACGTTGGATTTCCTTCTTTAGATAGCTAATTTCATAGAGAAGATTCTGAAGGTGGAGTCTGTTATTGTCAACACGTAGCTTCTCTTTCTGTAGAACTTCACGCCCAGTTCGAATACGATACTTCTCCAAACGGTTAACCTTTTTCAAAAGCACTATCATCAATGAAGCTTCATTGCGTTTAGCTTTCAATTCGGAGGCAGATTTTGTTGATTTGTCTTTTTTAAGTTTGAGGACTTGCTCGAAGATCGCACCCAGCTCTGCGTATTTCTTTTTGCATAGATTGGTGTCTAAGGAGGTGTCTCTTTTTTCGACTTCTTTTTCTTCATATTTAATGCTGTAGCTGTCCATCATGTAGGGTTTTTCCATTTTAAACTGTTTCAATTTTGATTAAAACTAAACTAAACAATGTGCGAAATATTTTTTTTTTATATTTTGTTGGTTCTAATCGATAGAAGTTTGCTTGCGAATCTTGGGTGGTTCGGTATATATTTTCTCGTTTGGTTTGATTATATAAAAAGAATCACTAAAAATAAGAAACTTCAATTGCTTTTCTAAATTAAAAATATTAGAATTATTTACCTTACCGAGTTTAGTAATTTACATTTACACTTTCAAAGCACCTTACAGCTTATAATTTATAAAAGTGCATTTGCTTGTCAAATTATCCACCCGTTCGCAAACTCGGAATTTCTGCAATTTTCTTCGAGTCTCTAATCGGTAGCAACAAAAAAGTGCGTTCCCCGTTGTGCAAACGATTCCGTTTTGGATTCGCGCATGAACTAAAAATTGAATGTCATGTGGGGTACACAATATCGATCATGACTGATGGATTTGGACTGAATTCGGATAAAAATGATAAAGTGTTAATTTCGTCGATCAGGATGGATAACCGCAAAATTTGTATGGTAATAGCGTTTTCACACCGAGCCGAAAATCCGTTTTTCAGCTAAAAGCTTACGAAAACCTGAAAATCATTCACACCGGACTTTTCAAGTTTTCGTTTGACATTTCACTTCATTTTTACAACAACTGACTATCAAATTTTGAAATGAAAATATTTTCGGCTGCTATGATTGATTTTTTTTTCTTTGACGTTTATGCGCTTTTTAGGTGTGTTTGGAAAGAATCGCAACAAACTTAGGTGTGTTCTGAAAGAATCACAACAAACTCAGGTGTGTTTGCTTTGTATTCCAACAAGTTTTCGACAGGTTTTATATAAAACCAGTCGTTTTATAAAACTTGTGATGAGGAAAAACGTATGGTAAAACTTGTGTTTTCGTTCAGGTTTTGGGGTTTTTTCACGAAAACCGCGTTTTAGCTCGGTGTGAAAACCCTATAATAATAAGATACAGACAGCCAACTCACTGTATGGTCTCTCTTTTTGCCTGCAAGCTGAAAATCAGCTGATATGCCATTTATTTTGAGAGTGTGTCGCTCTTCCTTGCTTTTTAAACCCATTTAGCAAACACACCAAATAAATAAATGGCATACGCAGGGATGGTTGCCATCACAAAATGCACAGACAGAGATGTACACGTATTCACTATTCACAGACAGGAAAAAATATTTCGAGGGTGTTTCAGGCAAGAGGAGTACGATTTGGCGGTCTGTATTATTCTGTGGTCAGGGCCCGCTCGTGGATTTGTTCGATAATGTGTACAAAAAAAACGTCAAACATCAGTCAAAACAAAACTACGAGCGCAAAGTTTGTGACTTTCTAATAAAAATGGACTCCGGTAGAGCATTTTGAATTTATAGAATGCTATAAATCGAGCCGGCCATTGTGGGATGCTACTTGCGGCGAATATTTTTGTTACGAGACAAAAAAGAAAAAAGCTTCAGAGCTTCTTGAAATCATGAAAAGTACAAAAAAGCGGACATATCAGATGTAAAAAAGAATATCATACCTGCTCCGTATGATACCGCGAATTAAAAAATAAATAAATAAAAAAAAACTAGTTCCCTTACGTGTTGATTTCTGTAAAAATCAGACTATAATTAACATGTCTGTGAAAGGAAATGGGGCTGCTGTAATTGTCCGCGAACTATGTTTGATAGTGTCTACCACAACCCAATACAGACCGCCAACTCGTACTCCTCTTGCCTGAAACACCATCGTGTCTGTGAATACGTGTCTGTGCATTTTGTGATGGCAACCATCCCTGCGTGTGCCATTAATTTTTGTGGTGTGTTTACTGCTCCCACTTAAAAAGCACATGTAATTATTTGAAAAGATATCAGTTAAGAATGATATACATAGTTAAGATTCATTTAAGTAAAGGAACCTTAAAATTAGGAACGTTTAGCATGCATTTTTGCTTATATTCAATAGGGCTGTCCACTTATACGTCGCTTTGAGGGAAAACATCATTTGGCGGCAAAACAATTTCATATAAAATATTTTCCAAATCTTTAAGCGGCATAAACACGGGTCAAAATCTCGTGATGAGAGAGAGTATGCACCGTGATGAAAAATCAAAAATATTTGATTTTTCTTCAAGCATTCAACGTTTACGTTATTGCACACACTCTCACATGCTTGATGAAATTTTGACCTATGTATATGCCGCTTTAAAGAGACCATAACAAAAATTAATAAATAATTTGTGTATGTTTGCCGGATAATTTAATGTTTTCCCTCAAAGTTACAGCGAAAATTAAGAAAGACAGCCCTATCGTATGGACGTCCATTTTTGATAAGTCAGATAAATAGCATTTTTCTATTGTAAATATTATGATGACTTTTTTCTGAATATGGTTTACCCATGGAATTACATTTCATTTTGACATTGAGATTCAAGAATTCTCTTTTAAAAAAAGGACCATACAAATCCCAAAAAAAAATATAAATAAAAAAAAAATAACAATGAAAATACTCAAGATGAAATATATCCCTAAAAGAAATTCCCTAAGACAAATAAACCCCAAAAAGAGGAAATGCTCCTCGAGCTATATATGATTTTTTTTTGGTCCTTAGATCATAATTTTTTCATGTGAAACATGATCTAGCATCAAAGTGTTTTTCGTTTGGGCATAGATCATATTTAACCTCCCAAGTCCCAAATGAAATCTCATTTTAATTTGAGATTTAACACACATTTGCACACACACTACAATAGTCAAATTTTGTTTGGTTTTTTTTTAGCATTGTGTGAATTTTATTGTGGAAAAACGGTAAAAGAATTATATATTTATAAATATCTTAGTGCTTTCCATCTGGACGAAGAGGACGATGTTTTCAAACTTGACTTTGCTCAAGCCACCCTAGAGGATCATTTCGAATAAACCATCCTGCCGAAGGTTATGCAAGTTAAGAACTATGGAAAATGTGGTAGAACAAAGTACACTTTTTGGTTAATCAAGACTCAACCAAATTGGATTCACTCTGGTATGCTGAGTCGTCGAACAGTATCAAAACCACAAGGATAATTCAGGAGTGTTTAGCATCAACTATCTAATAATAGAAATCTACATCTTGGTTCTGTGTTTTTTTTTTTTTGAACCAGAGAAAGTAGAGTTCTTGAGATAGCTTCTCCTTTCTCGCAAGCAGGAATAACTGATCTCCAGTGTTGTTCCTCTACGTGTCGACTTTAATTGTCTACATTTTGACGTAAACAATTGGTCAACAATGTAAACTACGTCAACAATGTCGACAATGTCAACTATTGTGTCGACAATGTCAACAACTGCTGTCACTTGTAAAATTGGAAACAAATAAAATAAATTTGTAGACGTTGGACGTGAAGAGTTAAAAAAAAAAAAATATGTCAGGAACGGGAAGGCCGAAAAATAAAGCGTTTGATGAGTTTATAATAATCTATAACCCATATCAACAATTAATGTTCAGCTATTTGCACTATGTTCAACAAAAAAAATTGGCAAAATACAGCTGAAAACTTTAAAAAGAAACGTTTTTCTTATAAAATAACCTATATCAAGTTATTTAATGAAATGCAGTTGCATCTTTAATTCAAACCACCATAGAATTTTCACTTCACGAGATGCAAACTTATGCAATGCCCATACAAACAATTACTACACGCATCGAGACTTTTCCCAGTGATTAAGGTCACTATATATGTTAAACACAGATGGCGATAGGACGAAACCGCCCATTCTCCTTAATTTACAAATTTAAATATTATTTTAAGAAATTTCCAGGAAATAAAATAAAATAAATACAAAATTGTAAATTTTCTACATTTTCTACATTGTTGACACAACTATACAATTACCAATTGTCTACGCTGAATTGTTTACATGTAGACAATCCTGTAGTCGACATCATGTAGTCTACTCGGCACAATACTGCTGATCTCATATTGTATAAACAAAATAAACTTTTTATTAAATAAAAATATATTGTAAATACTGTGAAACTGGAACTTATTTGCTATTCGCTGCCGCCGCCGGCTCCACAATGAGTTTACCTTTCCTCCCAAACATATATGTATATCTTTTTTTTATTCAGTTATGACCATTCTCGGTCTATTCTTTACATTGTACAGGGTGGGCCAAAAGAAGTCATCCATCCGATGTTGTTTGGCTCTCTTTTCTTTCTAAATGAAAATCTTCGATTCTGTTTTTTGATTTCAAATCGAGAAGATGATATCGGCCAAATTGGATCCGCGCCGTCACAATTGATTGCTCGTTTTATGACATTTTTCATCACTTCAGCGAGAACTTCGGGCGACAAACTCTCGCACTCGTGTCTAATGTTCTCATTGCGCGCTTCCACTTCCAGAGTCTCGGGCTTGTTCAGATTAACACAGGACTTCAAAAAACCCAACAAAAAAAAAATTCTGAAACGGTTAAATCTTGCTGGCCAGTGCAAATCGCTAAAACGAGAGATGAGGCGACCCGGGAACGCCGCCTTCAGAATATCGGTTCATGTATCACTCCATGGCTTGTTCACTTATATTCTGCATCTGTCTAGTCCACAAATGTCAAAACAGATTTGACATTGGCTGCCATTTGCAAAAATGAGAGCATCTTCAAATAGGGTGATTTCTTTTTGCCCACCTTGTATATAAATTATATACCTACTTTTAATTATACAGGTTCTATTTATACAATATTCTTTACTACCTTCCATCTGCCCCTCCTAAACCATATTGAGCCGATAGACAGTTGTAGGGTTCTGACACACCATGGAACACTTAAAAAGTTGCTTCTTCATAGTACCTTCTAAAGGTTACAAGGGTCAGCACTGGGGTAGACGACGGTAAGAAAATCTTATGGTGCTATCAGATTTGATCTAGATTTACCGATGATTCTAGTCTAGTTGCATGTATTTATTGTTGTGCGTGTGCAAGCTGGTTTGTTAGATTATAGGGTGATCATCCCTCTTATCTTCGTCTGAGTGATATCCAACAACACCTTCCACAAAATTTTGAATTTTTTTTTGATATTGAAATACATATAATTAATAGTTAAAGAATGTGTAAATCTGGCTCTGAATCTGAATCGAGATTCGCGAAAATTGATCTAGGTCAAATCTGAGATCGAATCGTTTAATTCGATCTCAGGATAGGTCAAATCTGAGATCGAATCGTTTAATCGATAAGCTTTTCTGAAATATAAAAGAGTAGTAAAAGATCAAACACCATTTATTTTACAAGTACATTTTTAATTTTAACTTAACTTTCACAAAAATAAAATATACTTAAATAAAACAAAAGTTTGCTTGGTGATTAATTATTCATACCATGATTGTATTGTCTACTTAATTTAATTATGAAATTTAACAGAAAATCAACTACTCAAAACATATACTAAAATATATTAACAATACAATTTTACTCATACTTTACATTAAATTATTTTATATTCTTGGCTTAACTTCTTTGATTTTCTTTCTACTAATGTTTTTTTATTTTTTTTTTATTTTTTGATATCTATGTATATTAAAGTTAGTTTAATGAATACAAATATGATATATTTATGTTTTTCTTCATCATTTAATATTTCAATGGGCATATTCATAGCTTTTTTTTCGAAAATAATATTGCTTTGAAAATCTTCACTTTTGTAGCTGAGCCTTCAAATCCTAGCACACGAGCCATTGCCCCAACTGATTCTTCCCAGTTGGATTTTTCTCATCATTATGACATTATGCGGGTGGCAATGGTACAGTGGATGAAGTGCTTGGTTGCTAACCTAAGAGTTGTGGGTTCGAGCCCCAGCCTGGGCAGCAACTTTTCAATATTCCCCCAGCTTCAACTGGACGCCACCCGTGGGATTTTCATGAGATAAATATCACCTATTTCTCAATCCGCTGTACCGACAAAAAAGTCTTTCCTATCTTTCTATTCCTTCTAACTATTGCCGTGCAGTTTGCATTTAAAAGACCTTGGGTCTTAAAGGCATATAGTTAAAATTATTAATTATTAATTATTAAAGAGTTTCATATAAGATTAAAGTTGAAACGGTTGTGGTATTGGCTAAGGCAACGACGCCATGAAGCGTAGCTTCACCATTGTATATATAAACTATAGTACTACCACTAGAGCTGCGCCATCTATCGACGAAAAAGTAAGCTCTAAAATAACATGGGAAGCAACAACAACAACTAAAATGGTGGAAATTGTTGTTGTTGCTTCCCATGGTATTTTAGAGCTTAGTTTTTCGTCGATAGATTTCGCACCTCAAGTGGGAATACTATAGTTTATATATACAATGGCTTCACTCAAGTCCCCCGAAATAATCCGCATTTAAACAGATATGTCATTCGCGACCTAGTGATATTTTTTAGTACCTTATGGCCTTAAAATTTCGTATTGGTCTGAAAATATTTAAAAAACTTGCGAAACAATAATAAACTCGTATATAAGATATGCTGTTTATTTATGAAACAAAAGGTACAATACCTACATATCGTATTTTATGTCTATCAAAGAAAAGACATAGGTAAAGCTTTTTAAATGTTTAATTCGTTAATGTCAATTATAGTTCATGCGTGTTCAGATCAAAATTTCACTACGGTTTACCTCGTGTGCTACTTACATAATCAAAGTTTAGGTTTATTCTAGAATGGTTGAAGAATTAATCCACTTTGTCACAATACAACCTATAAATAATTTCTCTCATTGTAGTCTAGATCGCAGTATTCTACCAAAAACAAACCTAAGCTTTGCACCTCACAAAGCTCAAATTTTAGATTTTCATACAAATTACTTGACAGCGGTAATTTTTTTTTATGAATATGCCCTATTTTTTATATTTTTTAGTTTTATATTTCTTAATTTATTTTTTAATTCTTATCTTACTTATTTATTGTGTTTTTATATCGCAAAGTATTGTATATAATATATTATTGGGTGTCCCTATTGTTATATGTGATTGAGGAACTATGTATTCAAATTTTCGGGAATGTTTAGTTTGTTTTGTTGTGGATCTATTGTTTTATGTCTTTATTTAATTTTTAAGATTCTAGCTATTGAAAATGTATTCTACAACGGTCAACAAAACTATTTCGGTTCTTAAATTATATCATACGAAAGTGCTTTACTGAAGTGTGGTAACCCTGAACTGTGTTGTTTGACAGAACAAATTCAATTCTTTAAGCTGTCCTTACACGCGTTTGCGAACGGTCATGTAACAGTGTTCAATGGTTTTGTTAGAAGAATACAACTTTAAGAAATATATATAAGTAATCAATTTTATCAATTTGAACGGGTAGACTTTTGTAGCCTGTATGACGGCCATGTTATTTTGGTGACATCTGTCATGCCAAACCACCATAAAAAGTTTCACGAATGATACAAATTTATTATAAAAATTAGTGTTGATTTCAATATCTACCCGCCCTTATTGAAAAATGTTATAGAACGCCTGATCTGGCCCTGGAAACTCTTGTTCCAATTGGACAGTTCATTTCCTTCATATTTTCTTGTCTGTGAACACAGCTTAAAAGGAATACAAAATATATCAGCTTGGAGCTACTCAGAACACTTTGCATACATACATATGTCCATTATGTTCGAGAACAAACCATAACTTTTGTGAATTTGCGTGTTTGCACAGACGAAGGGTACTTAAACAAAGTCAAAAACTTCAGACGTTGAAAAATTGAAAAGTTTATGACTTACTTCTCAAGAACGGCTTTTGTGAGTTTCAGGTGTCCTGTGCTTGTTCTTCTCCAAAGACAGCCGTCAAAATGACTTAAAAATCACTATACTGCCATCTTTCCCGCCCTGTGTGAGCACAACTTAAATGTCACCATAGCCGACATTTACGACACAAATTTGTATGCGAAATCTTAAAATTTGTCTTACACACTTTTTGACAGTTCTTTAACACTCTTTCACTAAAGATTGACACTACAATGTTTGTATCACGAATTATAATAAGTTCTTTCACTAATTGAAAGGAAATCAATATCAAAATGGTTGCGCCGACCGTTGCATTTTGAACCATTTAACCTAAAAATCTTGCATACCAATGTTTATTCCAGATGTTTTCATGTGAATTCATAGAACATGGTGGTCATTTTGTACTTTATGATAATATAATTTTTTTTTACTATTCAAACTGTTTGTGTTTTCACAATTTCCTTGAGAATCATTTTGAAATCAATTTATTTGTGTTGATGTGTAGCTACTAAAATATATTTCTGTTAAAAAATGAATATTATGCTCTAATACTTTCTGGCCTGGTTTGTAATTTTAATTTTTCAAATGATATTTTCTTTTTTTGTAAAATTAAGGGAAACTACAACATTGAGTTTGCTACACATTTAGGATTTTTTTTCACAATTATTTAAGCATTTAAGCACAAACTAGATCAATAATTATTACTATCTATGTACATAAATTTAATTCATGTTACCTAAGTCTGCTGGGGATCAATTCCAAGCCACCAAATCCAGATGTATTCGAGAGAGAGGGACAATTATTGACACAGATCAGCTATGTCAAATATATTAGCTACAAGTGGAATCAGCCGAATTGCCTAACTGTCAGTCAGTTGAACAAACTGTAGATACTGTTTTTGTACGCACTCCAGGTTTTTTTTCAGTGTAAAATAATCATAGCTGTCATTTTTAAGAACATGTCCGTTGGGAAGATTTTTTCGAGGTGAGGATACACTAAATGGAAAATGTGATTTCTTGCATACCATCAGAAATTGGTAAGGAAAATTCTGACCATTTCAATTCTATGGCACCTAAAAAATAATTATTGGAATCCGATGATGCACTGCGGCATTCGATGTGAAACGAAGTTTGAAGCTTTGTTTGCATTTCACGAAGCTGCATTGACGTTTCCTACTGGCTGCGCACATAGGTGTAGTAACAGCACTAGCACGTAGCAATGTCAAAG
This sequence comes from Platycheirus albimanus, assembly GCA_916050605.2. NCBI lineage: Eukaryota > Metazoa > Arthropoda > Insecta > Diptera > Syrphidae > Platycheirus > Platycheirus albimanus. The sequence continues at coordinate 294,855,519 of OU696696.1, read as the reverse complement.
TTAAATGTACGTAGATCGCAAAATGGCAGACGTGATTTGTGTTTGAGTTCAGTGCTACACATTGTATTCGTGTATGCTGCTTTGTGAGCTACTTTTTTCGACATTTACTTTGACATTGCTACATGCTACTGCTGCTACTACACTATTGTGCGCAGCCAGTTAATTGAGTTACTGATGACAAATCACCATGACAAGTTACATGATTGAACAAGAACTTGGCAGAAGAATAAACGTCAATTTATTGATTCCAGTTATTTAGCTGACCTAACTTGTGAGTCGATTTGAAGATTGTCGAATTGACACCCAGCATTAGATATAGGTAATTTCCATTCTACTTGACTTAACTGATATTGACCATAATTTTTGTTGTATTGTGTCTAAGTGCTCAGAGCTACTTTTTTTTGTTTTGGTGTTATGAGAACAAATTTAAATATCAAATTATTTAATGCATGCTGACCAATTGCCTAAAACGACACTGATCTGCAAATAAACTGCAAAATAACGCCCTATAAACAAAAATACATACATACATAATTTTATTTATATATTATTATTTTTATATTTTTGTATAAGTTTATTTATAATTTATGCGATAGTAATATACAAACTCGATGCGCAATAATATTTTTAATAAATATTTATTTTAGTTGTTTATTTTAACATAATAATATTATTCTTATATACAATATAACATTTTTGTCTTTGTGGTTGTTATACAGGGGGTCTCAATTCTTGCATTATTATTACTATTTTTTTTTTTTTTGCAGTATCTAATTTATTTGAGGCTATAAAGTATCAAAGATAATTTTTTGTTTAAAGAATTTTTCATTAAAGTTCTTGCTAAGATCATTCTTTTTTTTTGGTATTTCATCTGTTTACAAATTTTTTACTTTTTTTTTGGAAATTTGCTTAGTTCTCTAAATACAAGTTTTTAAATTAAATAAATTTTACATTTGGTTACCCTTTTTCTGTGATGTTCTTAGGTAGTGTGATGTTGTGTCGAACTTAGTAGGTTGGCTGTTGGTATTCACCTTGAACTGCAAATACAATATTTTGCATTTACTTAATAGTTTTATATAAGGAGTTAAAGGTTTTATTTTTTTAAAGCTTTATATTAATACTTTTTCAAACACTGATAGCCAGAATGAGCTTCAGACGCGAAGAACTTGAGTTCAATAGTTAGGAACGTGAAATGTGATCAAATAGCTGAGATCACAGGAAAATAATCCCCAACAGCGGCCAGAATTTTCTTTGCCGGGGGAACACACATCCGGTTTGTTTTGATTTGTCATTATGGCAGCCCTTATAGGGAGATCATCACTCTTTTGTTCAAATATCGTCCACATTTAAAGCTTTCATAATAACCACATAGTGGAATTAAAAAACAGAACCCGAGCCATAGCCACGCCAAATCTTTCAAGCCGGAGCGGAGTCGAAAACGTAATTAGTACGTTGCTGTTAATGTGATATCTTTCATGGATAAAATGTCAAAAATTTAGTTTACTGAGTAGTATTGTTACTCCGTTTACTTCTCAGAATGTAGTACGCTGTGACGTAGTGGTAAGTCTGTCGGACTGCTACGCCGAAAGCTCTGGGTTCGATCCCTGACTCCACCAAATTTTTTTTCCGGGGTACTGCTTCTTGCGAGGAAGTGAACGTGCTTCGCTGCTAGCAGTTCGAATACGGTAGGTCCCTCCTTCCATTCTTGCAGAATATCAACGCACACAGAGGAATGGTTGAGAGTGTAAGCCACAGGCTTTCAGCTCCACTTAGAGCTAGTGTGATAACAATTTATTTATAAACTGGAGTAGATTCAATATTATGACAAGTCCTGACTTAGAAACTCCGCCTTTTTATAGAGATCCCTACAATTTTGTTAAAGTCATTTAATTTTTTTTAACTTTTTGCGGTTGTAAAACCCCAACTCGCCAAAAAGAGAAATTTGTGTGGAGTCGCCTTGAACCTTGAAGTAGCTTGATTAAGGTATGAGTATCCCTTTTTTGTTGGGGTGAGTTGAGTGGCATCTCTTTTTAAATTGGTACAAGAGGATAGTATCGAATCAAATTAAGTTTGTTTTTTAACAAAAAAAAAAAAATGCTTTTATGAGGCACAAAAACCCACTTAAAATGCAGTAAGAACAATTGCATTCTTTCAAAGTGACTTTTTGGTAAATCAGTTCCAGGACGCCACTGCCGATGCCCAATGGAACAGGCAGATGTTAAACGAGTCTTTTTTCCTCAAGCTAATGAATAAGGACGGAGCAACCGGTCACTCACTATTCGGGAAACAATGAAGGTTTTAAGATAGTCGGTGACATTTTCCCCAAGACACAACTCCCAAAGTATAATCCTCAAATAAATAATCCCCAAAGTATCTCCAGCAGTAAATTCCCCAAGTAGAAAATCCTTAGGCCCAAAATACCAAAGCAAATATTCCCAAAACGAATATGTTTCAGCAGTGAATCGCGCGCTTAAATCGCTCGATTTAGTTGGATTTGACTGTTTGGTGAATTCGTAAGGTCTTGGAGATTTGAACTAGCCCTTTAGATTGCCAGATCCCACGGCACCAGATTTCTTCCTTTGGGGTGTAATGAAAACTTACGTTTACTTCGACAAACCACAAGCCTTGAAAGCTAGCATTTAAGAAAATATCACCAATTTGGAAGCAACAATTCAAAATTACTTTAACCAAAAGTCACCAAATCTTCATTTTCGGATTCTAATATTTTTCATTTCTTACTGAATGGCAATTCACAAAATGACATTACTTTTTCGCCACCATGTACCTAGAATCATCTACATATTTTGGAAGTTCCCATTGAAATAATCATAGTTTATGTTTCGAAGAGTTTTAGGAATTATGGCACAAATAAGTATAGAGGAAGGAACCAATGAAAACTGTGCTTTTTCATTCGTGGTGATTGATGGATGAAGTACCTATACTTAAAATCATTTAATTTGGCAAAATGGTAGTTTTACGTTGAAAACGTAAGAGTTTTTGCCTGGGCTTAAGGTAATGGGGTGAGAAGTTAATAAAAAAGTGTCAACAAATTCCTCCTTTTAAATTAGCACCCGATAGACCTACCACAATGTTTATAAATATTTGTTCTGCCTTTTCAAGGCATTGAAGATCGATCTTAAATTATACTTTAAATCCTACCTTGTTGTTGTTGCTGTTGTCCAGTAAATGGCGACTGGCTGTATTGATCCGTTTCATTTTCCATTGGATAGTTTGTATATTCTTGAGCCGCTGGATCCGATTCAAATGTTGAAGCAAAAGCAGCTTCTGCTCCAATTAAGAATCTTTTGTATGCTAAAAATGCACATCCAGCCTAAAAAAAATATATATTCAAATTATATTTTGTTTCCAAGTTGTATGTTTAAAAATAATCAATTACCCATGTGAACATTGAAAAGAAAGAAAATGCTATAACAGCTTGAACAGACCCAACACCTTCTCCAGATGGTGGTGCCGTTGCGGAGCTCCATTGGGACCACAAATATATAAACGCAATAAAATAAAGGAAAGCCCAAAAACCTAAAATACACAAAAAATGAGGTTTATAAAAACATATCGTCAAATTTTTAATAATTTCTTTTTACCAGAGAATCCCAAATCACCTAACACGTAGTGTTTTCTACTTTTGACCGATGACATTTGTTCGAAAAAATATTCTCCAGCAATGAATCCCATTGAAGCTAGGAATCCGAAAATTCCTACTATCGAGCCGTATTTACATGCAGTCGCATCATTGTCAAAAAGGCAGACTTCCTTTCCATTTTCCTCGCGCCATGCTCCAGAAGAAACGCAGCCAAAAACAATGATTGAAAAGAGCTGCAAAAGTCAATAAAGAAGGTCTTAATTCGACTTAAGAAAAATATGTTTGATACATATCAGTTTGACACTTTTTTAAAATTCAGTTTCTTGGCAAACGTTATTTTCAAAGTCTGAATAATATGTATATTCAATTAAAAATAAAGTAAAAATTCTAAGACATTAAACAATACACTTTACGAAATAAGAAGAAAGAAGGTTTGGAATTTGATATTTAAATATAAATTCAAGCTCTTAAAACTGTAATAATTTAAGCAAGGTTAAATACCAATTATGTCTACATACGAGTACCTATAGGATCAGACAGAATATTAAAATTACATCTATCTATTTACATATGTATATAAAAATCAATTTCATTTTTGTGTGTGACCTTATTTCTAGAGTTAGGATGGGTGAATTTGTATATATATTCTTTTAAATGAAAGGGACCGTAATGTAGATGGTTTAGAAGAAAAAAAATGTTAAAACGGTCAAGCTGATTTTTTTTAGCCCATTTATAAGATTTGTTCCACTGTAAATGAATATTTATTCGTAGTATTTATTGGAATTTATTTTAATAAAATTTATTTGATTTTTAATATTTCAAAATAAAAAAATAAAACATAAGGGAGAGCTAGAGTACGTTTTCAACGAACTGTTGGATACCCTATTCCCTATATTTTTGTATGTGTATGTGTGTGCCTCCCGCAGCCAGCCGCTGTTCCAGTTTCAGAAACACAATTCTTCTTTAGCAGACAGGAAAAAATTCAATAACATTAATTTTGTGTGGCCCATGTTCAATAACTGATGGGGTAATAAAAAAGGCGTGTGTCACGCCTAAATTTGAGACTTTTTACTGCCAGGGCAATTTCTATGAGCTCAGTGACATTCAACTTTAAGCTTGCAGATCGATTTGAACATAACGTACATACATACATACATACATACAGTGAGTAAATTATCTTTAATAATAGTGTATTGTCTTTTTTTAGGGCAAGTATTGGTTACGTGCAGAACAAAAGAATCGAGGTTTTAATCAAACATGTCAAAAAAGTGGTTTTCGCCATACCGTACGTCGGTCTGTCTTTGCGGGTGTGCGGATGCGCTTTTTCACGTCCAGCCACAGCTTAAACGGCTTGACGGAATTTCTTCAAACTTGGTACATAGCAGTTTGAAGAAAAATGGTTGTCGAGGTTTTTTTTTTGTTTTGTTTTAGCCCGGCTCAAACTGGTACCTTTCATGTAACGGTTTTTTTCATTTTGAATTTGCTCGAAAACGGCTCTAACGATTTTGATTAAACTCAGAATTTAGCTTACCTAAGATATTTCTAACAAACTAGCGTTTTTCGTTTTTCGTTTAAATGGTCGTAACGAAAATCAGGTTTAAACGGCTTTTTTAAATGGCCATAAGTTCATCATACTATTGCACCCAAAGAGCAAGTACGTGCGATCCAGTCGTGCATTTTATTTATTTCAAACATTTAACTATTATCTTTTGATAAAAAATTAGGACCACTTTTGAAAAACTCGTACATTAGAAATTTTATAGTTCACTAGCTATTCCGACAGACGTTGTGCTGCCCTAACGAGCATCAGATAGCGCGATGATACAAACCATGATAGATACAAAAATGTTGAACATTGAGGGATAAGTTTGACTTCTTAATTATATTTATACCGTCCATTTAATTTGTCTAAGATATTAGAACATGGATGATTTTTTTTTTAAATTAAATAAACTCAGAAAAGTACGTATACGCCAGAGTGTACAATACTGTTTTAGTGTTGTTTTTAGGTTGAGAAATGGGCAATTGCAACAAATTTTTCTTTTAAGTTCAATCCATTCTCTAGTTAACTTTTTTCATACAAAATCAACAGCAGTTTTAAATCAAATCATAACACAATATAATTTGCATTTGAAAATATTTCAGTTTGGTTTTTCTGATCGCTATAACTTGGCCCCTAAGTCTTATATCACTTTTTTGCTTTTAGCCCATTTCACCCTATTAACAGCTTAGTCTTGCCTAAGATTTTTATCAGCTATTCCACGCGCAAATTACAACCTTTCAATCGTTGTGGTTTCTGAGTTAAGTCTTAGTATAAGCAAACAAATAATATATATGAATATAGTATTTAGTTTTAACTGACTCCCGAAAGCACTAGAATCGCACTTTTCCCAAACGAAACATAAAAACTTGAAATTTCTGAATCCGTTGAAATCGTAGCCATCCTTTCGATGGAATTTGACTTTTTTTTTACTTTACTTCAAGAATTCCACATAAACATCCCAAGAATGTGTCGCTTCTATGATTACTGAATTTGTATCGAAGTTGACCCTTTTGTTATTAAATTCTTATTTTTTTTTTTAATAACGCTATTATTTCAGAACATCAAGGCATTAAGCCAAACAAAAATAACTTTTATAGATCCAGGTGCTGAAACGAGTCAAAAATCAATCATCAACTCAAACTGAAATGATTTATCCATTATTCAATGCTTTAGTAGCATTTAGTAAGTAATGCAGAAATAAATTATGATTTTAAGAAAGCTTCCTCATATTTGAAACTTGTTTCAGCAAATAAGATATTGGAAATGGAATCTTACTTGTAAAGTATATACTTGGAGACCTTTTTTTTACTCTCGTTTCTTTCTTCATCTTCCAATTTTGCGCCCCCATGAGGGGCGACGAATTTGTTTAAAGGGCGACGAAAGTGGTTCATTACATATTTCTTTCATATTTTGAACAAGAAATAAATAAACATTGCATTACTTTGACGCCCTGTTCAAATGTTGAATACCTTTTTTTTTTGTTTTGTTTTAGGTGGCGCAGACAGTCCATTGTGGACCACGGCCTCAACCAACAATCCTCGCCAGCTAGGCCGGTCCCTAGCCAGTGGCCTCCAGTTGCGCACACCAAGTTGGTTGAGGTCGTTTACCACTTGATCGCGCCACCTTAGATGGGGTCTTCCAGAACTGCGTCGGCCCTCCGGGTTGGAATTGAAGACTCGTCGGGCAGGAGCGTTTTCGTCCATACGCTCCACATGGCCCAGCCATCTAAGCCGCTGAATTTTCAGCTTCTTAACCAAGTCAATGTCGCTGTATAGCCCGTACAGTTCGTCATTGAATCTTCTCCTCCATACTCCATTGATACATACAGGCCCGAATATCACCCGAAGAATCTTTCTCTCAAAGCATCCCAGCCTGTATTCATCCGATTGTGTCAGTGTCCACGCTTCTGCCCCATACAGCAGGACTGGGATGATAAGGGTCTTGTAAAGTGTCTCCTTGGTCCTTTGAGAGAGGGCTTTACTACTAAGATGCCTTCTTAGCCCGAAAAAACACCGATTGGCAAGAGTGATTCTTCGACTGATCTCTTCACTGATGTTGTGCTGAGAGGTTATAGTGGAACCCAAATAGACAAAGTCCTTGACAACCTCAAAGTTATATCTGTCCATTGTGACGTTTTGTCCGAGCCTACGGTGATGATCTACTTCACCCGAGGACAGCATATACTTTGTTTTATCTTCATTTACAGCCAGACCCATTCGAGCCGATTCCACTTCAATACTTGCGAATGCTCCACTGACAGCGCGCTTCGTTCTTTCAATAATGTCAATATCATCAGCATAGCCAAGTAATTGAACGGATCTAAAAAAAATCGTACCGCTGGTGTTGACATGCGAGTTGCGTACGATTGCCTCAAGAATGATGTTGAAGAGGTTACATGACAGCGCGTCACCCTGTCGTAAGCCTTTCTCGACATTAAATGAGTCGGTGGTGTTCTTACCAACCTTGACGGAGCAGCGCGAGTTCTCCATAGTCATCCTGCACAATCGAACGAGTTTGGTAGGGATGCCAAGAAGTGACATGGCTCTGTATAGCTCGTTCCTGTTTACGCTGTCATAGGCGACTTTAAAATCGATAAAGAGGTGGTGAGTATCGATCTGGAATTCTTGGGTCTTTTCCAAAATCTGCCGAAGTGTGAAAATTTGGTCAAGGGTTGACTTACCGGGCCTGAAACCACACTGATAGGGGCCAATCAGTTCACGTGCGAAAGGGTTCAGACGTTCACACAGAATGGCCTCTAAAATCAAGAGCTTAGTTTTCCGTCGATAGATGGCGCACCGCAAGTGGTAATATGTACTATAGTTTATATATACAATGGTTATTATATACGCATCAGCTATTAGAAGTGAGTTCACCAGAGGACACCACAGTCAAACGCCACACCAATACAATGATTGAACACAAAACAAATCAATTTCCCCTTTACTTATGTGAATTTCGACTAATTTTATAATTCCTTGTTCCATAATCTTTGCGTTAAGTAGACTTTTTTTCAAGTGTCACACTGACACCTTTATGTCAAGGGCTGACAAGATTCGAACGCCTTCTTCGTTGTCTGTTCCGCTCTGTTTCTTTGTTCCACTAAGGGTATATGAATTTATCTAGCATAGGTACATCACGGTTTTTCATTCAAAAATTTGTCATCAGAATCGAAACTGGCGATACTGATGAAGTTGGCGGCAGTGGTGCGTGCGAATAGACACGCCCCTCAAAATATTCTGTGTCCGACCTTTGAGTAGCATTTATGTACATATTTGTGCTTCTTGAGTAGATTCTGCTTTCAAAAATTCTCTAAAGAATTGATATTTGTGTGGCAAAACAATAAGCTACATATTTCAGAAGTTATTCTTTTCTTATAATAAAAAGAACATTAAGAGATTCCAAAAAAAAAACAGACGACAGAACCCTAGACAGGCTTCAAGAGACTAAAAGCCTGAAAAGATTTAAAAACTTCAAGTGAATGGAAAAAAATACAAACATAGTTAGGTACAACAAATTCAAAAGACTGACAAGGATTAAAAGAACTGCCAAAAGACATACATAAAAGGATTGCCAAGAAATATGTACATTTTTGTATTGAATTGCGTTTTATTTTTCACTTTGTAAGCTCTCAAAAGTGTATGAATTATACATATTGAATGGTTTTCAAATAAATGACTTAATATAATGTGGTCTGCAAACTGCCACTTAAAAATAATAATGAATCATTTAAAGAAACCATTCCCAAAATTAATGAGACATGAGTTTGCAGTTTTTATTACATCAGAGAGCAGCAATTACAATAATTTACACAAAATTTCTGATATTATTTCATTCATAAAACTCAAAGTTAATTAGATTAAAGTCAATTCGTATTTCAACAATGGTGTAGTATAACACACGAAAACTACAAGAGTCGTCTTTGAAAAAATCCTTTGTAGTTTGTACTAACGGTTATGTGAAAATAATTTGGAAAATATTTTCTGTATCTTCATTCAAAAATGTTCTCGTATCTTTGTTTTTTTTTTCATAAACAAAAGAAATAAAATCGATCGGTGGTTGTCATTTTATTTCAAATTCATATTCACTTAAGAAGTCATATGCGTTTTCAGCGTTTTTTTTTTAGTCCAAATGTTAAAATTTTTCTAAAACAATCATCAATTAATTTTAACATTCACATAGGAAGTATAATTGCAAGCCAAGTTCTCGTGCATTATATAGCAGCACGACATGCCTATAATCACAAGTAAGAACTTTTGTAGTCCTCATTCATTAATTTTGCATCACTATATACAAAACAACAACAAAGTTTTTCCAAGAATGATCTCATATTTTATTAATTTGATTGCAATAATAATGGTGTTGACATAGTCTACGGTCTACGCTGTGTGCCATGACCTCCAGATAAATAATTTTATCAAAGTACAGATACACCTTACGCGTATCAAACTTATGCAGTACCAGTATGCCTGTGCTGTGCATCTTTATTCCTATAGATACATTTCTAGATGTTTTTTTTTTGTTTAAGTTTAAATCGAGTGTTTGGTGGGTGGGTGGATAAATACCTAACTCAAGCTTTGCAAAGTTCGGAAAAAGCTGACCTACTTTTGTAAAGGAGAGCATTATCATCGTCCCTAAGTAGAGGGCAGGTACTTTCTCTAATGGATATGTATGGGGTAGGGAGTCCTTTTAACCAAAATAACTGATAAGTGAGATTTCAAAATGTTTAGATACATATAAATGAAATAAATTGATTGGAAACTTGAAGTGCAGATAAAGCTCGCGAGTATCCTCTCCTCTCGAGTCAATATCGAGAAAGGACGAATTTTTAAAAGCAAGTGTCTGAAACTGAATTATTTTCGCAGTGGAAAACTAAAATAATAGAGTCTATCCCTAATAATGTACCCACCACCCTTGAATTCTTTCAAAACGACATCATCATCAGGGTTGGTTGAGGTTGAGGTGGTTTTAGATGAGCTCAACTGGGCAATTGTGTTGTGTATACAACAACAAGAAACATAAATCAGTTGTGGAAAATCGATAAATGATTTTTCGAATAGAAAGACAGCAAAAAATTTAATTGAAAATCAAAATTTTACCCATGCGAGTATAGAGGTACATGAAAACCTACCCAACACAATGCTCGCAGAATAACCTGTGGCCTCTGGGCAAAGGTGATTGGATCAAATGTCCCTCCTGCCTTGCCACCACCATAGGCACCACCATTGTTCATCATGGTTACGTATTCGATTTTTCTCTAGCTGCTTCCCTTGAGCTGAACTACTGGAGCAGTTTCAAGGTTTTTTTTTTTTTTTTATGAGATTTTTCTGTAGTTTAATTTTGCACTTTTTTAATGAAGTTTTTTTTTTTATTTATGGACTATGTAACACGATAGAAAGTTAAGTTAAGGTGTTAACTGATGAAAGGTGTTTTGCGTTACTATAAGTATATTTTGTTTTATTTTCAAGTTCAAAGTCACGTTATTATACGGGAGAAACCGAGAAGACTGGTTAAAACGATATCGAGTCGAAAATCCAACTGACAAGAAGAGAAGACTTCAGTAGAAATGGTGAAAAGTTTTTCTTTTTGTGGGTTGAAACTTGGGGTGTAAGATACATATTATAATATAATAGAAAGGTTGAGGCGAAGTTGGCGCATACGTTTTGGGATAATAGATACTCGTATAGAAAGCTTTCACGACGACGACGACGTATCTTATCACCAGCTACATAACTATCGTATATTTGTTTAGTTTCAGCGGAGAGTGAAAATGAAAACTTATATGGAAAATTCGGGGGTGGTTGTTGGTTGATGATGAGATGAGCTTCTGTACGAGTTTTTGACCCTGAACTTTTAACATAGATAACAGAGAATCATTTAAGAGAGAGTAGAGAGTACCTACTTATTTTGACAGAATCGTTTTTTTTTTTTGACGTAATCAGTTCAACGCCATTGGATGGAATATTTTTTCAAAGAAAAACTCAAGGAATGCGTAATGCTTTTCAAGTGAGCCATTAGCATCATCTGAATCATTACTATAATCAATTAAATTTACTATATTATGTATGTGTAAGACTTTGATATAAAAACCTAGTTTACTCATTTTCGAAAAATGTTCATAGCTGTTAAAAATGTTACTATCTAATCTAAGGCATTTGAGATTTCATACACATCAATTTAGTCGAGTAATCGGAACGGCACGGAAGCGTAGATTTAATGGTCCATAGGTACAGCTTATTAATTGCTCTATTCGTACCTTTTTTGTTCTTAGAAAGATACTTACAAGTTTGAGTCAATTCTGTTAAGATCTCATGTAGTAAGGGTTTAATCGGAAAAGGGCCACCATTGTTTGGCAAAATTCGTTAATATTTCGTTTAATTCGCAATCCTTAATTGGCAATTTACGTTTTGTTTTTTATTCATTATGTTTTTCAATCGTTTCGCAATTGACATTCTGCGGTTTTATGTCTCGCTTTTTTTCAAAATCCTTTTCGACCAGTTGGCAAAATTAATTTGGCAATTTGTTGTTTTGCATTTTTTCATTAGATTTTTTTATATTTGGCAATGTTTTTCTTCGACAAATAATGTTTCGCCGTTTAGTTATTACGCAAAATAGCGATACGCCGTTTTATTATTTCGCTGATAGAACGTTTCGCCGTTTTAGAAAAATGTCAATAACTTTCTTCTAGTAAGTTTTTTTTACCAAATTTTCACCAATTATGCATAACACCAATTTCGACATTCTGCAATTTTGTCAAAATCCGTTATATAGTTCAGGTTTTACAGATTTGTTCGTTAGTGGTCTAAATTGTTTTTATATAGGTGTATTAAGTTTTATATGGGGTATATCCGGCATTTTGTTATTTTGCAATTTTTTGTTAGGCAATTTATTGTTAAGCATTTTTTAATTTGGCATTAAATTCTTTTGCATTTTTTCGCTTCATAAAATTATATGCCTTAAAATTTCGCGCGAAATCTGTAAAACCTGAACTATATAACGGATTTTGAAATTTTAAGGCATATGATTTTAATTTTATGAAGCGAAAAAATGCAAAAGAATTTAATGCCAAATAAAAAAATGCTTAACAATAAATTGCCTAACAAAAAATTGCAAAATAACAATATGCCAAGTAAAAAACAACGAAACGAAGAAACGCGTAACTAAAAAATTCAAAACAACACAATGCCAAATGACAAATTGCAAAACCTCAAAAAGCTAATCAATCAAAAAACTAAACGAAAATTGCGAAATGAAAAACGCGAAATGATCGTTTGTCAAATCAATTGAAAAACGAAACGTAATTTGCCAAACGTGGAATGCCAAAGAACAAAATGCAAAATGATGCATTTGCGAAATGAAAAACGGCGAAATGAACCACCGCGAAACGTTAATTTGCCAAACATTTTCGGCGAACCGTACCATACCCATCGGAAAAATAGGGCTATATTGGTTTCGTGCGGAAAAAAAAATCTAGGTTTTAATCAAACATGACATTACGATGATAGAGAAGCCCAAAAAGGTGGTTTTCGCCATGTGCGGATGTGCGTCTGTGCGCTTTTTCATGTCATGCTACAGCCTAAACCGCTTGACGGATTTTCTTCAAACTTGATATATAGTAGTTTGAAGAAAAACGATTGTCAAAGTTTTTTTTATTTCGTTTTAGCCCGGCTTAAACTGGTACCTTTCAAGTAACGGTTTTTTTCATTTTAGATTTTCTCGAAACAAACTCAAAATTTAGCTAACTTTAAGCATTTCTAACAAAACTGCATTTTTTGTTTTTGACTTAAATGGTCGTAACGAAAATCAGATTTTAACGGCTTTTTTTCAAATGGCCATAAGTTCGCATTGGCTTGATTGAATTGACTCAAACTTCGTTCGGCATCATTATTTATAGTGTTCTATTGGATGGCTTTATAAATTTTTCAGTGAAGCCTTTCTAGATGGTAGCTCCCATACGAGCCATTGAGTTTTAGCCAACTTTTTTTGGTTTTTTTCTAATTTGCTCGAAAGTGGCTCTAACGATTTTGATTAAACTTTGTGTGTTATATTTTTTTAGTGTTTTTAGGAGAACTGCGTTTTTAGTTTTTGGATAAAAATGCAAATAACGGAGATATGCTCTTAACAGCTTTTTTTCAAATGGCCATAAGTTGTTAACGGTTGCATCGAATTCACTCAAACTTTGTTTGGTATAGTTTCTTACAGCTTCCTATCAGATGGGGATGGCATTGATTTTTTTTCAGTTTCTCTTTTTTAAATGGTGGCTGCTATACAAAGAGCCACTAGATTTTGGCCAATTTTTTCGTTTTTTTTTTTAATTTATTCTCAAAAAAGGCTCTACCGATTTTTATTAAACTTTGTATGTAACATACATAGAATGTTGACACAGGCCATCGCTGAAATTCAGAAAATCAGACCACTCAGATTCATGCCACAGGTTGTTTTATGCAATTTCAACATCTACCCGCCCTTATTGAAAAGCCCTTTACAAAAGCGTATACCAATACCATGCACATATTTTTTGGCCAAACTCTTTAACTCCAAGGCAAATCAAGAGCCTTGTTCTTTGGGTATTCAAGGCCCTATTCAGTCAACATTTCTAATGTATATTTCTTTGCAATAGTATTTGCCTTCTAAGTTTTAATCTAGTGCTTTTCAAGTTTACAACAAAACAAACTTTTTCGCACTTCAATAGAGTCGCCTTTATTGGAAGGTTTTTTGGAATAGGCATAATGTATTTTTTTTTTTTTTTATAATGCACACGCGCTCAAGGGGTTTGTTATAGCCCTTTTAATGATAAGTCACAGCGCGAGCGATAGGAAGTTAGGAAGGAAGGGAAAGGAGGTGTCGATGAACATTGATCTTGAATGTTTGAAGATCAAAATGGCAAGGAAAAATTGTGTATTGCATGCGTTTTTGTGAGTCGTCAGCTGTGAGCTTATAAGTTTTACTGACAAATAATGCATCTCAAACATTTTTTAAGTATGTATACTAAATGATAAAACTACGCATCGATAGTTTTTTGGGCTTTTCATTTGGCGTTTGGTAAGGTCTACTTGAGGTATAGATAAGTTCAACAACCCTGCACGATCCCATCTAGTTCACTAAGGAAGGTTAACTAATCCACTGCCCGCATTAATGCACTGCAATAAATTTCAATTTCCCCTTCAGCCTGAGTTTTGAAAAAAGTTGATTTGTTTTTCGACAATCCTGGGAAGGCACTGCCCACCCGAGAATTTCTGTCCGAATTAAACTTCCATGTACTGGAACTCCCTGAGTTGGCTGGTTTGTTCTTGTCTGATCGTGACAGCCCTTTCAAATTGATATGAGAGAAAGCACAAAGTTGGATAAAGATTAGTGATTTCCAAGTTTGAAATTTTGTTTCTTTGATTAATGGCGAAGCAACTTGTGATCATAACATAAGCATGGAGTGGATGAAGTGGCGGGAAAACTCTGTAAGAAAAATGCGTTTTAAGCTGATGTGAAGACTCTTCACCTCGATCGTGCGTCCGGCATTCACATAAGCTTCACAATGTTAAGAAATGTACTTAACATAATGAGAGTAACAGCAGCTGAGATGGAGATGCCTCGTATGACAGGAAGAGTAACAAAGCTTGATAATACAAGAACTACGAATATCCGAGAAACCTTCATGTCAAAAATACTACCTTGCAAAAAATAGAGCACGAACGGCTCAGCTGGTATTGTCACGTTCATAGGACAGTCAAAAAAGCAAAATAATCACGAGAGAAAAAAAAAACAGACGGACCAAAAAACTTTACATATACAAATGCATCATAGTGACACCCGAAACACCAGTATTTAGTTGGCCTCAAAAAACCCAAAGACTTTTCTAAATCTAAAACCCTTGGACCTCTTTGTGCAAGAATCTGCACCAAACAGCGCCCTCCTATTGAGCCAAATTTAAAACTGGAAACAAAGGCAGACATAGACTACACAAAACCCCTTTGGATTTCGAAAGACTATTCACCACTTCTTTTCCTTTTAGAAAATGACTGGCTTAACAACCAGACACTATTAAATTCAGCTATTTAAATCATTACCAGATGGCTCCAGAATGAACATTGTTGTTGTTGCAGGTTTCTACTCAGAACCACTCGAATTAGCAGGATCAATAAGACTCCCCGATTCAGCAGCGTATTTCAGGCTGAGTTCATGTCAGTGACGGCAGATGCTTAACAGACTGCAATGAAGGAAATACCACATGCTAATATCACCTTTTTCATTGGCAACCAAGAGGCGATTAAAGCTATTTCTGCCATTGAACTAAAATCAAAGCTTGGTTGTAACTTGATTTCGTGGAAAGAGCTTAATGTTCTTGGTGTGCATCATTACATAAGACTCTGTTGGGTTTCTGGACACAGTCGTATTTTAAGGAAACGAAAGAGCTGATGAGCTGGCAAGAAAAGGATCATCCCTAAAACTCAACCGATCAGAAACGAAAAAGATCCCAACCTGTAACATTAAACAGACGATTCGGAATAAGGTGCTCGCTGCATATAACCAGGAAACTGTCCTACTTTAATAGACAAAGAACAGGGAAGATTATACAGCTTAACAAGAAATCGCTATGATCCCTTGTCAGCATACACTGACCGGGCACAACAACATGCTGGGTTACCACAAAAACAAAATGAAGCTTGGCACGGACGACTTGTGCTGAGGTTGTGGCGACATACATAGATGTGCAAGGGGACACTCCGAATTTTGTCTGTCACTGGAGGCTTGTCGAAGATTTCTGAGGTCAACCCGGCGAACACTACAGGTAGATCGCTGGCAGAGAAGTGGGAGAATTATACTATCCACCATAACGGCGGTAAAAGAAAAAGAAGTTATCCGAGATCAATGATTAAGTTGATATTTTTACTTGCGATTATAGGTACTATAAGGCAAGTTATGCATTCGTCGAAAAAAAAAGTTTTGAGATAACAACCAAACATGACATTACGATGATAGCGAAGACGAGAAAAGATGGTCTAAAAATTCTGTCCGTCTGTATGTCTGTCTGTCTGTCTGTCTGTCTGTCTGTCTGTCTGTATGTATAGAGACCTACAGCCCAAACGGGTGGGCCGAATTGCTTCAAAATTGATATACAGGGTGTCCCGAAACTCAACGTCAAGCGGGCACCGGGTGAAAGGGTAGGTTATGTCCGTACTGGGAAAAGTAAGGAAAAAAATTCATCTCGCTTTGTTTAGTAAAAATAGTAATATTTATAAAAATTATAAAAATCGTTACACTAGACCACACTTTTAGGTACTGTGGTCACAAATTTTCATATTTTGCGGTGTTTATTTTTTATGTAATCCTTACTAACTATGCTATTATTCCCAATTAAAAATCCAAAAATAAATATTGTAGTTTTCGTAAGAAAAATAAAATTTGACTGAGTCATGGTGAAATTTTTTTTTTAAACTTAACTTTGATACTTCATACTTTAAAAAAAATGTACCGCACTACCCTCGGCAAGTTATTTAAAAAGTTGGCCCATTTTACCAAGATTTCAAAATGGTACAACACTTGCTAATTATTCACCCATAAAAAATATTATCAAAATTTAAACCGCAGTGGAGCATTATAAATTAGGACTAAAAAATTGGAAAGTATTGTATTGTTCCCTATTAATGTATTACTGAAAACTTTATCTATTCATAAATCTTAATGAAACAAATGAAAAAAATTTAATACATTTATTTTATCTTAAAGCACTTTACACTAAAGCAAATGTTCAAATTGTTTACCCTCGGCACGAATACAGGCTCTGCATCGCCGCAGAAAAGATCTGTTCATCAGACGTCCAAATATCCTTGCATTAATATCTTCTCCTGCTTCAAGAATTTTTTGGCGTAGTTCGTCTCTATTTAGAATTGGTTTATCATAAACTTTTTCTTTTATGCAGCCCCAGTAAAAGAAAGCGAGCGGGCTTAGTTCCGGAGAACGAGGAGGCCACAAAATTGATCCAAGGCGCCCAATCCACCTATCGGGATACTCAGTACTCAGGTAATCCCGTACTAGACGAGCATAATGTGCTGGGCAACCATCTTGTTGAAACAAAATGTCTCGATAGATGTTCAATGGTACATTTTCTAACAAATTCGGCAGTTCCTTTTGTAAAAAATGCAGGTAGTTTTCGCCATTTAGATTTTCTGGCAGCTCATATGGTCCAATTATTTGTCCATTTAAAATTCCGGTCCAAATATTTATTTTAAATTGATATTGAGAGCGGTCTTCACGCATAAAATGTGGATTCTCTCTGTGCCACTCATGTAAATTATGCAAATTCAAATAACCGTCTTTTTTAAATGTCGATTCATCGGTCCATAAAATATGGTTGAGAAATTGCGGGTCTTCACTATTTTTGGCCAACATTGTTCTGCAAAAATTGACTCTAGGAGCGTAGTCACGAGGTAACAAACTTTGTACTCGTTGTACATGGTACGGGTGGTAGCTGTTTTCTTTTAAGATTCTATGAGCAATGCTCTTCGGAATTCTAGTTGACTTTTCAATTGCACGTGCTGAAGTGCTGGGATCATTTATAATTTCACTCATAACTACGTCGTCGTTGTGTCCTCGAGGTCTCCCGCCTGCGGCGCCGGCCATACAAGTACTAGGCAATCGTCCTTGGGAATATGAAATGTGTACATAGATGAACACACGGTGGTCTGGGTGACGCGCCACATTTGGGTAACTTTCGCGATACAATCTGGCGGCAGCAGAGGCATTACAACCGCATTCACCGTAAATAATGTGCATGTTTGCATATTCCTCAGCTGTGTAGGAATACGGCATTTCACGTAAGGTTTCTATTCTCTATTACTAGATTATAATTATAACACAATTTTTAGATAATAATTAACACAACACTAATCGAACCCAGGGGAAAACAAAAGCAAACGATTATGCTAATAAAAACGCCAACGATTATTAGAAATTGCGAACAAAAGTAAGAGCGTTCTGTACTGAAAGCAGATCGTGTAAACAGAAATTTTTAGTCTGCTGCTTTTTTGTGATTTTCACTTTAGAATGATCTGTATGCAGCTGCAATCCGTTAGTTTGTTCTGTTTTCAGGAATTTGATGGATATTGCCAGGAAGTTGCATCTTGTGTTGTTGTGTTGTCCAATGTTTTTCTTAACAAGGGTAGAATTTTCCAATTTTTTAGTCCTAATTTATAATGCTCTACAGCGGTTTAAATTTTAATAATATTTTTTATGGGTGAATAATTAGCAAGTGTTGTACCATTTTGAAATCTTGGTAAAATGGGCCAACTTTTTAAATAACTTGCCGAGGGTAGTGCGGTACATTTTTTTTAAAGTATGAAGTATCAAAGTTAAGTTTAAAAAAAAAATTTCACCATGACTCCGTCAAATTTTGTTTTTCTGACGAAAACTACGATATTTATTTTTGGATTTTTAATTGGGATAGTTAGTAAGGATTACATAAAAAAATAAACACCGCCAAATATGAAAATTTGTGACCACAGTACCTAAAAGTGTGGTCTAGTGTTACGATTTTTATAATTTTTATAAATATTACTATTTTTACTAAACAAAGCGAGATGGATTGTTTTCCTTACTTTTCCCAGTACGGACATAACCTACCCTTTCACCCGGTGCCCGCTTGACGTTGAGTTTCGGGACACCCTGTATAGACTTTTTTAGGTATTGTACAGAGGGGAAATTGAAATTTTTTTGTTTAGCTCAAAAAATAACGGTACCTGCCATACAACTGTTACGTTAAAGCTTATTTTTCTCAAAAACGGCTCTAACGATTTCTATTTAAAAAAATCAGTGTTGCTTTTTAGGTACGACCAATCATATGGCTGAAAAAAAAGTTTTAAAAAATGGCTAAGAACGGTACTTTCCATAGGACCGTTTTTTTTGCTTTCGACTATCTCGAAAACGACTCAACCGATTCTTTCGAAATTTCACACACATATAGCTGTAGATAGCTCAATTTGTATTGCATACCAATATTTTTGAAAAATATTTTTTTGTATTTTTAAAAGCATTTTTTAAAAAAAAATTTAAAAAATTAATATTTTAAAAACTGCTTATTAAATTTTTTTCTAAAAATTTTAAATAAATGTATTTGCTGAATACCTATGAACTGGCGTTTTTGAATATTTTTTGAAAATTTTTTTCAAAAAGTTTTTCAAAAAAAACTTTTTTTCTCAAAAACCGCTCCACAGATTTTTATAAATTTAATCTCATAAATTCAAATTTATAAAAGAAAAAAAATGGCCTACTTTTTTTTAAGCTCAAATTAGTTTAAGTATTTATTTAAGAATTTTGAAAATTTTATTTTTATCAAAATCTCAAGCCCCTAAACCACTGTCACTCATTAGAGCAAGTTCGTGCGACCCAGTCGTGCATTTTATTTTATACTAGAAATATTCAGACCTTATTTTATTTCTCCACCATTGTGCTGGAATGTGGTATGATAAATTTTCTTTTTGACGGAGATGCAAATTACAACACTATGTGAGTCAGTCGCACTGGAGTCAGATTTAAATGAATAGAGTAGATATGCTAATTAAAAAGTATTCGAGTCTGTGTTCACAACTAAAATGCCACCGTAATTTCACAACTTTGGTCGCATCGTCACTTTTTTACTTTGAAAACAATAATAATACAAAACAAATCTCTACTATATATAAAGGAGTAATTTTGTTTGTGTGTCAGTTTGTCTGTATATGGCAGATAAACTGACGACACACCACTTACCTCGCGATACAGTGGATTCTAAAATCTTCCTCCATTCAATGGCCAGGTTATAGGCTATTTAAATTAAAAAATAGATTATTTTAAATAGGTTTAATTTAATAATATTTGAACTTACCTCTAAGATTTATCATGAGAAATTTTATATTTCTCAAATATTTTTGACGTTTTTCCTTTTATTTTTTTCTTAAGGCCCAACCATAATACGCGAAAGAAAAAGTAAGCAAGTGGCAAAACCGAACGAAAAGTTTCCTTCCGATTTGTTAAGTACATCAGTTGCCTATAATAGCCTTTAAAAATAAGAAGAAAGAGAGAAGAAGAATACCCTTTAGAAAAAAAGAATGTCAGATTTTCGTACGTAATGTACGACTCAAAGCGTACATTACGAACGAAAAGGCAAGTGAACGAAACTTGCCGAAACTTAACAAAAAGTCATTTCGGGTTGTGTATACAAATCACATGTATTTCTACTGTTTCGTAAGGCAACGTACGTTACATTCTTCAATTATGGTAAGCCCTTTATTCGCTGTTTGTACAGCGGCTGCTCTGTATATATAGGGCAGGAACACAATGTAGTCGCTATCCGGACGCCACATAATGCCAGCTGTAGTTGTGGTGGATGGATAGGTTGGTAGATGGGTAGGATTGTATATGAATAGGATGGAGGATTGTGGATGGATACGATAGCAAGTGGTAAATGATAAATAGTAAATGGCAAGTTGTAAATGGGTAATGGAAGATGGTAGATGAATAAGGCGGCATACCATGCGTCACATATAATGCGTCAAGTGTCATTTTTATTTTATTTTTTCACAATAACATAACTTTTAAACGAGGACGGTCAATTTTTATCCGATATAATAATAGGAATATTACATTTTCAAAATAAGAAGAAGAATTTCGATTTGTATATTCTTTTTTCATATACATGACAAAATATTCGGACTTAAGCAAAAATATACATAAAAAAATGACATTTAGTGTCGCACTGCTGCTGTTCTTTTTTTGCCGAAATTTTTACTTTCACTTTTACTTGAAACAGCGACTTCGTGCATGTGTAAAACTCACATCAATTAAATAACGTATTGCAGTAAAATGTAGTTCCGTATAGTGCGGTAATTTTTTTATACAAATCTTGCTTTTGTTATGAAACGACTTAGAAAGATACATTAATTAAAAATAAGCCCGTAATGATAGAGAACCCCAGAAAGAAGAATTTTGAAGAATTCGACGAAAGAAATTCAACATTAAACGTGTTCCTTTTCTGTGATTTGTGCGGTTTACACATGAATGAATTTATGAAAGCAAAAAACAAAAAGCATGTGTAAACATACACTTACGCGTTATGGTTGGGAACATGCATGAAAGAATAAAAAGAGTCTGTTGATCACCAACTTTTCATGCGCGCGCCGGTAACAGCAGTTGCTAAGGTTTCGCATGTATTTAAAAAGTATGAATGCACACATGGAAATTTTGCAAGGAAAATTAAGTTTCGTGTGTAACCCTTTACAAACGCGAACATTTTGTACTCTCACTGTTACCGGCGCTTGCCGGTGAATTTATGCATGTGTAAGCCCGCCATTATTCCTTGCATTTCAGCTGAAGGGGCGTATTTGGCATATGTTAGAAATAAATAGTTTGTAGAGAGTTTTGAAATGAACCTATTGGAAAACTTACAAGCGCCAGTGGATGGCAAAAGTAAAAATGAACTTGCAAGTGTAAGCTCATGAGAAACTGAAACAAAGTTGGGTGGTTCCCAACTTTTCATCCGCCTGCTATAAGAGTTGGTAGGATTTTACGTTTAACTGTCATCTTTTTTATTCGCACATGTTAAGTTAGCAAGGAAAATCGAGTTTGCTATGCAAGCTTTCACAGTTGCGCAATTTGTACTTTCAAAGCTACTGTCGCCGATAGGTTAGAATAAAAAAGCAAACAGAGATGATATCGTTCGCCATTTCGGGAACCGTCAAATCTTTTACTGTGTTTTTATTGAGGCAAACGACGTAATTTCGTAGCAAATTTCCAAATTAGATTTGAAATTAATTCATTTCGCATACAAAATCACATTTCGAAATCATCCCATTTTGAACATCATTAATTTCAATATGATTGATTAGAGTTTTTGCACACTGAATAAGCCAAACGATAGCACTAAAAATCTTCAGGCTTTTAAATGAAGTTCTAGAAATGGCGGGATGACATAAGGTTCACGGACATTATGTCTGTTTGAAATAGGAAAAATGTCCATGGACATTATGACCAATTGGAAATAGTCATAAGGTCCATCAACGAAATAGACATAATGTTCATGGACCTTATGACTAATGCCTAATTGTTCAAAATGTCCATGGAAATTGTGCCTATTTGAAGCAGACGTTGCCCACAGCCAGCTACTGGCACGAAAATTGCAACACACGCATATTTTCCATTCACACACACAAACTTTATAAACATGCCGACTAACTGGCAGAAAGAAATGAAAGTCTGGTAATTCAAAACGGGTGTGTCAAACAAAATCAAATTGGATTTTGTTTTTTTTTAAAGAATTATAGAAGACTCGACGAAACTAACTGCGCCAGTAAAAGATATTCTAAAAATTATTTAAAAATACGTTTTAATACGATAAAATAAATACAAAAATTCCTTTTTGGGTTTTTCATTTCATTTGGAAGATATTTCATAAAAAGACTTACCTCGGGTGCCTGGACAACGCCGGGCATTTTTTGCTAGTAATAATATAAAAAGAGGATAAAAGACTGACATTACAAAACAATAACAGTATTACCTATATTTGAAAGAAAGACACTTAGAGGTTCAATAGAATAAAGGTACCGGTACCAACATTATTAAAATACACTTCGAAAATATGACCGCAATTTTATCTGAATCCGATGTTAAATACTCTCATAAGATTGCCCAAATTGCCCATAACTAAGAGGATTTGAATAAAATTAGGTCAATAAAGTCATTTTTACGTAATAGCTTAATTTAAATGCTTAAAATATAGACTCAACCGCATAATCTTAAGTCACTTTTCTATTCAAAAGCCCATACCAAAATATTTTGTTTCTCTAAATTTCAAGTCGTATTAACGTGTTAAACGAGTAGCTATGATTCCTCCAACCTTCATAATCAATAAAATTAATTCAAAATTCAATCAAGTCAATAGGCATATGAATTAATCCATCAACGAATGATCAAAATCACACACCAAAAAAACCACTAAAATAACAAAAGTACGAAATAACCAGATACAAATCAATTAACTTCTCCGATCTCCGACACCTTGGTCCGGTGGATGATCAAACAAAAGCTATAGTCATAAAATTGGAATTTTTATTTTATTGCTTCTTCGATTAATAATCGGGTTATTTTGGAGTCGGTTCCTTTTGACCATAGAACTTTAATCTCCCTAATTGTTATTCCGGATTCTTAAATCAGAAAAGATGAAGACGATTTAGGTAATAAAAAACTTTCCTTTTATGACGAACTTCTGACCAATACGACGAAAACTGAATACAATTAAAAATCATATCGATATCGAAAAGAAGTTACAACATAAACCTGATGAAATAGTATAATAAATCATTAATTAATAAGCACTTAAGTTGATTTAAAGTCAATATCTGTCGGTGGATATAGAGACATTTTGACAAAAAAAAAAACACACATAGGATTAATGCAACAACAACAACAACGAAAAAACCGGTAAGAATCTCTATGACACCCAAAATTTCTTTGTGGATCTATCACTGACCATCGTAACTATGTCCAGTACAAGGTTTCCATCCGAACCGAACTCATAAAGTCATTGATCAGATCTCGAGATACGGCATTTACCAATCTGAAGCCAGCATCTTCGGACGCTCGCTCGCCTCGCAAGTATCCAAAAGTATATTACAGATACTTTACGGTTATCATAGATTAAAGAGCTGAAACACGCGTCGAAATGGTGAAATGTAAGTGAGTTTTATAATGTTAATTATTGTGAGTTTGAATTGCTTCCTACAAATTTGGTTTTTGTAATTTTGTTGTTTGGAGTTTGATGAAAGTGAAAGCCTCTTACTCCGTTCATATATGTATGTTGTATACCTATACTATGTATCTATGTATAAAAAAAAATTTCTTGATCATCTCAAACAATAGATTTTGAATAATGTTTATAGTGCCGTGACATGGCCGCGGGTGATTTAGTGATGATTCGTTAATGCCTTACCGCGCCATGGACTGTTGAAATAATTTAAATTTCGTTTTTATTCATTTTTCCCCCGGAAGTGAAAACTCATTAAGAGTATGATATTGACACAGTGCGGTTGAATTTATTAATTTTTAATTAAATTAAATGGATTGTGTTGTTGACCGATCAACGATGGATTTGTTTTCAATATAACTTGGCATTTCTTAAGCTGAAATTAATGCAAGGTTTTTTTTTTCTTTTTGGACAAATTTTGAATATGCATTTCAAAAGTTTATTAAAACTGGGTCACACGAACTTGCCTTTAGGGAAAAAGTGAAATATTTTGTCGAAATGTTAATGTAAATCTGGAAAGAACGTTATGAAATTTTTTAAATTTCGAAAATTACAAAAATGTGCAATGCAATACTTGCATAGGTTTTACTTTGATTCATTTATAGAATCATTTTTAAATAGTTTTTTGATAACAAGAACAACATAAGAAAGTGTTTCAAAAAATATTTGAGGTGCTCATAGTGTCGGACCTCGGACTTCCACCTTTGCTTTACGTAAGAGAATCGGGTTCATATCAATAGCCAAACGAAGATATTGTTTCAGAGGCTGCCGCTTCCAATGAAAAGCATAACAGAGATACGAGTCCTTATAATGGTTGAAGTACAGAGTAATCTGCAACTGAGCAATTACAAGAAAATGATTCTTCCTTTGATTAACAAGGACGAAAAGTGTGCTCCTCATCCCATTTCTTATTTATTAAATGATTTCGAAAATTTGACAGCTTGAGTGCGCAAATAGCTTTGTTTGTTGGACTTTACCCAAGGGTCGAACCAGGTTTTCTTGACAGCTCCAAGAGTTGTCAAACAAACCTGGATTTTCCCGTTTGCAAAAAACGCATTAGGGCTGCTGATTGTATTTTTCACGTCCCTAAAAATCAAGTTTCCATTTTGCTTTGTTTATTTGATTTTTGTTTACATTTATCAAAATAAATGCATTCACTTGCATTTCTTTTACTTTTTTTTCAAAAAAAAAAAAAGACATGAAAAATAAAATACTGAAGAAAAATATACAAGAAATGCCTGACAGCAATAGTCATTTCAACAGCTGATTCATTACCTCAACTCGCCCCAGCTATGTATATACCAAGATCGACTTCAGGGTGACTTCAGGGCGAGCTCAGGGTGCTTCAAGAAAACAGAGAATTTCCTAATTAGAGCGAGTTGAAGTTTTTCAAAAACAGAGTTGTTGCGACCTGAGGGCAATTTCAGAGCTCAACAACAAAGCTAATAAAAGTTTTCTTTTGACAGGTCCTACCGGCCATCGTGGAAAAAGTGTTTTTTTTTCGAGAAAATAGAACTGAACATTTTGTTCAGTTCTGATTTAAGCCCTTAATGGCCCAACCATAAATGGAGAACGTTTGCATTCGTTGCCTAACTAAATAAACCAAAGTTAAATAATGTGAATCCCGTGACCATGATGGCTTTTCGATGAGTTAAACACTTGACGAAACTTTCAAAGTCCAAACATAAGCCAGCATAATCTTGCGTAAATGCGCTTTCCGTGATGTGTGTCGCCACTTCGAACATTTCGATAATGTTACGTGCGAATAGACACACTGCAGTAAATATTTTGTGTCTGACATTAGAGTTACATGACGTGTATTTGACTTCAAATCATGTAGCGATATCCTCTTCTAATAGCGAGTTTCATTCAACTACCAACCTTACTATTTTCTCGAACTTTGTTTTAAATAGGCTCGAAGAGAGATCATCCCAGATAGCCATTCCAAATTTTAAAAAATCAAATTTTCGAATTTTTTTAAATGCCAATCGTTTGTGACTGTTTGTGACAGCAATAAAAAGTTTTGTGACTCGCTAGTTATTAAGTTATCAACAAATTAAAAAAATTTACCTACCACTACCAGTTAGCCATTCTTTTTTTGAAAATTGTAGTAGTATAAACTTTTTTATACTCAATCGATCAGAAATCGTTTGTGACTCCTGAATATATCAATAAAATCGTTTGTGACAACGTAATTTTCGAGAAAAATTAGAAAAACTGATTTAATTTCACCACATTGCAGCATGTTGCTCACCTCGAAGCATAAAAACTCACCTCAGCATCATGAATCAGGTACACGGTACACATACATCAGCACTAACCTTTGCAAAGCTCCGCCCATAACAATAAACAAAATGAAAGTGTGGTGAAATTAAATCAGTTTTTCTAATTTTTCTCGAAAACTACGTTGTCACAAACGATTTTATTGATATATTCAGGAGTCACAAACGATTTCTGATCGATTGAGTATAAAAAAGTTTATACTACTACAATTTTCAAAAAAAGAATGGCTAACTGGTAGTGGTAGGTAAATTTTTTTAATTTGTTGATAACTTAATAACTAGCGAGTCACAAAACTTTTTAGTGCTGTCACAAACAGTCACAAACGAATCACAAACTATTGGCATTAAAAAAAATTCGAAAATTTGATTTTTTTAAATTTGGAATGGCTATCTGGGATGATCTCTCGAAGAGGGATATCAGGTTGACGTGGTTTATACCGACTTTGCGAAAGCCTTTGACAAAGTCAGTCACACAATTTTAATTAATAAATTGGAAAGAATAGGTTTTCATTCAAGCATGTTGAAATGGCTTTCATCCTACTTAATAGGGCGCATTCAGTTTGTGTCTATTTGTAGTTTTCTTTCAAGTCCTGTATATGTATCATCCGGAGTACCCTAAGGAAGCCACCTTGGCCCGCTCCTTTTTCTTATCTTCATAAACGACATGCCTGGTGTCTTTTTGAATTCTTTTCGCCTCTTATTTGCAGATGATCTAAAATTTCTTAGATGTATTAAACTCCAATCTGATTGCCTTCTTTTGCAAGAAGGCCTTCTAAGACTTTCTGAATGGTGTTCTATTAACAAATTGTTTCTAAATGTCAAAAAATGTTAATGTCTTTCTTTTTTCCGATCTCACTCTCCAATATTCTTTGAATATAAAATTGACAATTTTGCTCTTGAAAGAGTTCTCGAAAAAAAAGATCTAGGCGTTGTATTTGATCCTAAATTCAGTTTTATTAAGCATGTTGAATATATAGCTGCTAAAGCTAATTCCATGCTAGGTTTCATTAAACGGAATTCAGCCGACTTCACAGATCCGTATGCTCTTAAATCTCTGTATTCTGCTTATGTCAGATCAGTCTTGGAATATTGCTGTGTTGTCTGGAATCCTCGGTATATCATTCATTCTAAAAGATTAGAAACTATTCAAAAACATTTTACAAGATTTGTGGTTTGGAAACTTGGTTGGAACATTCAAATGCCTTCATATTCAACTAGATGTCAACTTATCGGTATTCAGTCGCTTGAAAACAGACGCAAAATCTTCTCTGTTTTGTTTATTAGTGATATTTTGTCACATCATATTAGTTGCCCATATTTGTTATCTTTAATTGATATATATGCACCATCTCGTCAATTAAGAGAACGTAATCTTTTCCATGAAAATGATCATAGAGTTAACTATGCATTAAATGAGCCAGTAACTCGCTGCGTTAGGGAAACTAATTCTATCTCCAATATAATTGATTTTAATTTTCATTATAGCAGGGAAACTTTAAAAAATAAACTCTTGTTACACTTTTTAAATAATTGAATACTTTTACGTATTACTTTATTGAATTGTAATTATACTAAAATATTAATACTTTCTTTAGTCTATAAGATGATTATTATTGTAATCTCTGATTGATGAATAAATAAATAATAATAATAATAAATTTGGAAGATTTGTTCTCAAAATCGAGAATTGCACTTTTCAATGAAACTTGTTTTGGCAATTTGACTTTTTGTCATTGGAATTGCTGACTTTGGATTATTGCTAATTGATAATGAATTGGATAATTAAAGTACATACATATTAAGTTCTTCGTTCATTATTTGTTTATTTTGAATTTTTTTTTCACAGACGCACAATTTTACAACAAACAACAAAAAATAACAAATTATTTCTCATCTGACGTTTGACAGAAAAGTATTCAGATCGATTCTCCCAACCCATGAGAGATGCATTCTTTCGTGTTGAGAATTCATCTAGAACTGCTCTTTTTAAATGAATGAAACTTAAAAGTGAAAAAGATCGAATCTTTTGACAGAAAGAGCAATTCTTTTCGTGAATGAAACTCGCTATAAGAAAATCGTCAGAAGTGTCATGTCTCATATCTGAACCAACAATGGAACGTTTCCAGAACACCTCCGGATGCTTCTTGAATCTTCTTTTCCTCCAATGAAAACCGATATAACCGTGCAGAAGTTGCCCAAACAACCATACTACCCAAACAGCCATTGCGCAAAAAACTATCCGTTAATTTTACAATGGAGTTCTAATTTTCGTTTAACCAATCAGATCTCGATGGTGCCTAGCTTTTGTTAATCAACTTAAGGCAAATCCTTAAGGCAAATCCTTCATATATCACAATTTTGAGTGATGATTATGATCCTTATTATTTGGAAAATTTTCAAATCAAGTTTCCAAAAACCAAAACATCTGTGATTGTAAACATAAATATTTTTTATTTTAGTCATAACCCAATGAAACAAGTCCCAAACGAACACTGAATAGAAAAAACTCACAGCGTCTGTAAAAGGCTATGTACATATATATTGTCTCATTGGATACGATGGTGATCAACGCTTCAGGATTTTTGTCAAAAATTTAGATGGCTCGGCTTCCTTAATAACTTCCCTCTGATCTGGCTAAAATTTACAAAGCGTTTATGCACCCCGAATTCGAGTATAACTGCCATATCTGGGCATGTGCTTCTCAAACTTAGAGAAGAGAAGCATTATTTACATCACCTGAACATCGTCGAAATGTTGCATGTCTTTCCTTATTTTACCGCACAATCGAGGTAGCCACCTGCGTTCCACCCCTTAAACATTTCCCCCGTAACACTCGTCTTGTTAGGAAAGCTCATCAGCTTAAATTTGAGTCCAATTTAGGACGTAGCGTGATATATAGGGATTCATTCTTTAGTCGTACAACACGAATGTGGAATGAATGGTACAATTTTCCCTTGCCATTTTCATCTTCAAACATTCAAGACGAATGTTCATCGACACCTCCCTCTCCTTTCTACTCGCGTGTGCCATATATAAAAAAAAGTATGGATTCTCGGCCATGGAACTCATTTCAATAACGAAGAAAAAGATTTCCAAAAACCATCAGTTACAGAGATTGTTTACAACTGATGAAAGCAAAACAGTATGACATTTTGTTATGGAAGCCAAATCCGTTTGCGTGCGTGCTTTGGAAAATTGTGAAAGCTACCGTAAATCTTCTTATCTCATTCTTCTTTTTATGATGTCTCCACTAGAGTGTGGTTCTCCTAGGCCTTGCTTAGTATGCCCCTCCAGCCAGCTCGATCTCTAGCCTGCCGTCTCCAATTTTGCACTCCGCTCGGATGTCTCCCTCTACCTGGTCGCTCTATAGAAGATGAGGTCTACCTTGGCTTCTGACTCCCCTGGCTTACGAGTTGGAGCGTTGGTGTTCATTCGCTCTACATGCCCTAACCATCTTAATCGCTGAATTCGCTGTACAGCACGTATAGTTTGTCGTTGTATGTTCTTCGCCAAAAGTTGTCTTCTCGGTTTATGCAGACAGGATCATAAATCGTACGCAGAACTTTTCTCTCGAAGACTCCTAGTGCCTTTTCATCCGATTGAGAGAGAGGCCATGCTTCTGCATCATATAGCAGGACCGGGAGGAAGAGTGCTCTGTACTGTCTGTACAGTGTCTCCTTGGTTCTCCTCTATTGCTTATTCAGCCCAAAGAAACAGCGATTAGCAAGTTATTCTGCGTTTGATTTCAGCGCTGATGTTGTTGCCTGTGTTAACAACATTATCCAGGTAGACAAATCACCCTCTGACCAAGTCGGTGGTGAGATTGGACTTTTGTTGATGAAATCATATACTTCGTCTTGTCCTCGTTTATTTTCGGTCCCATTCTGCTTGCTGCTGCCTCCATAGTAGTGAAGGCACCGGTTACTGCTCGTTTTGCTCTTCCTATCACGTCAATGTCGTCCGCGAACCCAATTAATTGTGTCGATTTATTAAAAATGGTGCCCGATGTACTGGCATGGGTGTTCCTTATGACATTTTCCAGCACAATGTTAAAACAGCTGCATGACAGTGCGTCACCTTGTCTTAGCCCTCATGGTGGTTTCGAAAGCTTCAGTAAGGACGGAATAGCGAGCATTTTCCAACGTCATCCTGATATGGCGTATGAGTTTAGCAGGGATTCTAAAGTTAGACATGACACGATATAATTCAACTCTATTAACACTGTCGTAGGCTGCTTTAAAATCGACGAGCAGGTGGTGGGTGTCGATGTTATATTCTTGGGTTTTCTCCAGGACCTAGCGTAGTGTGAACATTTGATCGGTCGTAGGCTTGAGACGTTAGCATATAACTTTGCACAGGATCTTATAACCGATGCTTAGAAGACTTATGCTTAAATAGTTGGCACAGAGTAGGCGGTCTCCTTTTTTGTGAATCGGGCAGATTGTACTGAAATTCCACTAATCGTTCATACTTTCCTCCGGCCATATTTTGCAGAAGAGGGTGTATACTCCTGACCAGGTCATTTCCAGCGGGTTCAAAAAGCTCCGCTTGTAAACCATCTCATCCAGCTGCTTTGTTCATCTTTAGTGTGGTGACGGCTACTTTAATTTTATTTTGGTTGGGCGGATGTAGCTCATGGTCGCCATCTAGATTAACTGGTATAAATTGGTATTGGGCGGGATCTTGGCTGTCATCGCCATTTAACAACTGGTTAAAGTAATCTCTCCAGATGCCTAACATTGCCTGCGTTTCTACTATGGTATTTCCATCCTGACTGAGCCCGTTCGCAGTCGTACCAAATAGTTCTGGGGGGAGGCTGTGAGAGGCCCAATATTGTCTTCCGGGTTCATACTATCAGTCGAAGGGTTTCTCGCAAGCTCAAGGGATACGCGGTCGTCATAGATAGTGGTGGTCTCTTCCGATTGAAGTCGTCCAACATTGAATTTCCTCGGCGTACTAAGTGTTCGTCTAAGAGCTTCCTAGAGATCTGTACTCTAAGTTATTCTATATACTTTATTCGAAATTTTTTGATGTGAAAATGAAACATTCCTAAAAAATACACGCGGTCGGTTTACAAGAATTCGGCAAGAATGCCATTGAGTCTACCTGCTATGTTGATTCTTAATACATAGTAGTTTTGCCGTCCTTATTTCAGCACTTGTCGGGGAGTCATTATTAATGACTCTGGAAGAGTCAACGTATACTGATTCTTGTTGGTTGATCCTAAATAATTTTCTTCAGCTTCCTGAGTTTCCTCTTCTATTGTATGTAGCGTCTTTCGCGCTCTCCATCAATTCCTCCAATCTGGCTCCACACCACTTTTGTGAGCTGCTTTTTTCTCTCATTAAAAAGATGGCCACAGTCCACGGTTTATTTTTATGTATCAAGGAGTTGGATATTTTTTTATAATAATAAAAATTGTGTTTTGTTTTATATTTCCAGTAAAGTTTGCCGCAATTTTTGGAATTGGATTTTTTATAAATGCTGCCGCCCAATCTTACTTTGGGAGACCAGGCTGTACGAGTTTCCGATCCAATGAAGGCTTTCCTAGACTTGAAAACGTTAACACATTTGATGATTTTATCGTAAGTCAATAAATAAAAAAAAAATGCAGCTTTTAAAAATGTACAAGTGTTTTTTTAAAGCATCAAACAGGGCGACAGTACAGCAATGAATTAGAGAAACAGATGCGTGAAACAATCTTTGTTACCAAAAAAAATCTCGTGGATGCTAGTAATAAGGCTTTTGAAAAGGGTACATCCACATTTCAACTGAGTGTTAACCCTTTTGCTGATCGAACCATAGCTGAGTACAAAAAACTTACGGGTTCAAAAATCTCACCAAAGGGGGAGTAAGTTAAGCTTTTAGTTTTTCGCTAAGCAATTTGTTTTAAATAGTTTTTTTTAAATATTTTCCAGGCAACGAGTTGGAAAACATCGTAACTATGTCAAAAAGGCTCAACAAAAAGATTTGCCAGACAACTTTGACTGGCGGGAACTTGGAGGAGTGACTTCAGCTAAATTTCAAGGTGAAGACTGTGGTAGCTGTTGGTCTTTTGCTGTGATCGGAGCCTTAGAAGGGCATTTATTTAGGAAAACAGGGTTCTTAGTACCTCTATCAGCCCAAGATTTGGTAGACTGCGCTGAGTCTTATGGCAGCATGGGGTGTGAGGGTGGTTTCCAAGAATACGGGTTTGAGTATATCGTCGAGCATGGAGTCGCTCTGGAAGCTCGGTATCCTTACACACAAATGGAGAGCCCACAATGTCATCACAATGAAACTGGCATTGGTGTAAAGATAAGAGATTATGCTAGTATTAAACCAGGCGATGAGGACAGAATGAAAGAAGTTATTGCAACACTTGGACCCATTGCATGCTCTATTAATGCGGGTGCAAATTCATTTCAATTATACAAAGGTGGATTGTACACTGACGACGAGTGCAACAAAGAAGATGTTAACCATTCGGTTGTTGTCGTTGGATATGGACAGCAGAATGGCCAGGATTATTGGATAATCAAGAACTCCTATTCGGCCAATTGGGGTGAAAATGGATTCATGAAGTTGCCTCGAAATCAGGATGGATTTTGCGGCATTGCTTCCGAATGCAGCTACCCTGTTCTGTGATTGATAAGTGAAATGTTTTTGTTAGTAGTATTTAATTTAAGTATTTATCTTGTTTTATTTTGAAGACATAATAATGTTAAGGTTATAATGACGTGCATATAATAAACTTCATTTTCATTTTTGTACATTCAAACTTATGTGAGTGGAACTTATTTAATTCTGTGAAAGCCCAGTTTCAACTAATGGGCAAATCATTTGGAGCGTTGGAAGCAATGCGCGAAATGCGTTTGATACACAAAACACGTTAGAAGTTCCTGAAACTCTTTGTTCTAGTGTTCCGATCCCTGAGAAGCATACAGAGAAGCTCTATTTCCATGACATGATCTACTCTTGGAGTATTTGTCACTTCCTCTCAAGAGTTCAAATTTATTATTATTACTGTACCTATATTTTATTTAAATTTTCAAGACAATTTCAGATTTGCTTTAAATGTCTCCATTTTTCTAGTTTCGTGGAAAACAAAGTCAATCTCTTGAATAATGTTCTTGTTATTGTGTGAGTGCTATTAATGACAGGAAAGTGTCGCATATATGGGCCAGGTTGGTAATATGGCCCACTACAATATTTTATGAATATACACGTTCAAACCGGCATTGCATCATTGTGTTGTGGAGACAGTAGTTGATCAGTGGTGGGAGTGAGTGCATTTGGTTCGTTTTATTAATTTACGTTATAATTTTAGGGTGAATTTAGGATTTGTGTATCAAAATTTTTGGAAATTTAGTAAGTTTTTTTCGTAATAGGTATACAAAGCGTTGTATTTTATGTTATTAAATGCGAAATTCAAAATTTGATTGCAATTAAATTGTGCGTTAAAAATGAAGAAAAAAAGTGATATAGTGTCCATAATATGGTCCATTCCGGGTTTTGATACGAACCAGTGGGCCATATTTGAAACATAGTTTAAACAGTTTTTGTTTGTTTATTTTGTTAAGGAATTACATTATGGCTGGCAATGAAAAGCAATAGGTATTTTATAAGTAAATTCTGCATGCCTTACCTACCATCACAAAATATTTTAAAAACATTGTCTTACATATGAACTACCCTGGTCCATATTTGAAACTAAGTGGGCCATATTAACAGCAGTTTTTTTTTTTTAAAGTTGTGAAATGAAGTTACTTTAATTTTTTGTTGTTAACTTATTGTAATGTTTGTTTTTTCAGTTATAGTTTCTAAAGACTAAAGTAAAAATAATTTGTAAGACTGTTTACGTAATAAATAAATGAATTAGGATTAGGGGTATTTTTTTGTTTAAAAATGTTAAGGGTGGGCCATATTTGGGGCACTTACTCTATTATATAACCGGAATGATCATATACTTCTTCGTCTGAATGATATGAATACCAACACAACCGCTACAAAATCTTTGACGGAATGCCTATCACTTTTCTTTAGCAAATATTCAATTTTAAAAAATTCTCCATCACAAAGGATGATGAGATTCGCAAAAATTGTTCAAGATCAAATTAGATAGGTCTTTTAGCTTCATCGTCATCATAGGTTCTGTAACCCCACTCGGGGCATAGGGCGCTATGAAAACGAAAAGTGTTCGAGATCAAACCCAGAGTGGTTTTTTGGTTGCATGGAATTCAATAAGAACAATTTGTTTTTGAGGTTGAGAGGGGTCAGTTACATGATGTCCTGAGTCATTTTTTTTTCGATAACTGGTACACTTGAACTTGCGCTTATTTGGAATTACCGTGAGGTTTGTCGGCCCATATAGCATAGTTCAATATATCCACGAAGGTGGTGCGTTGTTTTCCGGCAAATAAAATAGGTTTTTTCAGAAGCTTGTTTTGATTCTTCAGATCATTAATGGTGTTGGTCTTGTTTACATAGTCGCTTCTGCTGTGACCTGTGATTCGTTACTTCAAGAGTCTTAGAACTAGGGAATATTTTCTCAACACCTATGTAGGTACTGCCGTGCGCTGTCGCTACAAATACGACTGGTGTTGGGATTAAAATATTTATGGATATAAGCATGTAAGGCCACAAATCTTCCTTACATTTGGAATTCACTTTAACCCATTAAATACCAAGCCCTTAAAAATAAAGATAATTGATAAACCTTTGAAATACTGTTTAATGAGTGATATATTTGACCAAAAATTTAAAAAAATTAAAAATACTTTTTCAAGTTTGGTAGGTACTTAGAGGGGTGTACTCAAACGAGTACACTGGCCAGATATGGGCACATTTTACTGGTGAAATTTTTTGAAGCATTATTTTTCAATACATAGAGCAGTTTGGCACTTAGCACATATCCATCGAACTCGGCTGGAACATCGTAGTTGATTTTTATTTTTTTCCGGGAAATGTCCTCCTTCACTGCGAACCACAGTTTTTGGAACATTTGGCTTATTTGAAGCTTTTGTCGGTGACCCTGAACGTAAATAAGTCCTGGTTATTGTCCTTATAGAGTAAGAGCTCAGTGACCCCAGACATAACTTATTTTCTAAAGGACAAAATGTGGGGCTTCCAGTAGTGTTTATATGTGTATTGAATGCCAACATATCAACTAAGTTGGTTAGTCGGCCAATTCACAGGTACAAGGTGAGAAAGGTAACTAAAAATATTGTTAACTTTACTTAAATTCTAATGGCTGATTTTTATACATATTGCACAAAATACTATTAGAAAGTAATATTGGACATTGCCAGACACTTTCCGTGGGCCACAACTTCTGCCAGACGCTTTAAAGCTCCCAAAAAAATTTTGTAACTTTACTTATATTCTAATGTCTGGCTTCTATATATGTTATTTAAGGGACTATTTTAAACATATATTTACTCTGCCAGACCAATCGTATGGGCCAAAAATTCCCTAGACACCAAAAACACTCAGCCGTGAGAATGAACGCGACGATACTATTTTCGTGCTGTGGAGCGAGTGAGATACTCTTCCTACTAGCTATATAGAAAACTAAGTGTTTTATCCCTCTGGACCAGTATTCTTTCGGCATGAAATTAGTACCTATATTATTTTTATTTGAATATTATAAATATTAGATATATGAGTACCTATGTATTTGTATATGTGATTTTGAGTTAAATCGGTTCATAAATAAAAATTAAACAAAAAAAATCGACCACAGCGCCGCCTACAGGAGTAATTAAAAAAGCTTACTCCCTGCTACATTATATACCTATATTGTATTTTGTGCAATATATGTATAAAAATCAGCCATTAGAATTTAAGTAAAGTTAACAATATTTTTAGTTACCTTTCTCACCTTGTACCCGTGAATTGGCCGACTTACCAACTTAGTTGATATGTTGGCATTCAATACACATATAAACACTACTTGAAGCCCCACATTTTGTCCTTTAGAAAATATGTTATGTCTGGGGGCACTGGGCTCTTGGACTATTACAAATGAAAGGAGATTGCGGTTTTCATTAGTTTTAAAACAATGGAGTCGCCAAGCATTCACCACCATTGAGTTAAGCATATGTGTGAACAATGGCCACCACCATTTCTTTCTCTTTATTTTTATTCGGTAATTGTTGACAAATTGGTCATGAAGGTCGACCCCACCCATACCCTTGTTGTATGAAACTAATGGTTTTGGCTGGGGAAGGACCACCTTTTCATTCTCAGTTGTTGACCATCTTTTCACTTTCCCTAGAGGTTCCAAGCTATCGTAATTAGTTGCAACTGTAACAACAGCATTATCTTTCCAACCAGCGAATTAAATATTGTTGTTTTTATCAAATTTATGGTGGAAGTACCCACGATTGGCCTTCATCACCGTCTTCAAAGATTTGAGTGGACATTTTTTTGTCCTATTGTCACTTTGTCACGAACCGTACCTGTAGCGCGAAATCATGTTTTGCGTAAAGTGGCCATAAGGACATGGCTGGTGAAATAATTATCGAAAAATACGCTGTGGTCACTTGGCGTATTTACTACTTCCAGCAAATCAAGCACTACGCGTGATCCAAGGGGTAACGACTTGTTTATTTGACTTACATTTTTCGCACCACAATATACGTCAAAATTTTAGTAATATCCATCGCTGCTACAAAGCATCCACTTCTTGTATCCAAAACGAACAGGCTTTCCACGAATAAATTGCTTTGCGGAATGATGACCAAAGTTCTTTTCCATTGATTCATCAATCGAAAGTTTATCATGAAAAAACCCCCATTTTTGATAATTCTGGCAAACCATTTTCATCAAAGGTTTAACCTTCGCCATCTTATCAGTCATGTCGATACATGAATTATTGGCCAAATGAATGAATCGTTTGATTTCCTTGAATCGATTGCGGGACATGGCGTTAGCTACCAACGGAATTCTTGTGTCTTCGTCTAAGCACCAATATAATGATTCTTGGGGTAAAGTAAAATGATATCCGGAAAAAAGCATTATGCCAACAAACTTTTTCAGATCCTCTTTTGTAAACGAGAACGTGTGTCAGTTTTGATCCAGTGCGTATATTCGGCTTTGCTCCACAATCAAATTCATTATATCATCATTGAAAAAGTGTTCAAAGATTTGAACTTCGTCTTCAAATTCCAACCGTTCTTTTACTTTGTTTAGGTTTTCCAAATGATAAAATGTTTCAGCCATTTCATTAGAATAAATCACATGATTTGACCATTTTGGAGCTGTATTTTGAGACTCACCTCTGGCTGAGCTTTCTTCCCTAACATTAGAAAGAGGGATATCGTCTTCGCTTTCAAATCCATCATTGATTTTGACCTCTCCTGCTCCTTTGATATCCACAGGAATATGTTGATCAAGCATATCATCCTCACATATATCCTCCTCGTCTGTTTGGATATCAACATCCGGTGGAATAACCAATAGGTACATCTACTTCGTTTCCATCATCTGGGATATCATCAACAGCCATGTAGAGATTCGAATAGCGCTTTCCATAAAAGCTTTTACAATTAACTGTTGGAAATGCTATTTACCTACAAATCCAGCGAGATTGAATCAAATGAGTACACCACTTTTGTGTACGACTTACCACGAACAAGAAGCAATACCTACTTTGTATGAGATTTATTTGCAGTGTTTTCGCTAAGTAAATAACCTTATGAATATAGTTGATTATTCAGACGTTTACTAATAGTTTAAATGTTCACTAACCATTTACGATCGTAGACACAAAATGGCTTGAAATACAAATTGAACGACACAAAAGGTACCTAACCAAACAACTTGAAAATGGCTTTCAACCTCAATGAAATTATTCCAAATGACAAAACACATGTACATGCTTGCTTTTCATTCAAGCAAAGCCTACTTTTTGAAAAATATTAAAATTAAATGTTCAAAAATACTGTACTCAATTGAGTACAGTGGTAATGGGTAAAGAAGTGCCCGACCTTATCTTCTTAGGCGTCAGTTATAGCGACCAGTAAAACGCATCAGTAAACATTTTCTTTTGTAGTTTTTACTATGTTTGAATGTGTTTTGAATCAAAAAGTATATAGAAATAGGTGGCGAATAACATAAATTAATTTATTTAAAAAAAATATATTGATTCGGTAATGTATTTTTTACGTAAAACCAATAATTAGATTTTACTGGCAAAAACTCATTTTACGTATCAGGTGATTGTCATGTCACTCAAAATGAAACAATAATTCATTCTAGTTTCTTACTGTTTCGTTCATCCGGAATAAATTCGTTCATCCGGAAATAAATTACTGGTACATTTGCGACCAGAAAGAAGAAGAAAAAGACAGGATGCGTTGCTATTTCCATTTTTTTACCGACATAATTTTACTGATCGCTATAAACGACCGTCAGTAAAAAAGCTCCAAATTCATTTGTTTTCGATTTTTACTGATGCTTTTTACTGGTCGCTATAACTGACGCCTTAGCAAAACAACCCCAACATTAAAATTGTCAACTGTTTGGTTACACAGGCTCTGTATTAGCATTAGGTCTATGGTTGCAATTGCAACATAGTGGAAGAGTTGACTTTTTACGATTTCTTCTCAAACGCAATGATTTTTACGTTGCGCTGCTTGACACAAAATCCCCGAATGAACAAAATATTGAACTTTTTTTTTTTTACAGATTAATCATCTCCTATCAAAAATACTAAGCATGTAATGTATTCACGTTCACAGTTTACATCCAATAATAAAATCATTACTTTCGAGTTTCGACTTTTCTTCTTTTGTTGGCTTTCGAGGAAACTTAATTCTCTTTTGAAAAGCCTTTTCCAAAAAACTGCTGTACTTCAAAAGTAGTTGCCATTGATGAAAAGACAAAAGATGTCTTAAGTACATATATGCATTATGTATGTTATACATTCGCTCACTTCTCTTTGTAATATTTCTACGGTTAAACAAAATGTGAACTAGGAAGACGAATTTTGAAACGTTATACTAATCGAATAGGAAAGTGAATCCATTCTGTTTATTTATCCTTTTTACAGTTTACACTATACAGTCTCTCTCTCTCTCTATACTTTACCTAACGGCAGCGCAGCGCAGGGATAATCTCATATTCCATTTGTGTGAGAAAAGTGCTACTGACAACAGAGATGGCGGAGATTCGATTTTTTATTTGCTACATTTAGTTACGTCTGCTACATAAATGCGTAGTAAACGTAGTTAAATGTAGCAGACGGAGCGCTAGACGCCAAAATGTAGTTTGTAATATCAATTCAACCACCAATTTGGAAAATTTTCGTATGCAGGTAGTAATTGAAACAAATCAGACTCTTAGGTTGTAGTTTACCCGATTAACTACGCCCTGATGTAATCTACCCTGCCATCAGTGCTGACAACAATTTTTATGAAAAATATTTAATGTTATATGATATGGTTTTTCTTTGGTCACTATTCGCCTAAAATTATACTTCAGTAATTGTGCTGTAATAATAATTCTGTTCGACCAATACTGTACTTGGAGCATTATGAAATTTGAAAGCTCTGAAAGCTTTCAAAGCATCTTGAAAGTTCTGAATAGTTCTAGAATTGGATCGTTCGAGAACTTTTATTCCAGCATCGGAGAGGTCCATCTCGTTGGTTGCTCTGGAATATCGTCTTTGGCCAGTTCGTTCCTTCACAGTTACTTCTCTTACCCGATGAATGCTTTGAGAAGCTTGTTTTGCTGCTTCCATAGTGAGGGCGAACGCTAATGCTTCAGAAAGCGTTCGTTTTCCGGCTGTTCGTACTGCTCGCTGGAGAATGATGTCGGCTAAGCCACGGACAAATACTTCAGCAGCTAATTGGTTGATGATGAGCCAGGCGATCGATGTCTGCTTGGAGCTGTTGAAGAGTTGCACCTTTTTTCTGGACCCTTGTGTTAAACTGGACCCGGAAGACTTCTTGTATATGGCCATCTCCAAAACGTTTTTCAATATCTTGAGCAAGAGCATTGAAGTTGCCATATAGGTCTGCTGGTATTGTTTGCAGAAGTTCAGCAGCAGGTCCTCTGAGAGCAATTGTTAGTGCGACGAACTTTTCTTCGTCATCCAAGCTACAGCTATTTGTTGTCGCAGCTGCTTCAAATTGTTTCTTGTAGATCGACCAAGACGTTTGTCCATCAAAGGTTGGTGGGTGCATCTCCTTCCTTTTCATGCAGTCCCCAGAACTTTCTCTAATTTTAATTTTTCTTACCTTGCCCAATTACTTTGCGAATTTCTCTTCAACCTTCTCGAATCTTTCGTCTACAGTTGCAAGCAACTTGCAATTCGCTTTTCGATACTGTCGAGAGGAGACCTACCTTCTTAATATGAACGCGATGCTTTTTTTGTTGGTCGACACCAAATCCCCGAACAACCAAAATATTGAAAAATTGTTTTATTCACATTCAATAATAAAATCATTACTTTTGACTTTTCTTCTTTATTTTTTGGCTTTCGAGGAAACTTAATTCTCTTTTGAAAAGCCTTTTCCAAAAAACTGCTGTACTTAAAAAGCTGCATTGACTTGACTCAAGACAAATGACATCAATTTGATAGTACTCAATGTATACAGTATGCATTCGCTCACTTCTCTTTGTAACATTTATACAGTTGACCAAATGTGAACTAGGAAAACGAATTTTAAATGGAATAGGAATTCATTTCATTCTGTTCATGTATCCCTCATACATACCAGAAACCAGATACCACAGACCGCCAACTCACTGGATGGTCTCTCTTTTTTCCTACAAGCTGAAAATCAGCTGATATGCCATTTATTTTGAGAGTGCGACGCTCTCCCTTGCTTTTTTAACCCATTTGGCAAACACACCAAAAAAATAAATGGCATACGCAGGTATGTTTCCATAACAAAATGCCCAGACAGAGATGTACAGGTACAGATATTCACATACAGGAAAAAATATTTCGAGGGTGTTTCAGGAAAGAGGAGTAGGTCTAGGTACGAGTTGGCGGTCTGTATTGGTCTGTGGTCTACACTACACTATTCAGAACGACAGGACACAGGCCATTTGTGTAGGTGCAGCCTGCAGGAGAGTTAGTTAGTTGGTGTGGGAGTGGGAGGTCAATTTTAAAGTCGTATTCGTATACCTAATTATTGTATTGTCATTACCGCCACAGCGCAGTTTCACAATTTATAGTGTTTCGTTCGGTATATCCTTAATTACATTCTTTTGTTTTATTTATCCTAAGATAACTGTCCATCGCATATACAACAACAGATCGCATTGGCAAAACCCTGAGAGCGGTTTACGAGAAAAACTTAAACGCAGCCCTTAATTTAGAAAAATTAAAAGATTTCTCACTCTCACATATTTTTCAAAATTATTTTGTAAGGTTTTTTTTCAAAACACATACTCAGCATCATACTCAGTTGTCCTTGTCAGCAGAGCACAGCACACTTTCCTCACACACATGTAATATGCGATGCCCCACCTCACGGCCTCACGACAATCATCGTTCTAGTATTAGTATTCGTGTATATATTATGTACCCTGCGTAGACAGACACTGGTGCAATTGAAAAAAAATGGTCAGTAGGTACCAATCTGGACCGGAGTGTTGACATGAAAACGAAGTGAAACACTCCGATCGAAGTGACAATGGCATCACTGACCCTGCCTGCAAACCAAACCGCAGTTAACTTTCAACAACTAAAAATACATGTTCAGGTATCCTTCGAACGTGTGCGTTTTTTATTTACTACCTCCCCTGCAAACAAAAAAGTAGGTACCTAGTCGGCGATAAAAAAAGTTCTATTCCTTATTCCTTACATATCTGCCGAAAACAAGAAATTTCTACGCATTTCAACAAATTAGTGTTCCTCAACTCAACAAAAAGGTGGGTTGGGTGGGTTTTGGTTTTGGCTTTTGGGTAGTTTTCGCTTTTCGTTTTCAGCAGAAGAGAGAGAGAGCTCACGAGAGAATAAAACACTTCTCCTTCCTGTAGAAATTGTGAGTTCTGTCAAAATTCAAATTTGGCAGTTAAGAAAAATGTACTCGCAAATTTTACTTTATTCATGCGCGTTTGTGTGGCTGTCGATATTGAAGTGGAATGCTTATAGCGATTTTCATTCACGAAAAGAATTGCCCTTTCTGTCAAAAGAATTGACCTTTTTCACTTTTGAGAGTTTCATTCATTCTAAAATTGCAATTCTAGATCGATTCTCAACACGAAAGAATATGTCTGTTCGCGTACTTTTTGTGCCAAAAAATGAAAACTGTCAAAATTTCTCAAATGAGAGAAAAATCTCTCTCACTTACCGAAAAGTACACGAACACTTCTTGTGTAAAAACTTGAAAAACGTCAAATTTGAATTTTTTGATTGGTTAGCTCTTTGCGGTTAGGGTCATCAACAACAACAAATGTTTACGTCATTCGCTTTTGACAGAGTTCAAGTTTTTACCAGATGAAATTTCAGTGGGTAAAAACTTGCAAATAAATGAACGAAAGAATAAAACAGCTGTTATTTTCTTTCGTTCATCTTTCGTTCATCTCTCAGTACGCGAACGCTTTTTGTGTTAATGTAAACGTATGAAATCGAATGCAAACTGTTTCATTTGGGTACGCGAACAGAGGTAATGCATCTCTCATGGGTTGGGAGAATCGATCTGAATACTTTTCTGTCAAATGTCAGATGAGAAATAATTTGCTATTTTTTGTTGTTTGTTGTGAAATTCTGCCAGTCTGTGATAAATATAACAAAAATAAACAAATAATGAACGAAGAACTTAATAATGTACTTTAATTATCCAATTAATTATCAATTATCTAATGATTACTTTTTCCAATGACAAAAGACAAAAATGAAATGACAAAAAGTATAATTAAAATTGACATGGATACCCAAAACCAGTTTCATTCAAAAGGGCAATTCTCGATTTTGAGAACAATTCTTCGAAATTTGAATGAAACTCGCTATTAGTGAACTCAGGAAGAACTCAACGCCAACCACAAAAATATTGCAATGCATTTCGCTGCACTTAGGTCCTTTTTAATGGCTAAGTTTTTGTAAGATGTCAGGAAACTTATATTTTTCAGAGATATCCTCGAACAATGAGCCTCTAAATGAGTAACAGTATAGGTTTACACCACTTATTTGAAAAAACCTTATTTTGTCATCCACTTCTCTGGAATCTTCAAGAAGTCGATAAAGGGTTCATCTTATTGAATAAAGTTGGGAAAATCACTGCAAAAAAAAAAAAAAAAAAATATTTTGCTTGACGTTTTTAAGCTGAGTAAACTTTTGACGTGATAACGTCTAATAAATCGGTTTGGAATTTATGGGCAGCACGCACGAAAAAAATGTCAGTCACACTGACGTTACCTAGCTGCTTTCATAGCCTAGAAAGTCGTTAAAGTGCGAGTGGAGGGTGTTGGGTGGTGGGTTGTGGTGGGTGTGTATGGGATAGACGGGGGGGGGGGGGGGTAGTGTCGGGAAGAGGAAAAATTGTCAAAAATGGTGGGTGGCTGGTTTGGGTGGCGAGACAAAAATTGTCAAAACTAATGGGTGGTTCCTTGGTGGCTGTAGGGGGGATGGGTGTTTGGTTTTGGGGGGGATTTGGTATGATGGGGGAGGCATGTGGGGTAGGTGGTTGGATGCGGGGGATTTGGTGTTGGGAGGGGGTGAGGAAAAAATTGTCAAAAATGGTTTGGTGGCTGTAGGTGTAATGGGTGGTCGGATTTGGGGGGAGGGTGTAGTGGAGGGAATTGTCAAAGATAGTTGTACTGGGGGAGGGGAATTGTCAAAAATGGTGCATGAGTAGCAGGTGGTTGTAGGTGGAGTAAGTGGTTGAATTTGGTGCATGGCAGGAATCGTCAGAAGAGGAGAGGAGGAAACAATTTTCAAAAATGGTGGGCTGTTGGTTGTATGTGGGGGTGGTAGGTTGGTGTTAGGGTTAAGTGGTGAAAAAAAATTCAAAAATGGTGTGTGGTTGTAGGTGGGTTGGGTTGGAGAGATACCTACACATGAACCGTTTTGTGAACTGGTTATCACGTAAAATTATCGTCCGTAAACCGACAGCCAAGTTTTTTTTTTGTTCAATGCGTTCCTTTACTTATTCACAAATTTCTCATTTTG
The DNA here is from genome assembly GCA_916050605.2 of Platycheirus albimanus. Lineage (NCBI taxonomy): Eukaryota > Metazoa > Arthropoda > Insecta > Diptera > Syrphidae > Platycheirus > Platycheirus albimanus. The sequence continues at coordinate 294,811,221 of OU696696.1, read as the reverse complement.
AGAGAATTTCATCCCCGCACTCTTCAATATTTGACTGTCTGCCAATTTTAACACACTAAAGTAAAGGAACAGACTTAATATGTACTTCAAAGGAATTATTTTGGTTTCTCCTGAAACTCCTACTCTGATTCTCAGGTAGTGTCAATTGTAGCCAGATCAGAAGGGGACAAATATGTCTTCAATCTAAATACTTTGCGGCATTTTTGACGATTCACAGGTGATTTGTAGTAGTGCAAATATCAGGATCATAACGCGCTTAACATTATGCTCTGCGGAGTTTCTATCTCGAAACAAATATGTAAAGCAGGGTGTACTGTTCTCAGCAAAACAATTGAATAGATTGAATTTCTTAAACAAGAGGTAATAATTGATACAAATTAAGAAGAAAACCCTCAAAAACAATCCAAATGAAACGGTCGGAAAGGTAATTTCAAATACATCGAACGCAAAGTTCACCGATTCTATTCCAAATTGAATATAATGTATAACCAAAAAATATAAAATAAAAAGAGCCCTTTACAAATTTATTTAAAAATAACTTTTAATAACTAAAAAATATTTCCAGAAAGGAAACATACATTTTACATACATATTCACAAAATGATACAAATAATCAGCCTGATCTTTATTAAACTAGTGGGTAACTGGCAGAGGAAGCAATACCACATTGGTTGTCCTTGTTACGTGTCATCTTGATGTAACCCTTGTCACCCCAAGTAGTACCCCATGAGTTCTTCACCAACCAATAGTCAGTGCCATCTTCCTCGGTGCCATATCCAACAGCCAAAACACCATGATCCAATTGTTGAGAATCACATGTGGGTTCGTTGTAAACACCTTCATTGTAGAATTGGAATGATTCGTGTGAGGCATCGATGGCTACAGAAACTGGGCCAACAGTGGCGATGGCTTCCATAAGTTTAACTTCATCGCCTTCAGGAATGTCTACGAATCCCTTGTCGGTGGCTCCGATCTTCGATTTATCAAAGTGACAGGTATCATCGATTCCTTCATAAGGATATGACTTCTCTGTATCGATTCCACCATTATCTTTAATGTAGCTAAAAGCCTGATCCATAAGACCACCATTGCAACCGTTGTTGCCATAAGCTGTTGAACAATCCACTAAGTTTTGTTCGGAAAGTGAGATCAAAACTCCAGTACGACGGAAGTGTTGGCCTTCTAAGGCACCAGTGGCAGAAAATGACCAGCATGATCCACAATGACCTAAAAAAAAAAGTTTTAAATTTGTATCGGCAAGTTAAAGAGTTTCTATAATGTGTTTTATACCTTGGTCCTTGATTGGGGTTACGGCACCTTTGTTTCTCCAGTCAACCAATTTTGGTAGTTCAACATTAGCTGGGCTAATGAAGGTTACACCTCTGTCCTTACGGACTTCGTTTAAGCCAGTCGACCTACAAAAGAAAAAAATTATCATAGGTAAAAATGTTTCTCATTTTATAATATTGAATCTTACGCTTCGGAATTACTGCGATTGAATCCATTCATCATGTTGGCGAATTCATGATGTAACAAATCGGCATACTTATTCACACCCAATTTGTAGCTGACCAAACCTTGTGCGTATTGCTGATTGTGTTTTGCAATTTTATGTTTGTTCTCCATGAAGATTTTCATGCGGAATTTTTCTTCTACGTCACTTTTGTATTTTTTTGAATGAGAGAGCTGTAGAAAGAAGTAAGGATTATGATTTTTGAAAATATTAATTCGGATACAAATACCATATTATGTTATAATAGACAAGAAGTTTTGTGATGATGGCTTTCAATTAATCATAGTTTAAATTGTCTTTTAATTAATATAATTTACGCGCACTCAGGGGGTTTTTAATAAAAGGAGATATCGATGCACATTGGTTTTGAACGTCTCTATATCACAATGGGAGGGAAAAATCAAGCCGGGTAAAGCATTCCACATTCTTGGAGTGCGACTAAAAAAAAGAGTCTCTATACTAAACAGCACGTCCGAAAATTAGGCTCGAGGGTAAATTGATGGGCATCCCTAGCGATGCGAGTGTTACGGGGAAACTGTTTTAGGGGAGGAATACATCTGGCTATTTCGCTGGAGCACTGTTTGTGGAAGTAGCGATAAAACAAGGTTAGACAAGAAACATTACGGCGATGTTCAAGTGAAAGCTTTAACAATTTATTATTAAAAATTAAAGATAGAAACGCAACGGCAATATACGAGTCTTTAGGAATTCAAAGAAACGTTTTGGACACCAAAAATAAGGAGTACGTATTTGCCTATTATTTGAGATATTTCGGAATCGTGATTTAAAGTTCCTATTCAAGAATATGGCACTTGCAATATTGCTTCCTCTGATGGTAGTCTAGTTGAAGTAAAATCTACATCTACTGCAACACAATCGTTTCATATAAAAAGATCAGTATAATTTGAAAAAGCTTTGGTGAACTTGACGTAACCTTCAAAAATTGTTTGCTCTATTTGTTCTGTGCCTCGGACATTTCATTGCATTCAGACTTGGACTTTGATTATGTATTATTTCCATTGATAATCTTTTTCTGATGCTCTTCTAATAAAACAAAAAACTGCTTTGACCAGTTTTCTAAACAAGCTTATAAATGATTTAAAGCTACGACTTTTTTCCGTGTCTGAATGTTTACAAATATGTTATCAATAAACAGAACATCTTTCCGGTGCCAGCTGTAAAACTTTCCATTAGAGAACAAAATCGTGTGGAAGCATCCGGAACTCTTTTCAATTTGAATTCAGAATTTACTCAAGAAGCAAAAAATATAAAAATTTGTGTCTCTATTCGCACGCAACATCGCCGAAAGTTTGGCTGGTGTGACAGTCTTGAATCCAAAATTAATGAAATTGGCACTGACGCCTAGCAAGGAAGTTGCATGAGCGGTACTGAATAAGATGATGGAGATATTCATTTATCTTGCGAATCGGGCCGGGCTACACAAGTTTGAAATTTAAAACAATATTCAAAATAGTGCATGCGAATAGACCCTGTGTCAAAATTGAGCAGAAGCAATTTTTCTTGTTCCCTGAGTAAAAGTCCTATAAGGGTTCTTTTAACCTAAACATAGTTTATTTTGTACCAATTATTGGTACGTTTTGAGAAGACTTCCGGATGCTTCTTTTTCTCCAATAATTGGTGCGTTTTGTTCACCATAGTCAACAATTATTGTTATGTCAAAAAATTTGTTTGTTGAAGTGTCATTGTTAGGATTTGTTGGGTCGATAAAATAAGATAAAATAAAAAAAATAAAATCAATAAAAAATGGCAAACAAAATTTGAAAAATGAAAAAATGCTTACTACGGAAACACTGTAAGAGCTTTTTTATGAAAAGCACTTACGGAAAACAAAAGAGTGCGAATGAGAGACAAACATCCCTATCTTCCCTATACTGTCGATTTATGTTGGACAGAGTATAATTAAATAATTCTCCTTCATCGAACAAAATTGGCGAAAATCCATTTTATTCTTTCTTGTTGATCACTCAAAGAAAATTAAGACGTTCTTGTTGCTCAAATCGAAAATATGTTTTTTTTTTTGGTTTGATTATTAATAAAGACTTTTAACTGTTTAAAAAAACGTCCAATTTGACAGATCAACAATCTCAACTCATATCATGGAGGCGAGTTGGAAATAGTAAGAAATCGTAACTATTTGAAACTTCAAAGTGAGTTTAGGAACGCTGTTAAGACGTCACTATGGTCCTGTCTGCGTAAATCGCGAAAACAACGTTTGGAGAAGAAGATATAACAATGAACTGTACGAGCTGTACAGCGACATAAGCCTAGCCAGAAAAATTCGAATCCAAAGACTAAGGTGGCTGGGCCATGTAGAGCGAATGGACAACGACGCTCCAGCTCGTAAAGTCTTCAACGCCAAACCCGAGGGAGTCAGAAGCCAAGGTAGACCTCATCTTCGATGGAGTGACCAGGTAGAGGGAGACATCCGTCAACTTGGAGTACGAAATTGGAGACAGCAGGCTAGAGATCGAGCCGGCTGGAGGGGCATTCTCAGCAAGGCCTTGGAGTACCACGCTCCAGTGGCGCCAACATAAGTAAAGTAAGTAAGTAAAGTAAGTAAGTAAACTTAAGCTAATAAGCGATTTAAAGCTACGACTTTTTCCATGTCTGAATTTTTACAAAAATGTAATCAATAAACAGAACATATTTACGGTGCCAGCTGAAAACTTTCCATTAGGGAAAAAAATCGTGTGGAAGCATCCGGAACTCTTTTCAATTTGAATTCAGAATTCACTCAAGAAGCAAAAAATATAAAAGTTTGTGTCTCAAATGTCCACCAAAGAATGTTTGCTGGAGAGTGACTATTCGCACGCAGCATCGCCGAAAGTTTGGCTGGTGTGACAGTCTTGAATCCAAAACTAATGAAATTGGCAGCGACGCCTAGCAAGGAAGTTGCGTGAGCGGTACTGAATAAGATGATGGAGATATTCATTTATCTTGCGAATCGGGCCGGGCTACACAAGTTTGAAATTTAAAACAATATTTAAAATAGTGCATGCGAATAGACCCTGTGTCAAAATTGAGCAGAAGCAATTTTTCTTGTTCCCTGAGTAAAAGTCCTATAAGGGTTCTTTTAACCTAAACATAGTTTATTTTGTACCAATTATTGGTACGTTTTGAGAAGACTTCCGGATGCTTCTTTTTCTCCAATAATTGGTGCGTTTTGTTCACCATAGTCAACAATTATTGTTATGTCAAAAAATTTGTTTGTTGAAGTGTCATTGTTAGGATTTGTTGGGTCGATAAAATAAGATAAAATAAAAAAAATAAAATCAATAAAAAATGGCAAACAAAATTTGAAAAATGACCTGTTTTCTTAAAAAAATTTTAAGAATTGGAAGAGGTGTATTTATGTATATAAGTTTTGTGTTATTTATCTAATATATTAATACGGAGTTCAAAAATCCAGTTTCCACCCTTTTTTTCTGTCATAATCAAAACAAATATGCCAAACCTATATATATTCTGAAAGGGGACCATGTAAGGAAACAGCGAATGTATATATGAAGCACCTATGTCATTTCCCCCCCCAATTGAGAAATGGTCGAATTTCGACCACGGGGCGAACTCTAGTATTTTAAAGTTGTGTATTTTTTGTGCGGTAACCCTACACACAATTCTTTCAGATTTTTCTAATTTAAAATGCTTACTACGGAAACACTGTAAGAGCTTTTGTATGAAAAGCACTTACGGAAAACAAAAGAGTGCGAATGAGAGACAAAAATCCCTATCTTCCCTATACTGTCGATTTATGTTGGACAGAGTATAATTAAATAATTCTCCTTCATCGCTCAAAATTGGCGAAAAATCCATTTTATTCTTTCTTGTTGATCACTCAAAGAAAATTAAGACGTTCTTGCTGCTCAAATCGATAATATGTAATTTTTTGGTTTGATTATTAATACATTTTCAATTGTTTAAAAAAAATGTCCAATTTGACAGATCTACAATCTCAACTCATATCATGGAGGTGAGTTGGCAATAGTAACAAATCGTAACTATTTGAAACTTCAAAGTGAGTTTAGGAACGCTGTTAAGAAGTCACTTATAGTAAAAAATAGTAACTTATTTGAATTAAAGGAACACCTTTTTGTGGACTATTGTCAATAGTATTGTTGACTATGGTTAGAAAAAGAACGCACCAAATATAGGGCCCTATCATGGTACCCGATCGGAGAAAAATTGTCTCTAATTCGGACGAAATGTACGCATTTTGTATCATGGTACCTCTCCGATTGATAAATCGGACACACATGCGAAAAATAATATTGAATTGAATTGAATTTTTATTGAGACTTTTTAGGAATATTACATTTTATAACAATTCTATATTTTGTAGTTTGACATTTGTGGTTATACTGCGGCTGTCATGTATTGCCTGCTTTGTCTGTTGCTATTTTTGATTGCCTCTTGGCTGACTTTTGTTTTGTGAGATAGCTCTTGCTCAGGAGCTTATATACATTTATTGATTGTGACGCATGTTCACATTATATACAAATCTATATACAATTACTACAATAACTACAATAAATCTTAAATACTAATGGAATAAAATAAGCGAGCGTACGAAGTGTACATTCGGGTATGTTATTCTCAGGTACAGGTACACCAGTAAATGAAAAATATACCTATTATATATTTGTTTTCTTTTTTTTGTTTTGATTATGTTTTATGTTTAGTTTACAGTGGAGAGCTTTATATTTTATAAAGATAATCAATTTCGAATCCTCATAGAGGTTGGTATCGTTCTTGTAATAGGAGTTAAATGATTGGTCTCGGAGAGAACCTCGTTATAGTTATGGAGATGATACATATTTAAGTTAGTATTGATGTTAATATTAGTTTTCGATTGTAAGATTTAATAAAAATAATTATTTGGTTTAAGACAACTATAATTTTGATTTTGGTATTAAATGTGAGACATGAAAGTTAACATTGAAATGTAATTTAAATTGAACATTTAGCTGAAAAGATAGTAAATAATTAATAATACAAAGGTAAGTTTTGTCCACCATATTTGGGTATTGTTTACTTTAAAATTTAATTTGATTTCTTTAAGGAGCTGCAAACGTGAGTCCATAACGAAATGAATCGTGGTAGATTTATCTGGCTAATGCCTTAGCCACGATTTTGGCCTAAAACGGCCTTAGCATAAAAAGTTGTTAGGGTAGCAATAGGAGCTAGTTGGAATTCCGTCAGAGGGATGTCCATCACCGATAGATAGCCTCCGCATTCTCCGGGGATACCCGACCGAGAAGAGGTGATTCCTCTGATCAGGTCGTTGTCTGAAGTATTTAGTTTAGAGATCGTCTTTTGCATTAGAGACGTGGCAAATCTCAGGAGCGGAATGGTATGCGAAAAATAATAAAGCATGTGTTGAAAATGTCAAAATGACAGTGACGCACAGCGAATTCATGCGATGCATGGCTTTTTTATATTTGTATTTCTCTCGATTGTCTCCGGCAGCAAATTACTTGCGGACTTTTGTCGGATGGTAATAAAAAAAAAATACAAACTATTTAATTTCGTGTGTATTTGTTTTTTTTTTTATTCTTTTTCATCCCCTAAAAATACAGCTGCGCTGTGCAGTTTTATTCGACTACAAAGGAGGCTCATATTTTATTTTTTTGTTTTCCTCATGCCATGGTATGCGCGTCGGTACGCATTTGTATTTCTCTTCCGATTCGGTTACCATGAACATAATAAATGCTCCGATCGGAACATTTCCCCGGTTGGAGGATTCTCCGATCGGTTACCATGATAGGGCCCATATTGTAGTGACATATCTTACAATCCCCTGAAGAAGATCTATGTATTTTAACGCTTTTTTGTAATAACTTAAGACAAGGCGAACATTTCCGCATAAGCTCAATCCGCCCCTGTTCAAAGCCATCCGCAAACAGGTTAAATAAAGTTAATTCTGATATCAGATAAACACTGTTCAAAGCGAAGTCCGACAAAAACAAATGAAAGCTTTGAAGTTTAATGAATCTTGAATTGTGTATTGGTATGCTGTTAAAAAAAATATATTGGAGAGTTAAAAAAACTTGTTTTCATACAATTCACTGATTTGCCATGTGATGCAAGTTATTTTCTATAAAAAAAACCCAAGCTTGTATGTATACGTTCCACGAATAAAATCTAATCTGTGTTTGGGCATTTCCTTACTTAACCTCTCGACCTATAAGGAATTACCCTACATTAAACAGATTAAAACACATCAAAAATAATCTCAAATGACAATTTAAACGTTCCTAATCATAACAATGGGTATTTGACGTTATCTAGGTCTATTGTTTTTATTTTTTATTGTATATTTATTGTATATGTTTATGTACAAAGTCGGTTTCATTTTCTTCTGGATTTAAGCACATACATATAATATTTCCTTAGGAAAATGTATATAGATTGCATTCTTTGACATGATTTTCAATTGAAATGCGTTTGAAATAATTGCTATCATGTTTTGATAGTAATGCAACAGTCATAACAGACGATCCATCCGTCTATCTACTGCGACTCGCGAGAATTCTTATCAAGTTCTTTGAATTCAAATTGAATCTTGGAATAAAAAAAAATAATCAGTTTAGAGTGACATTGGACTGAGTATAAAGTTGCAACAATGGACCTTCCGTCTAAATGTATACAAATAATATTCTATGTCTAATAATCCACCAGTGTGACTCATTGATTTCTGTGGAAATACTTAATGGCTTCTTTGTTGAAAACAAATTGCTGATTTTGTGGTGTTTATATCAGTAGTTGATATTTATATTTACATTCCAAGTTGGCATGATATAGGTTTATCGGTGAAAATATAGTGGAAGGGGTGGATCTTTTGTTTATAAAAAAAAAAGGTTATTATTGGATATAGAAGGTTTCTTTTCATGCTGCTATCAAGTAAACAAACAAAACATCATGTGAGGTATCGGATAACGAGAAATGTAGACTTCTGAACCGATTTAATGGGACGTTTTTTTTTTAGTTTATAGTTATTAATGAACATTGAAATAATAATCATGTTCTGAGAATACATTATGAACTGATTGCAGCTGCTCAAACTGTCATTCTTAGGTTGGGTTGCCGAAAATGTTTTAAGTGACTAGAGAGGATTGCAATAACGGCAATCTGGTTGGTTGGTCACAATGTGCATCTACGAGATGATATTTGACTCATATAGTTGCGGTGATAAAAATGTTACTTCTTCAATAGTATAGTATAGAATAGAGAATCACAATAAGAGCAAGAGAGAGCGCATCATGAAAAAATCGTTATCAATTTCTTTGGTCGAGATAGAAGATTTAGATTTACTTTATATCTTTCAACGACTCCCCTAAAAGATTCACCAGAGAAAGCTAGACAGTTCTTATGATCGCAGTGCAAAGATTCAACATACTCCCCCATAATAACCAACTAGGCAGGTTGGTGGGTAACATGGCAGGAGGGTAAGTCTTAGCTCGCCAATTAGGTTAACCATTTCTAGATAAATGGGGGTCAAAATAATTGTTTAAACGAACAAAGTGAAGCAATTTGAATCATTCAAGGAATTCCCTTACAGGGCTGAAGAAAAATAAGGCATCCATGTCCGAGTCCGGTGACCGCCTATATCGCATCTATTCATTATATCCTTATATCCAACAAGGCAACATTCTGTATGGCAGGTAGGTTGGACAATCAGGATACAAAAATGGGATTACCTATGTAAGTATGTACACTGCATGCCCTTACTTTTGGTGATGGATAAGTTCTACCAATTCTTTAAAAACACACGCTCTCTAAATGTCTACAATTCCAAGAACAAATCTTTAGCTTAAGTCCAGTAATCGTATGCGAGGTCGTTAACCGGGGACTTGGACCAATTTAATTACTTTTTTAATACGACACATTTTTGTGCCACATTTGCATTTCTGGATTATAGCTACTTTTCAAATATACAAAGATTGATTTTTGTATATCTTCGATAACAAAGTTGCCGACTTGCCACCAAAAAATGTATGTGTATTTAAAAATAAATGATTCAGTTGAGGATGCTTTAAATAAAACTGCGCATCCTATTCCGCGGAAAAATTAACATTTGTATGTCGAAGAGGCTTTTAAAGATTGATAATTAATAAAGGACAGTCACAGATTTCCATTAACTTTGAGTGTACTTAGATAAAGTCAGTGAAATGCTAATTTGATGAATCAGTAGGTCGACCCAGGTTTCTTTCGTTACCCCAACAGTTCTCAAGAAACCTGATATGAAAACATCAATTGAAGACGTTTTGGATGATAAGATGCCACATATCTCTGGTGAAAGTGGGGGCACCAAGAACCGAAACAAACTATTGTAAAGACAATCTTATTTGAAACCGTAAACGCCATCCGCATTGATCGATGATGGCCAAGAAGATGCACTATTGGACAAATCCCTAACTGAATTTACTTTTATATTTTTAATATGTTAATATGTTAGTTTTGTAGAACAATATAGTGTATGTAATTAAAAAATGTTGCCTATGAATTAGGAGACACCCTGTATATGTAGATAAAAATAATATCAAATAATTATAGCTTACCTTGAATGTTTGCCATTCTTCTTTGACAATATCAACGAATGAAACTGCGCTTGCTGCGGCAATTAAGCCTAGTAAAACGACTAAAACACGCATGGCTATTGAGATCTGAAAGTTGGCAAAAAAAAAATGTTTCATTACTTTGAAGAATTAAAAACATAAAAAAACAAAAATACACAAAAAATAACATATTTACGAGAACATGCGCCGTTTTGATAACAAAACTACGTTCGTTCATTGAATAATTTCTTCGGAAAAAAAGATTATTAACAAAAAAAAAACAAAAAATACCCACAACAATGAGTTATTTTTTTATTTTATTTTACTTATGATGCACAGTGAGGTGTGTAAAATATGGCTTCAGTACCAATTGAAATTAATCTCGAGTTAACTCTTCGATTTGGGTGATTTAACTTTGTATAAACTTAAATAAATTTGTTCAATTGAATGTCCTAAGCTCCTTCTTCTAAAGCTTTAGGAACATTTTTGGGCCTTAAGTTCTCAAGAAAATATTGTATTCAGTCGCTTTATGGTAAAACAAAGTCAAGCTTCTACAAATCAGCAGCCTGTTCCAATTGATTTAGATTCTAGAAGGCATTAAATAGTTTCAAATATCTAAGTTAGTGATATAAGAGTCGTCAACACCAGAATTAAATAGAACCAAAGAAACTTTCGAGTGCTAGAACGAAGCTTATGAGGCAATGATTCAGGCCAGAACCAAAGCTGCCATCTGCCAAGAGCGCTACCCGTGTTATCTACCAGCAAAAGAGAATGAATAAGGAGGAACATTGATCAAGAACGCTGTCCGTGCGATCTACCAGCAAAAGAGAATGGAGAAGGAGGAACATCGGAGAGCGGTTAAATCTATTGAGAAGCTACGGCAGGTGAAGCAATGTTCGAAACTTCTACCAAATGGTAGAGTTCTTTCAAAGAGGTTCAATCTTGAAAGCCTGAGCGGAAGCCTGGAGATACGATGGTGGGAATGGCGTGGTAGATGCGCAGTTGGTGCTACGAATTTGGAAAGAACACTATTGCACACGTCCATCCACCCGACCAGCAGGAAGTTCGGGTAGATAACTAAAGTCCAACAAGGCCGCTGGAGCGGATGGCTTTCCACCCGAACTCTTCAAAGCAGCGGGACATGACTTGGTGAGAAGCATACACAGCGTAGAATATGCTTCAATTTTTTAACCGACAATCAGCCCTTACCACTGCGAATCAACCCAAGGAAGAATTTAATATCAACGTCCTCTATATTTCCATCAATTTTTAAAGCGCAAGAGGTAGGAAGAGAAGAACTCCATCAAGACAACGCCAATTTTATTTTTTGTTTTTATGTAGTGGTGATACTATTTTTTTGATGACGAAAGAAAAGTAAAACAAGAAATTTAACCAAAATTTAGTGAAATCAAATGGACAAGAGAGTTAGACATTTTTCAAGTCAAAAATTGCAACTTAAGAATATTTTTTAAGAAAATAAAGATTATGTTCGAATAAGTCGGGGATATTTTGTTCTGTTCCGTATTCCGCAAGCAACATTGTATGTACGTACATGGATAAAAATATTTGAGTCGATTCCAATGAATAAATGAAAAAAAAGGAGATCATGATAACACAATCAAAAGTTCCGCTTTAGCAATAATGTCCGTTTTTTTTTTTTTTTTTTTTTTTTTTTTTTTTTAATAACAAACGGGCACATTTCCAATGAATGGGGCTTATCATCTCATTTTTTATTTGCATTTAATTCCATTGACAAAAAATGCCTGCTTAACATAAACTTAATTTAGATCTGGAGAAAGCATTTTAACTCACAAACAACCTCGTGATCATGAGCATCCAAAACAAAGTCTTTTATCTAGCATTTTAAACGTGACAAAGACGCGAATTTAATTAGGACATTTATTTTAGAGTTAAATACAAAATGATAATTTGTGCATAGTGACCCTTTGAATGCAATTGTAATTCAAAACGTTTTCAAACAACAATCATATTGATCTTTTAGCATTCTGGCCACGAGAACTTTATTCGTTTTCATCGAGCTCTTCTGTGGGATAAAATTTAGGAATAATGAACTGTTAATGTGACCCAGGTTTTATGACAAGACCAAGAGTTTTCAAAAACAATTAACCTCTTTCAAAAAATATAACAGAATATTACATGCAGAGCGTGAATTCGCAAGAAATGCTTTAAAAAGAATTAAACTCAACTTGCCTAACAAAATAATATAGATACCTATATGTACAAGGGCGACCCAAGGTCACAATGAATAAAGAATTTCCTAAACGAGTCGGTTTTAAAAAAAAACAGTTTCTTACAACTTCAACAAACCTGTTTTTAAAGCAACCAAATGAAACACATTAACGTTTTAATCATCAATAAATTTTCAAAGGCTCATATTTTAAACCGTTTACTCATCTTCAAAAGGGCACGTTGTCAAAAAAAAAAATCTTTTCTGTATAACAATACAAATTCAGTATTTTTAAATAGGAATTTGTCGTTTACTTAAATTGTAAAAATGATGTTTCGTTCTGACGAATCTGAGAAGAGAATTTTGCTTCTGGATTTGAAGCCAGAATCCACTCAAGAATCACAAATATAACTCAAATGTCGCCCATACCAATATTAATTAGTTAAGGTCTATTCGTATGCAGCAATGACGAAAGTTTTGGTAATGTCGACACATTTGACAACATATTATTGAATCCAAAACTAATGATATAGGCGTTGAAGAACAGCAACGAAGTTGAGTGAGTGGTATTTAATACGAGGAACCAGTAAAAATCCCTTAATACCCTGAACGGAGCTGCACACTGCATTTTGACTTTGGCAAAACTTGTGAAACTGATGCGTGCAAATACTACATTGTGCCAAAATAGAGCAGAAGCAACTTTGCGTGTTCCATTGGTTTTCAGAATGATTGGTTCCCCGAGTGAAACCAATGGAAAGTGCTATAAATCTGATGATGAAGACTTCAAAGGTCAGCAACAAAGTTGAGTGAGTGGTATTTAGTACGAGGAACTAATAAAAACCTCTTTTTCACCGCGTATCGGGCTGCACACGCTACTTTGACATCGGCAAGACTTGTGAAACTGATGCGTGCGAATACTAAATTTTGTCAAAATTGAATAGAAGCAATTTGGCGAATAAAACCAATGGAATGTGCTATTTAGTATAGAAGTTTTAAAACAGAATACCAATCACAAGAAATTTAAATTTTAAATATGCATCGCCGGACCTAGGGAGGGCGCAAAAGCACTGTCATTTGTCACCTGTGATGTATAAAGGGCGTGAGCCTCCGGGCGCAAAAGAAATGAAGATGAAAAAAGAATACATATATGTATAGAAAGTGAAGAGAAATACAAAAGTTCTTCAAAACTGCTATGGTAATGAAAATATGAAATGAATTTGTAGGCGCTTAATGTTTGATCCGATAACTTGGTCAGTCAAAAAAACCTTGACTTACATTTATAGATTTTAGGTATGTATTTGTATCGCATGTTTTTGAAGATCAGCGTTCAATTGACTGAAAGAATTTGTAACCCAAAACAACTCTTACCTTCAACAAATGGATGGTACCTATACTTTCTAAGTAGATGCCCAGAGTAATCATCTGTTTTCTTTGGAGGAATGTATGTATGTATGTATGTATGTATGTGTGTTTATTTAGCTTTTCAACTATTTGATTACAAATGATATAAATTTACATTAATTTTTGTTACTTATTATATGGAATGGAATAAGAGAGCTAATATTCACTTTATGAAAAAGCCCATACGCGGATATATTTTTAAAAGGAACACCAAGTTCATAGACTCAATTAACTGATAAGAAATATTTTTGCACAACACATAATATTTATCAATCAGCAGTGGCAGACGCACCAACAAATACTAGTTTAGGCTAATTCCTAATAACACTTTCCATTGGTTTTACTAGGGGAACTACTCATTTAAAAAAAAATGAAAAGAACGTTGCTTTTGTTCTTTTTCCATTCAATTCAGACTCATAAAAGTTTCACACTAGTGTGTGCAGTTCAGTCTGATTGATGGGATAAAGTGATTGGAATCCCTTCTTCGAAATCAGTACAGCTCAAGCCAACATTATTGCTTTGGCAGGAACTTGAATCAGAAGTTTTTTCATTCAAAAATATGCCACCATCACCAGTGTGTCAAGGCTAACTGAACTTGCGATCGACGACGCTCCCACAAAGTTATTAATGTATTTGTGCTTTTGAGTAGGTAGTTAAAAAATGAAATAGAAATAAAAACCAAAACAAAAACACCAAAACATGTAGGTAGGTACCTATAGGTATTTGAATAGATTTCAAGAATCAAATTTCTTTTCTAAGAATCGTTAGTTGTTTTTGTCCCTAAAAAGCAGGTTCAGATTCATAATGCTTGGACGCTTGTCTTCCTCTACTTGAAAGAGTTATAAGTTTCAAATTTTAGGACGCTAATAACTGAACTGTAGTGGAAAGATTTAGTTCTACCTACAGTCCGAAGAGAGAAGGTAGGTATATTTACAAAACGTACGAAGCATGTAGGTATCAAAAGATGTTGGTGGTAGGTATTTACTTGCTTCTTAATTAAAATTTTAACAAAATGTGAAAATATTTCCGTTATACAAATTTTTAGAGCACAGTTACAGTTATTTCCGGTTTATCGAACTGCTTAAAAAGCCGTTACATGTGTAAATATTGTAACCGAGCTGAACGATATAACCAAAAAATTGTTTTGAACAAAACTTCTACGTTTGGATTTAAGGCCTTAAATAAATAAAATTCCCTTTGTTCTCCACAAATTATCTGTGTTCAGAATACTTAATTTTATACACACTATCAAATTATAATAAATATCAAATCTAACTACATTTTGTTCAAAATAAGGAAGTAGCTGGTACTTAATGCAAAACAAAGAATACTACAAAGTAACTAAGAAGTCACATGAATACTTATATATTTTCAAGTGGCGTTTCTTTTTGATATCACCATATCACTCAGACCTTTGTGAAAAAAAGAAAAAATTGTCATAAAAATTATTAAAACAAACAAACTATTCACCAAACTTTCAAACTTTCACATTTTTTTCCTTATAAAAATATTTAAAAAAAACTCAACGCCTGCTATGTTCATTTGCAAGATTCAAATAATTTTGTTTTTGATAATAATTCATCGCACCAATCAGCAATCGGTTTTTGGCGCTCCGCTGGCTTTATGTATTATTTTCTACACCATTCCGTTAGAATAAAGATTAAACTGATTTCATCAGATATAGTTAATTGTTGTAATTACAGCAATGTTAAAACAAAGAAAATAGAATCACTGTTTATGAATCTCATGCAAAGTACAGAAATATATACTTAAAATAAAATAATGACGCAATAAGCAAGGTTTACAAACAAAAGAGATACAACCTGCTTCGCATATGCATCTTTTTGAAGATAATAAAGAAAATATAAGTAGCTATTAAAAGTGAAATAAAATAATACTCACCGATTGGTAAAATAAGTTATGGCGTATTAACTTGACTGGATTAAGATTAACTTATAATAAAAACGTTTGATTAAATAAAATCCACTACTTTAAAATGCAGAGCCAACTTAACTAACAACTAACTCGTATGAAATTTTTGGTGCGAATAAATTTATTTTTGAGCGAAAAATTTTATGAAGCTATTCTTTTTTTTCTCCATCAACACGAGAGGAGAACCAGAGAGAAATAAGTTTTCTATTTTCTTTGTTGTTTTTGTTATTGTTACCAAAAAGTATCAAAAGAAGATGCCAACTTGTGGAGTCGATTGGCGACTAGTAAAGTTGCTGTGTGAGCCGAGTGGCTAGAATAGAACAAAGTCTAAATATAATCTTTGGTATAAAATTTAGTACTTTGGATTTGGATAGGAAGCTTTGCTTTATAAACTTTAATAAATAGAAAATAATTGCTGTTGCCATGGACCTATTATTATACGGACTCCTAGCCTAGTCTAATCTAATGTCAGCTTCATCATGCTTCATACAATAAATGTCAAAAAAATGTCGCCAAAATGAAAGATCACGATACTAGCTCTAGACACGTCACTGCAGGGAAAAATTGAACAATTTAAAATTTTGACATAGAAGCTAGCGACATCTGTGATGATATTTTAAAATGTCCGTTATTGTTTGTTGGTAAAATAATATGTAAGTTAATCATTTTTCCTTGATGCCAGTTCAGGAGCTAGGATCGCCATCTTTTATTATAGCGACATTTTTTCAGACAATTATTGTATTGTGTATGTAGCTGACGTTAGACCAGCAGCCCATTATAATGTGGACCATGGTATAGCATAATGAGCTATTAAAAACAAAGTTTTGAGACACTAGAGGGCAACAAGTCTATAATGGCTTTTCCAGACTACAATAGATTTTATATACATCAATGATGATAACGAAAAGCAACTAACAATAAATGGATATAAATTGTATAGGGGTATTCACGATCTGGTGCAACCAAGTATTGTAAAAGTGCGAAATTGTTTGTATTTCTTGTAGATCGTGAACTCACTTCTTCCAATCTGTAGCAAAACTCACACAAATGTCAAAATCAGGTTGACATAAATGTCAAAATCAAAAGTACAAATATTGTACCGTTGTATTTTCCTGTTGCAATGGGGTTGAGGTATATATAAAGTGCAAAAATGTTACAAAATGACAGCCAGTATATTTGTTGTTGTATTGCAAGAAAACGTAGCACTTCTCCACTTTTACAATGATGCAAGACAAGTTACACCAGATCGTGAATACCCCTAATGATAGTAACGAAAAGCAACTAACAATCCATGGATGGCGGCATTGTATTTTACTTAAGGTAGTTCCGCACTATCCCAGAGTGTAATACGACATGTCAAAAATGTGTGATGAAACAAGCGTATAATAGTGTGAAAACAGAATATGACAGCACAGATCTCATACGATTTGACATGTTTGTGTTTAGATCTGAAATATTTTTTTTGGGATTGAATAAGACCATCACACATTCCTTCACACTTTTTTTTTGACATGTCGTACTACACTGTGGGATAGTGTGGAACTACCTTTAAAAATATCCTATAATACAATCTCCAAGGGGTTTCTCTTGTTAGCGCAGCGGCAAAACAAAGCATTAACTCATTTCAGATTATTGGTTAAGTAAAGAAAGTGATGGCCTTACTTTTTTCAGGTTTTTCAAATGGTATGAGGAAAGGAAATTAATGGATATTAAATTTCTTTCATTAATAGTTCAGAGCGCTCTGACCACAATTGGTTTAGAGGACATTCAGAGCGAGCTCGATATGCTCGAATTCTTTTCATAGCTCTTTTCTAAATGAAACAAGGAAAAAGAAAAACGTCTATTGTATATAAAATCTATAGTACTTTGGAGATTTCGATTGGCTGTGTCGCCATCTAGTGGCTCAACACTTCGTTTCAAATAGCTTTATAAACTACATTCTGAAGGTAGCAGCAGCACCTAGTACCCACTGATTGCAACAGGTATAACATAAATATACTATAATATACTATGATGGCGGATTTGTAATGTCAAAACTCAAAAGCAATAGAGTTTTTAAGCAAACGGCAATATATTTCTTTCTCACTCAGTGACGGCATTGTATATGAAATCTATAGTAATATGGATAGCAGGATCGACTGTGGCGACACCGTGAGCCTCCAAACCTTTTTTTCACATTTCTCGTTTTGGCGAGAAAATGTAGGTGGAAAGGTTTAAATATGTGATAATTATCAGCGACATCTATGTGTCTCCAAACCCCGTTATCTCTTGCTCGTTCCCCAGACTACTATAGATTTCATATACAATGGTGACGGCTAGGTACCTGGGTAGAAAAACAAATAAGTTCTGTGTTGAGTTGACACAGAATTTAATTGTTTTTCTACCAGGTAGCTAGCACATTTCTCTTTGACGTACCTATTCGGATATACTTCTCTATTAGCTTTCCATTCGACCGTTACTGCCGTGGCGTAATCGTGTAGCTGTAGCTGAAGCTAAAGTTTACTCAAACGTCAGCTATTTTTTGGCACTACAGCGACAGCTTCAATTGCAGACTTGCTAAAGCAATTACGTACATTTAACTTTGACAGCGCTATGTACCACAGCTGCAGCTATACCATTGTGCCACGGCCATATAAATGATGGGTGACTAGGTGACATATTTCTTGTGATAGAGATTTTAAGCAAACGGCAATATACTTCTTTCCCTCTCGCTCCTATAGTCAAAATCAAATGTGAAATCCTACTTTGAGGGAAAACAACAACTGGAAACAACAACAACAACAGGAAGAATTTAATTGTTTTCCCTCAAAGTAGTGATTTGACATTTCTGTTTGACGTATTCGCAAACTTCTCTATTGTGAATGAATTTACAATTTAAATTTTTTAAAACAAGAAGTTTAAATTTTTAAAACAAAAAGTTGTGTAATTTGAATTTTGGTGATTCTTTTGTTATTTTAAATAAGACATTCAAATTTTCATCAAACTACACAAATTTGCTTGTTTTTTGTACCTACCTGGAAACATTATTTGTCAACTGGGAACTTAGGACAATTAAATACGAAGTTTGATTAGGGAATTCGAAAATAATAAAAAATAAATACGGTTCGCTTTTGGGAATAAAAAGCGTCAGGATGGCCAAAATTGATGTACCAATTTATATTTAAATATTTAAAAACATCTCGTTTTTCTATTGCTTAGTATTTTATTCTTACTAAATTAAAATTTTGAAATTGAGCTATTTTCGAAAATTTGATGTAGAACCTTATCTAAACAATTTTGTTACTATGCAGAAATTCCCATATGAAGAATTTCAAGGTTTCACTCAAGGCACCAACCAAAGCCACCGTTTAAATATTTTTTTTAAAAAGAATTTGAACAGTTTAAATTTTTATATTTTATTTAGGAATGAATCAGAATGTTTAGAAGTTCTGAGCTCTTTTTAAAGGCCAACTTTAAATCGAAAAAATGCTCATACAATAGGAAGGTTCCTCTTATTTGATATCAGACCTTAAAGGTTGACCATTTGACTTTGATTTGACCGTCAATACTAGGATTATAACCAACGGCAACAACAAGTGTGCATCAAATAATCGAAAGGCTGTTCTTTACATCGAAAATAAATCCAACTTGTAATTTGAATTAAAATAGAAAAAACTATTTTATTCTGGAAAACAAAAAACATAACATAAACTTGCAACGAGTAAAAGCTAGTTTATTGCACACTATCTTATCTTAACATTAAACAAACCAACAGATTCGTCGGCGATTTTCTTGTGTATTTCATTGACTTCCGCCTGCGTCAAGGTCCGCTCCATATGCCTATACACGATCCTAAAACACAAACTGCATTTTCCAGTCTTTGGATGTTTAAATTTGTCCACCAAACGTATCTTCAAAAATACAAAAAAGTTAATTTGCCCCAAGTTTATATATTTTCTTTAAATCTACCTGTTCAACAACATCTCCAGCTACATTCCTCACCAAGTCGTAGAAATCATTTGGTAAGAACTGATCCACCTCCATACCGTCTGGGAGCCAAAACGAAAGATCATTGGAGCACTGTGGATACGATGAAACCGCCTTATACAGTGGCAGTACATCCAAATTGGACTCATCGAACTGATTGAGGAATCCCGAGTCATTACTCCAGAACAAACGAATGTCGGGGATGTCAAATAGAACCATTGCAAGACGCTCCAATCCAAGCCCAAAAGCATACCCAATTGAATTCTGAACTCCGGCACTCTGAAGAATCTCATTCCTCATGATTCCACAGCCCAACACTTCAAGCCATTGATTTTTATAAAATATATCCAACTCCCATGAAGGCTGTGTAAATGGGAAATATTGCTCTACCCAACGATATTGGATTTTGTCTCCAAAAAGATCCTTTGCTAGACCAGATAACACCCTTTTAAGTTCATGTTCAGCTAGTTTCAAGGCTTCCAGTGTGTGGCAAGACTGTTTAGATCGATCAATGCACTTTGGATCGGATTTCACGACAGCTATTGTGGTAGGATTTTTTTCGAAGACTTCTAGGCCTGGATGCTTCTCAAAGAGCTGTTCTTTGTTAAGTAATCGAACAGCATCTAGCTGATGAAATACTGGATAATGTGTGGAATCAATCTCATCACGTCGATAGACCTCTCCAACGACAAGGAAGTTATCTAATCCTGATTTGATTAGATCCACTTGATGAGCAGTTGTGTGGGCTCTCAGAAGAAATTGTTTATTGATGTAATAACAATCGGACTTGGCACGACTAGGATGATTCGCCGGGATTAATAGATTGTCGAAATTCTGTTGAATCGTGACGGTTGGATCTAAGTTATCATAAACACTAAACAAAGGATTCCCTCGAGTGTTTGTGTAGGATTTATAGAAATATTTAACTATTCTCTGACGAATTATTGAAAGTGGATGATTCTTTTGAAGATGTTTGTTGGCTCCGAGGTATGATAGTATTTTGGGAGTGACGTTGGTCCAATTATCGGTGTTGTAGGTGTTATTACCAATTGATATGGAGGCCTTTGGTTTCGCGTGTGCAGAAAATGAACGAATAAAGTATTTAATTCTTGTTGGGGAACAAAAATATGATGATTTTATCAACATTTTCGATTTCAAAAATACAAATTCTTATTATTTTGATTGAATTTGACTTTTGAGTTTTTTTTGACAACTTATGCAAGCCAGGTATGTTCAGGAAAGGCAAGTCTCAGATAATTTTAGTTGGAAAAATCAAGTGTATTCAATCGTACGCAGCAGTTTCGCCACTGTCACTTTTTTTAGAGGTTTTCAGACTGAGCCGAAAACCGAAAACGGTTTTCAGTTAAAAGTTTACGAAAACCTGAAAATCATTCACACCGGAATTTTCAAGTTTTCGTTTGACATTTCATTTCATTTTTACAACTGACTATCAAATTTTGAAATGAAAATATTTTCGCCTGCTATGATTGATTTTTTTTGTTTGACGTTTATGCGCTTTTTAGGTGTGTTCATTGTATATGAAATCTATAGTAGTCTGGGGAACGAGTAAGAGATAACGGGGTTTGGAGACACATAGATGTCGCTGATAATTATCACATATTTAAACCTTTCCACCTACATTTTCTCTCCAAAACGAGAAATTTGAAAAAAAGGTTTGGAGGCTCACGGTGTCGCTACAGTTGATCCAGCTATCCATATTACTATAGATTTCATATACAATGGTGTGTTTGAAAAGAATCACAAGAAACTTAGGTGTGTTCTGAAAGAATCGCAACAAACTAAGGTGTGTTCTGAAAGAATCACAACAAACTCAGGTGTGTTTGCTTTGTATTCCAACAAGTTTTCGACAGGTTTTTTATAAAACCAGTCGTTTTATAAAATTTGTGATGAGGAAAAACTTGTGTTTTCGTTCAGGTTTTGGGGGTTTTCAACGAAAACCATGTTTTCAGCTCGGTGTGAAAACCCTAGTGACTCTGTTTCTTTATTTTTTCCAGATAAGGAATAGAAAAGACAAAAGCAAAAAATATTTATCCAGAATAGAATAAATAAAGAAACAGAACTAGAATAAAAAGAATACTATCAACTGTTTTTTCTGAAAACAAACAACAGCTGACAGTGAACTGCATCTGTCAAACTAGAGAATATTCCATTTAAGCCACCTGAATAAAAGCAACAAGGAAATAGTTTATCCTGAATATTCCATTGAATAAAGAAACTTAAAAAGGGTGTTCTATATATTCCGAATATACGGAATGAATAAAGAAACTTACTTAGTATCATGATACAGTAATTTTATAATAGGCGTTTTTCTTTTTTCATTCAGAATCGAGCTCTGAACAGAGTTCGAGTAAATCGAGCCCGCTCTGAACGTCCTCTGAACCAACTGTGTTCAGAGCGCTCTGAACTATTAATGAGACGAATTTAATATTTCATTAATTTTCTGTATACTCGTGCCTTTTGAAAAACCCGAAAAAAGTTTTTTTTAACATTTATAATACCTTCGGCGGCCATTTTAATTGTTTTTATTTCCAGCCGCCGCGCCGCTAAAAACTTCTTTTTATCAACTGAATTGGTTTGGAAGCGTATCACTTTTGACGTTTATATTTTCGTTCAGCTTTTAGCTCAGTCTGCCCCATCTACTAATTTGGAGCTCGTAGAGCGCACTCTGAACACACTCTGAAGGAGAAAAAAAAATCGAATTCCATGCTCTGAAGTCTCTGAAGCAAAAAAGAACACATATTTTTTTGTTTGACAACTCGGGCTCCGCTGTGAACTAAAAAAGAAAAACGCCTAATATGTGGAAAGGAACAATATTGACTCTTTTTTCAACCCCTACATTCATGCACGATGTTCGATGTGAGTTTAGTGCGTGCGTGAACTGGTGGCGCACTCCAGGTTTTTTCTCGGGGATCGGGGTACCCACTGTTTGCTTTGCTATACAAACTGTAGTACTATGAATAGGAAGTAATATATTATGTTGCAATAAGTGGGTACTTGGTGTCGCTGCTATGTCCAGGTTGTATTGTACAGAGCTTTTCGAAACGAAATGTTGAGGCACTAGATAGCGACACAGTCAAAAATCTCCAGACTACTATAGATTTTATAAACAAATGGTGGGGGTAATGAATGAAAGCAGTCATTATTTGAAAAAAAATGGTTGTCTCTGAAGTCGGTTTAAATTGATAAAAGGAGAGAATTACGTTTCGTATATTACTGTAGGCAAGAGAAAGAGAAACATATTTTATTTCTCTTTTTCTCTCATAGCCTTTTACGAAACGTGATAATTTTTCGTGCGTGCAGCCGGTGTCCATCAAGAGAAAAATACGTTGCAACTGAAAAAATAAAAATGTTGAGCGTTTGATTTTGTTGGCTCTTAAAAAATACATAATTTTTAATCTTTTCTAGTGAAACAAAGTTTGAGACGGCATTGTAGTGTATTGTGCAATGTTCACTAGCGTAAGGGACAAGTTCAGCTGAGACTTTTAAACAAAGCTGTACTGGCTCAACTGTTAAAGCTATTTTAAAAGTTTTTCTTTTACTAAATGAAAATATCTAAATAATTTCTTAAAAAAAAACTTTAAAATTCATACTCTGTTGGATCTCAAAATCAACTTTTAGCTGAATCTTACGACGCCTTTATGATTTGGCTTCTAGTCTCGGAGGAATCTAAAAAATATTAAAACACAATTTTGTAGGTACATATACATCAACAGAAATGTTTTTTTTTTTTTTAATTTTTTTAAAAGCTTTACTCAAAAACTATGCCCACTATAAAAAAATTCAATGAGTTTGTAATTATTTTCGAAACCAAAAAACACAATAAGATTAAATAAAAATTTACATTAACAAGCAACTCGTTCTTCCATGCTTCGATTATATCGCGCTCTAGCACTTTTAACTGATTTTTGTTTTATTGGAATTGATATTGAATACATCACGGGGTCGTTGGTGAAGCGACAGTCTCAAATCTCAGGAACAAACAAAAGAAAAATACCTAAACGAAAAACCTAAGGTTTGAATGAAATGATAAAAGTTTTTTTCAATAAGAACAAAATTAAATTTACGTCCATGGCAAAGAATTACTAAAAAGAGTAGTTCCAATGAGAAAATATCCACTGAACCAGAGAAGCACCACCGAATTGGCAGACTTCCATTCCATTCTATCGAATGTCTTTGGCAAATGATTAACTGCAAACCAATATAGAACCGGCGATGAGGAACAAATCAGCCTCGTTGTTATCTGGACATGGGTGAAAAATGTACAAAAGAGCGTCAGGAAAAGACAGTGCACGATAAATGGCACCGACTTCCATTCGCTAATGGCCTGCTGTAGTGTCGAAACACGCAGAAAATTAAGGAACGAACGAAAATAGAGAAAACTCTGATAGAGCACAAATCCAATGATGGGGGAGGCTAATATAAAATTTGGCAACTGTTTCCATTCGTAGTATTTTAAGAATCCTACGTTCCAATAATGGTTTTGGATATATGCATAAGGAAATGGGAATGATTGATCGCACCAAGGCGAGTTCGGAGGTATACGATCACCAGCTAGAACATAGTCCCTCTCAACGGCATACTGGATGACCTCAGGTGGATGTTCGATGGTTGAATTTGTAGAGCAGAACTGATGAAAAGCATAGAAACAAAAGAAAGTTAGTGGTATAACTGAGACAAAGACTATCGCCACCAGTTTCAGAGCGAGCCACCTGGTCTGCCTTAGAAAAATCTTTCTGAAGATAAAGTACACCGGAAATCCCAGGTTCAGCAGTCCATTTGAACGACAAACGATTCCCAGAGCAGAAGCAAGAGAAGTTGTAAATATCGACACTTGTCCAACACATTCCAGCATCAAGCTAAACGATAGCCAGCAAAAGAGTGCCTCCGAGTATGGCGCCGTAAAGAAAACCGAAGCGGGATTGAAGCAGAAGATTACGGCGGCATTCCATGACTTGTTGAGATCTCCAAATATCCTTTGGGTCAGCTCGTAGAGGCAATTTGCTGCCCGGCAAAATATGTACACATTCAACGCAACTCCAATGACGAGCGTCAATGTACGCAAAGAAACACCTATTCCAATGAAGTATACACTCTTGGCCAAAATTCCCGTAATGGTCGGATAGAGTGGATAGAAGGCCAGGGTGTTCTCGTAACTATAACCATGTTCTGCAATGTGTAGAAAGTATTCTGCATCCCAGCGCCTCAATCCAGAGAACATGAAATCTAAAATCTTATCCAGAAATGATGCTTCTGGGCCGTGTGGTTTTGGGGATTTGAAGACATCTGCATTGTGATCGGGAATTAAAGCATCAGATATGAGTTGCACGGTTAGAACAATTATCCGGCTGGCAATAGCGAGTTTGGTTACCTTTTCGCTCATTGCACCCCTTCACTTGGTTTTAACTATATGAAGAGGAAGGATTATTAACAAATTTGGGTTTTATTTAGGAAGGTTAACTATTTTCATACCTAATTAATACAACTGGATGTGAATGTGCTATTGTATGTTAATCAACCAAGATAAAATATATTAGTCATATAATTTTCGCAGTTTTTGTTAAATCACCGACCGGCCTATTAGTGCATTTTTGTACGTGCAGTGCGGTCGGCGGCGGGGCTATATATTTGTGTGCGATGAACTGTCAAAAAATCAGATGGTTGGTTGCAAGGGTTTTCTTATTAGAGACGATAGCGAAGTGTTAGAAATTTTCTATACAAATAATGGCCATGTTCAGGAATCAGTAGTCAGGGAAAACACGTGAAGCGCCACAGTGGCGAGTGTGAATATACCCAAATTTCTTGCAGTTTTATAAGATGAGAAATGAAAGCAAGAATTCTTGGAAAATAGAGAAGGTACAATATTATTTTTCTGTAATTATAACAGAAAAATGTATAAAAATATTTTTAACAAAAAGTATTAGCCACAAAATTTTCAATTTGAACATTTTTTCGGTTTGATTTTCTGATCGCTATAATTGGATTAAGGATTAGTTATGTTTTTTACAAATCATTTAAGAACGATAAGTTGTAAGATGTTGTTAAATTATTAAATTACCACTTTTGCAAATGAAACTGACGAAGTAAATTTTTAAATAAACTCTACTTTATTAAAACGTAAAATCATGTTTTTCTTTGAAATCAATATTGCATCATAAAACAGGCGAAGATTGATCCTGATGAGCATCAAGAGTAAAATAAAATGCTTGAATAGTTTTCCAAATTGTCCACTTTAACAGAGCTACACCCTTTAATCATATCATGGAGGTTAGTTGGAAATAGTAACGAATCTTAACAATTTGACACTTCAACGTGAGCTTATGACGTCATATAGTTACAAATCGTAGCTATTTTGAGTTAAAGAAACTTCTTTTGTTTACTAATAATTGTTAACAAAATTTGGCTTTGATTAGAAACAAATCTCAATCATACTTTGCCTTCCCATTCCCATTCATAGTTATAAGGCTAAGATTACACGTTTAAGTTTTACTTGCGTAAGTTACTCACGTAAGCAACTATTGACCAAATTACTCGTGTAAACAGCTCTGTAAGTGACTTACAGCTAATTTAAACGCGTATCTTTATTTTTATATTTTCAAAAGATTTAATACCTAACACACTTTTTTTCCACAATTTATATACATATATATATAGGGAAAACTTCGAGATCCCTATCGAAAAGATTTACTGAACACCTAAAGGCTTCCTCTGGACTCGTTCAGCATATTCAAACTTCTGGACATGGATGCTCTCTCGATAAGGTGTCTCTTTTACATTGTTTACCTGCTGTATTAGATAAATACGAAATTTTCGAAATAAATAAGCAAAGTGCTTAAAATTTTGAAATGTCAAATCGATTTGTTAAATAATAGACCACTCCTTAACAAATAATTTTTTATATTCACTACAATTTTAATTATCATTTATTCATTTTGCATGTTTTTTATTTATCTGTACGAATACTTATGTTCACCACTGTGTCATGTTGTAACCATTTTGATTTGAAATTAAATTTAGTGCCATGAGGTTGTCCTAACTAAGACTAAGAAAATGTGGAAACAAATGTCAAAGATTAATTTCCACCAAGGGCTCAACTCTCAATCTATTGATTATATACAAAATATTTGTATACTTTCGGAAATCTCACAGCTTTCACACCCGGCTTATATTCTGAAAGGGAATTCAAAGCTCTACAACTTTATTAAAGTGAATCTTTTCCCCTGACCAATAGGTTAGACGATATGAAGGAATGTTTGATGGAAAATAAGAGGAAAAGTAATTTTTTCGAAAATTTTCATTTTCCCAGGCGTCTTGTGTAAACGGTTGAGAATTTGAAAAAATCTATAGAAGTCTCCTAAATGTCACCTATAAAATCTTGTCAGCCGTTCTGTGTGAACGTCTGAGCCCTTTCACACGTGAACTGATTGGCGGCTGTCAGTGTGGTTTCATGCCCGGTAAGTCAACCGTCGACCAAATTTTTACACTTTGACAGGTTTAAGAAAATACCCGAGAATTCCAGATCGATACTCACCACTTCTTTATCGATTTTAAAGTCGCCTATGACAGCGTGAATATGAACGAGCTATATAGAGCCATGTCACTTCTTGGTATCCCTGCTAAACTCGTTCGATTGTGCAGGATGACTATAGAGAACTGGGGCTGCTTCGTTAAGGTCAGTAAGAACACCACCGAGCACCGACTCATTTAATGTCGAGAAAGGCTTTAAACAAAGTGACGCGCTATCATGTTTTTTACTTGCGATTATAGGTACTATAAGGCAAGTTATGCATTCGTAAAAAAAAAAAAAAAATTCTAACAATCAAACATGACATTACGATGATAGAGAAGTCGAAAAAAGTGGGTCCGACAATTCTGTGTGTCTGTCTGTCTGTCTGTCTGTCTGTCCGTATGTCTGTCTGTATAGTTACCTACAGCCTAAACGGCTGGACCGATTTGCTTCAAACTTGGTAGATAGTATTATTATTACGTCATACAGAGGGGTTTTTGGAATTAGCATTCTAGCTCCAAAACTAACGGTACCTGCCATACGATTTTTTGTGAAAAATAATTTTTTTTCAAAAACGGCTCCTACGATTTTGATAAAACTTTCTGAATTGTGTTTTCTATGCAAACTTTATATTTTGGTTGGAATAGATTTTTCAGGAAAAGTATTATAACGGTACCTCCCATAGGACCGGTTTTTTGAAATCCGATTTTCTCGTAAGACACTTGACCGATTTCGATGAAATTTTTAATGTAGAAGCCCTCTTATAAAAGAAATAATATAATTTCGAATTTTTTTCAAAAAAAATTTTGTTGAGTTTTTTAAAAAAGTTTCAAAATTTTTTTTAAATTTTAGTTTTTTCCAAAAACGCTTTAATCTATATTTTTTTAATTTTATTTTTCTGATAAAAACTACAAAGTGCTAGAAGTTGGCATACTCAAAAAAAATTTGGAATATATTTTCGAAAAGTTTTTCAAAAAAAACTGTTTTTTGAAAAAACTAGTCCAACGATTTTGAAAAAAATTTTCGAAAAAATTCAAAAACGTAAAAAAAACCTGATGGCTTACTTCATTTTCTCCAAAACACGTTTTAGGTATTGATTTTTAAGTGATTTATAAAATTTCATATGATTTTTTCAACGCTTTTTTCCCAAATCTTAAGCACCCAAGACCATTTTAACACATTAGAGCAAGTTCGTACGACCCAGTCGTGCACTTTATTTTATAATACACTCGCACTCAAGGGGATATGAATACCCTTATAATGATTTAACATGTACACTATAGGACAAGTATTGGTTTCGTGCAGAAAAAATAAAATGCACGACTGGGTCACACGAACTTGCTCGAATGTGTGACAGTGGCTTAGGGGCTTGAGATTTTGATAAAAATAAAATTTTCAAAATTCTTAAATAAATACTTAAACTAATTTGAGCTGAAAAAAGTACGCCATTTTATTTCTTGGATAAATTTAAATTTATGAGAATAAATTTATAAAAATCTGTGGAGCGGTTTTTGAGAAAAAAATTTTTTTTGAAAAACTTTTTGAAAAAAAAATAAAAAAAAAATTCAAAAACGCCAGTTTATAGGTATTCAGCAAATACATTTATTTAAAATTTTAAGAAAAAAATTTAATAAGCAATTTCCAAAATATTAATTTTAAAATTTTTTTTTTAAATGCTTTTAAAAATACAAAAAAATATTTTTCAAAAATATTGGTATGCAAAACAAATTAAGCTACCTACAGCTATATGTGTGCGAAATTTCGAAAGAATCGGTTGAGTCGTTTTCGAGTTAGTCGAAAGCAAAAAAAAAAAAAACAGTCCTATTGGAAGTACCTTTCTTAGACATTTTTTAAAACTTTTTTTTCAGCCATATGATTGGTCGTACCTAAAAAGCAACACTGATTTTTTTTTTAAATAGAAATCGTTAGAGCCGTTTTTGAGAAAAATAAGCTTTAACGTAACGGTTGTATGGCAGGTACCGTTATTTTTTAGCTAAACAAAAATTTCAATTTCCCCTCTGTACAATACCTAAAAAAGTCTATATACCAAGTTTGAAGCAATTCGGCCCAACCGTTTGGGCTGTAGGTCTCTATACATACAGACATACAGACAGACAGACAGACATACAGACGGACAGAATTTTTAGACCATCTTTTTTCGTCTTCGCTATCATCGTAATGTAATGTTTGATTGTTATCTCAAAACTTTTTTTTCGACGAATGCATAACTTGCCTTATAGTACCTATAATCGCAAGTAAAAATCGAAAATATCTACAAAAATAGGTAAGGAGGATTTTATGTTTTATTTTAAAGAGTACCTTTCTGGGATACTAAAAGCGGAAAACTCGAACAAAAAAACCCTGTGCGTCGTCCGCCATTTTGAAAAAAGCATTTACTTGATTTTCTCGGCGACTATTAGTCGTAGAGTGCTCTATCTTGGAAGCCTTTTGACGTACATAAAATCGGAATATATATGTTTTTTGGTTCGGATGGACATTGGATGAGATAACTTGAAAATCCATTATTAGCTCGAAAATATGATAGAAAATATTTTTCCATACAAAAGGAAACCAAAATAAGTACTCTTCTACTAATAGTGGCCGAGAAAATCCAGTAAACGCTGTTTAAAGTATTTTTCAAAATGGCGGACGACGCACAGGGTTTTTTTGTTCGAGTTTTCCGGTTTTGTATCCCAGAAAGGTACTCTTTAAAATAAAACAATACAATTCTCCGTACCTATTTTTGTAGATATTTTTGCTAATTTTACTGGACTATTAAAGGTTTTTTAAGGGTAACTCCAGTATATCGGGTTTTCCAGTGATAGCCAACATTTCTAAGTTTGTACCAAATTTTATCAAAAATGCCTACCAATTTTGATTTACTCTGTGAGTTTTTTTGGAAATACGTATTTCATTGAAAACTGCGTTCTTAAGTTTTGGCTAAAATAAAAGAAACACTTATCTGTTTATAAACGCCTTAATTCAATAATTGGAGGTCTTAGTGAAAATAAATAACTGGAAAATTTTCCATTACAATGTCAATATCCTCAAAATGTAGGAGACAAATACTTCAAACAAATAATTTGAACTTCTTTCCTCTGTGTTATTATCGTGCAAAAGCACCCACTGATCAAGTTCGTGCGACCTAGTCATGCATTTAATTTTTTAAGTTCTTATGTGAAAATCACTCAATATTAATGACTCCCATTCCCACTAAATGTATGTTGGAATAATATGAAAAATGTAAACTAATGAACGCATTGAAGTTAAAAGAAAATTTGCTGCAATTATCCATTTTCCAGCCTAAAAACAACGATAAAACATTAAAGTACACTCGGGCGTATGAGTGCTTTTCGTGAGTTTAATTAATTTAACTAAAAAAATCATCCATGTTTCTCATATTTTAGAAAAACTAATTGGAGAAGTCAACCTTACAGTTCAAAATGTTTATATCTATCATCGCGCTATCTGCTCGGAAGGGCAGGACAACTAGTTAGTTATAAATGTGAAAAAATCTCCAGAGTTGCATACTACCGTGGGGAAAGCTACAAAAGTTAGCATGCAGCTGCTACGGTTTTGAACCCTTTATAGAAATGCTTTACACTTTGGTTGAACTTTTGAACATTGATCCTGCCGCCGTAGACCCCTTATTTGATTCAACCGTTCGCTTTTCCAGCTCTGTCTTATTTTTTCTGTAAAAACATTGTTCGTCTTTTGCTGGTACTTGTAAAGCTCTTGGAGGTCTTATTTTTGGCCTGCAGCATTGCCTTATATGATTAGTGTTCTTAGCTGTATTTGCCAGGGTGCCAGCTTGTACTCCTCATCGAACTCGATGTTTGTTGTGGTCGGCAAATGAAACCCAAAACATCAGTAGCAGCCTTTATTGATGTCCACTTTGCAATGTTACCACTGGTTCCGGGCTTTGAAGACAACTTACACGATCTAGACAATATCTTCATATTCATACTCAGCACAGGCTAAGGCCAAGGACATTTATGTAAATACTACATACCAAGTGCCCTATTCCAAAACGGTGCCCCAGGAAAAAATGCTGTCCAACATCGACAGCAAGAGGAGTCTCAACGATTGCCTCTACTCGTCCTTCTTAGATGAAGGAATATCAACAGGAACAGTAGTACAATACGCATAGGAATAGGAACACTGCTATAGGTCGAGCTCAGTTGTGTTTTGGGTTTTGGCAATTTCCTCGCTAAATATTAAGCCAACAAGTATAAATATGTGCCTAAAGGAAGCTGATCAAATAAACTAGAATCTGAAACCACTATGATGCATAGTTCAGGAGCTATGAGCTGAAAACCGATTTTTTTTAAAAATGTTATCCAATTTCCATTCCCTGTTTTTCTTATTTTCCAATCGCTCTGATTTTTCAGTTCGGACAATTCCAACGGCCACGTAACGAATGTGGGTAATTGCTTTACTCCGGAGTGAAATACATTCGAATTGCTAATTGACTAGTGACACACATATTAATTCTAAAATTACATATATATAATCACTTAGCTATTTTTGTAACTCAGGGTGTTTCATATTAACGGTGGTGGTTCTGTCGCAGTGATGTGTAACATCGTGGCTTTAAAAGGTTTGCCTTTCAAAACATTTAAGGCGTGTCGGAAGTTTAAAAGAAAAACTCCTACAGGTAAATGTAAGGGGATATTAATCAAATCGGATATGTAACGCATTTCCGTCACATTCAAGAAATTAGTCCCAACAAATGATACAAATCGAGATATAAGATATAAAACACATCAAAAAAGGTCATTAATCATCAGCAATGCCTTTCCATTCACCTTTTCAGCTTCCCATCAGATCAGGTTAGCAGGAAATGCTTCCACTTAAACACCAACATAGCCATTATAAACTTGACGCTATCTACTCATGAGTCGTGTCAGAGGTAAAATCTTTAATACATCAGATTATGTTGATCCCAAAACTTTGGCAACATTTTCCCCTATTCACAACTACATGTACAATTAATTTATGTTCCTGCGCAGAGCTTTCACAACCAATCACGTATAGCGTTAAGCGTTAGCAAAAAATATTCCCTTTTCCCACTTTTTCTATACTAGCGTCGTAAGTTGGTGATAAACAATCTGTTGGACGTTTTTTTTTCGAACAAATACCCAAATCCATCTCTGTCATACTTCCCTTGGCCGGAGCCGTATTCAAAGCCCAGCTGATGCAATATCTTCTCCCATCTGGGCGTTAGTCTGTCCTGAATCCTGACTTCTGAATGAAATGTCCATCTCCAATCTTCCCCAACATTTTAAGCAAAATCATGTTATTCCCTGTATGATGGTTAAGTTGGAGAAAATTAAGGTGAAAATTTCCTGCAAGGCGGATTGTGTTGTGAAATTGTCTGAAGTTCAGTGCGCGGATGCTCTACAACTGCAAATGTATTTAGTATTCACTCCACAGTGCCATGCCGTAATACTGAAATTTTTTGTCACTGCAGAGGCACCACACCATATTTGCCTTGTTCCGTTTATAACTCCACCGCACCGCGAGGTTGCTTACTTATTTTCGTTGATTCATCGGCGTGCAATGAATTGGAAACCGTACCATACCTGGATACAGAGATAGGTAAAAGCCAATGGTCCAAGGTCAGCCCTAGATTTACATGTTAAAGGCGCATTAATCGATTGACAGATTGGCTGGCAGGCAACATTTAATAGATATAGCTAGTCATGAAAATGATTTAAGAGCGGGTTGAAGAAACAAGGGTCGTGGAAATCAATTTTTTCTTTTATAGAAGCACGTGAACACACGTTTTTTGTTGGGATTTGTTGAAACGAATGTAATTTATAGCCACTTTAGCAATGGCTTTGTCTTTTTAATACCTTCAAAGGTAGCCCAAATTTAGAATACAGTGAACCATTTTATTTTTATTTTAGGAAAAACCATCAAATTCCAGCTACTCATAAATTCTGCTTTAAAATGTATCTGACTTACAGGCTGAGCACAATGGTGTAGCTGCAGCAGTAGTACGTAGCAGTAGCACCGTCAAAGTTAAATAAACGTAAAACGTTTTGCACGGCTACAATGTGATGTGACAGCTGCAACACAGAAAGTAGCTGAAACACAAGTGTCGACTCGACTCCAACTTCACGAACGTGCTGCGCTGCAAAACAACAACAAACCAAAATGGTAGACATGATTTTTGTTTGAGTTCAGTGCTACACATTGTATTCGTGCATGCTACTTTTTTGACATTAAATTTGACATTTCTACGTACTACTGCTGCAGCTACACCATTGTGCTCAGCCAGTTATCTTCCCATTTGATAACTGCTGTTGGGCGTAACACCGTAAATGCTTAATCAGATCCTTTCATCTTCTTCGCGATACCTTATCGAGGTGGCGTCGGAGGGCCGCAGCTGATTTTCTAAAGATTGTTTAAGAATGGTATATGCAAAGTGCTAATGCGACCAACATGTAATTAAATTCAATGTATGCTATGCATCATTATTGTAGTATATGCATCGTTAATAAAAATATATACAAATATTAATTCAATCATTTTATTACCTTTTCAATGAAACATCATCGATTTAAATTAGTTAAAGACAACTTAAGTCATAACTAAAGTGAGTAAAAACAGAATTTTATGAGTATGGAAACTCAAGCAATGCTCAGAAGGTCAGCTAGTTGAAACTAATCTCACGAGAAAATAATAATTATGTTCATATAATTCGTTTTAGAGATATACCGATCAGGAGGTTTCTTTATTCCAAGCCAATAATTTGGGAATTGGAATCTATATCCACGTTTGATATCACTTACCGCGGATTTAAGAAAAGGCTTACTTACCCTGACCGACATTTCAACGCAAACACTCTTAATTTTGTTGGTAGGTACTGGGTTTTTATTAATTTAATATCTTGTTTGAAGTTTTAAATATTATGTTGCTATTACAATTCCGTCGTATAATTGCCCGTACACGTTTTAAAAAAGCGGAGATGGACTATTACTGTTAAACATTTTTTGGTTTCTAAATAAAAGTCCCTAAATAAATTTCAAAATTAGTGTTCACAAATTATGGAAAACCCTGTATGTATTTGAAATTGATAAACGAGCAAAACCAAAGCGGTTTTCAATAAAAAAAGTTTTTTTTTTGAGGCAAACTTTCAAAAAAATTTCAAATACTCCAATTCATAGGTATTCAGCAAAACATATATGTGAATGAAGTGATTTCAAAATTATATTTAAAAAAAAAAGTAAAAAAATGTTAAAACAAAATATTTATTAAAAATATTGGCATGCAGTATAAATTAATTGTGTGAGATTTCGAAAGAATCGGTTAGGCTGTTTTCGAGATAGTCGATAGCAAGAAAAAAGCAGTCCTGTGAAGGTGCCGTGACATATGGTCATGTGTCATATGGCCATATTTTGAAATATGGCAATATGACACTTTCAAAATATGGCCATATGTCGCTTTGGCAAAGTTTCATTTTGCCATATTTTTCTGCGACTTTTAGATATAAATGTTCCAATGACAATTTTTTAAAATCGTTATAAGGCCAAACATTTTTCCAAAGAGAGAACTAATTTGGAGTGTGAAAAAAAATTCTGTGCTAAGTTCTATGAAGTTTGCTATTTAAACCATTAAATGGAATTTATAAATATGTAAGTTTTCTTTGCTGTGAAATTAAAGTTGAACTTTTAGAAAGCATTGTCAATTTGCAAGAATATATTTTCAACTATATACTTAAGTTAATATTTAAAATCGAAAAAAATCCTAATTCGCGCAAAGCGTAACGGGAGGAAAAAAAATTGGCCCCAAGAGAGAGTCAATTTGGGGTGTGAAAAAAAAAAATTCGCTTGAAGATGGTAGAAGGTGGTAAATGGTAGAAGATGGTAAGACGATAATTTTGCATGATAACCAACTCTGAACCTCCCAACCACCACCGCAACGACCCAACAAAGCACCCACAATTTTTGATGATATGGGCTAGAAGAAAAAAATTGTATCCTGTTTTAAAACATCTTATTGTTTTTGATAGGTTTAACGTACTTCAATGCTTGAGTGATTCTTTTACTTGCGATTATATTAGGTACTATAAGGCAAGTTATGCATTCGCAAAAAAAAAAAAAAATTCTAACAATCAAACATGACATTACGATGATAGAGAAGTCGAAAAAAGTGGGTCCGACAATTCTGTCTGTCTGTCTGTCCGTGTGTCTGTCTGTCTGTATAGTTACCTACAGCTAAAACTAACGGAACCTGCCATACGATTTTTAGTGAAAATTTAATTTTTCTCAAAAACATCTAATACGATTTTGATAAAACTTTCTGAATAGTGTTTTATATGCAAGCTTTATGTTTTGGTTGGAATAGATTTTTGAGGAAAAGTCTTATAACGGTACCTCCCATAGGGCCGGTTTTTTGAAATCCGATTTTCTCGTAAGCCACTTGATGGATTTCGATGACATTTTTAATGTAGAAGCCCTTTTATAAAAGAAATAATTTTAATTCTTAAATTTTTCAAAAAAAGTTTTATTGATTTGTTTAAAAAAGTTTCAACATTTTTTTTTAATTTTATTTTTTTCCAAAAACAATTTAATCTTTATTTTTTTAGTTTTATTTTTTGGATAAAAACTACAAAGTGCTAGAAGTTGGCATACTCAAAAAAAAATTGGAATATATTTTCGAAAAGTTTTTCAAAAAAAAACTGTTTTTTGAAAAAACAGGTCCAACGATTTTGAAAAAAAATTTCGTAAAAATTCAAAAACGTAAAAGAAACCTGATGGCTTACTTCATTTTTTCCAAAAAACGTTTAAGGTATTGATTTTTAAGTGATTTATAAAATTTCAAATAATTTTTTCAACGCTTTTTTCCCAAAATCTCTAGCACCCAAGACCAGTTTAACACATTAGAGCAAGTTCGTACGACCCAGTCGTGCACTTTATTTTAAAAAGCTGTTGTAAACAGGTGTTCTATTGAATTTTGTTTATGTAAAACACTCGGGCGTATTTAAAATAAACTATTTATGATCGTTTATATCACCGCGATATCTGCTCGGAAGGGCAGAAAAACGTCTGCCGGAACAGCTAGTTTATCATAAAACTGTTTTAAAAGTGAAATAATTGCTCTCTAGAGTGCGCAATTTAAGAGCTAGAAAGCTAAAATTGGGTTACATTACATAATCTTTTATTTAAATCCGTAAAATCCGCCCGCAAAAACGCCCACAATCGCCATCTTTGTTAAACAATCTCAATTTCGCAAAATTAAATTTTGTTTTTTGTACAGTTGTTGTAAGGAATACAAATCGAAATTTTCATCTTCTTACTTGAAAACTACGACCGATAGTTAGAAAACATTAATGCATATTAAGGATTTTAACGGAAACGCCCATTAAATGTGGGTGCGTCCGAAAAATTTGATCGTTAGTCTATATTTAGGCATAGGTACATTATGTGCTAAATCGAGTTGTTTTTTTACAATCTTACAAAAATAAAGGTATTATATAAAAACCACGCCTTTTAAATTGGGCGTTTTGAAAAATTTTCCACAAAATCTGGAATTTAAATTTAGAGATTTATTTTCATATAATGAAAAAAAAAACAGTTAAAATTGAATATTGGTAGGTATGTACTTTAATTTTTTAAAACTATGTTCTAGTTCTTTAGCGAAAAGTGGGCGTAAACCACGCCCAAAATTCAAAAATTTCTTTTCATACACAATTAAAATTTTAGGTTTTTGCTCGAATATAAGCAATATAAAGTTTTGTATGGAAAGTGGGCTTCAGCCACACCCAAACTAAAATATTTTAATTTAATTTAGAGTAGATTTACCTATAACTAGCGTGTGCAAGACTTAAACGTTGTTTTTTTATCGTAAACCGTAGAAAAAACACAAAATAGTTTTGCCAAATAGAGGATGTTGTACGAAAATGGCGATTGTGAGCTTGTTTGTGGGCAGATTTCACCGGATCAAGAACTTGGCCTTACAATTGAAAGATTGTATTTTATTTCAGCTCTAGCTCAAAAATTGCGACCTCTACATACGGACATTCATCGCTAAATCGACTAGGCTTTTGATTCTGAGTCAGAATATTTGTATGTTCGTATATATATACCTAACGGTATTATTTCTCTATATTACAAACTCCACACCAAATACAATATTCCCATTCTATAGAATAGGTTATATTAAGTAAACACGCAATATACAATAATTGACCATAGAGCAGCAGAAACAGAATCCGTTATGCGCTTGAATGACAGTAGCTGTGTATGTTCCTTTAACTTGACCCAGAGTCGCAGCAGGATTTCTTGATAAACCAAAGCTAGTATGGAGCTTTAGAAAAATATTGCTTGATACCAAATTCAAACAATTTTAATCCAACGAGTGAAATCAGTGTTGCCATGACACTGAGCAAATAGGAAGCTTTTGTAAACCATTGCCTGCGTTACCAACAACCAACTGTGTATCTCAGGACTGCTGGACACACAAAAGTGGATCTTGACTTAACATCACACACAAAAAGTAACCCTGAATTGGCCGCATACACTAGGAACCTAGATATCATCATAGTTTACAGTTCTTTGGGTGAAATCCTCAACGAAAAAGGTGGGTTGGAAGACCAAAAGAACATGTTATGAAGGAAGCTGATTTCCAGAATGTGTGTGAAACTAACGACAGCAGAGCCCTGATATCAAGAATAAGTGACTTAGAGTCTCAATCTTTCTTCATATACTCTGCAGGAATGGAGGAGACCTACAATCTGAACAGTCATCAGAAATGCAGTTTATCGTGTCAAGTTTGAATTCTTGATGGATTATTTTTTTTTACTTCCCCGCCATATACTATGGTTCTTCGACGTGGCAGTCCGACACACTAACTAACCATAACCATAACTACAGATTAGACCATAGCCCATGTGGAAAGCTATAATTAATATACCTCCCTCCCCCCAACTATCCGTAATCGGTTTCTCCTTTCAAATTATATACAACTTCATTCAACTTCAACGCTCGCAATTCAGATTTTGAATCATGATAAGAGTAATAAAAACGCCTTAAGTGGGCGCAAATTATTATTAAAAGAAAAAACAAAACAAAAATATCCTATTAGGACCCATAAAATGTGCTTTCCAACATTAATACAGCTGTTCAACAAGTTTCAATAGTTTGGACGGATTCAAATAGCCTTTTTCAATTGACTTAAGTATGAGGTTAACGATATAAAATAATGTGTACGACATATTGTCGCATGAACTTACTATTGTACGTACATATGTATAACCCTCTTGATTGAAACTTGGATTTCGTAATTTCTAGTTTCAAATCACAAACTAAATCTTCTTACGAATCCATAAAAGTTATTTTATCCTTATATACATCAACATACCTACTCCAAATAAATACATTTGAATATATAGCTCAGTTTAAAATAGTATAGATAACTACTACGCGCCGCGCCACCCTCAAATTTTATTTCTTTCCAATGCAAATTTATTATTCCTACTTACCCATCCCCCCCCCCAATTCTTTGTGTAGGTATGTGTTGTATATGATTTAAGTCAACATTTTCAATCAACAAGTTTTCTAAAAACATATCCCCGAAAAAAACCCCAAGTTGTAGGACATCACTCCATTCATAGAACACACAATACAATACGGATACGACACAATTATTGTTCCCCACTTTGGCCCAGTGAGTGTGGGGAATATAACGCTTTTCATTGTCAATGTAAGGAATAAAAAGCATGCACTTTAACAAGCACAAAAATGAATTCACCCTTTTGCTATCCAAAAAAAATTTCCCCAACACATTCACGTATAGTGAATTTCAAGTTAAAACCCTGATATCAACAATCTGAACAGACAGTTTATTCAGGACTCTTATTGCAATCGCTACTTCGTAAGGATCTTAAGATTCAAGTTCGTGTGCTCCACCAAAAAAATAAAAAATAAAAAATTGTCTATATTGTGTGTGAAAAAAAAGAAATTTTTATTTTCTTCAAACTTTTCTAAATAAAAAGGTGATGTATTTAATAAATATTTAAATTTAAATAAATTATAATATTAGAATAAAAAAAAATGTTTGTATAAGAGGTTCCTTCATTGAGTTTATGCAACTGAAGCCAAGGAAAATTATATACATTTTATTTGAGGTTTTTCTCTCTCTTGGTGGGTGAATCTTGTAGCATAGGGGAATTTTCTTTGTAAAGGGAATTTCATACTGCGGGTATATCTTTGCTGGATTTATATTCAAAGTTTGGTTAAAAATCAAATTAGGTACTTTTTAAATGTTTAAATAGCTGATAATTCAGATGGTGT
This sequence comes from Platycheirus albimanus, assembly GCA_916050605.2. Taxonomy (NCBI): domain Eukaryota; kingdom Metazoa; phylum Arthropoda; class Insecta; order Diptera; family Syrphidae; genus Platycheirus; species Platycheirus albimanus. The sequence goes on along the minus strand of OU696696.1, from coordinate 294,771,818 downwards.
AGCTATAAAAAGATGGGGTTTTAACTCGTTAAACTTTAAAAATTTTCCCATTTTTGTCTTTCATAGTATTCTTTTTTTTCTTTGAATTTTCAAGATACATTTTTCTGTGAAATTATTTAAATATGCAATTCAAAAATAAATTTGAAACCTCTCAATGTCACGTTGAAGCTTAGGCATTATTATTTTGTATCTTTTATGGTTGAAAGATGTAGTACGTTTTGTATGAGCACATACATAACTACACCTACATTTATAGCGTATTTGGAGCAAAACGTGGGGCACTACGGTGACCAAAGTTTAAAACAAAAGTCCAGGCAACTTTGACAGACGATGATGGCGAGGCTCGCTATGCTATGGCAATGGCAGCCAGCGCGAGCAGCGCCACACTTGACTTGAACAAAATAATATTCTATTCAACAGTGGATGGCCTGACTGATGGCAAAGGTAATGGATTTTATGGGACATGTTATGTGGGCGTGTGGAAAATTATTTATTGTTGGTACATGAACAACATGAAGCAAGCACTTTATTTTTGTGCTTGTGTTTAAAAAAAATAAAAAAAAAAAACAATAATATTTTATCTAGCTATGTGCACACTACATACTGCTTTTTAAAATGCAACTGAAGGTTGCAAGACACTGTAGATATAATTCAAAAGAATAAGAAAGATAGAAAAGAATTTGCTAGCGCAGTGGGTGAAAAGAATAAGGTGGTTATTATTCTCTTATAGAATCCCTGCTATACATATATGGGAAGCGGCGCAGCGCACAGTGGTGTGCTTTGTACTGAAGGGCGGACAAAAATTCCATAGAATTAATAAAGGATGGATGAGAACTGAGAACCAGAACAAGAAAATGTGAGGAGGAAATTTAGAAAGGATCTGCCTTACACACACACATATTGTCAAGTTTAATTAAAAAGAAATGTGGCTATGCTACGAGTATTGCAGTTTTCAAAATTTAAGTTATGATATAATAGGCCATGATTTTATTTTCAAAGTATGATTAACACAGAAACACACATTATGTAGATTAAGACATTATTTTCATGAGATGATAAACACATGAATAAAGATGTGATTATATAAAGTGTATCCCATAAAGTTAGGAGGATTGCCTCATGGTCATGGCTCATGGGTGATGAAAGTCCTTCTCGTATGATCATGATATCATCGGACTTCCGACCTATTGTTATCTCACACAAACCCAAACCAAAGGAAGGAAAATATTTCTTTAAGAGAAGATTCTCGGTTATTAATTATGAAAGACATACTTTCTTTGTTTATTCATCTGCCTATGTTATGAGATTGACCAGAGTAATATTTGCTGGGAGGGGGGAACTCTGGTCATGACTAGACTATATTAGATAGATACTGTTACTTAAGAAATTTAAAATTCTGAGTATAGGTATTTAATAATTGTTGAATGCCATGAAAGTAGCTTTTGATTAGTGCACTTCTGTCTTTCTAGTTGAAAGGTACAGTTTTCAATGCGTTTTCAAAAAGTTTGGAATAATACCCATGACCTTAAATAGCAATGGATTACTAAAGAAGGATAAGCAAAGAGGAGTGACAGATTTTTTTGCTAGGTTTTTTCAATGCAACATTCTTGGAATTTGCAACCCCACTCGTGAAGTCCCTAAATAATTGAATCAATCACTTGTTTTTTCTTTTTTTTTTTTTAATGTCGTCGGTTCGATATCATTCTTAATTTAAACGCACGATTTGGTCTCACGGAATTCAGCTTTTTAGTAGTAGTCTTATGCTGTGAAGGATTATTAGGGAACAAATATTATTAGGGAGAAAATAAAACAAAATCCTTGCATAAATTCTTTTTTTGCTGCAAACAAAGGGTGTCATATGAATTCTTAATCGAATTCTAATTTATTAAATGATTCAATAATTAATTTTTTATTAAATGCGTTTTCAACATCTATTTTACATAACACATTAAACAAAGCATTGTTCTATGTCGGAATTCAACAATTTAAATTCGTTTAATATAAGGATGATTTACCTACTTAAAGATGTTCTGAAAAAAAAAATTGACAAATATTTGAACACTAAACAGAGTCGGAATCGACATAAAATAAAGTGCACAACTGGGTCGCACGAAACTTGCTCTATATATATGTCTTGGGGCTTGTAATTTTGGAAAAAAAATAAATTTTTTGAAAGACTTAAACTGATTTCTGCAGAAAAAGATTTTTTTTTTAAATTTTTTAAAACGTTTTTCAAAAAAATTTCAAATATGCTAATTCATGTGTATTAAGCAAATACATATACATATAAATCATTTTTGAAAAAAAATTTTAAGAGCTGGTTTCAAAATATTAAATTAAAAAAAAAAAAAATGGTTGTATGTATGTCGGTACCTTAAGTCGGCTTACGGACGATAATTTTACGTGATAAAAAGTTGAAAAAAACAGTTCACATCTAGGATGTATCCCCCATTCTTTTTTTCTATGCTATCAAAGCAGTTACGTAACGTGAAAATTTTCACGTCAGAAATTTAAAAAATAGACCAAAAAAAGTATTTATCAAAAAAATGGTGTCCGTATAAGTTGAGCTACCTAACCCTATATTTTTGTGAAATTTTGAAAGAATCGTTTAAGCCGTTTTCTAGATAGTCGAAGGCAAAAAATCGGTCCTATGGAAGGCATCGTTCTTAGCCATTATTTTCATTTTTACTTGCTCTATAGGGCAAGTATTGGTTTCCTGCAGAAAAAAAAATCAAACATGACATTACGATGATGATATATCTAGTCATGACCCTCGTGTTATTACACAATTGTTTGCAGACTTTTTTCAAAATGCCTTTAACTGTGATACTAACATCTGTGATACTTTAAACTGTGATACTTCGAACTGTGATATACTTGACGAAAATAGCCAAAATTTTGGCTTTTTGAAATCATTCTCTTACTTGACTAATATAAACTTCAATATTAATTCTGATAACATTGCTAAGTTCATATCTAATCTTGACGAGAATTGTAAACCAGGTCCGGATGGTATACCTTCTATTATTTTAAAAAAATGCGCAAATAATTTGCTTTTACCCTTACCCACTCTCTTTAATTGTACTCTGTTTTCTTGTCAATTTCCGTGTATTTGGAAAAAATCCTTCATAATCCCTTTACACAAAAAAGGTAAAAAAAGACGAAATTCAAAACTATAGGCCTATAGCCAAACTATCGGTTATTCGGTTATTCCGAAGCTTTTTGAAGCTATTATTTGTGAATCTCTTTGTTTCTATGTCAAATCAGTCATTGTTCCGAATCAACATGGCTTTACAAAAGGTCGCTCTACTGTAACGTTTCTTATGGAGCTAACCGAACTTTGCATTGATGCATTTAAGAAAAAGAAAATAATTGACTGCGTCTTTACGGACTTAAGTAAAGCATTTGATAAACTCTCCCATAAGATCTTGCTAAAAAAGCTGAGAAATCTTGGTTTTAGCGAAAATTTTGTTATGTGGCTTCAATCTTATTTATTAAACAGATCTTATGCAGTGTTGTTTAGCGATTGTCCATCAAATTATTTTACAGTTAATTTTGGAATACCACAAGGTAGCCATTTAGGACCTCTACTTTTTATTTTATTTATTAATGACTTACCATCTATCTTGAAGTATTATAAATGCCTCATTTACGCGGATGATGTGACAATTTTTAAAACTATTTCTAGTATATTAGTGATTGTGAAATGTTGCAATCCGACCTTAATTCGTTTTTTGACTGGTGTGTTCGTAATTGCTTGTCTCTTAATATAAATAAATGTAATTTTATGAGCCTCACAAGAAAACTTTTAGTAACTCCATTTAATTATTCGTTAAATGGAATTTCCCTGTCTTGTATGGAAAACGTAAATGTTCTTGGCGTCATATTAGATCGAAAGCTTGAATTTATTCAGCACATCAACTCCATATCAAATAGAGCCAATTCAATTCTAGGCTGGATTAAGAGAGAGTCACGGCAATTTTCAGATCCTTTTGTTACAAAACAGCTTTTTATAACATTTGTTCGTCCCATTCTTGAATATGCTTGCCAGGTTTGGTCACCCCATTACGAATATTAAGGTTAGAACGTGTTCAAAAAAGATTTCTGCGATTTGCCTTGCGGGGCTTAGGTTGGGAAAATCCTTACGAGCTTCCCGCATACATCAGTCGACTGAAACTAATTGATTTGCCATCCCTTGTGAATAGACGTTCTTATTTAAGTTTTGTTTTTATTGTTAAATTAATAAATGGTAACATAGACTCTTTGTACCTTTTGTCTCGAATAAATTTTAATATTCCTCAAAGAAACTTAAGGAATGAACCTAGCTGCATAAATGTCCCAAACTGTCGTACTAATTATGAACGATTTTCTCCCTTAAACAAAATGTTTGAATTATTTAATCTTTTCAATAATAGATGTAATAACTTATTTGACCAATCGTTAAATTTTTCATCTAAATTTCAGTCAAATTTGTATTCAATTATATAATTGTACTCTTATTATAGACATAAGTACTTATATCTGAAGCTGGTCTTTAGCTATGTAAATAAATAAATGACAGAGAAATCCAATAAAGTGGTTTTCGCCATACCGTCCGTAGGTCTGTCTGTGAGGATGTGCGTTTGTGTGCTTTTTCAAGTCAAATTGCAGCCTAAGCCTTGAGGGATTTTCTTCAAACTTCTTATACATGTAGCAGTTTAAAGAAAAACGGTTATGGAGGTTTTTTTTATTTCGGTTTAGCCCGTCTCAAACTGGTGCCTTTCAAGTATAACGGTTTTTTTTAGTTTTGGGTTTTGCTCGAGATTTAAAAAAACCTGGCATTTTTGATGACTGCTTTTTTTTAGTTTAAATGGTCATAGCAAAAATCAGGTTTAAATAGCTTTTTTTCAAATGGCAATAAGTTTCTAAAGGCTTGATTGATTTGTATCAAACTATAGGATGGGATTTTTTCAGTAAAACCTTTCTAGATGGTGCCTCCTATACAACGGGCCAATACATTTTAGCCAACTTTTTTTTATAATTTGCTCAAAAAAGGCTCTGACAATTTTTATTGAATTTTGCATGTAATGAACAGAAGGCAAGGCTTTGAGGAAAACTGAATTTTTAGTTCTTCAAATGATAATAACAGAAATCTGATTTTAACGGTTTGTTTAAACTGTCTATATGTAAGTGGACAACGACATTAACGAAATGGTTTAGCCTTGCTAAGGTATATATCTTTCATAGCCCCCAAAGATAGTATCTACATTTTAAATTTGTATTTAAAGTAGGTTTCTTAACGGTAGCTCCCGCATATCGGAGTTTCCAGTTTTAGCCAAAATTGTTTGGTTTTTAACAATTTTTTTTTCAAAAATGACTTTAACAATTTTGATTTACTTTGTGGTATAACACTGTCAATATGCTCAAAATGCGGGACATAAACACTTCTAAAGCAATGAATTGCAACTTCTTTGCTTGAAAACTGTGTTATCATCATCGTGCTATTGCACCCACATATCAAGTAGTACGTGCGACCCACCATTCAATATTAATTACTCACATTGCCAGTAAATTTATGTTGGTTTAATATGAAAGATGTAAACTAATGAACGCATTGAAGTTAAAAGATAATTTGCTGTATGTTTCCATTTTTCAACCACAAAACAACAATAAAACAGTATAGTACACTCGGGCGTATGCGTACTTTTCTGAGTTTAATTAATTTAGGACAAGGACGGCGACGAACAATGATCTCTTCATCTATCAGCGTAAATTTTGTAATTAAACGCCTCACTGTCGATTCATTTGGTTCATTATTGCTTGCTACCGAAATTTGACGATATTGGCGAAATGTTTTCGCAAAACTTTCACAAACGTTGTTTGTTTGAATTATTTTCCTTATTTTTACAAATTTCTTATTCGGATAAACAAAATGGCAGCAATCTTAAATCCAGCGATCTTGTTGGGACACCCTTTATAATAAATTTTAAAGAAATTTTCCTTAATTTCCGAATTGTACTACGAACTAATATTTCCCAAACACCTAAAGTAAAGGTTTAGCGGTTTAGGGCCAGTTGTACAATAGTGGTTAGAAATTTGAAAACAAATTCACCTCGGTTCGTGTCTGCATGATCAAAGTTAAAATGGTGGTTCAAGAGTTAACCCACCGATTTCCACGAATTAAATGAAGTTGATCCACGGATCAAGAATTTAAAACGAGGTTTAGTTTTGAGTCAGTATTGTACAAAACGGAATGCTCGTCATTTTTGTTTCTCTTTCATCCTTATACCCTCCTTTGGTGGTTGGCAATGGTACAGTGGATATAGTGCTTGGTTGCTAACCTTGTGTTGTGGATTCGAGCCCCAGCCTGGTAAGCATTTTTCCCACATGCCTCCAGTTTCAATTATTGGATATCATCACCGTACCGGTGCGATTTTTGTGAGTTAAATATTACCTACTCATATATTTCAATCTCAATCCACTGTACCACTAGAAATTCTTTCCTATCTATCTACTCCTTGTCTACTTCATGCTCGAACCGTGTTAATTCATGATGAGGGTAAAGGCTCGCAAAGCGGAACGTTTATTTTATCCTTCAACCTTTTCAAAAATTGAAAATGCTTCCCTGGTGACACAGACAGAGTTATTTATTATAAGTAAAGTATGAAGGAGGAAATATTCATCCAAACCATGCGACAGTTGTTGCCTCATCAATTCTTTGAGCGTCATAATATATTGCATGGCGTTATTACTTGTTGGTGTTTCATCAGCACAAATAACAATTTTATGCCTTACGGATGACAAGAGATCAGTAGCAATTCTAGAACATCCGAATTAATTTATTACTGTCTTGTTACAGTTTTCGCAACGAGTTGACTTTAGTCTAAGTCATATAACAAGCTTTAAATTGGTCATTCTGATCACTCATGTACATGTAGCTATATACTGCAAAGGGTGGGTGGGAGACAGCTTTGTGGTAGGTTCAATACAATGCCAAAATCTAAGGAACAGCATTACTATTTAATTTAAAAAATAAAAAGTAGTTCCTTTGGCCTTGTGTGCGTTTCAATTTTTTTCAATTTGTCTTTTCATTTTGGAAATTTTAATCTTTTACTATTTAATATCTAGTTTGACCAAACTTGTATTTTTCAATCTTTTTGAAGGAGGTTTTTAATGGAATGGACTAATTTCGAAGTTGTAGGTATCTGGAGTGTTTTATTCTATTTCTTAAGTAAGAAGTACCTGAGCTCAGTTTTATTTAAAGTTGGATGTTGGCGAACATTTATTTCCAATTGATCTCACAGATGCTCAACGGGATTGAGGTCTGGGGATTGTGCAGATTTATTTGCGACCTTCTCTTACAAGAGGGAAGTGTGCTTCGGGTCATTATCTTGTTGAAAGATAAAACTGTCCCGAAAACCCGTTTTCTGGCACTTGAATGTTGGTTTTTACCTCAGAGTATTCAAGTACACAGTTTGTCATCAATACGATACAAGCTGATACATCAATAAATACAAGCTAGCCAACGTCGGAAGAAGTCATACATCCCCACGCCCACACCATAAAATGACCGCCACCACCCTGCTTCAGAATAGGAGATACGAGTATAGGTTTCTAATATTCATATCACTGTTTGCCTTTCTTCACACCATCCGACCGCCATCTGAGCCAAATATGTTAAAGTTACTCTCGTCTGTAAGTATAACTCGATCCAAAAATAAATGTTCCCCCTCCAGGTGCTCAATACCGTACTCCATTCTATCTTTTTTATTGGCTTTCCAGATAAATGGCTTCTTTCCGCTAACTCCAAAAGACCTAACTATACTTTCTTAAACAATAATTTTTTTGCTGGCCATCGATTTCCTTGTTTTTTGCCTTCCATTTTGATTTATTTGTTACCCAAGAAAAACTTTTCCTTTTAACGCACTTTATTTTTGCAATTTTTACAAGCGGATGACATCTGTACGGAGACATTTTTGTTTTTCTCAAGCAGACATCTTGTTATTGTTATTATGTATAACGATATTCTAAGTGCAAGAAAATATTTTGCAGTTTGGTTGAAAGGTAAATAGTATGACACCTTCTCTTTCTGTGGTGTGACTTTATGTAGCTTTAAAGTTTAACCTAACCATTTTAATTGCAAATATGTGAAAAGTAATTATTATTAACTGTTTATCTGTTTGTATGTTTGTCTGTTTTTCTGTTTGTCTTTTTCTATGTTTGTCTGCTTGTCTGCTTGTCTGTTTGTCTGTTAGTCTATTTGTCAGTTTGTCTGTTTGTCTGTTTGTCTGTTTGTCTATTTGTCTGTTTGTCTGTTTGTCTGTTTGTCTGTTTGTCTGTTTGTCTGTTTGTCTGTTTGTCTGTTTGTCTGTTTGTCTGTTTGTCTGTTTGTCTGTTTGTCTGTTTGTCTGTTTGTCTGTTTGTCTGTTTGTCTGTTTGTCTGTTTGTCTGTTTGTCTGTTTGTCTGCTTGTCTGTTTGTCTGTTAGTCTATTTGTCAGTTTGTCAGTTTGTCTGTTTGTCTGTTTGTCTGTTTGTCTGTTTGTCTATTTGTCTATTTGTCTGTTTGTCTGTTTGTCTGTTTGTCTGTTTGTCTGTTTGTCTGTTAGTCTGTTAGTCTATTTGTCAGTTTGTCTGTTTGTCTGTTTGTCTGTTTGTCTGTTTGTGTGTGTTTTAAACTTTTTCACTGTCCAGGGATTGGGAACTAAATTTCTTGTAGATATACTTTTAAAGCAGAGTGATTTCGCAAAAAGTGTCAAAGTTTGAACTCATTTGTTTGTTTGGCCTTATTCAAGCCATTTATTCCAAATTTTTGGTATAAAAGAATAAAATAGTCATTAAAGTTAAATTAAAAATTTATGACTTCAGTTTGTGAATTCAAATTCCAAGTAAAATTCCCTATTTTGACCATTTGAAAAAGCGACGCTGACCTTCAACATTAATAAGACCTGAAGCTGCACTATTTTTTATATATTTTTTTTTTTGTTGACTTCTGCTATATTCTAGTTTCCCTTCATTGAAAAAAAAACCTTAATTTCACTTTGCTGTTAGAACTATTGAACTTATGAGCTTTCAACCAATGGAAGCAAGAAAGGGGTGATTTTCTCAATCGATTTGTAAATAATTTGCCTACTGACCTGTTTAAAAAATAATTAAAGTCAGCTTTATACACCTGATTTCACATAATTGTTTTGGTTCTTGGGTTAGAAAGATCCTTGATGTTTATAAGCTCCAGTGGCCAGGGCCTTTTATTTGCAAATGGCCACATTTCGCCAGACAAACTTTCAATATAAAAATTAAAATTAAAATCAAATTTTACACCTGAACAAGATAATTATCATGTTTTTGGATATCCAGACAACAAATTTATATAGGAAGCAGTTTTGACGTTAACATAATAAAAAAGATAGTTACTCCAGAATGAGTGCATTTAGTATCCGTTGCGGTGGTATATTATAACTCATTTGGTGTGAATTGGTAGTTTTAGAATATATTTAAAATTATTTGATTATCTTAATCAATTCTTGTATCGAAGTAACCTTTAATCTATTGAAAGTGACCCAAAAACAAACACCAAATGATTTTCGATTTACATAACCTTAAAGCGTGTTTCAAATGCAATACCAAGTAGTATCAAGTGTATAGACACAATTACTATAGTGATGTATACTGTACATACCTACACTTTGCAATTTATTTGCCAACTACTTGAAATCGCTTAATTCTTTAGATACTTCAAATATCCACGAGTTGTCTTACCTGAATGGAGTTGTCAATATCGGTTCCCTAGTTGTTAGTCTAATTGAAATACAAGAGGCTTTTTATCCGGATTAGATGTTTGTAGGGAAATAAGAGTGCATGGAATAGAGATGGGATTCCTGCAATTTTTTAAAAGAAATGTGACATTACAATATCTCAACCGCTGTTGTGGATGTTCTTTATTTATGCGATTGCGAACTTTGTTTCCTGACACATATCGACGACATAATTCAGAAGGCAAACTGAGCCCTTTGATTTGTCAAACGAATTTTCTAACCCCTATTTCGTTTTCACATTTTCTTCGCTTCGCTCTTCATGGGCTACCTTGGCAAAATCCTTTAATCCTTCCACTCTATCAAGATTGCCTCCAACTTATTAATTTAAAAACACGCCCACAACCGCCATTTTTGTCCAACAACCTCTATTTGCCAAAATAAAATTGTGTTTTTGTACAGTTACGATCAAATCACAATGCTTTAATTTTGCACCAGTAAGATATAGGTAAATATTCTCTTAATTAAATGCAAATATTTCATTTTGGGCGTGGCTGACGCCCACTTTTCATACAAAGCCATCAACATTATTTTTATCAAACAAATATGCTTATATACGAGCAAAAAACCTTAAATTTTGTGGGTATTAGTTGTACTTAAACATCTTGTGTATGAAAACAAAATAATTGATTTTGGATGTGGCTGACGCCCACTTTTTATTTGAAACTATATACAAAAAATGTTTGCAAATAAACGGTACTTATAATTTAATTCAAAAGCCCAAATTTGTGCGTCTCCCAAACTAAGTATAGGTAAGTTGTGCATGAAAACAACATTTTGAAATTCGGGCGTGGCTTACACCCACTTTTCATGAAAGAAAAGAAAAAACATGTAGTTTTAATAATTTAAGGTAAAAATATTCAATTCAATTTTGTGCGTTCGTTATGGAAAAAATATGTTCCTAAATTTGTTTTTGTAAATTTTTTCAGTACGCCCACTTTTAGGGTTTAATTTTTACAAAATACCTGTATTCGGGTAAGATTGTTAAAAAGATACTCGAATCAGCTGTAGTTTTACAAATATCTATTTATAAATAGGCAAGCAGTTTTTTTGTGGTACCAATTGCGAGGTGGTTATCCAACCGATTGAGATGACATATATATCTTTGGAAAGGTATTACTGAGTAGCTGTGTGGGAATATTTTGTTTTGTAATTTTTTTTTGGAAAATACAGGTGAAAATGTCTTGGTGTGTTTTTTTTACCATTTTTTTGTATAAATTCGCTGTGAAATTTTTGTCCCACAGTTTTGGGCATTTAAATGGGCGAATTTTGGGCAATTCTTGTTCCTATAAATTGACTAACGATCAAAGCTCAGTTAGAGCTTTAACTTTTTTTTTAATTTTTAGGACACGCCTACTTTTAAGGGGCGTTTCCATTAAAACTCTATTTATCCATTAATGTTTTAATGTTTTCTCACTATCGGTCGCAGTTTTGATGTAAGAAATGAACATTTTGGTTTGTATTCCTTGAATACGTAGCAGAGTGTGGTTGAAGGAATATTAAATACGCCCATAATCGCTATTTCCATTAAAAATCTTAATTTTTAAAAATTCAAGTTATGTCTTATTTTGTTCAAATCGAGCTTAAAATTGAATGTCACTAACTTCATATTATGTAATTTCCTGGGCTATAAAAAGTTCCAACTTTGGGCGTGGAACACGCCTTTTTTTATTGCGCTAGCAGTTATTGATCATCGGTTGCACAAAATTAATGTTATAATATTTTGTCTGCTAAAGAAGAATTTTGTTTCTGAAACTGGACAGCGGCGGGCTTCGTAGGGCGAAAGCATAACACATACAAAAAATAAGGAATATTATGGTGTATAACAGTTTTTAATGTTTCTAACATTGTTGTTCGATGTCTTAGGATATATCGTTTAACTTTCACAAAGGGAGCTGTTTCGTTTTAACTTTGCTACTGTTCCACTTGATATTTTGTTGTGTGCGTGCTCTTCGAATTTTCGCGCTGTCAAATTTGACTTTTTTTTACCCCACTTACACTCTCACAACCTTTGCCATCTTTTCATTCAATAAGCTTGTACAGTACATGCCTCCAATTAAGTTTTGTTTTCGCTCAGATTTCACATCACTTAATTTTTGACTTTTTCATTTCTCATACAAAGTTGTTCCTTTTTCTTCTGTAAGTTGAAGCACGTGCCTATATTTTGTATAAAATTAAGAACAAGACTTACAACCGAATGGAATGCTTTCGGTAAAATACAAAACAATGTAAAATTACGTCTTCAACAGACTACGAAGATGTATACACGAATGTGAAACATTTTTCATCTTGGATAGGCATAATAAATAAGGTAACTTGGAAGCTCTGAAATAAAAATGTATTAACTAAACATTAATATTAAATTCAAGTTAAAACATAATTTAAAATTTAAATATGTGAAGGGTGGCGAAAAGAAAGCATTTCGAAACATGTCTCACAATTATAAGAGAACATGATCTTAACTTTTTTTTAAATCTGCACACTCGTATAAATTGACTGGCGTACGTTTTGAGAATCACAGAAGAAGGAATTTTGGAAGTTCTGTCACGATTGTATCAACCAGAACTCAATACGTGTGGGTCAGGGTCTGGGTACACGGGAACAGGTCATTAAGGAGTTTTATAAACTCTCAAATAGGCATTACACATATGAGATGAGTTGTTGTATGTTTTTCGTTTTTTTGATTTGCTTGTCCTCACACATATATGCATACTTCATGCCATACACAAGAAGGATAAAGTTGTTCATCCTTCAAATTTCATGACGACTGCCTCAACGCACGGTGTGTGAACTCTGTTTAAAGGAGGCGAAGGCGACATGAGGTTTTGACGTAAGCTCGTGCACATTTTCCTTTGCTTTAAAAATGTGTCTCCAATTACTGACATTTGTGTAACAGTTTTCCTACTGATTAATGAAAGTGTACGAGTGGACATTTGTATCCACATCCGTGCACATTTGTCTGCAATCTAAAAATCCAAATCAAGATTGGTGTTGCTGGTATGACTTTGTTTGGCACTCTCCTTCTACATAATGGGACAAAGTTTTCAATTAGTGTCCTGTGTTAAAATATTGATTTTTGTTTTGTAAAACAAAACTTACAGACCCATTGTGTTTCAAATAGACCCTTGAGAACACCGCAGCGTATATCTGAACCATCAGCTGGTTGACTAGAACTTTAGGAAGTAGGAACCTCATCCTTGAATGGGTCTCTGAAACGTCTCCATTTCTTTAAGTAAACTGCAAATATGTTTACATGACACACTATGTTGATAGCTTAAATTAAATTTTTAATTGTATGGTTTTTGCTTAGTAGACTCGCCCGCCATCTTTTTTTAGGAGTGCGAACACAGCTTAATTTATACGTTTTTATTTCTTTCTTGCCGTTTGCTTTGAGATTTTTGAATTTAAAAGTGCTGCACGGTTATTAATAAAAGTGTAGCAAGCATTCTGGTGCAACAAAACACTCGGCTATTATATTGTACTTGCAATTACATTCACGCATATGAATGTAGAGGGTGTTTTATTGAAATTAAACGCTTATGATTAGAAAGGAAAAATAGAGAAAAGTTTATTAAAAAGATGCTCTCTTAGCAACCAGCAGAAACAGAATAATAATATTTTCACAATGACAAAATAATTTCAATAACAACATTTTCAACGATTGCTTGATTTTCAACACCCTCTCTCAATCGTACGTCACCGTCGGTAGTATTTCTCAATAATCGAGATTAAGATTTCTTCTCAGTTTTAAGAAGTGCGTTGGATCAGTTGACTTCGTAAAGATATCGGCCAATTGATTTTTCGTTCCAATGGCTTCCACTTTTATCATTTCTTTTGCGATGCTGTCTCGTATAAAATGATATTTTATGTCAATATGCTTAGCTCGCTTGCTCTCTAAATTATGAGCCATACCGATACATCCTCTGTTGTCTTCATATATGGTAACGGGCTCGTCTCTAAGTTCCTTTATATCCTGCATAATGCCTCTTAACCATAAAGCTTCCGCAGCTGCTGAACTCAAGGCTATGTACTCAGCCTCACTTGATGAAGTAGCCACGGTGGGTTGTTTCTTACTACACCAGGATACAGTGCTCCCATACACTTGAAAAACATACCCGCTAACTGATTTTCTGTCTACCAGGTCAGTTGCCCAGTCAGCATCGGCATATCCAAGAAGTGGCTTATTTTGAAAACTTTTAAATTTAAATTTTAGGGACTTCGTTTCTTTTAGGTACCGAACAATTCTTTTGAGATGCTGCCAATGTATATCAGATGGATTTTGTTGATATCTTCCCATAAAACCAACAGCATAACAGATATCTGGTCTTGAACACAGCATAATATACATTATGCTTCCAAGAAGTTCACGATAGGGTTTTTGTAGTTCTAAGCCGGTATTATTTGCTTCAAGCTGCAATCCTTTTTCCATAGGAGTTTTGACAGTATTACAGTCCATCATTCCGAATTTATTAAGAAGCTTTTCGATACTTGTCTCTTGTGAGATATTTAAATACCCATCATCTAAATCGATTCGCATTCCCAAGTAGAATTTAAGTTTGCCACAATCTGATATTTCGAACCGCTTAGAAAGTTCTTCTTTCAGTTTCATTATTGATTTAATTTTACTTCCAGAGATTAAAATATCGTCCACATAAATTATTAAAATAAGAACGTCTTCTTTCTGCTCATTGAACTTAGTATATAAACAGTAGTCATGATTTGATCTCCTAAATCCAATTTGTATCAAAAAGTCGTTCAGTTTTTGGTTCCAGCATCGAGGCGATTGTTTTAATCCATAAATAGATTTCAGCAGCTTACATCCTTTACCCTCTCTGCCTTGTAATCCTTCTGGTATTGCCATAAAAATGTCTTCCTTCAAATCACCATGAAGAAACGCGGTTTTTATATCCAATTGATGGAAGTGGTATTTTCGGTGGACACCAACTGCTAATACAACTCGTATGGTTGCCAATTTTGCTACTGGCGCGTATGTCTCCCAATAGTCCACCCCAAAACGTTGTAGGAAACCTTTTGCCACCAGTCTGGCTTTGTATTTTATTGGATTACCATACTCGTCTTCTTTTACACAAAAAATCCATTTTGCTTTGATTAGTTTTGTGTTGCTAGGTACATCTACAATCTCCCATACGTTGTTTTGTTTCATGGAATCAAGTTCCTCGTCCACTGCTTTCTTCCATAGATCACAATCGCTTCTACTGAATATTTCGTTATACGTTTCGGGTACATCTGTAGAAATTTTTAAAGCGGCAGAATTTGCTTTTGACCCAATATCATAATCTAAGAACTTACGTGGTAACTGGCGCTCCCTTTCGCTGCGCCTCACAGTCTCTATTGAGAGCCTGTTATTTGATTGCGTAGGGAGCGCATTTTGATCGTCTCTACGCTCAGGATCGTTTGATATTAAGTCATCAGGAAGTGTTGGTTCAGCTTCCTCTTCACTTTGTAATTCACAGGTAGTATCAGCCATAGCAATGTCCATAGATTCAGCTTCCCCCTCTTGCTCATGACTGATGTCCACATATTCAGCTTCCCCCTCTTGCTCATGGCTCCAAGGCATAACAACATGCTTATTGTTCCAAGTTGGTTTCTGATCTGCCAAACACTTGAAGGGAAAGTTTGACTCTTCAAACTTCACGTCACGAGCTGTCCTTGTTTTTCGAGATTCCATATCCCATATTCGGTATCCATTAGGAGCATACCCAACCATTACAGATTTTCGACTTTTTGGATCTAGCTTCTTTCGGCACTGACTTGGAATCCATGTGTATGCCTTGCAACCGAATACCTTCAACTTGCTTAAATCTGGTTTGAACCCAAACCATAATTCCGCTGGTGTTGTTGAAATTTCCAAGGAACTGGAACTGGTTGGACTGCGATTTATGGTATAAACTGCAGCAAGTGCAGCTTCGTTCCACATCTTCTTTGGAGCTCCGGATTCAATAAGCATAACTCGAACTTTTTCCATCAGTGTTCTGTTGAATCTTTCAGCAACACCATTTTGCTGTGGAGAATAAGCAATTGTAGGTTCAATTTGAATACCTTTTTGTTTACACCAGCAAATTTGTTCTCTTGAAAGGTATTCTCGGCCTTGGTCTGTTGTAAGTTTTGAAATCGCCTTTCCAAACATAGCGGTGGTTAAAGCTTGATATTCTTGGAATTTTGCAAAGACTTCAGACTTCTTCTTGATTAAGAAAATCATTGCAAAATGACTGAAATCATCGATGAAGGAAACGAAGTATCTAGAGCCATCAATTGCAATAGTATTGAAAGGGCCACAGACGTCTGAATGTATCCTTTCCAATACTCTGTTAGCTCTGTTGCGTGTTCCATTAAATGGGTTTCGCACTTGTTTTCCCTCAACACACACATCACAGAAGTCAATCTTGGATTTTGGATTGAAGTGTGGAATCATGTTATGCTTGAGAAGAACTTCCATCCTTTGTTGACCAATATGTCCGAGACGTCTATGCCACAGCATCGCTTGATCTTTTTCACACACATTTGCGATTATCTTCTTAACAACCACTTCAAGTTCATATAAATTCCCATTCAAATAGGCTGTTGCTATTAGATCTTGGTTTTTCAAAATTAAAGCCTTTTTCCCACAGAATTTAACCTCAGCTCCAGCACTCGTCAGTTTACTTACAGAAAGCAAATTGTCTCGTAATTCAGGAACATATAATACATCTTGTATTGTCAGATCAGTTCCTGTGTTGCTAACTCCGTATATTAATCCAACATCCTTTGCCAACAAAGACTCATTATCCTTGGCAACATTAATTTCGATTGGATTATCCAACTTTTCAAAACTTGAAAAATACCATTTTTCATTAGCGAGGTGGTCGCTGGCTCCTGAATCCAATTTGAAAATGATCTTCTTGGTTTTGTTAGTATGGATTTTGTCTCTATCTGCCATAAAACACTTTTAACAGATTGGGCTTCTTTTGAGTAGCAGTCCTTTGCCTGGTGGCCAATTTTGTTGCATTTAAAACATTTTCCGTCAAACTTTTTCCTTTTGAAATGCTTCTTTTTGCTGGTAAACGCTGAAACTTCCTGGATTTCTCCTTCATGTCGGTCATTAAGTTTTATTTCTTCAGCTTTCAACCTTTCTTTTGCCAATGAAAATTTCAGTTTCTTTTCGTCCAAGTTTTGGAGTGCTGTAACCAACGGATCAAATTTTTCTGGCAACGTTAGAAACAGTTGAGCAAGCATATCACTCTCTTCTACTTTTGCTCCTGATTGTTTAAGTTGCCGCATCAAATTTTCAAAGGCCAATAGATGGGATGCCACTGAATCTCCATCCCGCATTTGTAATTTTGCTAATTGCTTTCGAAGCAATAGCTGGTTTACTATTGAAACCTCTGCAAATGCTGATTTTAAACAATCCCACATCTCTTTTGAAGTGTTTTTGTCCTTCACATAGCTGAGAAAGTCCGAATGGATTAAATTAACTAAAGAATTTTTAGCCATTTTGTCCCTTTTTAAAAATTCTGCTTTTGCTCCTTCTTCTTCTGGGGCATCGTCTGTTAGAACGTCCAAGAGATTCTTGGAATCCAGAAGAATCTTTACTCGGAATTGCCAATCGTCGTATCCACAGCCGTTAAACTGAGGAATACCATGCGTTAATTCTTTTGTGTCGCCCATAACCTATTGAAATTAAACGCTTATGATTAGAAAGGAAAAATAGAGAAAAGTTTATTAAAAAGATGCTCTCTTAGCAACCAGCAGAAACAGAATAATAATATTTTCACAATGACAAAATAATTTCAATAACAACATTTTCAACGATTGCTTGATTTTCAACATGTTTTTTAGCTGGATGAGAAGTTTCGATTTTTGTTATCTATGGTTTGACAGTTGAGAATGTCAATTTATGCTGACTTTCTGTTCAGTAAAGTTTGGCAATTCATAATGAATCGTTTAACGCTGGCACAACGCTTCCAACTTGTGGAAATTTACTTTGCCTAAATCTTTAACCGAAGTCCATAGAGCACTTTGTCCATTTACATTCAACAAAATCTAGTTGAATGGCTTCGTCCAATAAACAAAATTGCCGTATATGGATCGAAGACAATCGTCAAGCCATTTACGAATCACCATAACATCTATTAAAATTGGCTGTTTAATGCGGTTTACCAGCTGGCTCGGTACTTATATTTTCAAAATGAGGAAGGAGCAGCCGTTACGGTGAACGGTGAGCGCTATCGAGCAATGCCGACTGATTTTTTGTCTCCAAAAATTAATTAGCTAAACATTCACGACATTTGGTTCCAACAAGACGGTGCACATAGCCATAGAGCGCGCTAAACCATCAATTTATTTCAAAATCAATTTGGTAACAACTTTATCTTTAAGCCACCATTGACGTCATGCGGACAGATTTATTGGAAAAAGTAGTGAACAATTGGACTGATCGAATAGACTATGTTACTCGTAGCAGCGGCAAAAATGCCATGAAATTATCGACCGGAGTATTAAGCTAGCATTAGACGGTCCTTGTAAATGGTCATTGCAATGATACTCTGACGTCACAGAAAATATTTCCTTGTGCTGGCAGTGCATGGTCATTGTTCACCGTGTCATTGCTAGCTTCAATGACCATTACACGAATGAACCAAATCTGTCATTGTTGTCGCAAAATACAATGACCAGCAAGTTGGTCATTGATACTTTTGCAATTTGGTGTACTTGCAATGACAAGCATAACAATGACCATTACACGAAATGACCACTTTGACAGTTGGTGGTGAATGAAACCGCGCTGGACAAAGGTCATTTTTTATCGTGACCATCACACGACATTATAAATTGGTCATTACTAAATATAAATTTAAAGTTTCAGGGACATTTATAAATTGAGTGACAATCCACGATTGTCATTGTTTTTTCTCTAGAATATATTAAAGTGAGTTTTGTGAAATTTTTCGCAAAAATAATTTAAATTAAAAATAATATAATAACAAATATTGTTATAATATGTCATACTACAGAAAAAAATTGGAGATGGCGATTTTCGCAGCCTACATATTGGAGAGTAGCACAGACGACGACAACAACAACCAAAAGCCAATAGCAAGACAGAGAGGTTGTCAAAGTCTGATCTGTAACCTTGGCAGCTTATTGAAATTGAACAACAACAAAACCACCATGAAATGAAAAGTGGTCATTGCGAGCAACAATGCCCTGTCAGAGACCACTTGTCAAAAAAAAATTGGTCATTGCGTACCATCAACAATGGCAGGGCTATTACACGGACATTGAATTTGGTCTTTGCAAGGCCCAAAAATCCGTGACATTGTGCTGGTTATTGTGTGGGCCTTCGCAATGACCGCATTTTACAATGACCATTACACGACATTACGACTTTATTACAGACTAGCTTTTGCCCGCTACTTCGTACGCGTGGATTTTAGAATAAAGTAGGTATCTCAGTATATTTTTGTTTTTGCACAACTGGTTCAAAATGGGGGGTATGCGTGGTATAAAAGCTACATACTTTACCAGCTCTATAGCCGTAAGATTTTTGGCTTCTGAATAATATTATTTCGAACTATCATAACGGTTTATATTGCAAAGTTGGAGGGTTAAGTTCTGAGCAATATACCTAATTGGAATGCCCACTTTCAAAACGATTATATACTGCTTTTTATGGCAGCTCCGCTTCATCAGTTTAGGGCGTAAGTATTGCTCGATCACCGTTCTTTATGGTTACATTATTTTTCGATTTCTGCTTTCGCCGAATGAGACATTTTGTATATGGTGGTAAATAGCGCCATCTATGATGTTTTTGATGTAACTCCTATTCAGAGCGACTAACTTATTTCTATTCATGTATATGTAGGTAAGTGTGGCGCTATTCGAGAGACGCTAACTTCCTTAAAATCTTTTAATTTTGCTTTAAGTTCATTGAATAATATTCGATTGCAGCAATATTAAAAAAACAACCAGAATTATATTTTTTCCTGCGATAAAATGTAGCCTATATTTTAAGTTGGCGTACTACCAATAAATCTGCGAAAACCGCATTCAATTCCATGCAGTAGTTTTTGCGTGATGCGCGTACAAACATACAGACAGACAGACAGACAGACAGACAGACAGACAGACAAAAATTCTAAAAATGGTTGTTTTGGCTTCTGTGGGTCTAATAGAGACTCCCCATATTAGTTTTGCATCTATATCTTCAATGTACAGACATCGACCCGTTACAATTTTATTATATGTATAGATAAATACGTCATAATGACGTCAGAGAGTTACTGGACCGTCTAATGATAGCTTAATAATATAAAATTCATTCCAACAATATTTCTGTCTTGTATTAATATTTAAAGTTCATAAAACTTTTAAAAAACAACCCGTAAGTTTGTTAATATTTTTTAATATTGTCACTTCTTTGTCATTTATTGTGTCTTCCTTGCATCTCGAAAGTAGTTGATGGACCTCTTCTTTTGTTTTCTCACAAGTAATTATTGATAAGGAACTAGCTAGTTCGTCAGTAGCTTCCTGAATTCAACTTTCACCTGGTAGAACTGTGATTTTGCAAAATATGAGGCTTTTAGCAAAACATGACATCACTTTTTTATTAAAAAATTTCCCAGTTATGAATGAAAAAATCTATTGACATAATAGTTTAAGTGTACTTATGTTTCAATCGCTTCCACTCATGACTCGTCAAAATGAATCGCAATACGACAAGACGTATGAACTACATGAAGTTTGAGTAAACATTCCTAAGCTGCACACAAAGCTATCAAGCGATTGTGGTATCTATTCTAGTATTGTCCATTTGGAAAACCCTCCTTAGCCAAAACAAGAGATTAGCAGATAACAAAAGAGGCATACTTGAATCAGAATGGACGGTACTCATCAGGTTACTATAAAAAGCCCCATCCAAACCACATACCTTCATCAGTAAACACAAAAATGTTCAAGTTCGTAGTTTTGGTATCAGTGATCGCTTGCGCTCTTGGAGCTGCCATTCCCGAGGAATCCTTGATTCCAAATGAAGTTCCATCTGGGGATGATGGCGAACCTATTCCTGATGGTTTGGTTGTCCTACCTCAATTGGATGGTCGTATTGTAGGCGGTTCGGATGCATCCATCTCCAAGTACCCATACCAAATCTCCCTCCAGAGAAGTGGCTCCCACTCCTGCGGTGGTAGTTTGTACAGCAACCGTGTTGTTGTCACTGCTGCTCATTGTCTGCAAAACGTTGCTGCCAGTTCACTCAAGGTTCGTGTCGGTTCATCCCAATGGAACAATGGTGGTGTGATTGTTGGAGTCAGTTCATTCAGAAATCACCCCAACTACAACTCAAGGACAATGGTTAATGATATTGCAGTCATTCATCTAAGCTCTGCCGTTTCTTTGAACTCCAATGTTAGGACCATTGCTTTGGCCAGTTCTGCACCATCCCATGGAACCAATGCCGTCGTAACTGGATGGGGAACCCGTTCATCTGGAGCATCTAGCCTTCCATCAACTCTTCAAAAAGTTGACGTCAAGATTGTAGGAAAGTCTCAATGTGCCTCTAACTCATATTCATACGGATCCAGCCAGATTAGGGAGACCATGATCTGTGCTGCTGCTCCCGGAAAGGACTCATGCCAAGGAGATTCTGGTGGTCCATTGGTTGCTAACGGTGTCCAAGTTGGTGTTGTTTCTTGGGGTTACGGTTGTGCCCAGTCCAACTATCCAGGAGTCTACTCTGATGTTGCTGCTCTCAGGTCTTGGGTGCAGTCCAATGCATAAGCACTTGAAGAGGTTTTGATTATGTAAATAAATTTGAAAAATAAAATCGTTCATTCAGAAATTTTGGGTTCTTGAGGTTATTCAATTTTTAATAAAAATAAAACATGGTAAAGTTCATCCGAAATTCGTTATCAAACTATCGAAATAGTGGAACATGGTTGATGACATATTTTCGGTAAGATTTTGGAAACCTTATATCAAATTGTCACCTTTGTTCAATGCTGATCCTTGCTGGTTTCTTATTTAAATCTTAATATCGACAGTATTTTAATAACATATAGTGTGTGGATTTCTATCTGGTACATTAACTCCTTTGGAAGGTTCTAACCATGGTGTTATACATATATCGTACATGGACTCTATCATCAATACTTAGATTTCTCAATTTCGAAAACCCTAACTTTGTCAGAGAACAACATATTAGATCGCTTAGTTGTTTATGGAAAGCTTTCAAAACCAAAATGGAGAGCGTAATTTGGAACACAGAGTTTCTTGCATTTCATGTTTTGCACATCTCTTATTGAACTTCCCTTGAGACTGAAAGAAAGTAGTTCATTTCCCTATAGATCTTTGATTGAGCTTCCGATTATTTGTAATAAGTTTTAACAGTTTTCCCATATTTGGCGTTTTTGGAGAATAGTTTCTCTCTATCACGTTCAAGAATCTCTTGCCTCGTTGCTGTATTCTTTGTAAGCGTAGTCTTGATCTTTTATTTAACAACATTTTGTTTTGAAACTTCTCCTGAAAGCCAAGCTTGCCATTTTTACAAAAACAACACCAAAAATTCCGATTAAAATCTAATATATTATAAGTTTCCTAGAAATGGTCCTTGTTTTAAAAGCAGTAGCTTGGTTTTAAACTGTACTGACATCGAAC
Organism: Platycheirus albimanus; assembly: GCA_916050605.2. NCBI lineage: Eukaryota > Metazoa > Arthropoda > Insecta > Diptera > Syrphidae > Platycheirus > Platycheirus albimanus. The sequence continues at coordinate 294,749,378 of OU696696.1, read as the reverse complement.
TTTTATAATCTCTCCGTACTCAAGGAATTATTTATAGCCTTAAGCCTAGTACTCAGTTCGCGCTAAACTAAATTTTATCTCTACAATATTTATCTCTACACCCCTTTGCTAAAACGGCGCGCTAAATTTTGAAGTTGGAGAGATTAAAGATACTATAAGGCAAGTTATGGATTCATAAAAAAAATTTTTTTTGAGATAACAATCAAATATAACATAACGATGATAGCGAAGACGAAAAAAGATGGTCAACAAATTCTGTCCGTCTGTCTGTATGTATAGACACCTACAGCCCAAACGGGTGGGCCGAATTGCTTCAAACTTGGTATATATATAGAGTTTTTAAGGCATTGTACAGAGGGGAAATGGAAATTTTGTTAGCTAAAAAAATAACGGTACCTGCTTAATAGACGTTACGCTAAAGCTTATTTTTCTAGAAAACATATGGCTGAATAAAATTTAAAAAAAGTCCAAAAACGGTACTTTCATTTGGACCGTTTTTTTTGCTTTCGACTATCTCGAAAACGGCTCAACCTATACTTTCGGAATTTCACACATATATAAGTGCAAGTAGCTCAATTTCTACTGCATACCAATATTTTTTTTAAAATAGTTCTCTGTATTTAAAAAAATTTAATTAAAAAAAAATTAATATTTTAAAAACTGCTCATTAAACTTTTTTTTAAATTAAAAATATGTTAATGTATTTGCTGAATACCTTTTTTTGAAAAATGTTTTCAGAAATTTTTTACAAAAAACTTTTTTCTCAAAATCCGCTATAGATTTTTATAAATATATTCTCATAAATTCAAATTTTTCCAAGAAATAAAATGGCGTACCTATTTTCCAGCCCAAATCAGTTGAAGTATTTATTTAAGAATTTCAAAAAATTAGTTTTTATCAAAATCTCAAGCCCCAAAACCACTGTCACACATTAGAGCAAGTTCATGCGACCCAGTAGTGCATTTTATTTAATATACCTACATTATGTAGCCACTTAGCAATTATCGACCAAGTTCAAGAGCAAGTTCGTGCGACCTTTGCAAGACCTTCTGACAACTGTCAGAATTTATCTTGTGAAATAATGTGATTTACATTCTTTCGCAAGCTAAATTTTGTGGAGACTTTTTTTCTTAGCCGTTAGCCTGTCACCTGGAATTTAGCTTGAAGTGAGTACTACTCAGCTAAAAACCCAAGCTAAAATTTATCTTGGGTGGAAATTTGTATGGAAGATAAATTTTAGCGCGATCTGAGTACTAGGCTTTAGCATGAATTCCTACAGTCCGGGAGTTTTGGAAAATTGGATGTTATATAGAAGGATATACCAATGCATATTCTTTTTGAATGTCTGTAAATCATAATAGGAGGGAAAAATTGACCCGATTAAAGCATTCCACATTCTTGAAGTGCGGCTTAAAAATGAGCCTCCTTACTGAACTGTACACCCGAAGCTAAGATCAAGGGTAAATTAATGAGCATTCTTAGCGATATGAGTATTACGGAGAAATTGTTTAAAGGGAGAAACAAATATGGCTGTTTCGCTGGAACTCTTTTTTTTTAATCCTATCCTGAAGACTCAAATGTTTATCAGGATCACCTGCCCATTTAAAAGAATTATTATGTATTTAAGCTTCGTGCAAATGTACATGCATTGTAGATTGTATCCAGATCAGACGTTGGTTTTCTAATACAAATACCTAGAATGCACAGCTGTCCGGTTTCCTCAGTGCAAGTGCCACTAATGGACAGTGGCGCAGGAGGTAGGTTATGCTTTAATGACTGCAAACATCATTTGGATTTAGAAGCATTCAAATCCACACGGCTTTTGATTAACTTTTGGAAAATGCTGGTTAGATCAGAATTGACGGAGCTTATTATACGCTGTCGCTGCCGTTCCACATCCGAAGAACAGGGTGGTGAATCTCGAAACGAACATGAAAAGCTGAGAGTACTGTCCAAATATAATAATGATGAGAAAGAGAATTGGTTACAAAACTGAGCCTTGGGGCACACCAGCATTTATTTCTTGATTAAAATACTAAAAAACTGTCTAAAATAACTCAAATGAAACATACCCAAGGATAATTTCTAATTTATGGAAAAAAGGGTGCATCGATGTGAAATGCACTCATTTTCAATAAGAGTGCCTGGTGCTAGACCCTAGACTCTATCAAATGCTTTTGAAATATCGATCGCAATAATTTTACTTTCTCCAGAACGATGTAAAAATTGGGTCCACTGTTCGGTGAGATATACCATCATCATATCACCCATGGACTTGTACTTGTTGCTACGAAAACAGTACCGCCAGTCATTAAAGACTTCCTCAAAATATTTTTTTATCTTTAGTTTATCAGGATAGAAACCCAACCGTGGAAAGTGCAATTGTTCGGAAGTTTAGGGGGTTAAAAGAAACGCCTTTTTGATGTGAAACATCTACTGGCGCGCCTATGTAGTTAAATCGATCGGAATCGTCACGAAAACTGGCATGACGCTCTGATGCCATCTGGCTTATCAAATCTTTGATATCATAGAAATAAATCAAAGTCGATAACATTTTTCAAAATGTGAAGGGGTGAAGGGGGTGGGGGGACATAGGGTGCTAAGGGGATGGGGCATGGATGGGGATGGTTTGCATTAACTATGAGTTCTATAAAAATTTAACGTTTCTCATCGGTGCCATGAACTAAGGCCATACGAATTAAGGCCATAATGGCGTTAATTCACATTTAAGTGTGTACTAGCACAATATCCAAGATTTGGCTTTAATTCACTTTTAAATGAGAACTATAGCCATAAGTCCAATGTGAACTAATGCCATACAATTTTTTGATCTCTGGGGTACAGTTAGTACAAGAAAACACCGGACGTTAGGTGGGTGAAGAGATAGACGAGGAGGCAGACGAGGGGGCAGACGAGGAGGCAGGCTGCCTTATCGTCTGCCTCCTTGCCTGGCTCCTCGTCTGCCTCCTCGTCCATCTCCTCACCCACTAACGCCATACGGCTTAAGTGCTCCTTTTAAGTTGAATTGAGGCCATATCCTGATTATGGCACTAATTCGTACTTAAGGTAGTTCCACATACTATCCCACAGTGTAATACGACATGTCAAAAATGTGTGATGGAACAGATGTATAATAGTGTGGAAACAGAATATGACAGCGCAGATCTCATACGATTTGACATGTGTTTAGATCTGAAATATTTTTTAGCATTAAATGTAAAACTATCACACATTCCTTCACACTTTTTTTTGACATGTCGTACTACACTGTGGGATAGTGTGGAACTACCTTTAGATGTGAATTTACGCCATTATGGCTTAAGTTCGTATGGCACCTTTCTCATCTGCCGGCCAACTTTTTTTAATAAATTGCTTGATAAAAAATGCATGCTATATACACTTGGGAAGAGATCTGTAGAATATAGTTAGATAGAAAAGCTTAAGCAGTGGTTTTGTCAGGGTGGAAGCAAGCCTCTTCTTGCAACGAAACGAGTGCAAAAAGAGATTTGTCCCTTCAAAGCATTAAACCATTCACGGTTTTAGGTCTTTTTAGATTTTTTGAACTGTTTCCGATTTTCTTCAGAAGGGGTTTTGTCATTGTAACATCGGAAACTAACTGCTCTCACCTGGGTGGACTAATTATAGCTAAAGTCGAACCATGAATTCTATTTTTTGTTTTGATGCATATCATAAATATATTACAGCTTTGTTTAATTCAAGATCTTATTATAACTAAGTGATATGCAAAACACTAACGGGGCTTATACTAACGACAATTATTTCAAAACAAGGGACCTATTATGTAAACATAGTCTTCGGAAAATAGTATAAAATTTATAGAGCAACGAAATCCCTGTAGTTAGTCTGCCATACTGTCATTATTCATTGATTCGGTCACCTGGCACCTGTCCTGGGTGAGAGACTGGTAGGCCAACAAAGGAAAAAAAATGGGGTTTTTGCTTATATTGACTTATATTTCAATAACAGTGAGCTTTAGACAAAAAACATGTTTTACAAACAAATAACCTAGTAAATTTCAAATAAAATTGCCAACGAAAGTTTTCACATTCCATTTACCATTTAGAAGTTATATCACTTCAAAGTTTTATATGGTTCCCAAAAGTATGCAATGTGTTTTTGGTGCTTTACTGCCAAAATTACATATTTTTAAAATAATTTATAGAGATCTTGATTTGGTGTGGTATTATAGCTTATTATGTATTTAATTAAAATACAACATTGCCAAGAGTTTTGGTTGGGGGAAAATTGGTACGTACTATTTTCCGTAGCTAGCTCTGCGGCTAATTATAAATACTGCCTACATAAATAATTAATAGCAATTTCCATTGGTTTCATTCGGGGAACCACTCATTCTGAAAATCAATATAATGTATGTTGTCTTAGGTTCGAAAATAAAACTTATGTTTTCTCTACTTTTTAATCACCACTTCTTTCTCTATAAATGAAACTCACTTTTATCTAAGTTCAGACTCTTTATTTATTTATTTATATTAGCTACACTAATTATTCACCATTTAATCGTCACCACGGTTGAAATCAAACTGTGTCCTTTTCCGTTTGAAATGTCCTATTTATACTGGGATCAAAGTTCTCGAACAACCTAAGTCTCGAACCATTCAGAATTTTCAAGATGCTTTTGGAGCTTTCACAGCTTTCATGCGTTGTTCCGTCAAATTCATTGTTGATTTTACACAACTATTAAAAGGTTAGTTGATGTTCAACAAATTTGGTATAATTTCATTTCGGAATCTGCAGACGTTGAAAGTCAAATGTAATATTGGTTGAAATAATAGGGAATATTGATATCAATCCTCGACTCCCAACCATTGTTCTTTGATCTTTACCCAGGTTTTCTTGACACACCATTGAGTTGTCAAAAAAATCAGGGCGTTTTGGTTCTCAAGAAACACTGTATTTTTTACAACACACAATACGAAAAGTTACCATTTTTTCTTATTTTTTTGATTTTTATTTAATTTTATTAAAATAATGAAGTTGCATTTTTTTAGTTTCTTTAGAAAAAAAAATTAAATGAAAAATCAAATACAGAAGAACTAAACACGAAAAGCTTGACAGCATACGTCACCTTGACAGCTGATTCGTTACATCAATTCGCCTCAGCAAAATACCAAGTTTGACTTTAGTGTGACTTCAGGTTTCAAAAAACATAGAATTTTCTTCTTTTTCATTTTCGGAATTTTCTGGAGCTTTCTTAATTTCTTTTTTTTAAGCCAATTGACATCGACAAAACAAAAAAGCACCATTCAAACAATTTTATCAAAGACTTCTTTTTTTTCCGTTATCAGTATTGCCAAGTTAAGAATATTATTTAAATATTGGCGGACTAAGGACTTGCGAAACGATTTTACACGGAATGCTACATCAATCAAAATAAATATTGTATATTGATATAGGCATAGGCACCATCAGCAATGAAGAAAAGTACGAGTATGTGTAAAGTAATTTAATTTATTTCACAAAAAACTGTTTAGATATTATTTAATGCTTTTATGATGTTTTATTATAGCTATACTGAATTATGACCCGAAACTCATAAAACGTAACTGATAATATTCCATTGAATCTATATTGGAGCTTTAGTTTAATGTAATGTAGGTACACTCCGTCTCACTTGATTACGAACAGGCAGTTTTTGTGTGTTTCTGTGAAGTATCGAACTTTTTTTGATAAGGCTATATCACACTGACAGTGAATTCACTGACCACTGGCAGGCAGTGACGTCAAAATCGCGTCACAATGCCGTCAGTGAAGTCATCCGTAGTGTGATAGCCAGTTTTGGGACGCTAGTGAAGGTGTCAGTTCACTGACGTGTTCACTGAAACCCAAATCGCGTCAGTGACTGACTCGAAAATTGACAAGTGTGATAAGTAGTCCCTGCCGCATAAGACCACTGACACACTTTTATGACAAGAGCGTCAGTGTACTGACCCTGTCCCATCACTGGCAACACACGAAATTACTCGTTGTGCCAGTGAAGAAACTCCGTCAGTGAACTGACCTGTTTTTTGATATTTTGTCTGAAAAATTTCAAGTACCGTATTTTTTGGGAAGTTTTGAAAAAAACTTTTTTTACCAACTTTTTTTTTTGATTTTTTAGAACTGGCATTTTCTAGATCACAAATATTCATTTTTGAATCCGCTACGTCGCTTAGTTTAGCCGCAAGTCAAATAAAAGGATGTCAACTTTGATGCCTCTAGCACGTCTAGTTTAGCCGCAAATCGTGTTTAAAGATAAAAGTCGATTTTTCGATATAAGGTGGCATTTCCTAGATTACGAATATGTCAAGTCAAGTTCGAAGATGTCAACGTTTTTTTTGAAAAACTTTTCGATAATATATTCCAAATTTTTTTTCAGTATGCCAACATCTAGCAATTTAAAGTGCTTATCAGAAAACAAAAATTTTTAACAAACCGTTTTTGAAAAAACCAAAAATTTAAAAAAAAATTACTTTTTTTTAAAAAACTCAAAAAAAAATTTTTTTTTTGAAAAATTCAAGATTTTATAGGTATTATTTTGTTTAAACTTTCACTTTGAATTTTTCATCGAAATCCGTCATGTGGTTTACGAGAAAATCTGTTATGAAAAAATTGGTGCTATGGGAGGTACCGTTACAAGACTTTTCCTGACAAATTAATTCCAACCAAAACATATATTTTACTCAAAAAACACCATTCAGAAATTTTTTTTATTAAAATCGTAGGAGCCGTTTTTGACAAAAATTAGTTTTTCACTAAAAATCGTATGGCAGGTACCGTTAGTTTTAGAGCTAGTATGCTAATTCCAAAATTCCCTCTGTAGGACGTCATAATAAAATGTACCGAGTTTGAAGCGAATCGGTCCAGCGGTTTAGACTGTAGGTGCCGATACAGATAGACGGACAGACAGATTGACAGACAGACCGAATTGTCGGACCCATTTTTTTCGGCTTCTCTATCATCGTAATGTTATGTTTGATGTTATTTTTTTTACGAATGCATAACTTGGCTTATAGTACCTATAATCGCAAGTAAAAATATTGCAATTAAACATGACATAACGATGCTAGAGAGAAGTGGAATATTAAAAGTCAACGGCTAGAAGAACAAAAGTGACAAGGGCTCAACAAACAAATCTATTATTAGAAATAACCTTAAAAAACAACCCACAAGAACCTTGTAAATATCGTCAAGGACTTCAGGAATAATAGCAAAAAAAGGTGGGTGAGCTATTTGGAATAGCAGTCGCAGCGAAACCCTTCCTTTTCTCTACGCCTCAACCACTTTTTTGCCAAACACTGCGCCGTCGACGAGTTCTCTTGTCCTCATCATCATCGCTGAGGCTGTCCACCACACACGCTGCCAAATAAGCCATCGTGGCAACTTCAACTATTTCCAAAAATTCTTTTTCTGACATTATTTTTGTATAAAGAATTTTGTGTAAGCAAACAAATCAAAAACCAGCAGCTAGAGTTTTCCACCTCAAACAAATTAAAAAAAAAAAGCAAGAAACTGACAGCCACTGGCTGTCGGTAGTCAGTCAGTGTGATAGCAAAACTGCTCACTGACCCGACTTCGAGTAAATTTCACTGACGCCATTTGACAGTGTCGTGTGCCCGTAAAGAATATGTCAGTGTAGTGTGATAGTCAGTTTTTCATGCGTCAGTTCACTGACCGACTCGGAGAAAATATCACTGACTAGCATGGGGTGTCAGTGAGTTTTGGGACACACTGGCACAAGCCTGCCAGTAAGTGTGATAACCTTTTTTTCTCAACTGACCACTTACGAGCAATTGCTTCACTGGCGTAAAAATCACGTCAGTTTTCATGACGTCACTACCTGCCAGTGGTCAGTGAAATCACTGTCAGTGTGATATAACCTATACACTCGAAGCTTTTATTTTTGATTCAAATATGATACAAGGTAGATTATGTTTATGTCCTAGCTTCTGAATTTGTAGGAAAATCATCATAAGAGTAGTTGATTATAATTAACTTAATCATTACATTATACATATAACCCCTTCTTTCATATTGCATTTGGTTTTATTAGTACTTTAAAAGATTAAAAAAAAATCTTAAAATTAAATTGAAAGCTGTTCATGATCAAGTGAGACGGAGTGTAAATAGGTGCTTGTTCTTTGCCATGTGGCTATCTTTCTGGGTTCTGGCGCATATTATACAGCAGCAACATTTAAGCGATTAAAAACTACTTAACTTTGGTTGAAATTTCAACACTTTAGTTTATTTCGCTATAAATTACTCAAAGAAACAACAGGGTTAAGGTTATTTTGCCTCATAATTTACTCTATTGTATAGACCCTCTTTTAATTACCCAATCTATGAGAACTGAAGAAAAATTAAAAGCTACAAATTGATATGGCAGCAGGTAAGCCTATTTGATGAGTCTCTGGGAACTGTGAATAAGGACAGATTTTACATTGTGATTGTGAGTCTGTCGGCATTTTAAGACCAATGGGTTTCTGATCAATTTTACAAAACCATGTTTGTGTTGGTATAAAATTAATTAAGACAATAATTTTAAGTTGCCCGTCATGTTAAAAATTGACATTAAAAAGAAAAATAAGCTTTGTGAATTAATATGTTATGAAAAGTGGCAGTTTCCATTTAGAATGCTGATAAGCTGAATATGCGAAAGCACGTCATAACCAAGGCACTTCCTTCTATATCCTTAAAAAATTGGGCAAACTTCAAAGAAATGAGAAGTATTTTAAGAAGCACCGAGGTTGGCAAGTGTACATGATTCCATTTGTATATTGTATTTATCTGAAAGGCTCTCCCGTTGAGATTTAGGACTGAAATTAGATTTTTCAAAATAGTTATGTAGGTACTTCGGAGTACGATAATTTGCAGTATTCATTATGGAATTGGATAGCTTGGCGCTCCTAGTGAACTCGACCCAGAAGTATAGCTTATGCCCTATACTATAGATGGGGTATATTGTATTTGGTTAGGAGTTTGTAACATAGAGCAATAATTCCTTTAGGTATAGAAAAGGGACTCATAATCAAAAGTCTAGTCGATTTAGCCATGTCTGTCCGGCAATCCCATCCGCCCATCTGTCCGCCGTCCGTCCGTCCGTAGTATACTCTCTGGAGGTCGCAATTCTTGAGTTAGAAAAATGAAAATTGGTATACATAATCTTTGGTTGAAGAGAAAGGCTTAGTTATTGAACTGGTGAAATCCGCCACCCTAAAAATCGCTATTTTCGTTCAACAACCTCTATTTGGCAAAATTAAATTGTGTTTTTTGTACAGTTGCGATCAAAGCACAACGCTGAAATTTCGCACACACAAGATATAGGTACATCTTCTCTGAATCAAAGAAATATATTTCAGTTTGGGCGTGGCTGACGCCCACTTTTCATACAAAACCATCAATATTATTTTTATAAAATAACGACGCCTATAATAATCGAGCAAATATCCTTTAACTTGGTGGGTATAATTAGTACGTGAACATCTTGTGTATGAAAACAAACAAATTAATCTTGGGTGTGGCTGACGCCCACTTTTCATTAGAAACTATAAAATACTTATTTTTGGAAGTAAACGTTACTTGTTATAAACCCATAAGCCCAAATTTGGGTGTCTCTTAGTCGAAACTAAGAAGCTTGTGTATAAAATGACATTTTTGAATTTCGGGCGTGGCTTACGCCCACTTTTCATGTAAGAACAAAAATCATAGTTGGACTACATACTACTGTTGTTTTACAGATATGCCTTAAAATTTACTAACAATCAAAGCTCAGTTTGTGCTTTAAATTTCGTTCACAAATTTTTTTTGACACGCCCACTTTTAAGGGGCGTTTCCTTCAAAATTCATAATATGCATTTATGTTGTAATGTTTTATAACTATCGGTCACAGTTTTGAAGTAAGAAGATGAACATTTCGGTTTGTATATCTTGGTTACGTAGAAGGTTGTGGTTCAAAAATATTGTTGAATGCACCCATAATCGCTATTTCCATTCAAAATCTAGTTTTTAAAAATTTAAGTTTTGTCTCGTTTTGTTGAAATCGATCAGCAAGCTTAAAATTGAATTTTACTGAGCTCAAAGTTTTTTTAATTGCACCAGCAGTTATTGAACTTCGGCCACACATAAATTAATGTTATTTTATTTTTTTCCTGTTTCTGGAACTGGACAGCGGATGGCTGCGGGACAGTTGCTGGCTGCGGGACAGCGGCTGGCTGCATACACATAAAAAATAGGGAAGAGGGTATCTAACAGTTCTATGCAAACGTTCTGTTGATCTGGGTTATGTTTTAGAGCTTAGCTGAGTGTTTAACAGACTTATTCCTTTATAGACCATGCGTTGAATTAATAGAATTATTTGACGAAGGAAGCTTATTATTTAAATGCTCATTCCGGGACATAATTGTAGTTGAAAACTACTGTTTGTATTGATTTTTAATTTTCACAAGCAGCCTTATGTCCTCCATTTCGAAAAATTACAATATTCTGATTTACCAAGATTTACTTCTAGTTGCCACTTGTCGCGTTGCAATATCTGATAAAGCTATACGTTATTCCATCCATGTCGGGAAGTCTTAAGATCTTCCAATCATGACAAGATTTGCGACCCAAGGCATCATGAAATGAAGCGAAATTTGTCATCTGAATCCAGAAAAGGGAACCACAGTAGGCAGATATATATTCGTAATGTTCTCGACGGTCTCGACTTCCATAAACATTCAAATATTTGTATGAATTGTTCTTTTCAGCCTTTGGGTTTGATTTAATTGTCCTTGAGCACTTTTTCTCCATTTCTTTGTATAAATTACACGATTTGGTTAAAAAACTATCGAAATTTTTGTCTGGGTATTTCGAAATGTCTTAGATAAATGAAAATACTAATCTTGTAATGTCCAAGTACTCACGTGCCAAAATCTAAACTAAACCAGACGTTCTTTTCTTTTCAAGTTTGAGTACACACTCTTAAGTTGTAACACTTCAAAAGCTCTCGAGCGGCGATGGTGAAATCATTTACCTACGTAAAACAAAAATATCTAAACAAAAAAACCCTCCTTATCCAAAACAATAGATTAGTTACTTAAGTGGCACACTTATAACGGAGCGAACGGTACTCAACATGGAACTATAAAAAGCCTCATCAAAACCACACATTTTCATCAGTAAACACAAAAATGTTCAAGTTCGTAGTTTTGGTATCAGTGATCGCTTGCGCTCTTGGAGCTGCCATTCCCGAGGAATCCTTGATTCCAAATGAAGTTCCATCTGGGGATGATGGCGAACCTATTCCTGATGGATTGGTTGTCTTACCTCAATTGGATGGTCGTATTGTAGGCGGTTCAGATGCATCCATCTCCAAGTACCCATACCAGATCTCCCTCCAGAGAAGTGGCTCCCACTCCTGCGGTGGTAGTTTGTACAGCAACCGTGTAGTTGTCACTGCTGCTCATTGTCTGCAAAACGTTGCTGCCAGTTCACTCAAGGTTCGTGTCGGTTCATCCCAATGGAACAATGGTGGTGTAATTGTTGGAGTCAGTTCATTCAGAAACCACCCCAACTACAACTCAAGGACAATGGTTAACGATATTGCAGTCATTCATCTAAGCTCTGCCGTTTCTCTGAACTCCAATGTTAGGACCATTGCTTTGGCCAGTTCTGCACCATCCCATGGAACCAATGCCGTCGTAACTGGATGGGGAACGCGTTCATCTGGAGCATCTAGCCTTCCATCAACTCTTCAAAAAGTTGACGTCAAGATTGTTGGAAAGTCTCAGTGTGCTTCTAACTCATATTCATATGGATCCAGCCAGATTAGGGAGACCATGATCTGTGCAGCTGCTCCCGGAAAGGACTCATGCCAAGGAGATTCTGGTGGCCCATTGGTTGCCAACGGTGTCCAAGTTGGTGTTGTTTCTTGGGGTTATGGTTGTGCCCAGTCCAACTACCCAGGAGTCTACTCTGATGTCGCTGCTCTCAGGTCTTGGGTTCAATCTAATGCATAAGCAGGAGTGTTATAATAATGTTTTAAATTTGCTTTGAAAATAAAATCGTTGAATCAAATTTGTTGGTTGTAATGTTGGCTTTATAAGTAACTTAACAAATCTGCCCCAATATTTTGACAAACTGGTGAGGATTTAGGACTTTCGTCATAAATAGATATAAACTGACGCTTCGGTAGTTGAAGCTTAAGGCTGGAAAAACATTTTAATTTGTTTGCTTACGTAACCAGTGGCAGAGTGTCTGGTTCGTGAAACTGTTATACGTTAAAGTTCCTGGGTCAATCCTGACTCCACTTTAGATTATTCTTTCGGTTCTGCCCCTTGTAAGGAAGTGGCAAGTCCTTCTGAGTACGAATTGTAGAGAAAAATGAATTTCTAGAAGTCGTTCGGATTCGGTAACGCGTTGTTGTTCTTTCAAGAATTGTTGGATCTGTATAACTGTTATACTTGGTTAAATCTATGAATGTCAGGCTATCACAAAACTTTATGATTAAAAAAATAAAAACATTCTTAAATCTTCGGAACAAGGAATTTAATGTTGAAACCTAAAAGTGGAAATCCTGTGACTCCGTGTCAACAGCTATCCATCTTATTTCCCACTTACCTAAAATTAAACTTCATTCATGACACCTGTCATTCCTGTAAATGGGGAATCGCATAGCATAAGTAAACGAAAAATAGGTATAGCTATAAAATATCTGCATAATCAAACAGCCTTGAGAACATTATACTCCAGTCCCCTCACAATTTTTTACGATTCTTGGTTAAAGGAACAAATAAAAATAAAGTATAGAAATAGTATACTAGCACCATTCAAAATATATTCCAGTGTGAAAATAGCTGTATTTCATATTTGTTTACTATTTTCAGTCCCAGTCCCCGATTTACACGCAACAAAATAGGCATCAAGAGGCCCCCTTTCGCACCTCTAATCAATAATATTGAAAATGGACGCATCAGCACCAGCACCAGCACCCGCAACAGCGACAACGGCGGCAGCAGCAGCAGCAGCTAAACGTATACAAATTGAAAAAGCACAAAACTTTATGCGTCAATACCGGGATCCAGAATCGCGTGAATTGAAGAAGTTATCGGCAAACCAATTTATGGACGTATGGAGCCACTATGACAAAGATGGTGAGTACCTACAACCTATACATAGTGTGTTCCTTTTCACTTAATCAATTGCTGCCAGATGTTACAACGTTAATTTTTGTCTTTATGTCGACACCTAAATAGACAAATAAAAATGGTATTACTTAGGCAGGGCATTAAATAATAAATAATATACAAATAGATGGTGACCCTCGGCGCCAGGAAAGCCCTCGCAGTCGATACAAAATTAGTATAACCCATAGGCTCTTTTTATATAATTTATTGTTTTTTCGGATTTCGAAACATTTTTTGAAATAACGATACGAATTTATAATTTCAGGAATTATTAAAAAAAGCAGTGTTTTAGGAAAAATAAAACGCACGTGTACCTTCGTACATATATGGACATACATATTCATGGAAGGTCCTTTTTAATTGCGTTATAGGGCAAGTACTGGTTCCGTGCAGGAAAAAAACCTAGGTTTTAATCAAACATGACATTACGATGATAGAGAAGCTCAAATAAGTGCTTTTCGCCATACCGTCCGTCGTCGTCGGTCTGTCTGTGCGGACGTGAGCTTTTTCACGTCAAACTACATCCTAAACCGCTTGACGCATTTTCTTAAAACTTCATAAATAGTTCTCGATAAGAAAGGTAAATCATCTTAAGTCTATTCTTAACGTTTTTCAGGAGAGCAAAAAAACTGTAAAAAGATGCTTTCCAAAAAACTTTTTTTAATTTTTTTTTGGTTTGCATGTGGGAAAGTATCTTAAGTCAACTTAATACGTTTTACCTTTTTACAATCATAACAAGCTCTCGAAGAGTAAAATCATCTAAAGTCTTTTTAATTTTTTTTATTCAATTCAACACAACATCTTATCTGGACTTAAGATATTTTACACTGTGTCAGAATACAATATTTTCCTACATAAGATAAAATTGTTTCCTTAATAAAAAGAAAAGGCAATTAGATAGAAGAATACGTATGAGACTTTTTCTATTTCGTTTTAGCCCGGCTCAAACTGATACCTTTCAATTAATTTTTTTTCCTCAAAAACAGGTTTAACGATTTTCATAAAATTCAAAATTTAAGAAAACTAAGACATTTTTGATAATACTGCCGTTTTTGTCTTAAATGGTCATAACGGAAATCAGGTTTAATAGGTTTCTTTTTTTAAATGACGATAAGTTCGCAACGGCTTGAAAACTTTGTCTGGCGTATTTTTTCAAAACTTTAAAAACTTTAGGATGGTATTGCAATCTTTTCACTGAAGCCTACGATGGCTCCCATACAACGAGCCGTTCAGTTTTAGCCAAATTTTTTTTTTTTAATTTTCTAAGAAACGGCTCTAACGATTTTGATTTAACTTTGTGTTTAATACTATTTAAAGTGTTCATAAGAAAACTGCATTTGAAGTTTTTGGCTAAAAATGCAAATAACGGAAATTTGGTCAAAAAAATCGAGGTTTTAATCAAACATGACATTACGATGATAGAGAAGCCCAAAAAAGTGGTTTTCGCCATACCGTCCGTCGGTCTGTCTGTGCGGATGTGCGGATGTGCGTATGTGCGTCTGTGCGCTTTTTCACGTCATGCTACAGTCTAAACGGCTTGACGGATTTTCTTCAAACTTGATATATAGCAGTTTCGAGAAAAACGGTTGTCGAGATTTTTTTTATTTCGTCTTAGCCCGGCTTAAACTTGTACCTTTCAAGTAACGGTTTTTTTCAATTTGGATTTTTTCGAAAACGACTATAACGATTTTGATTAAACTTAAAATTTAGCCAACTTTAAGCATTTCGAACAAAACTGCGTTTTTGCTTTTGGCTCAAATGGTCGTAACGAAAATCAGGTTTAAACGGCTTTTTTTCAAATGGCCATAAGTTCGCAACGGCTCGATTGATTTGACTCAAACTTCGTTTGGCATAGTTCTTTAAAGTCTTCTATATGATGGCTTTATACATTTTTCAGTAAAGCCTTTCTAAATGGTAGCTCTCATACAACGAGCCGTTCAGTTTTAGCCAACTTTTTTTGGTTTTTTCTAATTTGCTCAAAAATGGCTCTAACGATTTTGATTAAACTTTGTGTGTTATATTTTTTTAGTGTTCTTAAGAGAACTGCGTTTTTAGTTTTTGGCTAAAAATGCAAATAACGGAGATCTGCTCTTAACGGCTTTTTTTCAAATGGCCATAAGTTGTCAACGGTTGCATCGAAGTCACTCAAACATTGTTTGGTATAGTTCCTTACAGCTTCCTACCAGATGGCATTGATTTTTTTTCGGTTTCTCTTTTTTAAATGGTGGCTCCTGTACAAAGAGCCACTAGATTTTGGCCAATTTTTTCGTTTTTTCTAATTTACTCAAAAACGGCTTCCCCAATTTTTATGAAACTTTGTATGTAACATACATAGAATACTTCAAAGAAAACTGCATTTTTAGTTTTTGGCTACACATGATAATAGCGGAAATTGCTTTTAACAGTATTATTAATTTGGCCATAAGTGGACATTTTTATCATTTATAACACCCAAAAGATAACGCCTTAATTTTAAATATTAAAGGTTTCTTAACGTTAGCTCCCGTATATCGGTTTTTCCAGTTTCAGTCAAACTTTTTTAGGTTTTATCAAATTTTTCAAAAATGAGTTCTTCTCATTGGTCGAAAAGTTTGTTTTCATCGTACTATTGCACCCACAGAGCAAGTACGTGCGACCCAGTCGTGCATTTTATTACAAATGGCTATAAGTTGGCAACGGTTTTATCGAATTTAGAGTAAGTGTGCCAAATATGGCCCACCCTTAACATTTTCTTAAATAAAACTATACATTTAAGTCTCATTCATTTATTTTTAAAACAGGCTAACAAATTATTTTTACTTTAGTCTTTAGAAACTATAATTGAAAAAACATAAAATAAGTTTCAAATATGGACCAGCGGTACCTACATAAATATTTGAAATAATGTTGTTTTAACATGCAGAACATGCAGAACTCATAAATAAAATATTGCTTTTCATTGACAGCCATGATTCCTTACAACAACAAAAAAATAAAATCAAAAAAAAAATCTAGTTTAAGCTATGTTTCAAATATGGTCCACTGGTTTATATCAACACCCGGAGTAGGTCATATTTTCGACACTATGCAAATTTCACTATTTTTTAATTTTTAACACACTCAATTGATTGCAACCAAATTTTTATTTTCACATTTTATGACATAAAATATAACACTTTGTTTATTACGAAAAAACTTATTAAATTCCAATTCACCCAAAAATATTATAACGAAAACGAATAAAATTAACCAAATGCGCTCACTCCCACCACTGTTCAACTACTGTCTCCAAAACACAATGATGCAATGTCGGTTTGAATAAGTTTGAACTGAACAGTTTTTTCAATGCCTAATGTTTTATTCATAAAATATTGCAGTGGGCCCTATTATCTACGTGGGCCATATTTTCGACGAGCCAGAAAATGTTGGCCAACATTTTTTCGTATTTTTCTAAATTGCTCAAAAAAGGCTCTAAACTACTTTTGGGCGATTCCATTTTCGCGGGTGCAACATTTAGACGCTTTGAAGGCTTTTTACTAATACAGGTAAAGCTCGGAAAATAGAACTCGCGGAAATAAGAATCGCTTGGAAATTAGAACATTTTATATAACGTTAACAGCTTGAAAATTAGAACATAATATTCTAATTTTCAAGCTTTAGAATAGTAGCTCAGAAAAACTTATGTTTTGTTTCGAAAACACTATGTAGGCGTGTAAAAATCTATCGGTATTAAATTTTTTCTTGCCATTAAAAAAAAAACCCTTCATATTGAATTCAACTGAATTCCCAACAATGGAATGCAAACTTTACGCATGGATCCTACGATTATGTTATGGTTTTTTTTTAATAGGTATACAAAATAATTCAGTCTTGAACCCACTATTTTTAATTTTAACGATACATATATTTAGATTTAAGACTAATGTACCAGGTAAGTATTGATCTCTTCTGTTAAAAAAAAACGCTTGGAAATTAGAAACATTTGAAAATTAGAATTCGCCAAAACTTTTTTATTCTAATTTTCTAGTTTTGCCTGTAATATAAAAACATTTTTAATGAAATTATTCTTCCAAGGGTAACATTTTCAATTATTACTTTTTGTTACTAACAAATTCAATAGAATATATACATATACATAGCCGTGAGGAAGGTTTAAAGTGCTATTGCGGGTGCAACCAAATCGACCAGACCTTCCCAGATTCTAACACACAAACACAAAAGTCTGTTAGTTTTGAAACATTTATTTAATAAAACCTTTATTTTTCGAAAGACTACAAATAAAACTACCATTCATTAGTCAAAAATTAAAGAAAATAAAAATAATTAAAAAAATAATGGAATTTTTAAGCGATCGCGGGTGCAACCCGTCTAAAATATGGTGTGCTGGTACTCGTACTGGTATCTCTGATTCGATACTGAGGGCACAGATACATCTTTGTGTACAGAAAGAGCTACCAAATCTTCTTCCTCCCAATCACTTTCTATTTCAGTGGCAGTTCTTAAAACCAATCTGCTCTTGAGATGTGACTGCGAGGTTCGCGCAACAGAAATGCTGTTGCCCTCTTCAGATTGGAAGAAATGTTTGGATTGAATACCTGGTATATTTTTCAGCCCTTTAAACTTTTCATCCAATATGGCCTTCTTTTCTGGGACTTGTTCTTTTGAAATGAAAATAAAGAAAATGTTCGTAGAGAGACTGCGTGCCAGGTCGTAGAATTCTTGGGCACTATTAACTATTGCCCTGCGTGACTTAACAGCTACCCACACGGATCTTTTTACACTTCCCCCGATTCCGTCAACGGCACCTTTGCCATGTGAGGCAGCGAAAAAGTTCCATCGAGGTGAATAAATCCCTGGTCCATTTTGAGATCATGAGCGGCGCAATTATTGCTGAAGACATATATGGACGTAATATCATCAGTTATCGACTTGATGTACTGCAAAATCTTCAGCAGAAATAGATAAATAGTGTATTTATCACTTACTATGACGGTTGAATAGAGTTTGTCGATAGTCCAAATACAGTACGTGAAAAGCGTGACTTGCCCATGAGACCAATGTGCTGATTGTATTTCGTCTTGACTGATCAGCGCATAGTTCTCGGCAAAGTCTATTTGAACAATGGCTTTCTCGTTGGTCAGGTTTTGTTTTGCATTTTGAAAGTACTCTGACTGAACATTTTTAACAAAAAAATGCAGCTTGAATTTAGCAGTGCCTTCACGGAGTTCGTCTAGCGATTCATGAAAAGGTTTGCTAACTAAAATCTGTTTTGGCCTCTGATACTGAAAAATCCATGCCTTCCAACTAACACTGGGATCGGAATCTAGGGTAATATCCCATACAATCTTCATTATCCACACTACACGATACCTGCTTGAGCAGTTCTCGGTGGGTTTTCGGAAAATCTGTCACGTGCTTTGAAATAGCAAGAAGAAGATTAATGTAGTTTGAGTGTGTTGTACATACACAAACAATATGAGGAGTGTCGTTGATAGGCAGAATGTAAGCAGGTCTCTCTTTATAAAAAAGAGTCTTACCAACAGATATTTCGGGAAAAGTTGTTTTAAAGAGTTCAAAGGCTTCCAAATGCTCATAATCATTGTTCTCTTCTGGATCCTCATTTTCGTTCCCGTGTTTGACTTGATCGATTTCGCATCTTTCATCCCAGGCATTTGTCTGCTTATATCATCCCTAGCATAGAAATCACAAATCTGATTTTTGACTTGATCTGTCAGCTTCCGAGGTAGTGCTTTAGCTGGTTCATTTTTGTCGGATACATCAACTTGGAGCTCAGCAGCAATTTTTTTCACAACTTCAACTGCCTTAGAGGGACTAGCAGGCAGATTGCGCTTCACTTTTGCCACAGCTTTTCCCAATGTGCGAGGACTGCTGTATGAAGAGCATGTTTTTTTAATATCTTCTTCTTTGCGACGCTTCCTAGTCAACCGCATTCTTTCTTTTGATCTTATTCTGGCCAGCTTTTTCAAATCAGCATCTGCATTCATTTTTCTTTCCATTTCTTTCCTCCTTTTCAAATCACGAGCCTTTTCTCGACTAAGATGGTCTGCATGAAGTTCTGCATTTTTTTTTAGTTTTCTTCTATATTTTTGCGAAGCGGTCTCCGTTTGTTGCTCTTCATTTGGTTGATCTTTCAATCAAAACAGAGCAAATTATTAAAATGTATAATGTTAAGTCGGAAAAATGTTGCACCCGCGAATCTAACATCGCGATCGCGGGTGCAACCAACTTGAGTCAACGTACTTATTTCAATTAGACTTACCTTAAACTTCTTTTTTCAGCTAATTTAATTTAACCTTTTAATTGTCCTTACTTTTACAAGGCCTTAAAACACTAGCACTTTATTTCTTAGAGAAAACCAAACTTTCAAATTTTTTATATCGCGGGTGCAACAAACTAACGACCTAGTAAACAAATGTTGTCACTGTAAAATTAACGGGTAAATATAACACATCAACCTGTTGCAATATTGTTTAGCGCGGGTATTGCCAGGCACCGATTTTCAGACTTCATCAAACCTTCGCAGGACAATATTTCTAAGTGCAAACAAAATTTAAATATAAACTTTTACACAAAAAAATGTGTTTTGGTAAACGGTTTAGATGTTTTTCCTTACATTGACATCAATAAGGGCAACAAATACTGTAAATTCAAAATTGATGTCCAAATTCGTCTATAGCGGAATCGCCCTTTTATTAAAATTTGTATGTAAATTAACATGTAGAAGGCTTCGAAGAAAACTGCAGTTCTAATTTTTGGCTACTAATGATAATAACGGAAATTAATTCTAACGGTTTAATTAAACGGGTTATAAGCGGACAAAGACACTAACGAAATGGCTTATACTTGCTGAGTCATCTTTCATAGTACGCAAAACATGACACACATTTTTAATATGAAAGGTTTCTTAAAGGTAGCTCCCGTATACCGGGTTTTCTAGTTTTAGCCAACATTTTTTAGTTTTTTATAAAAAAATTTCAAAAATGATTTTTTAACAATTTTCATTTAATTTGTGGGTGTATTTTTTGGGAGTATTTAATTGATAACTGCGTTCTTTCGCTGAGAATACAAGTACCTTATGGACAACTCTATACAAACAACTTAGTGCCATTGGAAGTCTTAGTTTTACGAAATAACTGGCAAATTAACGTATCTATTTTATAACACTTTCAGTATGCTCAAAAACACTTTCAAGAAACCCCAGTGAAATTCTATACTATTGCTCCTGTCCGAATCTTATCACAGTTCGCTCACAAATTGTATTCCTTAATAGACTTGCGACTTGATAAAATAAAGGAGTGAGGCTTATAAATTATTTTGAATAATAAAAATGTTTGTGTCGGTCGAACACCGTCCTGTTGTTCCTTGTCTCTACGTACTTAATCGCTTTTTCCAGTGCGCTCCATTTAAATTCCTACCCTAAAACAGTTCCATTTCCACCGCAGTACACGCAGAAGTAGAAATGCCCATCAATACAGTATTGAGCCTTGCTTTGGAGGTATAGTCACGTACAGAAATTGTTTGCATAGCAAGCCGTAGGCCTAACACGAATATGAAATGCTGTAGCCCCTTCAAATCGAAGGGTGGGGGACCCCAGTTTCGTCATTTAAACACTGCAAACCAATTTTTCTCTTAAATCATTTTCTTAAATGTTTGGGTTGTACCTATTAAAGCAGGTCAAGGGTAGTCATAACCCCTTCTAAGTACGTTATTATAAAAGAAAAAAAAAACCTCATCAATAACCCACGTCTCTGTTCACGCTCTATCTTCGTTAAAAGGCTCACACAGTTATTTTTTTTTTTTTTCATTTCTATAATCCGGATATAAAGTGAACATGGGTTTCTGCCCCATTATTGGTATCTACGAGTATGATATAATGTAGAAACTTGTCGGGTGGTATAGTATCTTACATTTTAATTGACCATTTGTGGTGTTTAAATCCAATGTATTAAAAAAGTTTTTGTCAGTGATGGGAACTTTTGGGTTCTAAAAGACGAAACTTTCTGTATTTGCAGACTCATGGATACAATGGGTAAACATCGATATTTATATCTTAATTTGCATCCTTTCTTATGAATAGTTATGTGTGTTTCATATACGCCCACAAGCCAACATAAAAAAAGCAACTTGTGGATTTAATGGTACTTAGTGCCTTAACAGTGTTGGTGTTTATTCAAATAATGTATACCGCACAGTTCCAAACTATTATTATGAAGTTCATACTCATAATTTCTCAAGCATTGTGGTTGAGAAACTTTGTTCTCCGGCAGCTACATCTTCGGTTTAATTTGCATATTTACATATATCCACCCTCGGGACTTTTGCAATTCAAAGTTGCTAGGAGCTGCAACAAGGCATTATACAAAATAGGAGCAACCATCTTCAAAGGTATATACAACCCTGCAAAGTTGACGGAACATTTTTAAATGATCAGTTTTCGTGCCATTAATTTTCAACAAATACGTACAACTTAATTTGACGGCAACGACACAATCGATAAAAATACTTGAGAACCTCAAAAACTCCAAGAAAGAAATACGGTTGAGCAAATTAAAAAACTTTTGATTGCTAGTTTGAACTTGATTCATGTTTTTTTTTTTTTTTTAATACGCACATTTCAAGGGGATATGACTACTCTGTAAATGTTTTGATTAAGGAGAATAAGGAGTGGTAAAAGAGGAGAACCTGATGAATATTTGGTTTGAATCAATGAAGCACACAATTAGATGGAATTAAAACAGCCATAACCAGAATAAAAACGAACTAAGTAGCTAAAGCCGATGGACTACAAGCGGAACTGGTTTAACATGCCATAGATGACCTGATCAGGAGCATGCACCTGCTGCTGCTCATCGTAAGAAAGTATGCCCGACGATTAGAATCGCAGTACAATTTGCCAGATCCACAAAAAAAAAAGAGACTGCCTACTTTTCACCAACTAAAGAGGCACAAGTCTTACATCGCTTATAAGATCCTGTCAAGGGTTTTATGTGAACGTCTGAAGCCGTTTGCTGATGCTCTAATTGGGCCTTACCAATGCGGCTTCAGACCTATGGAAAATCTACGACCGGTTAAATTTTCACATAACTCCAGATCCTGGAGAAAACCTAGGAATTCAACATCGATACCCAAAACCAGTTCGTCGATTTTAAAGCAACCTACGATAGTGTTAAGAGAGTTGAACTGTATCGTGCTATGTCCAACTTTAGAATCCCTGCTAAACTGATACGCCTTATTTGGATGACGTTGAAAAATGCTTGCTGTTCCGTCAAATTTGGTATGGACGCTACTAAAACTTTTGAAACCACCATAGAGGGCTAAGTCAAGGCGACGCCGACGCACTGTCATGCAGCTGTTTTAACATTGTGCTTTAAAAATGTAATACGGAACACCCATGCCAGCACATCGCGCACCATATTAAATAAATCGACACAATTACTTGGGTTCGCAGACGACATTGACGTGATAGGAAGACATCATAACCGGTGTCTATACTACAATGGAGTCAGCAGCCCACCACCGACTTGGTCAGAACGTCACAATTGATAGGTATAACTTCGAGGTGGTCAGTAAATTTGTCTAACTGGGTACTACTGTAAACATAGCAACAACATCAGCGCTGAAATCAAACGCAGACTAATTCTTGCCAATCGCTGTTTCTTTGGGCTGCAAACGCAAATGAGGAATACTTACTTACTTAAGGTGGCGCAGACAGTGCATTGTGGACCACGGCCTCAACCAACAATCCTCGCCAGCTAGGCCGGTCCCTAGCCAGTAGCATCCAGTTGCGCACACCAAGTTGGTTGAGGTCGTTTACCACTTGATCGCGCCACCTTAGATGGGGTCTTCCAGAACTGCGTCGGCACTCCGGGTTGGAATTGAAGACTCGTCGGGCAGGAGCGTTTTCGTCCATACGCTCCACATGACCCAGCCATCTAAGCCGCTGAATTTTCAGCTTCTTAACCAAGTCAATGTCGCTGTATAGCCTGTACAGTTCGTCACTGAATCTTCTCCTCCATACTCCATTGATACATACAGGCCCGAATATCACCCGAAGAATCTTTCTCTCAAAGCACCCCAGCCTGTATTCATCCGATTGTGTCAGTGTCCACGCTTCTGCCCCATACAGCAGGACTGGGATGATAAGAGTCTTGTATAGTGTCTCCTTGGTCCTTTGAGAGAGGGCTTTACTACTAAGATGCCTTCTTAGCCCGAAGAAACAGCGATTGGCAAGAGTGATTCTTCGACTGATCTCTTCACTGATGTTGTTCTGAGAGGTTATAGTGGAACCCAAATAGACAAAGTCCTTGACAACCTCAAAGTTATATCTGTCCATTGTGACGTTTTGTCCGAGCCTACGGTGATGATCTACTTCACCCGAGGACAGCATATACTTTGTTTTATCTTCATTTACAGCCAGACCCATTCGAGCCGCTTCCACTTCAATACTTGCGAATGCTCCACTGACAGCGCGCTTCGTTCTTTCAATAATGTCAATATCATCAGCATAGCCAAGTAATTGAACGGATCTAAAAAAAATCGTACCGCTGGTGTTGACATGCGAGTTGCATACGATTGCCTCAAGAATGATGTTGAAGAGGTTACATGACAGCGCGTCAACGGTTGACTTACCGGGCCTGAAACCACACTGATAGGGGCCAATCAGTTCACGTGCGAAAGGGTTCAGACGTTCACACAGAATGGCCGACAAGATTTTATAGTCGACATTTAGGAGACTTATACCTCTGTAGTTGGCGCAGCTTAGAGTATCTCCTTTCTTGTGGATAGGGCACACAATGCTGAGGTTCCATTCGGCAGGCATACTTTCATCCGACCAGATTGTACAGATGAGTTGGTGTATGCTCCTGACCAAGGCATCTCCCGCTGCTTTGAAGAGTTCAGCCGTAAGGCCATCAGCTCCAGCAGCCTTGTTGGACTTTAGTTTAGATATTGCTATCCGAACTTCTTCTTGGTCTCGGGAGGACGGAAATTTTGTTCATCATCATCCAAATCAAATGGATCATTCTGCCTGACAGCGATTAGTTGGTTGTCTTCCCCGTTTAACAGTCTGCAGAAGTGTTCTTTCCAAATTCTCAGCATCGACCGTGTATCTACAAAGACATTCCCACCCTCGTCTCTACATGCTTCCGCTCGGGCTTTGTAACCCTTGGACGAATGCTTCACCCTTTGGTAGAACTTTCGAACATTGTTTCTGCCGTAGCACCCCTCAATAGATTCAACCATTCGTTTTTCCAGTTCTCTTTTTTTTCTTCTGAAAAGCCGATGTTCCTCTTTCCTCTTTTGCTGGTACACCGCACGGAAAGCGCTCTTGGCAGCTCTAGTTCTGGCATTCAGAACTGCATGATAGGCTTCGTCTTTGGCCAAGTGTGCGAGCCTGCACTCATCATCAAACCAGGTGTTTCGTTGTGGTCGCCTAATGAAACCCAAAACATCCGTGGCAGCGGTTTTGATGGCCATTTTGCAATGTTGCCACTGGGCCTCTGGGTTTGGCGCAGGCGCCGGGCTTGTCAAGAGATAAGAGGAGACATGATTGGCAAAGATTGTGGCGGTCTCTTGCGATTGTAACTTCGCAACATCAAACTTTCTCACAGTGGATGTTCGGTTCTGCGGTTTGGCGTCTGGTGGAGATCCGCATTCGCACTTTAGCTACAACAAGGTAGTGGTCCGAGTCTATGTTGGCCCCTCTGAAAGTGCGGACATCCATGACACTGGACGCATGTCTGCTATCAATTGCAATTTGATCAATTTGGTTGACGGAGACCGCCAGGTCCCCTTGTGTATATTGAGGTGTGGGAAGTATGTGCTAGCTAAGATGACACTTCGCCCCGCAGCAAAGTCGATTAGCCTGTGTCCGTTACCGGAAGTGTTGTCGTGCAGGCTATGCTTTCCGACTGTCGAGCCAAAGCTACCCTCTTTTCCGATTTTGGCGTTGAAGTCACCAAGAATAATCTTAGTGTAAATGAGGAATAAAGCCCTATTATCAAGAAGAACCAAGGAGACACTGTATAGGACACTTATCCTGTCTTGCTCAATTGCCTTGAATATTAAGCCAATCTCTATTTTCTGAAAGGGTATGGTTAGACCTTTTAAAAAGTATCTCCAAAACTGCTCCACTCCTTCAAACTCCTTGTGTCGTTAAACTTGAGCTGCGTTTACACATAAACATTTTTGGCGGGATTTACTAGGAGCTTTAATTTGTTGCACCACTTGAACAATCAATTATTCATTAATTGGAGTTTTCCAGGATAACGATGGCATCTACAATTGAATAAAATTTGATTTGATAGTAATGCGCCATCTTGCAAAACCTTTTCTATATTATCGACAAACAAAATGAGTACAAAACTGCAGCCTAGATACTCTATGTATCTAGGCTGCAGTTTTGTCTCAATCCTTTTTCTTGTTACCAATGAAATATTTCAGCTGTTTTTGGGTGAAAGAAAATTTTCGAGTGGTTCAGAAATTTTTTTATTCGATTTATTGTTGATTTTCCGAACAATCCTCCACAGTCCTCCCTTGTTCTTTGAGAAAACATATTTCTTTTTGTATCCTTTAAAACTTCCTCTTGATATTTATTCATGGTATTGGTGGTTTTTTTTTAAAGTAATTTTTCTTTGGAAATCTTCGAAAAACCTTTCAGCAGAAAACTGTACATTTTGTATCGAAACATTTTATCGGAGGATATTTGTGTAATTGGTATTTGGGCTTACATTGCACTGGTATCGAGTTCTTAACCATTTGATCAAATTCCGCCAAAGTGTTCACAGTTCAACGGTCGATATGGTTTGGGGCCACCAGATCTTCAAAATAAACCACAAAAAAGGTCTAAGCACCGCAAAAGTTGAACAAGAACTGTCACGATTTGCGTGTGATGGATACACTCAGTGTTGTAGTATTTACTCGTATCATCAAAATATTTCTTTTATGACAAACAGTTTATATAGAATGAAGGAAGTCGAACGTGCCGCATCGTCGAAAACGCCCCACCCTTCCCTACAAAACGTACGTTTGTCAAAATCAATTGAGACATTGAGAGACTTTGAAGGGACAGGAATCAACTAATTTTGATTGTGAAAATAATATAAGAGACCGAACTAACAAGTAAATAGACTCGTCGTTTTTTAAAAGAACACTTTCGGTTTTCCGCTAAGAGAGCATGATGGTAAATTTAAATTCTGTTAACCCCTTATATCAAGCACAATACATACTTATCCAACTCGATTTCAAGATTGATTCTACTTTACGATGAGATAGTATGCATAACATACTGTTTTTATAACCACGGACCAAGAAGATACAGACCGCCAACTCACCATATGGTCTCTCTTTTTGCAACCAAGCTAAAAATCAGCTGATATGCCATTTATTTTGAGAGTGTGACGCTCTCCCTTGCTTTAAAACCCATTTAGCAAACACACCTAAAAAATAAATGGCATACGCAGGTATAGTTGCCATTACAAAATGCACAGAGAGAGATGTACACGTATTCACAGACTGGAAAAAATATTTCGAGGGTGTTTCAGGCAAGAGGAGTACGAGTTGGCGGTCTGTATATGGTCTGTGTTTATAACAATCAAATCAGCGGTGAATCCAGTACTACTCGTAGATGCAGTTGAGTGTGCCGATATACGAATACGAAAGCCTTCTCGAATGGCCATTCATTAAAAATCATTAATAATTGTTCCATTACCATCCTGACAGGAGAGTCGTCACTCATAAGTGCAAAGTGCAATAATTGTTGAATAGACTTTGATGGAGGAGAAAATTGGCATTTTAAAAGACTGGCTCGACAAATGCTGTTTTCGTTTCAATAGAAAAGAGACCCTTGAGCTGAATCACTTCATATGTAGTGAGCGAGTGAGTGAAATGCATTCGGTATCGCAGGGTCGGATTTTTGAGGTCTAGCGGCCCTGGGGCGACAAAGAAGTGGAGCGCCCTCCCCCCACCCCCAGTTTATTTCCCAAATAAAATGAAGAAATTTTTCACTCGAGTTTGTGAAATAAAGTAAACTCTTAGCGTTTAGCATAAATATACGTACCTAATCGAAAACGAGAATCATCTGAAATCAAATTTTAGAGTTAACGAACGGAACCTTCCGAGCTTTTTTCGCTGAAAAATCGCTGAAATCCAGTTCCCGAGGTAGATCACTTTCAATGCTTAGGAGCGATAGCTTTGATAAACGGTTTGTTCCCATCGTGGTTCACAGCCTAGTTCTATGATTTTCATTTTTGAAAATGAGTGCTCTCCAGTGCAATTCGACACCATCAAAACTAAATAAATTGTCAATGCAATATCGAGGTTTGGGAATGTAGCTCTAAAATTTTGGTCTTCGAGAATTTGGTAGTAAAACAGCTCCGGAGATTTGTCTTTTCCATAGTCCTTTTTGTAGGTACAAGTTGGTCAAAGATACAAATTGAACCAAGACTAGGTTCTAGATCATCCTTGAACACTTTCACCAATGCCTCTGCTGCAGAGTGCAAATTTTCAGTCAGAAAAACACACAGCTGGTCGGCGACCAAGGGCTCGGGGATAAAGACGGATACTCTGTGTTTTTCTCCTTCGGTGACAGATTTGCGTCTTGCACTTTCCTATAATCGAGCGGATTCAACCTAACATTTCGTGTCCTCGTGTGTGATTTGATTGTACCTATTGATCAGTGTGGGCTATTTTGTTGGCTGCTTCCTCGTATTTATCAAAATTGTTTCCTTCAGGAAAAAAAATCGAAGCAGATTTGAAGAAAAAAGTGAAGTAGATTTCAAAATTAACCTTTTTTATAAAACCTACATCTAGGGGGGGCTATTTAGTGGTTTATTTTTAAATCGTATGTTATTTTGACATAGACAGATGTTTCCCGCTCGAAATCTTGAAAGATAGTCAGTATCATACCACCGCGGAAGGAAATGAGTGTCTTTATGCTTGAACAGCGTTGGAAAATATTGAAAACTTATTTCCAAAGTGAATGCTGTGTAAGTTCGTTGGGGCTAAGAGCAGCTTGAATTGGACAACGATTTTCGGCAAAAAATCAACTTTTCTGACGAGGCGCATATTCATCTCGGATGCTACGTTAACAAACAAAATGTCTCGGGAAAACTCGCCCGTTGTTGTCGAGAAGCCAATGCATCCACAAAGAGTGTGACAGTTTGGTTCGGATTGTAAAGTGGGTTCATCGTTCATTAGACCATTTTTGTTCGAAAATGAGGCTGGGAACAACGTTTCGGTCAACGGTGTCCGTTACAGAGCAATATCAAAACATGGATTTGGACGACCTCTGCTTCATGCAAGTTAACGCGCTATGAAACATAGCCCAGGGAGTAGATTTTGCCTTTTTCTGTAAAATTGAAGTAGGTTGAAACAGATATTTTTAAAATAAAGCAGATTTCAGTATTTTGGTGATAGTGCGAAGTAGGAAGTAGATTTTAAATTTTTTTGATAAAAAGAAGCAGATCTACTTCAATTGAAGTAAAGTGGTAGCGCTGATTCGGGTCCTGCAACATCATGTTTGTAGCCCTGAATCGCTCCAAGATATTGTTCCAAAAGATTGCAAGTAAAGCGGTTTCGAGACGACTCATCTTTTGTAGAAGGTGCGAGCTTCATTCGTCATGATATCTTTTTGCTCTTTATCGGAAGATATACTGCTCAGACCTCATAGCCTCTTTGATTTCCGAATAGCAGTCGACAGTGGCCTTCGTAGCTTCAGCTTGACAAGACCAACGAGCGTTGCTATGCTTTTTTAGAACGTAAAACTGTCCGCATGTTTTCTTCGATAATTTCTCAATAAGAATTCGTATATAAATTCTGAACAAAGTCAAAGAATTGAATCGCCGATGGACAATAGTAAAGGAAAAAGCTTGACTGATCTTTTAGTTTTTGTTTGTGTAGATTTGTATTTTCATTTATTTTATAGACCAGAGTAAAAATTAGAAAAAAAAAACAATTTTTTTGCAAAATTTGTCAACGATATAGATGAACAATTTGAAAAAGAAGCCTCTTATGTTGGCTCCTTCTTTTGTGGAGGCCCTAGGGCAGTAGCCCCGGAAGCAATCCCTTACATCCGGCCCTGCTTTACCCGGATCGATTTGTCCCTTTTTGATTTACAGACATTTAAAACCAATAAACATCGGTATCTCCTTTTATTTCCTATCCAATTTTCCCAAACTCTCGCACTGTGGTAATTCACGTTAATGGTTTTAATAACCCCTTTAGTGAGCGCAAATTATTAAAAATTGATTCTGTAATGACAACTGTATAGCAATTTTATCGCAGGACTAAATGACTGCATGATTCTAAAATGCTGACTAACTGTGTGTAGTGTTGAGACTTGGATATATACTTTTTTGTCCACTCCTTGAACACTATCTAATATATCCTTATACACTTACCCGCACTTTCCTCATGTTTAACTTGTACATACATATATTAAACACCATGTGACCTGAGCTAGATAATATACAACAATGTCATCAACTTCAAACGAACCTGTAGGGATTTTGATTCCATGCTACTCTACAATCTACATTAATATTAGCTATGTAAAAACTTTATTTCCTTATCCTCCATTTGAAATAAAGTTGGACTTTTAAAAGTCAATAATTAGTCGGCCCACATATTCGTGTTGTAATTCCGGTGAGGGTAAAATAATTTGTTGTGAGATAAGAATTTTTTTTCCACTAAACGTGAGTGTTAAGGCCATTACACGGCGATGAATAAAATATTTTATCTGTTCAATTCCAGTAAGTTTAGTTGCCTGTATGGAAACTTAAAATGTATATAAATGACCATGCCCGTAATTTTCTGAATTATAATTTGTATATCTACATTATATAGTAGGTAAAGGTATAGTGCCGTTGTATGTTATTGAATCTACTAAATAATAAATCAATTTCATAGGTATAAGGAATCTATAGGTAGGGACATAAGAACGGTATCTATTAGTGTTTTTGTCTGCTGGATTTTTCTTCTAGAATCTAGATAGTGTGAGTTGGGTTGTTGTGTAGGTACCATGATCTAGGGGAAGCAGTTTTTACATATTTTGATTAAGGAGTTTTTATGTGTTATCACTTGTTTACCATTACAAGCAAAAAGTCAAACAGCCTTACTTATATGGCAAGTAAAGCTCCTTGTGTTGGAAGGCCTATAAATTCACATCAATGAAATATTGTCTTAAGTGGGCTACGCCCGAGTGAACTGACTATTGAAAATATAGTCAGCTGTTTTACTATCAGCCAATTTTCAGATTTCATTTCAATTTGACAATGGAATCGCAAATATTTTCTAAAACATTGTGAGGCCAATCCTTAGATGTGGTCTTCCATTACTGCATTGAACCTGCATCACGATTTGTCTGTAGTCAGATGCAGTGGCGTAGATAGCTTTTCGCTAAGGGGGGGGGGGGATGGATCGAGTTCGCTCATTTTTTTGCGATTATAGGTTCTATAAGGCATGTTATGCATTCGTAAAAAAAAATCTTACAATCAAACATGACATTACGATGATAGAGAAGTCGAAAAAAGCGGGCCCGACAATTCTGTCTGTCTGTCCGTGTGTCTGTCTGTCTGTATAGTTACTA
Source organism: Platycheirus albimanus (assembly GCA_916050605.2). Classification (NCBI taxonomy): domain Eukaryota; kingdom Metazoa; phylum Arthropoda; class Insecta; order Diptera; family Syrphidae; genus Platycheirus; species Platycheirus albimanus. The sequence goes on along the minus strand of OU696696.1, from coordinate 294,718,613 downwards.
CAGCCTAAACGGCTGGACCGATTTGCTTCAAACTTGGTACATAGTATTATGACGTCTTACAGAGGGGTTTTTGGAAATAGCATTCTAGCTCCAAAAATAACTGTACCTGCCATACGATTTTTAGTGAAAAGTTATTTTTCTCAAAAACGGCTCCTACGATTTTGATAAAACTTTCTGAATTGTGTTTTCTGTGCAAACTTTGTTTTGGTTGGAATAGATTTTTCAGGAAAAGTCTTATAACGGTACTTCCCATAGGACTGGTTTTTCAAAATCAGATTTTCTCTTAAGCCACTTGACGGATTTTTATGAAATTTTCAATGTAGAAGTCCTTTAAAGACGAAATAATATAAATTTTTAAATTTTTAAAAAAAGTTTTTTTTAAAAAATTCATTTTTTTTTTATTTTTCGTTTTTTTTAAACGGTTGAGCTATTTTTTAAAATTTTATTTTACTGATAAAAACTACAAGTTGGCATACTTTAAAAAAATTTCAAATTTATTTTGGAAAAGTTTTTCAGAAAAAAACTGTTTTTTGAAAAAACTGGTGGAACGATTTTGAAGAAAAAATTCTTAAAATTTTTCACAATAAACAAAATCATATGGCTTACTTCATTTTTTGCAAAAAACGTTTTAACTATTGGTTTTTAAGTGATCAATAAAATTTCATATACATAGTTTTTTCCCTGCTTTTTTTCCAAAATCTCAAACTCCAAGACCACTGTCTCACATTAGAGCAAGTTTGTCCGACCCAGTCGTGCACTTTATTTTTAAAGTTTTAATAAAGTGATGGAAAGCAGGATGGAAGCTCTTTTTCTTGCGCGTTTACCTATTATCAATCGGTGAGAAACGTACAAAAAATACTTTTTAAAAATCGATATACAAAAAGAAATTCAAAAGATTAGGTGATTTGCCGAAATAATAATTTCTTTCAGATGAATTTGACTTTGTATTTTCCCCGTAGAATGTATGTAGGTATAGAATGTACAACTGACAATGCATCTAAGAATTCTGTGAGTACTAATAAGACTTAATTCACGTAGGAAGTAGGTACTAAATTTCAGAGTGCGTTTCTTTAACTTATTTGGCATGACTGGTTATGTTGAACAATTATCGATCCCAATGGGGGGGATATATCCCCCTGATCCCCCCCTGATCCCCCCCTTATCTACGCCACTGGTCAGATGGTGAACCGTACGCCCTAACCAAGTGCTTTTGACATGTGTTATCTGTTCTGTTCTATCTCTGTCAGGTTGTTGTCTTGTGTTATCTTGAGCCGATGGCCTCAGTTGCCCGCGCGTTGTCCATATGTGCAGCCAGTGTTAGCGCAGGTTTAAATTTGTATGAGTCCCAGAGGCTAAGAAATGAGTCGCTTTGAAATTTATTTCTAGGTTTCTGAGAAGCCTTTTTTTATTTTTCAATAACGACTAATAAAAACTATAAAAACACAACAAAAAAAACATTTGTGTAATTTATAAATATTATTAAACTAACTTATGTGTAGGCACATAAATCACATAGGTATATACCTAATATAATTATATGTATATGTGTATTATTAAAATATGAATTAAAAAAAATTAAGGAAATGAGAGTCTTAAAACTGCATTTTAGGTAATCCAAAAACAAAATGAAAAAATTTAAGAGTTAATAAAACAAAAACAAATTATAGAGTATAACAGATAACTTTCAATTTGCAGTCCAGACTGGAGAGCTCAGAGAAATGTCATTAGATTCATAATAAAGTTCGCTGTTTTCAAAAATACGCTCTTCACACGCATTTCTTAATTTAAAAACGTCCATCTTAAACCCTTCAATGTTATTTTTATCCAATTGCTCAAAAAATAAAGAAAATATCTTCTTTTTTGCCAGTTTCATATAAATTAGAAAATAGCTCCACAAGAAAAGTGAAGTCTTTAAAAGAATATTGTTTACAAATTTCTTTTGGGCTAATAACCCGCAGGCTTTTAAAAACTTCGTTTTCAAAGTCAAATCGTTTTCTTATCTGCTGAACTATTTCTATGTAAAAATCTTTTATATGCTCCTCGATGACCCGTATTTTATCATTATCAATAACATTTTTTTTATGAACTCCTTAGATGTGACTCCAATAAACATTTCATTTAAAGGTTTGAAGTTTAAACTATTTGAGAAGTTTAATTGAGATACTTGAAAATCTTTGCCAATGTCCATAAAATTACTTATTATTAATTTGGTATTGCTTTCGAAAATATTATAAAGCATAATGAATTCGTAAGACCTTTGATTGAATATCCAGGTTCATATAACGTTAATAATTTTTAAAATATCGGAAAGGAAAAGAAAGTATATTTTTGAGCTCGGTTCATCTAAGGTTTCAGCAAGATTTCTTGCTTCTTCGTTTTGATCCTCTAAGCAGCATGAAATGAAGTATGAAGTACAATTTGAGTGCATCCCATTGCTCCAAAATTCTGTCAACCACAGCATATAGATATAGGAGAGCCATCTCGTGGTATGATAAAATCATATGCTTTTTGACGTCTGCAAACTCTTGAAAAAACGCAATACTATGTGTCTTAAAAGAAAAGAGCGCAAACTTTTACCTCATACAAATGTAACTTTATTACTTTTTACTAATTACAAAACTTATTTTTTGTTAATAATGAAATTTATTTGGCTTAAATTTTAGTTCCTTTTCTTGCCCTCGTGGACCGCTCAAAATTAATTCCAATATATGTAATTCTGACAAAAGAAAAGAAGTTTCTAGAAACTTATCGAAAATGAAGTAAAATGGCTGCGGATTGAACTACTACTTCCGCAATCCGAGTGCAGCCAGGCAAATAGACTGACAAGTGGTTGTATTCAATGCACCGATAAATTTCAGTGCATTTTTGTTTCTTGACACTATGAGCAAAAAAGTTAAAATTTTTGTTTTTACAGTTTTCTCTATTTCATTTTGTAATTTTTTAGACGCATATTTTGCGTAAAGGTGGAGAGAATGGCATATGCACTTAGAGAAAAACAAATTTCGATTGTCGTGCTTAAATTAAGCTTGTAGTCCGTTCAATTCACCCGGCATTACATTCGATACATCCGTTGCTAGTCCAATTAAGTTACCCGAAGGAATATTTAGATTTTCGAAGTGTGTTTTAATAGCCTCATATATTGACTGTGCAGTGCATTCGTGCAATTTTAAGAGTCCAAAAAATACGTCAACAACTGCTTCTTTACTTATTTTTAAAACTCTTGCTTTAAGGACTTTAAAGAAACTAACATCGGTGGATTCGTCCGTGATAAGTGAAAACTTTTCTGTCCTCAGCAAGTATGTGTTATTTCATTTCTGGCCATAATGCTAAGATCTTCTTTTAGGACTTTTACTGCCTAGTTCTGGCACAGGAAATATTTTGGGCTATCTTCGAATCAGGATAACACTTGTGAAGCAATTCTGGAAGGAAATCCATCAAAAGAAATGATAAATGGCCAAAGTTCTACTTTTTTTTTTGAGTAATTTTTCATCGTTAGATTGCATTTCATCAAGCTTAATTTGGTAAATTACTTCTTGTGGCATTCAAGATTTTCATGTCTATCCAAATTGTATTTTAAGTTTGAAATTTCTTTTTGGCATATACCTTACAAAATGCATAACCATTTTTATTTTCCAGCCACTTGTAATCGTTTAACCACTAGTTTCTAAAAGATCATAGCTTTTGTGTCTGGTCTTCCTATCGATTCTTCTGCCGGACTTGACCTCGATGTACTTGGGTTGTTGCACTTTCATTTTTTAATAACAAATCTAAAGAACAAGATGTCAATATAATTTGTTTGGAACATTTTGTTCACAATTCAGCTGTCCATTTTTAGTTTTGTATATCTATCTTTCTTTCTCATAAACTAAACAAAAACATAACCTGAGCGATTTTAAATGTAATGTAAATAAATAAATGTCAAATCTCAAACGCATCAATCAAACAAAGTAATAGTTGTTTGTGTTTGAACGTTTCTATATATTTTTTAAATGAAAGCATTCAAGAAAGTAAATAGATATATGTAGAAGCGTAGTTCACACCATGCATTAATGAAAATTATTTTTTGTTCTGAAAATTGAATTGAAGTCTTTAAACTTCCAAATAGATTTAACTATGTAGGTATATTAAAATGTTTATTTTGAGCCAAATCTCAAAAAGATGAGTCAATGAGCCAACCTAAAAAAATGATTCCTTTTGGCTCTCATGAGTCCCCGCGCCCGCGGTAACTTTGCTTGTAACTTCCATCATATTAAAACAAAATTTCATGGCATCGAGCCCGGCTAGTTGGAAGGATAAAGGCAAAATAAAGTCATATCATACAATCTGTGCGTTTTTGTGCGTACTTGTCTTTGACTTTTATTTTAAGAATTGTAAAAAAAAAATATAATAACGCTATGTTATGTATATTATACATTTTCTTGGAGAAAATTGACCCGAAAGTCAAAACATTAATACGGGCAGGAAAAATGGAACAGGCTGAGAAAAATGGAACAATAGGTCACCTGTAACGAAGATAATCAAAGAAGATATAGATCATTTTTACACAACGTGAACAGACGGGCCTGTGAGACATTTGAAAGTAATGCCCTACGCTGGGTGCCATCTGTAACGAAAAATCTTGATAACTTTGATAACTTATTATTGGACATTTTGAAAGAGATAAGTTATCAAATATATTTAAACGCATTTAAATAAATTAAACGTATAGTACATCGTAAGTACTAACAGAACAATTACCGTTAACGCGGGTCAAACCAAAGTAAGCCTTTTCTTAAATCCCCAAAAAATTATGATAGGTTTGGCTAAGACAAGGAAAAAATAAGGGAGGGGTATATTCCCCTCTGTAAAGCTGGGAGGGGCAATTTTCTAAATGACTTAAATTGAAAAAAAAATATTCAAAAATAACAGTAATTCTTACATTGCCATGCCATACCTTTTTGTAAGACCAGAAGTCCTCTTTTATCGTATTTATTAAGTTACTTAAGTAAAGTGTTTAAGAAAAATTATTTTAAAACTGAACATTTGGAGAAAAAAAATTAAAAACCAATTCTTAAACTACAGTAGACGTTCGGTATAGTATTTCTAGACAGAGTTTTTAAATGTTTACCAATACTTTTTTTTTATTAATTCAACATTTTTCAGAAGAAAAAAAAACATGTAAATTTGTATTTCAATGCAAGCACCACTTTCGACGAAACGAAAAAAAAATGTAGTTCATTATATTGAGTATTGAGATTCTCATAGTTCACTGTTTAGAGTAGTCTGTATTAAATTTTGGTGGTTCAATATATTGGATAGTTCACTATACAGAGGTTCACTATATGTAATTAAGTACTGTAAGTCCAAGACTGAAAACGGTATGGCTCTAAGCTGTTCAAAAATAACCAAACCTACTTCTTCACAAAAACAAGAAAATCTAGCCTTACGATCATCACGCGGATTGCACAGGTTCGGTTATTTTATAAAAGCAACAAAAAGTCCTAGAGTCATACGGTTTTCAGTGTTGGACTTAAAAATAATGTAAAATTTTGTTTACAAAGAATAATATACTAAATTACGTACAATTTTGAAAAAAATTAATATAGGTACAGGGTGATTCACAAGCGATGTGCCGAAAAGCTAGAGCGTGTAGGTTGAGTTGAGACAAGAAAAAAATCGTATGGGAGGGGGGGTCTATTCCCCTCCGTTTAGCCGGGAGGGGCAATTTTCTGAAAAATTGACTTATTTTGTAAAAAAAAATATTAAAAATCAACGGCTTCGTTTGCAACACCGTTTTATACCTTAGCCAAAAACTTCTTCTTTCATCTAATTTTTAAGTTAAATTGTTTTAACGAATAGTTTAAAAAACATAAATTTACAAACTCAAAATTTTGAAAAAAAAATTTGAAAAAATAATTTTAAAACTAATTTTTTTCAAAATTATACGTAATTAAGTATAATTTTTGTTCTCAGAATTCAACGCTTTCATTAATCTTTAATCCAACACTGAAAACCGTATGGCTCTACGATTTTTTGTTGCCAAGGTATTCAAAAATAACCGAACCTACTTCTTCAAAAAACAAGAAAACCTAGCCTTACGGGATGGCACAAGTGACCATTTAGCCAATTTTTTCGTGTTTTTGTGAAGAAGTAGGTTCGGTTATTTTTGAATGCCTTGGCAACAAAAAGTCGTAAGGCCATACGGTTTTCAGTGTTGGATTAAACATTAATAAGAGAATAGACCCCCCCCTCCCATACGATTTTTTTCTTGTCTCAACTCAACCTACACGCTCTAGCTTTTTGGCACAACGCTCGTGAATCACCCTGTATGTACATATACATACAAATTTAAGTTTTTTTTTTGTCAAATTTTTGATTTTGAAAACGTTACTGCCAATGCCACAATTTCCAAAGACCAACTAAAAAAATGTACGAAAAACTTTAGGTACCTATAACCTTATAGATGAAACGACGTGTTAAGCATATAGGTATGTACATTCTGCTGACAACATTTTGACGTCTTATTTGACTTTTTTCAAAGCATGAGGTTTGCTGCCTTAAGAAAAAAAAATACCTTACAGGTTACAAGATATTTATTATTTCTTTTTATATTCTTCAACAAGATTTCAACTACAAGAATATTAAATTCAAAAACATGTGTAGTGACATTTCGAAATTGACATTTATGTTTTCAAAAACTTATTTGGCTGAAAAGTCTATACAAAAGTGTGAAATAATAATGTCGGTGCTGAATTCAATATTTTTTAATTCAAAAATTATAGTTCTTTATAAAGTAGGTATCGAAAAATTAAATATTGCACAATATTTAATTAAAATCTATTCAGTATTAAAAACAATTTAAAACACAGAAAAGCTCAAGGAAATTTTAAACCTAATTAAGATTGCTCTATAGTTCCGTTATCCGTTACCATCGGGACTATAAAATTACTTTATTAACATATAAGGTAATATTTACGAAAACGACACCATTTGCACAAACAAAATCTTAGATTATTTTCAAGGTCACTTGTAATGGATACTAATTTATTCCATTAAATAATTCTTCCAATGCAAAACTTCACTCAAAAATCACAAACACCCACCTCCCTCCCCCCTAGTGAACTATCACATTATTTGCAGTCTCGATATCTATTCTAATCTCTGACCAAACGGCGGCGATTGCACTTTAAATACATATACCTTCTCAATTACATATACGTATAGGTAGCCACTAACACTATCTTTCACTTTTCTCTTTTATATTCATCAGGAAATGGTTACATCGAGGGAACGGAATTGGATGGATTCTTGCGGGAATTTGTGTCAAGTGCAAATCCAACGGATATTAGTCCGGAAGTGAGTATCAATTCTCCTTAAGAGGGTCCTGTCCTGAAAGGGTGTTTATTTTGCCGCAGGAAAATGAGATTTATTTCCGCAGACTTACGTTAATTTGTCAAAGACTTCCTGGCTTGCATAAACTTCACTTACGCTCACCGCACTATTGAATAATGCATCGGTATAGTGTAAGATTAATACTGTTGTACATATACAAAGGTACACACGCAAACACAGCTAGAAATAGGACATTTTGACGAATAGAAACTATTTTATATTTAAACACATTCTACCCTTCCACTGAACAGTATGGGAAGATGAAAGTTAAAGTTAGATAGTTTAGTTTTTTCTTCATCTTCAGAAAAATAGCTAGACAAATGGAAGCGCACATAATAATGGACAAACGGTTAGACCGAACCCCAAGCAGCCAGGTGGACAAGCAGCTAAACAGCTTTACAGTGTGGTATCCAGAAGATAGCCAGATAGACAAGCTGGTATAAGCAGACAGACAACAAAGATAATCATAAACTACTGTTCATTTAATTAAGAGTGACTTTTATGTAATTACGAATACGATTGTTTGTTGCTTGCTCTTGAGGGCAAGTATTGGTTTCGTGCAAACAACAAATCGATGTTTTTTATAAAAAATTACATACTGATGATAGAGACATCCGTGACGGTCTGTCTGGTGCGTCCTTTCGTGAGCTTCTTCACGTCAAGCTACAGCCTAAACGGATCGACGCGACGGTGTTCAGATTTAAGAGTTAAAAAATGATGGGTTTTCGGGATTGTTTTAATTTCGTTTTATCCCGGCTTGAACTGTCACCTTCAAGTAGAGCAAAAAATGCCTTGTTCCTGAGCTCCAATATATTGTTTGGTGGTGAATGCGACTTTTTGAATTTTTGAGAACAGGTATTGTGAGCTTCTAAGTCAAAATTTTAAGTTGTTAATTTTTCCCAGAAGTGGTGTGTTGAGCGCTAGCATCGCGATATCTTATTTTGTTGACATTTTTTGACAATTATTATAATATGAAGCTGGCATTAGACTAGTAGTCCCTTGGCATTGGTGCGTTCTTCTTCTAACCATAGTCAACAATTGTTGTTATGACAAAATAAATTTGTCGAAGTGTCATTGTTAAGAGTTGTTGGTTTTTTTACAAACCATTTAGGAACAATACGTTGTTCGATTTTGTTGAACTGTCAAACGACCACTTCTAACATTTTTTTGTGTATTGAGGAACTAAATAAATTATTCTCTTTCATCGCTTAAAATTGGCGAAAAACTTTGAATTGTTTAAAATAAAATGTCCAATTTGACAGATCAACAATCAAAACTCATATCATGGAGATGAGTTGGAAATAGTAACAAATTGTAACCTCACTTTAATGCTAGGTATACAATGATTAAAATGTCATCAAACATGTGACAGTGTATGCAATACGTATACGTTGAATGATTGAAGAAAAATCAAAATTTTTTGATTTTTCATCAATCATGACGCACACATTCTCACATGCTTGATGATATTTTGACCAGTGTATATGCCGCTTAACGTGAGGCTAAGAACGGTGTTATGACGTCATATAGTTACAAATCGTTACTAATTTTAGTTCACGATTGTTAACAATTTATTGTTGACTATGGTTAGAAAAAGAAATCACCACATGTAAAGGGTGTTTTTTTTTAGATGTGTGGTTTTTTAATAAGAAATAAAACGCATATAATTTAATGTTATAGCCAAGAATTTAGCTTTATTATAAAGATAAGGGTTTTTCATTATGTTTAAAAAATAATTTCGGGCAAGTGGAGACCGCCGTTGGCTCGAATAAATTCCTGGGCGATTATGTCGACCGAATATTGGACGCAGCGCGATTAAAGTTCGTATGAAAGGATTTTTGTTAAAAAAAACTTTATTTAAAATTTCACAACTTAAATTAATTTACAATATATTTTATGGATGAACTTAGCTCGCGATCTCAGACTTTTAGACTGACTTTTTATTTGTATCTATTCTATGTTGAAGCATTATGCCTATGCATAATAATGCTGGGTCATCAAGTTAACGTTTTCCTGGAACCCTTAACGAGTCCAATCGATTGGCAATCCAATGTGAGTGTTGGATTTCGTCATGTTCGTAGACGCTGACGTGCCATTATTGTTGGTTGCAACGGTGGGAACATCCGTTGTGGTTTGGTTCCCTGACCTTGATATAACCCGCGCGATGCGTCGTGCGAACCCAACCATTATTTTGGTAATAAATTTGTACGATTTGCAAACTTAGTTCAGGAGTAAGTCTATTCATCATGAAAACCAAACTGAGCATAAATCAAGTGACAGCTGTCAAAAAAACCAACTCCGAAAAAAGTATTGCCAGATTAAAAACCACATGTCTAAAAATAACCCTTTATAATAAATCTATGTTCGAAAAATTTCATCAGAAAAATAAATTAATACATTTTTAACAAAAAGTATTAGTTCAACTGAAGTTTTAATTAGCAAAACAAATTCTCTGAGTTGGTTGCCATCGATCAGTATAGCATTTTGTTTTTAAATCGTTATGATTACATACTAGATTTTCCGTTTAAAATTTGTTTCTGATAGGTTTTTCTGATCGCTTTAGTGACTCCTTAGTGTAGAAGAGTTATCGTTGAAAAATTTTTTCAGAGCAAGTACGTGCGACCTCGTCGTGCATTTTATTTCTCTGTGGAACTACAACATTGTTGGAGCATGTAGCTTTCTTTATTCAAGACATGAAAAGACAATATGAAAGTTGATTTATCAAACTTCGAAGATACATTATATGAAAATGAAAAGCGATGCTGTAAATTTGTGGATTTAAAAAGAAGATATAAGCTTCTTCGAAGTACAGAAATGGAGTTCATTGTACATATTACATCAGTAGGCTTCTTAATAATGATTCGCTAAAACATGACGCTTTCTTAAAATTATGTCTTGATGGGAGCCTATGTAAGATTTTTAAATAAGATTATCTTTTTGGGAGCTTGAACTTTATACCATACACATTTATAGAATTTTTTTGAAAAGCCCTTAATAGTCCAGGTTCCATGTGCACTATTCACATTCTACCATCAGGACTCAATTCCAAAGTAACCGAAAATTTGAGGGATTGCTTAGGGATGAAAAATAGGGTGTGCTTGCGAAGTTTCCGAACACATGGACCCTGTGCTGTGCTGTGGGGCATGGTGGAAATGCGATTTGTTCGGACTGTCTTTGTGTTTTTATACCCATATCTTCTAAAAGACTTCGAGGAAATAACAAACACCACTTGAAAAAAACATTGAATTTTCTTAAAAACATTCAAAGGCCAAGAGTGTTTGTTGAAACAATTTTTATAACCAAAATACAGGTCAATACAGTCAAAGAAAAGTCAATTGAAAAAATGCCGAAAAATACATATATGCTAATAAAATAATATTTTCACACATAACTACCCATACATATTATGTATAGCCCATCCCCTTCTTATCGACATACTCTCCACTGGTTTGAAGTACCCTCAACATGTGCATATTTCTATCCTTTCTATCCAACCAGTCGTGGAGTTTTTTTTTTTAACGTCAACATTGTCCCAGGCACTGAGAGATGGTCTGAAGTCAACATGCTGCTCGGATGTCACTGCCCGAATTCCAGTAGGTTAATCCACCATAGGATCTGTTTTTATTCATATCGGACAATATTCTTGACCAACATTTATCAGTGCGGCAAATGGTGGGATGTACCTACCCTCGTGGAGTGACAGCCATTATTCCACCCATCATCGCGTGAAACGTCCCATGGCCATCCAGAGCATGTTAACATTGAAGTCAGCATTGTTAAATATGAACTGGCTTAAAGGATTAGCTGACTCATCGACCACAGCTTTCTTTGCTTGTTCACGTAAGATCCATCGAACATTTAAAGCCTCCTTATAACTTGCTGAATACGCGAAAACCCCAACTTATTCATCAGATGTGGAAGATGCTTGGACCCAAATGTCTTGTACATGTACGCTGCAGCATCAATCATAATGAAGGAAAGGAATGACCTTGGTCGGACGGCAAAAATAACGGCTTGTGCAAGTGCCAAGTCTTCTAAAAATCTATTGATCCAAGTTTGTTGGTCAACAAAATTGTTTGCAGGAGAAGAAGTAGTGTTTTTGGGATAAGGTGTGGTATATCAGCATAAAAATGTGAGTGGGTTAAGTGATGGGAGTGAGATATTCACTGAAAAGCACGTTGCATTACGGACATGTTGAGGGTACTTCAAACCAGTGGAGAGTAGGTCGAGAAGAACGGGATGTGGGAGGTGAGGGTGTGAAAATATAAACTTATTGGCAGAATAACCTAATTTTTTGGGCATTTTTTCACATCTGGATACATTTTATCTTTCTTTGACCGACTGTATTTAAGTTATAATTGGGTCAACAAATACCCATACCCTATGAAAATTAAAGAACATTTAAATTTTTTAGCGTGGTATTTTTAAATTTTCACAAAACCATTTTAGAAGAAAAGAGTAAAAACCGAAATGCAGTTCGAAAAAATTGCGTTTTCCCCCATCCCGGGTAAAGAACACAGGGTCCTCGTAGTCGGAAACTTCGCAAACACACCCTCTTCTATCCCCAAACAATTCCTCGAATTTTGTTAGTTTTGGAATTAAGTCCAGCACACTTTCATATTATTTGCAAGGCTCCAAGGACTATAAGCCTTCTTCAAGCAAACAATTTCGTCCCCTGAAATTTGTTTTCTCTGCAATTTTTATGTGTTTAACTTATTAATTTTGTCCTTTTCAGGCTGTCACCGACACGATGTTGGCTGAATTGAAATCTTGTTTCATGGAAGCATATGATGACAATCAAGATGGAAAAATTGACATCAGGGAGGTAAGTTAAACCGCAGACAAAGTTAACGACTGGGCATGCTCAATTCATATATGTTTCCGTTCAGCTCGCTCAATTACTCCCGATGGAAGAAAATTTCCTGTTGCTGTTCCGATTTGATAATCCTCTGGAATCAAGTGTTGAATTTATGAAGGTAAGTACGACTAACTGTGCTCTGCAGTGCACAGACAATTTTTCATAAAATTTCGTGAATTCTAATAAAACCTAACCCAAGTGACACTTCTTGATTTGTCTCTTTTTGGAAGTGAGGCTTGTGCATTAATATCCACCCGGGTTCTGACCACCCTTACAAATAAAAAAGACGGTCGGATATCGAAAACTTCATTTATAAAAAGAAATCTTCCTTTTTCAGCTTTCTTGAATATTAATATGTATTCAAGGTTCCTTACGCCCCCGAGTTTATAGGTCGTCCACAACTTGATCACGCCACCTAAAATATGGTCTTCCAGTTTGGATTTGATATGAAGACTCGGAGGGCTGTAGGGCATGCCATCAAAGCAGCTTCATCTTTTTGTTTTTTGACCGGGTCAGTGTCGTGTCGCTGTTTAGCCCGAACTATTCGTCGTTGAATCTTATCCTCCATACTCCATATATTTACACAGGACAGAATAATCATTCCTTAATCCCCGAACGATTTTCATCCAATTGTGTCAAATACATACATCTGGACTGGGATAAGTAAGGTCTTGTTAAGTGTCTCCTTTGTTATTTGACGGATAATATAGGTACCTTCTTAGCCCGAACAAAAAGCGATTGGAAAGAGTGATTCTTCGATTGATCTCCTCACTGATATTATTTTCAGAGGTTGATGACCTAAATAGACAAAGTGTTGACTACTTCGTAATATCGTTCCATTGAGACGTTTTGTCCAAGCCCACGTGATGATGTTCTTCATATGAACAGCCATAGGCTAGACCTCTTCTTGCAGCCTCCATTTCTCCAACTGACATTGGTCATCATTCTTTCGATTATGTCAATATCATCAGCTTAGCCAAGTTAAAGGACAAACCTATAAGAAATCGTACCGCTTTTTTTCACGTGCCAGTTGCGAACGATAGTCTTAAGAAGGATTTTAAAGAGCTTACAGGATAGCGCGTCACCTTGTCTTAAGCTCTTTTCGACAGAAAAAGATTCGGTGGTGTTCTTACCAACTTGGACGGAGCACCGCGAGTTCTTTGTAGTCATCGAACGAGTTTAAAAGAGATGCCAAGAAGTGACTCTTAATAGCTCGTTCCTATTTACGCTGTCATAGGTGACTTTAAAATCGATAAAGAAGTGGTGAGTATCGATCTGGAATTCTCGGGTATTTTCTAAAACCTGTCGAAGTGTAAAAATTTGGTCGACGGTTGACTTACCGGGCCTGAAAACACATTGACAGCCGCCAATCAGTTCACGTGAGAAAGAATTCAGACGTTCACACAGAATGGCCGACAAGATTTTATAGGCGACATTTAGGAGACTTATACCTCTGTAGTTGTCGCAGTTCAGAGTATCTCCTTTTTTGTCAGAACATGATGCTCAGGTTCCATTCGTCAGGCATAGTTTCATCCGACCAGATTGTACCGATAAGTTGGTGTAAGCTCCTCACCAAGTCATCCCTCGCTGCTCTGAAGAGTTCAGCCAGAAAGCCATCCGCTGAAACAGCCTCGTTGGGCTTTAGTTTAGATACCGACACCCGAACTTGGTCGAAGTTTAACTTCTTGACGGAAGTTTTGTTCATCAACGTCCAAACCGAATGGATGGTTGTGTTCGTAGTTTAACAATCTGCAGAAGTGTTCTTTCAAAATTCTCAGCACCTACAGCGCATCTTATACGAAATTCCCACTATCGTCTCTACAGGCTTCCGCTCGGGCTTTGTAACCCTTGGACGAATGATTTACCCTTTGGTAGAATTTTCGAGCATTGTTTCAGTCGAAGCATTCCCCAATAGATTCTACCATTCGTTTTTCCAGTTCTCTCTTTTTCTTTCTGAAAAGCCGATGTTCCTCCTTCCTCTTTGGCTAGTATACCGCACGGGAAGCGCTCATGGTAACTCTCGTTCTGGCATTCAGAACTACCTGATAAGCTTCGTTTTTGGTCGTGTGGTGTGTGTCAGGTTGCACTCATCGTCGAGCCAGGTGTTTCGTTGTGGTCGCCTAATGGAACCGAAAATATCGGTACCTGTATTCTTGATGAGCAGTTTGCAATTTTGCCACTGGGCTTCTGGGTTTGGCGAAGGCATCAGGCTTATAGAGAGGTGGGAGGAGACATGGTTGGCAGAGGTTCTGGCGGTCTCTTGCGATTTCAGCTTCGCAACATCAATCTTTCTCACAGTGGATACTCTATCCTGCGGTCTGCTGGAAATCCGCATTCGCACTTTAGCTTCTACAAGGCAGAGTGGTCCAAGTCTATGTTGGCACCTCGGAAAGTGCGAACATCCATGATATTGGAAGTATGTGTGCCATCGATAGCAATATGATCAATTTTGTTGACAATCGCCAGGTCCCCTTGTGTATATTGGGGTATGTGCTAGCTATAATGACACTTCGCCCCTCAGCAAAGTCGATTAGCTTGTGTCAGTTACCGGAATTATTGTCGTGTGACAGTGCTTTCCAACTGTCGAGCCAAAGCTACCCTCCTTTCCGATCTTCACGTTAAAGTCACCAAAAATAAACTTAATGTCGAACTTCGGGCATTCAGCATAAGTCTTCTCGAGAATGTCATAGAACTCTTCTTTGTCTGTGTCATCTTTTTCCTCAGTGGGGACGTGGACGCAGGTCAGCGAGATGTTTCTGAATTTGGACTTAATGCGGATTGTGACAACGGGTTCGCTTATGCCACGAAACCCCTAAGACTTCTTGGCCCAAGTCTTCCTCTTATCACAAAACCGTATCCAAATAACGCTGTCTTCTCGTCCTGTAGCGCTTGCCGTAAAAGATATCACAGTTTTCCTTTATTTGTGTCTTCCCCATCCCATCGCACTTTCTGGTTGGCTGTTATTTCGGCTATGATTTTATTAAGGATTTAAGTGTCTTTTAAAGGCAAAAGCACTGGTTAGCCATTTTTAAGGAAATAATTCGTTGCGGGGCGGGGGTGGGTATATTGACACTTGACAGGGATCATAGTGATGAGGATGATTTGTGACGGACATCGTCTGTCATTCGAGGCGGGGACTTATTTAAAGGGATTATTTGTCTGCTGAATATACTGACAGGGATGTAATGTTACGGTTCGTCTGTTGTTGACTTGTTGTCAAATACACCACCAGCTATTAAATTTTTAATCAGTAAATTACACATTTATTAGAATGGAATTACAGTTCAACAACATGCTTATAGATTATAGTTGGGGATTACGTTTTTGAGCTATGCATAGCACAACAGACAGGCAAACCCGCAAACAGAAAACATTCTTCTAACCCCCACGTCAACCTCTCCTTTGTTAAGAAGTGTGCATTTCTAAGAAAGCATTTTATTTTCTCCGTAATCCAATCTTAAAAATCTTTCCGAGTCGATTACTAAATATATTAATTACATTTCATTTTTAACAGACACCGGTTTGATTGGATGCCTTTTTTTCGTTCTAGATTTGGCGTGAGTATGACACCGACAATAGTGGATACATTGAGGCTGACGAGCTGAAAAATTTCCTCCGGGATTTGCTCAAGGAGGCCAAAAAAATCAATGACGTTTCGGAGGATAAGTTAATCGAATACACAGATACAATGGTGAGTAATTGCTACCTCCTAACCTCTATCTCTAAGATGATGAAAAAAAGAATGGATAATGGAAATTTTCTGATGATTTCATCAAAATTGTCAGATTGATTATTAAAAAAAAAAATGACGAATTGGGTTTGATATAAATATCTGAAACGATGTAAGCAACATAATTCTGAAAAAGATTTAAATTAAAGCATGTGTGTAAAGTTGGTATAATGTAATATACATTTCACGGAGATATATGAATCATTGCGTGGTGACAGGATGAAAAACGGGCTTAGTACATTTACATCCTACACCTACGTTGTATATAAAAATAAGACAAAAGCTTTAGGTATAAAAAATGTGAATAATTAATAAGTCTTTGGAAAGGCATTCGGAAATATGAAAACAAAATTATTCGAATTTGAAATGGAACGATCAAGAGAGAACAAAATAAAGTGCTTAATATAATAAGTTAACATAGCGAACAAAAAAGGGTCGCAGAAGGGGGGGGGGCACTCTGATTGAAGGCACGTTTTATTTTTTTGTTTTTATTCTGTCAGTTTATAGACTCAAGACTGGTGTCGTTACGAAATCAAACAGCAGTTCAATACGACATTTGACAATCATCACTTGAATAGGCAAGGTTGGGCTAAAGTGGGTGTGAGCTAGGAAGGGGTATAAGACGACATTTTTAAGTCCAAAAGAGGACCGTTGTGATACCGAGAATATCAGGATGTTATACCCTAAAATCTTACACATTTCAAACCAGTTCAAGCTTCGTACGAAACCCAAACTCCATCAGTTTATTAGGTACATATGAAATGGACTCATCTTCATCCGTACAACTTCTGCAAAAGTCGTTTTCTATAGTATGCCAAGTACAGTGGCGTGTCTGCCTCTAAAACAGTGTCTTGTAATGGTACCTGTTATGGTGCTAATCCTTTTATTTAATGAAATTGATAAACTTATATAGATTTGAACATCAATGGGATAAATCTAGCCGGGTAAAGCGTTCCACATTTTTGTAGTGCGGCTACAAACCCTTGAGCTTATAGGCTCAAGGGTAAATTGATGGAAATTCCTATAGGTGGTGTTACGGGGAAATTTTTTCAGGGAAGGAATTCATCTGGATATTTTGCTGGAGCACTGTTTATGGAAGTACTGTTAAAACAAGGTTAGAAGAAACATTTTGGCAATGTTCAAGTGATACAAATGGAGACAAATAACCTGAGCACAGCACAAATTCATTCAACCTACTCCAAGACTTTAGACACCCTCTTTCGTGGTAATTCCTCAGACATGATCAATGTTTACTCTAAATTCTAAAAGGTCAAATATTCAAAATATCACAAAAGTTCTGATCAACTGCTTTACACCTTGTAAGTCCGGATGAAATTCAAAAATTTTCGGATATCTTCTTGAAATGGTTCACATTTCTCATGGAGAATCCTCAAAGGTATAAGCCCCAATCCTTTTAAAAACCTAAGAACGTCTGCATCAACGATATAATAAACTTCATTACTTCTCTGCCGCAAACAACAAATTTCTACGAATTTCAACCAATTCTTGTTCCTCAACTCAAAAAATAGGGATAGATTTCGGCAGAAGAGAGAGCTGTCGAGAGAGTTAAACATTTCCCCTTCCTGCCGATTTTAGCCCAAGACATTTTTTTTTTTTGCAAAAATTGTGAGTTCTGTCAAAATTCAAATGACAGTTAAGAAAAATTAACTTCTTGTGTTGGTGTTCATTTTGAAGAGGAATGCTTATTCCTCTCAGGAACAAGGACATAAGTCTTGTTGAAAGCGATACTTATAATTCATTTGCGTTTTGCTGCACTTATCATTTTTAATGTATAAGTTTTTGAAAATGTCAGGAAACTTACAATTTTTTGAAAATTCCTTAAACAATGACCTTTTAGTTCCAAAATGAGTAACAAACTTGGAGTAACTAAGTCTTCGAAGCAGCAGTTTATGCTGTTATTTTTTTTTCCTTAGGCCACACGAGAGAAATATCATAATTTTCTACAACTTCATCGGAATCTTCAAGAAGCCCATAAAGGTTTTCATCTTATTAAATAAAGTTGGCAAAAACACTGCCAAGATCTGGAAAAACAAAATTTTTTATTTGACGTTTTTAAGTTGGGTACAAATGCTTTACTTCTTCTAAGGTCTAAGGCAAGTAGATATATGTATACATATTGGTTTCGTGCATAAAAAAATAAAATGCACGCATGCAACTTGTTCTAAAGTGTGACAGTGGTCTCGGGGCTTGGGATTTCGATACAAATAACATATTTTTGAAATTCTTAAATAAATACTTAAAGTATATGCCATTTTATTTCTTGGATAAATTTGAATTTTTGAGAATAAATTTATAAAAATCTGTGGAGCGAGCGGTTTTTGAGAAAAAAAAGTTTTTTTTTGAAAAACTTTTTGAAAAAATTTTCAAAAAAAATTCAAAATTTTTAAAATATTGGTATGTAATATAAATTGAGCTACCTACAACTATATAGATATGTGTGAAGTTTTGAAAAACCAGTTGAGCCGTTTTCGAGATAGTCAAAAGAAAAAAAACCGTCCTATAGAAAGTACCGTTTTTTGATATTTTTAAAAATGTTCAGCCATATGATTGGTCGTACCCAAAAAGCTATACACTAATTACGGCTGGACGGATTTTCTTCAAACTTCATATAGCAGTAGAAAAACGGCTTTCGGGTTTTTTTTTATTTTGTTTTAGCCCGGCTCAAACTGGCACCTTTCAAGTAACGGTTTTTTCATTTTGGATTTGCTCGAAAACGGCTTTAACGATTTTGATTAAATTTAAAATTTAACAAACGTGGAGCATTTCTGATAATACTCCGTTTTTACTTGCGATTTTAGGTACTATAAGGCAAGTTATGCATTCGTAAAAAAAATTTTTTTTGGACAATCAAACATAACATTGTACGATGATAGAGAAGCCTTAAAAAAGTGGGTTCGACAATTCTGTCCGTCTGTCTGTATCGGCACCTATAGCCTAAACGGCTGGACCGATTTGCTTCAAACTTGATAGATAGTATTATTATGGCGTCTTACAGAGGGGTTTTTGGAATTAGCATTCTAGCTTTAAAACTAACGGCACCTGCCATACGATTTTTAGTGAAAAACAAATTTTTCTCAAAAATATCTACGATTTTGATGAAACTTTCTGAAAAATGTTTTCTGTGCAAATGTAATGTTCTGGTTGGAATAGATTTTTCAGGAAGAGTCTTATAACGGTACCTCCGATAGGACCGGTTTTCTTAAATCCGATTTTCTCGTAAGCCACTTGACGAATTTCGATGAAATTTTTAATGCAGAAGCCCTTTTATAAAAAAAATAATAAAACTTACATTTAAAACAAAATTGTTTGAGTTTCTTAAAAAAGTTTAAAAAATTTATTCCATTTTTTGTTTTTTTCCAAAATCTGTTTAATCAATTTTTTTTTTTTTAATTTTATTTTTCTGATAAGAACTACAAAGTTCTAGAAGTTGGCATTCTCAAAAAAAAAAATTGGAATATGTTTTCGAAAAGTTTTTCAAAAAAACCCGTTTTTTGAAAAAAAAAATTGGTCAAACGATTTTGAAAAAAATGTCCTTAAAATTTAAAAAAGCAAAAGAAACTTCATTTTCTCCAAAAACGTTTAAACTATTGATTTTTTTTAAGTGATTAATAAAATTTTATATGATTTTTTCCGAAAATGTCAAGCCCCAAGACCATTTTAACACATTAGAGCAAGTTCGTACGACCCAACCGTGCAGTTTATTTGTTTTTGGATTAAATGGTCATAACGAAAATCAGGTTTAACAGAATTTTTTTTTCAAATGGCCATAAGTTCCCAACGGCTTGATTGATTTGACTGAAACTTTATTTGGCATAGTCCCCTGCAACTTTTTGAGTGACCTCTTTTTAAAGGGTGGCTCCCATACAACGATCCGACTTTATGACATTAACAAGTTTGATTTGCTTTGAAGTATTTTTTAGGAGTATTTCATTGAAAACTGCTTTCTTAAGTTCAATTTATTAACATCCTTTTGTACTGCACCCACAAAGCAAGTACGTATGCAACCCAGTCGTAAATTTTATTTGTTCAACGCGCTTTTCTACTTTTTCACAAATTTTCTCATTTTGAGAGAATTTCACTCACTCAATTTCACCCGCACTCTGCAATATTTGAGAGTCTGCAGTCTGCCCATTTAAACATAAACGAAAAGGAACAAAGCTAATATTGACACGAAACTTATTTCGACGTTTCAACATGCTTATCTACTTTAAGAAGAAATCTGTGGAAACTGCGTTACATTCTCCACACTATCGGATACTCTCTAAAAAAAAAAAATACATAGAATGATGGTTTTCCTTGATAAAGAAGGCGCTTTTAACAACGACAACAAATCTGCAATGCCAAATATAAGGGTAGGTGACACACTTGGCGAGTAGATGGACCAATTGCTAACAATGCTGGGAGAGTTGGGTTTCAAAGTGATGGCTTAAGGTAGTTCCACACTATTCCACAGTGTAATACGACATGTCAACAATGTGTGATGAAACAGGTGTATAATAGTGTGAAAACAGAATGTGACAGCGCAGATTTCATACAATTTGACATGTGTTTAGATCTGAAATATTTTTTTAGGATTGAATGTAAAACCATCACACATTCCTTCACAATTTTTTTTTACATGTCGTACTACACTGTAGGATAGTGTGGAACTACCTTTATTCGGGTGATGTCGCTATTGCCGTTTTAGTAACACCTCAATACTCTGTGTGAGGTCCTCCTTGCACTAAATAAGCTAACTAACTTTGAAAGACGATGTGGGATGGTGGTGTTTACTCTTACTTTCTTAAGGCCAGATTTTTGGGTATTCCCGTCGCTACATGTAAATTTTTGCTTGAGCAAGATGCTAATGACATGAGAGTAAAAATATTAAATGGAAGATGTACCCGAAAAACTCTCACCTCCATTAAAAGTATCATTACAGTATACTAACCTTGAAAGAAGACACGCCCGAGACTTGGCGTACTCGTAAACAACTTTTGCAGACGCTTTATGGAAGAGGAAGAGGAGGAGGAGACAACTCTTCCATCTCCAACGTCCATGCCCCGGACCGGAATTGCTTATAAGATGGAAACTCTTTTAAGGAGAATCCTTTTTTTATGACTTTGATGAACTGATGTGTTTTGACATAATTTCTCTTCTATTCAAATTAGTTCTGAGCTTGTAATTTTTTAGGGTAAGACAACCCAAAATTTAAGGATTCACAACGGTTCTCTTTTGGGATAAGTGTGTCAGCTTATACCTCTCTAACTGACAGCCACCTTAACCTTACCCATTCTTAAGAATTAAAATGTGCAAACTATTTTTTAATTATTTCTTGTTTTCTCGAAAACTTAAATTTTTTTTTAAATTTTATTTTCAGCTGCAAGTGTTTGATGCCAACAAAGATGGAAGACTTCAACTTTCTGAAATGGCGAAGTAAGTATTCTTCTTTCATTCATTCATTCATTGACTTTGAACATGAAATTTATTTTTTAGTCTAGTATTTTGTTTGTAGCTTGCATTATTTCATCTTCTTAAGCAAAACAATTTTTTTCTATATAATTTCTAATTTTTTTTTCCTCTATGAATGAACTCCATCATCTTCATCAACAAAATAAAAAAAAAAACCAACACAAATTAATACAAATCAACAAAACACTTCACTATTCGGGGACTACTCAAAAAAATACAACACATCCTTGTGCATGATTTGTTCCTGAAAAACAAAATATTTCAAAACTATCTAGACTGCTCCCTGTCAAAGAAAACTTCCTCTGCCGTCAGGTATTCAAGGTGAGTGTAGTTTTTCTTTTATTTCTTTTATAGATAATATTTTCTTCCTACATAAATAAATATTAAGACATGTATATACATTTTTATATTCTTGAGATAATATTATTGTGCTGTGTCGTCTGAATTTCTTGTTATGACAGTTTCTTTCTTGGTCAGCCATCCATGATGGTGATCATTTTTTCTTATTATATACTTTATAACATGAAAAAAGGACTTCTTCGTACCTATTTTTTTTTTTAGTGTTATACTTGTATAAAGGCCAAGTATTGGTTTTGTGTGAACAAAAAAAAAAATACTTTTACGAACCATCCCCGGTGCAAACACTGGCGAGACGTGACGTGGATCTATCTTTGGGGTGCATCTTCAATCTGCATTCATTTATTCTACTCGACTGGGCAATAGCAAAAACATAATGGGTGATTCATCGTGAGGTTTGATTTTCAATAGGCTTTTCTCGACAGATCACGCGTGACTCCTATCAAACTGCTTTGTCATTTTTGTTCAGTATCGTTTGGCAAGTCATCATGGAAAGCCAGGCAACTTCAATTTGCGCCGTATTTACAGTGAATGGGCTCTGGAAGAACTCAATGAAAATCCGATGTTTTATCGTGAAATTTTGTTTAAAGACGAAGCCCATTTCTGGCTCAATGGATAAGTTAATTCACTAAATTGCCGTATTTGGGCTGATGAGCAACCCGAACAATTCCAAGAGCTACCATTTCATCCATTAAAAACAACGGTAAGTAATGGTAATGGTTTATGGGCTGGTGGAATCATTGGTCCATATTTCTTCAAAAGTGAGGCAAATCAGATTCTTTCCGTCAATGGTAATCGTTATCACGCCATTTTAACGGACTATGTGCTTCCTGAAATGCAAGTCAATGGTCTCGATGAGCTCTGGTTTCAACAAGATTGCGCTATGAGCTATACAGCGCGTGAAACAATGGACTTGTTGAGAAATCATTTTGGCGAGCACTTAATTTCACATTTTGCTACGGTAAAATGGCCGCCTAGTACATGCGATATCACACCTTTTGGACTATTTTCTCTGGGGATATGTAAAGTCTCAGGTCTTCAGGAATAATCCAGCTACAATTGACACTTTGGAAGCCAACATTACTCATGTTATTCGTGAGATACCAGTCGATTGGCTCGAACGAGTCGCCCAAAATTTGACCTTCCGAATGGACCACCTCAGAGTAGTCGTGGCCAGCATTAACATGATATCATTTTCAAAAAGTAAATGCCATGAATTGTTATTTACTTACACTCTCAACCATTCCTGTGTGTGCGTTGATATTCAGCAGAAATAGAAGGGACCTACAATTTACCGCCGAATCCGAACGTCTAACAGAGAATCACTTTCCATGACATTAATTACTCTTGGAGGATTTTTCACTTCCTCTCCGGAAAAGAACTTAGGTGGAGTCGTCAGGGATCGAACCCAGAACCTTCGGCGTGGCAGTCCGACACACTAACCACTACACCACGGGGCACTTGTTCTTTTAACCGATAATAACATTTTTATGTGTTTTATTTAACATTATAAACTAAACCTCACGATGAATCACCCTTTATTAAAAGATTTTAATAAAACTAGTGCATCCATCATTGCGACCCATCATACGTGCAATTGCGAATTTTTTTTGGTGACCTATTACGTGCTGTTTTACACTAATTTTTTTTGCCTGAAGCTGCTTGGCTTCGTTGATATTGCGAACCAGGTTTTTCCAGTAGGATAAACACCAAATTTGGGATATCGATTGGCTGCCGTAGCCGTTGTCACTAAAAAAAGAAAAAAAAAAAAAACACCTCTTCAGCACCGAGAATATATTTTTTTGGGTGATTGGTGTAGGCTATAGTCGACCCAAAAACATGGCAACATATTGTGGAATATTATTATACGCTACGTTATTGCAGATGTTCCAATCCAACTGAGATGCTGCAGAATGTGATGAAAAATGTGATTAAAAGGTTACGTGGTCGTGAGCCAGTGCTTGAGGTGGCCATTAGGCCAACAGTATTTTTCATCATTTTAATGACATTAAATACAAAATACTTGGTTTGTCCCTTTTAAGCTGCAAAATTCATCAAGCACATGCAACGTCGGTCGGTTGAAAAAAAGATAAGCCGACAAATTTATAGCAGAGCCAGAGCAAGGTTGAATTTTCCTTTTGCATTAAAGTTTTTGGTGGAGCAGGAAAATTTGAAACTGAAAGATATTTTGCTTGAGTAAGTTTTCTATTATAGCATGGGAATCCAAGGATCTTAAGATGTTTGATGGTAGTGGTCTTGCTCGCCTTCTTTATACTCAAGTTTAATCCAATGCATCTGGGAAGATTTGTAGAGATGACTTAGCAGATTTGCCATTCCTATATAAGTTCTCTTTGTCATTCGATGGATAGTGTGGGATTTGATGTGCCAGAGTACAATATAGTGCGGATGCTGGTACTATCAATCCAATTGGGATAGTTTTGTGTGTTTAACAGTTGTGCAAATTGTATAAAAGTGATGAGAAAATCAATGAAGATTAAAGCTTGTAGGAATTTACGGGACGGAGAGTGATGAAGTTCCAAAAACATTTTTTTTAGTAATACTAGATACTATAGCAAAATCAAGCGTTTTATGTTATACATTAAATTAACAAAATATTAAAACAATATGAAAGAATAACGTGTTGTTTTGGGAAGTTTTTTATTTTGGTGTTCACAAAATAAATACTGGGCTGCCGCAGGCTCCGTTATGAATCCGATTCATTTCCTCATCTTAATGAATATTCCCTTGTCTGAGAATTCTAATAATAGTCCAGTAGACAGAATTTCAAGTGGAAAAAGTTCGGAAACTTAAGGATGTTGTTCAGGGATAGCTAAGGCGTCAGTTATAGCGACTAGTAAAACGCATCAGGAAACATTTTCTTTTGTAGTATTTAATATGTTTGAATGCGTTTTGAAACAAAAAGTGTATACCAATCGGTGGCGAATAACATAAATTAATTTTTTTCAAACAAAATATATTGATTCGGTAATGTATTTTTTACGGAAAACCAATAATTAGATTTTACTGGCAAAAACTTATTTTACGTATCAGCTGATTGTCATGTCACTCAAAATGAAACAATAATTCATTCTAGTTTCTTACTGTTTCGTTCATCAGGAATAAATTCGTTCATCCGGAAATAAATTACTGGTACATTTGCGACCAGAAAAAAGAAGAAAAAGACAGGATGCGTTGCTATTCCCATTTTTTTACCGACATAATTTTACTGATCGCTATAAACGACCGTCAGAAAAAAAGCTCCAAATTCATTTGTTTTCGATTTTTATTGATGCTTTTTACTGGTCGCTATAACTGACGCCTAACTAACATTTTGCCAACTTTTTTACCTGTGGAAAAAATGTAGGGGAAGATGGGAAAACTGCAAAATATTCACCTTTCCTAGGGTTTGTTTAGATTTTAGATTTAGATTTATTTCCATTTCAAATTTACAATTTTATAATAATAATATTAATTAATTATGTTTAAACAAACTCAGAGAATTAATTAAATTATTAAATTTTCAAATACAATTTTCAAATGTAGAACTCACTCTCAATTAACATTTAATGAAACATAATAGAAGATGTTAAACCATGAATTATGAATGAAAAATGAAACGAAAAATCAAATAAAATGGAAAGATTTCATGCAGTTTGTGGTATGGTAACCAGTTTCAAGTGCATTCTGTTTTATTATTTTACTTTCATAATTTAGTTGAGAGTATCGTCGAGGAAGTTATTTTAACGAGAGAGAGAACCAAAATATATAGTAAATAATTCAAAAACAAAAAACAGAAAAAAAAAACAGAATCTCAATAACATTTTTTCCTTACGTCCAATGGCAAAAGCCTAGTAGACTTTTTTGGGGAACATACCAAAATTGTTAACAATATATAGCCCTTCGAAAAAAGGTCATTTTTCAAAATCATATAAAAACGCAAAAAAAAAAAAAATGCAGAATTACACCTTATTTCTTCGTATTGTCTAAGAACTAGCTACGTAAAAAAGTATACAATTTATAGAGCCACGAAATTCCTCTAGTTAGTTTGCCATTCTATCATTATTCATTGATCCGGTCACCTGTCCAGCGGTGGGTGTAAAAGTGGTAAGCCAACAAAGTTCAACAAAATGGGGCTTTTGCTTATACATATTGATTTATATTTCAAAAACATTGATCTTTAGACAAAAAAATGTTTTACAAACTTATAGCTTAGAAAATTTCAAATAAAATTGCTGACTTAAGTATTTGCATATCATTTACCATTTAGAAGTTATAGGTATTACTTCAAAATTGGATGTTGTTCCCAAAAGTATGCAATGTTGCCACTTTCCCCCAACCAAAACTCCTTACAATGTTATATTTGAATTAAATACATAACAATATATACTATGACACCAAATATAGATCTTTATAAATTCTATAAATTGTTTGACAAATAATTTTGGCAGTAAAGCACCTACCAAAAAACATTGCATACTTTTGGGAACCACACACAATTCTATAACTTTTAAAATGGTAAATTGTATGCGAAAACTTTCGTGAGCAATTTCATTTGGAATTTACTAAGCTATAAGTTTGTGAAACAGGTTTTTTTTTTAAAGCTGACCTGTTTTTAAAAAGGAAGTCAATATAAGCAAAAATCCCATTCTTTTGACGACAAGCTGTAAGTGTTAGGGGATAGTTGATGGGTGGAGGGTAGTATCGAAAGTTGGGGATTTTAAAGAGGAATCATAATTACAACAACATTTCATGATTATTCGGGTATAAGCACAGCCTTTGGGGGCGTAAAAGAGATAAAGACGAAAAATAAAAAGAAAGAAGAAAGAGAGTGAAGAGCAAAAAAAAAGGTCTTCAAAATTCAAAATTAATATTTTTGAAATGGTAAAGAAATGATGAAATTGAACTAGATCCGGCGCTGCTATTATATCCAAATAAATAAGTTGGAATTCTTCATTTTTTGGCAGGTTTTTGCGAATTATGAAAAACAACCTTTTTTCAAAGCACCATATCTCGATAACCAATTGAAAAACAACAATTTTTATGGTATCAAATTTGTAGAAAATCTTACGCCTTACAAAACAGTCCATTTTAATTTGCCCCCCCCCTCCTCTTTATCCACAGGGCCATCGAGGTCAAAAACTGAGCAAAATGTTAGTTAACTATCCCTAAACAATATCCCCAAATTTCACTAACTTCCGACCTTTGTCCACCTAAACCCTAATTGTTTTGTTGTTCACAACATACAAAAAAAAAAAAAATACAAAAATACAAAGATGGGCATCACCACCGGAGCTTGAACCACCCCTACAAACTGAACTATTCTCAATCTAAAACCCTTGGACCTCTTTGTGCAAGAATCTGCAGCAAACAGCGCCCTCCGGTTAAGCCAAACTCAAAACTGGAAACCGAGTCAGATAGGCCATGCACAGATTCTACAGAAATATACCTGCATGTTTAAGTGTATTCAAAGACTATACACAACACTCCGTTCCGATTTCCAAAGACCATTTACTGCTGGAACACAATGGAGCCGGAGCCGGAACCACAGCCGCAGCCGTATCGCATGTCAAAATATTGAATACACACGAATTCAATGTTGTGAACACAACGAGACGGATCCGCAAACGCAGCCGCAAACGGCGACGGACGAGTTGGCCAACTTTTAATAAATACGTGCGTATTTTTGACATTCCATACAAAAAAAAAAAAAAAAAAAAAAGAGCAACGTGGTAATAAAATCCTTTTAGAAATTAGGTCAGGTAATTAAAAATTTATAGAAAAGACTATACATGATGCGATATATGTTTTATCATCTTTTATATGCATATATATGTATGTTTCTCAGTGGAAATTGTAAAAAAAGTGGATTACGTACGACTCCATTGTGGGCACTTCTAATTAGGTACGTACGGCATGCGGTACGGTTGCGGCTGCGGTTCCGGCTGCGTTTTTCTATTGTGTTCCAGCAGTTACAACTTCTTTTCCTTACATCAGAAAAGACTGGTTTAACAATCATACACCAAACAGCTAATCGAGGTGGCTCAATAATGGAGATTGGTGTTGGTGTTGGTTTCTATTCAGAAACACTCGAACTAGCCGGATCAATCAGGCTCTCCCATTACAGCAGCAATTTTCAGGCTGAGGCCCTGGCACATGCAAATATCACCCTTTTCGTTTACAGTCAAGCACGATTTAAGCAATTTCTCTCATTGAAATAATTTCAAATCTTGTAACTTGAAGTTGCGAAGAGCTTAAGGTTTCTTGGCACGCAGCATAGCATAAGACGCTGTCGGGTGCTAGAAAACGAAAGGGTTGAAGAGCGTGCAACAAATGGATCAGACCTTTCATTCAGCCAGGCAGGCATAACGGTAAATAGTGCATTCATTTTGGAAATTGGGAATAAAGTGCTCGCTGCAGCTAACGCGAGATGGAACTCGCTTGATTCCTGTGTAACAACAAAGACAATGTGGCTTTACTATATAGCAAGCAAAGCACCGATATAATTCTTCAGCTCAGAACGAGTTGGCGGGCTCCACATACCCAAGCCTTTAAAGTCGTTGTTAGACCAGGTCAATTTGCTGTACCTACTTATAGCCCGTACAGCTCGTAGTTGAATCTTCTTCTCCACACTCCATTAAACGTACAGGATCGAATATCGCCCGAAGAATCTTTCATGTGTCAAGGTCCGCATACACTTTCGCCCCATACAGCAGGAGTGGGAATATAGATAACGGTCTTCTATAGTGTCTCATTGAGAAGGGGCTTTATTTAGAAGGCATCTTCTTCTTAGCCCAAGAAACAGCGATGGGCAAAAGTGACTTCTGCACTGA
The DNA here is from genome assembly GCA_916050605.2 of Platycheirus albimanus. Taxonomy (NCBI): domain Eukaryota; kingdom Metazoa; phylum Arthropoda; class Insecta; order Diptera; family Syrphidae; genus Platycheirus; species Platycheirus albimanus. The sequence goes on along the minus strand of OU696696.1, from coordinate 294,689,995 downwards.
TATAATTTTGAGAGGTGGAAGTGGAACCCAAATAGAAAAAGCCCTTGACTACTTCAAAGTCGTAATGTCTGTCCATCGTGATTCGGGTGGTTTTTACCAAGCCTACGATTTTGTTTGGGGGAATTATTGTATTCCAAGGAAGAAGTATTGTCAAACAATTTTTTTTTGAAAACAGTAACCAAGCTGAACATCGAGAGAACAGGCTTTCAATTCAAATTTTCCAGTAAGGTGTACGAAAAAATTAAAAATATAGAACAAAATTATTTACACTCTGAATTTTCACATTCGTAAAATTTAAAACTTTTTTACGAAAGCATAACAATTGAAAATTAAACGTTTTGATAAGAAAATCAAAGAATTTATTTGATTCCAAAATGTAGACACTAGAGAAACACCCTGTATAATGGATTTTATATCAATGAAAATGAATCCTTCCCGCCTAGGACTAGTCCTCATATTTCAAATAACGAAGTCGAACTACAAGTTTATTTGCATCATGCCAACAGAAATATATTTGAATTTGTTTGTGGTGGGCACACTCCATACTACACCATATTTGTGGTCTGTTTTCGTTTAGACGAAGGACCTATTTGCTCAGAACTATTATCTATGTGTATAGTACTTTTCTCATCTCAGATTTCCATCGAGTTGGAGTTTTCCATTTGAGGTTTACCGGGGATGTTTTTTTTTAAAAGATTTTGAATTAATGTTGTCTTGGTTATCCAGTCCAGGACCAGATTCCAAATCAGTGTTCAATGGTTTTTGTGTTCTAAGATCTTAGTCTAAGTGATTGATGAATATTTTTGTCTGCTGTTTTGTTTGTATACGAACATTTAATTTTGTTTTGCTGTCTTTATGGGAATGGAGGGTTGAATTCAAACGAATCGATGTTTATTTCGTACGGCATTTGAATATTTTTAAAAAATTGCAGAATTATTTTGGGAGATTTTTTTGTCTCAAGGATTATGCGATTCATGAGGAGAATAAATTTAAGGACACTGGAGTCGCATCAATAGTTTTACTAACAAAGTTTTAACTATAATCGCATTCAACTAGAATTTGTACTTACTTACTTATGTTGGCTGATCTAGGGCGTGGTGCTCCTATTCCTTGCTTAATATGTCCCTCTATCCGGCTCGATCTACAGCCTGCCGTTTCCAACCCCGCACTTCAAGTGTTCGGAGATCTCCCTCTACCTGGCCGCTCCAACAAAGATTATGTCTACCTTGGCTTTTAACTCCCTCTGGTTTGGCGTTAAAGACTACGAGCTGGTGCGTTGATGTCCATTCGCTCTACAGGGTCAAGCTATCTTAGTCTTTGAGTTTTTCTGGCTAGGCTTATGTCGGTGGACAGCACGTATAGTTCGTCGTTAAATTTTTTTTGCCAAGTGTTGTTTTCTCGGTTTACGCATACAGGACCATAAATCGTATGCAGAACTTTTCTCTCGAAGACTCCAAGTGACTTTCAATCCGATTGGGAGAGGGTCCATGCTTCTGCACCATATAGCAGTACCGGGCCGATGAGTGTTCTGTATAGTGCCTCCTTGGTTCTCCTCGATAGGGCTTTATTCTGCTTTTTCATCCCAAAGAAACAGCGATTAGCAGAACTTAGTCTGCGTTTGATTCCAGCGCTGATGTTGTTGCCTGTGTTAACAGCAGTACCCAGGTGTGTCGATTTATTAAAGATGCTACCCGATGTGCTGGTATGGGTGTTTCGTATAACATTTTTAAGAACAATGTTAAAACAGCAGCACGACTTTGCGTCACCTTGTCTTAGCCCTCTGGTGGTTTCGAAGGTTTAAGTAGACACCACCACAATTTGAGCGAACAGTGAGCATTTTCCAACGTCATCCTGATAAGGCGTATCAGTTTAGCAGGGATTCTAAAGTTGGGCATGACACGATACAGTTCAACCACAGACAAACGAAATATTCAGATGTATAATAGTAGAACAAAAGCATGTTCTAAAAAAAATTCAAAGCTAGCATACCAAAATCGAAAGCTAGCATACGTCATACTCAAACATGTCCGAGAAATTGACATCCTTCGAAAAAATTAAACATACCATTACCATACCATACCTCCATACCAAAAAACCAGTTCCTAGTCCTACGAATACGAACCACGGCACGTTCTGTGGAGGGTGGAGTGGTGGAACTGGAACCACGAAAAAATTTCAATCAACCCTCAAATCCTCAAGCTCAAACAGTAGTTGAGTTGTGTTTTTGTGTTTCCTTGATCGTGGTTCCCGTTCCACCACTCCACCCTCCACCGTGCCGTGGTTCGTATTCATAGGACTAGGAACTGGTTTTTTGGTATGGTATGGTAATGGTATGTTTAATTTTTTCGAAGGATGTCAATTTCTCGGACATGTTTGAGTATGATGTATACTAGCTTTCCCGTGGCCTGCGACTGCGGCTGGTTGCTACGTTAGAAACATTAAGTTTGAAGATCTTATTAAACTCGTGTGATCATACCACCAACGAAAAATAGTGTAACTTTTGTCTGTGGTTCAAATCTCTTAACACTGTCGTAGGCTGCTTTAAAATCGACGAACATGTGGTGGGTGTCGATGTTATATTCTTGGGCTTTCTTCAGGATCTGGCATAATGAGAAAATTTTGTCGGTAGTAGATTTTCCAGGTCTGAAGCCGCATTGGTAAGGTCCTATAAGGTCATCAGGAAACGGCAGATCTTATACGCGATGTTGAAAAGGCTTATGCCTCTATAGTTGGGGCAGATAAGGCGGTCTCCTTTTTTGTGAATCGGACAGATTTTACTGAGATTCCACTCATCGGACATACTTTCCTTCGACTATATTTTGCAGATGAGTTGGTGTATGCTACTGACCAGGTCATCTTCAGCGGGTTTAAAAAGCTCCGCTTGTAGACTATCGCATCCAGCTGCTTTGTTCATCTTAAGTGTGGTGACGGCTACTTTAATTTAATTTTGGTTGGGCGGATGTAGCTCATGGTCGTCATCTAGATTAACTGGTACATGTTGGTATTGGGCGGGATCTTGGCTGTCATCGCCATTTAACAACTGGTTAAAGTAGTCTCTCCAGATGCCTAACGTCGCCTGCGTTTCTACTATGGTGTTTCCATCCTGATCTTTGCAGGGCTCTTGGTGGCTTGTGAAACCTGATGTAGCAGTCTACACATTTTTTTGAAGTTTCGCACCTCTTTTTGAGAAAAACTTTGTAAAACAGAGAAGTTAAAAAGCAGCAGAGTCAAAATTTTGAGTGTTAAAATGTAGATTGCAAATTTCATTTCAAATAGAGATCATAGTTAAAATTTGGTGGGTTTAGTAGTTTTCAAAACCTAAAGTTAACAAGGAAATTAATAATAACAAGTCAAAATATTTTGAAATAGATCACTTGAAACGCTTGTTTCAACAACTTCATATGTTTTTCATGTGATTTTTCTTTTTCAAAAGTATTACAGCTGACAACTTTTTCTAGAAAATAGAAGCAAGTGCGTGCATATCACAACATACTCGACTCCAATCCAATCTTGAAAATAAATGGGAAATAGAGTTTCAAATACAAATCATAGATCATTGAATATTTTATACAAAAGAACACAAATGTACAAGAAACTGAAAGGATTTGAATGTCATAATGCAAATACCATCAAAATAGCATGCAGGAATATTCATCTATACAAAATCTTTTTAAAACTGATTACAAACCTAGTGTGGAGGACCAAGAAAAATTCCATGCATCTTCCTTCATTCCATAAAGAAAAATTCAACCCATGGTACAACTTAGTTATATTGAAAACTTTCCAAATTGGATTATTGAGAAAGGCAAATATTTGGAAATCTGATACGAGAAAAATAAACTTATATTCTAGTTATACTCCAACAACTTCACAAATATATCAATTCGAATATATAATGCAAGTAAAGATACATTTACCATTTGACTGCGTTATTTGAGATACTGAAATGAAGCCCAAGGCTGATATCAATCATACAAATTAGGATGTGAAAGATGTTAAGTTGAAGACCTCTTTGAATTACAAATTAAGTATATATAAGCTTACATGTTTGGTTTTGAAATGTCCTACGATTATGATAAAATCGTCCATTGGTTTAAGGCTTTATTTGAACCATTTTGTTTAGGTTTTCGAAAGATATCAAAACTTGTGTGTCTTTTATCTTATGAAACATTATAATTTTTAATCATTTTTGTGATTCTCGTCTGGCATTATGTAGTCTGTAGATACATTACAGTATATTTCATAGTATGGGGCCAGTTATAGCTTAAGAAAAACTAAACCGCAGACCTTCCATTGCTGACCACGGCCTCAACCAACAATCCTATTTACTGTTATACGTATAACAGAAAAATAAATAAATTAATATAAAAAAAAACTATTAGTTAGGTATATATTGAAAATAAATTCCCTGTTAGTTTTTTTTCCATTTAAATTTTGTTTGAATGCGATACGGAAAACAAAACCGAAAAAATTTTCAAATAGAAAATTTAGTATGTTATGGTTCGATTTGAAACAGAAATGCTACACTGATCGATGGCAACCAACTCAGAGAATTTAATTTGGAAATAAAAATTTGAATTGAACTTGTACTTTTTGCTAAAAACGAAATTTGTTATTTTTCGTTTATACGTATAACAGAAAAATAAATAAATACATTTTTAACAAAAAGCATTTGTTCAATTAAAATTATTATGAACAAAAAACATTCTCTGAATTGATTGCCATCGATCAGTGTAGCATTTGTCTTAAGATTTAAGAATCGAATCAGAACATACAAAATTTTCCATCTGAAAATTTTTTCGGTTTCGTTTTCCGTATCGCTATAACTGGCCCCTTAATTAGTTTTGCTTGATTTGATGATTTTTCGCGGATGTGTGGAGCAGATGTTTGTGAAAATCTCAGTGGGAATAGCATTCAAACCTCCCTTACTGTTGCTCATGTAAACAATTGCCTATGTAATGTTCTTTTGGTTCATCAAAGATGAAATTCCGGAACTTGTTTCTGCGAATCGCTCCTCTGTCACACCTGGTACTACGCTACACTTTTTTTCTTTTTCCATAATACTGATTTTCGTTGCAATCTCCTTCTGAGACAACTGCAAGAAATTGATTTAATAGCTTTTCTTTCTTCAATACCCCTCCATGTATCTGCAGAGTGTCATGAGCTGTTGAACAAACATTCAAGCCCCACAGTGTCCCATATCTGCCAGCCGAAGACAAGCGATAATAAGTTGATCAGCACCGGGTCTTATTCGGACTTCGAGAAGATAATTTTTATGCGTTTACTAATAGTCAAGTGATCAGTAAAGCTCATTATACTGTATTGAAACCAGCTCCAGCTCAAGGGGGTGGCAAAGGGAGACACTTGCCCCGGGCGTCAGCCTTTGGAGGAGCGCAAAACCACTTGCAAAACCAATGAAGATGATAAAAGTAAAAAATTTCTAAAATGGTAATATAAAGATGAAATGGTGGGGCGCCAAATTCAAGTTTTGCACCCTCTTGAACAAATCCTAGATCCGGCGCTGATTGAAACGTTTACTTGCAAAAGTTAATAAACTACGGTCTTTATTGTTGATTCGTTCTCCAATGCCTTGGCCAACCGGAACGTATTTAATTTCCATGGTGGATGCTGCCCTGCCTAACCTAAGCATTTTGATCCCCCTCATCACGAAATTATGTAATTATGTTCCACGCGGGGAACATCTTGGTAAATGATAATGGTTTTCCTTACTGGAATTTGTCTTTCAATATCCTGCAGTGGGATTCCATGTTACGCACTTGGAGCATCAGCAATTTTGTCCTATGTTCAACACTCGCACTTATTAGTTTCACATGTCAAGTACAGATGAACTAGACAAGAATCCGATGGATAAGGCTTGGAAGTACGATAAAATCAATTGTTTTGTAATACTCATTACATCACTGGATATCGCCGTGTTGACGCCACTCAGTGACACTCTTTTTTCGAAGCACCCAACTATTGTTCCACTTCGATTTTCCAAAATGATTGTGAAACTCATCCAAAACTGAAACTGGTGTTCTAACGCCATGGTCAAAGATCCAATTGTAATTTTTTTGGTAAACAGGTTTCCTGAAAGTAGGAAGCTGGTGATTTATGAAAATGATGCCTATTGTCATTCCTGGTTTGATTTCTTCCGTTTTTTAAGTTTTTGCCAAGTACCGACCGGGATTGCTTATGAGTGTAAATATTTACAACTTATCGGCTGCTTCTGGAGCCTTCCGGGACAACTATTAATATATCTAATTATTTATTAATTAATTGTTGATACATTTCTACACTTTTTTTAAAATATTTTGTTTGTATTTCTTTTTCATATGCTTTTCGTGGAATCTTCAAAATCAATAATAAAGGGCGCTGCAAAGTTGACAAAGGAGGATATTGAAAAAGTGTTCTCACTATACGACAGGGTAAGTAAGAAAATAAAATATTTTAACCCTGTAAAAAATCCCGGAGCCATAATATCCAGGACAAAATACCCGACGAATGATTGGGAACTAAAAAAAAAACCCCAATGATTGGTTTCGCGGGATCAAGGGTTTTTAACCCTTTTAAGGGAACACATCTTTTAAGCGAACACATCAGAATTGATCTCCATTTTCTGTGTCTCTTTTTCACATCAAGCTACAAACATCAAAGTTAATTTTTTTTCGTTTTGGATTTGTTCGTTAATAGCTCTATTAATTTTGACTAAACACATAGTTTAACAAACGTAGGGCATTTTTCATCTTTTATTTCAAATGGCAGTAAGTTGGGAGCGGCTTGATCGAATTTATTTAAACGTTGTTTGACCCTAGCAAAAGAAACAAGGACAACGAATTTCGGTTCTGCACGTGGAATGTCCGGACCCTTAACAGGCGACGTGCCGCCGAACAATTAGTGGAGGCCCTCTAGATGGTGTCAAAGCCGACATCTATTAAGGCAAGTGCTACAGGACTAAAAAACAGCGCTTATTCGGATGAGGATTTGTGATAAGAGGAAGACTTAGGCAAGAAAACTTATGGTTTCGTGGATCGTGGTATTAGCGAACGCACTGTCACAATCCGCATTTAGTCCAAATTCAGCAAAATCTCGCTGATCAGCGTCCAAGCCCCCACTGAGAAAGAAGAAGACACAGCCAAAGAAGAGTTCTTCAATCTTCTCGAGAAGACGTATAATGAATACCCGAAATTCCAAAATACGGCACTAAGATTATTCTTGGTGACTTAAACGCCAAAATTGGAGAGTAACTTTGGCTCGACAGTCAGAAAGGACAGACTGCACGATAACACTTCCGGTAACGGACACCGACAAAGGCTAATCGACTTTGCTGCGGGGCGAAGTATCATCATAGCTAGCACACACACTACAATGTACACAAGGGGACCTGGCGGTCTTCTGATCAATACACCGTCAACCAAATTGATCATATTGCGATTGATAGCAGGCATGCCTCCAATATCATGGATGTCCGCACTTTCCGAGGGGCCAACATAGACTTGGACCACTACCTTGTAGTAGCTAGCAGGATCGAGCATCCACTATATGAAAGTTTGATGTTGCGAAGCTGCGAGACCGCCAGAACCTTTGCCAACCATGTCTCCTCTTATCTGCCCAAAACTGACGAATCAGCTGCCATGAACCACAGTACCGAATCGATGCTACCACTATTCGCTCGAGTTTCTTAACTTTCTTTCTCCCCGGGCATAACATCGTTCTGAAAGTGGGCATTCCGATTGTATTGCTTCAAAACTTAACCCTCCAACTATGCAATAGAAATGGAAGCTGCCTTAAAGTAATGACACTTTGAAATAAAATTATATAGAAGCCAAAATTCTTAGGGGCTTTGGATCTGGTAAAGAAGTTTTTGTACAACACATACCCCTCATTTCCAGCAATTTCACGTTTTGGGAGTGGACCGCTTCGCGGGGTCTAGGGATTTTAACTACCTTTTTAGGGGGTACACCCGAAACACATAAATTCGTTGCTCCACTTAGGGTATGTCCAATCGTCTATCAGGCACCTGCGTCAACAGTTTTCTTAATCAGCAGTACTAAGATGGACCGGTTTGCGGGATCTAATGATTTAAACTCCCCTTTCCGGGGCACACCCGCTCCGCTAACTTCGTTGCTCCGCTTAGGGTATGTCCAATCTTCTGGCATGTGCCTGTGCTGACAGTTTTCTCAACTAGTAGTGTTTTTGGGTGGCACTAGAGTTTTGCTTTTGATCATTCGGGATTTTAATCTTTCGGGGTTTTGAACTTTCAGGATTTTGATCTTTCGTTATCACCATCTATCTACCCGTGAAACAAGTCGCAAGGTCAGACACTTTGAGCAGCCCGCCGGTGTCGATCTCAGGACGAACTGTTCCTCCTCACACGGACAACTATAAATTGCTTGCTCTCGGGTCACAACCTCAGGAGGGCAATGGTACAGTGGATGTAGTGCTTAGTTGCTAAACTTAAAGTTATGAGTTCAAACCCAGCTTTGGCTGGGCAGTGATTTATATTTATGCCCCCACAGTCAACTGGGTGCCACCCGTGTAATTTTCTTGAGATAATTATCACCTAAAATTTCAACCCACTGTACCACCTTTCTTTCCTATCTTTTGCTTCTCTCTTCGCTCTCACATGTTAATTCATTATAAGGGTATTCATATCCTCTTAAGTGCTTTATAAAATAAAATTATTATAATGTGTTTAAATTGTATGTTATTTGTATTTAATTTTTATTATATTTCCCCGACTAGGATAACAATGGAAATATTGAAAATGAAGAACTCCGAGGGTTCCTGAAAGATCTGCTTGAATTGATCAAAAAGGTAAAATGCAATAATTACTAACGTTTCTCTCTTTTAACTTTTCAAATTTCTAAATAAATTTCAGGATTATGATGCCCAAGATCTAAGTCAATTTGAAGAGACAATCCTTCGAGGTGTTGGCTATGACAAGGACGGAAAAATTTCCCGCAAAGAACTGACAATGATTCTCTTAACATTGGCAAAGATGCCACCAGAGGATCAATAAATTAATATTTGCAAATTAAGAGGTGTTAACACACAAAAAGTCAAAAACTAAAAAATATTTCCCCCCATTTTAAAATTTGTATTTGATAAGAATAAAATATTTTATAAAACCTTTGCAAGGAAAATATATAAGCTAAAATAATTCAAAAAAAAAAAAAAATTATAATAATAATATCGATAGCTAATACTTAAATCAATCTAAAATCGCTTGAATAGATAAAAATCATTTCTTAAACTAGAAAAAAAAATATAGACAAATAAACAATAAAACTGTTAAAATAATGATTTCAAAGGCCTACTTAGATATCTTTGAAAATTCAAATAACAAAATCTAAACTGTAACTTATTAAAAAAATACTTCTTATTGGTAAATTAAACCTTTGCAAAAATAAAACTATATCTAAGAGTATGGTTGAAAGGTTGTTTCGAGCAAACTTGAATCATCCATTTGTTTTGCGTGTCTCTGATTCTTAGAACCAAAATTCAAAAGTTATGTTCTTGGTCGATCCGAAGTAACTTTTAGGTCCGTGAAGAGTGTGTCATTCAATATTTTTCCTCACATTTCATTGCTAAATACTTGATTATATCGAAGATATAGGTTGGCCAAGGTTCGCAGTGCTTGGTTGCTTACATATGGTTGCGGGTTCGAGTCCCAGCCAGGGCAGCGATATTCACGCAGCTTCAACTGGTTGTCATTGTCATCCGTGGGACTATCGTAAAATAAATATCACCTTTAATTCTACTCGTTCTAACTTTTGCCTTGCAATTTGCATTCTAAATGAAGACACTTCTTGTTAAAAGTGTTTCGTAACATCTAAAAGGCCTAATTTTCGTGGCAACAGATACGTCAGAACTGCCGGGAGTACCGAGTTGGTTTTACCCCCTGTGTATACTATGTTTTCCAATGACCTTAACTTAAGAGCCGAAGATTCCATATGCAGATTGTAAAAACCATTAAATCTTCTCGAAATATCACAGAGAACAGTATTGACGTTATACTTTGTAACGAAAATAAGTCTTTTTTCAAAAAACTCTGAACTCAGCCATCTTACTTTTTGAAGTTTGTCTCGAAAATATTCAACCAATCTACATCTTTAACGTATAGGTTTTCTCTTAAAACAAAATTTGAAACCATAAAAAAGTGCTGATTTTAAATATTTAAATGTTTATATTAAAATTTTTTTGATCAATTTATAAATGTTAAATGTATTCACAAAAGTGTGGTTATAAAAAGTCAAATCTAAACTATGAAATTAAAAAATTGAATTAAAAACAACTATAATTCGTTAACATCGATATTTTTATGTTAAGGTTACCATTATCAATATTCTTGAATCTTAATGTATTAAGTATTTTTTATAATTTAACAGGATTAAAAAAAAAACATAATTTTATTAGTTTAGTTTTTAATTATAAAGAACACTTAAATATTAAACTGTTGTAGTTAATTTATTTACGTAAAACAGAAAATTAAAAAGATATGTACTTACTTTAATTTTTTAACTTAAGAACTTGTCGGTTTATGAATTTGAGAAGAATTTAGTTTAAATAAAAGAAAAATTAAATGACATGTGAATTGTCAAAAGTATTTTTTTTAAGTTAATAAAAAGGTACCTATAGAATAAAGATGAACCTTTGCTCTAAGTCAGATACAAAAAATTTAAACAAAGAAGTTCTGATATTAATATTTACTATATGATACAGTATTTACTAGAAATATTGACCAAAGATCAATTTATTATTCAAAATCCACTGATGAATCTAAACTCTTAAATACTTTTTGTGAATAGAACTAGACGGCAGGGTTAACAACTAAAATATAAGGAACAAAGGGGTTTTGTGAGCACGTGATATTAGTCGCAAAGAAGTTCAAACCTATTTTTCAAATGTCCGTTTGCAGTTCATCGCTCCCCCTCGCACCATGCAGAATAAAGGTGATCAGTTCCTGCAATGAAACAGTTTGAGCTCGAAGATTTTTAGATTTAGCTAGACGGGCCACAGCTCCCACATCTAGATTTTGCAAGGACAGATTTCAAGTGACAGATTGCCCGAGAACCTCATCTCTCTAAAAGTGTAACGCGCTAGTGCTGGCTTTTGACTTTTGGGTCGGTGCTGGCATGCGAGCCTCCGGCTTATTTGCTCGTCGATGGGGTAGGTTCTTGACCCTGTTAGCACCGCTACAAAAATTTGAACATGCCAGTCTTTGCGTTAGGCTGTTGATAAACGCTACGAGTTGTTTTTCTCACCCTCCCTTCCTAAATCGTCATACTCGCCTAGACGATCCCGTAAGTGGCATCATTCCCTGTCTATCTGTTCATACTACCCTCCCAAACTACTTCTCATCCTCTTTTGACTTAATTAGTTAAAACTCATATTTTGTGCTTTCTATTTTCAAATTGATATTTTATTCCACAAGGTAATTAAGTTGCTTATTGGTTTAAGTTTATGTTAATTTGAATTTTCTTTTATTTTGTTGCGCTTCCTTTAAATTAAATTTATCAGAATAATTAACATTACAGACAAAAATATATTCATCAAGGATGAATTTATAATTTATTTAAACTAACAACAATTTTTAAATCCTTACTCCCGAAAAATAACCCCTTTGTGCTTCTATACTGTACGCTCAACGGACAACGGAATATGGGAATTTAAATTCTCTTTTAAACAAAAAGTTATTCACTATAGGCAATAGTCCCCTCAAAAACCCTTACAAGAAGAAATTTAAATACCAAAAAAATGAATTATACAATTAATAGAGTGACAGCTGACAGGGATCATAAAAAACTCACCAGATTTACGGAGCAATCGCCAATCCTGTGGCCACAGTATCCAGGGGTGGAATCGGCTAAGGTGATTTGTGATAAGTGATAGTCACAATCACCAAATTTCATCTGGTTAAGGTGATTGTCACATGTGACAATCACATTTTTGAGTCTTTTTCACGTGACAATCATCTAGCCAGACGAAATTTGTTGATTGTGACTATCACTTATCACAAATCACCTTAGCCGATTCCAACCCAGGTTGCTCCAACGGTGGTACCAGCGCCGGATCTAGGATTTGTTCAAGGGGGGGCAAAAGTTGAATTTGGCGCCCCCCCCAGCAATTTTTTTTTCTTTTTTAAGTTTACGTACAAAACTTGAACTCGTATCGTTAACCTGTTTTTATCTTTATGCTCTAATGCTTGATGCTGTTGACAATAGCTTATGTACGATACATGTCATAAAAGTCTGTGTGAACCAACCTAAGAAAATAAGGTATTGCTAAGGGTTCTCATGTTACTGATTACTCAAAATGCAATCTTGGCGTATGTGCAAAATAAAACCTTTGGGGTATGTGCCATAAATCCAGATTGATTTGATAATTTTTCTATTTCGATAAACGACAGCGGAAAACCTGCTAATGTTGTTCATAAAAAGTTAAAAGGCTGTATGCTTATTTGTGATTCTGTCCGATATTTTGATTGCTTAACTTTTACTCACCGACATACAAAATCATAACTAATCCATAGAACAGCTTTAGTGAAATAGCTCAGTTGTACACAACAAAAATTCTTTTTCATTTTTACTTGCTCTATAGGGCAAGTATTGGTTTCGTGCAGAAAAAAAATCGAGGTTTTAATCAAACATGACATTACGATGACGATGATAGAGAAGCCCAAAAAAGTGGTTTTCGCCATACCGTCCGTCGGTCTGTCTGTGCGGTTGTGTTAATGTGTGCTTTTTCACGTCATGCTACAGCCTAAACGGCTTGACAGATTTTCTTCAAACTTGGTATATAGCAGTTTGAAGAAAAATGGTTGTCGAGGTTTTTTTTTGTTTTGTTTTAGCCCGGCTCAAACTGGTACCTTTCATGTAACGGTTTTTTTCATTTTGAATTTGCTCGAAAACGGCTCTAACGATTTTGATTAAACTCAGAATTTAACTTACCTAAGATATTTCTAACAAACTGGCGTTTTTCGTTTTTGGCTTAAATGATGGTAAAGAAAATCTGGTTTAAACGGCTTTTTAAATGGCCATAAGTTCATCATACTATTGCACCCACAGAGCAAGTACGTGCGACCCAGTCGTGCATTTTATTTATTTCAAACATTTAACTATTATCTTTTGATAAAAAATTAGGACCACTTTTGAAAAACTCGTACATTAGAAATTTTATAGTTCACTAGCTATTCCGACAGACGTTGTGCTGCCCTAACGAGCTTGGATAATTTGCTTTTGAAAATATTTCAGTTTGGTTTTTCTGATCGCTATAACTTGGCCCCTAAGTCTTATATTACTTTTTTGCTTTTAGCCCATTTCACCCTATTAACAGCTTAGTCTTGCCTAAGATTTTTATCACCTATTCCACGCGCAAATTACAACCTTTCAATCGTTGTGGTTTCTGAGTTAAGTCTTAGTAAGCAAACAAATAATATATAATGAATATAGTATTTAGTTTTAGCTGACTCCCGAAAGCACTAGAATCGCACTTTTCCCAAACGAAACATAAAAACTTGAAATTTCTGAATCCGTTGAAATCGTAGCCATCCTTTCGATGGAATTTGACTTTTTTTTTAACTTGACAAACGGTCTATGGTCTTAGACTTCAAGAATTCCACATAAACATCCCAAGAATGTGTCGCTTCTATGATTACTGTTATTAAATTCTTATTTTTTTTTTAATAACGCTATTATTTCAGAATATCAAGGCATTAAGCCAAAAAAAAAATTAGCCGTCACGGGACGCCCGGCAGATGTGAAACATTCAAGTTTACATTAAAATTCTTAATTTGAAAAAACCATAAGCAAATATGGAGTTAAATAATTTTTAATAATTTAGGGTTTTGTGAATTAAAAAATAAATTTGTTTTATCATTTTATTAAAATATCAATTATTACAGATTATATTCATTTACAAACACATAGGAACAAAATTTTCCTCAACCCACCCATCAGATACCGCCATCACCGCCATACTTCCAGCCCACCTTCAACAAGCAACCAACCATCCACCATTTTTTATAAGTTTTTCATCACCTAATACCTACCACCAGTAACCACCCAATCGACCTGCAACCACCAACCTACCACCTTCCATTTTTGTGGATTCCCTCCCCAGAGCAAGTCTCCCTACCACCACCATTTACCCAGCCCATTTACAACCACCAACCAAGCATCCGCCATTTTTGACAATTTTTTCCTCACCTACCACACCAAAACCCCCAAGCAGCAACCACCCACCCCACCTACAACCAACCACCTACCATTTTTGTCAATTTTCCCCCTAGATTTGTCAAAAACGCCCCCCTAGCTACCCACCATGTTTATAAATTTTGTCTCACCCACCCCCAAACATCCTCCTCAAAATCCACTTCACCACCAACACTACCTTCAACCACCAACTAACCACCAGCCATTTTTAACAATTTTTTTCTGATTGGTGAAAAGAATGAAAAACGTAATTCCTCCAAACCCCCTACCCAACAACACTCAGTTCCCCCCGACCCCACCTAGAACCAACAGCCAACCACCCACCCACCATTTTCGTAATTTTTTTTCTTTAATTACGTTTCGTTACAATTATCTACGATCGATTTTACTGCCTAGGTGCGCCAAAAGATGTTTCACATCAAAAAGAATCCGGGCTGATAAAAACCCTCAACCCTCAAGCATTTTTGAAAACTGCACCGACAAATTTTTGTTTCTGATTGGTAAAAAGAATGGAAAATGTAATTCCCCCAAACCACCTCGCCATCAACCCTCAACTCCCACAGGGACTCCCAACTAACCACTCACTATATTTGACAATCTTTTCCTCATCCCCCCACACCAAATCACCCACCCGTAACTACCCATTCCACCTACAACCGCCAACTAACCACCAACCAAATCCTCCTAACAGTAACGACCCACCCCACCTATAACCACCAACCAACCACCCCGAATGTTACCCCCACCTCCCCACCCAAAACAAATCCCACACCTGTTTCGTCATTTTATCTTCACCAACTTCCCCACACCCCACCCCCACATCAACCACCCACCACACCTACCACCAACCACATACCATTTTAGTAAATTTTTCCCTCCAACCAACTATCTACCATTTTTTAAAATTCTTTCTACAACGCTCACCAACCATCCAGCTCACCTACATCCTACAACCACCAACCGACCATCCACAATTTTTCACCATCCCCCCCCCCCTCCTAATAACCCTACTCACCTTACCCCCTACCCCCTCCACCACTACCGCCCCAGCATCACCAGCGACCACCCAAACCTACAACCACCCAACACTTTCCACTTTGAAAAGTTTTATGGTCGTGCCATTTTTTTGTTACAATTACGATCGATTTTACTGCCTAGGTGCGCCAATAGATGTTTCACATCAAAAAAAATAACTTTTATAGATCCAGGTGCTGAAACGAGTCAAAAATATCAATCATCAACTCAAACTGAAATGATTTATCCATTATTCAATGCTTTAGTAGCATTTAGTAAGTAATGCAGAAATAAATTATGATTTTAAGAAAGCTTCCTCATATTTGAAACTTGTTTCAGCAAATAAGATATTGGAAATGGAATCTTACTTGTAAAGTATATACTTGGAGACCTTTTTTTTACTCTCGTTTCTTTCTTCATCTTCCAATTTTTCGGCCCCTATGAGTTGCGACGAATTTGTTTAAAGGGCGACGAAAGTGGTTCATTACATATTTTATATTTGGAACAAGAAATAAATAAACATAGCATCATTTCCAAATTTTTTTTTTAATCTCTTTTCCTTGTTCATCTTTTAATTTTGCGCCCTGCTGAAGGGCAACGAACTTGTTTATCATTTTCAAAAGTTGAAGACCTTTATTTTTTTTTTACTCTCGTTTCTCTCTTCATCTCCCAATTTTGCGCCCCCATGAGGGGCGACGAATTTGTTTAAAGGGCGACGAAAGTGGTTCATTACATATTTCTTTCATATTTGGAACAAGAAATAAATAAACATTGCATTACTTTGCCGCCCTGTTCAAATGTTGAATACCTTTTTTTTTTTGCTCTCCTATATTTCTTCATCTTCCATTTGGCGCCCTCCAAGGCCAGGCGCCCGGGGCAAGTGTCCCCCTTTGCCCCCCCATAGATCCGGCGCTGGGTGGTACCCAGTGTGTGGTACTTCTTACTTGTACTCCTGATATTATATTTTATATAAAATACTTTCTATATTTAGAATTTCTTCTCAATTTAATTAATTATTACTCGCGCGCGTTAGTATGTGCGATCACATAGATTTTTCTTCAAAGCGAAGATTAAAAAAAAAACAAAAGAAATAACTTAATGTAAAACAAAAAAAAAAAATAACAAAGAAAAACTAAACAACAGCAAAAGATTTCGGTTAGCTCCAATTAAGTGTTTATCCAACGGTGGTAATCTTCAATTCGACAATTGGTGCCGTTAAGGACTTATGAAGAACGTTTTAAAATTTTGCTGGACAGGACCTTTTCACAGCTTTTCCTTTGAAATACAAAGAAATCCACCCAAAATGCAGATACTGGCTTTAATTGGAATCTAAAACGAAATGTCGTTGCGATATGCAATTGGGCTACCAATTATGCTGAAAGAATTTATTTTACCTGATTTTACAGAATTAATCATTAATTTATTTTTTCCCAGAAGTGGCAATTATCATTAACTATCAAAAAAAATCTAAAAACGCACACATTTAAACTGTTTACAAAAAAGTAACTTTAACTAATTTAAGTTTAGATTTTACCCGATCAAACAATACAAATTTTCTTATAATGACTACTGTCGACTGGACAGCGAAAAGTGTACTTTAATAATGATTTGTTTCTGAAACATTGCCTGTACTTTTTCCGCTTCTTCAAAATACCAAGTCGTTTCCCTCATTGTTCTTAGCTTGAGATTAGTATACATTCAAAGCAAACATGTATATATTCAATCACTTAACGTTTACATCATCAACCTAAGGCAGCAAAAAGTTGGTTCTGTAGATTCGATTCAGTTTTGATCTTTTTAAACATATTTCGACGGAGCTATCATGCACGCAAACCATAATTACCATCGGTGATAACCGCTGTGCACAATAAAAACTTCACTATTGTGAACCAGCTCACTTTTGACAACTTGTCAACATGACATTGAAATTCGTTTGTTTACATTTCGTTTTGCAATTTTCTGTCGGTCGGGTTTCCTCGTGTGGAAATTTCTTTTCATTTCATTTAAAATATCATTTATTCTCGGGAATAAATAGTTCTGTTACAAAAGGTTTTATGCACATTAGAACCAATGGCAATGCCCGAAAACTTTACAAAGTAGCGTGTTTGGAGTGTGAGGGCTGCCTTTTGAGCGAAACATTGTCTAAGACTTTTCAAAAACATTTCAAAAACTCTCAAGCTTTTTCCACATGATTTTTTTTTTTGCTTTTACAGAAACATGGCTCAATAGTTCATTTTTGGAAACAGATATTTTCGACGATGAGTTTTATGTTTTTAGAAAGAATTGTGTGTGGGGGGGGGGGTGGGGTGTTGATTGCAGCTCGTAATTGCCTTTCATCTTCCCTTGTCTCCTTTCCCTTTAATGTTGCAATTGAAGTCATTTGTGTTAAAGGCTTCCCTTTATTTGTTATTAATGTTTATATTCCCCCAAAAAGTTTTGCCTGAGTTTTTACAGAGCTATTCTGTATTCTAGATCATGATCGATATTGCTGGTATAGCAACATTTTACTGTTGGGCGACTCAAATTTAACAAATAAAATATTATTTGGACCCCTTCAGAAGACGAGTCCTATTTAAAAGCATCCTTAACTTCACCGCAACAGGAACCTCTTCTTTTGGACAATATAACTTCTACTGACTTATAGCAAGTAAGCTGTATTAAAAAATTTTAAGAATCGAACTCTCGATTTAATCTTTTCCTGTGACACTGTTAGTACGGTAGTGGTAGAATCTACATCTGCCATTTCTAACGTAGACTCCTACCATCCTCCACTTGATATATTTTTTGACATGAGCACCCATTTACTCAATAACAGTAATGCTCAAGACTGTTCATATTCACTTGATTTTCGTAAAAGCAGACGAAGGATTAAGTGCTTCTAATATTTCTAATATACCTACATGTTTGACGATGCAGTTACTCAATTTTACGAACTTTTTAATAGCTGCTTGATTAATTCAATTCATCTTAAGTTATCTAAAAATATGAATTCTGGCCATCCGTGGTACACAGAAGAACTCAAATCTTTACGTGATAGACGAAATAAGGCTTGGAAGTCTTATATTAAAAACTCTCAATTTCTGATCTTAATGTGTTTCGTGCACTATTTGAAGAATTTAATTTACTTTCCAAAAATCTTTACGCAGCATATGAAAGGAATGCAAATACCGTTTAAGCTTGATTCGAAGAGATTCTGGAAGTTTGTAAATACAAAAAAGAAGTCTGATGGTTATCCAGTCAACTTTGTTTACAAATATGCGCCTTTAAATAGCTCACCTGAAATATGTAATGCATTTGCAAAACACCACATAAAAAAAAATGCACCTAGTACTTGACCTCCTAGGTGGTGTGGCATCCTAACGAAACTTTGAAGTGCTAAAACTTATTCTAAATGGATATATATTATGAAAAAACTTCAATAGATGTTTATGCTCAAAATGTTCTCAATTACAAATTCATGCGAGGTACAAGCAAGTTTAATATAATTTGTTAGTAAAGCACAATTTAAAAGAATTGCATACTTTTGGGAACCATATAAGACTTTGAACTTTGAAGTGATTTAACTTCTAAATGGTAAATGGTATGTGAAAAATGTGTTCAGCAGTTTTATGTAAAATTAACCAATCTATAAGTTTGTAGAACATTTTGTTTATCTAAAGCTGACTATTTTTTAAACAAAAGTGGATATAAGCGAAAACACCATTTTTTGACCTTTGAACCCTTATAACTGACCTAGCTGTTATGGGATAGTTGGGGATGTTTCTCAGATCGTAAACCACTTCCGTAGCAACCTGTATACTAAAATTCAGCCTTCTACAAATGTTTTCCTTACTTTGACAATTTTTTGTTTATTTTTACTGGGCTAGAAACCGAATTTCTCCAAAAAGTTACTAATGACAATGAGTGATGTCATATACTTTTTGTATGTACCGCTGCTGCAAAGCCTAATTAATAACCTATAAGTTGATATTTATAAAGGGTTTTTCAACAGGGACGCTACAAAAGTAGAGCGACAGGGACAGCAAACGACGCCATATTTCTTGTCGCTCTTTTGACACTTCTCTTCAGTAAGGTTTGCCATTTCATGATGGAAAGATATACGAGCCAACAACGAATCGAAGTTATTAAAATTTACTACCGAAATTCGGAGTCAGTGGCCTCAACGTTAACATAATGGCATCAAACGTACTTTCACAGGAATACAAAAATTTTATTGATATCCAAAACCGTTTTTGTTTTATTTAAAAAAACTTTTGTAGCGCTCTTATTGAAAAACCCGATATAAAAGTGATATTTAAAAAAAAAGACTTACGACATTGTATATGAAATCTATAGTAATATGGATAGAAGGATCGACTGTGGCGACACCGTGAGCCTCCAAACCTTTTTTTCCAAATTTCTCTTTTTGGAGAGAAAATGTAGGTGGAAAGGTTTAAATATGTGATAATTAACAGTGACATCTATGTGTCTCCAAACCTCGTTATCTCATACTCGTTCCCCAGACTACTATAGATTTCATATACAATGCTTACGATTTATTAGGTTGATTTTTTATAATTTCACCTGCAGAACCGCCTCTCACAATAAAAAAAAAACATATTACTGATGAAAGCGAGCGAGCAAACAGGTAGCAACAAGTTTCAAATGTCATTTGTGAGTGTTAATTTTTTATTATTTTAAATCGTTTTTCTGTGACTTAGGCCTTATTTATTAAACGAAAGGCCTTAATCCCCTCACCTACCTTATTTTACGTAGCTAGCTCTTAGACTTAGTAGGTTTAGCCGGTAGTTGACAATCTTGTTTGTTGGGTATTTGGGTGTAGGTCTAAGCAATCCTAAGATCACCATCTTTTTACCAAATTACTGTGTTCTCAGAAAAAAAAACTTAAATTATCCAAACAGCATGTTCTGATAGATTCAATACGTTAATCGAACAAATCAGCTTGAAACACAAGATGATGTAAGTTTCTAACTTCCATCAGGGACTTGACATTGAAAATTATTATACCGATCTCAGAACTGTGAACAAAACGCAAACCGCAATCAAGCATTGAATCCTATTTGGAGATAATGCCTCTTACAAAAAATACTTAAAACGAGATAGCAGTTATTATGGGCTCTTCGCTTACATAAGCTGCTCGTGCAACGCTATTAATTTTATACATTATTTTAATAATAAGATAGGCTTGTCATCACCAAAGCGTTACGAATGCTGAAGGTCATTTGCGTCATACCTACTCTCTGGGTAAACTTTGAAATCTTCAGCAGCAACATCAATTTCACAGGTCAGCGAATGTGAATGAACCTTTAATATGACTTGAGATTTTTTTTTTCTTTTCAATTTGAGACTCTTTCAAAGTCGTTTTAACGGCTTCCTACTATTTCTTGGTATCTATTAAATCTTAAGCCAGTCTCTTTGGATAAGATACTATAACGTACTCGTATTACACAGGTGAATATGACTAAGTATGTAGGAAGGTAAGTACTTAGGCTGTTTGTAGGTAAACTATTTTTAGCATGTTCCATAATCGTTTAAATGATGGTTGACAGCTCTTGTACTTGGAATTCTACTCATGTCTTACCATCAAGAACAGCGGTCAGTAACACTTCATTTTTAGTTTCGAATTTTTGGCTTTGGAACACTTGCATGCACATTGAATGGTACTATAACATTCAGTTATACTACCTACACATGATGTGTACTTACTTTCGGCTTACATTACGTGTTTAATTATTGCTCTTCATTTCCCTTATGTAGATATTGGTTATACAAAGTTTGACTTTGAACATTTTTATGATAAAGATATTCAAATTCAAAGTACGTCGCAGAAGGCCATTGCCAACGGCCTTCCAGTCCATAAAATGTGAAGACGAATGGCGAAGAACATGTGCACATCAGTACATTTGTAATTATTATATAATAACTAATGACTTTGTGTACTGAATTTAAGGGAATCAAACATGCTTTGTCGGTAACGTAGTTCTAATTTGGCAAAACACTATCGATATAAGTACATTAATTAGTATTTCTTTTTCATTTCGATAAATTAAATAAATAATGAGACGATTCAATTAAAATACCATCACGGAAGAAATTAACTATTATTAGTTTTTAATTCGATATTTTTAATAGTACATAGGTACATTATGTATAGGTACACTATTCTCAATTAATTACAACAAAAATGTTCGAATTAGGAGCTTATTTTTGGAAAACTGCGTATTTTATAGTAATAATTGGCCAATTGCAATAGAAAAAATATCGTCTGAATAAGGTTTTAAACAAAGATTCAAAAATTTGATCGCGAATTTTAAACTATTATTTAATCAAATTCTAAAAGCTGAAATGAAAAGAATGAAAAATATTATTCAAAATTCGATTTTTTGTTATTATAATCTGCGGTAGATAATTTCATGGCATTAACTATTTAAATTTGATTTCCGGCATATGTCTGCCGCGACTAAGAGTTACATAGTCCATTCGATCAGTCCAATTTTCACTACTTTTTCCAATTAATCTGGCTGTATGGCTTCAATGGTGGCTTAAATATTGGCTTCCATATCCCCATAAAAAAAATAACCGAGAGATGGTTAAGCGCGCTTTATGGCAAGTTTCGCCGTCTTGTTGGACCCTAATGTCGTGGATGTTTAGCTGATTAATTTTTGTAAGCAAAAAATCAGTAAGGAGCCAGTTATAGCGATACGGAAAACCAAACCGAAAAAAAATTCGAATAGAAAATTAGTATGTTATGGTTCGATTTAAAACACAAATACTACACTGATCGATGGCAATCAACTGAGAGAATTTATTTTGCAAATACAAATTTGAATTCAACTTGTACTTTTTGTTAAAAATGTATTTATTCATTTTTCTGTTATACGTATAAAAGAAAAATAAAAAATTACATTTCTAGCAAAAAGTATTTGTTCAATTAAGATTATTATGAACAAAAAACATTATCTGCATTGATTTCCATCGATCAGTGAAGCATTTGTCTTAAAAATCGATATTGATGTTTTTGAATTGAGAAGAGTCAAATTATAGGCGCAGGGACATAAGTCATACATTTTATTTTTGGGACTTATGTCCCACTCAAATGAGACATAAGTCCCAACAAATGTTGGGACTTATGTTCCACTAAAATGAGACATAAGTCCCAACACAAATTTGGGACTTATGTCTCACTTGAGTGTGACATAAGTCCCAAAAATAAAATTTGGGACTTATGTAAACTCCTTTAGCTGTTTTCGTCTTATAGGGCTTCTTTGAGAATAACAAGCGATACAATAGTCGAGTAAGCCGGAAGTTGGTAAAATTTTGGAAAAAAAATCAAGTTCTTAGACTGCTTACTGCATGAAGAATGAAGATTTTATAAAATCCAAAGAATGTATTATGTCTAATGTGTGACAGGGTCTTGGGGTTTGAGACTTTGAAAAAAAGCAGGTAGAAAATCATATGAAATTTTATAATTCAATTAAAAATCACTAGTTAAAAGGTTTTTTTGGAAAAATGAAGTAAGCCATCAGTTTTCTTTTACTTTTTGAATTGTAACGAAATTTTTTTTCAAAATCGTTCGACCAGTTTTTTTTTTTAACCCGGTTTCTTTGAAAAACTTTCCGAAAATATTACAATTTCTTTTTGAGTATGTGCCAAATTCAAGAACTTTGTAGTTTATATCAGAAAAATAAAATAAAAAAAAAAATTGATCCGTTTTTGAGAAAACAAAAAATAAAAAAAAAAATATCTTTTTTTTAACTCGAAATTTTTTATTTTGAAACATTTAAGAATTTATATTATTTAGCCTTTAAAAGAGCTTTTGCATTAAAAATTTCATCGAAATCCGTTATGTGGCTTACGAGAAAATCTGATATAAAAATTTTTTTTTACGAATGCATAACTTGCCTTATAGTACCTATAATCGCAAGTAAAAAAACTGGTCCTAACGTAGGAAAGGTTTTAAGAATTTTCCTGAAAAACCTACATATTTCAACCAAAACATAGATTTACACAAAAAACATTATTCAAAAAATTTCATCGAAATCGTAGGAGCCATTTTTGAGAAAAATGAGTTTTTCATTAAAAATTATATGGGACCGTTAGTTTAAGGGCTATTCTCATTCCAAAAACAAAATATACTGTGTACCAAGTTTGGAGCAAATCGGTTAAGAAGTTTAGGCTGTAGGTGCCGATACAGATAGACAGACGGACGGACGGATTTTCGGACCCACTTTTTTCGACTTCTCTATCATCGTAATGTCGGCTCCGTGAAATAACTCCGTAAGAAATAAATCCCCAAAAAACAAAATGAAATAACCCCCCAAATTGGGGCTTTATTTCATTATGAAGTAAGTCCATGAATTCGAATATGAAATAAGTCCCCAAAAAGCATGAAACAAGTCCCCAAAAAATACTGAAATAAGTCCCCAAAAAAAAAGTGAAATAAATCCCCAACTTAAAGAATTGTCTTACCATTTTATATTTATTCCAATGAAAAAAAAAAATTAATTAATGAGGCAAAATAAGATTTTAATATACATTTGTAATGTATTTTAACTTTTACTTTTCTTAGTTCTCAGAAACAAAATCTTATTCTGCTTTATTTTATTTTTCTCAAATTTAATTTTTCACTATTTTTTTGGGGACTTATTTCATAGTTTTTCATTAATAATGAAATAAGCCCCAAAAAAACATGAAATAAGTATAAAATTGTGTGTTTGTCTCCATATTGTGTTAATATTTTATGTTTAAATACAAATCAAAAACAAATTTATTTTAATTTATATTTATTTGTTGTTTTTACTTTAATAATCACAATATATTTTTTGTTTATTTTTTAATATTATAAATTGACGCGACGCGTTTCGGACAATATGTCCATCTTCGGGCGTTTGATGTTGTCCGAAACGCGTCGCGTCAATTTATAATAATAAAAAATAAACAAAAAATATATTGTGATTATTAAAGTAAAAACAACAAATAAATATAAATTAAAATAAATTAAATTTGTTTTTGATTTGTATTTAAACATAAAATGAAATAAGTCTCCAATCTCATACAAATTTTTGGGGGACTATTTAATTTTTTTTTTTTTTTTTGAGTTATTTCACGGAGCCCGTAGTCATGTTTGATTGTTAGAATTTGTTTGTTTTTACGAATCCATAACTTGCCTTTATGTAACTTACCTACCTATAACGCAAGTAGAAATACAGAGACAGGGGAGAGCAAATTGAAGCGGCTTTAATAACTGTTTGAAATATGTGTAAATTCATTGAACGGTACATTTTCATGGGAAGGATGAATGGTTTATGTAAAGTAAAAGCAAAATGAGGCCAGCTCGGTTAATGTCCAGTAATGTGAAATAACATCGAACGAAGAAATTCGGCGTTATTTCGCTTTTATAAGGTGAAATGACGCCGAGTTTTGGAATTCGGAGTTATTTCGCTCGGTATTATTTCACTGCACCGAAACGGGTAGGTTAGCAGTGTTTATTTTTGTGGCAAATTAAGAATCCCTCAATATTTTGATGTTCTACTCATAGGAGCTATTATAAACAGTTCGTCCTAAAATCGATATTGGCGAGGCGGCTCGAAGTGTCTGAGACTCTTGATGGTCATAGCAAGACATACACTAAAAACTTGAAATTGTTAGGAATGAGGGAAACTTGTTGTGAAGAAGGACTATGCATGGTAGGAAATCTACTTCAATAGCTTTACAGCACGTACGAATTTACGCTTATTTCAAAACGACATAACTTTAAGGCGGGTTTAATTTCAAAACTTTGGAGATAACCATTTTCATAAGGATGTTATGCGCTGAGAGAAAGAGAGGAAAGAAACCGGATAAATGGTAGCATCGGTTCGGTGCATCTAGACTATTTTTACGGACCGGTAAGCCACCTCAGATCCTTCAGCTTTTTCCAAAATTCTGTGATTGATTGCAACTGCTTGATCAGTTTTGGTTTCACAAAGCCGACAATTGTCCTAATGCTTAGCTGTGTGACCTTTTACATTCTCCTCGATTCTGTGGCTGCATTTTTTCGACTTTTGCTAAAGATGAAACAAAACTAAATATTGTACGTACAGCTTTAGTTGTTGTAAGTTGAGATCAGTTAAGTTAAACTTTATAATTATAAACAGCGCCATCTATGATTATTTTGAGCAGCAGCTATACAAACGACTTTATTTAATAATAAATTAAAGTTTTATGTATAGGTATAATTAAATAAGGAATTTATTTAAAATAACCCTTTTACAAGAATGACAAATTTAGAATGCAAAGGAAAAACAAGCTTATTTTAATTAGCTATTTAATTCATAGAAAATATTTAACACTAAATGAAATACAAAATTAACAAGTATTAAATTAAACAACAAACAAGTACATATATTGCAGCACAATTTGATGATATTTAGCCTATGCTATTAACTGTTACGAGTCCGCCTGTTCTTGAGGTTGAAAATAGTTTTATGGGACACATCTTGTTCCACACACTTTTTGCACGCAAGCACAGTAGACCAACAAAAAAAAGCTTACCATTATTCTTATACCTAGAATGTCAACTCCGAAAACCCCGCGGGACACAATTAAAGAATCACTACGCGCAAATTATAAATCAATTCGACCCAGTTTTAACTTCAAAGCTGTTTAGGCCTACCCACTTTTCTCTTCCGTCACTATGGTATGTCTCATTGTCTCGAGTTCCATTTTTGATCTTCGTATGACTCCACTTTAAGAAAGTCCCACAGAATGTTAAATTCGATCTCGGCACTTAAGGCTGGCATCAAATAATTTAGATTTCTTTCTAATGGCCCTATTAGCTTGAGATCACTGACGGATAAGCTAGTTATTGTAATGCGGATTGCTAAAGGGGGGATAGCAATAACTAGAACGCCTAAAAAAATCAGAATCACTTCAACATCTTTTGTCCACTGTCTGTTTCGGTGTAAAAAGTATTGGTTAATGTGTCATCTGATAATGACTTGGGAGAACACTGTTCGATTTGCATACGTGCTGTTGTGCGGTGTAAGTATCTATTTTTGCTTACTTTTCTGGGCATCGCCCTTATTCATTCATTTCCACAAAACCTCATTTGTTTTTATTGGTATTTGTTGAATGATTCTCGCTTCCAGTTTCAATTTCGAGAAGATCCGTTTAAACTCACAGCTAACTGTTAAAAACAAAAACATGGTATGTTGACTAAGTTGTGTGACGTCATAATCATCTGGTTCTGTTCGAGCAGACAAATAATATTTTATTTGCGTTTTTATTTAATTTGTTTAAACTCATTTTTACTTCAAATAAAACTGTCTAAGAACTTTATACTTTAATATAACTTTAAAATATAACTTTTACTTAAAAATAATATATCTAACAGTTAGATAAAATTGTGACTTCAGAGATATGCCAAAAGATGTCAGCTTGACTATTACGTCAGTATATCTTTGCTTTTTCGTGCATCTAACTACTGATACCTAATGGAATAGGTGGAGTTATCTTCGTGCAAAGTTGTTTGGCTCCTCGGATGTGCTGTTGCAGTAATTTTTCCCAAAATCCATAAATCCATCATTATCTCAAACGTAAGCGAGAGCTTCAGTACGTTTGCAACGAGATGTTGGATACCCTATTTATTCCCTATTTTATTATGTGTATTCGTTCGACCCCACAGCCAGCCGCCAGTTCCAGACACAAAATTCTTCTTTAGCAGACAGGAAAAAATTGCTAGCGAAATAAAAAAAGGCGTGTGTCACGCCCAAAGTTGAGACTTTCTATAACCAAGGCAATTACTATGAGAAAAGTGACATTCAATTTTAAGCTTGCAACTCGATTTGAACAAAACCACATAACTTGATTTTTTTAAAAATTTGATTTTGATTGGAAATAGCGGTTTTGCGTGTATTTAACAATTCTTGAACCACAACCTGCTACGTAACAAAGGAATACAAACCGAAATGTTCATCTTCTTACATCAAAACTGCCACCGATAGTTAGAAAATATTAAAACATCAATGGATAAACAGAATTTTTAATGGAAACGCCCCTTAAAAGTAGGCTTGTCCTAAAAATTTGTAAAAAAAAAAATAAAGCACTAACTGAGCTTTGATCGTTGGTCAAAAATCACGTCATAAAAATTGGGCGCGCATTGAAAAATTGTGCTGAAAAAAAAATTTAGAGATAAATTTTTCATATAACAAACGAAAAAAATTATTAAAATTGACTATTAGTAGCTTGACATTCAGAAACAATGTTTTATGTTCGACCTGAAAACTATGGTCGAAATTCAAAAATTTCTATTCATACACAAGCTTTTTATTTTTGACAAAAAGAAGCACAAATTCGGGCTTATGGATTTATTATAAGTAACGTTTATTTGCAAAAGTAAGTTTTTCTAGTTTCTAATGAAAAGTGGGCGTCATCTACACCCACATTTAATTTTATTGCTTTCATATCCAAGATGTGAACGTTACAACTAATAAAGAAAAATTTAAGGTTTTTTGCTAGATTTTTTAAATCGTTATTTTTTTATAAAAATAATGTTGATGGTTTTGTATGAAAAGTGGGCGTCAGCCAAAACTGAAATATTTTTATTTAATTTAGAAAATTAACAAAACAATTCAATTTGGCCAAATAGTAATTGTTGAACAAAAATATTGATTGTGGGCCAGTTCAAGAACTTAGCCTTACTATTGAGCAAAGTATTAAAGGTGCCAAATTTTTTTTGAGGTAAACATTTTCAAAAAAGGTGGGTGGATGGTTGTGGGTGGGGGGAAGTGAGGTAAAAATTGTCAAAAATGGTGGATGGTTGGTTGGAGGGAAAAAATGATTTGTGGTTGGTTGTAGGAGGGGTGGGTGGTTAATGGTGGGGGATTTGGTTTGGGGAGATGAGGAAAAAATTGGCATTTCCCATTTTTCTCACTAATCAGAAAAAAAATGGATGCAGTTTTTAAAAATGGTGGAGGGTTAGTTAAGGGGCTTTCTGCAGAATTGATAACCGCGCAGCAGGGTACGTTCCTCTCCATCAACACTTCAATATAACAATTGAACATACTGGAGTCTATTATATAGCAATATGCAGAGGCATGAGTTTTTTTTCCCTCGTGAGTTCCAAATCGATTAATAAGCCGTATGCTGTCACGAAAAGCGGCATAATTTTCTGATGCTATCCGGCCAATCATTTCTTGAATACAGGCATAGGCATATCTCCTTAGGCATAGACATAGGCCTATAGTCATATGCATAGACATAGGCATAGACCTTTATGCATAGGCATAGGCCTATAGGCTTAGGAATAGGCAAAGGCCTATAGAAATAGGCCTATCGAAATAGGCCTATAGAAATAGGCCTATAGAAATAGGCCTATAGACATAGGCCTATAGAAATAGGCCTACAGAAATAGGCCTATATACATAGGCCTATAGACATAGGCCTATAGACATAGGCCTATAGACATAGGCCTATATACATAGGCCTATAGACATAGGCCTATAGACATAGGCCTATAGACAGAGGCCTATAGACATAGACATAGGCATAGGCCTATAGAAATAGGCGTACAGAAATAGGCCTATATACATAGGCCTATAGACATAGGCCTATAGACATAGGCCTTTAGACATAGGCCTATAGACATAGGCCTGTAGACATAGGCCTATAGACATAGGCCTACAAACATAGGCCTATAGACATAGGCCTATATACATAGGCCTATAGACATAGGCCTATAGACATAAGCCTATATACATAGGCCTATAGACATAGGCCTACAAACATAGGCCTATAGACATAGGCATAGACATAGGCCTATAAGCATGGGCCTATTTAGGATGATGGGCTGTGTTAGCAAGCAAAATTTGTTGATATAAATGTTTTTTTCTTATAAGGATTTCGAATATGAGCAACGTTAGGTTTGAGATACATATACTTTTATAATTGATTTATCAATTTTTCGATCTAGGATCAAATAAGTTTCTATAGGTAGGTATAAATACATTATAGGTATATTTTCAATTTTTTCCAATAGTAAAAATTTGATATGGTAGTGGGCATTTCAGTTTGTTTTCTCTTTTCGACTTAAAATTATTGAGTAACAAGGATATCCGCAATATTAGTATGACTTCATCGCCTAACTTATCAAAATTGATTGGTAGCATGCGAGATGCGACACAACATTGACGAAATCTCTCATACAAATTTCATGCTCCTTAATTAATCACGATTTCATTCTCTTATTCAGAAAAAAAAGTTAAAATGAAATAGTAAGAACTAAGAAGGTAGGTACACCTAAACAGTATAAAGAATAATCTAAAAGATACTCATCAGAGATAATTAATGAGTAGAAGTGTCACTTCGTTTCACGAATTTAATAATAGTGTTTATGTAAGCTACGTTATGGTCTGAGAGGAATGGACAATTTGCTTTTCAATTCAAGTTTAAGTTTTTCCATTAAAATAATTCAGTTACGAAAAATGTTTGTTAAGTCATGAACTTCCAATTTATTATTGTGAAACGGAGACACAATTCAAGCAGATTATGGTTAAATTGAGCATTAAAACTTATGATTTGAGAATGAAGGGAATTCGTTAAAAATTTAAAAAAGATTTGAACTCGTAAGTTCATTATCAAAATAACAAAAAAAAAATTGCAGCTTGTTAAAAAATATGTAACGATATCGCGATCGTTTATGAAGGAACGAAGGTATGTTAATATTGAATAACTTTGACATTTTTGTCAACCGATTGACTTGAGTACACATGCTTTTGAAACGTCAATTCAGTCAAATTTTGACCATGAATTGCTCTAGGCAGAAACAATGCTCCCAAATAGTGACGCTGTTGATTGAAAATAGTTACATATTCAGTAGTGGGGACAATATCGTGGACAACAAGCACAGTCTGTCAGTGGGTCTGTCAACGCCCAAGACGTTCCATTGAGCTGGTCTACACGGTATCAGAAAGTGTTTTCAAGAACAAGCTATAGGTATAGGTATATCTTTTCTAAATTAAGTAAAAATATTTCGGTTTGGGTGAGGCTTACGCCAACTTTTCATACAAAAACATCAATATTATTTTTACAAAATAACGCTGCCTATATTCGAGCAAATACTTTAAATTGGGTATTAGTTGTGCGAAAACATCTTGTGTATAAAAACAAAAAAATTGAATTGTCTAACGCCCACTTCTCATTAGAAACTATAAAAAAACATTTTTTTGCAAATAAAAGGAAGTTATAATATCCACAATCCCAAATTTGTGCGTCTCTTCGTCGAATATAAGAAGCTTGCGTATATGAAAAAAAAAAAAAATTGACTAAACATGAAAGCACAGAGTTGCTTTTTTCAATAAATTTTAAGGACACGCTCACTCTTAAGGGATGTTTAAGGTAAAAGTCTCAATATGCATTACTGGTTTAATTTTTTTTAATTGTCGGTCGCAGTTTTTAAGTAAGAAGATACATTTTAATCCCTGGGTATATAACAGAGTTAAATTCAAGCATTGTTAAATACGCCCATAATCGCTATTTTCATTCAAAATCCAATTTTTTAAATATGTATGGTTTGTCTGGTTTTGTTTAAATCGATCTGCAAGCTTAAAATTGAATGTCACTATCTTCATAGTACTTAACTTTGGGGGTGGCACACACTTTCTTTTTTATTGCGCGAGCAGTTTAACATCGGTCGCACAAAATTAATGTTATTGTTATTTTTTCCTGTGTGTTAAACAGTTCGGTGCTAAATAGCTCTCGCTTTGGTTTTCCTTCTTAGGGATTCCTCCATTGAGGCAAGAAAAACATCATAATTGTCTTCCATTTCATCAGAATCTTCAAAAAGTCGATAGAGGTATTTAGCTTCTTAAATTTAGGTGAGAAAACCCTTGCAAAAAACTGTGAAAAATTGTTATTCTTGACGTTTCAGATCGGGTAACCTTTTTATTTACTTTTACACAGTTTTACTCTTTCTGAGAGAATTTCATCCCCTTTCTTCAATATTTGACAATCGTTCTATTTTAGCACCCAAAAGTAGAAACACACAACTAAGAAGGTTTTGGAAGCTGTCCCAGCCAAGAAGGTCTTCATTGTGGTCATGAAGAAAGGTAAACACCATCCAGGAAACACCACCATAAAAGCCGTCCCCAGACGCTCGCTGAAGAAGTTGAGTTGAATCTCCTCAGCGGCAAAAAGTACCTGTCTAATATGAAGCAGGCTGTTCTGAGCAACGTTTCAGCTATCTTGAGGTTCCAAAAAGCCAACTCCATTTAGGAAGACAAAGAAGGCCGAATAAGATCACGGGACAGTTTTTTTTTCAAGACACAGACAGTTTTGTTTCACAAATTTGTATTTACAGTATGATGTAACAACAATAATTTATGTTTACTTCTAACTATTTTCAAACAAATGACAAATTGGTTTCATCAGCGAAAAAGAATGATTAATCTTCTTTTCTTATTTTTAGACAAAGGTCTCATTCTTCGATTCAAGGTTTTTTTGTTTGGGCTTATAGTTTTTTTTTATTAAACATTTTTTGCAATTATTATTATCTATTATTTTGCAGTTTTTTTCGTCTGGTTATTTTGTTCTTTAGTGAACATAGTATCAGATAGACTTGGTAGTGATGTAGATTTAGTTGAGTTAAGATATTGCAAACAAATTTTAGCTTAACTAAACAACTCCAAAAAAAAGTTGAAACATCAACAAAAAAAAACTAGACATACTGGTGTGATGACGTAGTTATGAGGTCTCTTTATTTTGATATGGTCGCCAATAGCCAAATTTGTGGGGTGTTACTTTGAAGAACGAACGCGAGGAAGTAACAATCCAAGGGCAAGTCTCGTCAAAAGGAAGTTCATCTATGCTAGCTAGCGAATTAGAATTCGGTGGTGGTGGCTTTTGAACGCAAACACAAGTTTGGTTGGGAGTGAGATAGACCCATCACTAGCAGTTTTTTGAGACACAAACCTTTTTACTACTGCTGCTTGCGAATCGTCACTCCTTAAAAGCAAACAGCTGACGTCTCAACGGCTTGCTGTAATAAGAAGTTTGTTTATAAAACCGGGAGTTCCATTCTGTGAACATGATCTCTATGTTGGAAGTCTCAATCTTGCTGTCAAGAAAATAAGACAATAATTTTTTGCGTGTTCTGGAGAAAGGAAATTGTTTTAAAGATTTATTATTTTTCAGCATGAACTCTCTGCTCGCATCCAAAACCACGTTTTACAGTTTTGTGTAAAAAGTTTTAAAGAGACCATCCTGTCGCCTAAGGAACTTATTTTGTTTCGAAATAGGACTTTTTATTAAATGATTTTATTTATAAAAAGAAATTATTATATTTTCCTTTCGGCTTCATTTTTAGCTTAGTTACAATTTTTTTTAATTTTATTCTTCTGTTCAACTTAGTCAAAACTCTGGGACCTTAAAATTTTGACAACAGGTTTAGAAACACATTTCCGAAACAATGCTATAGACAGTTTTTAATAGGTGTTTTAAAAAGAAGGAACAGTACATAAAGCTATCAGTTTTTATTAATTGTATTTGGGTACATATAAAGAAATTTATCACGTTCATTCATTCGCGTTGGTTAAAATTTATTGTTGGACTATCTAAGTCTTCATCAAAATCGGTTCCACCGTTTGCTTGTTATTGAACTGTTTCCATTGAGGTTCGGTTGAAGTAGGTTTGTCAGAAAAACGTATCACCAAAAGCAAGTTGTAAACTCATTCTGATCTCTCATGTATAGATGTACTGTTTTGAAATCCCAATCTAACACCTTCAGATTATCACCTGTTCTTTATACATATGTTTATTATTCCTAAGTTCCTGAAACGAAGTGACATAATGTGACAATTCTTCTCATTTTGATTTCTCCGATGAGTAGAATGGTGCAGCTTTTAAATTATTCTGTATACTGTTTGGGTGTACGGTGTACCTTCTCATTATTTCATTTTAATTTTTTTTTTTAATAAGAAATAGAAATCGTGATGAACTGACATTAGATTTTTATTGGAGATTTCGTTTTTGAAAAGTTACAGGCGTGACCACATTGCGGATATCCTTGATGCTCATTAATTTAAAGTGTCAAAGAGAGAAAATAAACTGTAAAAATATAATCCTACATCAAAAATACAAATAATTAATCCTTAAATATCATAAGATATCTTATTGCTTATTTTTTGTTGTTTGAATAAAAAAGTTGTAAATATGTAGGTGAGGAATTACTATTTTTTTAAGGCCAACCTATACTATCATGTAAGAAAATGACACCGAGTGGTCGTATTTTCAATGACTCTACTTCATAGATCTGGCTGAAATTGGGCGATGGCCTGTGTTATGTTCAGAAGAAAAAGTCTTGCGGACCACGAGGGCACGCTGGCGTGGCGCCGGCCAAAAACCGCACCAAACACCAACCTTTCGAGGAATTATTTTCATCTGGTGAACATCGTGTGGGTAGGTGTAGTCCGACACGTTTGCTCGTTAACACAGCCAATCACTAAAAAATGCGGCTAGTCCCTAAAAATGATCTTACGGCCAAAACATACAGTTTACTACAAAAAAAAAAACATTCAGAAAGTGGTATCAACATCGTAGGAGTCATTTTTGAGAAAAATGTGTTTTTCATAAAAAATTATATGGCAGGTACAGTAAGTTTTGGAGCTAGAATGATAATTCCAAAAACCCCTCTATAGGACATCATAATAACACTATGTTCCAAGTTTGAAGCGAATCGGTATAGCCGTTCAGGCTGTAGGTGTTGATACAGATAGACGGACAGACGGACAGACAGCAGAATTGTCGGACCCACTTTTTTCGACTTCTAAATCATCCTAATGTTATGTCTGATTTTCCAAATCAACATTTTTTTTATGAATGCACATACTTTAGCGTACCGCTAATCAGCAATTCATTAGCATCGTTCTGTCTGCTATGTACCGTTATCTTTTCGAATTTGACTTCGGTTGCTTAGACTCGATGAAGTCTTACAACAACATACATAGCATTTTGTTGCACTACAACAACAACAACAACAACAACAACAACAACAACAACAATAACAACAACAACAACAACAACAACAACAACAACAACAACAACAACAACAACAACAACAACAACAACAACAACAACAACAACAACAACAACAACAACAACAACAACAACAACAACAACAACAACAACAACAACAACAACAACAACAACAACAACAACAACAACAACAACAACAACAACAACAACAACAACAACAACAACAACAACAACAACAACAACAACAACAACAACAACAACAACAACAACAACAACAACAACAACAACAACAACAACAACAACAACAACAACAACAACAACAACAACAACAACAACAACAACAACAACAACAACAACAACAACAACAACAACAACAACAACAACAACAACAACAACAACAACAACAACAACAACAACAACAACAACAACAACAACAACAACAACAACAACAACAACAACAACAACAACAACAACAACAACAACAACAACAACAACAACAACAACAACAACAACAACAACAACAACAACAACAACAACAACAACAACAACAACAACAACAACAACAACAACAACAACAACAACAACAACAACAACAACAACAACAACAACAACAACAACAACAACAACAACAACAACAACAACAACAACAACAACAACAACAACAACAACAACAACAACAACAACAACAACAACAACAACAACAACAACAACAACAACAACAACAACAACAACAACAACAACAACAACAACAACAACAACAACAACAACAACAACAACAACAACAACAACAACAACAACAACAACAACAACAACAACAACAACAACAACAACAACAACAACAACAACAACAACAACAACAACAACAACAACAACAACAACAACAACAACAACAACAACAACAACAACAACAACAACAACAACAACAACAACAACAACAACAACAACAACAACAACAACAACAACAACAACAACAACAACAACAACAACAACAACAACAACAACAACAACAACAACAACAACAACAACAACAACAACAACAACAACAACAACAACAACAACAACAACAACAACAACAACAACAACAACAACAACAACAACAACAACAACAACAACAACAACAACAACAACAACAACAACAACAACAACAACAACAACAACAACAACAACAACAACAACAACAACAACAACAACAACAACAACAACAACAACAACAACAACAACAACAACAACAACAACAACAACAACAACAACAACAACAACAACAACAACAACAACAACAACAACAACAACAACAAGCTTTTTCAATTGAATTGCAGAAAAAAGGTAGTTGTGTTAATACTTTTGACTACCTCTGTATTTGCTTAGTTCAAAAATTAAATACGTTTTAGTTTAAAATTGAATCCGGCGCTCTTGTTGAGATACTTTGAGTTGATGGACACTTTTACTCCTCTTCGCTGTCATAGTTACATTACATGGAATATTTTTGATAGCTAAATCTTCAGTTCAATATTTCTTATGAGTGCAGAACGAGCCCTTAGTAAATCAATGTGATATTGATTTGTTGAGTTGTATATTTCTTTGTAGTCTACAATAATCACTTTAGCTTACTTTTGTTTGGGGTGTTAAAACCATATATTGTTTCTGCTGAAGCTAACTGTAACATATACTTTCTTATAGAAGTAGCGACCTTCATAGTAACGTAGATACTCGTACTTTCAGAAGCCAAAAGAAAGCACTGGGAATTAAGTCAAATATTTAAACTTATGCGTTGCAAGAATCATCAACAACACACTTTTCCTTGTAGGTTTGTATATTTACCTGTACACACTAATTACTTAGAATTTTATCCTTGAACGGCAAAACAAACTCCCCTTGGCCCACAAAAGGGAACTAGAAATTGTTTTATAACTTAGAAACTTAAATTCAGCATTTGAACTATATAGCGTGGTAAGGCTAGAGATGATGCGTGATGATTATGTTTTCCAACATCTCCCACCAGATCAAATAAAAGAAAAAAATAATTCTTTGATTAACGCCACCTTTGCCAACTTTATAGCTCCAAGGTACTGAAAGGATGATTG
Organism: Platycheirus albimanus; assembly: GCA_916050605.2. Lineage (NCBI taxonomy): Eukaryota > Metazoa > Arthropoda > Insecta > Diptera > Syrphidae > Platycheirus > Platycheirus albimanus. The sequence goes on along the minus strand of OU696696.1, from coordinate 294,653,676 downwards.
TTGTTGGTACCGACAATATAGCATCCCAAAAGACTTTCAAGTTTATATATACAAAAACTTGCCATGTAGGTGGTATACTCAAACTCATATCTTTTACAGCATCAGGTACTGAGGAGAATAACGTTCCCTACTGCAGCAGCTGGCGTTATTGTTAAGTTTTAGTGTTTTCATCAAGTTCGTTGTGAAAATAAAATTGATACAGTTGGCTGATTTTGTGAATTAAATTAATATTAGTTAGTGAAATATGAACAAATGAGTTTTCATTTTAATTGCGAAGTGCGAATGAATGTATTCTCTCATCAAAAATCAATGAGACCTATGTAATGGGTGATTCATCGTGAGGTTTGATTTATAATGTAAAATAAAACACATACATTTAAAAGTGAACTTAAGATTTTATGGCATTTACTTTATGAGAATGATATCATGTAAATTTTGGCCACGACTACGTCTGAGGTGGTTCATTCGGAAGGTCCAATTGTAATTGGTTTGATAGGAGTCCCGCATGATCTGTCTAAAAAGCCTATTGAAAATCAAACCTCAAGATGAATCACCCGCTACATAAATAATTTCAAATGGTATTTGCTGCCGAGGTTTACCTTTCTGCCTACGTCATGGCCTGAATCAAATTTTTAATTGAAACATTTACTCATTTATGAAAATATTATTGAGAATATTATGGTTTACTTTGAAACAAAATTGTGAAGATGGATACATTTAAAATACACCAAAAGGACCTTTCGACGATAAAAAAAAGTATATACATTGTATACGCATATTTGTTCCAAACTGTTTAAACGTGAATTAAAGGGTCCGCCAAATAACTTTTTTTGTTTTGAAAATGCTATAAAATAAAATGCACGACTGGGTTCGCACGAATTTGCTCTTATGATAAGCAATTGCGTAGTGGCTGCATATATGGATATTTAAAAAAAATTAAATAATTTCGAAAATTCTTTTATTTTTTAAATTAGTTTAAGAGTTTTCTCGGAAAAAATAAGTATGCAATAAAATTTCAAAGCTATACATCAATCTAGGAAAAAAAAATATTGAAAATCGTTCGACCAGTTTTTTTTTTAAAGGTTATTTTTGAAAAACTTTCAAAAAATATTTTGAAATTTGTTTGAGATGCAAATATATGGCAATCTGTAGTTTACATTTGAAAAATAATTTTAAAAAAATCAATATACCCGTTTCCAACATATTTCGAAAACCAAAATTTTTTTTGAAAAAATTATAAAAAATCAAAAAAAAAAGTTTTTGAAAATTTTGAAATGCCATATTAATAAAATTATGAATGACTTCCTGTGGCCAAAATTTTATTGAAATCGAATTTACAGTTTACGAGAAAATTTGATTTGAAAATACTGGTTCTATGAGAGGTACCGTTATTAGACAAATTTTGAAAAAAGATTTCTAACCAAAAGATAGATTTTCTTGCAAAAATAGCATTCTGAAAGTTTTATCAAAATCGTTGGAGCCGTTTTTGAGAAAATCAATTTTTGTCTTAAAGATTGTATGGCAGGTGCCGTTATTTTTGGACCTAGAGCAAAAATAAAAAATATGTTCCGAGGAACGGCCAAATAAATCCTAAATACCAAATTTGAAGCAAATCGGCATACCCGTTCAGCCTCCAGAGGTGCGAATAGACAGACAGACGGACGGAATTTCCAGACCCACTTTTTTCGACTTCTCCATCATCTTAATGTCATGTGTGATTGTTATCTCAAAATTTTTACTTGCGATTATAGGTAGGTACTATAAGGGAAATTATGCATTCGTCGAAAAAAAAAGTTTTGAGATAACAATCAAACATGACATTACGATGATAGCGAAGACGAAAAAAGATGGTCTAAAAATTCTGTCTGTCTGTCTGTATGTATAGAACCCTACAGCCCAAACGGGTGGGCCGAATCGCTTCAAACTTGGTATATAGACTTTTCTAGGTATTGTACAGAGGGGAAATTGAAATTTATTTTTTTAGCTCAAAAAATAACGGTACCTGCCATACAACCGTTACGTTAAAACTTTTTTGATGTTAAAAAATCAGTGCTGCTTTTAAGGTACGACCAATCATATGGCTGAAAAAAAAGTTTTAAAAAATTACTAAGAACGTTACTTTCCATAGGACCGTTTTTTTTTTGCTTTCGACTGACTCGAAAACGATTCAACCGATTCTTTCGAAATTTCACACACATATAGCTGTAGGTAGCTCAATTTCTATTTCATACCAATATTTTTGAAAAATATTTTTTTGTATTTTTAAAAGCATTTTTTTTTAAATTTAAGAAATTAATATTTTGAAAACTGCTTATTAAATTTTTTTCTAAAAACTTTAAATAAATGTATTTGCTGAATACCTATAAACTAGCGTTTTTGAATTTTTTTTTTTAAATTTTTTCAAACTGGCGCAGACAGTCTATTGTGGACAATAGTCTTAACCAACATACGCCGAAAGCTAGTCCGGTCCCTATCCAGTTGCCTCCAGTTTCTCACGCGAAGTTGGTTGGACTGGTTTCGACTTGTTAGCGACACCTTAGATGGGGTCGTCGTACGATCCCAGTCATCTAGGCCGCAGCATTTTCTGCTTTTTGACCAGGCCAATTTTGCTTTATAGCCTGTACATTAAATCTTTCCCTTCATTCGCCTTTGATACATACAGGATCAAATATCACCCGAAGAATCTTTCTCTCAAAGCACCCCAGCCTGTATTCATCCGATTGTGTCAGTGTTCACGCTTCTGCCCCATACAGCAGGACTGGGATGATAAGGATCTCGCATAGTGTCTCCTTGGTCCTTTGAGAGAGGGCTTTACTACTGAGATGCCTTCTTAGCCCAAAGAAACAGCGATTGGCAAGAGTCATTCTTCGACTGATCTCTTCACTGAAGTTGTTCTGAGAGGTTATAGTGGAACCCAAATAGACAAAGTCCTTGACAACCTCAAAGTTATATCTGTCCATTTTGACGTTTTGTCCGAGCCTACGGTGATGATCTACTTCACCCGAGGACAGCATATACTTTGTTTTATCTTCATTTACAGCCAGACCCATTCGAGCCGCTTCCACTTCAATACTTGCGAATGCTCCACTGACAGCGCGCTTCGTTCTTATGTATAATAATGTCAATATCATCCGCATAGCCAAATAATTAAACGGATTTAAATGATGTTGAAGAGGTTACATGATAGCGCGTCACCTTGTCTTAAGCCTTTCTCGACATCAAAAGAGTCGGTGGTGTTCTTATTACCAATTTTGACGGAGCAGAAAGAGTTCTAGATACTAATCCGTAAGAATCGAACGAGATTAGCAGGGGTGCCGATGACATAGCTCGTTCATATCCACGCTGTCATAGTCGACTTTAAAATCGATACAAAAGTGCGGTGAATATCGATCTGGAGATCTTAGGTCTTTAATAAGATCTGTTGAAGGGTGAAAATTTGGTTGATGGTTGACTTACCTGGCCTGAAACTACACCGATCAATTAACGAGCAAAAGGGTACAGACGTTCGCACAGAATAGCCGACAACATTTTATAGCGAACATTAAGGAGACAAATATACATACCTCTGTAGTTGGCAAAGTTCGAAATATCTACATTCGTGTGGATACGGATACACGCTGCTGAGGTTACATACGTCAGTTATTCTTTCATGCGAACACATTGTACAGATAAGTTGGTGAATGCTCCTGGACCAAATAATCTCTCGCTGCTTTGAAGAGTACGGCAGGAAGGCCATTCACTTCAGCAGCCTCGTTACTGCTGGAACACAATGGAGCCGGAGCCGGATCCGCAATCGCATCCGTATCGCATGCCAAAATATTGAATACACACGAATTCAATGTTGTGCAAACGCAAACGCAGCCGCAAACGGCGACGGACGAGTTGGCCAACTTTTAATAAATACGTGCGTATTTTTGACATTCCATAAAAAATAAAATGCACGACTGGGTCGCACAAACTTGCTCTTATGATAAGCAATTGCTAAGTGGCTGCATATATGGATATTAAAAAGAATTTAAATAATTTCGAAAATTCTTTTATTTTTTAAATTAGTTTAAGAGTTTTCTCGGAAAAACAAAGTATGCAATACAATTTCAAAGCTATACGTCAATCTAGGAAAAAAAAATATTGAAAATCGTTCAACCAGTTTTTTTTTTAAAAGGTTATTTTTGAAAAACTTTTCCAAAAAATATTTTGAAATTTATTTGAGTATGCAAATATATGGCAATCTGTAGTTTACATTTGAAAAAATAATTAAAAAAAAAATTAATTTACCCGTTTCCAACATATTTCGAAAACCAAAAAATTTTTTGAAAAAATTATAAAAAATCAAAAAAAAAAGTTTTTGAAAAATTTGAAATGCCATATTAATAAAATTATAAATGACTTCCTGTGGCCAAAATTTTACTGAAATCGAATGTATAGTTTACGAGAAAATTTGATTTGAAAATACTGGTTCTATGAGAGGTACCGTTATAAGACAAATTTTAAAAAATATTTCAAACCAAAAGATAGATTGTCTTGCAAAAATAGCATTCTGAAAGTTTTATCAAAATCGTTAGAGCCGTTTTTGAGAAAATCAATTTTTGTCTTCAAGATTGTATGGCAGGTGCCGTTATTTTTGGACCTATAGCAAAAATAAAAAAAATTTTCCGAGGGACGGCCAAATAAATCCTAAATACCAAATTTGAAGCAAATCGGCCCATCCGTTCAGGCTCTAGAAGCGCGAACAGACATGCAGACAGACAGACAGACAGACAGACAGACGGACGGAATTCCCAGACCCACTTTTTTCGACTTCTCCATCATCGTAATGTCATGTGTGATTGTCATCTCGAAATTTTTTTTCTGCACGAATCCATAACTTGCCTTATAGTACCTATAATCGCAAGTAAAAAGAGCAACGTGCTAATAACATCCTTTTAGAAATTAGGTCAGGTAAGTACAAATTTATAGAAAAGACTATACATGATGCGATATTTATATTTTATCATCTATTATATGCATATATGTATATTTTTCAGTGGAAATTGTAAAAAAAACGTGGAGTACGTACGACTCCATTGTGGGCACTTCTAATTAGGTACGTACGGCATGCGGTACGGTTGCGGCTGCGGTTCCGGCTGCGTTTTTCTATTGTGTTCCAGCAGTTAAACGGAAGTTTTGTTCATCATCGTCCAAATCGAATAGATCAATCTGCCTGACAGCGATTAGTTGATGTTCTTCACTGTTTAATAGTCTGCAGAAGAGTTCTTTCCAAACTCCCAGCACCACCGACTGCGCATCTACGTCGACATTTCCACTCTTGTTTCTACTCTTCTCTTATACAAATAAATGTATAAAAATGGTTTATAATCAACAACTACAACATCTGTTTATTTTTCTACAAACAAAAAACAATAACTTATAAAGGGGTGATCAAAGAATCTAATTTTGTTTCATTCGATTACAAACGAACAAAAAAAACTACTATATCTACTTGTTTCAATCGACTATGTACGGTATGTATATATAGAATGCAAAATGTACCCTTCCAAAAATAATACTTCATCCCTTCACAATTTAGAACTTATTAACTACTTCACACTTTGTCGTAAATCTTATGTCCCTTGTTCTCTTAAACATAACGACTGTTTCGAACGCTGTTAAACTGCCCTTCACTCTATGAAGAGGTATTATAAATACTAGAAGCGAAGTCACCTTATTGCCCCTTTCATTTGTCACAACCTTTTTTTTTTGAATTGAAGTGTCAAAGTAAACGTATGCCAAAGAAGATTATGCAATAGATATAATTAAGATTATAAGTATTGTTCGTGTCCACGTTAGTTTTTAATGAATCCGCCAATAAATCATTTGTTTTTGTGTAATTAAGATTGTTTTGCAAACGATATTGATAATGTCCACCGTTTCCTGGTTTAGCTTAGGACCTGGGAATTCTTTTAAAAGTCCCTGCTTTCAAGATAATAGAGCTGCTTAACATTTTGGATAGATGGAAGAAAATAATTGGTATCACTTCTTGCAAATACAACTTATCACATACGGAGATCTCCCTCCACATGGTCGCTCCATCGAAGATGACTTGTATCTTGGTCTCCGTTTTCATCTGGTTTGACAATAAAGACCTTATGAGCTGGTACGTTGATGTAGATTTAATCAACATTTCCCAGCCATCTTAGTAGTTTTTCTGGATAGGACAATGTCACTGTACAACACGTGATTCGTCGTTGTATCTTCTTCTAATGTTTTGTTCTCGGTTTTTTGCAGACAGGATCATAAATTGTACCACTCATCTCTATAATAGTCCAAGTGAATTTTCATCCAATTGGGAGAGAGGTCGAGCTTCTGCACCATATAGCATGACCGGGAGAGGAAGAGTGCTCTGTACAGTGTCTCTTTGGTTCTCCTCAATTGCTTATTCAGCCCAAAGAAACAGCGATTAGCAAGAGTAAGTCTGCGTTTGATTTCAGCGCTGATGTTGTTGCCTGTGCTTACAGTAGTACCCAGGTAAATAAATTCACTGACCACCTCGAAGTTATACCCATCAATGGTCACGTTCTGACCAAGTCGGTAGTGGAAGTGGGTTTTGTTGATATGAAAGCATATACTTCGTTTTGTCCTCGTTTTTCAGTCACATTCTGCTTTCTCCTGACTCCATAGCAGTGAAGGCACCGGTTACTGCCCGGTTTGGTCAATTAAGTCAATGTCGCGTCCGTATGCCTTATTGTGTCGATTTATTAAAGATGGTGCCCGATGTGCGGCGGTATGGGTGTTCCGTATGACATTTTCAAGCACAATATTAAAACAGCTGCATGACAGTGCGTCACCTTGTCTTAGCCCTCTGGTGGTTTCGAAGGTTTCAGTAGAGTCCCCACCAACTTTGACGGAACAGCGAGCATACACTAACAACATCCCGATAAGGCATAAGTTTAGCAGGGATTCTAAAGTTGGACTTGACACGATAAAGTTCAGGCGTTATGTGAAAATTTCGTCGGTTGTATATTTTGCAGGTCTGAAGCCGCACTGGTAAAAGAACTATTATAGATCATCAGCAAATGGCTTAAGGCGTTTACATTAAATGCTGGACAGTATCTTATATGCGATGTTCAAAAGGATTAGGTACGTCCCTATAGTTGGCGTTTCTTCTTTTTTTGTGAATCGGGCAGATTGTACTGAGATTCCAATAACAAAAATATAAACTCTCGTACAGAAGTTTTGCTCCTCTTTTCTGCCTCGACAACACGTTGCTGATGATACTATTTCTTTTACCTAACCGTTTCTATCCTTCTGTTGCTCGATGTAAAGATTTCTGGTCGCTGTAAGATCTGTCTGGATCCACGGCTTGAATACTTCTATTTTGGATTTGTTTGACTAAGCACATTCGGCGTCGGACCAGTGAAGAGAAGCCCAACATTTCTGACGCAGCGTTTCTTAAGGCTTGATGACATAGCTGCCATTTTCTTGGGCTCCCCGAAATGTACGGACATTCAGAATGGTAGTGGAGTCCCTTCCGTCATTCTGAACATGGTCGATTTGGTTGCTGGTTCGACAAGCTGGTGATGTAGAATTGAGAAATATATTTTATACAACTGTTTACTTCAAACATCTTTAAAAAACAGATGAATCGAATTCGAAGAGTTTACTAATTTTGAAATTAGAGATTCTTTTTTGGTTGAACCTGGAGATAGTTCACCCTTGTACACGGGTTGGTCCAAAGAAAACAGCGAAAAACTTAAATTATTTTATGAATTTTCATGTTGTTTAAATAAAACGCTAAAAAGCACATCTTTCCGGTTTAATTTATAACGAATTCCGAATTTTAGAATTCCGAATCTGGACTGGACAATAATTCAACTACTTACACATTTGGTGCGCTTTTTGACTCCACCAAAGAATTATTTCCCATACCATAATCCTCACACTTAATTCGTTATTACCGTCGATTTCAATAAACATAATCCCTTTTCCTTATACCTATTCAGGTCAGAAATCACTTTTTGAAGGAAGGTATTCTGATATTTTCGAAGCGGTTAGTAGCTTGACAGATTGCTTCCAGCCAATACCCTAGCTTTGTTCCAGCAATATAACTCCTATATAAAACTATGAATATTTTATCGCTTTTAGACACGTTGGATGAATGCATCATTTCAACTAATTTCTCATGTTCCAACCTTATGGCGATACGAGAAAACCAACTGAAATGGTCTCAATAATTTCTTTGGGAATCATAGCTGGTCACTATATGTTTCCTCGATAGTGAAGTTGATTTTCAGGCGCTGATAAGAAGATAAATGGAACGAGTAATTTTGTGTGGCACTGGGTGTTTCTAAACAAAAGTGAAACAATATTTTTAATTACACTTTATTCTTAATTCTTATATACAACGGTGTTCAGAAAAGCAGTACCACGTGTAATAACTGTGTCAGTGATCATATATGTCAAGCAGATCTTGTGAAACGTGCGTAACCATCATTATCACTGCAAAATCTTTACACAGTACACACATGCGACATGCCACGAGAAAAAAAAAAGAAAAGAACCAAATTAAATTCTAAGTTAAAACATGAAAGACCGCGCACTTCAACAAAACTGTTCTACACCTACACTCTGTTAAGCTACAGCTGCGCTACAGCATGTCGCGTTTTTTTTTATTTGACAAGGCTTTTAATTTAACTGTAATTTTTGTAACCAAATACCAATATACATAAAATATTAATAATAACATTCAATAAAAAGATTGAATAATTGTGTCGTTAAAAAAATAGCAAGCCCGAATTACCCTATACCGATTCAAAATTTCAAACAAAATCCCATTGTTTATTTTTCGTATACCTTTGACGTTGTATTAACTAAACTCCACTTCCGCAGGACGGCATCCATTGCAAAATTGATCCTATCAACTTTGTCACCCAGTGCCAGTGTCAGTGTGGCGATGATACGTGCAGTTTCTTCTTTCGTTGCCGAATGTTCCTACAACTCCCAACAACGAATATGTTGTCGTATCTCGTATCATGCAATTCGGTTGTAGGTTGTTGTGCAGTTGCAGTTGCAGTTCCCTTTTAGATTTCAGATTGTTGTTCTTCTCTATTGAGCATGCTCATGGTATGACGATAATTTAAACAGAAACTATTCGCTGTGGAGATGGAGACGGGATGAAGACATACACGATACATGACCGGCTTGACACTTTCACGTGCCAGAAGCAGGGATGAAAATAATTATTAATAGTGGAGTTTTAGGTATGAAGCACAGACATTTTTGTTTTAAGAAATATTCCGAAGATAAGAAGTGCTGCACAACTCGCAATATGAAACAGTGTTGAATTAATAGTATTATTGGCTTTGAAATAGGAAATCGTGAAAGATACTGTTTTGAATATACTACGTCTACCCTGATTAAAATAAATTTAGCTTGAACTCGGATTTCTATGTTGGAAGGTAACAGAAGAGCTCCCAAGCAAATATGTAGATACAAAAAAAAAAAAAACAATCGATTTGAAGTTTGTATTTTCAACTCTGAGGTTTTCTAAAACGTTTGTAGTACTCCATTCTGGTAGTGATTCATGTTTGAGGCTGCCATACCGCAGGTTTTTCGTTCAAGCCCTAAATCTTAGTTCATTCCCGAGGTCTACTGCGATTAAGTGAGAAATCCCCCAAGAGTACAATTTGCATTGTTCGTATCCGGTGGTAAGTTGAAGCTGTAAGCCTTGGGTCCTCGTTTATCTGTGTAGATTTGCCAAATTTATCATACCTTAGCTTTAGATCTTAGATGCAAATTGCACGGCATAGTTATAGAAAAATAGAAAGAAAGGAAAGAATTTGTGTTAGAAAAGTGAGTGGATTACAATTTGGGTAATATTTATTTCACGAAAATCCCACGGGTGGCATCCATATCAGACTGGGGGAATATTGAAAAATTGCTGTCCAGGCGGGGGCTGGAACCCAAAACTCTAGATTAGCAACTAATCGGAAGCGCTTCTACATGCACTGTAGACAAAATAAAAAAAAATTTAAATAAAATGCTTCTTTTATCTATTCAAGATATTCAAAGAAAGAATAAGTTGATTAAACACACTAGGCTACATTTTATCGCAGGAAAATATATAATTCTGGTTTTTTTTTAATATTGCTGCAATCGAATATTATTCAATGAACTTAAAGCAAAATTAAAAGATTTTAAGGAAGTTTTAAGAAGATTTTAAGGAAGTTAGCGTCTCTCGAATAGCGCCACACTTACCTACATATACATGAATAGAAATAAGTTAGTCGCTCTGAATAGGAGTTACATCAAAAACATCATAGATGGCGCTATTTACCACCATATACAAAATGTCTCATTCAGCGAAAGCAGAAATCAAAAAATAATGTAACCATAAAAAACGCGGTGAACGAGCAATACTTACGCCCAAAACTGATGAAGCGGAGCTGCCATAAATAGCAGTATCGGCGCGTATAATCGTTTTGAAAGTGGGCATTCCAATTAGGTATATTGCTCAGAACTTAACCCTCCAATTTTGCAATATAAACCGTTATGATAGTTCGAAATAATATTATACAGAAGCCAAAAATCTTACGGCTATAGAGCAGGTAAAGTATGTAGCTTTTATACCACGCATACCCCCATTTTGAACCGGTTGTGCAAAAACAAAAATATACTGCGATACCTATACCTACTTTATTCTAAAATCCACGCGTACGAAGTAGCGGGCAAAAGCTAGTCTTAAATGATAACATGAATTTGGGGTAAATGAGAACAGTTTCTTAAATGATGTTGTCAACAAAAAAAATTACATGTATGTTATCATAATCCAAAAACAGGTTATTTTCAGCAGAATAAAAGGCCGAAAAGCACCACTCATTACAATTCGATCTGGGCGAACACCTGCCATTGCTAAAAAAATTGAATGATGGATGATTTCTCAAATCAATGGGTTCTGGTTACCTTTTGCCGTTTTTGGGATAGTTTTTGCAATTTCAAAGACATCGAAATTTAAAATTAAAATCGAAATTTGAAATTAAAAAAAATTAATAACAAGCAGTTTTGAACTTCTAAAAGTGTTAAACTTATAAAATAATAAGAATAGTTCATTATCTAATGGCTTAGTCATGTTATGATGAATATTAAGTGTAATACTTTGACGTTTTCATTTACCCCTAATTTCAAATTAAAATGAGGTAGATGTTAACATTGCGGGGGAAATGAAAACATCAAAATATTGCACTTAATATTCATCATAACGTGACTTAGCTGTTAGAAAATAAACTCTTCTCATTATTTTATAAGTTTAACATTTTTAGAAGTTCAAAATTGATTGTAATTAATTTTTTTTTAATTTTAAATTTCGATGTCTTTGAAACTTCAAAAACTGTCCCCAATTACCCCAACTGACCCTACCCAATAAATATGTTAACTAAAAAATTTTTAACTTTTGCAAACTGTTTTTATTGCAAAACTTCTCACTTTTGTTTCTAAACAAAACAGTTTGAAGAAAATTTTAATTTGAAGTAAAATAAAGCAACATAATTCTTGCTCATATCTTAGGTTTACGCCCATGCAATTGAATTTTCTTGTAGGTATTTATTTCACTACTGCCGACCCCGACTTCGAGGACTACTTTTCTTGGCGGCACAACTTTCGCAGACATTGTATGTAACAGCAATAGGATATCCATACATATAAGGTGATTAGGTCCATGGTTGCATGCATGGACATAATAAGTAGGGGAAAGGGGCCTAAGATGGACCACTTTTTGGATTTCAGCTAAAGAACCAGCTTTGACGGTCCGAATAGCTTCTCTCATAGCCTCTGAGCTCCAGCTTTGCCTGCTGGTCATTTGTTTGTAATGACCAACCACTGAAAAAATTGAATTATTCTTTACAAAAAAAAAATAGAATATATTGTGTTGCAAAATAACAAAAAAAATTATTATTTAGGGAGGGTAAAATGGCATAGTGTGCCTAGGGTGCCATTCTGTCCATCACCATGGTATGCCATCTTCCTTTTTTTCACTTGATATGAGGAATAGTAAATTTAAGTAATGCACTTTCGGAACACACACGCGGTAGCATTTTATAAAAAAAACCAATATTTTTTTAACCAAACAAAATTTAAAAATTGTTTAAATATTCACTTTTAAGTGTTCTGTTGGAACATACTAAATATGAAAATATTTTTTTGTTTACTTACTTTTTTTTCTTCGGTTTTTTAAATTATTTTTCCACACTTGAACAGACTACCGACCACATCAGATTTCGCAGCCAAACTAAACAAGCAAGGATGTGTGTAGACTTTTGCGATTCCCCTAATGGACTACTAGGAGCCAACTTTAGGCACGAGTACGATAACTTGGCCGCCAAGAATTGATAACGGTTTTTTATAGAGGGGTTAAATACAAGCATTTTTTACTACGGGAGGGGGGTCCATCTCACCCCGTTTAGAAGGTAGGGGCGATTTTCGAAAAAATGACTTAAAATGGAAATCAAAATCTTAAAAAAGAATGGCATTACCTACAATGAAGTTTTATACCGGTTTTGAAAGCCAGAAATCTGTTCTTTAATTTTAAATTAAAATGAAATTCTAAATGTCAATCGTTTTAAAATTATTTGCATGCAAACTCAAAATTTTGATAAAAAAAAATAAAAAAAAAGTTTACACCGATTTCTTTCAAAATTGTAAAATAAAGTGCTAAACTGGATTTCTGTCATCAGTGCCTATATCAATTCTTAATCGAATACAAAAAACCGAATCTTTTTATGTCTTCTAGTTACTGAGAAAATTGAAAATTTCCAAAACTACTTTTGTAATCAAGTTGTATTATTTTTGGTATTTGAGTAAACTTGCTTACCATACAGTGCTAACACACATTCCAGACGTCAGGCAGACGAACTCAAACAGTTTATGGTATCAACAGTACCTGGGTGGCCCGCTTCGCAGGATCTAGGGATTTTAACCCCCTTTTTAAGGGTATGTTTATATGTCAGGCAGGCGCCTGTGTCAATAGTATTTGTAATCAATTGCACCTGGGTGGCCCGCTTCGCGGGATCTTTTGATTTTCTCCTCCTTTTTCGGGGGCACACCGCGCTTACGCAGCTTCGCTGCTCCGCTAAGAATATGTATATTTGTCAGGCAGGCGCCTGTGTCAATAACATTTGTGGGTCATTCCTTTATAAGAGGTTTCGAGTCTATTGAGGATGTGGCCCAGAAGAAAAGTTTGAGTTTTTTTTACTAAACGCATATATTACGGATTTAGTCCCATTTATGTATACATTCACGTAAGGGCAAGTCACTTTATACCTATTCAGTTACTTTTTAGAAGCCCAGGGTAAATATGTCGAGCAGGGTAGAGACATCAAGACCAGGGGAGAGACTTTCAAGTAATAAAACAATTAATTAAAACTACTTTTATTAAACATTTTGGACTTAATTTTTATTGAGAGTATCATTTCTTACTACAGCCTTTCTTAAAATTTAAAACTGGTACGTTAACATCCTTAACTCGATGACGAGATGTGTTATGAGATGAGTACGTCATAACACCAAGTTTAAAGTGACCACAATTTATACTTTCATTGCAAAAACAACTTAAAGATCTCATTTTCAAAATTTTTGGATCCTCTAAGTTCCATGACACCTGATGGACACGCAAAGTACCAGGGAAAGTCTTTATGTGTTCTTTGACACTCCCTAGTAAAGCTTCTTTCTCTAGGATATTTTTGTCGTCAATAAGGAGAACTTTAATGCTGGGACAGTTTCTCTGAATAGCATCTGACAATTCGCTCAGAGATGCTATATCACTGCCACTAGCCACCAATCGGTCTGCTGTTCTCTTACAGACAGCACCGACACCATCAGGAGCACCCTTTCCGTGTCCGGCTTCATGGTAATTCCAAGTAAAGCGTATAAGGTTTGGATAAAATTCTGTTAAATGAGTAACAAGGAAGTAAAACATATATTTGTTGCGGTATTGTGTTACGGGTCCATCGCTCCAAAAATGCAGGATTTTCACTTCGGGGGGCAAGCTGTTCAAAATTGGCTGTAAATGAGCCCATATAGCTGGAGGTGAATGTAACAGATTTTGTGAAAAAGAGCAATAGCATGTAGTCTTAAGTTCACCTGATGACTCTTCTTTTGTGTAAGTTACAACCGTGTGCAGACTTATCTGTTGACGCGAACCTCCGAAATGGAATGCCTGAATCTCTTCTGCGTATTTAGTTAAGTAATTTTCACTGAAGTCCATGTGAATCACAGCTTCTTCTTCTGTCAAAGACGTCTTTTTAATCTTAAAAGCAGAATACTGGTGCACAATGTTCAGTTCATGGTGAAGAAAATTATCCAAGTTATGTTCTAACTGCGCTATCAAATCGCGAGGATTAATCTGAATCGACTTTTTCAAATATTTTGTCACCTTTCTTGCCTTATTCGTTTTCGGATCAGTTATATTTTCTGAGACGGACTCCCACTTTTTGTAGACGATTTGAATACTATTATTAAATTCTTTGTATACAACTCCTTTATTTTTGCAAGTTGTGCATTCTCTTAAAAGACACTGCTCATTATACCTATTACAACAAATTATATTAAGCAGGCTTTGATACTTCGATATAGATATAATTTTGGCTCGGAATAGAGCTGTAAGAATTAGATCAATATTAGCGTGAGTAATGCACAAACAAGTGTCACGTTTGTCGCAATTAGGTTGTACCTACTATCCAAAATGGCTTTAGGCGACAGAATGCAGAATATGAAATCGTGATATTGCACTCCTCCATAAAAGATTTGTGGAGATTGCTTAAAGTATCCAAAAGAACTCTCTTTTGTTTGCGGTCTCCTTTCTTTTTCACATAATCCTTTTTACCGGCACATAACCTCGTATTAGTATCATCTTCAAGAAAATTTATAATTTTTCTCTTCATTATTTCATAACTTGATTTGACTTTTCGTTTATTTTCCATCAATCGTACTTTTCCAAATTTTCTCAAAGGTTTCATATTTTTTTCGGTTTGTAGTATGCCAAATTTGTTAACCAATTTCCCACTTATAATTCTTTTTCCTTTTCATTTGAAAGAGCAGAATAATTTTCTTTCAATTGTTGATCGAGTACTTCTGCAAACATTAATTTTTTCTTTATTGTGTCACTTGAAGAATTCATAATTTGTTCTATTTTACGGTTAGGTGTCAACTTTTCAGGCTTTTTTAATCTTTGTAATCTTTTTTTGTAACATGCCAATTTAGTTTTTAGATTTTTTATTGTTTCATCTTTTTTTTTATTTATTAAATACCTTTGTCGTCTAGATCGGTCTGATTTAATTTTAGCAGCTTTAGCTCGTCTATCAACTTCAACATTCCCTTGCGGCACATGAGCATCATCATCCAAGATAGAAGCTCTTACCGTCACATTAGTAGCATTTTGAAGGGCATGTCGTTGCCTACGCTCTCTTGCTTTCTTTTTCCAAATTTTCCGTGCCTTACGTTGCTCTCTGGGAGTCATTTGGTCGACCGTTTTTATTATTCCTTTTTCCTTCTTTTTTAAATACTTTTCCTTATCCTTTTGTTTTTGCACTTCATACTTTTCTGGATCATTTTTAATCCTTTGATAGCGTAATCTCTCTGCTTGACGCTTCTTCTCTAATCGTTCTTCACGTGTTAACTTTTTGCGTGGTGCCATGATCTGTAAGAATATAATTACATGATAAATATTATCTCCCCTGGTGAGTGGGTATCTCCCCTGGTAGTTATATTGCCAGGGAAAATACGGCAGGGAAGAGACGTTTTCGTGACAAGTTTAAAATTTCTAACTGAATTAAGTTAATATTGTGTTAATAACATATAACACCTCACACTTACCTACAGTATTGTGGAATTTAGGCAGTAAATGCAAATAAATTAAATTAATTTTATAAATTTTACGACCTTCCAGGGGAGAGACACAATCACCTTGCAAAACTGCTGCAATGCACTGTCGCGTGGCACCAACTAACAACTGAGAGCGATCTAACAGCTCGTGTGTTAAGTATTACAAACTTGACCTTGATACGCGTCCTTGAGACCTATTTTAGATATGGCAGTCTTATTTTTCTGTTTGTTATAACGGACAAAAATGCACCAGGGTAGATACGCAAAATAAACGGGACAAAAATGAAGTTTGAAAATTATTGAAAATTAACAAATTTTATTTAATATTTTTTTTATTATACTCAAGTATATTTGTTTAAATTTGTGTAAAATATACTTTTAATTGGCAACTGCGACAAAGAAGGTATATTATATCCGCGTACTTAAGTAAAAACGTCAAGGGGACAGGCCAGGGTAGAGACTTTTTCAGACTTAAATATGGATTTTGAGGAAAATGTACTACAAATGGACATTTCATAATAATGCTATTTATAAAATACATTTAGATACTGCGATTTATTGTATAAAATGGCAACACTTTTAATAAAAAAGGAATTTTATAATGATTGCCGTTAACATTACCTCTTATCGTAGAATGACCCTTGTAATAAATTTGACCTGGGTGGCCCGCTTCGCGGGATCTTTTGATTTTCTCCTCCTTTTTCGGGGGCACACCGCGCTCACGAAACTTCGTTGCTCCGCTAAGGTATGTCCAGTCGTCAGGCAGGCGCCTATATCAAATAGTTTTTGCTATTAACAGTACCTGGGTGGCCCGCTTCGCTTGGCAATGCAATTCTACCTCCTCGTGGTGCATTCTGGATAACGCACTAAATGAATTGCTGTACTTTAATAACAAAGATGACATCAATCCTCAAAGCGAGATCACCGTAAATACCAAAAAACAAAAACCTCATAAGAAATTAGTTTTAGTAATTTTCAATTTTCTCAAAACCTAAAAAATATAAAATTAATTGGTTTCTTGCGTTTAATTCAAAATTAATATGAGCATCGAACATGCAAAGCCAATTTGGCATTTAATTTCACAATTTGGAAAAAAATGGTCTAAACTTTTTTTTTTATTTTTTTTATCAAAATTTTGAGTTTGAATGCAATTTTTTTGAAAACTATTGTCATAAATAAAGAAGTTTAAATTGAAAATTAAAGAACAGAGTTCTGGCTTTCGAACCCGGTATAGTTCTTTATTGTAGGTGTTACCGTTGTTTTTTAATTTTTTTTTTTGATTGTCATTTTTTTTTCGAAAATTGCCCCTACCTTCTAAACGGGGTGAGATAAACCCCCCCCCCTCCCATGCTAAAAAATGCTTGTATTTAACCCCTCTATAAAACCCCGTTATCAAATCTTGGCGGCCAAGTTATCGTACTCTCCCCCAACTTTACGTTGGTTACAAATTATCACCTCAAAATCAATTATGGAAACAAAATAATCTTACCTTCTTACTTAAAGTGGCGCAGACAGTCCATTGTGGATCACGGTCTCAACCAACAATCTTCGCCAGTTAAGTCGGTCCCTAGCCTGTGGCCTCCAGTTTCGCACACATCCTAGTCACGCGTTGGAAAATAAGTTTCTTGTAGGGAAATATTTCACAACTGGTTCCCCAATGTCGATTGGCGACACAGATTTCGCAGATATTGTATGGAAACGAAAATCCATACTTATAATGTCATGATTTTGATGATGATGCATTTTTAATATAAAATTAATTGATTATTCACAATAATTATAATATTCTCAATTTATTTGTCAGCGTTGCCTACAACACGATCTGTAGCCGTTGAATTACAATATAACAAAAATCAAGAGAGCGAGATCAACAACTTCGTCTCGCTTCCATGTCTCAGTTTCAGTGTTTCGCTCACTCGGTATGCGACTGCGACACCTAGCCGCGATTCCCTGAAACTCAAACATAAAGGGAATAACACACTATTGAGTATTATGACAATAATAATTTTATACAATCTCAAAATAATAATCGTTGTCATCTCTGGGCTGGAGCTGAATCTGAATAGAAATGCCATTCCCAACTCCCAAGTCCCATCCCAATCCCAACCCAAACGAACACGTACATGGTACATCGTCTGTGTTTCGTCGTCCGTCCAACGTATGAATTTACGAAAACGAACAACGAACAAATTAATGTCGATGTTGAGTCGAGTCGAACAGTTTGTAACTGGCTTTGAACGTGTGAGGTGGTGTATTGTGTTGGTCGCTTAAAGGTTCGGTCTTTGTAAAGTGTGCGTGAAGCGAAACATAGAAAACGAAAAAAATATTTATTGCACCACTGCATTGCATTCATTTCATTTCATAGATACAAATACAAGATAAATAGCTACTCCTCTAGTTCGTTCGTCTAATATCAACTCTTGTGATGGAGAGATTTCCCATCTTCATAGACACTTCTTCGTGTTCAATGGTCATAAATATATAATCATAAAAAAAATATGAACATGTTTACGATATTTGTGTGAAATGATACTCGTATTATTAATTTGATGTGTTTTTCTATATTTCTATAAATTATAAATGTGTCCCAATAAAATTATTCATTCAATAATAAAATACAAAACAACCAGTTTAAAGTGTTGTACCTACCTATTTAGGTATTTTGATTGAAAATAAAAAATCTGTAAATTTCACAATCTGCCTACTACCAACCTACTAGCGTTTGCTATAAACGGATACAAAAAATCAATTTTACCTTCTCTCTTAATTGAATTACCATACATATTATCGGAATAACACTTTTTAAACAATACTCAGGTGAGTGTTCTTTTTTTTTTTATTATTTGTATTTTTTTGTCTTGTCTAGGTGGGTATTATTGTTGGGTTGGGACTTTCAAACAACCACAGACACTACTACGAAAAAAAGAAGATTTTATGCTGTTGAATGCACTTATTTTTATGATTTTTATGATGTCCTATATCGACTTAAAATTCTTTGAAATGTGTATTTATTTGTGAATTGTAATTCGTCAATCGTCCGGATTGAACAGAACCCAACCGAACCGAACCGTCAGGTTCAGGTCAGAAAGCAAAAGGAAAAAATCGACGTACTAAATACTAAAGGAACCGGTTTATGACCTTCCATCCACATCAGTTTCAGCTTCAGTTCAACAGTAATTCTCCGCTTACGTTCCTTCTTCTTTATCCTACCCTCGCCGCTTGCGTCTTACGTATACCTGACTCATTTATCTTTAGTTTTTCCTTACTTCGTCAGCCAAGCAAAAGCCAAAGCAAAGGCACTGGCACTGGCAGACCGCAGACCATGTAGGGGTAGGCCATAGTCAGCGTTCAGCTCAGCTATAGTAGCATAGCAATAGCAATAGCTAGCAACCATCAAACACGGACACTCAAGACTCAATGCGAATTCCGAAAACCAACCGAAATGCGATATGCGAATGCAGTGACTAGTTTTACATTTTCAATATTTTTTTTTTGTGCAAATTACCTATTTCGTTGGAATTTTATGGAGTTTGGTCGTATGGTGTTGTTGTCGGTTGTTGGTGTTGGATTGGAGTAATATATGTAAGTATGAAAAGATGCACGTGGTGTGCAGCAGAGAACAGATGCAGATGGATAGGTGTTGTTCCCGAGTTGCCAGTATCATTAATTCATTATTATGCTCTATGCACTAGCTATGTGTTATTTATTTTATATTATATTATCATCAGGCTCTTCTTCTTTGGAAGCCATTTTCTTCTTCTATTTTTGCACTTCATAGCTAGATAGCTAGATTTTTGTGGAAAAGCATTCCCATCACGAAAATCCCAATCCCAACCAATAATGGGAATGAAACTTTTCTATTTTTGTTTGGAATGTGGTTAGAATATTTTAAAACTTCGACTACATTTTACGTACCTACACTTTAGTGCAGAAAAGAATAGAAATCATTTACAGGCCGCCCTCGCAGGATATGAGCGTTGTTGTGCTTATGAAAAGTAATCGAATCAGGATGATTTTTCGCTATATATTCGTTGATTTTTGATTGCAGTTTTTTTTATAATTAATCAAAATTGGCTATGCTTATAGGTGTATCACTACGGCTTAATTTTTCATTAAAAAACATCGTTGAACAAAAGGATTATTCCTTCAGTATTAACAGTAAAATATACCCAAAGTCTGAATGGAAACTTCGATTTTTTCAATTTTTGATTTAAATTTAATTTTAATGTTGATGCAATTAGTAGCATTATTAAATGCAGAATCTAAAAAATACTGTGATTAAGACCTATGTCATCCGTCATCGCAGCCCAATCGTCTGAAAAAGAGACTTAACATTATTTTTTGAATACAAAATACAGGAACTCAGGCTGGTTTATGGTTTTCCCAAACGCTTTGACTCATATAAAGATGCTTGGTACATATATTTTTGGATTCTCCATTGAATGGCACAACAAACTGCTTTAACAAATTTGAACTCGAATACCTACAAAATTAAAAATCTTAAACTTCTGTTTTATGATATGTTTTCTAGGCTTTAATGGTAAAAAAATGTAGCGATAGATTTATGAAGATTCTTTGGGCGGATGGTTATAGACTTGATACATACAAAAATAATTTAAAAAAAATTGAATAAAATTATTAAAACGGAAATTGCAGACTTCAAAAACCGTAATTGGAATAATCTACTATCAAGTTTTGAAAAAGGATCCAAACCTTTTTGGAAAATAACTAAAATCATTAAAAAAAGGAACACATATATCCCACCTCTTTGTGTTAATGATGAGGTTTATGTTACACAATTGGAAAAAGTAACTACTCTTGCTGAAACTTTTTCTCATAATCATTCAATTTCAGCGCACCTCAGTGATAATGTAACTGAAAATATGGTTGAAAATAAAGTTGATGAATTTAACATCTTACCAATGAACTTTGACAGAAATCACCTTATCAAAAACGCAACTCTAAGACACCTAATAAAACAGTTAAAGTGCAAAAAATCGTCGGGTGATGATGGAATTAATAATCGGTTATTGAAAGCGCTACCCCCCTCAGCCTGCAAATTTTTAACATTCATTTTTAACTCTTGTTTTATGCTCTCTTACTTTCGTAATCAATGGAAAATTGCAAAAGTACTTCCAGTCTGCAAACCTGGCAAAGCAAAGAATAACCCTAATAGTTACAGGCCTATTAGTCTGCTAAGTAATATTAGCAAACTATTTGAAAAAATCATTAAACAACGCCTCTTAAATCATATTGAAGAATCCGATATATATCCTAAATTTCAGTTTGGCTTTAGGGCTGGTCACTCCACGAGCCACCAAATTCTAAGAATAAAAAACCATGTTAAAAGTCACCTTAATTCAAAGTTATCAACTGGCTTAGTGCTCTTAGATATCGAAAAAGCATTTGATTCTGTCTGGCATAAAGGTCTTATCTACAAACTCATTGTTTTTAACTTTCCGAATTATCTTGTTAAATTAATTAGTAGCTTCCTCCTCGGTAGAAAATTCTTTGTATCCGTTGCTGGCGTTAAATCTTTTTTATATGATATTGGTAGTGGTGTTCCACAGGGATCAGTGCTGGGACCTATTTTGTTCAATGTTTTTGTCTCCGATTTGCCAATTATGGATCTAAACACCAATCTAGCGATGTTTCCAGATGACACTGCCCTATTTGCGTCAGGTGTTCTGGCTCAAAACACTCTCGATAGCTTACAACGCTCACTCTCTTGTCTGCAAAATTTTTTTCACAAATGGCAAATTAAGATTAATGCCGACAAATCTCAAGCCCTCTGGTTTTCAAGGCGTAGGAAATCAGAGTTCCTACCACAAAGTAATTTATATATAGATTCTAAACCTATACCTTGGTCTGATAGTTGTAAGTACTTAGGAATCATATTTGATAAGAAACTTACATTTGAAAAGCATATTGCCAATACTATCAACAAGACTAATATTGTGACAAGAATTTTATACCCGTTTATAAATAGAAAATCAAGACTTAGCATGCATAATAAAATATTGATATTTAAAACAATTTTTCAGCCTATTCTAACTTACGGTGCCCCAGTGTGGTTCGATTGTGCTGAGACTCATTTGAAAAAATTGCAGAGAATTCAAAATAAAACTCTAAAACTAATGCTAAATTTGCCAAGGCACTATTCCACTGCAACTGCAAGGCTTCATAATAAAGCTAATGTCAAGCTGATTAAGCCTGTACTCTATAATCTCCAGGACAATTTCTTTAGAAAGTGTTCTTATTCAGACAATGAACTTATAATTGATCTCTTGAATTAAATACTTATATTGATAAGGTTTTTGGGTTTATGTGCAATTTTAGTTTTTAAGATTTAAATAAGGGTTTTTTCTTGTAGCTTTTCCCTTGTATAATATTATTTCCTTTTTTAAAATTATTCATTATAAAATTGTATTAAATTAAAGCTGTAAAGAATTATTTTCTATATCTCTTAAGAAATCAGATCTCGAAATGTAAATACATATTCTTGAACTACAATAAACACTCTATACTCTATACTCTTTGGGCGGATTTATTTCCTCCAAATATATTCTGCTATACTCTGTCCAACATAAATTGGCAGTAGGTATACGTCTTATGGGGAACCTTTTTTAAAATCAGCAGCATGTAATATTTTGCACCATACTAAATTGACAGAACTTCCATAAAACGTGTTTATACCCACCAGTTAATTTTCAATTGCATTTTGCATCTTACGTAGATCCAACACGTCACATTCAGGCTGTGGCTGGTTCTTTGAAAAAAGTTCTCAATGATGAGTGTAATTGTAGAGATTTTGTTTATTTGCGTATAGGTTAAGTTTTTTGAACTTGGATTGTGACATTAATCTGAAGTTAAGTGTCTTTATGTAAGTTGTATTTTTAAAAGGTGTTCGAAAACACCACTTTTATCTACATAAAATTTTGAAGGTGTGGAAAAAGATACATTTGTACGGCGGTAACCCTATATACTATTTCAGATGTTTGCTTATTTTAAATACTTTATACTACGGAAACTCTGTAAGAGCTTTTGGTAGAATAGCATCTTACGGAAAACGAAAGAGTGCGAATGAGAGACAAACACCCCTTTCTTCCCTGTACTGCCAATTTATGTTGGACAAGAAAACCTAGAGTTGTGGGATACCTACAGATGAACAAGCATGAGTATGCTGTAATTGGGGAATTATTTGTGACTCAAACACAAACAATTCATTCATGTATATTTACTTGGAGCGGGGAATAGCTTGATGTGGCATACAGGTAACAAGATCTCCCAATAAGTTTAATGTATGTATATTCAATTCTTTAACAGGCTGGCTACAAGCAATGTTTTTAACTTTTGTAACTATGCATAGTCGATTTTTCAAAAGTGTAGCAATTGACATTGATTTGTGCCTATCTGATTTATCAAAACTACAAATGAAGTATGTAACAAAGTTAAATAATATCTCCCCAAATTATATTACTGAAATCGAAGAAGCCATTTTCGAGGAAAATATTATTATTGGTATTATTTTCAAACAAGTCAGTTAGGTACGAATATTTTTTGAAGATCTGAGTTGTAATTTAAGTTACAATTCTTGATAAATTTGACGAATGCTTGTAAATCTTTACTTATACATTGCCTAAAGGTAAGACTTTCGAGCCCATTTCTTGAATAAATAAGTTCAAAAGCTTGGATTCTATACATATTTTAAACTACAAATTGAATAGTTAATCCAATGATGAAACCACACCACAATCCGTACCAAGCTATCACTATTTGCCTCGTTAGTAAAGATGAATTTTCGCTCAAAACTTCTTTTCAAAAAACGCATTGTTTGAACTATGCAGTTCTCACTTTGGAAATAAGTTTTCAATATTTCCCAACGTTTTTCAATTGACTCCTTACGTCCTGCAGAGGTATGATACCTACTGACTTTCTGTCAATCTTTCCAACAGGAAACATCTGTCAGTGTCAAAATAATCTATGATTACTTCAAAACTACAAACGATAGTTAGAAAATGTTAAAACACTAATGCATTTTAAGACTTTTAACGAAAACTTCTCTTAAAAGTGGGCGTGTCCTAAAAATTTGTAAACAAAAATTTAAAGCACTGACTGAGCTTTGATGGGCAGTCAATTTTTAGGCCTGTGTGGAAAACTACAGCTGAATTAACAATCTTACCTTAATAAAGGTATTTTTTATAAAAATCACGCGCCTAAAAGTAGGCATATTGAAAAACTTTATGCAAACATTATTTAAAAGATGGATTTTTCATTATAACGATCCATAAAAACTAGTTGAAATTGAGTATTGGTACCTTTGATTTTTAAAGCTATGTTTTTTTGTTATTTAACGTCAAGTGGGCGTAAGCCACGCCTGAAATTCAAAAATTTCTTTTCATACATAGCAGAAATAAGTTACATAAATATTTATAGTTTTTATTGAAAAATGGGCTTCAGCCACAACCAAAATCATTTTTTTTATTTTTATACACAAGTCGTTTATGTTCAACAAATTGTAAGGTTTTTTGCTCGAACATAAGCTACGGACGGACGGACATCGCTAAATCGACTAGGCTTTTAATTCTGAGTGAGAATATAATGTACACTTCTATACCTAACGTTATTATTTCTCTATGTTACAAACTCCACACCAAATACAATATACTCATTCTATAGAATAGGGTATGAAAAGAAACCACTAGATGGCCTACTCTACCCTGTATAACACTTACACTTCATCGTTGTATGTTTTTCCCTAGATGCTGTTTTCTTCGTCATTACAAACAGGACCACTATTTGTAAACAAAGACTTTCTCTCGATATTTTAAAGGACTTTGAGAAAGTCCATTCTTTTGTACAATATATAGTTAAAACCGCGTGATGAGAGCTCTGTGGAGTTTCGCCTTGGTTCTTCTCCTTGGAACTGTTGTATTCCTCAAGTGCTTACCTACTTAGTCCAAGGAAACACCGGTTAACAAGTTAGTGGAGTTTTTTTTTGCCCTTAATTTTGTTTTCCCAGCACAACCAACTTGGCCAGAACGTGACTATTGATATGCCTTCAAGGTAGGTAGGTAGTGAATTTGTCTATCTGGGCCTTGCTAATGCCTTAAATCAAGTACAAATAATGAAGGTTTCTCTCATGTTTTTTTTTCATCATTTCCATGAAGACTAAATCCAGATTCATATAAATTCTTTTTATTGGCTTTGGTGCAGCACTGGCCTGGGAAAAATATTGAATAATTCGTAAGAAAAAAATGCATTTCATAGTTGATTCAATTAGACTTAAATCAACCACCCCAATTTTTATAAGTATTTATAAACTAAGGGAAGGTAGAATAGAATGATGTTTCCAATCACCCTGATTTAAAAAAAAAAAAAATAGAAACATGGCGTCAAATGAAACAGCGCTAAGTCTGTGTCTTTCTTCATATCGTTCTGATCTATGGATTAAGGCAATTAAGGTTAGGAAAAGAATGGAGAACAAATTTGTATAACAGTCTTGTTTAAAAATCTTAAATTTTCCAAGCAAAATGTTTATCATTTGCAAATTATGTTCAATAAAGAAACCACATATCTAGGTACCCACTTTCCAAATGATATTGGTACTCGTAGATGGTAGGTAAACAGCATTTCTAATAATTTATGAGTTTCCACTTGGTTTTTATGGAGATTTAATCTTTGATTAACTCCGACATGCTATGGGCGTGCAGCTTGGGTGATTCCTCAGTGCACTACTTTTTATCTTAATTTATAGTTTAGATATCAGGCGAAGTATGAGGCGGTGGAATTAATGTCTGTGGTTTACCAATTACAGCACTATGTAATGTATATGTATTTTAATGCGAACGACATCGTATTTCTCTGTGCTACTGGGGAGGATACGCAGCTAATGATAAATAGGCTCAGCAGGAATTCTGAATTAACCTAAAAATTATGGTTGATGGAGAAAGAGGAGCCGCCACTCTCCTTTAGGAAAGTGAAAGTTAAAAAAAAAAAGAATTTGAGACACTACACAGTGAAGTACTCATACTTCGAAACACTTTTAAAGCAAAGTTATAAATTGGTACGTTCTTTCAACAAAAAAAAATATAAATATATAAACTTTATATGCATTTATTACGCATTTTCTAGATAAAATTTAACCCAAAGGCCAAAAGTTTGCATTGACAGAAAAAAATAGAATAGGCTATAAACTGGATAACTGAAACTAGAGACTGGGACAAGATAGCAAATTTATTTGAACGCATTTTACAAAGGCTTATATTTCTTCTAAAAATAATGTCTTAAACGAAGTTTATGTATCATTAGTACTAAGAGCGTAATTGCCGTTAACATAATTGAGGGTATCCCAAAGTAAGTCTTTTTCTAAGATACCCAAAAAAATTGTATGTACACAGCTAGTCAAAAAAATAGGTGCAATTATTGTTTTTCATATAAACTTAATTTTGAAATGTGTTTTGTTTATTTAAATATTATTTTGACATTAGTTCTTATTAGATAATAAAATAATTATTTTAGGCTTTTAAATCAATTTATTATAAATTGTATACAAGAAAACCGTCGGTATATCCATTTGTTCTTGGAGAAAAAAATAGGTGCGGCTTCCTAAATCATCAATAATGATCGTTTATAAGTAAATTATGTTGTGTCTTATCAAAATTTCAGTTTACCTTTCTCTAATAACCCGAGTATCCGCCATTGTTATCCAAAACTTTTTGAAGTCAGCGTGGCATTGACTCAATAAGCTTTTGGCATGTTTCTTGGGGTATAGAATACCATTCCCTCTGGACAGCAGCCCACAATTGGTTCCCATTTGGAAAATATTGACCTCCTAGTTTCCGCTTAAGCTGATTCCACAAGTTCTCAATCGGGTTAAGATCAGGGGATTGACTTGGCCACGAAACAATTGAGACTTCCTTCTCTCGAAACCAATCCTTCACAAGATGCGCCGTATGTTTCGGATCATTATCCTGCTGAAATTTCCATCGGAGAGGCATGTTTTCTTCGGCAAATGGAAGCATAACATCTTCCAAGATATCCCTATAACCGTATTTGGTCAATACGTTATTAATGCGGAATATGGGACCCACGCCATACCAGGAAAAACAGCCACAGACCATTATATTTCCTCCTCCGTGTTTGATTGTTTTCCGGGTATAGTGATGGTGGTAGTCCCTTCCTTTTGGTCGCCTGACATTACGCCCCGAATCTGATGAGAACAAATTAATTTTTGTTTCGTCACTCCAGAGGATATTTCGCCATTTTTTTGCTCCTTCATGTCCGTTCCAACTTCTATGGTTTAAGGCAAATTCTTTTCGGGACCTTATATTATTTGCTCTTAGTAAAGGAACTTTCCTGGCAACTCTTCCTGGTAGGTTGAAGCTGTGAAGCCTTCTGCGGGTTGTGCGGGCACTGACTTCATTATTGATTTGTGCTCCTATTGTCCATGACGAAGCAAAAGGTTTAGATTTAGCCAAAAGGAGGACACGGCGATCAGTGGTGACTGATGTTTTTTTCGGCCTCCCACGATTTTCGCGCACTAATCTGGCCTTGAGTGCATTTGTCACAAAATTTTGGGATCTTCCTAGGGCTTCTGATAGAAATTTGTAAGTCTTACCTTCATTTCTTAGCTGTAAAACTACCCGTCTTTCTTCCACCGAACAGTGGACGTTTCTACCCATACTAAAAGTCTAATAAACTATTATTTATTATTATTTATTATTTTATTTATTAACAACTATCATTTATGGATAGTAAAATTATTAAAAAGAGGTTACCTTGAAATTTAGTATTTTTTTGAAATAACAAAGATAATAAACTGTGGGTTTATTTGGAGAACACCTATTTTAATGACCAACTTCTTAAAAACACCAAATCCTAATGCAACAAAGAAAATAGAACAGCTCAACATAACACACACAAAATGCAGTAAGCTCAGCATCAGTGTCAACAGAATAACCGTTTTTTCTTAAAACAAGAACTTTTTGTAAGGCCTGCGATAAAAAAAAACAGTTATTTTGCATCAAAGACAACAGTGGTGCGAAAAAATTTGATCACACCTATTTTTTTGACCAGCTGTGTATATCTAAATTGCAGATGGGCCCTTACTGTAAAACGATTTTTTTTTTCTTAGAATATACCCAAGAACCATGACCTTAAACATACCCTACGAATTAGGAGGCACCTTGTATAAATTAGGAACAATGTAACGTATGTATCTCTTAGAACAAAATATTACATCGCCTGACAGGTGAATTAACAAACTTTGATCCTTCAAGTAAGGTTGTGGCGAAAAAGTATAAACCAAACAGCGGGTGTTTTTTAAGGAGCTTAAGACAAGACAGAAATATTGTAGAAATTAAACTTTTTTTATAACCTAATCGTAGAATTTTTCATTGTATTTATTTTTTAAACATCATTTCCGCCGCTCTTAGGAGAAAGGGTTGGTTAAGCATCGATAGTCGGCTGTTTCGATAGTATAGATAGTTTCAACAAAAAAAAATGCGTTGAAGAAAGTTCTTACAAATTATATCTTTAATATAAAACTACCCAGATTCATTAAGCAAAGTCATAGCCCGAGTACATATATTCTTGTTTGCACACGTTGCATTTCACAAAATCTTTCGACGCACCTACTCCATCGACCATCTCGTCAAATTTCCTAACGATGGAATTCTTTTTCAAATACATTTCAATCACTTAAATTCAACAAATTTTAACAAAAAATTCTTAGAATTTTAAACCACATTTACACTGTGGGATAGTGTGGAACTAGCTTTATTGGATTCTGACTTCAAATCCAGGAGCAAAATTCTCTTCGTCAGAAGTGTCATTTGCTTACCAATATGGAACGGTTTCAGAAGACTTCTGGATGCTTATTTTCCTCGAGTGGAAAGTGCTATTAGAAAGGGGTTTTATTTGTTGTGCTAAGTCCAATAGGTTTACTTTGAAGTTTATCCATTCGGATTTTTTGATTTTGCAAGCATGTTGACTTGATATGTTGGTACGTTTGGAAATTTGAATACCTCCCTTAAATTTTTGCATCTGGACATATGATTCCATATTGCGACAAATTGAAACTAATGAATCTAACATCTTAAACCAGATTTCGAATAGAAAACGATCGAGGAAAAATGAAATAGTAATTAATGTTACATAATGGCTTAAAACATAATAATAAATCACAAAATATAAAAAGACCTTAAAAGTCCAAACTCCTTTTATTATTTTTGAACAACGATAATCACTTTATTATTGCACATTAACTCTGGTAAAAGCATCTTCGGGGCATTTCTGCGTCTGAAGATAAGATACAAACAATTTCAGCCTGTTCCCGGTGTTTCTAAAGGTAGTTCCACACAATCCCACAGTGTAGTACGACATGTCAAAAAAAAAGTGTGAAGGAATGTGTGATGGTTTTACATTCAATCCTAAAAAAAAATTTCAGATCTAAACACATGTCAAATCGTATGAGATCTGCGTTGTCATATTCTGTTTCCACACTATTATACATCTGTTTCATTACACATATTTGACATGTAGTATTACACTGTGGGATAGTGTGGAACTACCTTAAATGTTATTTCTTAGATATACAGGAACTACTCTTCATCTATGACATTTATCCATTCATGACATTATATCATTCTTCCTGTCAAAACTATCATCCACAATAACTTAAAATCTTTCAGGTGAACAGAAAATTTAATAATTATAGCTGTATCAACAATCTATTTCCGTAACTACTCCAAAGTACTTAAATTAGTTCCAATATTTACAAATTCACATTTTATTTATTTACTGATTTCGGTCTATACTTCTTATTCACTAGGTAGGTACATAATATGTACCTACTCGTACCTACACTTAAATTTTTGAGTTTCGATATTTATTCAGCTGCCTTATTTCTGATTGGTGTTATTTGTTATCTTTTCAACTATTCCTTTATATCCAAACAATGTCATCTTCGTTTCAGATACCCAAGCTCAAGATCCCCTACACACTTCAGTTTGCATGACACACTAGGTGTTCATAATTTGTTGGGGTTTTGTAATGTCGTCTAATAGATTTATGTAACTTACCTACATCAAGAACGGCTTGTCGTCAGCAAAATGACAGATACGCGAGAAACTAAAAAGTAATGTTCCTAAGATACACACTTGAGGGTCGCCCTAGTCGACTAAAGAATAAATTTGGTTTGTTTCGAATCAAAGATGTTGCTTGTAGTCTTATATTGTTTTTTAATTTAATTTTGTATTCCGACTATATCTCTATCTAGATCAAAAGCGTTTTTGAATGAAGGTTTAATCTCTCAACTAAGTGATATTTATGCGCTAAAACTTCAGTCGTTTTGATCCTGCACTTTTTCTTGTTAAACTTCAATGTAAACAGTTGGATCTTAACATGGATGATGGTATATTTTGATGGTTTGATTTTGAAGATGTAAATAAAATGATTTTAAATTTTAGTTTTTCATAAAAAAACAACTTTTCTCAGAGTAAGGTCATTTATTTCATTTCAAGTTCGTAGTGCTACATTTGACACCTGTCAAACTCAGCTGTCATCTGAAGTGCCATTAGTTGAATGTTTGGCATGTACGATAAAATTTCGCTTAACAACGCCTTAAAATTATTGAAACTTACTACAAAAGTGGTAAATAAATTGTTGGCACAACAGCTCCAAGCGGGACCGGGGCCTGTGACTTACACTCTCAATCATTCCTGTGTTTGCGTTGACAGGTATTCTGCAGGAATGGAAGGGACCTACAATTTACCGCCGAATCCGAACGGCTAACAGATAAGCACTTTCCATGACATTAACTACTCTTGGAGGATTTGTCACTTCCTCGCAAGAGGCAGCACCCCAGAAAAAAAACTTAGGTGGCCAGGTCAAGGATCGAACCCTGAACCTTCAGCGTAGCAGTCCGACACACAAACCACTACGACACGGGGTACTACAAAAGTGGTTATTCAAACGTACATATATACTTTTCGAGCATTATGGATGATTTTGATCGTCTTAATCGACGGACTACGCAAGCAATCGGTAAAATTGTGAAGAAATCTTAAAAGAGTGGAAGAATTACTGATGTTGTATGACCTGTGAATAATCGTAAAGCACGAACAGTAGAAAATTAGTTATCGATTTCCCGGCGTTCCAAGTAATGGTCGAATAATAACCGATTTTTTTTTTAGCTGGCGATTGAAGATCATGACTTGGATGATATGTGATTCTAACTAGAGATAAGCTTATTCGTGATTTTTCAATCACAGGTATAACTGTGATTGTGATTTCCAAATCGCTGTGATCTTAAACTGTGATAGTGAATTGTGATTTTTCACTGAATTGATTCACAATGAGCACTGGTTGTGGATTTTTTGCTCTTCTCTAGCTGGAACAAGACGCAACCACAAGCCACACAACACGACCAAATATGGCTTTATTGCGTAAGCGTGTTTCCTGGTCGTGTAATTTCACGTTTTTAAATTACGAGGGCGTCAATTGGCCACCAGGATCATGCGATTTGACACCGTTAAATTTTTTCTGTGGGGCTGTGCAAAACACTGTGTCTACGTGAATAATCCCTGTCTCTAGACGCATAAAAAACCAAGATTACGGAGATATCTCCCGGAAATGTTGGAAAAATCCTCAAAATTTTATTTAAAGATTTCCAAATCTTCGTCGATAGCTGTAAACACTTGCATTTCATCGTGAGTACGCAACAGTCCAACAAATAGTGTCACACACTTATCGTTATCATGTAAAATGTTTTTTATTGCTGCTCCACACGAAACGCCCACAACTATTTTTACTGCTTGGCACACAATCGTTTGGCTATTAGAGATAAAAATGAGGTAGACTTTCTCAACAATTTCCTCAGTAACCACTTCTATCGGACGGAATGTACACGACCGATTTGTTGCACCAATTTCTCACGGTTGTCAGGGATGGAAATAAATTGGTCCCCATGGGCAGCATTCAACATTCCTTGTTCCTCCATTCAAAAATATAAAAACGAATCAAGAATAGATACTATTGCTTTTTTCCTTTCATCGACAAACACAAAACATGTGCGACACAACTGTCTCCTAAAAAAAAAACCTACGAATCAATCTAAAAAAGTTTTTCTGACGTTAATTTCCCAAAACAAATTTTTTTATTTAGCCGCACATTTCCGTTATGGTTGTTTTCCAGTATGCAGACTGAAAGATTCTCAAACGTATTCGCTATTTTTGTTAGGTAGTTTTGAATCAACGAAGCGCATCTAACTTCATCCAAGTATTGACGAAATAAAATTGGCCCTTGACGTTACAAACGCCCCTAAGAAACTGTGACTGAAAAATTAAAGATTTTTAAATACACATTTGTTTAAAAACAAAGCCATTATGTTCGTGATGGTTCTGCAAGAAATTTGTTGAAAGATTATTTTCAAAACTTAAAAAAAAAAACATCAATATCTTTTCTGGATTTTTTTGTATTTCTAGTGTACTTTTTGTTCAGTAACCCTAAGGCGACTAACTAGAACAAGTATCAGTATGAGAGCGATTTAGGGCGACCCACAGTCGTGTATTTTTCTTCGTGACGCGACCGATGCGACGCGACGACGTTCAAAAACTCAAAGAAAAACACTCTTTGTAGTTCGAGAATTCTCAGAAAAATCTTGCCGGGAGTCATTAATCTCTTGTGCGCTTCTGTCTTTTGTTAAGTATTGTATCGTATCTTTTCGTATCTTTATCTTCATGGTTGTCTTCTCGCGATAAAGTGTTGAAGATGAGTGTGGCACAAGTAAAAAAAAATGCACCAAATGGTTTTTCAGATTAAAAAAAAAATGTAATTAAACATGATGTCAAAAATAGAATTGGTTGTTTAAATAATTTAAATCACGAATGCAAACACATTTCGTTTGATTAAATATTTTTTTTTAATGAATTTTCCAACAATCACAGCGTAATATGATGCAGCATAAAAAATGGCGCTATTGTTAAGTGAAGATACAAAAAAAAATTATTCATTTAATAATAAATCTATTTAAGTATCAACGTAACGATGCGGACATAATGAAGTATAGAGTAGGTAGGTAGGTACCTAATTGACAATAAAGTGTAATGAATACTCCTAATTTTAAATTGACCATTAATGGCTGGTTATTAGATGATCTATTTTGAAAAGCAAATAATATATTTTTTTTTTTTGTGAAAAATATACGTAATTAGAGCTCAGAATAGTTATTATTATGATTTTGGGGAAGGGGGGATTAAAATTAAATTGGGATTAGTGGTATTTGATACACTTAAACAATTTGTCAAGCGATGAAAAGAACCAGTAAAGACTTAAATTATTATTGTTGTGAGCAGTATTGTTTACTGCAATTTTTTTTAAGTCCATTTATATCCGATATAAGTGGTAGGGGGCGATATTATGATTTTTATAGTATACAGTCCGAGGGTGGAATCGCATTTTGAAAAGTGATTTTACACAAATTGATTTAAGATTAAATTGGTAGATTAAATATAGTACATAAGTAGAAATCCATTAGACAGTGCCGTTCGAAAAATTTTGGTCAAACTTTTTTTTTCGAATTTTGTCAAACTTGTTGCAATAACTACATATAGGTATTTTAATGAGGTTTCGTTTTCTTATGCTGCTTCAATCGTTTCATGATACATTTAGAGTAATATAATTTTTTACACGCGGTCACGGGAGTAAAATGTTGTTAGACCGAAAAATGGATTTTTTGAGTACCTGGCTCATTTTTAGGGATTAAAGAAAAAAGCTTTATTTGTGCAGTTTTTTTGTTTTTTTATTGCTTCTCAGAAACATTTTCTATCTTATTAGCACTTTGTTGGACCTCCTCTTGCTTTTATTACAGCTGTACACCGGCATTGACTCAGATAGGTTTTTCCATGTGGATGCAGGTATGGTGTTTCAGGTTCGGATAAGTAATTTTTTTAGGTTTCCAACTGACACTGGACGCTTCTTCGTAACCTCGAGTTTCATTATTGACCAGATATTCTCAATTGGATTGAGATCTGGACTGTAGCGAGGCCAACTTAATATATCGACATTATTTTCTTCGAAGTACTTTTTAACCTAAAAAAAATGCAAATATTATTTTTAGTCAAAGAAGTTCTAGCTTATTTAAAAGCCTGATATTAATCTCGAATGTTAAAAAAAAAAATAAGTTCATACTTACAATTTTGGCTGTATGGCAAGGAGCATTGTCCTGTTGAAAAATGAATCTGCAAGTGTCACCAAAAAACTCCAGCGCAGAGGGCTCAAATTCATTTTTCAGCACTCGTAGGTAAACTTCTGCAGTGACTTTCGATTTTAGAAAGACCATTCTACCTTTTTCATCTCCAGAGAAGCATCCCCAGACCATCACACCTTCAGTTTTGGGGGGCATCCGTAAGATGCATTCAGAGCTTAGTCTTTCCTTTGGTTCTCTGCGAACAAGAATCCTCCCATCTCCAACATGCAGCTTAAACTTTGATTCGTCGTAGAAGATAACGTTGTTCCACATGTCTTGAGTCCAGTTAAGATGCTTCTGAGCCCAGGCTAATCGTTTTTCTCTGACTCTTAATGGAAAATCCGGCTTCTGTACTGGCTTGAGTGCTCTAAGTCCAGCTTTTACGAGCCTTTTGATCACTGCGCTTGACGAATTAACTTTTCCTGTAGCTCGACAAAGATCGTTTTTAAGATCCACTGAAGTCTTGAACCGATGCCGCCGGCTTTGCAGCACCAAAAAACGATCTTCCACTGGGGTCGTCTTTTTTGGCCTCCCTGAGCCCTTTTTCCTGCTCGTAGTCCCGGTCGCACGATATTTTTTCAAATTCCATGCCACAGTTTGTTGAGCAACATTTAATCTTTTGGAAATTTCACGAGTTGTCAAATTAAGACGTGACAGACACAAAATATTGGCTTTGCACTCCGAACTTATTTTTCCCATTTTTTTTCTTTAAATCACTTCGGTTCGCTTCGGACTGCTATCACGAACTGAATGCACTTCTTCTTCATAATAACATCGACTTTTATGCACTTTTTGAACGACATTTTGATACCTAGTGCAAAAAAATCTCCTACCTCTCATAAATTCCAAGAACTGCGCCGGAAAAGGGTAATAAACGGTTTGACCAAAATTTTTCGAACGGCACTGTATCTCCGCAACCATCTTAGGTTTTGAATTACATGTTTTATATGATTTTTATTGACAGAAAAGTTATAAAGGTGATAGCTATTCTTTTTCTCACGAATGCCAACAAAAACTGTTTCGATATGGCGCCGTTCGTCGGTCTATCTGTGTGGCTTTGCTTGTGTGCTCTTTTCCACGTCAAAGAACAGCCTAAACGGCTTCGCACATTTTCTTCAAATTTCATAGCAGTAGAAATAGCGTTGTCGAAGTTAATTTTTCGTTTTGACCCGGCTATATGTACCTTTCACGGACCGATTTTCGTTTTGGATTGGGTCGAAACATACCTACCCTGGACAGTTTTGACAACATTGCATTTTTGACGTGATAACGTCTAATAAATCGGTTTGGAATATATGGGCAGCACGCACAGAAAAATGTCACAGTCACAGTCAAAGTCACAGTCACAGTCACAGTCACAGTCACAGACACAGTCACAGTCACAGTCACAGTCACAGTCACAGTCACAGTCACAGTCACAGTCACAGTCACAGTCACAGTCACAGTCACAGTCACAGTCACAGTCACAGTCACAGTCACAGTCACAGTCACAGTCACAGTCACAGTCACAGTCACAGTCACAGTCACAGTCACAGTCACAGTCACAGTCACAGTCACAGTCACAGTCACAGTCACAGTCACAGTCACAGTCACAGTCACAGTCACAGTCACAGTCACAGTCACAGTCACAGTCACAGTCACAGTCACAGTCACAGTCACAGTCACATTCACAGTCACAGTCACAGTCACAGTCACAGTCACAGTCACAGTCACAGTCACAGTCACAGTCACAGTCACAGTCACAGTCACAGTCACAGTCACAGTCACAGTCACAGTCACAGTCACAGTCACAGTCACAGTCACAGTCACAGTCACAGTCACAGTCACAGTCACAGTCACAGTCACAGTCACAGTCACAGTCACAGTCACAGTCACAGTCACAGTCACAGTCACAGTCACAGTCACAGTCACAGTCACAGTCACAGTCACAGTCACAGTCACAGTCACAGTCAGTCACAGTCACGTTACCTAGTTGCTTTCATAGCCTAGAAAGTCGATAAAGTGGGAGGGGAGGGTGTTGGGTGGTTGGTTTATTGTGGTGGGAGTGTGTGTTGGCCATTTGGGGGGGGGGGGAGTGGAGGGGTAGTGTCGGGAAGAGGAAAAATTGTTAAAAATGGTGGGTGGTTGTAGCTGGTTTGGGTGGTAAGATAAATATTGTCAATGATAATGGGTCGTTCCTTGGTGGCTGTTGGTGGGATGGGTGTTTGTTGTTGGGGGGATTTGGTAAGGTTGGGGGGGAGGTGTGATTTGTCAAATATGGTGGGTGGTTGATTGGCGGTTGTAGGTGGGTTGATTGGTTTTCAGTTTTGGTGGTGGGGATATTTGATTTGGTGGGGTGCGATGAAAAAGTTTCAAAAAAGGTGGGTGAGTGGAAGGTGGTGGCAGGTGGGGTAGGTGGTAGGATTTGGGTGATTTGGTGTTGGGAGGAGGTAAGGTAAATAATTGTCAAAAATGGTTGGTGGTTGGTTGGTGGCTGTAGGTGTGATGGGTGGTTGGCGGTGTTGGGTGAGTGGCAAGTTGTTGTAGGTGTTATGGGTGGTTGGATTCGGGTTTAGGGTGTAGTGAAGGGAATCGTCAAAAATAGTTGTACTGGGGAGGGGAGGGGGTGAGGAAAAAATTGTCAAAAATAGTGCGTGGTTGGTTGTATTTGGTGTGGGTGATTGGTAGTGGTTAGGAAGGGGGATTTACTGTGTGGGGGAGGAGGAAAAAATATTCAAAAATGGTGGGCTGTTGGTTTGTTGATGTATGTGGGGTGGGAGGTTGGTGTTCAAGGGGTGAACAAAATTAAAAAATGGTGGGTGGTTGTGGGTAGGTTGGGTGGTTGGTGGTTGGAGAGATACCTATACACATGAAGTGTTTTGTGAACTGGTTATCACGTAAAATTATCGTCCGTAAACCGACTTTACAGACAACCATGTTTTTTTTTGTTTTTGGCTTTTTTTCAAATGGTCATAAGTTGGCAACAGCTTGATGGAATCCACTTAAGCTTTGCTCGGCATTATAATTATAGTCGTTCATAGTTTTCTAAAAAATGGCAGTGAAGCCTAATCTGCTGGACTGATTTGCTTTGAACTTGGAACACAATATTTTAAGAACGGACTGCATAGGGGGGATTTCGTAAATGGCACTCTAAAATTAACGGTACCTTCCCATTTTTTTTTTTTTTTTTTTTGGAAAAACTGATTTGATAACGCTATCTGAATGGAGTTTTGTAGGGTAGATAAAGTTTATCTTTTGGTTAGAATGCATTTTTCAGAAAAGGCTGAAAATAGTAGGATTGATCGGGGCTAGTTGAATCACGGGGCAAGTTGGACCAGCCGCATTTTTCAGAAACCGAAAGCCCTTCAAGAACATTATTATTCCTGAACAAAGGCCATATACCGGTTTTAGTTGGATTGTTGTATTCAGAAGCGGAACTTTTGTGTTTTTTTAAGTGTGAAAGTAAAAAAGGTGAAAAAACTAGAATTTTGGAAGCCAATTTTTTTTTTATAAGTGAACTTATCTTACCTCTTGATGATGTGGAAAAATAAAATGAAAATTTCAATCTAATCAATTTAAAAAAGACGGTAACCCATCATGCATTTTTTCAGATTTTTGCTAATTTGATTTGCTTACTACAGAAACTCTACCCCTATCTTCCCTCTACTGCCGATTTATGTTGGACAGAGTATATTGATTTTTAAATGATTATTAAAATCTCAATTGATTTTTTTCCTGCCATTTTGTCAACATCTCAATCCCCAAGACACACGTTAGCAAGATCGTGCGACCCAGTCATGCACTTTATTTTGAATGCAAGAAATTCATGTCGGGGAAAATTTTTTGTCGTAAGAAACTTGACGTATTTCGATGAAATTTTTAAAATGGATACCGTTTTTACAAACAAATTAGTGCGGTTCCTAAAAATTTTAAATTTTTTGTATGTTTGATTATTTCAACAGTTTTTTTTGAAAAAAATGATCCAACGATTTTGATTTTTCTTCTTTTGTAAATTCAAAATAGTAATAGAAATCATTTTCAATATCTCAAGACTTCTGTCAACTGTTAGAGGAAGTTTGTATACGACCCAGTCGTGTACTTTTTTTTCAAGAAAAAATCACTTTTCTATATGGCTGGGACTTCAAACTATGTTCTCCGTCTTCAAAGTTAAAACCTATAATACGTGGCGGTTATACTTTTATTTATATACATTTTTACATGTGATTAAAGGAAACATGACATTACGATGATATGGAAGTAAGAAAACGTGGGTCAGACAATTTTGTGCATATCTGTATTGGTAAACTGTCAAATTAATAGTTTTACTTATTTTCTATTTTAACAAAATCAAATGATTGTGAGTGTGACGGTATTCGTTAAATTAGCATGCCTTATATTTGGATATATTTTTTCTGTGTTTCTATTTTTGTATATCTTTGTTAATCTTTTCAATAAAACTCGGATTAAGTTTCGATAAAAAGATAAGGGTGAGCTTTATACAGCTTAGTGCCATCCCATGTGGGGCTCTAGATCATCACTTTTGCTGCAGACTAAGAGAAACAATTAATGGTCTGTAAGCGGATGATTTGAGTCTTTCCAAATGATCTTTTCACTGCATGGCCGCTTTCTGAGACGGGGAAGAGCTGGACAGTCTGTGAATATGTGGAGAAATGTTTCTTTACTAGCAAACAAATCTGCTGATGAGTCTACTACTAGCTTCATTTGAACTTGACAATACCAGCTGAGGCTGAGTTGGTCGTGCTCTATTTTGTGCAAGAGTGAGTGCTGGACGCGAAACTGTGATGTAGAGTAGTCCCTTCAGCTTAGGGTCAACACTTCATCCACCTCACACTTACGCAATGATTGTTGTCGTCATCACAAGTTGCTTCGACATGAATCATATATCTCAAATAATTAAACTTTTCCCACTTGCGAATCACTATTCCATTCAAATAAATATCTAGCATAGGCAAAAATGTCCACCCATACGTCAAGATATCGTCGCTGTCGCAGGGATGAAGGATCCTCGCTTATGATGGCTCCATCGAAAGTCAGTAAAAAACAACTGGTATACTTTGGGGTCTATTACTTTGCCTTCAAGATTCAAGCTGCGATTTATATATACCTAAGCGAGCTTATATTTAAAGATAAGCCACTCCCCATTAATTCTTAAAATCAATTTTGACTAGATCGACAAAGTCGCAAAATTTTTTTTGGTAAAAATTTAGTTCAATATGATTAACCGATTTTTGGCAATAACATCCGTCTGCTCCTCCACGTTTGGGTGAAAAGAAAAAAAGTGGTCTTGAAACAAAGCCATATTAATAATGAAAACGCTCTGGTTAAAACGTTTGTTAACAATTGAAGTTAACAAATCAAAACAAACCAACAATTCAGCACTACTTCTTATCTCTGCAATACAATGAGCAACACGTTTCCACAGAAATTGGTTGTACCGATTTGAAGATTTCGTAAACCATGCGACAAACTATTTCAATTGTTATACATTATAACAGTTTAACAATGCAAAAGTATTTCGATCACGGATGCCGTAAAAAAATAAATAAATACTCGTAAGTGAGAGTGTGACCAAAACAATATTTGAATGCTACCTATAGCTAAAATAATACCTAATAAATAAAGCGCACGACTGGGTCGCACGAACTTGCTCTAATGTGTGACAGTGGTTTTAAGGTTTGTGATTTTGAAAAAAAAAACAGGGGAAAAATCATTAAACAATTTATTCATCACTTGTTTAAACGGTTGTTTGGTAAAAATGATTTCTGATTTCTTTTAATGTTTTGAATTTTAAGAAAAAAAAATTTAAAAATCGTTCAACCAAACTCTTTTTGAAAACAGGTTTTTTTTGAAAAACTTTTCAAAAACATATTCCAAAATTTTGTTGAGTATGCCAAATTCTAGCACGTTGTTGTTTTTATCAGAAAAATTAAATTTAAAAAAATTTATCAACCCGTTTTTGAAAAATGCAAAATAAAAAAAATTATCTTTTTTTTAAAAATCTCAAAAAAACTATTTCGAAAAATTTAAGAATTAATATTACCTATTTCGTCTATTAAAGGTCTTCTAGATTAAACATTTCATCGAAATCTGTCATGTGGTTAACCAGATTTAAAAAAAACCGGTCCTATGGGAGGTATCGTTATGACTTTTCCTATTGTATCCTATTACAACCAAAATATAAAATTAACATACAAATCACCATTCAGAAAGTTTTATCCAAATCGTAGGAAACGTTCTTGAGATAAAACAATTTTTCATAAAAAATCGTATGTTAGTTTTAGAGGTAGAATGCTAATTCCAAAAATCCCACTGTAGGACGTCATAATAATACTATGTACCAAGCTTGAAGCAAATTGGTTCAGCCGTTGAGACTGTAGGTGTCGATAAAATACAGACAGACAGACGGCCTGGCAGACGGACGGAATTTTTGGACCCATTTTGTTCGACTTCTCACCATCGCGATGTCATGATTGATTGTTAGATTTTTTTTTTCGAATGCATAACTTGCCTTATAGAAGGTACCAACCTACATATAGTCGCAAGTAAAAACAATATCAATATTCAAAAAAAAGTTATATGCCATAATTTTAATTCATTCATTTATTAAATATAATGTTGCCTATTAATAAACATTTTTGTGCAATATTGCATATAAATTAATATATGATTGGAAAAGTTTGCATATTAAGTTTCCATATTTTAAAATTTCAAATACACCGATCGATACTACACAGAAAATAAAATTTTATTAAATAAGAAAAGAAATACGGTTAGGTTAACAACTTCTTTTCTTAAATAATCTCAAGAAATTTATTAAAATTTAATTTGTTTGATATTTTTTCTTTACAATCTGTAGTTTCATGATAAATGTATTTTTTATTAAATTAAACTAACTTGCTTTTCCAAAAAATCGAACCCAGGTGATAGGTGACTGAACTGTTTTACTGAACTTATCCATGATATGTACTTAGTTAGTCCAACAATAGATACCTACACGAAATCACATCTCCTTACAAAATTTGATATGGTAGGGGTCCCTCATAACTTCTTCTGGCTATCATTAATAGATGATTTAGAAATGGAAACTGTCGTTAATTTTCCATTTCATTGACCTCCTTTATCTGTTATAAGGTTTTGGCCATTTCTTGAAGCTTTTTTTGGAAACCTTCGGGAACTCTGGGGCACAAAATCAAGTACATAATCACATTTTTTTTTTTTATAATTTAACTATATGTATGCCTGTAAAACCCAAGGTCTTTTGAATGCAAACTGCGCGGCAATAGTTAGAAGGAATAGAAAGATTTTTGTTGGTACAATGGATTGGGAAATAGGTGATATTTATCCCACGGGTGGCGTCCAGTTGAAGCTGGGGGAATAATTAAAAATTGCTGCCCAAGCTGGGGCTCGAACTTACAACTCTAAGGTTAGCAACCAAGCACTTAATCCACTATACCATTCCCCAATGCGAAAAATTGGTTCTGAATGGTTTTAATTATCAAAATCAATTTAATTTAGAAGAACTCCTCCGCTTTACGACCTTAGCTATCAAAGGGAAGCCAGGTACTTTACTGACAAGTGACAGTTCAAATTTTACTCAAACCAATCCCAACCCCTGCATAGTAGATCTGGTCATATTGATTGTTTAGTTTCTAGGGCATCGTCCAGTTTTCCCAACTTTATTTTATAAAACCACGTTTGAAATAATTGAAATTTTAATGAATTCATGAATCTTGAATTTTTTAAATAAAATTAATTTTTCTTCTACATACCTGCTGGATGTTTTCAGTGTATTTCGTGTTGTTGCCAACTTTATGAATAATTTTATTTTAATATGTAATGTCTAAGATATTCCTATTGAACTAAAAGTGTGCACAAGCCACAAGGTGCATTAAGCGGCGATGCATTTTGAGTGCTGACTCTGGTAAAAGTATCATGGAGTGCAGCATAGTTCCTTTAAATCTCGCTCAATGGTTGTAACACATCAACAATAATCCATTTCATTCATTGAACCATTGACCTCTCTTACTATGGTGGAGTGTTATTTCGTCCTGCATCCGAACCGAATGTGTGGTGACAATAGCAGCAACGTCATTAAAAACCTGCATTTTAAAATATATCACATTTTTGTGCATGTGCTGTGCATTAAGGAGCTTGTGAAATTACACTTCCTCAAAGCACGTTCCTCTCTTGCACCATTTTGTTGTTGACACTATAAAGTGCAATTTTATTTTTGCAAACGAAAAAAAAAATTATTAGATATTAATGTCTTAATTAATTTTTTTTTTAAATCCCCCGATTGAAAGTCTGCTTTGGCAGAGGATCCCTCTTAATCTCATCATAATATCTACTCAGGTATATCCCAGTCCCGCGTGGCACATAGTTGACCTCACCATCATCGCTTCGTACAGTTTATACTTCGACTTTGGCGTTACATAATTTTTCAACTCAAAATGTTTGTCCAAGAAGTGCTTCCTGCTTCTTTTTTTTTGGTTTCTTTCAAAGATGTTGAGAGAAAGTAACTTTTGGTGTAAGAAAGACACCCAAAGTGGGTATACCAACGTTCATATTGTTTGACAATCTTTAGTTTTCTTGTCTTCGGTTTATTCCTCTGTTGTTTTGCAACACCATTACCTACCTTCCTACCATTTTTTATTTTTTGCAAATAATCATCTTATCTTTCTAATCTGTTTATAAGCTCTTCAAAGTAGTTTTTGAATTTCAACTTTTTCATTGTAGAATTCACAAAAGGGGTGTCGAAAAATGGACTCATAATTAACTGTTATCTTCTGGCTGAAATAAGTTGTGAAAATGCATAATCATAACTCCTACAAAAGGTATTTATAAACTTTAGTTTCTGTCTTTTTGTTCAGTTTTGACTGACACACAAGTAAAGTTTTTTTTTTTTACAAAATGTTTGTAGTTTGCTTGATTTATACATTTGGCTTATTTGTTTACTTAAAAAAAAAAAATTAATTAAAACTTTAAAGCTGCTATTTCTGAGAGTTAAATTATTTGCTATAAAGGGTGTTTTTTTTAAGGTATAGAACTTTGAAATGGAATGGAACAAAGATGATTTTTTTTAATTGTCATGAATTTTACTTTATTCGAAAGATAATCTTCTGGGATTATAATTAAAGTATGATCTCTGGCTCGCTCGGACGTAGTATAATCTGGAGGTCCAATTTTCGATGACTTTTTTTAACATTTGTGGCCGTGTTGTCCTTTAAGTGGTTAATCGTTTCGGGCTTATAGGCGTAGACTAGCGCATATCCCTAAAGAAAATAGTCAAGCGGTGTTAAATCGCACTATCTTGGAGGCCAATTCACAGGACCAAAACGCGAAATTAAGCGCTCACCAAA
Organism: Platycheirus albimanus; assembly: GCA_916050605.2. NCBI lineage: Eukaryota > Metazoa > Arthropoda > Insecta > Diptera > Syrphidae > Platycheirus > Platycheirus albimanus. The sequence continues at coordinate 294,610,218 of OU696696.1, read as the reverse complement.
AGTTTCCTTCAACAAATCAATTGTGGCATGAGCTTGGCATGTTGCGCCGTCTTGTTGAAACAACAGCTCCTGCACATCATGGTTGTTCAATTGATGAACGAAAAAGTCAGTAATCATGGCTTTATAGCGGTCACCATTGATTGTAACGTTCTGGCAAGCATCGTTTTTGTTTTGTGTGGATGTAACGGTGTCTCAACAAACACTTGAGGATTATCATCCCTCCATTTTATCCATGTTTATCCATTCAACCAAAAGTGAACTTCATCGCTGTACAAAATTTTCTTGTGAAAATCGAAAATCGTTTCATGTTTTTTAACCATGTTTTTCAAAATTAATTTTCACGATTTGGAAGCGTTGTTCAGACGTCAGTCTATTCATGTTGAAATGCCAAACCAAACTAAAAATAAATCGCTTGACAGCTGACCAAATGGCCGCCAGTTAAAATAGTGTTGCCAACCTAAAGTTCTATGTACCTCAAAAAAAAAAAAAAAAAAAAAACACCCTTTATATAATAATATGTTGATCTAGGTCTAGGTAATCTCGAACTGTGGAATTTACGAGGTTAAGACGATATTCTGGGCCTGAGCTTATCTAAGAGAATACCATTTCTTCATGCCATCCGCATGAGTAATACGTTGAGTTTGAACAGAAGTCAACAAATCTAGTAGGTACACTGTATGTTTGGGTTAATGGTTAAAGCCAACACAGAAGGCCTAAACATAAACGGACAAGTGCAAGTGCAAGTTGTCAAATTTGCGAATTTACAATATTCCTTTCACATGTACTAAAAGCCAGGTACGTTTCGTTAAGTTTCGTTCATTTTCTTAAACATGAACAAGAGTACTTAGGTAATGTCTGTTCGATAATAAAATGGCTGATTTAATTTTGTTTTCGACCATCAGGAGAGACGAAGGTTACTGCCATCAGCTGAGGAGCGTTGCAAAAATCAACTAGCATTATTTTCCTGGTCCAATCCATGTCTACCAATAACGCAAAAGAATATTTTGTCCGGTCAAACTTTGGCATTGAGCTCCGCCATGATGATAGTGAATAAAGACTGAGTTGAGCCGGACAGAAAAAGTGGTCTTGTCTTCTTCTGCTGCATCATTCGTCGGATTACACCACTGAACGATGCTGACTTTGTGTTCTAGCCTTCTTGTTTAGTATTATGCAACAACATTCACTCTTTGACCACTGCATGTGTATTTCTCCTTAGAATACAACATGGAAGTCAGTCCTGAGCTTGCACTGTATTCAGATTTTCTCCTCCACTTCGTCTCACTCATTTCAAGAATGCTGATGTTGTTTCTTATAATTTCACGCTCTTCCTGTTCACACATTTCGTCTCTATACAGTGATGAAAGGTTCCATGCTCCGATTTTCGTACTTTTCGATAACCGAAGAACATGTCTGCAGTTTTTGAGAGATTTCTAGAGCTTCTTCTAATTTGCGATTCGTTATTGATATCATCGCAATGATGTATGAAAGGATTAACCAAAGATTGGTTGCATCTTGGAGAATATAATACTTCAAAAGAATACCTAACTTCTCGGTAACTCAAAGATTTTTACTTGCTCTATAGGGCAAGTATTGGTTTCGTGCAGAAAAAAAAAATCGAGGTTTTAATCAAACATGACATTACGATTATAGAGAAGCCCAAAAAAGTGGTTTTCGCCATACCGTCCGTCGGTCTGTCTGTGCGTCTGTGCGTCTGTGCGGATGTGCGGATGTGCGGATGTGCGGATGTGCGGATGTGCGCTTTTTCACGTCATGCTACAGCCTAAACGGCTTGACGGATTTTCTTCAAACTTGGTATATAGCAGTTTGAAGAAAAAGCATTGTCGAGGTTTTTTTTATTTTGTTTTAGCCCGGCTCAAACTGGTACCTTTCAAGTAACGGTTTTTTTCAATTTGAATTTTCTCGAAAACGGCTCTAACGATTTTGATTAAATTTAAAATTTAGCTAACTTTAAGCATTTCTAACAAAACTGCGTTTTTTGTTTTTGCCTCAAATGGTCGTAACGAAAATCAGGTTTTAACGGCTTTTTTTCAAATAGCCATAAGTTCTCAACGGCTTGATTGAATCAACTCAAACTTTGTTTGACATAGTTTTTTATAGTGTTCTATAGGATGGTTTAGTAAATTTTTCACTGAAGCCTTTCTAAACGGTGGCTTCCATACAACGAGCCGTTGAGTTTTAGCCAACTTTTTTTGGTTTTTTCTAATTTTCTCGAAAATGGCTCTAACGATTTTGATTAAACTTTGTGTGTTATATTCTTTTAGTGTTTTGAAGAGAACTGCGTTTTTAGTTTTTGGCTAAAAATGCAAATAACGGAGATCTGCTCTTAACGGCTTTTTTTCAAATGGCCATAAGTTGTCAACGGTTGCATCGAATTCACTCAAACTTTGTTTGGTATAGTTCCCAACAGCTTCCTATCAGATGGCATTGATTTTTTTTCATTTTCTCTTTTTTAAATGGTGGCTCCAATACAAAGAGCCACTAGATTTTGGCCAATTTTTTCATTTTTTCTAATTTACTCAAAAAAGGCTCCCCCGATTTTTATGAAACTTTTTATGTAACATATATAGAATACTTCAAAGAAAACTGCATTTTTAGTTTTTGGCTACACATGATAATAGCGGAAATTGGTAATATCAGTTTTATTAATTTGACCATTAGCGGAAATTCATATCATTTATATCACCCAAAAGATAACGTCTTATTTTAAATATTAAAGATTACTAAACGTTAGCTCCCGTATATCGAGTTTTCCAGTTTTAGCCAAATTTTTTTTAGTTTTTACCAAATTTTTCAAAAATGAATTGTTCTTATTGATCGAAAAGTTTGTTTTCATCGGACTATTGCACCAACAGAGCAAGTACGTGCGACCCAGTCGTGCATTTTATTTTATAAGCTCATAATGGCTATACAAGGTACTTTCAAATTTTTCGTTGGGTTTTTTATTTACTTAAATATGTTTGCTTTCCTTCTAAAAGTAACCAGTTTTAAAAACTTGACTCCGACTTGCCCATTATCAACAAACAGGTAAAATTATGTATACAATTTAAGTTTAAGTATCCTTTCAATTCAACGGCAAAACACATCCCAAAGAGACTACAGGTGGTAAACGGTGCTGTGCAGTTTTTATTTGGAACATGCAATCCAAAAATTCAACACACCTGTTTCCAACGGAAAAAAATACAAAGGAAGGTCCAAGACATAAATACCGCAAAAAAAAACTGCGACAAAATATAAGGATTGCATTAAATTACACTCACTAGACGATGGTGATCCGGGTATAAGCAGGGTTAATTACCAGCATATTAACTGGTCGTCGAGCTATTTTAATTGTTTCACACTTGATATTAAAAAAAAAATACTCCCACTTGGCGCTGCAGAAGAGGAAAAGAGCTTGGAATGGGTTAGGGGTAGGGGGTAGGTACTTAAGTTGAAAGTGTTTTGACTTGGAAAAATCTGACGAGGGAATAATAGAAATGTATGGGTATAATCATCATTTCCATGACATCCGCCAAGGGAAATGCTGGGAATCATTTTTAGATCATCCAAGAGTAGTGCCCTGTTTCGTAGTGGAAAGTGTTTCAGACAAATACACCGGAGGTTTTGTGTTCAATCCCAGACTATGTCATTTTTTCCGGTGTAATACCTCAAGGGAGGAAGTGACAGCTCCTCTCCCCAAAGAGTAAAACTTATCGAAATGGTAGAGAATATCAGTCACTAGACTCTTGGCTCCTGGAGCTAATTCATTTATTTGTATTTAATCATTCTAAAAAAGGAAGAATAATGGCGCCTTTGAGTAGGTTTTTCTTTCAAACAAAGTGGCACTAATTTCGTAAAAAGCTCTGCAATTAGCTGTTCCAGCAACAAAGAAAATTTTCTAAGTAAATTATGATGTGCCTAATTAAGTGATGAGCAAAGTTGCATGTGCGGTTATTGTGTTGATGTCACTCGTATCATTGAAGCACAAAAACAAACCTGGATTGAACAGCTGAATCTATCCACATAAATAAAAATGAAGTGTCTGTTTGCAATTTCAAACTATCAGCTGTTTACTAAATGCATGTGAAAAAATTATTATTTTCAATACATTAATGAATTTTGGTAAAACAAAGTTCGCCTGGTCAGCTAGTAGCTAGCTAAATAAATATTTTGGACAGCCCATCTTCATTATGTCTTTACCTCTGTATCATTCAAACTGACTACAAAATATCGTAGACGTTCTTTAACCTAGTGAAGTGTCCTTGTGGATATTCCAACAAGAGAAAGCTAGAAGGAGAACCAGGTCATGGACGAAAACAGTGTGCCGGTGTTTACAGACGGGTCTAAGACAGACGTGTCGTAGGTTCAGGAAATCCAGTCGGCCAGTCCACCCATATACAGCTCATTCAAATTTTCAAGCTCTGCATCGTCTTTCAAGCTGAAGATTTTGCAATCTGTGAAGCCGCGAAACCGTTTTGCCAGCTGTGGACCAGTTATAATAGCAGATAGCAGATAAAATGGCTAAACTGGGTTCTTCACTCGAATCAAGCCAAACTCGATATTCATACCACTTGAACAGAAAAAAATAGAATTCACGAGAGTTTCCTTAAAGGAATACGAAGTCGTCATGGATTGAGGAAGCTATGGCCCGATCTTTTAATAAATAAAATGCACGACTGGGTCGCACTAACTTGCTCTAATGTGTGACAGTGGTCTTGGGGCTTGAGATTTTGATAAAAATAAATTTTTCAAAATTCTTAAATAAATACTTAAACTAATTTGAGCTGAAAAAAAAGTACGCCATTTTGTTTCTTTTATAAATTTGAATTTATGAGAATAAATTTATAAAAATCTGTGGAGCGGTTTTTGAGAAAAACTTTTTGAAAAAATTTTTCAAAAAAAATTCAAAAACGCCAGTTCATAGGTATTCAGCAAATACATTTATTTAAAATTTTTAGAAAAAAATTTAATAAGCAGTTTTCAAAATATTAATTTTTTAAATTTTTTTTTAAAAAATGCTTTTAAAAATACAAAAATTTTTTTTTCAAAAATATTGGTATGCAATACAAATTGAGCTACCTACAGCTATATGTGTGTGAAAGTTCGAAAGAATCAATTTAGTCGTTTTCGAGTTAGTCGAAAGCAAAAAAAACGGTCCTATGGAAAGTACCGTTCTTAGCCATTTTTTAAAACTTTTTTTTCAGCCATATGATTGGTCGTACCTAAAAAGCAACACTGATTTTTTTAAATAAAAATCGTTAGAGCCGTTTTTGAGCAAAATAAGCTTTAAAATAACGGTTGAAGGGCAGGTACCGTTATTTTTTGAGATAAAAAAAAAATTTCAATTTCCCCTCTGTACAATACCTTAAAAAGCCTATATACCAAGTTTGAAGCAATTCGGCCCACCCGTTTGGGCTGTAGGTCAACATACAGACAGACAGACAGACAGACAGACAGACAGACAGACAGACAGACAGACAGACAGACAGACATACAGACGGACAGAATTTTTAGACCATCTTTTTTCGTCTTCGCTATCATCGTAATGTCATGTTTGATTGTTATTTCAAAACTTTTTTTTTCGACGAATGCATAACTTGCCTTATAGTACCTATAATCGCAAGTAAAAAACCAGTGTACTTACTCAAGCTGTTGGTTGGATTCTTAACAGGTTACAATTCATAATGCAATGGGAACCCACATAAGCATATTCGGCATCGGCACATCTGGCTTTATTCTACTTCTTACGCCGAATGTTCCGCTAAGTACGAACTAGGAAAGCAGCCTTTGGAGAAGGGCGCTCTAGGGTTTTGAATAACCCTTTTAATGATTAGCCACAGCGCTAGCGATAGGAAATTAGGGAGGAAAGGAAAGGAGGTGTAGATGAACATTGGTCTTGAATGTTTGAAGATCAAAATGGCAAGGGAAAATTTAATCAGGCAATTCTTTCCACATTCGTGTTGTACGGCTAAAGAAAGAATCCCACGGTACGTCCGAAATTGGGCTCAAGTGTAAACTGATGAGCGTTCCTAGCAAGACGAGTATTACGGGGGAAATGTTTAAGGGGTGGAACGCAGCTGGCTACCTCGAGTGAGCATTTTTTGTAAAAGAATCTGTAAAATAAGGAAAGACATGAGACATTTCGACGGTGTTCGAGTGATGGAAATGTTTCCATAATGCTTCTCTCTCCTATCAATTTTAACGCTTTTTTCTGAACTCTGTCGAGCAGGTGAAGAAAAGTTTGAGAAGCACCTTCCCAGAGATGGGAGTTATACTCGAGTTTAGGGCGTATAAATCCTTTGTAAATTGTAGCCATATCAGAAGGGGTGAAAAACTTCTTGCATCTATTAAGAAAGAATAAGCATCTTACAGCATTCTTGGCAATCTAAAGTATATGATCATTCCAACGAAGATTGTCACTGATACACATACCGAGTACTGATAGCTTTTCGGCCTCCTCGATACAAGTACCATTCATGGATAATGGCATAGGGGGTATGTTTAGCTTCAACGACAAAAGACAGAATTGAGTTTTCGACGCATTAAACTCCACACGATTTCTAGTACTTCAATTCACAATGCTGTTTAAATCGGAGTTTAATGAGCTTATCATACGATTTCGTTGTAATAACATGTCCGAAGGCGAAGGCCGTGAATTATCAAACGTATACGAAAAGCTGAGGGTTGAGTCGTCAGCAAAACAATTTAATGGATTAGAAGTCACACACAAGAGATCATTTATAAAAATGAGAAAGAGAGTCGGAGACAGAACGGAGCCCTGGGGCACACCAGCATTTATTTTGTGGAGATCAGACTTGAAACCGTCTAATACAACTTGTATTGATCGGTCCAGAAGATAGCTTCTAATCCAACGAATAAGAGCATCATCGATACCAAATGCACGCATTTTCGATAAAAGAGCTTCATGCCAAACTCTATCAAATGCCTTTGAAATATCAAGCGCAATAATCTTGCTTTCGCCAAAGCGATGCACAGATTTGTTCCACTGTTCGGTGAGATATGAGATCAGATCACCAGTGGAACGATTGCTGCGAAAGCCGTACTGTCGGTCATTTAAAAGCTCCTGAACTTCGAGATTTTTTTTGAGCTGACGAATTTATCAGTGTTTCCATGAACTTGGAAAGAACGGACGTAAGTGCTTCTCCTACCGAGGAGGGGGAGGAGGTGTAACCTTTTTTAGGGACGGGCTGGACAAATGCTGTTTTCCATCTACTAGGAAAGATTCCTGAACGATAGGATCGATGGAAAAGCTTACGCAGTGGTTTTGCCAGCGATGAAGAACACTTCTTCAGAAGAATAGGGGGTATACCATCCGGGCCAGCGGATTTGTGTATATCAAGATCTTGAAGAACTCTTGCTACTGTACGAGTGCGGAAAAATACCTGTCCCATAGCAAAATTAACGTTCTCAAGTACAGGAGGGGCATCATTGCTTGCAGGTAACGTAGAACTTGCAGCAAAATGAGCTGCGAGAATATTCGCCTTCTCTGAAGAGCTGACAATTGGATTACTGTCGACGATGGGCATTGGAACTGATGATGACGTTGAGTTCTTGACGTTTTTTACAAATGATCAGAAGTTTTTACTGCCTTTGGGACATTGCAGAATTTTATGCCGTAACTTCTGATCATGTAAAAATTTCGTTTTTTTTTTTGATAACGGAGTTGCACGAGTTCCTGACTTGTTTGTGTTTCTTCTACTTTTCCACAGTTGGGTTGGCATTATAGGATCGGAAGCTTACTTCGTTCAACCTAATAGCTTCTTTACACTCTTCGGTAAACCAAGACTTTTCTTTTGGTTTGATACATTTTGTTCTGTGAGGGACAAAAGTTCTCATTCCAAGAAAAATCACTTCTGTAGTCATTTCAGCACTGTCATCAATGTCATTATCGAGGAAGCATAATGAAAGGTTAAAGTTGCGAAAGAAATTATTCACTTTCTATGTGAATGTCCCGCTTAGCACGGACTAGAAAAGCAGCCTTCGGAGAATATTTCTTCAACGAATTGGTCGATACCTCAAACAAGCCACTAAAGAACATCCTTGAGTATATCCAGAACTCAGGATGGTTCAAGGAACCCCCATATACGTAAACATAACCCCAAATTCCAATATTTCCAGATTGCTTCATGAGGAGCTTAGTCAAATAAGACTAAAATGTTCCGTGTATATTGACACTAACTTACATCTAAACCAAGCTCTTTGGCAACCTAATACCGGCAATCATGTTTCGAAAGCTTGTAATCCACTGTACCGCAGTAAGAAAAATTCTCGTTTGCGTCCAGCCTTTTTTTCTGTTTTCCAGATCCATCTTTTTTTTCCATCATTTCAAGCTCCTTTACAGCAATTCAACAACTTCTTCTTTCTTTGGACCAAGCAGCGATTGCGAAACCTGGTGGCAAGAAAAATTATTAACATCCATTAACATAATTAATTTTCCAACTACAAAAATGAAGAATCACAACATATTTGCTCTGAAATGTGTAATGTGCAAATTTCAGACTTTGGTGCCATCGTAAATGCTGACAAGTATGCAAATGTCACAAATGATGTGCGATATTCTTTACATCATGAAGTGCGTGTGGACAAACAAAAGTCACAAGCTAAGCACTTATAAGACTTGCTCAAGTGTAATCAAAGAATGATTAACGTTTTATCTGCCATATCATTATAATTTGAGCCTGTTTACCTTTTCAATTATACAATCTTCTTTATTGGGCAAGTGACCTTGTGTTTGTAATTAGACCCATAAACATCATCATCAAGGGCCAAGCTAGGTCAAGAATAAAATTGCTTGACAGCAGCAAACATAAAACAAAATAACCCTCGATTAGGTATAAATCATCTTAAAAAAAACTTTATGAGAGGTTAAGAGGTTATAAGCCCCTGCAAAATTAAAGACCTTCTTGACACTTTTCTGAAAAAATGATTTATTAATAAATGGATCTTGGTAAGCTTTATGCTTTATAAAAAAAAAGTTTTAAATAATTTATTCCTTCCAAAAACAACAACTTCACTTCCTGATGATGGATCACTTCACAATACCAACTCTTTCAAAAAAGCAACACAAACACGAGAAGAGCTCCAATAATTGTAAGATTTCTCGCAACCGATGATCCTTTACTTCGAGCTGTCAATGCCATAGGCTTTGGATCGCATTGAGTTTCATTTCTCACAAATTTGAACATTGATTCGATGATATTTGAAGGCGTGATGTCATTACAATTAGCCAGATGTGATAAGACACACTTCTCAAAGTCCTTGACATCCTTGCATTCCTTCTTGCCCAATTTAAGCTGTGGAAGATTATTGACGTCTGGTACTCCGTTCTTTGGAATATATTCGGCAAAAGATGCATTCATACAATGGTTGATATTTTCCTTATTCGCTTCAAGACACTCTGGACCTTGTTCAGCAACAAAAAGAGCAATTTGATCACCTCCTTTGTGACAGATGAATCCCAGCAATTTGGTTGCAATTCGTTGCATTATAGATTGATGTAGTTTTTCTTCCAAACTAAGGCATGGTTGGATTTTCTTTACAAAATTTTCAAAACAAACTACAACTTGAGGTCGCTTGGTGCAGTATTTGTGGAATACTGTATCTAGTTCTCCGATTGGCTTGGCTACTTCTATTTCTTCCTGTATGGCTGTAATATTTGCCAAACCAGATAAACAACTCATAAACTCGATGGAACCTTTGTGTGCTTGTAAGAACACAGTTTCATTGTCCCCGGAAACTTTGCGACACTTTTCTCGTAGAATTTTTTTTGCATCAGCAGATGTGAAATTCATCCCAGATAATTCAGCTGGAAGGAATTGAGCCTTGAGCATTTCCAAGCTACTTTGTTGCATTGCATTGGATTGTGCTATTAGAATCACAGCAAATAATGCTATCGCGGGAATTATTGCTAGTTTGTACATTTTGGAGCTTACAGAACAAAAGTAACCGAAATACTGAAAATAAATTGAAATCAATCTTAGCAATTGGAAACCTTAGATACGTATGAAATGGACATTGGACTAAGTTAGTTAATCTTATCTTTTGTGATTTGAAAGACCGTAAATGTAGCGAGCGATTATGGTTTTTAATAAAATTAGTCAACACGGTTATTGTACATTGTTCGATTACAGAAGCATTCTTACGCCTTGGATACAGTAACTGGTAAAAGAAACACGATCATGACTATTAAATGAGGTAATTTGAAGGAGTTAATTTAAAGGGAATAACGCAATGTGATGAAGTAAATTAAGTAATTAATACCTTTAGGACGGAAGTTATCAGTTGCAGGACTTGTTACAATGAGAGAGACACTATACTGTTTATTTTTTACGTCGAAACCAAACATACTATATAATTATAAACTCACATTCATGTAGACAGATGTTCATATTAAAATCCAAACTCTTCTTGGATTACTGACTTTGAAGTTAGTATTCGTATACACCAGTGTCACCAGTTTCGAAAGTGGCACACTTATATGGATAGCAAACTTTTACAAGATAAACTTCCTTTTCTTAGTCACTCCCACTTATGCAACTCTACTACGAGTCAACAGTTTCTCAGTTCAAAAAATTCAAATGAAATTGTCGACACTGTTGCGTGCGAATGGACGCTGCACATCGCCTTTGTTAAAACGTACTTTCAAAATTAGTAAGGCCAGATCCCAATTATTTGAATTTTGTTAGTTTGTTGTTTTTGCTGCAATTAAACTGGACATCCAATTGAGAAATAAAGACATCGTGCAATCGCAGCAAAGCCTGTAGAATTGGGGTTTATCCCATAAGAGCCAATGTAAATTATTTTGATTGCAAAGAAAAAATTTCCACATCTGTTTTGACCAACTTCGTGAGGCGAATGGTTGTATGGAACCTTTGGAATGTGACAACTCCCTTAAGAACTTGTTGAAAAATTTACTTGCGCTGCATAGGAAAAAGCTGCGCATCTGTCTTGACCACAAGTGTTGTCTTTTGTGCATTTTGATAAAACGGCCATAATATCATGGTGGTGCCTGACTGTAGCCCTCTAATGGTCAAGAATTTGTTTCTAGTAGCTTATATGCAAAGCACAGATAAGATAGCAGCGGCACCAAACATGAAGCTATTGCGACTAAAACTACTTTTGGGTGATAATACTATAGTTTCAAAGCAATAACAAAATGAAATTATTAATTCAAAACAATGCTAAAGATTGGCCTATAATTATTGATGTTGCAAAAACTTTAGGCTTTTTTCCGAAAACATTACAATATTGTGACTAATTTTAAGCTTGCGGCAACACTGTTCCTGCGATTTTAATTGTCTATGAGATTTGTTTAATTATGTATTTTTGTCGTAGTATTTAGTTTTGACATTTATTTAAAGTTATCTAGTTTTATATTGCATATTTGTTGTAAGTAGGTAAGTACCTACTCTACACAAAAGCACCTCTTTAATAAATTGATAATCGTTTGTTCAAATTTCCTGTTTTGAAATAGATATTAAAATTTACAGTTTCGCTTACGAACAAATTGCAATCACAATATGTGATCAAAATTTTATTGGCAATGTGACATCATCCAGAGCCACTATATTAAAAAGGGTGTTTTTTTAGAGGCATAGAAATATGATATGAAATCAAACACAGATACATAAGTTGTAAGTGATTGCCATAAAACTGACTTTATTTGGGAGATAATTCTTTGTCATTTTTATTTGAATATGATTTCTGGCAGTGGCCAGCGTCTGGCTTTGGTGTTGATGTCTGATTTGTGGTTAGACAAAAATTCAAAAATTGTTTGGTGGTTCCAATGTACATAACATAAGTTGCAGGGCTCGTCTGTTTTTTCCTTTGCAGTTGATTTTATAAATGACATCAGTGCTTCTATCTCTATCCGGTTTGACTTTCAACTTTGTAAAAAGATGTTAAAGTATTTGGTTGGATTTGAAAGCTATAACCGAACATCTTCCACGTTTTTGGCGCCAATTTTTTTGAAGTTCTCAGTCAGATTTGGAACATAAACAACGCTGAGAATCCATTTGTGTTTAGTACATTTTGTTGCCTGGGTCTTTTGAACCTATGCTTTAAAATTAAACTGCGAATGACTGCAGTAGGGTAGCCATTGTCACTTAATATTTTTGAGATTCTTTTCTCATTTGCGCAGGGAAACTTCATCACTCAACGTGAAAACTTCTTTAACGAGGTAAGAGGCCGTATTCATTATAATAGGCTTGGCATGGTTGGAACGAAAGATAATAAGTCTTCCTGAAGATGTTTCTTTTTGAAACCAATCAAATGAGTGATGATTGTCTTTTCGCAGGATTTTGATATCAAGGAACGCTATTGTAAAGTTGTGTTCTTTTTCAACTGTGAACTGTATTTTGGGATGAAATTAATTGAGCACCAGTAAGATATCATCAACTTTTCGCGTATCGATCACCGCAAATATGTCATCAACATATTTTGCTACGAAATTCGGTTTTTCCTTAGAGGAATTTAAACATTCGTTCAATAAATGGTCGACTACAATATCGGCAATGGTGGGTGAAAGAGCATTACCCATGGGCATTCCGAAAATTTGTTTGTAGATATCCGTTTTAAATTGTAGATAGTTATTGTCTTTAAAACAAAAATCAAGAATCTCCAAAAATTTGATTTGGTTAACCTTGGTGTGTCGACTTATTACATTCCATTTCTTTTTGATTATATTAATTGATGTCAATGTTCCTCTGTGCAATACCTACCGAACTCTATATGCCAGGTTTGAAGCGATTCGGCACACCCATTTAGGTTGTAGGTGTCTATACAAACATACAGACATTCAGACGGACAGAATTTTTAGACCATCTTTTTTCGTTTTCGCTATTATCGTAATGTCATGTTTGATTGTTATCTCAAAACTTTTTTTTTTTGACAAATGCATAACTTGCCTTATAGAACCTATAACCGCAAGTAAAAAAAAAACACCCTGATTCACGTGGCTTATTATTTTTTGACGTATGTATATTTGTATGTACTGTACTTCTCACTTGGTCAACGTTTTATATTAACTAAATAAAACAAAATTATTTAATAAACTGAGAGCTCACCACAAGAAACCTTTTATCATGCTGCAACTGACTTAAAATTGTCAATACTGATACCTGATGTAACTTTTAATAGTAAACAGTCGGACTTAATAAAATAAGGGCGGCCTTCTTTTTGGAAAATGAAAGCACACCAAAAATAATTTTGAAAAATTACCTCACACTATAGATAGAGATACCTTTATTTTTTGTACTCAAGTTCCTTACAGCTTCTCTGGTTACAAATTTGAGAACTAGGGTAGGCACTTTTATATCTTACTAGCTGTCCGGGCAGAAGTTTTCTGTCCCTTCCGAGAAGATAGCGCGTTTATATAAACTGTGATAAGAATACAAATACTTCAAGCAACATGAGTGCTTCATTAAGAATGTCCTCCGTGTTTTCCTGATTTTGATGTTTTTTTGCGCCGTAGAATATCCTCGCTTAGGCACTGTTTATGATTTTCCTAAAGTGTTTTTTTTATCAGTTGGTGCGCAAGTCAGCAGGATGATTGATAACAGAGTGCGTATTTGATTCGGTTAACTCATAAGCGTGGCTTCTGTTAGTGTTATATTCCAATGCTTATCATCTTCGAGTAAGCTAAGATTTAAACGGCTCCGTGAAATAACTCCCCAAGAAATAACTCCCAAAAAAAAAAAAATGAAATAACCCCCCAAAAATTTGTATGAGATTGGGGAGTTATTTCATTATGAAATAACTCCCCAATTTTGGGGACTTATTTCCTGTTTTTTGGGGACTTATTTCATTTTTAGTTTGGGGAGTTATTTCATAATGAAATAAAGGACTATTCACATGAGAGCGACCAACGAATGGACGAATTGACGAACAAATCAGATTTTAAGCATTTATAAAGCTAATTTCTTGGCTAAAACGTGACCGCTCGATAGATATTGAATTTTAAAATAATTTAGTTTATTAAAATATGCGATTTCAATTGTTTAAATAAGTCAAATTGTGTAAAATAAATTGTTCGCCGCGAGTTACAAAGTGATTGCTACGAACTGTCAAACTCTATTCGCGTTCCACATACCATCCACAACGCAACGAATAAATTATTCGTGCGCGACTAACCTCAAAATCTCACTGTTCAATTGTGATATACGGACATGACGTTCGTTGTTCACAACGAATAAAATAAATTGCATGTGAATGAAACGTCAAAATGGACGAATGTTTGTTCATTCGTTGGTCGTTGGTCGCTCTCATGTGAATAGTCCTTAACTCCCCAAATTGAAACATGAAATAAGTCCCCAAAAAAGTAGTGAAAATAAATCCTCAAAATTTTATCGGTTTTACTTTCTGATAATTTGGTAAAAAAAAATTTTACATTTAACTTTGTTTTAAAAACAATTTTCAATCACATTAATTTATTAAGTTTCTTTGTCGAATGTAAACAAACTTTTAGTATAAATAGTGTTGGAATAATAAATACAAATTAGTTCTATTTTGAAAAGAGTAAACTTATCATCATTAAGAAGCTACCACAAGTTGTTTCCGAATATGGACAATTTAAGTAAATTTGAGATTTTGTGCGGCAAAAGAAGAACCAGTAAGCTAAGAAAAATAAAAGAGAAAATTCGCCGCGAATGCTTTTTAATGCTCTTTTAAATACATTTGCCGGTACAACACCCGCACAACCCACTGTAAATTAATTGTACTTTGCCTATAGCTCTCGCGCATTAAAACCCATGACAGGAAAGCGACGCAACGTATGCATATTGCGTCGTCCAGTATGTAAATAAACCACTGAAACTCTTAAAACTGCATTGGTGGCACACCACTTTACCGAATTTTGACCAAACTTCACAGAAACCTTCGTAAACATACTCGAAAAATCTTACCAAAAGATCAAGTATTTTTACAAAATGCAATAAAAATTCATTTGTTGCAAATCGCTTAATCGAATTTCGACCAATTTTAACTATCCTATCTCTCAAGTTGGATCAAACATCACACAGTTTGCAAAATTGTATTAAAATTGGTGCAGTAGTTGAGGAGTTCATCGCTACCAACTAGAGTTGGTACTTTAATATCTTATAAATACTCGTAAGTGAAGAAATCGCAAATAAAGTTACAATTATACAGGGGTGGAATCGGCTAAGGTGATTTGTGATAAGTGATAGTCACAATCAACAAATTTCATCTGGCTAAGGTGATTGTCACATGTGACAATCACATTTTTGTGACTTTTTCTTGTGACAGCTATTTGGGTTTTCACAAGAAAAAGTCACAAAAATGTGATTGTCACATGTGAAAATCACCTTAGCCAGATGAAATTTGTTGATTGTGACTATCACTTATCACAAATCACCTTAGCCGATTCCACCCCACGATTTCGCTGAAATGGGGTTTTACGGCGTCTTTTCGATTTGGTTTAATCGAGTGCCAGTTGCAACTACTCACAATACAGTTGTACAGCTTTTCGACATTTAAATGCCATTTGAATTTTTTTAATTGCTCTCTAGGGCAAGTATTGGTTTCGTACATGAAACGATAATCGGGATTTTAATCAAACATGACATTACGATGAAAGAAGCAAAAAAAAGCTTGATTAAAAGTTTCAAAAACATTAAATTGTTTAACGAACAAGCTTTTTATAGCTTTTTGCCAATTGTGTTGGGTTTAATAATTTTATTTTGTCTCTGCGACTGTATTTAAATTTATAAAATCTCAAAAGGACTGAAGCTTAATATTTTGACAGCTCTGGTGACTGCGGCTCTATTATGTTTACGCGGAAAATTCGTCGATTGACAAGCCCGTTCCATATTCCATAATGAAAAATTGACTTAATTAGTTGTAAATAAGGGGCCCCATGTTGTTGCTTTTTTATTCGATAAAATGTCATAAACAGTATAGCCAGAGATATTTTTTTATCTGAACAAGGTCTTCTCGTCGTGAATAGGGAACGTTTTTCCATTTCGATCACACACAACGTAAGCTGCATACATTTCGCAGACTATACCTTGCAAATGGAAACAAAAATCAAGTCTTGCACTCGGGCGCTTAAGTAACCAACAACAGCCCTGATCTGCCGGCAATAAAGATGCGTAAAACGCACCACAGATGTAAAAAAAATTTACCTACATTAAGTTATATTGCATATAAACAAATTGTCAAGGCAGCAACATTATTGCAATAACTTCTATACGTACAAAATTATTGTCGTTGTGTAGGTAAAACCCACTCAGATGCAATTAGATAATTATTTTTTGCATTAATTTAACATGGCTAACAGCTTTGTGTTTTGTGACAAGGGCATAAGTTTGTCAGTTGAAGCTAATTTCATAATGGATTCGTATAAAGTATATTGCAACTACAGTATACAGTTGTTGTTGGTAAGCACTGAAGAATACAAAAAGCTTTTAGTTTTAGAAACGAGGACAGATTCTTGAAGCAGCCCATTGAGCGTTATGAGCCTATAAAACAGCCTTTAGATAAAAAGTTAAAGGGAACAAACATTTGGGTCAAATAAGTAAATAATACATTCTGCCCTGCAGCTTATTGAATTTTTCATCAAACAAATGCTTGGACAAAATGTGTCTGTGATGATGTTACGGAGTTGCTTTTATTTTTAATATGTCAAGTGTTGGCATGGGCGTTTCAAATAATATATGTACCTACCTAAAACAAGGAGAAATGTACCTATTCTATTCTTTTCATGGCTTGTACATAGATACTCGTATTCGTTTAAATTGTATCTAAAAGACGTTGCTTGAGACAAAGTTGGTATGCAAAGTGGCATGAGAACTTTATTTTTAGTTGGAAAAACTCTTGAGAAAAGCTTCTTGAACAGAAATGCTTCCTGAAACAGTTTTGAATTTGATATGCCTTTGAATTTTTCCTTTCGTTGAAATTGATACAAAAATTTATTCCCACTTCGGGAAGTTAGAATTAGGTTTTTTTTTTTATAATTTGAGCGCCCTCAAAGGGGTTATCAATACCCTTAACATAAATTAGGAGAGCAAAAAAGGATAAGGAGTTTGATAATAAATAGGTAGGAGGTGATACCGATGCACATTGATTATTTTGAATGCTTGTAAATCACAATGGGAGGGAAAATCGAGGCAAGGTGAGACAAGAGAAATTACGGCCATAATGTATACAAGTGAAGCATTGTTTCCGCAATGGTGTTTGCGCCTATCGATTTTAAGGCTCTTTTATAACACCTATCCTGGAGACGGGAATGTGAAACAGGAACACCTTCCCAGATATGAAAATTATGTATACTCAAGCTTTGGGCGAATTTATGTCTTACACATGGATTGTGGGGGGAAATTTTCTTACAACCTTGCGGCATTTTTGGCGACGTCAAATATGGGACTGTTCCACTAAAGGTGGTTGGTGGCTGTTCGTTTCCTTGAATGCAAGTGCAATTCGTGAATAGTGGAATAAGGCGTATGTTATGCTTTAACGACAGAAGATGATATTGAGTTTTTGAAGCATTAAATTCCACACGGTTAATAGTTCTTTATTAGACGATGCTGTCAAAATCGGAATTCAATGTTATTTTCATACGCTGTCGTTGCAGTTCGACATTTGAAGAACAGGGCTGAAATATGAAAAGCTGAATATAATGTCTTTAGTAAAACAATTTAGTAGATTCGAAGTACAGGGTAATTCATTTCGTAGCCTCAAGTTGGTTACGCTGGAATTTGACACCTGTCAAACTCAGCTGTCATCTGAAGTGTCATAATAATTGCCATTTACGCAGTTGAATCGCTTAGTAATCGAACAACGTGCTAAAAATATTAAAACGCACTGCAAAAGTGGTGATTCCAACGTAGATACTTTTCGCGATTTTTCGAACAAATTTTCTTCAGCGATGAGGCACATTTCTCATACGGTATGTATGAATTTGTGTATGTTGCTATGGCTATGGAAAAGAGCTTGTTTACGCGAATAAAAATCGAACCGTAGACGCATTAAAAACGAACATTACTCAAGTTATGGCCGAGATAAGGCCCGAAATGTCCGAAAAAGTGGTATAAAATTATCTCAAAAGAACAGCACGCTGTGGATCTTTCCGATGCGGTCATTTAAATGATACTATTTTTCACACTTAATGGATAATGGTAAAGTCCAAACTTCAAAATGAAATAGAATGTTCATCAAAAATGTATCGCGGTGTGTGCTTTATTTAGCTCGAATTTCGAACCCGAAAAATGAATGACCCATTTATTTGAAGATATAAGAAGGCGGAGACAGGACGGAGCCTTGAGGCACACCACTATTTATTTTGAGTGTACACACTAAAAACCGTCCAAAGCAACGCGAATTGAACGGTCCGAAAGGTTATTTCTAATCCATTGAAGAAGGTGCTCATCGATACCAAATTCAAGCATTTCCGATAAGAGACTAAAATGTTTTTGAAATATCGAGGGCAATACGTTTCGTTTGCAAGGATGGCCCAAAGTAAAACACTTCATCCAATTGAGCGAACACTTTTGGATGGGTATTTTGACTGTATGTATAGGCTTGAGAGTTCTTTGAACCGGTGGAATTTTTTAGTCTAGGTACTTAGTGTTTCTTTTCTTTTCACGTTCCAACCAAAACCACAGTAGGGTTCTGGTCCAATGAGTGCCCCGCCCCTTTCATAATTTTTTAAGACATTCAGCCTCTTCGTTGCCTTCGACACTGACATATCCTGGTTTCCAGAAGGAGTGGCAGTGCTTGTATTGCCCTAAGTTTTTTCAGGAACTTCCATACAATTTCAATCATAACATAATGTTAAATACAAGTTCTGTGGAGTTCCGAAAAACAGTCCATGACATGTTCCTTAAAACAAGGTCTGTAGAGTTTCCTTCGACAGTAAACTGGTGGCCAGCGCCGCAATTCTGGCAATGCAAAACCAGAAGACTTAAACGGTTGAGCAGTGTTTGGTCTGCTCTAGGGCACCCTTTGAGGAAGAGTATCCACGACAGTAAATGGGTAGTTCCAAACTCGGTCTGTGGTGATGCTTACAGGAACAGCAACCTCACGACAATAAACGGTGGTCTGTAAAGATTCCTCTGAAAAGTAAGCGCTCCATGGTAATAAACCGATTGGCGTAATGCCACACAGCAATCCACTGCGTCCAACAGCGAAGTTGAAGGCTGACATAAAACTTTGCTTCAAAAACTTCGGTGGGGAATCTGTCTGGTATTCCCAGAAGCGTACTTTCGTGTGAAAACTCTATTCCCGGTACTCTGTTTATAATAGAATCTTCTGCCAATGGTAGGGAGGTCGAGTCTGATTTCCAGTTTTTATTTAAGTGTTTTTTTTATTAAGTGCAGAATATTTATGTACAATTGACTTAAAAATTAGCTTATTACCTACTATTTAAAAATGCAAATTGTACGTCTAGGTACTTATGGAATATTCCTGCTAAAAGAAAATGTGAATTATAACATCAAAAGTTAAAAATACTTGTAAATGTGTAATTCTTTTTACATGATGAATGTATTTGACTGTTCTTCTGGTTTAGTTACTTGGAAGTGAATGGCAGTCCAAATTAGAGGTGCGGGGTGCCGGGGTAATCGGATTTGACTTTTAAGAATGCAGCGGCGGTGGGTGTTGCGTCATGTGATTTTAATAGGAAATCATGGTGATCGGAGAATGTGGATGGGAAATGTGTTACTTCGTTACAGGATATAAAGTCTCATAACCTAAGACCTTCCTAGTGTCCTTTTTTCCAAATCTGATATTTGTTTCTTTAGCTACGTTTTGTATAACAAAGTATGACGGAATTAAATGCCAGGATTCCTAGAAATTGCTAGTTTGTTCCTTTTATTTTAAATAACCGCACCTTTGGTGATAATGGACGTGACCTCTTGATTTGCATCCACATAAATGTGTTTGGTTGACATTCAAATATTTTCCCTATAACTGCATGCCTTCTGCAGACCTTAGTGGATTTCCCGATTGCTATTTCAAGATGTTTGCTCCAAAGCAGATTGCTGTCGCTAGAAATTTGACCTGTCTCCTCGATTCGGTTGATGTTTAGTCCAATGGATAAAAACCATACCATTAATTTTGTTATGGTCAGCCTTTTGATTATGTTAAAAACGGTTTCTTCATACTTAGAATAGATTGTTATAACAATTCCGTCAGCAAAATTCAGACTCCAGATACCTTAAAAAGTAAGACATTCTACAAGTCTTTCCAAAGCAAGGCTCCACAGTGAAAGTAATAGTAGGTACCCCGTCCTGAAAACAACCTCTGCTCTTCTCGTACTCATCATTCCTTCAATCCATTTTGATGTAGGGATGGGAAATACTTTTTCTTTCGACTGCCTCTCAAGAAGTATTGGCAAATGCATCATGTCCAAGAAGACACATAACGCAGTGTCTTTAGCATCTAGAGCGCATCCATAGAGTTCGTTCACTCTTGGAGGATTAATCACTTCCTCGCTTAAGGCAATTATCCGGGGGTAAAAAAAAACCTTGGTTTGTTTCAGGGATCGAGTCCAGAACCTTGGGCATGACAGTCCGACACACTTACCACTATGCCACGGGGAACTAATCAATTATAAGATGTCAGGAAATATTTTCCGACACCGCAAACTGAAGGAAAGAAGACTATTTAGGACATGAAATATGAAGGTGCTTGATTTTAATCTGTGCATCAAAGTTTTGGTATCAATAAGAAACAACTCTTTCTTATCGAGTGTCAACGCACTCACGAGCAAATTAGATATTGTGATTAAGCTCACATGAATTGTTGTCTCAGCTTAAGATTTGACAGAAAGATTTAGCAAAGCGACCCGCCACTGTAAGTCGGCCATAAGAGAAAAATAAAACTAGTTTATTGGTATCTTTAACAAAAATGAAGATTTAACAACATCTCACATCTGTATGAAACTAAGCTATCGCCTTTGCCATTGGCCAACTAGCAGTTCAACAACACTGAAATCTGAAAGATACTATCGCATCGCATTCAATCGATATACTTACTTCTTATGAATGTATCTTATACCTAATGTGTATCAAAGATTTAATGGATAGATTGTTAGTGTGATGCCTGCATGAAAATATAAATAAAAGTAGACATCTATGATCCATCACAAAAACATCACTGGACTAACAAGTTCAAGTTTGCAAAGATACAGAAGTAGATACAAGTCAGCCTCAGCGTCAGCAGTGCTGCACTAAAGCGGTTTCTTGAATGCCAACGCATTCAATGATATACCTACCTTACCTTGCCTATAAGGTGATGCTTGCTAACTGTTATTATTATGGTACATTATTATATACTAAAGCATTCGTAGATATAGGATTGAAAATTATGGATACATGGAATAAACTCGTTTCGTTTAGATGCAGTGCACATAGAAAAATTGATATCTTTAATTTGCAAAATGGAGAAACGAGTTGTAAGACGACTTTTTTTTTTAAATTTTTTAATGAGCAGCAAATAATAGTGAACGGAAAGAACGAAATGGTATGGATTGGATTGGAATCCCAATCAGTAAGTTGATAGTCCCTCTCTCAAGATGAATTTGTTTTAATTTATTGGATGGTTGTTAAACTTTTCATAAAACCAGCTGATTAATAAACTCTCTTTTTCTGAGAAAATGTGATAATTGACACTTGGTATTTACAAAGTTTAAGGTTCGTTAACAGAGCCTTATATCGACAGGGGCTAGTGACTTATTATACCGTTGATTTTTTTCTTGGATTGAATGAAGGCACGTTTGTTAGATGACATTTACTAGATTTGTTCGCCAAATAAGCTAAGTTTCCCGTGTTGGATCAAAAATTTTCCAGAATTCCAGAACAATGGTTTCGCTCTGAATACGAGACAAACTAGTTCTGCATGTTTTGTCTTTAAAAATTGCTAAACTTAAAATAAGAGTTACCAGAAAAATAATAAAAGAGTCACCATTCACATCAAGTAGTACCTACTACCTACCCCGTGACGTAGTGGTTAGTGTGTCGGACTAAGTCAGCGAAGGTTCTGGGTCCGATACTTGACTCCATCTAAGTTCTTTTCCGGGGTGCTCTCTTGCGAGGAAGTGACAAATCCTATGACAGTAAATCATGTCATGGAAAGTGAATCTCTGTTAAACGTTTGGATTCGGCGGTAAATTGAAGGTCCATTCCATTCCTGCAGAATATCAACGCACACACAGGAATGGTTGAGAGCGTAGCTAGGAGCTGTTATGCCAAGTATTTATTTATTTTGCATTCACATCAAGAACCGGTCTCTCTCGAAGCAACCTAGCAGGCTTCCTTCAATAGCTGAGATAGTACATGATTCTGCCCTATAAAATATAGGACCCGAATGATAAAAGTTCCAACCAAGCGTCGAAATTGACGAATTCTTGGATCTTTAGTAAGGTCGAAGCTTTTTGTGGTGTTTATGTCACTAGAATAGTCCCAAGAACTAATGGCCGCTTTCACCTCATTCCGCTCGGTTCCTTTCTTTGCTGGTCCAATGTGATTTCCAAAATTCCCCTTGATTTCACTTCTTTTCCCCCTTCCCCTATAATCCAGGTTGTTACATAACCTATGAACATTCGATGACATGCAACTTTTAATGGAACCTCATCAAAACAAGCAAAATACAAAAGGGAATGCCTTATCAACTGCAGATAGGGTGCCCACAAGACGGAGTCCTCTCGCCATGGATTTTATGCAGTGGGCTTCGCAGATGATCGAGCTATTGCCATACAGGGATCCTCAGAAAAATCAATATCGAACAGACTTCAATCGGCCTTGGACATTTTACAAGAGTGCTGTACTTGTGAAGGTCTCTCAGTTAACCCCAAAAAGACAGTTATTGTTCCTTTTACTAAAAGCCGAAAACTAGATCTTCTTACATCTCCTTCCCTATATGGGGACACAATCCCATTTTCGAAAGTAGATCGTTCTAGACAGCAAGTTGTCGTGGAATCCACAACTAAAACCCATCTCTAACAGAGCACCAAAATCTATTTTGACACGCCGGCCGTAGTATTTGAGGATTAAACTGAGGACTCAAATATAAAATGATGCATAATCTATACTTTTGTAGTGGGGTGGGACCTGCAATAACATGCATATACAAAAATATGCCACCCATAACCCAAACTCCCAGGGGCCACATATGGCTCCTCAGCAGCTTGGAAAGTCATAAGGAATTTAGTTTGGATGTCACGATCCCCGTACATATAACTTCACACAGAACTTCTCTATAGTCAGCCCCCCCCCCCCTCCATATGGAAAACTGGGAAAACTTTAAACCACACCCTTGTAGTGAAGACCTTAGTCTGGTATACAGATGGCTCAAAAATGGAAACAGGTATACTGGTTCTGGTGATTTTTGGAAATCCCCTTGCGCTAACTTCTCAGTCAGCCTTGGTCGTCACTCGTCCATATTCCAGGCAGAGGTTTTCGCTATTAACAAAGGTGCGAGAATAATTATGTCAATCGAACGCCAAAAATAAAACAATATTCATCTTCTCAAACACCCAGGCTGCCTCAAAAGCTCTGGCTTCAACTGTCATAAGATCCAAGCTAGTTCAGGAGACTGTCATAATACGCACTGATTGTGATTCTCAATTGGATCCCGGCACATAAGGGGTACAATGGTAATGAAAGGGCCGACACCCTTGCCAAAGGGCGCCTCACTTCAGCGGAATAAATAGAAACTACTTAAAAAACACTGCCAAGAACATCCTGCTCTTGGAATCCAATACAGCTTGGCAAACAACTCCTTGTCAAATCTGCTCTAAACAATTCGTACCAGAATATTCAAACAAAACCACAAAATTCCTCCTCAACCTAGATAGGAAAACTCTCAAAATAGTGACTGGCATCATAACCGGACACTGTTCTCTAGAAAAAACCCCATGAGACTAGCGACAGACCCCGTTTGTCGACTCTCGAAAGTGAGGAAACATCTTTGTACATCCTCACGGAATGCAAAGCACTCCTCTGCCTCAGAAAGTGGATAGTTGGTGACGAGATCGTTCCCTTGAAAAAACTCAAAATCTTCCACCCACAGAATATCTTAAAGTTCTGGTCTCAGTCTGGAGCAACAGAGCTGCTCTTGAATCTCGCACGCGTTGGTACAATAGGCATCATATTCTCCATCATGGACTTAGTCGTATCGACCATTCTGGCTGAGTAATAAGTCGTTTCCAAATTCAAAGCGGCAACTACTCGTATGCAACCACTTTCGCCTTCATCCTGGCAAGCTTTTGTTCGAGCTTTGTGCAGAAAGTTTTTCTCCTTACGCAGTAAATCGCTCGGGAATTTCTTTCCCGTAGCTTTACTTGATAAATTCTCCCTCTGCTTCTTCGTGCTCCCCCATGCGTCGACGATATTCCATATTTCCGTCCTGCCAGAAGAGCTTACAGGCAACTCTCTTAATAGATCTGTCTTAAGCATGCAGCATTACCAGGTATAGGCTTCGTTCTTTGCCGCATGGGTTAACCGGTCATCACCAAACCCGGGATTTCTTTGTTGTCGTTTAGGTACTTCAAAGTTGGCATTTTTGATAACTTGATAACTTATGCTGCAGTTTGGTCAATGTGTCTTTACATAAGGTGCTGATGTCGGACGTGCTTAGAAGCCTACCTAATTATTCCCAAATATCACCACCAAAGTAAAGTTTATTTCTGCACAAAACACGCCAGATCCTTGAACGAACGTGTTTGTAAAACAATTCATACGGTTACAAAAACCTTTGCCTTGTATCCAAACTGATGCGAGGCAAGCATTGAATGTTCCACTTGCACTTATGTATAAAGTTTCACTTATCAATTGCTCACCGGTTCCACCGATTCTCCTTGGGAATTGTAGTAAGTGGGTGAGTTGCAGCTGCAGCCGCATCACGTTCTGCCAGACCAGTGCTACTGATGGCATTTAAATGAACTGCTCCAAAAACGTCGCCGTCGCGTCGGTCGTAGTTATACGAAATACCAATAAGTATGCGATGCACTATCAACCTACACGTGCCTAAAATGTAATGAAAAATCGAAATGAAAAATAAAAGATGCGACGGCCTTGAGTACGAACTTTAAGACAAGAACTTGTACTAGCGTCTGTTAAAGAACGAAGCAGACCTTCAAGCTTCAACTTAAAATGTGAAAGTGAATGTACAAATGAAAATATAAAATCCTTCGTGTAAATGCTCTTAAAAACGCAATCACAGTACACACGAAAAATTCGGTTAAACGAAGCCTCAGAACTCGGATTGAGTTCTTAATTATTATTCTTTTACCAAGTTCCTCAACGTTGGAGCATTAAACCCCGATGGAGCTGAACTTTAAAAATCGCGTGTTGAAGTTCATGTTTAGGTTTACAACGCCAACGATTTCATTTCTTTCCCAGACGACTTCGTGTTACAAAATTTATTTAAATTCGAAAATAAATTATGACGTGACTTGCTAAAATTTTGTATTGTTCACGGAAAATAAAAAAAAAATGTACGGATTAGCTCTTCCGCGGTAATGATGATGAAGATGATGCGTCATCTTGAAAGCACTCGTCGTTTTAAGAGTTGCGTATAACCAATATGTCACCACTCACCACGCATCGTGATCAACGCGTGGGACGTTATCTGTTTTCCACCACGCTTTTTTGTGTATACATAGGAAGAAGAACGCATTTTTGTTTCAAATAGATTCTTTATACTCGACGACAAAAAAGACTTTCATCAGACAAAAAAAAACACAAAGTTAATTTAACTTCACTTCGTCCAATGACTTTAAGAACACCTTGCATGTTGGAAGAACAATAATTGCTGATTTCACCTCGCTTCATGGCATATGGAACATGCAAATGACTGTCGCTGATGTTGTACAAGATGTTTTCCTCTATTGGAATAAAGCATTCATGTGAGAATAGCAACCGTGCAGAAAATAAGTGCTTCGTGTGACATGTGTCATACTGCATATAACCATCTTCATTGACAGAGGTGAATCCCCGTGAAAATGTTTACGGTAGCAGAAGTATAGACATTGGAAGCCGATGATGTTAGCAGTGTTAGCGATCGACGACGTAGTTAACGTTGAATACTTTGCAAACTGTACCCGTTTAGAAATATTGCTTTCAAGAAAATGCAATTGTAGCTATGTCTTTTTGTCAAAGCTGGCAAAAGTTTACTATTTTATAGATGGTTGCCGAAATTGATACTTTTGTTCAATAGGTTAGGTTAGGCACTCTAAATTTATTTGAAGACAGTACAAAATACCAACATTTTCATTTCTTTTAAACAAATCCGTAAAATATTTTTATAGCTGATTAAAATATAAATTGTTTCATCGCATGTCTTTTATAGGAACAAAGATACACTACCAATCACTAGGATGAGGCCACACATTTTGAAAACAATTTTCGATCTCTATACTTGTTGGATTAGCTTACTCATGAACATTTACTTCTTATAAATTGGTAAAAAAAATTTCCCAAGATAAATTCATACATACGTTCAAACTTTGAGCTAAACTTGGATAGACGGTTGGAATTTTTCATGATCAAATAATAAACTACTTAAACCCTCGATTGAAAGGTGCGTCAGTAGGATGAGGCCACATGCAAAATCTGAGAAAAAAGGCAAACATTAATGAAATATTGACATTTTAATGTTTTAAAACATTCATTTTAAAATATGTATATAGCCAGTTTTCGATTAGCTAAATACGGCGGCCATGATCAAAAAATCCGCGTCTTCTGATTGAATCCAATTTCTTACAATTCTGATAGTCTCGATAGGACCATTGTCTTGTTGGAAAATCCAATGCAGTTATCTCAAAATGCTTTTCAGTTTTGGAAATGATCGTTCGTTTCAGCAAGCATTTATAGTTGTTTCCATTGAATCCAAAAAATTAAAAACAATGGCTAAGAACCAATTCATAGAACCGTTTTTTTGTTTTTTTTTTGATAACGACTATCTCGAAAACGGTTTAACCGATTCTTTTGAAATTTCATACTTAGATAGGTGTAGGTAGCTCAATTCATACTGCATACCAATGTATTTCATTAATATTTTGTGTGTGTGTGTTTGAAAGCATTTTTTAAAACTTTTCTTAATACCTACCTATACTTTGATGTTTGGAAAACAACTCATACATTTTTTACTTTTTTTGGACAATTAAACATACCATTACGATGATATAGAGAAGCCTACAAAAGTGGATCCGAAAATTCTGTGTGTTTGTCTGTCTGTCTGTCCGTGTGTCTGTCTGTCTGTATAGTAACCTACAGCCTAAACGGCTGGACCGATTTGCTTCAAACTTGGTACACAGTATTATTATGACGTCCTACAGAGGTGTTTTTGGAATTAGCATTCCAGCTTAAAAACTAACGGTACCTAACTGCCATACGATTTTTAGTGAAAAATTAATTTTTCTCAAAACGACTCCTACGATTTTGATAAAACTTTCTGAATAGTGTTTTCTGTGCAAACAAACAAAACGAATGTTTTGGTTGGAATAGATTTTTCAGGAAAACTCTTATAACGGTAGGTTCCTCCCATAGGAACGGGTTTTTTGAAATCAGATTTTGTCGTAAGTCACTTGACGAATTTCGATAAAAATTTTAGCGTAGAAGTCCTTTTATAGACGAAAAAATACAAATTCTTAAATTTAAAAAAAAAAGTTTATTTGAGTATTTTAAACAAATTTTAGTTTTTTTTTTTTTATTTTTTTTGCTTTTTCCAAAAACAGTTTAAGTAATCTATTTTTTTTTTTGTTTTTTTTCTGCCAAAAACTACGAATTGCTTGAAGTTAGCATACTCAAAAAAAAAATTGGAACATATTTTCGAAAAGTATTAAAAAAAAAACTGTTTTTTTCAAAAAACTGGTCGAACGATTTTTGAAAAAAAAAAAAACGTTTTAACTAGTGATTTTTAAGAGATCAATAAAATTTCATATCATTTTTTCCCTGCTTTTTTTTTCCAAAATCTCAAACCCCAAGACCCCAGTCACACATTAGAGCAAGTTCGATCGACCCATTCGTTCACTTTATTTAAGATAGGGTACACGATGGTGAGGTACCATTCGTCAGGCATACTTTCATCCGACCATATATTGTAGGTACAGATGAGTTGGAGTATGCTCCTCACCAAGTCATCTCACGCTGCTTTGAAGAGTTCAACCGTAAGGCCATCCGCTCCAGCAGCCTTGTTGGACTTTAATTTAGATATTACTACCCAAACTTCTTCTTGGTCGGGTGATAGACGGAGTTTTTGTTCATCATCCTCCAAATTATTGAGTAGACCATTCTGCCTGGCAGCGAAAATTTTGTTGTTTTCGGCGTTTAACAGCCTGCAAAGTGTTCTTTCCAAATTATCCACCGACTTTACATCTACTATGACATTCCCACTCTCGTATCTACAGGCTTCAGCTCTGCTCTTGTACCCCTTCCCTTAGATTAGACAAATGCTTTACCCTTTTATTAGAACTTCGAACATTGCTTCTGCAGTTGCATCAATAGATTCAACTATGCCCTTTTCAATTTATCTCTCTTTTTTTCTGAAAAGCCGATGCTCTTCCTCTGGTTCTGTCCTATCGATCAAGGTGTTTCGATGTGGTCACACGGTTGGCAAAGGATGTTGCGGTCTAGTGGTTATCCGCATTGGTCCCAGTCAATATTGGATCCTCAAAAAGTGCAGACATCCAAGATATTGGTGGCATCGGCTTCGGGATGTCTGATGCTATAGATCGCAATATGGTCAAAATGATTGACGGTAAGTTGACGAGGAGACCGCTGCCAAGTCCCCTTGTGTGTTGTGTATTTTTGCATTCTCGTAAAAAATTCGAGCACTCATCAAACGTCCTTTCGAGTCCCTTCTTTGGCTGCGTTATGGTTATCCTCGCAGGGAATAAAACCTCAAACTTGAACAAATTGAGTGGGTACTAAATTGATAGTTGAAAGAATCAGTCCCTAAATTAAAATAATCAAGTGTTAGTCCCAAAAATTGGAAATCCATTCCACACTTAACTAAATTTTGTGTGTAAATATTATTTGTATTGAAGTGGACGGGCCAGAAAACCGCATCTCCGATTGCTTGGCTTGGCTTACCAACTCAAATATTTCCTCTCGTATACCTTCGGCAAAAATAACTAAAGGATAAATTTCAATTAAAAAACTTCGGTAAGAAATCTTTGCAGCTATATAATTATAAGTACCTATCTGAAAAAAAAATATGCATAAATTGGTCATAAATAGAAATGTCAATAATATTAGTACTGTCGTTAACGTCTACCAATATATACTGTCAGTACCCACAGAGCACGTACTTGCAAGCCAGTCGTGCGTTTAGTTTTAACAATGATTTATTAACCACAAAATATACATATTTTTATAGAAATGACTGAATAGCTTTACAAACCTTATAGTGTGAGTAATATTCTATTCTTATTTTTAGACAAAGGTCCAGTAAGCCACTTCAAGGTTTGTTTTGTCTGGGTGTTTGGTATATAAAAAATATATTTTTATTAAATAAGCATGTTTTGCAATTACATACGTATTTTTTTTTTTCAATTTTCCCGTATGTTTGTATCTTCTTCAACAAATCAAGTATCTATTCGTATCTTTATTGAAGTTTCACACATATCAAATGATGTTTTCCTCATTTCGACTTTCCGCAAATGATTATAGATAGATAACTTTGATTTGTGTATAATGATGGATAGGTAGTTAGTTAGTATGTATAAGATATGCGCATATGTTAAGAGCCAGCAGCCAGCTTATTATTGCTGGAATTAACACTTATTTAATCTTTAAGTTATAATATTGATTGACATTGAACAACAAAATATTTACAGCAAATAATTTGGATCTAAAAATAGTTTGATGACGTAGTTAAGTGGTGTTCGATGAGGTGGATTGTAAATGATCACAAATATAGTATCATGTAGTAGATTTTTTAAATATTTTTTTTGATTTGCATTAATTGTCACCTTAAGTTTATGACACATGGTCAAGACGTTTGCGTGTAATGAAATAAAATTAAATTAAGTACTGAGAACCATAAGGTCAGGTGCACACTACGAATGTTTAAAGTTAATGGTTCGTTAGTTTGGAAAAACAAACAAAATTAATAGAACGTTGCTTTAACAATTATTATCATAATTTTTGTTGACTTCTCATTATTCAAAGATCAGTCCGCTTTCAAACTTCAAAACACAATAACCTACCTTCGTAACGTTAAACTTATTCACCTCACCGCTTTTAAAATTAGAAAAAGTGGTTAAATGGTTCTGTATAAACTCGAGGAGCCTCTTTCGTGGATTGTTCGAAATATCGTCCAGTTTGTTGATGAAATATTCTCCGAGGGGGCGAGTGATGCTTGTCTAGTCCGTACTTAGCAGGACATTCGCGTATAAGAAGTGAAATAAGTTTTCCTGCGCCTCTTCAATTTGATGCCCAGTCTACTCATGTGGGTTCCCATTAAATCCTGTTAGCGATCCAACCAACAGCTAGAGTAAGTAGATACTCTGTTTTTATCCTTGAGAGGTCGGTTCATAGCTTGCTTAATATTCGGCAAATTCTTAACCAGGACCATTTATTGTTAGTGGGTTTGAGGAATCTCTGGTATGCAATCTATTTTTCTCGTGTTCAAGTGGTAAGAGTATCAAGAAGACAGTTTGGTCTGATTCGACTGAAGAACCCAGTTTGGCTATTTTAACTGTTATTTTGTTCCGCCTATATCACAGTGTCCTGGGGAAAAACAAGGGTAACTGGGATAGTTCCATTAAAAAGTCTCAACTCTTTGCGGCGAAAATCCACCAGTTTTGACTTTGTGATTATTGAGAAGCAGGCTGCCTGGCTGTCGATGAAAATATCTGTTTTTAAAGTGAAACTTTTATTCCTAAATTTGTTCGTTCATCTGTTGCATGTCGCAATATGGCGGCGACCGACGATAACTCGCATCAGCTGACCGCGTAGCATTTATATTCTCACTCATTCGTGCACGTGTTCCGCGGTATGTGTGTGTTTTGATCAGTGTATTGATGTTAATGTTGTTGTTCACTTGATCGTGATGGACAATAGTACTGCTACTGCTTGTGAGTCAAATAAACCGCTTAACAAGGGAAAAACCAAGAATAGTGCGAAATGCCAATGATCCGGAAAAAAGTTTCACTTGCATCGTGGTTTTATGAAACCACACAAAATTTTTTGTATTGGCTGGTTCACAGCTGGTAACACCTGGAAGTTTTATTAATCTATTTACGCGTGTATTTCCGCCATCTTCTTTGTAAACGGATCGAGCAGGTTAAGTGAAAGCAATGTTTTAAGGCTGCATTTAGTGTAGTACTCATGGGGCACTAGTTGTACCAGTGTACGAGAGTCTCTGGATTTTTGACACGGTTTTGGATTGATAATAATCCACCTTTTCTAGGTTGTATACACTTGTACATCCAATGGCCCTCCTACGGGTTGTACCTTGTCGGGGTGAGAGGGCTAACGTTTGATTTCTCAGTCCTCCAGCGCCTGAAATCAGGCAAATAAATCAACCTAAAGAAGGGACACTGGTGCCGATGTAATAGTTGAACAAATTCAGTTTAAATGTGTCTAGTTGAAATGTTTTTATAAGTTGGAAAGTCTAACCCTGATCTCTCAACCGAAATGGGAGAAACGGCAACGGTGATGTGTGGTGTAAACTGGTGAGGTTGGGGGCTTGTTGAAGTGAAACTTCTTTAGAATCGTTGTGATTTCAAACCGGAAGCAACGGAAAAAACGACAGGTATAAGAGACACAAATACAAAAATGTGTAGGATGAAGCCAGGAAAGAATGAGACAGAAATATACATACTATTTTTCTGACGGAAGTAACGCTCAGTATTCCAATATGGCGGCACCGATGACTCGCATTAGCTCACCGTGTGCATGAACGAGTGAGAATATAAATACTATAATCTTACTCATTCATGCACGTGCTCCATGGCATTTGTTTGTTTTGATCAATGTAGGGATGGGCAAGTAAAAAATATATCGATATTTATCGTATCGATATTCTTTAACAGTATCGATAATTATCGGGTGAAAAAAATCAATGTATCGATATATCGTCAGTTTTCTCATGATTATTCATACATATTACGAAAGCATTCAAAATTCGTAAAAAAAAAATAGACATGAAGAAAACAGTATGTTTTTTTTTTAAATGTTGTTTTGGCTAAAAATACAAATAACGGACATCTCTGTTTATAAACGACTGAATAGAAGAATGTAAAATTCAAACAAATACATAACAAAAGTATTTATAGAAAATTGGCATTCAAAAAATTATTTAAATTTAAAAAAGTATCCTGAATTTTTGAAAATAGTCAGTTTTCGAATATGGTTTTGACTTGTTTTGAATAGTGGCGTCCTGGAGTTCATACTTTAAAAGGGAGTCAAAAGGACGCAAAGTATGTCGGTACGTCTGTATGCTTGAATATGTGTTGAAACTTTTGTATTTGTATGATACGTGTTGAAAGCATTTAGTCATACATAGCATAAGGTTTGAAAGTAATCCGAAAACTGGTGCTGGGTGGCTGAGTTTTTCATCTCATTCTCTCGTAAATTAGGTATAGGTACCAATTTCTTTGAAGTTTCACTTCAACCGAGTGTGAATTACGCACACACATTTTTTTTTTCTGATCTCCCAGTTGCGTGAGAGGCTGGGTGATCGGATAACTAGGTACACCCTTACTAGCAAACAGCTGGTTGAATGACTTGTTTGTGTGTATAGGTGTGCGTATTTGACCATTTCTTTCTACCTTGGCAAGTGATTGAATACGCATATCTGGGGTTGCCATTTGCTAGGCGTCGAGAACTAAAGTGTTCATCTAGAAGTGACCTTATCGGTTTCGAAGCTCCACCGGAAGCTCTATTCTGGTACCACGGGAGATGGGTCCCCCTGGCTGGGGAAGTTCTGACGTTTCACGACACTTTGCTTCGTCACCTGGGACTATCCCCTTGTGGGAATATAGTGATGGCTGTCGTTACCCCAAATGCTCCATGGTGGAGCAATAATCTTTCAAAACTAAGATCTAGGGTAAGAAAACTCTTTAATGAGGCAAAGAGAACTGGAGTGTGGCAAAACTATTCTGAAGAGCTTACCAAATACAACAAAGAACTAAGAAAGGCCAAAAGAAACAACTTCAAAACTTTTTGCGAAGACATATCCTCCACACCTGTAGCTGCCAGACTACACAAAGCATTGTCGATGGAGAAAACTTTAACATCATTGGCACTTAGGAACGCAGATGGTAGCTTCACAGAAAATGAAGAGCAAAGATCTAATTTGCTACTGAGTACCCACTTTCCAGGTAGTTCACCCATAGTGAACGATAGAATTGAAAGAATACCTTTCAAACCAAACAGAGAAGACTGGAAGATAGCAAAAACTATCTGTTCAGGAAAAAGACTAGAATGGGCAATTAGTACCTTTCAACCTTATAAATCACCCGGCATAGATGGCATCTTTCCTGCCTTACTGCAACAAGGCAAAGATGAATTAATGCCGTACCTAATTAGCATACTTCGAAGCAGTATTGCACTTGGGTATATACCAAGTCTGTGGAGAAAAGCTAAAGTTATCTTCATCCCAAAAACGGGGAAA
Source organism: Platycheirus albimanus (assembly GCA_916050605.2). Taxonomy (NCBI): domain Eukaryota; kingdom Metazoa; phylum Arthropoda; class Insecta; order Diptera; family Syrphidae; genus Platycheirus; species Platycheirus albimanus. The sequence goes on along the minus strand of OU696696.1, from coordinate 294,576,621 downwards.
AAAGATACAACTCATCCGAAGTCATTCAGACCGATAAGTCTAACATCTTTCCTACTGAAAACTTTGGAGAAAGTGATCGACAATTACATCAGATCAGAAGTTCTAAGGAATATGCCTCTGAATCAACGTCAGCATGCCTATAGAGCGGGCAGATCAACAGAGACCGCTCTCTTTGAATTAACGAACACTATAGAAAAGGCACTTGACGCCAAAGAAACCGCCCTAAGTGTGTTCCTCGACATAGAAGGTGCTTTTGATAATACCTCTCACGAGGCAGTCAAAAAAGCACTAATTAGGAAGAGTGTTCCCATCACAATAACCAGATGGATAGACGAAATGCTGAGTACTAGAATAGCAGAGGCACATTCCGGACAAAACGTACAAAAAATCATCACAACAAGAGGATGCCCGCAAGGTGGGGTTTTATCACCCCTGCTGTGGAGCCTCGTTGTGGATGAGCTCCTAGAATGTCTTACTTCTCAAGGTATACAATGCCTAGGCTTTGCCGACGACATTGTTATAACAGCCTATGGAAAGTTTGAAGAAACCCTCTGTGACATTATACAAAGGGGATTGACAATAACAAGTAAATGGTGCGCATCAGTGGGAAAAAGGGTGAAGTAATAGACACGAAGAGGGAGGTCAAATTCCTAGGAATTACCCTAGACAGCAAACTCCTCTGGAACAAACACCTTGAAATAACAGTCGGGAAAGCCACAAAGTCCCTCATGATATGCAGACGACTTGCAGGAAAATCATGGGGATGCAGACCGAATATAATAAGATGGATGTACACTATGATGGTGAGGCCCATTATCACCTATAGTGCAGTTGTGTGGCATAAAAGAACCGAACTAGCTACGACTAGAAAATCACTTGAAAAAGTGCAAAGGCTCGCATGCTTATGCATCACAGGAGCAATGAGAACTTGCCCTACGGCAGCAATGGAGGTCATATTGCATCTGACCCCATTACACTTTGTGATACAAAGTGCTGCTGAGGGAACAATCATGAGGTTTTCAAAAGAGGGCACCGGCAAAGGTAAACAAATAAGTCTTACGCAAAAAGACTCCCTGTCCAAAACAATACCCTCCATTGATATTCCAAGAGATAGCATGATTAAGACTTATAACTTCGAGAAAAACTTCCAAACGAAGTTAAGTAGCAAAAAAGAGTGGCTAGGAGAAACAGAAAACTACACCTTTAAAGCAAATGCCATCAAGTGGTACACTGATGGATCAAAAACTATTGAAGGAACGGGTGCAGGAATCTTTGGGCCTAGAACCAAAGTCTCTGTTCCAATGGGACAGTCCTCAAGCATCTTTCAAGCAGAAGTTAATGCGATAGGAAAATGCGCAGAACCAAACTTAAACAGGAACTATCGCAAGCAAAACATTGCAATAATGTCAGACAGTCAAGCAGCACTTAAAGCCCTTAGCTCATACAGTATCAGTTCCAAACTGGTATGGGAATGCCTAGACAAACTCAACACTTTAGGCAGGGAAAACACAGTCACTCTCCATTGGATACCAGGCCACGTTGGTGTTGAAGGCAATGAAGAGGCTGACCGTCTGGCGAAAATAGGGGCAACAACACCCTTTATTGGACCGGAACCCTACTGCGGTTTTGGGGAGAATGTGATCAAAAACAAGATCAAGACAAATGAAGAAATCAAAAGATCCAACCATTGGAAAGAACTCCCAAAGTTAAGACAGGCAAAAATGTTACTGGGGAACTACAACCTAGAAAGATTTACAGCCTGCATTAACTTAAACAGAAACAACCTGAGAATTATAACGGGCTTTCTCACAGGGCACTGCAAACTAAAAAGACACCTCAATATCCTAGGGCTGTCAAGCAGCGCAACATGCAGATTCTGCGATGAAGAAGAAGAAACACCGGACCACATACTAGGTAGATGTGGTGCACTTATGCACAAAAGACAAAAACACCTGGGTAATTACCAGATAGAGAAGGGCAGGTTACCTTCTCTAAAAATACCTCAAATACTTGGCTTCCTAAAAGAAACCAAGTTGGAGGAAGTGCTGTAGGATGAGTATCCTCATCCAGCGCTTTAGAAAAGGGGGCACAATAGATCTTAAAGGTCGCAGTGCACTTTCCCCCCAATAATTAATTCATTCATACCCCAAATGCGGAAACGAATGGTGGCTTAGGATTCTTGGATGCAAGGGGTGTTGACATACCTCAAAATGTTAACACTATTACTATTACTATTACTATTTGCTACTGGGGTTTCCTCTAGGGTGGTGGTCAACACTTCATTTGACACTGTTATGTGAGTAAGCTCACCGTGGAATTTAAGGCTTAATTGTCAGGTGGAAACGCAAAGCTTACCCTTATATTGTAAGTACATCCAATGGATAGTCTTGGCCCCGATCTAAGATCTTAATACAAGTGTAGATGCAATGGAGGCTTTTTTAATTCGTTCATTTATATTTCCTCTCCCGTTTAGTTTACGATCTAGAGCACCAACCACACCAAAATATTTTATGCAAGGTATGTTTTTTTTTCCTGGTGAACAAAACTAGTTCGGGTTTATTCGGTTTGGAATTATATACGCAGCTGTTGGCCCAATTGCTGATTAAGGGGTCCTTATAGGAGTTCACACAGTGTGAAAACAAAATGTCCAGATGTCATAAGCACGATTTCTTTAGCTTTGACACCGCCCATGCTTACTTTGACTAAAATTTGATTAGCAACTTTTGGCCAAAGCAGGGGCCATGAGACCCCACCCTGTGGAGTTCCCCTACAGATCTTAACCTTAAGTAGCGTGCCTCTACCCATTTCTGCTTTTACAAGTCTATCATGAAGCATTCAGCCAATCCAGTCGGGCAGTTTTTTTCGATTCGGGTCCAAGGCTTGTCGAATTGCTTCGTTCTACTAGACTAGTTTATTTAATATACTCATAAATTTATCTAAACAATAAAAAAACAAAATCAAAATTCTAGCCAAACATTAAAACGGAAAAAAAGTTCCTCATCAAAAATCAATATATTCGATATGATCTCGTTTTTTTTTAAACTGTCATTTAATTATGCCGCTCGGTTTTTAATTGCTCTAAAGGGCATGTATTACATTCGTGCTTAAATGGTCATATCATAACGTAAACCCGGTTTCTTAACGGCTATTTTCAAATGGCCATATGTTGGTATAGACTGAATCGAATTCACTCAAAGATTGTTTGGTAGGTAAAGTTTCCTTTTGGATGGTATTGAATGTTTTTCAAGTAATTTTTTTTTAAATGATGGCTCCTATACAACGAGGCACTAGGTTTTAAGCGAATGTTTATTGTTTTTTTGTCTAATTCATTCAAAAGCGGCTTTTATCGTTTTGAATATATGTGGTTTAGAAAGAGTATTCAAAAAAACTTCGTTCAGACTTGACAGCTACAAGTTTTAAAGATTTAAGTTTTCTTAACTCCCACAGAACGAGCAGTTCGGTTTTAACCAAAATTTGTAACGGTTTTTTCGAAAACTGCGCAAACACTATTAATAATATGGATGGAATATGGATAATATTTTGAGAGTACAGTAGAATCTCGAAAACATGAACACAATCTACCATAGAGTTTGTGAACAAAATTGTTTAAATAGGTCTGTTTTGTACCACTTACTAACAACTTTAGTATGTACTAGCTTTTGCCCGCTACTTCGTACGCGTGGATTTTAGAATAAAGTAGGTATCTCAGTATATTTTTATTTTTGCACAACCGGTTCAAAATGCGTGGTATGCGTGGTATGCGTGGTATGAAAGCTACATACTTTACCAACTCTACAGCAGTAAGATTTTTGCGTTCTGTATAACATTATTTCGAAGTATCATAACGGTTTAAATTGCAAAGTTGGAGATTTAAGTTCTGAAGCAATATACCTAATTGGAATGCCCACTTTCAAAACGATGCTCCGCGCCGATACTGCTATTTATGGCAGCTCCGCTTCATCAGTTTTGGGCGTAAGTATTGCTCGTTCACCATTCTTTATGGTTACATTATTTTTCGGTTTCTGCTTTCGCTGAATGAGACATTTTCTAATAGCGCCATCTATGATGTTTTTGATGTAACTTATTTCTATTCATGTATACGTAGGTAAGTGTGGCGCTATGTTTATGATTTCCAGCGCCATAATGTAAGTGAGACGCTAACTTCTTTAAAATCTTTTAATTTTGCGTTTAGTTCATTGAATAACGTTCGATTACAGCAATATTAAAAAAACAACCAGAATTATATATTTTCTTGCGATAAAATGTAGCCTATATTTTAAGTTGGCGTACTACCAATAAATCTGCGAAAACCGCATTCAATTCTATGCAGTAGTTTTTGCGTGATGCGCGTACAAACATACAGACAGACAGACAGACAGACAGACAAAAATTCTTAAAATGGTTGTTTTGGCTCCTGTGGGTCTAATAGAGACTCCCCAAATTAGTTTTGCATCTATGTCTTCAATGTACAGACATCGACCCGTTACAATTTTATTATATGTATAGATTTCTGTTATATTTTAAGTTTTTTGAGAAAAGCGTACAAGCGAGAGCGTGGAACAAGTGATAAAGAGGTACGGTCGGCCTATAAGCGTTCGACTTGTGACGCATCTGTGTCTCTTCCACTCCATCGGCCGATAAGTCCTAGTAGAAGAGAGATAGCGACATCACACATCCTATACACGTGAACTGTTTTGTCAACTGGTTATCAAGTAAAATTATCGTCCGTAAACCGAATTTACAGACAACCATTATTTTTTTTTTTTGTAATAAAATGATTTGTTAATTTGATAGATGCAATGCTTCTATGTAACTTTAGCTTAATGTTTTTTCTAAGACTAATAATAGATGCTTGAACAGATGAACGGGCCTGTTTTATATCTATTCATCTTTTTGGGATTCTACTGTATTTTAAAGTTAATCGTTTCAAAATAATTTTCCACAAAGCAAGTACGTGCGACCCAGTCGTGTATATTTTATTTTAATATCCGATAATATGATTCAACTTCGATACTTTAGAAAAGCATAAAAGCAACTCCATCACAGAACAACAACAACAACAACAGCAACAAAATGCTTGACTGAGTTTGAGATTCAGATTCAGATTCAAAATGAGATTCGTATTGCATACATTAGTCCGAAATGAAATGAGAAAAGACATTCTTTTAAAAAACAATCCGATGTATCATTTTATATCGGAGCTAAGCAATATATTATAAGTAGAATGAAGAAGAATAGAAGACAATTGAAGAGGGTGGAGTGAGCAAGTATGGTTAAAATTAGAACCAATGACCGCAATACATAAATTCTACTTCTTCTGGTGTTACCAACCAAATGTTCTATGATCGAAGAGGAATTTTTAATGACGCGTTTAATGGTCTTTGATGTATCTGTCTTTTTACTTGTTGTTTTTTTTTTTTTTGCACAGATTGTTCTATTTAAATCGGGGACACATAATATTATGCACGCAAAGAGCTCGCGCTTAGACTGTTTTATGTATTCATAAAAATGTAGGTTTAGTTTAGAAGATAAAAGCCTTCGTAAAAAAATAAAATAAAAAAACCATATTTAACGGTTCAGCTAACCCGGCTTATAGGCTAGGCCAAGCCGTGGCCAGCCGATCAATTACCGGCTGCAGACAAGTGCCCGAAGTTAAAAAAAAAATCTGACAACCGGGTGGCACGGCACGTCAAACTTAAATTGATTTCATGATTTTTTATGTTCTGATATTGTTCTGGCCTAATTCATTACAATTTTTGTATACCTACACAAATGCTCAAACGCACATGCAATTTGTGCAGAACGCCCGCCGGTCGGCCTAGTCCCACGGCTTGATGCGTCCGATTTCAATTAATTTGTTGCTCATAATGGCTTAAGGGGTATTCATGTCATTTAATAAGTGCATGAATACACGTTTAAACTGAGTTTTAATGTGAAGGCAGTTCAACCTTGGTTTTTATTCACGTTTTGCTCTGGGACACGCGTTTAATTTCCGTTTAAATATGGAGTCAAACGTTTTTTTTGTTTTTCTTATGCACCGTGTTACCGGAAGTTGAATAATTGGAGCTTGAATGACAGTTAAAACAAATTTTTAAGATATTTTCTAGTTAATCACCGAAACCTCTTTTATTGTCTCTGTTAATTTCAAATTGTATGATGGAAGTTGAGTTTGACATAAAGTAGTGCGAGGTCTTATAAATTGTTTAATTATTTTTTTGTATGCATAGTCGCATCTTTACTTCACAACCATTTTTCAATGACGTTCAAGGTCGGCGGCGGACATTTAATAAATACCTAAACAACCGACTACGTTTAAAAACCACTTTATATTATTTTTAAACGGACTTTAGGCAACCAATTTAAAAACTAACCACAAGTTCAACCAAGTTCATAACGTATTTTGGTTATTTAAACGGGTATTCGTGAAATTAAACTCGTGATGACGCGAGTTTCTTTAAATGATTTTCGGGAAGTGAATAAGCGAATGTAACAATATAAAAAAATTAGTTAAATCATTAGTTCTGCACGGATCCTTATCATTATATTTTTTTATTTCCTAGAATATTGAATATTATTCTTAGTCCAGTCGACAGGTCGGATAAATCGGGTTTATTTGGAAAAAGGTCAGAAGTTATTGAAAGTTTGGGATGTAGTTCAGGGGTAGTTAACTAACATTTTGTTAAGGCTCTGTGCTAATAGAGGAGGGGGAAGGGACTGCAAATTTCTCGATCTTGCTCTTGTTTTTCCTCACTAACTCTGCAAAAGCAGAAATGGAAAAAGCGGAGGGGGGGGGGAACTGCGAAATATTCTACCTTACTATCTATTTTGTATACCCTATTTCATAGAATGGGTATATTGTATTTGGTGTGGAGTTTGTAACATATTTGATTGAAATAATACCGTTAGGTATAGAAAAGTATATATATTCTGACTCAGAATCAAAAGCCTAGCCGATTTAGCCATGTCCGTCCGTCCGTCCTTCCGTATGTATACTCTCTAGAGGCCGCAATTTTTGAGCTAGAAAGCTGAAATATATAAGCTGGTATATATAATTTTTGGTTCAAGAGTAAGGCTAAGTTCTTGAACTGGTAAAATCCGCCCACAAACACGCTCACAATCGCCATTTTTGATGAACAACCTCAATTTGATAAAATTAAATTATGTTTTTGTACAGTTACGATAAAAGCATAACGCTAAAATTTTGCACACGTAAGCTTTAAGTATACCTTCCAATCAAATAAAAATATTTTAGTTTGGGCGTGGCTGACGCCCATTTTTCATACAAAACCATCAATATTGTTTTTCTAAAATAACAATTGTTATATTAAATCAAAAAACATTAAATTTTGTGGGTATTACTTGCATATAACCATCTTGTGTATGAAATCAAAAAAATTGAGTTTGTGTATGAAAAGAAATTTTTGAATTTTCGGTGTGGCTTTCATGAAAGAACGAAAAACGTAGTCTCAAAAATGTAAGGTACTTCCAATATTCAATTTAAACCTTTTTCCTTCGGTTCGTTATTTGACAAATATATCTCTACATTTTCTTGTGTAAATTTTTTCAATACGCCCACTTTTAAAGGCGTGATTTTGATAAAATACCTTTGTTCAGGTAAGATTGTTTAAAAACTACTCGATTCAGCTGTAGTTTTACACATATGCCTAAATACTGATCAAAGCTCAGTTAGTGCTTCAAATTTTTAAGACACGCCCACTTTTAGGGGACGTTTCAGTCAAAAGATGTATAATGCATTAATTTTTTAACGGTTTTTAACTATCGGTCGCAGTTTTGAAGTAAAAAGATGAACACTTAGATTTAATTCCTTGGTTAAGTAGCAGAGTGTTGTCCAAAAATTGTTAAAAACACCCATAATCGCTATTTCCATTCAAAATCTAATTTTTAAAAATTTAAGTTTTGTCTTGTTTTGTTCAAATCGATCTGCAAGAATAAAATTGAATGTCACTGAGCTCATACCAATTGCCTTGGCAATAAAAAGTCTTAACTTTGGGCGTGACACACGCCTTTTGTATTGTGCCAGCAATAATTGTACACCACACAAAATTAATGTTTTTGAATTTTTTTCTGTCTGCAAAAGAAGAATTTTGTTTCTGAAACTGGAACATCGGCTGGCTGCGGGAGGCGAACGCATACACATAAAATAAAATGCACGACTGGGTCGCACGAACTTGCTCTTATGATAAGCAATGCGTAGTGGCTGCATATATGGATATTAAAAAAAAATTAAATAATTTCGAAAATTCTTTTATTTTTTAAATTAGTTAAAGAGTTTTGTCGGAAAAACTAAAAATGCAATAAAATTTCAAAGCTATACGTCAATTTAGGAAAAAAAAATATTGAAAATCGTTGGACCAGTTTTTTTTTTTAAAGGTTATTTTTGAAAAACTTTTTCAAAAAATATTTTGAAATTTATTTAAGTATGCAATTATATGGCAATCTGTAGTTTACATTTGAAAAATAATTTAAAAAAAAATCAATGTACCCGTTTCCAACATATTTCGAAAACCAAAAATTTTTTTGAAAAAATTATAAAAAATCAAAAAAAAAAGTTTTTGAAAATTTTGAAATGCCATATTAATAAAATTATGAATGACTTCCTGTGGCCAAAATTTTATTGAAATCGAATGTATAGTTTACGAGAAAATTTGATTTGAAAATACTGGTTCTATGAGAGGTACCGTTATTAGACAAATTTTTAAAAAAAATTTCAAACCAAAAGATAGATTGTCTTGCAAAAATAGCATTCTGAAAGTTTTGTCAAAATCGTTAGAGCCGTTTTTGAGAAAATCAATTTTTTTCTTCACGATTGTATGGCAGGTGCCGTTATTTTTGGGCCTAGAGCAAAAATAAAAAGTAAAAATACGTTCCGAGGGACGGCCAAATAAATCCTAAATACCAAATTTGAAGCAAATCGGCCCATCCGTTTAGTCTCCAGATGCGCGAACAGACAGACAGACAGACAGACAGACAGACAGACGGACGGAATTTCCAGACCCACTTTTTTCGACTTCTCCATCATCGTAATGTCATGTGTGATTCTTATCTCAATTTTTTTTTTCTGCACGAATCCATAACTTGCCTTATAGTACCTATAATCGCAAGTAAAAATTGATAATAAATATAATTTAAAATTGATAATTTTTCGTTACAATTTTCAGCTAACATTAAAATTATCAATATTGATGTGGTCCTCATATCATTTGTGTTTGAAAACATATCATTTTGATACCTATTAAAAAAGTGTTAAATTAGGAATAAAAAAAAACCCCTACCTATATAAAATACTGGGGTTGTGATATTACATCATACCCATTTAATATTAAATATGTATATCAAATTGATATTTTTTTAATATCAAAATGATATGAAAATAATTGTTTTGATATTTTTTATTTGCTAAAAAAAGCAAAAAGCAATGTCAATGTAATATGTAAATAATTTCAAATTGATATTAATAGGCGTCTTTCTTTTTTAGTTCGCAGCAGAGCCTGAGTTGTCAAAATAAAATGCACGACTGGGTCCCACGAACTTGCTCTAATGTGTGACAGTGGTCTAGGGGCTTGAGATTTTGATAAAAATAAATTTTTCAAAATTCTTAAATAAATACTTAAACTAATTTGAGCTGAAAAAAGAGTACGCCATTTTATTTCTTGGATAAATTTGAATTTATGAGAATAAATTTTTAAAAATCTGTGGAGCCGTTTTTGAGAAAAAAAGTTTTTTTTGAAAAACTTTTTGAAAAAAAAATTCAAAAAAAATTCAAAAACGCCAGTTCCTAGGTATTCAGCATATACATTTATTTATAATTTTTCGAAAAAAATTGAATGGGCAGTTTTCAAAATATATATTTTTTAAATTTTTTTCTTAAAAATGGTTTTAAAAATACAAAAAAATATTTTTTTGAAATATTGGTATGCAGTACAAATTCAGCTACCTACAACTATATATGTGTGGAATTTCGAAAGAATCGGTTAAGTCGTTTTCGAGATAGTCGAAAGCAAAAAAAACGGTCCTATGGAAAGTATCGTTCTTAGCCATTTTTTAAAACTTTTTTTTCAGCCATATGATTGGTCGTACCCAAAAAGTAACACTGATTTTTTTAAATCAAAATCGTTAGAGCCGTTTTTGAGAAAAATAAGCTTTAACATAACGGTTGTATGGCAGGTACCGTTATTTTTTGAGCTAAAAAAAAAATTTGAATTTCCCCTCTGTACAATACCCAAAAAAGTCCATATACCAAGTTTGAAGCAATTCGGCCCACCCGTTTGGGCTGTAGGTCTCTATACATACAGACAGACAGACAGACAGACAGACAGACAGACAGACAGACAGACAGACAGACAGACATACAGACGGACAGAATTTTTAGACCATCTTTTTTCGTCTTCGCTATCATCGTAATGTCATGTTTGATTGTTATCTCAAAACTTTTTTTTTCGACGAATGCATAACTTGCCTTATAGTACCTATAATCGCAAGTAAAAAGGGAATAGGGTACCTTACAGTTCGTTGAAAACGTACTGTAGCTTTCGCTTATGTTTTAATTTAGCTTAAGTTTTCTCGAAAATATTAAGTATGCAATAAAATTTTAAAACTAAATGTCTATCTAGAAATGTTTTTGAAAAAATATTTAAATATTTTTTTTGAGCATGTCATTTTGCAAAAATTGACAATTTATCCGTTTCCAAGACATTTCGAAAACCAAAATTTTTTTTTTGAAAATTTTTAAAAACTCAAAAAAAATAATTTAGAAATTTTGATATGCAATATTAATTGAACTATAAATAACTTCTTGCATGCAAAATTTAATTGAAATCGGGATAATGGAGAAATCCATTCCAACCAAAACATGTAGGTATTGATGTTAAAAAATAGCACCCTAAAAGTTTTATCAAAAGCGTTAGGGCCGTTTTCGAGAAAATTTAACCTTTTGTTAAAGATTGTACGGCAGGTACCGTTATTTTTCGTCCCAGAGAAAAAATGAAAAAAAACCCTATGGAATTCCAAATATTTAATCAGTACTAAGTTTGAAGCAAATCAGTCCTTCCTTTAAGGCTGTAGAGGTGCCCCTATGAATGGCATAAGTCTAACATTTTCTAACGATGCAAAATACTTGGGTCTTATTTTAGTCAGCAAACTAAGCTAGAAATCCATCATATAAAAAAGAGTAAGGATGGCTTCAGTATAAGTCATTTCTTTTTCAAGAAAGCCATTGACAATGAGTGGAGTCTAGAACCTAGCGTATTTCATTGGCCTTACACATCTGTGAATAGGGCGATTCTCACTGACTGTCTTTAAACACTACAATTTAAGTTGCAGAAGCTCAGAAAAGTCCAAGTCACAGCTTGTACGCAGAGGCGCCAAGAGAATATTCAGTATCCCTTATTTTTAAATAAAAAATTGCATGATCGTAAACTTATTATTAAAAAGCTTAGAATGAAATCCAAACTTTATTCATAAAATATACATTTTATTTAAATATGGCGGATTCAAAAACGTTGATCACGGTATTCAAGTCTAAGTCTGTTTTTCTAGCCAATCCCGATTCCAGGCAAAGTGTTGCCTGATACTCTTGTTTGAGTCGAACAGACACGATAAACTTTTTCATCTTTGCAAATTTTATCTATCCACTTGAATAATCTCAATCGATAATTTCTGAGTCGTTTCCACAGCTTATTTCTCCAAAAAACTGTCTGCGGCATTCATGATGTCATCTTCTTGCATCTTTGGAAACCTCCACAAGAAATCCAAAGAAATGTCCCTCCCCCTCTCGACTGCCCTATATGTACGTGTATAAGTAGTGGTTCAATATGTAATACTTTCTTGGCAGCGCTCGAAACACTTTATCATCTCACATTCCTAGAAATGTTTTGCAAGCAAACTACTACTAGAACAGCAATTCAAAAAAAAATTATGGTTCTTACCAAACTCTAACAGGCTAAATCTCAGTCTCTTTTTCCGTCGTTCAAACATTTGTAGCTTCTTCAAGCAATAGCGATTGAGGAAGTTTCAACCTGGACATCCTCCATTTTTAGCACAGTTCACCATTCAAGTGTGCAGGGATATTCCACGGAACTGTAAAATTGACGAACTAGCCAAACAAGCAACGGCACTTACCATTTAAAAAAAAAAAAAAAAACATTCAGGCTTGGAAGACAAGGAACCGGAAAAACGGTATATTCCAAATTCTGATGAAATACATGACAGAGAAACCATGCAATTGGAACTGGGTAGGGTCGAATGATAGAAGTTACTTTGTTTTATTGCATAACAGTTTGAATTTGAACAGTTACATACTTAAGTGTCATTTTTAAGTGCGATGTGCATTCCTAATTGTCAATTTATTGCTTTTGTAATGGCAGGTCTAATATCTTATCTTAATACTTTTGATTAGTATCTACGATGATAATAATACAGTGCCGTTAGAAAAAATTTGGTCAAACTTTTTTTTCGAATTTTGTCAAAGTTGTTGCAATGTAGTTACATATAGGTATTTTAATGAGGTTTCATTTTCTTATGCGGTTTCAATTGTTTCATGACACATTTAGAGTAATATAATTTTTTACACGCGGTCACGGGAGTAAAATGTTGTTAGACCGAAAAATGGATTTTTTGAGTACCTGTCTCATTTTTAGGGATTAAAGAAAAATGCTTTATTTGGGCAGTTTTTTTGTTTTTTTATTGCTTCTCAGAAACATTTTCTATCTTATTAGCACTTTGTTGGACCTCTTCTTGCTTTTATTACAGCTGCACACCGGCGAGACATTGATTCAGATAGGTTTTTCCATGTGGATGCAGGTATGGTGTTCCAGGTCCGGATAAGTAATTTTTTTAGGTTTCCAATTGACACTGGACGCTTCTTCGCAACCTCAAGTTTCATTATTGACCAGATATTCTCAATTGGATTGAGATCTGGACTGTAGGGAGGCCAACTTAATATATCGACATTATTTTCTTCGAAGTACTTTTTAACCTAAAAAAAAATGCAAATATTATTTTTAGTCAAAGAAGTTCTAGCTTATTTAAAAGCCTGATATTAATCTCGAATGTTAAAAAAAAAACAAGTTCATACTTACAATTTTGGCTGCATGGCAAGGAGCATTGTCCTGTTGAAAAATGAATCTGCAAGTGTCACCAAAAAACTCCAGCGCAGAGGGCTCAAATTCATTTTTCAGAACCCGAAGGTAAACTGCTGCAGTCACTTTAGGTTCTAGAAAGACCATTCTACCTTTTTCATCTCCAGAGAAGCATCCCCAGACCATCACACCTTCAGTTTTGGAGGCATCCGTAAGATGCATTCAGAGCTTAGTCTTTCCTTTGGTTCTCTTCGCGCAGGAATCCTCCCATCCCCAACATGCAGCTTAAACTTTGATTCGTCGTAGAAGATAACGTTGTTCCACATGTCTTGAGTCCAGTTAAGATGCTCTTGAGCAGAGGCCAATCGTTTTTTTCTGACTATTATTGGAAAATCCGGCTTCAGTACTGGCTTGAGTGCTCTAAGTCCAGATTTTACGAGCCTTTTCCTCACTGCGCTTGACGAAATAACTTTTCCTGTAGCTCGACAAAGATCGTTTTTAAGATCCACTGAAGTCTTGAACCGATGCTGCCGGCTTTGCAGCACCAAAAAAACGATCTTCCACTGGGGTCGTCTTTTTTGGCCTCCCTGGGCCCTTTTTCCTGCTGGTAGGCCTGGTGGCACGATATTTTTTCAAATTCCATGCCACAGTTTGTTTAGCAACATTTAATCTTTTGGACATTTTACGAGTTATCAAATTAAGACGTGACAGACACAAAATATTGGCTTTGCACTCCGAACTTATTTTTCCATTTTTTTTCACTAAATCACTTCGGTTCGCTTCGGACTGCTATCACGAGCTGAATGCACCTCTTCTTCATAATAACATCGACTTTTGTGCACTTTTTGAACGACATTTTGAAACCTAGTGCAAAAAAATCTCGTACCTTTCATAAACTCCAAGAACTGCGCCGGAAAAGGGTAATAAAGGGTTTGACCAAAATTTTTTGAACGGCACTGTTTATTTTAAAAATAGAACAATCATTTATTTAATAGTTTTAGCATTATATGAATGAAGTGACAAACTACAAGGCAATGGGTGAAGAAACTAGATTACTATCAGTCGTGTATTGAATTTATCAAAAGTACTAATCGATTCGGGACAAATTGTTGCGGGATAAAATAAACGGAAACGGAAATACCTACTCGCTAATCCCAACTGCGTTTTGACTTCAAACAAGTATTATATTAAAAATTAAAATAAGTGACGTCCTTTTTAAAAAGTCTTGCCCAAGAGTTGGCAGAGTGAGATCGGTAAGAACGAAAATAAATTTTTCTTTTTATGTAAAATATTTGGGTATGATATACGATATACCTTCAACGTTATGGCTCGATTTGTGGTTCTTAGATGAAATATGATCGTTCTGTTGCTCCCGTCATTGACGGCCGCACTAACGTTGTTTTCGAAAAAGTACAGACCAATGACGCCGCCGGCCACGTCGCGTCGTCCCAAAATCCCTTGTTGTCACCTGGTGGACCTTCTGTGATTTTATGTCGACCCACCAATTTTGCTTTTTAACACAGTCATTAATAGAAAAATGCTCCTCGTTACCAAAAATGATTTTCGGTCAAAATAAAGGTTTTCTTGCAAGCGCTCCGAAGTACAGTCAGCGAACAAACGGAGCGGCGTTGTCTAAGGCCATGAACTTTGAGCTCCTGGTTCGAGGCCCGTGAAATTTGTCAAGTTGAAGTCTTTGAAAGGCCGAGTTCTTGTGCACGGCGAGGAATCGACTGCCTAGGGTTCTGCTGTACACTTTCGGTTGCGATGTTCTTGGCCGATCATGCTAACGAACACGCTCTGGAAAATCGTGTTACTTGCCATGGTGGTTTGGCATCAGTAACTTAATACTAAAAAACAGATTTGACAGATGTCACCATCAGAACAACATGGCCGCCACATACCCCCAAAATCAATCGCACTAATTGAAAACCTATTATTTATTTGATCTTTGTCCTATATCCTTAGCATCTTGACTTAGTATTCCATAATATAATAACGTTTAATATTCTGTTCTTTTATTTCAGGTTGAATCAAATATAACACATCGTGGATGAGTACCGAATATTAGATATTATTTAAAAAAATAACGAACAAAAATAAGAAGAAAACTGCAACATGTCTAGTTCAAAGATTATCTTAAAAATACTATTCACACTATGCGTGTGGTCATTTGTGATGTTAGGACTATTCAAAATTCATGATGGCCATATGGTACCACAGGACTATGTATCCGTGCCAATAAACGGTCGAATCCTACTGCAAAAGGAGAACAAATATGGAGTGGATCCAACCTCAACGACAACGGATCGATTCGATCCTTCAGAAATTCTAGTTGATAATAGAACTGGTAAGATATCTTGTCATAATTTTTGGTTTGGGTATTTATTGTAAATTACTATTGCACGAAGTTATTACTTTTCTGTAAACTAAACATACAAAAAAAATAACTAAAAGTGTAATAAAAATAAGAATAGTGTAAAATTAACTTTAATTAATAGCCCAAAAGTTAAAGAACTTAGAAGATGTCTTGAATGTGAATGACAAAAAAAAAGCTTTTTTTTAAATGTTAGTCTTTGCAGGATATTCATAATCGTCGGAATACATAAGCTAGTGAAGTAAGATTAAATGTTTCCGGTGTTTCAAACTCAAACCGAGAAAACCGAAAATAAGTTCAAACAATCTATAAAATAACTTAGTTATTACATGACCAAAAACTAATGCAAAAATGCTTGGATTCCCTAAAGTAACAATAATGGTCGTCAGCTAAAAAATAACAAAACTACGCTACGTCTTTGATACTGACATTCGTTTTCAATGACACTCCTGTGGTCGGCTCCTAAGCGAAAGTAGTTTTATTTGATGCAAACCAGGTGCTACCACAGTGATGTGACTCCTCCGGTATTTGATAGTTTAATTTGATAAATCTTCTTTCGCACTCGTCTAGACTCGTATATATAGAAAAAAAAGATCTTGATACACAAAATTCTGCTGGACCAGATCATATCCCTTCCATGATTCTGAATAAGTGTGCTTCGCGCTGGCAAAAATCACTTCGTATAGGTAACCTTTTCCATCTGCTCTATTGAACCAATATTTTTCTAAGTTGATGGAAACAACATTTATCCAGACCGTTTCCTCAAAATGCGTATATTCATATTCATCCTCATTGAACTAATTACCTCATGGAAACGCTGTTCAAGGTCAGATCAAGAAACATATTTAGATACGGAAACTTCTTTATGACCGACAGTAGGTTTGGTTTTCACAGTTCAAGATCCGCAGGTGATATGATAGGGTTTACCACGATATCTAGAAAAAAAATCTAGAACCAACAAATCTAGAAAGACAAAATCTAGAAAAAAAAATATAGGATTTCCAAAATCTAGAAAAATTTAATCTCGAAAACCAAAAATCGAAATAAATAAAATGCACGACTGGGTCGCACGTACTTGCTCTGTGGGTGCAGTAGTACGATGAAAACAAACTTTTCGATCAATAAGAACAACTCATTTTTGAAAAATTTGGTAAAACCTAAATAAATTTGACTAAAACTGGAAAAACCGATATACGACAAGCAAACGTTAAGAAACATTTAATATTTAAAATTAAGATGTCATCTTTTGGGTGTTATAAATGATACAAATGTCCACTTATGGCCAAATTAATAATACTGTTAAAAGCAATTTCCGCTATTATCATGTATAGCCAAAAACTAAAAATGCAGTTTTGTTTGAAGTATTCTATGTATGTTACATAAAAAGTTTCATAAAAATCGGGGGAGCCTTTTTTGAGTAAATTAGAAAAAATGAAAAAATTGGCCAAAATCTAGTGGCACTTTGTATTGGAGCCACCATTTAAAAAAGAGAAAATGAAAAAAAATCAATGCCATCTGATAGGAAGCTGTAAGGAACTATACCAAACAAAGTTTGAGTGAATTCGATGCAACCGTTGACAACTTATGGCCATTTGAAAAAAAGCCGTTAAAAGCAGATCTCCGTTATTTGCATTTTTAGCCAAAAACTAAAAACGCAGTTCTCTTAAAAACACTAAAAGAATATAACACACAAAGTTTAATCAAAATCGTTAGAGCCGTTTTCGAGAAAATTAGAAAAAACCAAAAAAAGTTGGCTAAAACTCAACGGCTCGTTGTATGGAAGCCACCGTTTAGAAAGGCTTCAGTGGAAAATTTACTAAACCATCCTATAGAACGCTATGAAGAACGATTCCAAACGAAGTTTGAGTCAATTTAATCAAGCCGTTGCGAACTTATGGCCATTTGAAAAAAGCCGTTAAAAGCAGATCTCCGTTATTTGCATTTTTAGCCAAAAACTAAAAACGCAGTTCTCTTAAAAACACTAAAAGAATATAACACACAAAGTTTAATCAAAATCGTTAGAGCCGTTTTCGAGAAAATTAGAAAAAACCAAAAAAAGTTGGCTAAAACTCAACGGCTCGTTGTATGGAAGCCACCGTTTAGAAAGGCTTCAGTGGAAAATTTACTAAACCATCCTATAGAACGCTATGAAGAACGATTCCAAACGAAGTTTGAGTCAATTTAATCAAGCCGTTGCGAACTTATGGCCATTTGAAAAAAGCCGTTAAGAGCAGATCTCCGTTATTTGCATTTTTAGGGAAAAACTGAAAACGCAGTTCTCTTAAAAACACTAAAAGAATATAACACACAAAGTTTAATCAAAATAGTTAGAGCCATTTTCGAGCAAATTAGAAAAAACCAAAAAAAGTTGACTAAAACTCAACGGCTCGTTGTATGGAAGCCACCGTTTAGAAAGGCTTCAGGGAAAAATTTATTAAACCATCCTATAGAAAACGACGATGAAAAACTATGTCAAACGAAATTTGAGTCGATTCAATCAAGCCGTTGTGAACTTATGGCTATTTGAAAAAAAGCCGTTAAAACATGATTTTTGTTACGACCATTTGAGCCAAAAACAAAAAACGCAGTTTTGTTAGAAATGCTTAAAGTAAGCTAGATTTTGAGATTAATCAAAATCGTTAGAGCCGTTTTCGAGAAAATCCAAATTGAAAAAAACCGTGACTTGAAAGGTACCAGTTTGAGCCGGGCTAAAACGAAATAAAAAAAACCTCGACAATCGTTTTTCTTCAAACTACTATACATCAAGTTTGAAGAAAATCCGTCAAGCGGTTTAGGCTGTAGCATGACGTGAAAAAGCACACATCCGCACAGACGCACAGACAGACCGACGGACGGTATGGCGAAAACCACTTTTTTGGGCTTCTCTATCATCGTAATGTCATGTTTGATTAAAACCTCGATTTTTGTTTCTGCACGAAACCAATACTTGCCCTATAGAGCAAGTAAAAATCTAGAATGGACAAAATCTAGAATTAATATTATTTTTTGAGAAAATGGTTACAATTCGCACGCGCGAATTTTAACCATTCCTCTAAAAAAAAATCTAGAAGACTATTTTTCTAGATTATTCTAGATTTCCATCTTTCTAGATTTTTACTACTTCTAGATTTTGTCTTTCTATATTATATTTTTTTATAGATTTTGTCCTTTCTAGATTCTGTCACTCTGGATAAGGTATAGTGATCCCGATATGATATGGTATCTCACCGAACAGTGAAACCAAACTTTACCTACCTACATAGTTTTGGAAAAAAAATATATTTCGTGCATTTGGTTTCGAGTTGTTTAGGATGTTCAATTTCTTAAGATAAATAATAGTGTGCTCAAAAGCTCCATTCTGTCTTAAACTCTCTTCCTAATCTTTGTTAATGATTTTTTGTCCCACATTTCTTCTTCTTTTCCTTTCGGCGCTGTAATGATTTCAAATGGATCACAAATCTTGGTATTGATGGTATTCTTGACGTGAAAGCTTCCTTGGGTCTTTTTGTATACACTGTTTAAAATTGTGAACTTTTTACACTTAAGAATCAGTGTCCAATTCAAATAAGTATCTGAAATAGACATTTGTGGATCAAAAAGCGACGGACAAGACAAATATTAAGTCTTCTTTTGGACCTATTCCCCCCAAAATATCCGCCCATACTTCGTGATTTCTTCACACCGATCATCAGCTAAGAACAATTGATGTACTTGTCTAAGACTTCAAATCCACTACATTGTTTTGCTATCGACAGTTACCCTCAGCTTTTCAGATTCGTTTGCAGATTCCAGATTGTTTTTTCCGTTATTGAACTCTACAACCGCAACTTAGTTAAGCTCATTAGATCCCAGTTTCGACAGTTTTTTCCGAAATGGAATTTTCAACAGGTACCTTTAGTTTTTGATGCTTCAAAAACTCAACGCTGTCTTAAGCTTTTAAAGTTCAATCTATCAAACATTCCACTATCCATGGGTTTAAACTTGTTACACATTTTCGTCTCCTGGTTAGAATTCCAGAAGAGTGAAAACGTTTTCTTTCTCTCCTTCTTCTGTCTGTATTTATTTAAATGATGCTCCAGCGAAATAGGAAATTAAATTTATCGCCTGAGATAGTTTTCCCGTAACACTTGTATCACTCGTATAATTCGATCTTAGTTTCGGACACTATGTTGAACATAGAGTCTCGTTTCTTAGCCGCACTTCTCGAATGTAGAATGTTTTCAATTGTTCCCATATTACCCATTTTTGAAAAAAATTTTCGAAAACACATTCCAAACTTTTTTTTTGAGTAAGCCAACACCTAGCAGTTTGTAGTTATTATCAGGAAACAAATATTTTAAAATGTTTGAAAAAACCAAAGATTAAAATATTTTTTTTTAACTTCAAAAAATAATTGTTTGGAAAAATTTTAGGACTAATATTATTTCGTTCACAAAAATGCTTTCACATTAAACATTTTGTCCAAATCCGTAAAGAATAGGTTTTCTAATAAGAGGTGTTATTTTGATATTCAAAGAAAAATGGCAGTTTTTGAGATAAATGATGGGATGTTTGTTTCAATGTAAAGAAGAGAGTATGCCATTAAAAATGGAAAATAATGTCAGCCAAATGACACAACAATATAATTTTCATGAATATTTTCCATCACCAAATCTCAAAGTGGCTGCTGTATGCCATCAAAAGCTTCAGAAATTTCATCTTTGAGGTCCTGAACCGACGCTGAGCTGTTGGCGTAGACCTTATCTTTCACGTGGTTCCAAAGGAAATCGCAAGGTGTTAAATCACAAGATCTCGGTGGCCAATTGTGATCACCTCTTCGAGAGATAACACGGTCTGGAAACTTTTCCCGTAAAAGGTCGACGGTTTCGTTGCTTGTATGGCACGTAGCGCCGTCTTTTGAAAATAAACGTTGTCCACATCAATTCCATCCAATTCCAGCCTTAAAAAATTATTAATCATCTTTCTACAGCGCAATTCATTCACCGTAGCTGTTGCTTCAGCCTAATTTTTGAAAAAGTAAAGTCCATTGACCCCGCCGGACCATAAACCGCACCAAACAGTTACTCGTTGACGCTGGAGAGGCTTTTCAACAATAAATCTTGGGTTTTCCGAGCCCCAGATGCGACAATTTTGCTTGTTGACGTAGCCACCGAGGTGGAAATGGGCCTCATCAGTCAAGATGATTTTTCGATGAAGTTCCGGATCATGTTTATGCATTTCAAGGACCCAATCAGCAAAGACACGACGTTATTGATGATCGGCCGGCTTAAGTTCTTGTGTTAACTGAACTTTATAAGCGTTAAGACCCAAGTCTTTTTGCAAAATACGGTGTAATGACGTTTGAAACATTCGCAACGCCAAAGGACGGCAATGAATGGACAAACTTGGGATTTCTTCAACACTTTGGGCTACAGCAGCAATATTCTCAGTTGTTCTTGAGCGACGTGCACAAATTTTAATTCTTCACATCGCTCACTTGTCCTAACAGCTCAAATTTTTCCACCAATTTCTGAATTTCGGTTTGACAAGGTGCTTCACGACGACCAAAAAAAAAATAGTTGTCTGTAAATTCGGTTTACGGACGATAATTTTACGTGATAACGAGTTCACAAAACAGTTCATGTGTAGGTATCTCTCCAACCAACAACCACCCAACCCACCTACTGCCACCCACCATTTTTTAATTTTTTATACCCCTTAACCCAAACACCAACCTACCACCCCCACATACAACCACCAACCAACAGGCCAGCGTTTTTAAAATTGTTTCCTCCTCCCCCACAAAATAAATCCCCCCCTTCCTAACTACCAACCACCCACCCCACCTACGAACAACCACCCACTAATTTTTATAATTCCCCCCCCCCCCCTCAACTACACCAAATTCAACCACCCTCTCCACCTACAACCACCTGCTACTCACACACCATTTTTGACAATTATATTATATGACAATTCCTTCGTCGCTCCTCATCAAATCAACCACCCACCCTCCCTAAAACCACCAAACAACCACAAATTATGTTTGACAATTTTTGCCTAACCACCAACCCCAAATACAACTACCAACTAAATACCCACCATTTTTGACAATTTTGCCTTACCCCCCCTACCAAATCTGCCGACACCAACCACCCATCCCACCTACAGCCACCAACCAACCACCCAAAATGTTTGACTATTCCCCCTACACCTAATCACCCTCCCTCCTCCCCCGTTCACCAGCACCGCCACCCCACCTACAACAGCCAATCAACCAACCACCATATTTGACAATTCACCCCCCCCCCCCTAGATCCAATCATCCTAACACCAAACACCTATCCCACTTCCATTAGTTTTGACAATTTTTGTCTCACAACCCAAACCAGCTACAACCACCCACCATTTTGACAATTGTTCCTCTTCCCGACACTACAACCCCTCACCGGCCCCACACACACTCCCACCACAACTAACCAACCACCCAACACCCTCCCCTCCCACTTTATCGACTTTCTAGGCTATCAAAGCAGCTAGGTAACGTGACTGTGACTGTGACGTGACTGTGACATTTTTTTGTGCGTGCTGCCCATATATTCCAAACCGATTTATTAGACGCTATCACTTCAAAATGTTTTAGTTTTACGAACCGTTTCTGCCAAATTTTCACCATTTTTACTGTGAATTTTAATAATTTCAGTGCATTGTTGAAGCGTGTATCGTTCAATTTTTATTAATGGCGTAATTTTACTTGTCAAATGTCAAAAACTTACAGCATCAAAAGTGACAACTACCGAAATAGCGGGCTAGTCAAAATATCACCTCTCATTGGAAAACCCTTTATTTGCTGATTGACTACGAATTGTCGCATTTGAATTTTTGTTTGAAAAATGTTTTCAAAAATTAAAAACAAAACCACTCCACAGTTTTTTATGGATTTATTCACAAAAATTGTAATTTATCCAAAAAATAAAATGGCGAACTTTTTTTCAGCTCAAATTAGTTTGAGTATTTATTTAAGAATTTCAAAAAATTATTTTTGTTTTTTTTTCTTCAAAATGTCAACCCCCAAGACCAATGCCACACATCAGAGCAGAGTTTCTTGCGACCCAGTAGTATGTCTTCGGACAAGAGAAACCCCTGAATATTAACCAACTCCCCCGTTTGATGAATATGATTTTAATTAAACTCTTTTTTTTTGTATTTTCAGCAATGGACGATGAACAGCTGGTCCGTGACGTTGAATCCCGCATTCCATCACTCCCAATCGCCTATTGGAGTAAAAATAAAAACTTCCTTCAACAAAAATCCTCAACATGTGCCAAGTACCCGTCAATATTTGAGTTAGAATTCAACAATATTTATTGGCAAACAATGCACACGTCAAATGGAACATTCCAATTCTTCGGTGCATACTATGACATCCGAAAAAGTTCCCTCCTAGGCCCAACTGTTCGTATATTGGGAATGATTAATCGTATTGAACCAAAAGTGAAAACATTTTGTCAATTTTGGTTCGACGGACAGAAAGAACCATTTATTGTTAAGACATTCGAGTACAAATACATTTGGTATAACAAATGGGGTAACTACAAACAGGGTATCTATCAGCCATACTTAATAGCTTGTCAAATTCCAAAACCTTTCCATGGAATAGTCCCATCATCGGTGTCGATGGTTGAAAAAGAATGTGATACTGCCACAAATAATTTACGAGTCATTTACAATAGACCACCAGATGATCATAAAAAAGGATTTGCCGTTTGTGTGAAGGGTTTAGATTTCTTATATGATGACCTGTCAGTGAGGCTCATTGAATGGATAGAAATGTTGAATATCCTCGGAGCTGATAAGATTTTCTTTTATAATTTACAAGTCCATCCGAATATCTCAAAAGTTCTCAACCATTACGAACAAGAGGGTATTGTCCAAGTGATTCCGCTTACCTTGCCAGGAGGCCAACCAAATGTTCCAGGTTTTCAGCATCTTTATCTAACCAAGAAAACAAATCACAAACGCCAAAACGAAGTCATACCCTATAATGACTGTCTTTATAAAAATATCTATCGTTACGAATATATAGCCTTGCTAGATATTGACGAAGTGATAATGCCCAAAAACGGTGACACCACATGGAAGGAGTTGATGCAACGCGTCATACCAAAAGCCAAGAAAATAAAACCCGAAGGCTATGCTAGCTATAATTTCCGTAACGTGTATTTTCTTGATGATCATCAGCATGATCATGGCTGGCATAAAGATATACCCAAGTATATGCACATGTTGCAGCATGTTCATCGAGCGAAAAACTACACCAAGCCAAATCAATACGTCAAGTGCTTTCACAATCCCGAAAAGGTTTTGACACTGCACAATCACTTCCCATTAGCGTGTTTGGGTGGTGTTTGCAAGTCTTATCCAGTCGATACAGAAGATGCCCAATTGCAGCACTATCGGGCGGATTGTGTGAAGACCTTGTTGAAGTCTTGTGAACAATATCGTGAAAATTCTGTCGAAGATAATACTATTTGGAAGTACAAGGATGAGTTAGTACGACGGTCCATAAAGACTTTGGAAACGCTAGGGTTTTTCAAAAAATCATCAAATTTATACGTGCCGACACCAAATGGTGCAACCGAACGGTGATTTTTACTTAATTGGTGGCGATTAGGTTGGAGGCAAAAAATGTTAGCCTTCGATCGAAATGCTTTTTTGTGACCGAAAAACGCTACCAATAATAATAATAATTATTATCATTGCACCTCATCGTCATTGTCTTTTGTTGAAACGAAAGAAGCTCTTATCAAAGTTTCATCATCACACTCATGTAAAAACATATCATTTATCCATCCTAAAATTTTATAAGACTATATATCCAATAATTTAAAACTGACTTTAATAAGTCCTAAGTCTGTTTTACTATACAAACTATATACTTTAGACTTTATTTTATTGCGGTGCTAAGAGTAAGTCGGCACTTAAAATAATTAAATTAAATTTAAAACAAAAAGTGAGTGTAAACAATCAGATTAGAGAGCGCCTATTTTGTGCGTGTTGGTTTTCTTCAACATGCTTTAAGATACTTAAAGATTTTATATTTTAAACTTATCGTTACGATATAAAAAAAAAAAACAAATTGTGCCTTTTACAGTGACAAAAAAAAATATATGAATTATGTATAACACCCTTGTTTGGGCGTAAAATTATGTATGATAACTGTTATACTGTTCTTGTTCTTCAGTAAAATATTTGTTATATCCTATCAAGTGGTTTTCAGTTACTTGAATGTTAAGCCTATGAACTATTTAAATTTAATTGTAATATGGACAAGGTGATGCAGTTGAGGGAACAGATATTTAAGGAACGCCCTCAACTGGGTTACCCTGTAACGAACTTTATTTTTTTATAATTATAACACTATATAAAATGAATGACATTTAAAATGACAGTCTCAATATTGAAAGAAATTGCTAATTTTAAAAACAAAAAAACAATTATATAAACCTTAGCTGGTTGTTCAATTAATATTACTTATACATAAAAACATTTTTTTTTTGGCTAGGATATTTTATCGATAGCTTCCAAATTTGGTAGACTATCTATGGTTTTAGTGAGACCAAATTTTTAAAGCTTCTACCCAATATCATTAAGGCTCTAAAAATACTTTAATTAAATATAGAATTCAGTTGAAAACAAAATAAGAAATTTGAAAAAAATGGTTAAAAATATTATGCAAATTAGAAACGTGAAAAAATCTTGATCCCTTTCTTTTTCATTTGAATCAAATCCCGAAATTTGTTCAGTTCCGTAAGGCAAATATTACAAATTTACCTAAGTCTCATTTTCCACTTACGTAAGTCTTACAGCATAATTTACCGGAAGACTTACACTATGGACAGTGGCGTAGCGACACGGGAGGGGGCAAGGGAGACACAGCCCCGGGGCGGCATATTGCTAATTGCGACAATTTGGAGTGGTTAATTTTGTTTTTAAAAATAGAAACATTTTTGCAGTCCAACGAATATATATGAAAAACTAACCAGCATTGACGTTGCTTCACAGTAAGACATTGGACATTCCTTGTGTTGCTTATTTAAAAAAAGATCCCATGAGCGCTGACCCCTAGTATGCAACTACATTTTTTCATAAGTGACAGCCCTGTGCTCTGTCATACAAATTAGCTTTGTTTGTTGAGCCCTCAAGTCGCCACAACTCGATTTTTGAAAAACCCAAACTCGCCCCAACGAGAAAATTCTCTGAAATTTGAAACCCGGGACCCAGTCGACCTGAAGTCACCCAGAAGTCAATTTTGGTATTTTCCTAGGGAGAGTTGAGGTAACGAATCAGCTGTTGAAGTGACGTTTGCTGTCAAGCATTTCTTCTGTATTTGATTTTTCATTTAATTTTTTCGAAAGAAACTATGTATAAGAAATGCAAATGAATGCATTTATTTTAATAAAAGTAAATCAAACAAATAAAGAAAAAGGAAACTTTTTTCACCTTGTGAAAGGTGTTTTTGGGAAGCGAAAACCCAGGTTTTTTGATTTAACTCTTGGAGTTGTCAATAAAACCCGGAACAACCCTGGGTAAGTTCAAAAAACAAACACCGTACACAACATCTGCATTCGAAAATACTCTTTTTCGCTTTTCTTGTTAGAAGTTGTGTGTGTATGTGTACGTAAGAAGTGTATAAGCGATGCGACTAAGTTAAAAAATATTTTGAATCACAAAAAATAATCGAGATCTGTTTTTCTGAAAAATTTTAATTTAGATAATTATGGTGGTATTCACCGAACACCAACAACAGCTCGCAACATTATGAGGCTCTTAACTTAAGTTCAAAAAGTGATATTCACCGACCGACCACAATTAACTTTAGTTCGAAATTTCTAAAAAAAAAAGCTGTTTCCTTCTTAGTAAATTTCCTTTCGAAATCAATAGCCTAGGTATCGTATCGTATTTTGAAAAAAGTGGCCCAACCCAAGCTACGCCACTGACTACAGATGCACTAACAGTAAGGAATGCTTCCCGTAAATTGTTAACCTATCATTGCCTGGTATGTAAACGCGTAAACGTGAAAAACGCGTTAACACTTGTAAGTTTTTTTTCAACTAAAAGCTTATGTAAGTCAATAAAATTTACTGTAAGTCACTTAAAGAGTCATTTACAATAGTAGTTTTATTTTTCAGAAGTAACTCAGTCTGTAACTTACATATAGGTGAGACTTACATGTATAATCCCAGCCTAATAATACAACGTTTTCATTCATTTTTTTTTAAAAGAATGCAATATTTTTAAAGGTTGGAAGTAATTTCAAATATTCAGCTTTCCACACTTTACAGCTACTAATTTATCGGCAATCAATATCCGTGGTCGAAATAGAACTTCGCCATTTCTTGGAAGCTAAGAAGTTTCCCATCACATTTACAGAACATGCGATTTTGTCTTCCTTTTTTTGCAATAAATTAATAATAAATTATTTCTAGACATAAGCTTCGTTTGGGGTGTCAACCTCAGCTTGAAGCTTTATTTTGGAACCCTTTTCCACCGTTGACTATGGCGCCCTCTATATTCCCAACTTTCACAAAAAAGGGTATTCATAGCGATAGTAGCGACCCCTTTGATCAAGACATGCTGATAACAATTACTATCTCAATGTAGATAATACTATAAGATATCACGTTTGCTAAACCTACGTGCTTTCTTCCATTTTGTTATCAGTTCACGTTTGCACTATTTCTCTCTAAAACCGCTAAGGCGACTTGGTTCCCGTGGTATTCGCGACAAAAAGCACCTCAAATTATCAAATTCTTTGATATGCAATGCGTTCGTCGTTAAGTGAAACAAAAATAGTAAAATTTGTCAAGATAGCTTTCTAGAACTTTGAAGCCCAGTGAAATATATAGCTATTTATGTCAATATTACTATTTTGTTTTTCTTACTGTTTCGACAACCTTCGGGCAACAAAGTGAACAGAGAAGATCGGTAGTATTGGAATACTTATTTTTATGGACTGATGAGTCGCGAAAAAATTATACTTAAAATCTAGTCAATTGCATAAATATCAAAAAAAAAATCTTCAATTGAAATGAAACGGCCGTATTTGGTCTGGTAATTCATTACTCAGGCCCAATTAGTTCTTTTTACAAACATATACCTATCCACAATAAATTTTAAATTGATTTGACTATCATAATGATTATAGAAAAGTTATTTATTCTGCCTCATTTTCTAAGACGCTATAACCGATTTTACCAAAACATTACCTACCTATACTAATTTTGTTTGCGAATAGCTATCAAAAATATAAAATCTGTTGTGTCTGGCACAATTTTTGGTTTATAAACGTTTTTATCCATTAAAAAAATCTGCTTCCTTCCGAAAACGTAAATAATTGATTTGTTGAAATTATTTAAGAAGTTCGTTCTGGCCAAATTAGAAAATGTTTTTTATGTATCACAAATATTATTTTCCTTACTCCTTAGTATATTTCCGTGTGTCCTTTTCTGTTTTTTAAAGCCTACCTATAAGAAAATTCGTTAATGACAATCTCCAATCACCTTTATTGACATGTGAAATTCAATGCTCATTTAACTTTTATATTTTTAAACCTTCATAAACACACATTTGTGTATAATACCCCTTATATAGACGCTAAGTATTTTAAAGTTATAAATAATTGATTTATGATGATTAAGACTGATGGCGTTGGCAAAACGATGTAACAAAATTATTTATAAAATTGATCTACAATATTATTATGTATACATATACTTTTACAATATATCCAAGTGATTTATAAAAATTACTTTCCTTTAAAAATTTGTAAATTAAAAACAAAAGTTTTCCAACTCTTGAAAATTATTTCCATGTATATATATTTATGTACTTACATATATAAAATTCACAACATAAATCAGCATATTTATTTTGTAATATTAAGTTAAAAAAGAAAATAAATAATATTTATAATATTACACTTAAGAGTGTTTTATTTTTGGCGAATTTATAATTTTATTATGTTGTGTAAGATTTTGTTGTCCCTATGTACTTTTTGTACATTTTAAGTCCTCTTTTGTTTGGAAATCCCTGTATTTGGACTGTATTTATGATGTTTTCCACACATTGTAGTTCTTTTATTCCTATATCGCCAATGATAATACATAATTATTACTTATTACTAGTGAATAATTTTTTTATTTTATGTAAATTATGATGATATTTATAAAAACAAATACAAATTAAATAAATACCAATTAGCATCTAACGCATGTTAGAAAATTAAAGCATTTTTTATTTGTATCAACGAAAATGTAGTGCCAGTATTAACAATACAAAATGTACTATCATCAAGCGGTAATTTCTGTTGCAATTGATGAATGGTTGGTGTCGCTGCTATCTTCCTTCTGTATTTTGTATTAGCTATCAGAAAGGAGTTCAAGTAGGTTGGGGGACAACACAGTTAAACACCAACGTTGTAGTACTATAATGATTTTTTAAACAATGGAACAATATTAGTAATGCACCTTGCAAGCTCACATCCCTTGGAAGATAGAAAACTTAAGGACCTTTCAGATGAGAGCGACCAACGAATAAAGTGACAAACAAATGAGATTTAAAATAGATATAACCAATTTTTTTACTAACAGCAGACTGATCTTCCAATATATCAGTTTGGGCGTGGCTGACGCCCATTTTTCATACAAAACCATCAATATTGTTTTTATAAAATAACAATAGTTATATGAAAGAGAAAAACATTAAATTTTGTGGGTATTAGGGTAGGGCGAGGAGGTTCCGACACGTAGGAGGTTCCATCAAACTTCGATTTCTTGCTTCCTTTACATATAACAGATATGAAAATTTCCCATATCCATCATCCCAGCATGCCATGACTTTTTCATTTGAAGAGTATAGTTCATTACCGGTTTTTAAGTGGTTCAGTAGTGATTTGGTTTTTTGTGCAATTTATATATAATTTTCTTTGGTGAGTTTTTAGGTGATAACTTTTTTTATTTGAAAAAATTTAAAGTGATATTTTGAAAATTAAATAAACTAATCAATGGTTGTTTAGTAATTGTGACTGTTTTAAATTAATATTAACGAATACAAATTTCAATAATAAAAATAAAGTGACATGTGCTGGAGGAGGTTTTGACAAGTTTAGATTAGGAGGTTAAGTCAAATTGTGGAAACCTTCCCTTTAGATTGTTTTAGACAGTTTTCGTTTTTTGTAATAATAAATTGTAAATAATGTTTAAATTTTCAGTCAAAATGCCGAATATCTACAAAAGAAATATCCACATAAGCAATTTTATGAAAAAGCTATGCAAGAAGCAGTAAAAAATGAGACTGCGTCAAGTGCAGCAAAAAAATATGCTGTGAAACGAACCACTGTTTTGTCTAAAAATAAGATCTGTTTCGATCTAAACTTTGGGGATTTGGATGTGCGCTGATTTTGTCTTATTATATTTTATTTATTTTTAACTTATTTTAACTTCTTTTTTAAAATGAATTTTAATTTATTTATTGTATAAGACTGAAGTCCTTATTTTTTTTCCCTTTTGTTAATAAATAATCCAAAAAACCGTTATTTTTATTTTTTTCTTATTTTTTCTCTTAACAATTTTTTCATTGACGCAACCTCCTACTCCATGTTGAAACCTCCTTTTGAAAAGTCGGAACCTCCTACAGAGCAGGAGGTTTTGTCACTTTTTCTTTATTCAAAAATTTATTAAAAACTCAGATATGGTAAGTAATTTAACAGTTAAATGTTATTTTTGTTACTGTAAAAACCGTAATGAAGTGCATTTTATATGAATATAACCTTCAATGCGAAAGGATATACAAAATTTTTGACAATATCCACTAACGTGTCAGAACCTCCTCGCCCTAACCTACTTGCACATAAACATCTTGTGTATGAAATAAAAAAAAACGATTTTGGGCGTGGCTGACGCCTGTTCACTAGAAACTATAACAAAATTGTTTTTGTAAATAAATGGTATTTATAATGAATCCACAAGCCAAATAGAAACGAAAAAGTTTGTGTATGAAAATGCATGTTTGAATTGGTGCCGTGTCTTATGGCCATATGACACTTTTGAATTGTGTCATATGACCATATTTTGATATATGGCTATTTGTCGCTTTGGTAATGTGTCATTTGACCATTATGGCCAAATGACACTTTGAAACTTGTTCTTAAACTGCATAAACAAAAACGAAAGAAAATTTTGCATATACAATATTTCTTTCACCGACGATAGCAGCCGCGATTCAAAATTTGCAAAATGGTTCGAGCAGGAACTATCTTTTAGATGGTACTTTTAGTGTTGTACCAGCTTGCGGCTACAAACAATTGATAATTGTGCACTTCGCTCATGATACAACTACACAAACATTCATACATCATATATACATAATGTACATTCATACTTCAGGGTACAATAATTGGTAGCGAGCGAAGCGAGCGGAAAAACATTTGCCCAAAAGAGAATCAATTTGGGGTGTGAAAATAAAAAAATTTGCGCGAATTTTTTTTATTTTCACACCCCAAATTGATTCTCTTTTTTCTCCTTCCGTTCGTTATTTGAAACATAAATCTCTACATTTTCTTGTGTAAATTTTTTCAATACGCCCACTTTTAGTGATTTTGATAAAATACCTTTGTTCAGGTGAGATCGCTTAAAAACTGCTCGATTCAGCTGTAGTTTTACACATATGCCTAAATACTGACTAATGATCAAAGCTGTTATTGCTTAAAATTTTTAAGACACGCCCACTTTTCAGGGGCGTTTTCGTCAAAAGTCATATAATGCATTAATTTTTTGACGTTTTTTTTAACTTTCGGTCGCAGTTTTGAAGTAAAAAGATGAACACTTAGATTGAATTCCTTGGTTTCGTAGCAGAGTGTAGTCCAAGAATTGTTAAAAACACCCATAATCGCTATTTCCATTCAAAATCTAATTTTTAAAAATTTAAGATTTGTCTTGTTTTGTTCAAATCGATCTTTCTTTTTTTTTTATGCCTGTAAGACCCAATGTCTTTTGAATGCAAACTGCACGGCAATAGTTAGAAGGAATAGAAAGATAGGAAAGATTTTTTATTGGTACAATGGATTGAGAAATAGGTGATATTAATCTCATGAAAATCCCACGGGTGGCGTCCAGTTGAAGCTGGGGGAATATTGAAAAATTGCTGCCCAGGGTGGGGTAGATCTGCAAGAATATAATTGAATGTCACTGAACTCATACTAATTGCCTTGGCAATAAAAAGTCTCAACTTTGGGCGTGCCATACGCCTTTTTTACTGTGCCAGCACTAATTGAACATCACATAACCATCAGGTCAAAAACGTGTTAAATGGGCTCATCGCAGGCCAAGCCATCACCTCAATTTCTACTTCTTGTAAGTAGTCTGTGCTGAGCCTGTGATGCCCATTACGAAAACTTTGAAGTAGCAAATATCGGTCATCTTTCGCAGAAGTTGCTCTCGGCCGAACTGAATCTTGACGCTGGCGCTGACAGATTGTTGGCAAGTAAATCTCTATCAAAAAAAAATTCAATATCGTTGGACCAGTTTTTTCAAAATCGTTTTTTTTTTAAACTTCTCAGAAACATTCCTATTAATTTTTTGAAAATGAGAATTTTCAGAACTTTGCTGTTCTTATCAGGAAAAAAATTTAGGAACAATAAATTGATCAAACCGTTTTTGAAATAATCAAAAATTAAAAAAGACTTAAACCTTTTTTTAGCAAAACTTTTTTGAAAATTTCAAGTGACAAAAATAAATTAATTCGTTTTTCTAAACGAAGTAATTTAATTTCCACATTAAAAATTTCGACGAAATCCCTCTAGAGAAAATCTGACATAAAAAAATTGGTCCTATGGGATATACCGTTAAAAAATTTTTCCTGACAAATCTATTCCAACCAAAACGTAGAGTTTAGACAAAAAAACACCATTCAGAAAGTTTTATCAAAAACATTTTTTTTTTTTTTTATAATGCACTCGCATATTAATACCTTTATAATGAATTAACATGTGCGAGCGAGGAAAGAGAAGGAATAGAAAGATAGGAAAGAAAGGTGGTACAGTGGTTTGAGATTTTAGGTGATAATTATTTCATGGAAATTCCACGGGTGGCATCTAGTTGAAACTTGGGAAATAAATAAAAATTGCTGCCCTCGGCTGGGTTTGAGCGCACAGCTCTCAGGTTGAGCAACCAAGCACTACATCCACTGTACCATTGCCACCCGCATATATAGCAGCTGTTTTTGATAAATATGAGTTTTTCATTAAAAATCATTAGGCAGGTAGGTACAGTTAGTTACAAAGGTTGTTCTGAAACCCCCTCTGTAGGACGTCATACCCAGACGTCCGTCGTATTTGAATAAATCCGCTATCATACCATTTTTTGGAAAAGTCTGAAGCCAAAAAAAGTAGGTCCGTCAATTATTGTGTCTGTATTGAAACCTACAGCCTAAATGGCTGGACCTACTTTTTTTGGCTTCAGACTTTTTCAAAAAATGGTATGATAGCGGAGTTATATCTTTTTATTTAATTTTTGTTTTTGATGTGAAACATCTATTGGCGCACCTAGGCAGTAAAATCGATCGTAAGTGTAACAAAAAAATGTCACGACCATACAATTTTTCAAAGTGGAAAGTGTTGGGTGGTTGGTGGTTGTAGGTTGGATGGTCGCTGGTGATGCTGGGGCGGTAGTGGTGGAGGGGGTAGGGTGATAGTGGAGTAGGGTTATGGGGAGGGGGGGGATGGTGAAACATTGTGGATGGTCGGTTGGTGGTTGTAGGATGTAGGTGGGCTGGATGGTTGGTGAGGGTTGTAGAAAGAATTTTAAAAAATGGTAGATAGTTGGTTGGAGGGAAAAATGGACAAAAATGGTATGTGGTTGGTGGTAGGTGGGGTGGGTGGTACTGGTGGGTGGTTGATGTGGGGGTGGGGTGTGGGGAAGTTGGTGAAGAAAAAAATGACGAAAATGGTGGGTGGTTGTAGGTGGGGTGGGTGGTTACTGGTGGGGTTTTGGTTTGGTGTCGGGGGGAATTGACAAAAATGGTGGGTGGTTGGCTGTTGGTTCTAGGTGGAGTCGGTGGGTATTACGTTTTTTATTCTTTTCACCAATCAGAAAAAAATTGTTAAAAATGGCGGGTGGTTGGTTGGTGGTTGAAGGTTGTGTTGGTGGTGGAGTGGATTTTTAGGATGATGTTGGGGGGTGGTTGAGACAAAATTTACAAACATGGTGGGTAGATGGCGTTTGTGGTTGGGGGTTGGTAGGGGGGAAATATTGACAAAAATGGTAGGTGGTTGGTTGTAGGTGGGGTGGGTGGTTGCTGCTTGGGGGGATTTGGTGTGGTTGGGGGGGGGGTGAGGGAAAAATTGTCAAAAATGGCGGATGCTTGGTTGGTGGTTGTAAATGGGCTGGGTAAATGGTGGTGGTAGGGGGGACTTATTCTGGGGAGGGAATCGAGAAAAATGGAAGGTGGTGGGTTGGTGGTTGCAGGTGGATTGTGTGGTTATTGGTGGTAGGTATTCGGTGATGAAAAACTTATAAAAAATGGTGGATGGTTGGTTGCTAGTTGTAGGTGGGTTGGGAGTATGGCGGTATCTGATGGGTGGGTTGAGGAAAATTTTGTTCCTATGTGTTTATAAATGAATACTTATAATCTGTAATAATTGATATTATAATAAAATGATAAGACAAATGTACTGATTTAATTAACGAAACACTAAATTATTAAAAATTATTTCACTCCATATTTGTTTGATGGTTTTTCAAAATTATGAATTTTAATGTTAACTTGAATGTTTCACATCTGCCGGGCGTCCCGTGACGGCTAATTTTTTTTTTTTATTTTTCAAAATCAGAAACCTTTTTAATTGTTTAACAATATAGGTATATGTTCTTTATTTACAGGATGATTCACCGAAGGTGTGCCAAAAAGCAATAGTGTTTAAGTTGGGTTCAAGACAAGAAAATATCGTATTGGAGGGGGTCTATATTCCATTCCGTTTGGTGGGAGGGACATTTTTATAAAAGAAGTAGGGATTCCTGGATGAAACGCCAATTTTTTGTTGGACTAAAGGCCATAAAAAGCTATTTTGAATCAATAATTCATCAGTCCATTATTAGTGCTGAGTCTTCTACTTGGTTGATTTTATTTTATTTTATTTATCAATGCAGTATATAGAGTTTGTATTAAGAAAAATTTAAAAAATATCTATAAAATAAAGATTTTTTAACGAAGAGTTTTTGAAAAATTAATTTTGTTTATGTTCACACTTATCTTTTTCAAAATATTAGGTACTTAATAATTTAGTAGGTATATTTGAGGAGGTGATTTCCAAAACCAGCTTTCGGGAAAAAATTGGAAAATGAGATTGGTATGCATATGCATGTCATTTTTTAAATCTTTTTAACGCGCGTCTGATTCAGTAAAAATAATCGCCTTAACAGGTCAGAGACGTAGTAACTCAATGTCAAAGAACGACTTAATTTCCAAAACAGCCTATTGAACACCAAAATGTCTTTTCCAAAATAGCCTTTACAGAAGACTTGGTGTTCAAATAGGCAGTTTTGGAAATGAAGTCTTTTTCTTGCAAGTATAATTGAATAATGTCTTTTCCAAAAACAGATATACTGAATTTTAACTAATTTTTTTCTATATAAGTAAGGACTTAATTAATATTTATTTTGAAAACTTAAATTGTATTAAAATTTCATGAAGAATAAATTTGAATTATGAGCTACAGGTTTTTGGCATTTTACTCAAAACTACCTCCCAGTCAGATAGCTGGTTTTGGGAATCACCTCATTAGTTTTCAAAACAAATCCTTTTGGTCAAAAAACCGGATACTAAAATGCCGAAAACCACTTTTTTCTAAGAAAAACCTTGTTTTTTCCTTACGTGACTGGACTTTTAAATTTCTTAATGAATTACAGGATTAACTCTCCTATTTAAATTTTGAAATAGGTATTCAGCATCTTATCAGCCCATACGATAAGACCGATACTAAGATGGTGGCATGCACCTCGCGTCTATGAATGGACGTGGTTTTCATTATTTTTAATTTTAATCGCCTTTAATGGATTACTAAACCATGGAAATCCAGTTTCCGAAGGAACAGTGTTTTGTTCCTAAACTAAGTGAAGACTTTTTGAAAACAACTAATAGACAGTTTTAGTAATTCAAAAAATAATTCAGCTTGCAGAGCGAAGAAAAGATGAAAGTTAAAAAATCTCTTTTTTCTCTGAAAAACTACGAATTTAGTTCTTGAGGCGCGAGCAGTGTGTGGATCAGACCTTTAGATTCGTAAAAGTTCACAAGAATTCATTGTACGCGAACACATCTAGTATTTTGAAGTTTCGATGCAAGTAAGAGACGGATATATTGTAGTTGTAGTTTTTCTTACACCCTCTCTAGAAATAGAGCGGAGAAAAAGTATTGTTTCTCTCGGTTCAACACAGTGGTCAGAGCTGTCGTTTTTAGAACATCATTGCACATTTCCAATTTTTATTAGTTGGCATTTTCAAAGTAATACAAAATATATAACAATTTAAATTGAAATTGAAAATACCTACTGAAAGCAAAAACATATATAATTTTATATTATACAAGAAACATCACACTTTCATTTTAGGTGAGAGACTATCTTTATGTCGTTTTCGTGATTTGCATGAATATAAAATAAAATTTAACTTATTAATTGAACTACAGTGAAGCTGTCTAATATTCACAATTGTCAAGCTTATAGATTGTCAGATATTAGAACTTAAACACCGTAATTCCTGGCACAAAAAGTGAGCCCTTCTAATAGTAGTGCATTTTATGTTCGTTTTGCCTGCATATTATTTTACTCGTGCAGTTTACCGTCTCCAATTAAAATGCACGAGGGAGAGTTAAAATAAACCCAGAGTCTAATGCAAGCCAGCTTATTGTACGTCTGCAGGCAAACAGAGAGAACCAAACTTTGGTTGCTGGTCTGTTTTGTATAATCCGTGCCGTTTTATTGTTTCTACAAAAAGCACTTGTCTCACCAAAAAGAAAACGGAGCGAATGGTACTATAGTGCACAGACGACAGCTGTGTTTCGGTGTGGTGTGGTTTTTGCTTTCTGCTATCGGCTATATTTTCTTTTTGTTAAAGAAAGTACTTATATACTGTGTGTTTGCAAAATAAAATTTAATTTAATAGTTACTAGAAAACAAAAATATTTCAATTAAGCAATGTCTAGTTCTATAGACACGATTGGCATTAAATTACAAACGCTAGAAGAACGATTGCAAGCCGAAAATGATTCACGTATGGTATTTCCACCACAAATGTCTGCCCCTCCTCGACAGGCACTTCCAACCCGCCCGCAACATTGTAAGAAATAAAGAAAACTATAAACTTTTAATTTTTTTTTTCTTATTTATTTATTTTGGATCTAATGAAGTGCATAATTGGTTGCAAAACGTTCCGATTTATCCTCTACTTGCAAACATTACCTATTTTTAGTTTACCTAGTAATAATTATTCC
This sequence comes from Platycheirus albimanus, assembly GCA_916050605.2. Taxonomy (NCBI): domain Eukaryota; kingdom Metazoa; phylum Arthropoda; class Insecta; order Diptera; family Syrphidae; genus Platycheirus; species Platycheirus albimanus. The sequence goes on along the minus strand of OU696696.1, from coordinate 294,539,628 downwards.
TCCGCCTATGTATATTAATGTTTCTTTGAATTGGTCTGTTTTAGTGGAAACGACACCCGTTCGTCCTAGGAAATCCCTGAATTTACCAGTTGTGGCCCAACATCCCGCCGCCGAAACAGAAACTGATAAAAAACTGAAAAAGATTATGAAACAGACTGGCATCCTCACAATTAACAATCTGTCCTACAAAACAGACATCCAAGATCTGAAGCATCTGGGTGATTTGGGCAATGGTACGAGTGGTCATGTGGTAAAGATGCAACACATTCCTAGTGGAACAGTGATTGCAGTCAAACAAATGCGACGCACAGGCAACACCGAGGAGAACAAGCGTATACTTATGGACTTGGATGTGGTCCTTAAGTCACACGATTGCCAATACATTGTTCAGTGCCTGGGATGTTTTGTTCGTGATCCGGATGTTTGGATTTGTATGGAATTAATGGCAATGTGTTTTGATAAGCTATTAAAATTATCAAAGAAACCCGTTCCCGAAAAGATTCTCGGTAAAGTCACAGTTGCGGTAAGCCAAAATGTTTATTTTGTTCAGTTTTTTGTAAATTAATTTTAATTTTTTTTTGTAATTTTTAGACTGTGAAAGCACTTTCTTATCTCAAAGAGAAACATGGTGTCATACATAGAGATGTTAAACCTTCAAATATTCTCATAGACGAGAGGGGAAACATAAAACTTTGTGATTTTGGCATAAGTGGTCGATTGGTTGACTCGAAAGCGAATACAAGGTCAGCGGGTTGTGCAGCGTACATGGCAGTAAGTATTGTTGATATAGTTTTGATTGCAGTTGAATAGAGTTCGGCTGGGGTCTTAAGTAGGTTTGTTATTTTTTTGGGTACTTTAATTTTTGCTTACAACTTTTTTATTTGTCAATTGGCTGGCAGTAATCTTTCAACAGATAGGTACAAAACATCGAAGAAAGTGAAACTGGTCAGTTTTCTATGCTAACGTTGGTTTCTTAAACAGACACCTGCCTTATATGAGTTAGGTCATTATTAGTTCGTTAGCTTTTGAGATGACCCTTTAAAATATTTCCTGGTTTTACATCCTTTTGTTGATTGTAAAACAAAAACATTCACCTTTTTATACCTTAGGACTGACAAATGTGTTTGGGCGATTCCTTTGCCAAGGAGAGATTTTCACTATATACCTATTCTCTATTACAATAAAAATCCTTGTTGTATTGAAAATGTCAAAAATTGAGGGGTGCATGTCGTTTTACTCTTTCGCTTCAGTCATCATTGGTCATATGGTAAAGATGCAACTTAGCAGAATTTTCAGCAAAACCATCTTATCTTTTTTTCCTGCCATATCGCAGCAAACCACAAGGTATGCGATATTCTCCTTGCAGTTCAGCTTTCCATTGCATTAATGACTACTGAGGGATATTTAAGAATCAGGAGTCCCTTTTTGTTTCTTTTGCTTAACATAAAGCTTTCAATCCTAGTTCTGTCTGATAAAACTTGTGTAAGATTCTTCTTGCGTAGTTCAATGAGACACAGATATCAATTTAAGAAGTAACTCTGAAGCTCAAATTAAAAAAGACCTTGACAATTATGTCTTTTCTTAATAAATAAGGACACATGGTGCCTCCGCGTCAATACTAAAAAAGCCCCAAAGACGACGCTTCATTGTCGTTAGAAACCTCTTAAGTCTCCTAAATATTATTTGATTTTTTACTTTCTTACTTACTTATGATGGCTCCACTAGAGCGTGGTGCTCCTAGGCCTTGCTAAGTATACCCCTCCAGCCTGCTCGATCTCTAGCCTGCCGTCTCCAATTTTGCTCTCCAAGTTGTCGGAGGTCTCCCTCTTCCTGGTCGCTCCATCGAAGATGAGGTCTACCTTGGCTTTTGACTCTCTCTGGTTTGGCTTTAAAGACTTTACGAGCTGGAGCGTCGATCTCCATTCGCTCTACATGGCCCAGCTATCTTAGTCTTTGGATTCGAATTTTTCTGGCTAGGCTTATGTCGCTGTACAGCTCGTACAGTTCGTTGTTATATCTTCTTCTCCAAACGTTGTTTTTGCGATTTACGCAGACAGGACCATAGATCGTACGCAGAACTTTTCTCTCGGAGACTCCAAGTGAATTTTCATCCGATTGGGAGAGGGTCCATGCTTCCGCACCATATAGCAGGACCGGGATGATGAGTGTTCTATACAGTGTCTCCTTGGTTCTTCTCGAAAGGGCTTTACTCCTCAATTGCTTACTCAGCCCAAAGAAACAGCGATTAGCAAGAGCTTGTCTGCGTCTGATATCAGCGCTGATGTTGTTGCCTGTGTTTGCAGCAGTGCCCAGGTAGAAAAATTCGCTGACTACCTCGAAGTTATACCTAACAATGGTCACGATCTGAACAAGTCGGTGGTGGGATTGAGCTTTTGTTGATGAAAGCATATACTTCGTCTTGTCCTCGTTTATTTTCAGTCCCATTCTAGTTGCTGATGACTCCATAGTATTGAAGGCACCGGTTACTTCTCGCTTTGTTCACGTCAATGTCGTCCGCAAAACCAAAGTAATTCGATTTATTAAAGATGCTGCCCGATGTGCTGACATGGGTGTTCCGTATAACATTTCCAAGAACAATGTTAAAACAGCTACATGACAGTGCGTCACCTTTTCTTAGCCCCGAATCTTTCAGTAGGTTTCAACGTCATCCTGATAAGGCTTATCAGTTTACAGGGATTCTACCTGGCACGATACAATTCAACTCTTATTAACACTGTCGTACGCTGCTTTAAAATCGAGGAAAAGGTGGTGGGTATCGAATATCGATGTTATTTTCCTGGGTTTTCTCCAGGATCTGGCGTAATGTGATAATTTGGTCGGTCGGAGATTTTCCAGGTCCGAAACCGCATTGGTAAGGACCTATTATTTGGACAGAATCATATATGCGATGTTTAAAAGATTATGCCTCTATAGTTGGCAAGACCAGGCGGCATCCTTTTTTGTGAATAGGGCAGATGGTACTGAGATTCCACTCATCGGGGATAATTTCCTCCGACCATATTATACAGATGAGTTGGTGTATGCTCCTGACCAGGTCATCTCCAGCGTGTTAGACAATCGCATCCAGCTGCTTTATTCATTTTTAATCTGGTGGTGGCTACTTTGATTTCATTATAGTCAGGCGGGTGTATCTAATGGTCGTCATGTAGATTAACTGGTAGAAGTTGGTGTTGGGCGGGATCTTGGCTGTCATCACCATTTAACAACTGGTTAAAGTAGTCTCCCCAGATGGCGTACATGGCCTGCGTTTCCACTATGGTATTTCCATCCTGATCTTTGCAGGGCGGCTTATGAAACCTGATGTAGACTGTTTCACTCTTCTGTAGAAGTGTCGCACCGCAAAAACATCTCTGCATCTCGTCGACTTCGCGGTGCTGGTGTTCGAAATCTCACACATCATCGCTATAACTGGCCCCTTAGAGGCCAGTTATAGCGATACGGAAAACAAAACCGAAAAAATTTTCAAATAGAGAATTTAGTATGTTATGGTTCAATTTAAAACACAAATGCTAAACTGATCGATGGCAATCAACTCAGAGAATTTATTTTGGAAATCAAAATTTGAATTGAACTTGTACTTTTTGTTAAAAACGAAATTTGTTATTTCTCTTTTATACGTATAACAGGAAAATAAATAAATACATTTTTAACAAAAAGTATTTGTTCAATTAAAATTTTTAAGAACAAAAAACATTCTCTGAATTTATTGCCATCGATCAGTGTAGCATTTGTCTTAAGAATCGAATCAGAACATACAAAATTTTCCATCTGAAAATTTTTTCGGTTTGGTTTTCCGTATTGCTATAACTGCGTTTTTACTGATCGGGCCGATGCAATTCAAATCCATTAATGTTCAGGTTGAAAACATTGACTAATCTACACCGTTTAACAGTCAGCAGAATTGTCATTTAATGGTTTAACGTTTTTACGTTCTTTCTGTTCCTTTCCGTTGTCTGAAAGGTCTTCTCATTTTTGTTCTTATTTCTTTGTATAAAGTTAAAACTGATAGGCCTTGTTCATGTTCATCATGCCTGTGGTCATCCAATTTAAACAGGGTGAAGTGTGAGGATATATTGATTAGCCTTCGGTAAAGTTAATCAAGGAAGCCGTGTTATATGACTGACGATCTAACTTACGAAAATCGCAAAGAACAATCTTTAGGTTTTGTTTCATTCTAAGGTCGTTTGCTCGAGATATTTTGGATTTTAATGCGGATGTTTCAAGGCAATAGTTTTGTCTGTACTAGGGAAAGTTACTTCGATGCAAACACACACTTAGTTTTCCTCTTTGGACAAAAAGATGGATTTGATCTTCATTCAGCAGCCCGGTCTTCTTACTAGAACTGCAAAGTCCCTTATGGCCTGAAGTCAAATTATATCGAAGAAGCTCACTGAAGTATCTACCATGTAGACTTTTGATACCTCCTTTAGTACAGCTTCTTGAACTCAATCAGCATCTTGTCCCTTTTATATTTATAAAACTGTGTTGACGCAGTCCTAACTCATTTGCTTTAAACTTCGTACTCCAAACCAAGTTGTTAGCTATAAGAACCTCAATTTAATATAACCTTGGCCCTTGGGGAAATTTCGTGGCAATTCCAGTTTTATTTGTCGTTTATGTTCTTTTGTTAGCAACAGAGTAGAAACCTGAATTTTCTCGAAAACGAAATGAAACATTGTACAAAAAGTTAATTTTAATTTTTTAGAATATCTTTTTGTTCTGTGGTACAGGCTACTACTGGTCGACGATAATAATCCGAACAGCAAATTGACTCGCTGAACTCTCAGCTATATAACTATAAAATCAGCAAAGCAGAAGAATGTCCCTAATCAATTTTTAATTTAATCTTATTTTCTAGCCCGAACGAATAGACCCGAAAAAGCCAAAATACGATATTCGAGCCGACGTATGGTCCCTTGGCATAACTCTGGTCGAACTAGCAACAGCGCGATCCCCTTATGAAGGTTGTAATACTGACTTTGAAGTGCTTACAAAAGTATTGGATTCCGACCCGCCCAGTCTTCCACGAGATAAATGCTTTAGTCCAGAGTTTCGTGATTTTGTAACAAAATGGTAAACTCAAAAAATATACATTAAATAATTTCTTTATATTTATTATAATCTTTTATTAAAGCTTAACAAAAAATCATCAAGAAAGGCCAAAATACCCAGAACTCTTGGAGCAACCGTTTATTAAAGCTTATGAGATAGATTTTGTTGATATACCATTCTGGTTTAGATCGCTTGTTGAGACTGCTGGAATCAGAACACACCATAGGTAAGCTATTTTATGTCTTGAACTGAAGATTTTAGTTATCTATTGCTATGTATCTTTTAAGTTGCGATATCAGTATAAGTAAAAGGTGAGAGGACCGCTCGTGTCATAATTTGTTTTAATTTTTCTTTTTTTTTTTTTTAATAATTGTTTAGGTTTGCTGCATGTCAAACAAAATTTATTGATTGAAAAAAAAAACTTTGTTTTTGTAACCGTTTTTCTATTTTTTTTATATTTTTTATTTTTGAGTCTCTCTTCCTGGCAGTGTTAAAATTGTTTACACATTTATTTTTTTTTTAAAGTAAAATTTGCAAAATTAATATGATTGAATATGAAACTAATAATAATTTGATATCCATTGATTACTATTGAACTAGTCTTGTTTTTTTGTTCTTTACTACTGACTGATTTTTTAATTTATTTGTAGGTTACTTAATTCCTAATCTTTTGTCCCCCCAGTAAGTATATTTGATTTAATTTTTGTTTGTAAACTATTTTTAACTTATTTTATTTAAATTATGTACTTTGGTTGTTTTTTTTTTTATTGTTATCGTTTGATTTTGTTTTATTTTTGTTGCTAACACCCTTATCCCAATAACTTCATTGACAGTGCATGTATCTCAAAAAATTATGATCTGGTTTAAATGTACATGTTTTTTTTTATTCATATTTTGTGTGTTAATGTAATGAATGTTTAAACAATATTTATAAACACAAACGCGATGAATTAATTAATTTGTATCATTCACGCACTCAACAAAACAAAGCCTACAATATTGAAAAGCTGAAAAAGGTTCTTAGATCCTGCCCAAAGGATGCCCTCAAGGTTATCCCGAATCTTCTACCACTTGACGTTTAATTAATTTTTTGGTACCCTGTTGTGGCAATCAGACTTAGGTAAGGTTAGGTTAAGGTGGCCTGTCCATTGTGCTACCACATATGAAAGTGAGGCAATACCTTCCTAATTTAAAAACCACTTTTAATAGAGCGATGGAGACAGATCATTAAAATCGATATAGAAAAATTCTCCTAAATGCATCTTTCATCATGAACAAAGAAGGTGATTTATTACTCTTCTGCATATAAGACAGTGTACAGCTATGACACCGAATAAAGAGCTATGGTGAGATCTGCCAAGAGATAACAAAAATTTGGTGCGTTTCGAATCCAGATCTGTTTTGTCGCCAGACAAGTGGTTAAGTTTTGTTCATCTTAGATTTGTTTTGTTATTGGCATCCTGTTTTAGCGTGAGTTTACATGTAGCGATGAATATACCAATATTCATCCTGTTGGGTGAAATTGGTGCAGTAGTCCCATTTCTGGCGAGCTCTTCGCCCTTGCGAGTGGCATCTATTGCAAACTGGGGGAATATAGAAAAAATGCTCCCAGGCTGGGTCTCGAATCCACAACTCCAGGTTAACAAAAAAGCTACATCCGATGTGACAATGCCATTTGTAAAAGACTACTTTCTTTTACTTTATATCAAAATCTATTACCAAGAGGAAAACACATTTTTTTCAAATCTGTGAAGAGGAAGCCTGTCTAAATAAAATCCGAATTGCTAGAGGACTACTGCCTAATTTCCAAAGCGATTTTTTTGTAGTCTTGTGAAGCAAAACTGAATAATAGAATAAAACTTGGATTTTTCTTGTATTTTGATATCGAGTGATCGGTTGGCGTAGTGGTTAGTGTGTCGGACTGCCACGCAGAAGGTTCTGGTTCCGATCCCTGATTCCACCTAAATTCTTTTTCAGGGTACTGCCTCTTGCGAAGAAGTGAAAAATCTTCCAAGATTTAATCATGTTATGGAAAGTGCTTCTATGTTAGCCGTTCAGATTCGGCGGTAAAATGTAGGTCCCTTATATTCCTGCAGAATATCAACGCACACACAGGAATGGTTGAGAGTATAAGTCACAGACCCCGGCCCCGCTTGGAGCTGCTGTGCCAAGTATTTATTTAATTAAAATAGACATTTAATCCGTCTTATGGAATGTATAAAAAAGAACAAACATTTCGTTGATCTTGAATTTGGAACACCATCGCCTTATCTGGAGACCAAGGATTGATCAAAACTAAAAGCTATCATGAAAATGAGTTTGTTTAAAATATCGATTTCAAAAATGGTATTTAGCAAAAACAAAACCACCCAACAACAACAACAAAAGGTTATAAATTATAATACACGCACAATACTCATGCCCGCCGCTCAGCAATCTAACACTCAAAAAGCTTTAGAGTCACCATCTTCTATTAACATGGTTTTAAAATAAAAATATATTTCGTACCTCACTTTCTTAATTGTTTTTGTTTGAACATTGCAGCAAAGCAATTCATGCAATGCTTCATTTAATATTTTATTTTCTGTACACAAATTTGTGCGAAACAGCTTTTGAATTGTTTTAAAAAATTCTGATAGCTCGTTAACCTCGTCGTATATCTTACGACATGTTTAACAAAGTTGCATGCTAATAAATTGTAAGTCATTGTTTATTATTGTATTGCTTTTAATAGCGCTTTATATAGTTCTGGTGTGGATTGAGAGAGCGGTTACCTCCTCGTTCAAAGTCGGCTGTTGTGGCTGGTTTGTAACTCCGAAAGTATGCACAATTAATAATTTGGACATTTTTGAAGATACAACAACGCCCTGAATGAAAAACTCAGTGTTCAAAGATTATAAGATTTTTAAATTGTCTGATTTCAAGACCCCAAAAAATTGAGTATGCCTATCCCGATTTTAATAAATTTAGCGGAAATCCGTTTGCTGAAACACATTTTTTTAAATTTGTTTAAGGGGCCAGTTATAGCGATACGGAAAACCAAACCGAAAAAAGGGAAAATTTAGTAGGTTATGGTTCGATTTAGAACACAAATGTTACACTGATCGATGGCAACCAACTCAGATAATTTATTTTGCAAATAAAAATTTGAATTGAACTTGTACTTTTTGTTAAAAATGTATTTAATCATTTTTCTGTTATACGTATAAAAGAAAAATAAAAAAAATACATTTTTAACAAAAAGTAATTGGTCAATTAAAATTACTATGAACAAAAAACATACTCTGCATTGATTGCCATCGATCGAATCAAAACATACAAAATTTTCCATTTGAAAATTTTTTCGGTTTGGTTTGCCGTATCGCTATAACTGGCCCCTAATTCGTATCAGAACAAAAGTTTAAGATTTTATTTTAACAAACAGATTTATCGGTTTAAAATTTAATTTGTTGACGTGAGAACGTCTAATAAATCGGAATATATGGGCAGCACGCACGAAAAAGTGTCACAGTCACGTTATACATCTGCTTTGATAGCCTAGAAAGTCGATCAAGTGAGAGGGGAGGGTGTTGGGTGGTTGGTGATTGTAAGCGGTGGTGGGTGTGGGTGGTGGGGGGGGGGGGTTAGTGTCGGGAAGAAGAAAAATTGTCAAAAATGGTGGGTTGTTGGTTCTAGTTGTTATGTGGTTGGTGGAGGCAAAAATTGTCAAAAATAATGGGTGGTTCGTTGGTGGCTGTAGGTGAAATGGGTGTTTGGTGTTGGGGAGGATTTAGTATGGTTTGGGGGGCGATGAAAAAATTGTCGAAAATGGTGGGTGAGTGGAAGGTGGTTGTAGATGGGGTGGGTGGTTGGTGGTTAAAGAGATACAACCTACACATACACTGTTTTGTGAACTGGTTATCACGTAAAATTATCGTCCGTAAACCGACTTTACAGACAACCAAGTTTTTTTTATTTAAAACTAAACTAAACAATCGTACGTGTTTCGTAAAAAATAACTCCAAAACGAGACAAACTTCTGAAGCGACTCGACTCAATTGGTTTTCGTTTTCGTTTTGGCTTAGAAATAACATAAAATTACGAAAAATGGAGTTTAAAGCTTTTTTTATACCCTTCTGTTCTGGGTATATTGTACTTGTGTGGAGTTTGTAACATGGAGAAATAATACCGTTAGGTATAGAAAACTATATGTATACATATACATACTATATTCTGACTCAGAATCAAAAGCCTAGTCGATTTTGCGATGTCCGTTTGTCCGTCTGTATGTATACTCTCTAACGGTTGCAATTTGGTATATATAATCTTTGGTTCAAGAATAGGCTAAGTTCTTGAACCAGTGAAACAAGCACAACGCTTAAATTTTGCACACGCAAGCTATAGGTAAATCTTCTCTGAATAAAATAAAATATTTCAGTTTGGGTTCAAATTTGTGCGTCTCTTAGTCGAAACTAAGAAGCTTATGTATGAAAAGAAATTTTTTGAATTTCGGGCGTAGTTTACGCCCACTTTTCATGAAAGAATAAACAAAAAAAAGCTGTTTTAAAAATTTAAGGTACCAATATTGAATTTTAACCATTTTTTTTCGTTCGTTATATGAAAAATATATCTCTTAATTTTTTCAATACACCCACTTTCAAGGGCGTTCATTTTATAAAATACATTTACTCGGGTAAGATAGATAAAAAACTACTCGATTAAGCTATAGTTTTACACGTATGCCTAACATTTGACTAACGATCAAAGCTCAGTCAGTGCTTTAAATTATTTTTTACAAACGCCCCTTAAAAGTGGGCGTCTTTTAAGGGGCGTTTCCGTTAAAAGTCGTATTATGCATTAATTTTTTAACTATTTCTAATTATCGGTCGAAGTTTTGAAGTAAGAAGACAAGCATATCGGCTTGTATTCCTTGGTAGGGTAGCAGGTTGTGGTTCAAACATTGTTAAAAACGCCCATAATCGCTATTTCCATTCAAAATCTAATTTTTAAAAATTCAAGTTATATCTTGTTTTGTTCAAATAGAGCTACAAGCTTAAAATTTAATGTCATTACCCCAATAATAATTTGCGAACGCATACACATAAACAAAACTAGGCAATAAGGTATCCAACAGGATGAAAATAAGCTTAACGTGAACACCTGACAATTAAGTCTTAATTTCACGACGAGCTTACTCGCATGCAGAGTCAAATTGGGCTTAGACCAGAGCCCTAAGATCTACCCCTCGGTAGAATCATAGTACCAATTTTATGAAACATGTTGAGGCATGTCCACACTCCTTGGTGAGGGCGAGGTCTATCTAACACTTCTTGCATCCAATAATAAAATCCGTAGATAATATTACCCAATGCCATATGTTTCCGCTGTGGAATAAACCACAACCACCGCGATACTCCCACAAGGGGGCCTACCTCATAGATAGTCTCCCAGGTGACTCGGCCACCTGGGTGGGCACTATCTCCCGTGGTACCAGAATAAAGCTTCCGGTGGAGCTTCGCAACCGTGAGGTCACTTCCAGATGAGCACCATCAATACTCAAGGCCTGGCAGCCTTAGATATGCGCACTCAACCATCCGCCAAGGCAGAAGCAAACAGCCAAATACGCATACCCAGCCTTCCTCTCTTAGCCGCATACAAGTTTTACCTTGCATTCGTTTCCAGTAAGGAATCAATACTTCAAGGAAAGGAAATATAGCTGTAGATACTCACTCCTATTTCAGTTACAATAATTTCCCTGCCATTCATATTGTTCCCGGGTTGCCACGTGGAGGCGGAGGATAAACACATCTATCCCCCTCAAGTTCCAACTTCAATCTCAACGACATTCATGATTGGATTGAAGCCAGCTTACAAAATATCGTCAATGCTAAGCCCGGCAGGGACCCTAAAGACTAAGAGGTGCCGCGGCCTCTACTCTCCAAGGATCTGCCGAACAGAAGGAGTATCGCGTTCTCTATTTGCTGCCTTGGCTAAGCGTTCAAAACATTTAAGAGGGTATAGTTCAACCCCCAAGGTATCTAACAGTTCGATGCAAACGTACAGTAGCTCTCGCTTATTTTTTTTTTTTACTAAATTTAAGTTTTTAAGTCTATCTTATCGATTCCTCATGCCTAAACCGTTCGAAGTGTTTGCCTCTTGAATTTTTCCTGCAATTTGCATGGATCGGCCCTTTCTTCACGCACCTATGTACAGTACATGGGCTCGAAGAGGCAAATGAGACAGTTATTTGCCAAATGAGTGCAATACAGAGAACAAAAACCTCCTTTCCCTTAGTTGTGGGCATCAATAAATTGTACCTACGTGCGAGCCAGCGGTTTTTTTCTTATAATATCTTGTTCTCAGAACAGAAACGAGGACAATGTTAATTGAAATGTATATTTATTTAGCACTTGAATTGCCTTCATTGTTGGGGAATAAACCCAGACTGTTCTGGAATTTCCGGTTCCAACCCTGCCATATCAGTTTTATATAACCTGTGTGCTTACTTCAAACTGCAGTGCGGTTAGACTCGATTCTACAATACACGACACTTTGCATATTCACTGTGTGTACGAAGGGTGCGGCTCTAAATATAAGCAATTTGTTTTTGGGATATTTGGGGTTTTTCGTTTGCTTTTGGAGCATATCAATTCCTCGTATAACTAAACTTCGTACACACAGCGAAAACCTTTTTTTATCAGAAACTCAATTTAATTGAATGTTTAAAATAAAAAGCTGATTAAAAGTAGGTACAACCTAATATTTTATGCATTGTTGTCAATGTTTTTATCTATCTAAACTAACGAGTTTTATTATTATTTTTATAAGAAAAGAACAATAACAATAATGACAATTTCAATTTCAGAATTTTGGTTCCAAGTAACTCGGCAGCAATAACAACAACAACAACAGATTCCAGCTCAGAAACACTCCATTCAAAAACACAATTTTCTAAACCCGTGAAAATAACTCAAATACCAAGCTTTCAGCACTACTTGACAACAACAACAACAATAACACCAACAACAATAACAACAACAACAACAACAAATTCAGCAAATACAACAACAATAAGACCATGTAATTTTTCTCAGTACAATAACCATCAGGAAATGCGATCACAACAATCATCATCTATACCTCAAGCCATATCTACTACCAATACAACAAATATCTCTCAATTATCCAATATCGAAGATAATATTGCTAGCGATATGAGTAAATTCTATAGAAAGTCACCGTTTATGCAGAAAAAACTAGGATCTAATCAAAAATATGGTGAAAGTCCTCGAAAAGAATCAATGTTTAGTAGTATTGGTATGTTTTATTTTTTATTTAATTAATCATTTAATTAATTTGGTAATAAATAATTGCAGGTCAATCTATTATGCGTAATTTAACAACATCTCCATTTAGTCAAAAGCGAAATCCAATTCAACCAAACCACCACCACAACATTGATTCTACAACTTGGAAAATGGCAAATTCCCATGAGCCTACTATATTCGACAGAACTGATAGTTATAGTTCCGAACTGACGCAGCATTCGCCAGCGATGTTACGCAAGAGGTTTGATATGCCTTTAAGTTCTTCAATTAACAAACCCGAAGTTCAGTCTTTTCAATGCCCTACTCAAAGACAGGGCAATCAAAGTCCAATTGGTAGGTTTTTCTCTTTTCTAATAATTAATCCACATAAATAATGTTTTCCTATTATAGTTCTTCAGAGGTTTTATCATCAACAAAATCAATATCGTGAAAAAGAACGTTATAACTCCGATGGAGTTACAAACCCATTTTTAAATAGTTATCTTCCAACCTATCAAACATCTCATATTCCTATTTCTACGAACCATCAGTCAACTTCTTCAGCATCAACTCAATCATCAAAATCTAGCTCGTCACACAAAGATGGTAATGGTTATACTTCGTTAACCAATCAATATTTACCTATCAATAGTCTAAGGACGGGCAGAGAGCCGCCTTCGCCGACTACTGATTGTTCGAATCTGCCTTCTTCGAGCTTTTATGAGAGTCCAAGTAGTGAGGCTGTGAAATCGAATAAATTATATGGAAGCTATGCGACTAATCGACATATCGATCTAGCTTCTTCAATATCCCCCGCATTAAAAGAGAACTCCACCAGGGAAGATCATGGTAAGTGTGCTTTAGTTTATTGCTTTTTTTCAACTGCTAGTATTTTCCAATTCATTCTCTTAAATACGTAGCTATTGTTGTTTTAAGTGGCTAGCTTATATTGCGGAGATCTCAGGGAACTTCTTTCTTTTGTTGTCAAAAATTGAAGCTGAGAATTTCAAGACTTAATTGCTCAGTTATGTTTTTGAAATCATGTGTATCACTTAATCTACTGGTCTTTGCGGGTGGAGTTTCCTGAGACGTCCGCAGTATAAATCGTAAAGCCAAAAAAATTATCGTTGTGAACACTTTTACTGGCATTTTTCGGGATTTTATTTACGACTTGCACTCTTACTTTATAAGCTAAGTTTTGTTTCCATTTACATGCACTTCACACAAACCCATTCGCTTCTTAGAAATGCACTCAACTACGGAAAAATTTGTAGTATTAGAAAATTAGCAAGTACTTAAAGAACACTTAAATAAAACTAGGTGTTGGAAGGTGGAAGATTTATTGATTGAGAATTCTGTAGTCATCAAGCTTATTTCTAGAATATCCGAACTGTAGCAGTTTACAATAGCGTCCACTCCAGTCCAGTATGTTTCATTTTACGTTTAAGAAAACTTTCCAATCCGACATCCGAGGTAGGTTGGTAGGTAGAAATGGCGCGGTTTTCTTAAGCTAGGAATTCATGAAAACCAAATTAGCGCTGGAATAATAAACGGGTGTAGAAGGATGTTTTTGGCCGGTGTTCGGTCTGGTTACGGCGATCAATCTGCCAGACGATCGATCACTAGTGTAACCAAACTCCAGATTTTGTGCCAACTAGGCAGGTTGCTGGTTGGTAAGGGTACACTAGGATCGTCAAAGGTTTCGAATAATAAGCTTGTTCGGCTTAGAAACTCTCCAAGAACGTTAGTTTGCCCCTCGATGGCGGGATGTAAAGTTGTCAGGCGGGTCCTCTACCAATCCTTTATGATTTATTAAGGTGAGAAAGGTGAATTTTTCTAGAGGTAATTAGTCGGGATAAACGATTTATTCAGAGCCACTTTGTCGCACCGATGAAGATGAACAAATCTTTGATCCTTTTATCGGATAGTTTCTCAACGTTTCCGTAAAAAGCTTCACCAAGGCACCGCAATCTTATACTTCTCTGTCTCATCTCTAAAAGAGCGGCAGTAGTCGTTGTAGCTAGCTTAGCGGCATGCACGCCTATCGGCAAGTGGCCCATGATGGTACCCAATGTATCAAATTGGTTTTATTACAATGTAATTCGTTTGTTCCAAATTTATTGTTGGCAGGCCACATGCTTCCTATATATATGATGATGCTGTTTAATTAAAGCATTGCTTCGATTTGCCTTCACTGACCCTAGGGGAATGTTAACTTCTACAGCGAGTGAGCTGTGAAGGGCTGATCCTTGCCTGGCCAGCTTACCGGCGCGCTCAGTTATTTGAATGCCACTGTGCCCTGTAACCTAGAACAGCGCAACCTTCAAGTTGGGGCCAAGACCATCCAGCTTATACTGGAATTTTTTAATTAATTTGGAGGAATTGATGCCAAATTGATAGCCTTGATAGCGACCTGACCATCATTAAAACACCGATATTTTGGTTTAGATGCGAGTTTTGGTATAATAATTTACTTGCTTCCCTGATTGCATTTTTTTTTTTTTTTTTTTTTTTTATAATGCACACGCGCTCAAGGGGTTTGTTATAGCCCTTTTAATGATAAGTCACAGCGCGAGCGATAGGAAGTTAGGAAGGAAGGGAAAGGAGGTGTCGATGAACATTGATCTTGAATGTTTGAAGATCAAAATGGCAAGGAAAAATTGTGCCAGGCAATCCATTCCACATTCGTGTTGTACGGCTAAAGAAAGAATCTCTATATTTCACGGTACGTCCGAAATTGGGCTCTAGTGTAAACTGATGAGCGTTCCTAGCAAGACGAGTATTACGGGGGAAATGTTTAAGGGGTGGAACGCAGCTGGCTACCTCGAGTGAGCATTTTTTGTAAAAGAATCTGTAAAATAAGGAAAGACATGAGACATTTCGACGATGTTCGAGTGACGGAAATGTTTCCATAATGCTTCTCTCTCCTATC
The DNA here is from genome assembly GCA_916050605.2 of Platycheirus albimanus. Taxonomy (NCBI): domain Eukaryota; kingdom Metazoa; phylum Arthropoda; class Insecta; order Diptera; family Syrphidae; genus Platycheirus; species Platycheirus albimanus. The sequence goes on along the minus strand of OU696696.1, from coordinate 294,524,337 downwards.
AATTTTAACGCTTTTTTCTGAACTCTGTCGAGCAGGTGAAGAAAAGTTTGAGAAGCACCTGCCCAGAGATGGGAGTTATACTCGAGTTTAGGGCGTATAAACGCTTTGTAAATTGTAGCCAGATCAGAAGGGGTGAAAAACTTCTTGCATCTATTAAGAAAGCCTAAGCATCTTGCAGCATTCTTGGCAATCTCAAGTATATGATCATTCCAACGAAGATTGTCACTAATACACATACCGAGTACTGATAGCTTTTCGGCCTCCTCGATACAAGTACCATTCATGGATAATGGCATAGGGGGTATGTTTAGCTTCAACGACAAAAGACAGCATTGAGTTTTCGACGCATTAAACTCCACACGATTTCTAGTACCCCAATTCACAATGCTGTTTAAATCGGAGTTTAATGAGCTTATCATACGATTTCGTTGTAATAACACGTCCGAAGGCGAAGGCCGTGAATTATCAAACGTATATGAAAAGCTGAGGGTTGAGTCGTCAGCAAAACAATTTAATGGATTAGAAGTCACAGACAAGAGATCATTTATAAAAATGAGAAAGAGAGTCGGAGACAGAACGGAGCCCTGGGGCACACCAGCATTTATTTTGTGGAGATCAGACTTGAAACCGTCTAATACAACTTGTATTGAACGGTCCAGAAGATAGCTTCTAATCCAACGAATAAGAGTATCATCGATACCAAATGCACGCATTTTCGATAAAAGAGCTTCATGCCAAACTCTATCAAATGCCTTTGAAATATCAAGCGCAATAATCTTGCTTTCGCCAAAGCGATGCACAGATTTGTTCCACTGTTCGGTGAGATATGCCATCAGATCACCAGTGGAACGATTGCTGCGAAAGCCGTATTGCCGGTCATTTAAAAGCTCCCGATCTTCGAGATATTTCTTGAGCTGACGATTTATCAGCGTTTCCATGACCTTGGAAAGAAGGGACGTAAGTGCAATTGGTCGGTAAGAGGAGGGGGAGGAGGAGTCACCTTTTTTTGGGACGGGCTGGACAAATGCTGTTTTCCATCTACTAGGAAAGATTCCTGAACGATAGGAGCGGTGGAAAAGCTTACGCAGTGGTTTTGCCAGCGATGAAGAACACTTCTTCAGAAGAATAGGGGGTATTCCATCCGGGCCAGCGGATTTGTGTATATCAAGATCTTGAAGTACTCTTGCTACTGTACGAGTGCGGAAAAATATCTGTCCCATAGAAAAATTAACGTTCTCAAGTACAGGAGGGGCATTGTTGCTTGCAGGCAACGTAGAACTTGCAGCAAAATGAGCTGCGAGCATATTGGCCTTCTCTGAAGAGCTGACAATAGGTTTATCGTCGACGATGAGCGTTGGAACTGATGATGACGTTGAGTTCTTGACGTTTTTTACAAATGACCAGAAGTTTTTACTGCCTTTGGGACATTGCAGAATTTTTTGCCGTAACTTCTGGTCATGTAAAAATTTCGTTTTGTGTATAACGGAGTTGCACGAGTTCCTAACTTGTTTGTGTTTCTTCCGATTTTCCTCAGTTGGGTTGGCTTTGTAGGATCGGAAGCTTACTTCTTTCAACCTGATAGCTTCTTTACACTCTTCGGAAAACCAAGACTTTTCTTTTGGTTTGATACATTTTGTTCTGTGAGGGACAAAAGTTCTCATTCCAAGAAAAATCACTTCTGTAATCATTTCAGCACTGGCATCAATGTCATTATCGAGGAAGCATAATGACCAGTTAAAGTTGCGAAAGAAATTATTCAGACCGTCCCAGTTGGCTTTCTCGTATTGCCAAACGGTCCTAGTGGGAATTTTTTCTTTAACTGGATGGTTGGAGATCGAGAAATTAGCTGAAATGACACAATGGTCCGAGGTGCCAAATGGAGAAGTTACTTTAATAGTATATTTATCAGGATGGGAAGTAAGGAACAAGTCAAGAGTATGGGCGGAATGCCCATCAACATCCGGTATACGAGTAGGCTCATCGACGAGCTGGGTAAGATGGTTATACTCAGCAAAGATCTCGGTATACCTTCCTTCGAGTGTTGTCTGGCCAGAATATCGGAGCCAACTTGAATTGTGTACATTGAAGTCGCCCGTAATCACGACTTCAGTGTGAGGACAATGGGAAACAATTCGGGAAATTGAATCTGACAAAACATCTAACTCATCACAAGTAGACATGCTGTCAAGATTCGGACTCCTGTAAAGAAAACAGTAATGAATGATATGCTTGCGGACAGTGAATTTGAGCCACAGGAAATTAAAGTTCGTATTAGAACAATGCCCATATTGGGGAAGGCTCTGGCAAGCAATATCATTCCTAACATAAACGACAAGACCATGGTGGGAAAAAAGTAATGGCACCAAGTTATATCCAAACAAACAAAATTCTGATAAATCAGTATTCTGTCCAACCTGGGTTTCACTTAATGCCAAAACAGCTGGCCTGTATTGCACAGTATGGGCGTACACAGAAAAGAAATTCTTTCTTAGCCCACGAACATTTGAATATACAACACAAAAATCACTTACCATTTTGAAAAACTAAACACAAAAGATTCAACTTTGACGAAACTAATTTCAGCCGTGCAGTATAGGCCCATATTAATTCCAATTATAAACAAACTGTCCTAGGTGTTATGCCCATAAAACAATTTGCAAACGGGAATTAATATAGACAAAAAACACGAAAGAAAACACATCAAATGCTGCTCACCATCCAATGCAAAACCTCTTGCGATAAGCCTCACAAGAGGCTTGCATTGTATAGAAAGCAACAGTTATGGGTGGCGCGGGTGGAGAGGATGGGTATTGTTGGATGCTGTGCTGCGTATGAGCGAGGTTTGGTGTATTTTTTTCTTCTTTTAATTTTTCACTGGATTATTCTATTTTTTTTTTTTCTAGTTTTGGGTAACGGAAAGGGCTGAATTTAATATCTCATTTTAATTTAATTGCACTATGTATTGTAATTGTAAGTGGTATATGAATTCGGTTTTGGTTTTTTTTTTTTTTTTTTTTTTTTTTTGATTATTTTGGGTAGGTAACACACGCGCACAGAAGCAACGCGACCGCACACGACGAGTACTTGATCGACACTGAAGATGATAGCGAAATCAAAGAGCCACAGAACGATTTGCACACTTAAAGCGTCTCTGAAAAGATACCAGCACCAAATCCGCACTCCAACTTCGAGCCATCTGCAAATCTCGAAAACTCTCGCCACATCTTCGTTTTGCCAGTCTGTTCTGGAAGGAAAATCTACTTTCAAACCCTTACAGAGCCAAAGAATTAGATTGCAGTAGTCGGTTGAGTACGGAGATAAAGCGGCAGGTAGAAGCCCCGAAAAATTGTTACGACCAGACCATATTAAAGTCTTTCAGTCCATTAAACGGGATCCTTTACTTACTTACTTAAGGTGGCGAAGGTACAGTCCGTTGTGGACCACGACCTCAACCAACAATCCCCGCCAGCTAGGCCGGTCCCTAGCCAGTGGCCTCCATTTGTGCACACCAAGTTGGTTGAGGTTGTTTTCCACTTGATCGCGCCACCTTAGATGGGGTCTTCCAGAACCGCGTCGGCCCTCCGGATTGGAATTGAAGACACGTCGGGCTGGTGCATTTTCATCCATACGCTCAGCATGACCCAGCCATCTAAACCGCTGTATTTTCAGCTTCTTTACCAGGTCAATGTCGCTGCATAGCCCGTAGTTCGTAATTGAATCTTCTGCTCCATACTCCATTAATACATCCAGGACCGAATATCACCCTAAGAATCTTCAAAGCACCCCAGCCTGTATTCATCCGATTATGTCAGAGTCCACGCTTCTTCCCCAAACATCAGTACTGGGCTTATTAGGGTTTAGTACAGTGTCTCCTTGGTCCTTTGAGAGAGGGCTTTGCTACTAAAATGCATTCTAAGCCCGAAGAAACGGATTGGCAAGAGCGATTCGTCCTCTGAAGCACCCAGCCAACGGGATCCTTTAGGCTGCTCTAACTACATGACCCAAGTATTGAATGTGAAGATCGAGCGGTAGAAGGTTCAGGATAGCGTTAAGAGCATCCATTGAGCAGGACCTAAGAGCCCCTCTGACACCAATCCTAGTCATACTTTAAACCGTTTTAAACTTGTCAAAGTTATAGGCTTTTCTGAGTGTTCGCAACCAGACAGTTGAGCCATAAGTGAGTGAGTATTGGTCGTACCACGTTCACCTTTTATTAACCCGTCTTTCAATGTTCATTTTCCATTTTTCTATTTTCCACCAAGAAATACTCCCAAATATTTGGCACGGTCGGATAACGATACCGCTTGTCCATTGAGACTAAGTGTAGAGTGAAGCTTGGTATTTTATATTTTGTTGTTAAGGGCATAAGTTTCCGTTTTAAATTGTACTTTTCGAAACTAACCTCTATTATTTCTTGTTAACGAAGCAAGGTCTCGAACAAGTTGCATTTTTGTAGTCCCGAAATTGGATTGACGTTGTGGATTTACTTGGCTCTTAAAATTAAACATGTGCGTTGCACGCAGTTTCTGATAATTTAGTTAGAAAAAGTATGTTAGACTTCTTTTTTAGACGATTTGCGAAAAACATGAAAGGTCCTTATGCAAGGCTAAAAAAAAATATCGAAGTTCACTTCTAGCGAATTACAAAAAAGTGGCAAACGGTATGATAATCTTACTTACTTACTTAAGGTGGCGCAGACGATCCATTGTGGACCACGGCCTCAACCAACATTTCTCGCCAGCTAGGCCGGTCCCTAGCCAGTGGCCTCCAGTTGCGCACACCAAGTTGGTTGAGGTCGTTTACCACTTGATCGCGCCACCTTAGATGGGGTCTTCCAGAACTGCGTCGGCCCTCCGGGTTGGAATTGAAGACTCGTCGGGCAGGAGCGTTTTCGTCCATACGCTCCACATGGCCCAGCCATCTAAGCCGCTGAATTTTCAGCTTCTTAACCAAGTCAATGTCGCTGTATAGCCCGTACAGTTCGTCATTGAATCTTCTCCTCCATACTCCATTGATACATACAGGCCCGAATATCACCCGAAGAATCTTCTCTCAAAGCACCCCAGCCTGTATTCATCCGATTGTGTCAGTGTCCACGCTTCTGCCCCATACAGCAGGACTGGGATGATAAGGGTCTTGTATAGTGTCTCCTTGGTCCTTTGAGAGAGGGCTTTACTACTAAGATGCCTTCTTAGCCCGAAGAAACAGCGATTGGCAAGAGTGATTCTTCGACTGATCTCTTCACTGATGTTGTTCTGAGAGGTTATAGTGGAACCCAAATAGACAAAGTCCTTGACAACCTCAAAGTTATATCTGTCCATTGTGACGTTTTGTCCGAGCCTACGGTGATGATCTACTTCACCCGAGGACAGCATATAGTTTGTTTTATCTTAATTTACAGCCAGACCCATTCGAGCCGCTTCCACTTCAATACTTGCGAATGCTCCACTGACAGCGCGCTTCGTTCTTCCAATAATGTGAATATCATCAGCATAGCCAAGTAATTGAACGGATCTAAAAAAAATCGTACCGCTGGTGTTGACATGCGAGTTGCGTACGATTGCCTCAAGAATGATGTTGAAGAGGTTACATGACAGCGCGTCACCCTGTCGTAAGCCTTTCTCGACATTAAATGAGTCGGTGGTGTTCTTACCAACCTTGAGGGAGCAGCGAGAGTTCTCCATAGTCATCCTGCACAATCGAACGAGTTTGGCAGGGATGCCAAGAAGCGACATGGCTCTGTATAGCTCGTTCCTGTTTACGCTGTCATAGGCGACTTTAAAATCGATAAAGAGGTGGTGAGTATCGATCTGGAATTCTTGGGTCTTTTCCAAAATCTGCCGAAGTGTGAAAATTTGGTCGACGGTTGACTTATCGGGTCTGAAACCACACTGATAGGGGCCAATCAGTTCACACAGAATGGCCGACAAGATTTTATAGGCGACATTTAGGAGACTTATACCTCTGTAGTTGGCGCAGCTTAGAGTATCTCCTTTCTTGTGGATAGGGCACACAATGCTGAGGTTCCATTCGTCAGGCATACTTTCATCCGACCAGATTGTACAGATGAGTTGGTGTATGCTCCTCACCAAGTCATCTCCCGCTGCTTTGAAGAGTTCAGCCGTAAGGCCATCAGCTCCAGCAGCCTTGTTGGACTTTAGTTTAGATATTGCTATCCGAACTTCTTCTTGGTCGGGAGGACGGAAATTTTGTTCATCATCATCCAAATCGAATGGATCATTCTGCCTGACAGCGATTAGTTGGTTGTCTTCGCCGTTTAACAGTCTGCAGAAGTGTTCTTTCCAAATTCTCAGCACCGACTGTGTATCTACAACGACATTCCCACCCTCGTCTCTACATGCTTCCGCTCGGGCTTTGTAACCCTTGGACGAATGCTTTACCCTTTGGTAGAACTTTCGAACATTGCTTCTGCCGTAGCATCCCTCAATAGATTCAACCATTCGTTTTTCCAGTTCTCTTTTTTTTCTTCTGAAAAGCCGATGTTCCTCTTTCCTCTTTTGCTGGTACACCGCACGGAAAGCGCTCTTGGCAGCTCTAGTTCTGGCATTCAGAACTGCATGATAGGCTTCGTCTTTGGCCAAGTGTGCGAGCCTGCACTCATCATCAAACCAGGTGTTTCGTTGTGGTCGCCTAATGAAACCCAAAACATCCGTGGCAGCGGTTTTGATGGCCATTTTGCAATGTTGCCACTGGGCCTCTGGGTTTGGCGCAGGCGCCGGGCTTGTCAAGAGATAAGAGGAGACATGATTGGCAAAGGTTGTGGCGGTCTCTTGCGATTGTAACTTAGCAACATCAAACTTTCTCATAGTGGATGTTCGGTTCTGCGGTCTGGTGGAGATCCGCATTCGCACTTTAGCTACAACAAGGTAGTGGTCCGAGTCTATGTTGGCCCCTCGGAAAGTGCGGACATCCATGACATTGGAGGCATGTCTGCTATCAATCGCAATGTGATCAATTTGGTTGACGGTATTTTGATCAGGAGACCGCCAGGTCCCCTTGTGTATATTGAGGTGTGGGAAGTATGTATGGTATGATAATCAGCGCTTTTTTAAATTGATTTGATTCTTTTTTCAAACGAATCCTTAGTTGCTTTACAAAGCAAGTACAGAAATTATCTAACGGGCAAACTAAAACTGCCTTTAACTAAGAGTTATGTAGGCTAGGACTATTTGTGGAGAGAATTATATTGTGTATTAAAACAAAAAAAAACTAAATCAACCCTTGGGTTTATAATTTTAAGATACATTTTTGTTTTATTTATAAAGTTTTACCTTCACACATACCTATGTATTTTTGTTTACAATCATTCACCACATATACATTCTTTTCTTTATGCTTGCTCGCTTTCTCCCATCGCTGCTATCATCCACACAACTCTTGAAATTTTTAGTAGGATGGTTTAATTCCCTTGCAGGTGCGATGAAACGTCAATTTTCCTCATACGTTAAGCTGCAATTGGATTCATCACATCGACCCAATGAAGATATTCGAACAGATCGTGTTAATGATTGTGGAAGTTTTTATCGAAAATCTGAACCTTGTAGCAGTGGGAAATCACACATGTTATTAAATCCTAGTAATTCAGTAACAAATTCAACAGATCTAAGTGATCCAACACTATGTGTTGTTGATCATCATCATAATCACCATTTAAATAAAACTACAAATGAAATACAACGAACTTATGTCCAGCCACCAAGTCCACATATATTGACAGGTATCGATCGAAGGCATCGTAGTCCCGACCCACCTCCGAGATACAACCGTGGCCAATCGCCTCTTCTATTAAGGAAAAACTTATTAGAATTAAATGGACAGCCACTTGGATCGCCTTTATTGAATAGACGGTAATTATTTTAAATAAGTAAACAATAATTTAAATATGTAAACCAAACCTTTCAGATTCATCAATGCTTCTCCTCCACTCCCGCCACCAAGACGTGGTTCTGAAAGTGTTCCTGGATCACCTCAACATTTCCGAACTCGCATTCATTATACACCCGAGCCACAGAGACGAATATATCGGACAATAGATCAATGAGTGGCACTTCAAATCATGATCATGTGATATTGGTATGGATTCGATAATGACAATAGTGGATTGGATTATTCGGAAGCTAATAGCGATAAGAATGTCTAACGCACATACAATTCACTACACGTTTTCCTTCGATTAAAAAGCTGACAAATAATTCAAAAACAAATTTCAGTGCAATATATTCCTATGTTAATTATTGTTTGTTACAGAAGAGTTTAGTTAAGGAGGTTATTGTGAGTGTCTTACGTTTTTGAGCAAGAACAAATAACTATGCCACACATATAAATTTGTCACCGTTAAGTTATTGTTTTTCTTTTTTTTATTACACTTACGTAGCCACGAAGTAGGGATAATGTTTAAAACCTAATTCAAATTTACTGGTCCTCCTTCTTTTTCTGGCTAGATTATGAACGGCACATGACCTCTAACTTGTGATTCACGTTAGTGCTGCATCTACTGACTGACAATGAGTTTTCAAAAATCGTAGACGATCTTGAATCGTCTTTGTTTAAGATGTTTTTTTACGAATTCCTTGTTAGCCAACATAGCCATATAATTCAAATACGTTCAGTTCTCCTCTCCTGAGGCATTGGCTACGAATGTGCATAGATTGCTTAATGAAAACTGCCCTTAATTCTTGCGAGGTGCCTCCTTCTCCTTAAGCTACCATTTAAATTGAATACCTTGAATGATTGCTTTGTTTTTTCTTATGAAAGTCCCTTCCTTATCCTTTTTCATAATCTGCTAGTTGCAGTTGTACATTCGAAAATATGGTAATATTATCAAAACATGCAATAAAACAATTTGTATCGGCAAGATTTTCCTAAGTCCTAATTTCTTTGGTTCTCTCAGACTTGTTATACCGTGACTTATTGATTTTTACATACATCGAATATTTGGAAGACAAGTTGCTGTGATTAAGTATGACGTATGAGGAATGTTTGAACAGAATGTCTTTTTCCTAATTGTTGAAGTGTTATAATGAAGTTCTCCTTCTTCACAATGTTGAAATAGTTTGGCTCCTATTCAAAAGTTGAAGAACAGTGTGTTTGAACAGAAAAAACGTCACATTCCGCGGACCATTTAAACAAAGTGATCTTAGAACTAGACTTGCCTTAGTTAACTGCTTTGAATATATTATGTATTTGTTGCAATTTTCAATTCTTTTTGTGGTACATTTTCATATTCTGTTGGAGTCTTTAACCTTGTTTCACTTTTTTAACATTTAAAAAGTCTACAATGGCCCTATCGAAAATATAATTTGCCCTAGCAGGGTATGATAAAGGTATTGTTTTTCCATTTGCGTTTTTGAAAAAAAAAATCAAGTACGAAATCTGTAAAGTTATTGTTTGGTCATCCAGAAGCATCCCAAAAACATTTTGAATTTGCTTTGAAAGCACTCTTTAGCTTAGCACTAAGGGAACAGTTATTGATCTTATGAAAAGTTGATACATTTGATAAAAGAACTTTTAATATTTCAATTTGTTTTCGAAATTATTTGATAGTTTTGGACTTCTGTGAAATTAAACATGGTTTCATAAAGTAAAAAAGCAAAAAATGGGAACAAAAATCGCCATCTTTTCATCATCATCAAGAAATGCAAACTAAAAAACCAAAAAAAATTGTGCTTGCCAATTCGATTTTATCATCCCAGACTTCTTTGGGGTAACCAAATGAAAACAACAGGGTCGGATCTAGAGATCCTGGGCAACAAATAAGTAGAACCCCCAATTTTGTTCACTCCAGTTTGTCTGTCAATAAATAATTTATTGTGAAACCAAACACACATAGATATACCTAATTGAAAACGAGAATTATGTGAAATCCAATTTTAGAGTTAACGAACGGAACCTTCTGAGCTTTTTTCGCTGAAAAATCGATTACGATTTCTCTGAAATCCAGTTCCTGAAGTAAATCACTTTCAATGCTTAGGAGCGATAGCTTTGATAAACGGTTTTGTCCCATCGTGGTTAGCCGCCTATTTTTTAAGGATTTTCATTTTTGAAAATAGGCGCTGTCCAGTCCAGTGCAGTGCGACACCATCACAACCAAATACATTTCGAGGTTTGGGAATGTAGCTCTGAAATGTTTGTCTTTGAGAATTTAGTACTAGGTTCTAAATCATCCTTGTACACTTTCACCAATGCCTATGCTGCGTGCAAATTTGCAGCATCCATCTTCTCTATGCGATTAAGAAATCCAAATTTCGAACGCACAGCTTCATGCGAGTGCAATCTTTCAGTCAGAGAAACACACAGCTGGTCGACGATCACTGCGATGAAGCCGGATAATTTGTATTTCTCCTTCGGTGACAGATTTGCGTCTTGAGCTTTCATATAATCGAGCGGATTCAATTTCAAATTTCTTGTCTTCGTGCGTGATTGTACAGTCTGGGCTATTTTATTGGCTGCTTCCTCGTATTTGCACGCACTGCATATTCAAGAATCTTCTTCGGGTCCTGCAACATCATATTTGTAACGTTAAATCGATATTTTTCCAAAAGATGCAAACAATGCTGTTTCAAGACGACTTATCTTTGGTTGGAAGTGCGATGCACGATATCTTTTAGCTCCTTATCGGAAGATACATATACTGGTTAGAGCCTTTTTGATTTCCAAATAGCCGCCAATAATGGCCTTCAGTATTCAGCATTAGCTCGACAAGACCAACGAGTGCCGCTAAGATTTTTTAAAACTGTCCGCCTTGTTGTCTTCGATAATTTCTCAATCAGAATTCGGTGTCGTTCATTTTTACGGTAAGATGAAAAATTTATAACAGATTTTTGTCGAAGTCTCTAATGTTGGGCCCCTCTTTTGTGGAGGCCGCGGGGGAGTTGCCCCGGATGCCCTCCCTTGAATCCGGCCCTGGAAAACACTATAAGCCGAATACAGACAAACTAAAAGGGAGGAATACCCCTAATATAATCGTTGAGTTCAGTTCTCTTTTTCAAATTCAATAGTTTAGAAAAATGTAATAATAATATGTATAATATTAGCTGATATATAAACACAGGTTCTTCATTAACCATCTTTTCTTACTCGACTGCTTTACGAAATTGTAATTTTCTTCCTTTTTAATACACACACACACACACATAAACCTACTATACAAGAACAAAAAAAAATATCTATAGAGATAAAACATTTAGTTTAAAAAATAAACAACATTATAAATATATATTTAAACACATATAACAACAAAATTTTTGCTTATTTAGTTTTGTATTTGTTTGTTAAATAAGGTAAAGTAGCTCAATTTATATATATTATATATATATATATATATGTTCAACACAAGTTATTAAAAAAAAAAATACAAAACAAACAATCCAATATACATCTATACTTTGTTTGCTTCTTATATATTACAATAAAAAATATCAAAGATTATATACTTGTATATCCAAAACTTCAAACTACATTATATTTATATTTATATATTATAAACATTGTTAATAAAAAAAAAAAACTGTATTGTATTGTATGGTGAGAAAAAGGATTGATGACTGAAATCTATTGTACAGAAAAAATTATATGTTAAAAAAATATTAATATCAATAGAAATATTATAGAACACTCACCTTAATATACTCGTATGCGTGAAAAAAAAGTTCAATTTTAATATTGTATAACGTCAAATAGTGATTGAAAAATTGAAACAAAAATGTAAAACAAATAATAAAATAATTGAAAGATGAATAACTTTCAAGCAAACTAAAGACATAAATAATATTTATTAAAAGATTAATAATAATAATAATTATAACATGTAATATTAAATAGGTATACAAAATCGTGTAAAAAAAAAAAATATAAATATATATGTAAATAGACCGAAACGAAAACTTTGGTTGTTTTTGATATACAATTAGGTACCAAGTAGAAGAATCAGTTAGTATTAGTTGTATAATAGCGGTTTAGCACTGAACCTCGTTTTGAAATTCTTTATCCGTGGCTCAACCTTATTTATTCAACCGAAATCGGTGGGTTAACTCTTTGACCACTCTTGAACCACATTCTTAACTTTAATTATGTGTACACAGGAACCGAGGTAAATTGTTTTTAAATTTTGATCCGAGGATGAACAACGAGTGTACAACTGGCCCATAATCAACCAAAATGAGTCTGAAGTCCTAAAAGACAAAGTTACGTTCAAACTTAGAAACCTACATTCACGCTGTATTTTGAGAAACTGAAAAGAGATAGATCAAGGTTTTAATCAAACAGTACGATTACGGTAATAGGAAGTCCAAAAGTCAAAGATTTTCTTCAATTTGAAGGTTTTATTATTTTGTTGCAGCCCAGCTAGAACTGGTACTTTCAAACGCACAATTTTTTTCTTCCTCAATTTGCTAGGCTCCAACGAGTTTTGATTAAATAGTTGTGTAGTATTTATTTGGTAGATGCAATTAATTAAATTCGTATTTCTATCTATGATTTTGATTGAAATCATAATTTTTCGCATTTAAAGTGCTTTTGATGAGATTTCTGCTCTTAGCAAAAATTTTGTTCAAACTTTTTTTTATACCCAAAAGCTAACTACGACTGATTTATTGCATTTACCCAAACTTGGTTTCAAACGTTTTTTTTTCGAAATTTTCTGTGTATGAACAATTTTTAACTGCTTTTTTACCAAAACTGTGGGTATTTCTCCACTAGTTGGGCAACTCAGTGTCTCGCGTGATTTTTAAACGATTTTTTGTTTAAACATTCTAATTTTGTTCTTAAATACTAATGGTTTAACTATAAAATACTACCGATAAAATCCTTTTACATTTCCGCGCGATTATTTGAATGAAATGGAAAGTTACTAATGTTAAATTTGATCCGTTTATGTTTGAGGGCGCCATCTCCGTTTTGTGTAGTGTAGTACGAACTATTCAAGCGGACAACAACGCAAAAACTAGTTCGAATCACAGTCCTCTGGTCAGTTCCTATTTTTATTTCATTTTTGATATTGAATTTATAACTATTTGATTTTATTTCACTAGTTTTAACAGTTCTCTGGGCAACAGTCTCCTGCTTTAAACAAGCCTTGAGTTAAGACAGAGATTTTGTTAAGCATTGTTAAGTTTACTCCATTGTTGGTTATAAAATTTATTTATCTCAGTTCAGGAAAGAATACAAATTAGGTCCTTTATTGGATTAATTCGAGCAATGAAATCAAAATGACCCTGTTAGTAGAGAAATGGTCATGTATATAAATATGATCCCCTATTTTTCCGGGTCTAGCTATAAATTGAGAACGGCTTCAACGATTTGATTCATCTTTTTTTAAATGTTTTCTTATACTTCGTAGAAAAGTTGTACATAAAGAAATTAAGCAGAAACTTAGAAAATTTAAAAAAAATCTTTCAGAAAATCTTTGGTTTTGTTCTGAAAGTGTTTCAGTCCGGCGTGTCTTTCTTCGCTTTGTGAACAAACTATGTACATTATAGACTTTGACTACAAAACGAAGAAAAAAACGACTGGTCCATGAAAAGTTTGTTTGCTAAGACCAAACTCAGAAACCACACCTCTAATTTAAAAAATTCTTTTAATTTTGAAAGGTTGTAGTTTGCGGGTGCTTTGAGGACTAAATATTTTTTGCAAGACTTAGCTGTTTGTAGGGTTATCTGATCTCTGATCTGATTTCTGTTTCATTTTTTTAGATTTTACCAAATTTTTCAAAAATGTTTATAAACGACTTAATTCGAAATAACTGTTAAAATTTAGGTATTATATAACACAGTCAATATGCTCAAAATGCGGGACATAAACACTTTTTAAACAAAGAATTTGAACTTCTTTGGTCGGAAACTGTGTTGAGTATTATCGTGCTGTTGCACCCGCAGATTAAGTTTTTGAGACCCAGTCATTCATTTTATTTTTTAATTTCTTATGTGAAAATCATTCAATATTAATGACTCACAATCCCAGTAAATAAATGTTGGTTTAGTATGAAAAATGTAAACTAGTGAACGTTAAAAATTTGCTGCAATTGTCAACCCTAAAAACAACGATAAAACAGAAAGTACACTCGGGCGTATACGCACTTTTCTGAGTTTAATTAAAATTTAACGAAAAAAATTATCCATGTTCTCATACTTTACAGTTTAGACAAAGTAATTGGACGATATAAATATAATTAAGAAGTCAAACTCATCGCTTCCTGTATAAAATGTTTGTATCTATCATCGCGCTATCTGCTCGGAAGAGCAGAACAAATGTCTGCCGGGATAGGTAGTATGTATTAAGGTTTTAGTTTCCAGGCATTTTTTAGAAAAAGGCTCTGACGTCTCCATTAAAATGTGTAGGCCAAGTTTCAGAATGCTTATATAGGGTTTTCCAATAAGATGGGTTGATATGTGTATCGTTCCATTTTCACTAATGGCGTAGTTTCTACTTGTCAAATGTCAACAAATTACAGCTTTAAAAGTGACAACTACTGAAATAGCGGCCTATTCAAAATAACACCTCTTATTGGAGAACCTTATACATTATTATGAAAAATTCTTTTAAACGGTTTATAGTAAAACTACAGTTAACAAAGATTCAATAGATTTTCTTCAATCTTTGTGGGGCAGGTTTTTTGATGATTCTTTAGAGGCGGAGAGAATATTATCGTTTAAGACCAGCTCTAACGGTTACATTCCTTATAATCTTAAAAATCACATTATTAAATTTTCTATAAACTGGAAGTAAAAACATTGTAGATTTTGAGCCAACTTCTCTTTCTTTATTTCATAAACTTCAAAGCGTTATCGTCTCATAAATGTTTTTTCCATTATATCGCACCGGCAGAGCAAGTACATGGGACCCAGTTAAGCTTTGAGGCATGTGGCTAAGATTTTAGCACATACAAAGAATATTCGTTTTCATAAATATTTTTAGACCCTCACTTGAGCAACCAAAAAGTATCCAACTGGCGCAAGAGACATATTCAAATCACATGCATATTATTCGTTAATAATTCATTTTTATAGAAGTACTCACCCACAGACGTGTTCCTTCCCTTACTAGAATTTTAAAAAAATCGCCTGTCCATGTAAAAAAAAGATTTTAATTAAAATTAGTTAAATACACATATTCCGGGTGACCCCATTAGCAAATGCATCAAAAAATTAAATCAAAATCTATCAGGAATCTTCAGGAATAGAAGAGTTACGAATAGAGCTTTCTAAACTTAACTACTCGTATGTATTTGGTTCAACAGCATTATAATCCTTGGGGTTATTCCGTAACTCGATTATCGCCAGACCACACCGTTCGACGATAGACTTGCTTCATGTAATATTAAAAATCACTATCGTCCTGGCGATAAAGATTTTTCATTTAAATGTTTGCTTCATCATCATCATCAAGTCCTGTAACCCCGCTCGGGGCATAGGGCGCCAACAAAACGTCTCCATCCTTCACGGTCTGCAGCTAGATATCTTAACTGTGGCCACGTCCTTCTCTGGGAATAAGCTTCTGCTACAACTGTTGTAATTGTCAATTTATGCAACATATTATAATATTATATATTTTATAGAAAGTACTATGTACTGATATTTGCTCTAATTTAAAAGATATTGTATCTTACTGAGTAATTATAACAATAAAATGAAACTGAAACTGTTGACTTCCATGTTGTTCTTGGTCTTCCAACCCGACGTGAACCCTGAGGATTCCATTCAAAAGACTGCTTTGCAATATCATTGTTTGGTTTCCTAAGTGTGTGACCAATCCATTGCCATTTACGCTTTCTTATGTCGACGTCCAACCGCTCCTGACTTGTCCTGCGCCACAATTCCTGGTTTGAAATAGTTTGTGGCCAGCGAATCTTTAGAATGTGACGTAGACAGCGATTCACAAAAGCCTGTGATTTTCTCGAGATGGTAGCCGAGACTTTCCAGGTTTCGCAAGCATATAATAGCACGGATTTAACGTTGGATTCGAAGAATCTCAACTTAATGCGTAAGGATATTTGACTGGATCTCCAAATTTGAGACAGAGAACCAAAGGCAACGCGAGCTTTATTTATTCTGCTTTTTACGTCCACATCCGTACTGCCATTTGCTGATACAGTACTTCCAAGGTAATTAAACTGTTCGACCTCTTCAACAGGAGTGTCATGCAGAATAATACGTTGTTGTTGCAGTTGTGAGGGGGGTCCTGTTAGCATTATTTTTGTCTTTTTGCCATTTATTCTAAGACCGCACGATTCTCCATTCAATAGCAGAGATTGACACATCACGTTCAGCCCACTGATGTTATTTGCCATGTTTGCTTCACATAAATCAATAATCTTCAAAACCATGTCGTCTAAACGATGGCGTTAGCACGATAGCTCAATAGGTGGTTTCTTTTCGTTTTGATTTTTGAAAACTTTGCTGATTTTCTCTCGAACCGAGTCTTTAACGAATGTACAGACATTGTGAACAAAGAAAAACACACAAGTAAGGGCTATTATGTTCAATCTGCTCACGATTCTCTGTTTTCAAATGAAATGAATTTTTTTGGAAACACGTCACATAATGAACGATACCAGTTGGCTATTGGGTGAATAGAACAATGTGTTACAATAAGTCTATTACAGATAAATAGCTTCAGTTTTTGAAATCGAAAAAAAAAAATTACAAATTCTAAAATGCTGTTGCATCTTGCATGGTTGTTTGTTCTATGCCACTTCTCATTTTCGACTTTGTTGTAACTGTAATCATATTTAAAACAAGTAAATATAAGCTTCAAGACAAATGTATTATTACTTGCTTTAACTTGACAAAGGCAACGAATACTCGCGAAATGACTCGACAAACATTAACAATGGAAACTATAAGAAAAAAACTTTTGTATAGGTATAACGGTGTATGCACCTTGGCTACGGACAGATGACTTGAATTCGGGCTATTTTGAATACCCGCTCCTCTAACTTCAGTGACAACGAAGAAGTCAGAAATTCTGAGCTGGTCGAGCATCTTAATTCAATTTCTCAGTATAAGTTGATCCTGAGTACCCAGAGATCTAGGACTTGGAAAATCACAAAGATTGATCATTCTAAGACCGTAACCCTTGAATTAACGAAAATTATAGGATTTCCGCCCACTTCCTCCTCTAGTTTCTGAATAGTCTATCTAAAACCTTCCAAAGCTTCTCACTCTAAACTGTCTTTTCTGGCCCAGTACCTAAATATCTTTCTTTTGCTCATGGTGTTCTCAAGGTGCGGTGCATCGTACGATCAAAGATAGTGAGAATTTATACCCTTAGTTCCAAGTCCAAATAGCAGCAACAACCTGAAGTTTAGAATGCAAATAAAAGTGACCTCTATTATATATATTATTCTTTATTAAATATTTTAAAACAAAGATTTATAAGCATGGGGGATAAAATAAAATATATTAGGTTCAATTTTCAAAACAAAATAATAAAACATTTGGACTTTTCATCATTCTAAGAATCTAGATTAACGTGCCAATTGAATTATAAGAGCAGCACACATTTCGAAAAATTCCATTGTATGATGTCCTGTTGGTTGCTGTGGCATAATCCCACTATTCATTATTGGTGGTGGAGTTAGACTTTCCATAATAACATCATCTCCCTGTTCAACTTCGTCATTAGTAAGAGATTTGAAATCAAGAAGATAACTTTTAGCATCAACTTGATAAAGTTGCAAGGACATCTTGGAGAATTTACAATTGAGAAGATTCTGCCTTCGGACACGGACGTGATAGGGGTTAATAATCTTCCATTCATAGTCCAATGCCTTCATGGCTCTATAGACTTCTAACATAATGTCATTTGGTTTACTTTGCGATCGAATACCTAAATGCCATTTGGCTCGTTTGATTGGAGTTCCCTTAGGGCGATCAGGATAGGTCGCATTTGCAGCAGATTGAGCTGACATTGCTAACTGACGATCTCTCAGTGGAGCGATTCTTTCTGGATGTGGTCTAAAGCCGGAGTTGACACCAGCATTGCCGGAATTCAAAGCACTTACACCATCATTTGGCCTTTCATTTGGTGAACTAGCAACAGGTGGTGGACTACCAGCTACAAAGAAATTAGTCAAATCTTGTTTAGCTTGTTCATCAGCAAAACGTTTGTTATCTATAATCAAGTGATAGGCAATAGCCAACTGATCGTGTGGATCACCACTTAGTAGGGCATTATGAACTTCACTTTCTTTAACTCCGAATTTTCCGCAAACCTCGGATACAGCATAGGTATCAATGACATTACTGTCTTGTTCAACTGTAGATGGAAAAAGATATGATGGAAGATCCTTTTGGAACCAATCGTGTTTCTTAATTTCTTCTATATTAGCTCGTTTGAGAGGATCTACTTGAAGCATCTGACATACTAGATTGACTACCTGTTTATTAAGATACTCTGGAATTGGGAATATGCCAGATTTAATTTTACGGAACAAGGTCGGGACATGCTCATCATCAAAAGGAAGAGTTCCGCACAGCAAGGCATATAGAATAACTCCACACGACCAAATATCTACCTCAGGGCCAGCATACAGTTTGCCAGAGATAACCTCTGGGGCAGCATAATTAGGAGAACCACAGGAAGTCCGCAAAAACTCTCCATCCAACATCATGTTGGAGAGACCAAAATCAGCTATTTTAACATGCATATTATGATCGAGGAGAAGATTTTCGGGCTTCAAATCTCGATGGACAATCATATGCCGATGGCAATAGTCGACTCCAGATATGATTTGTTGGAAGAACCGACGAGCTTCATGCTCTTGTAGTTTGCCATTCTTTACAATGTAATCGAAGAGCTCTCCGCCACTGACATATTCCATAATCATGAAGATATCACTTGGGGTTGAGATGACCTGAGTTATAAATAAGCTTTAGGCTCCTTAGCTTCTTTTTGTTTGTTTTTGTTTTGTCTTACCTGATATAATTTGATTATGTGAGGATGTCTAAAAAGTTTCAAGTTTTGGATTTCTCTTCTAATTTTACCGACAACATCGAGACTTTTAATTTTTTGTCGATTCAAAATCTTTACGGCAACTTTGTGCTTTGTTAGCTGATGTTCACCAATTTTAACTTTGCCAAATGTTCCCGTACCCAAGGTCGCTCCCAGAGAATAATGACCAATTTTAACAAGGGGCTGAGGGCCACCCGTTGATGAAGCGACCGCAGCAGCAGAGGTATCAATTCCCCTGCTTGAATGTGACATAGCGAAGAATGGTGTTTATTGTTTCCCCTCGAATAATTTATATTTTGTTTTGTTTTTTTATATTTTTGTTAAACTTTAAAACAGATAAATAATAAATTTACAAAAATTATCGTCGTCTTAGAAAATTATAGCCTTGTTTGCGTACTGTGAATTTTCGAAAAACTCATCTGTCAAAACAAGTAGGCGTGTTCAGAATAAGTAGAAATAATGCAGACCGATTAGAATTATTGTCACTGTCAAAATGAAATTATAACTTCATGTTTTTAATATTTTGTAGTATACACATAAAATAAAAAAAAAAACATAGCTTTTTTGTGTTTCAAATAAATTCAAAACAAATTGTAAAATGCAAACAAAATTAATCCTGTCAAAGTAATCAATAGAGTTGTAAGATATTGCTTTCACCACACTACTTCACCACCTTATAGAAAGCTACCACGCTTAATACAAATATTTATATGGTTTTACTTTTAGACTAGAAGCTTGATGTGCATTTTGATTTTATTATGAGCGTGTGCACAGGCAGGGAAATAGGTACATAAACAGCGTGTCTATGTTCCTGGCTGTGCATTTTATTTTAGTCGTGTAACTGGTCCCCATTTAAAATGGGAACCAGTTAACAGTTACTTGCTTGTAGGCAAAAAGAGAGTAAGAGAAAGTTGTATGTCGGTGGTGATACACAGACAACAGACACACAGATACAGACTGCCAACTTGTACTCCTCTTGTCTGAAACACAACCTTAAAATATTTTATTCACCACCGTATATGTATATCTCTGCATTTGCATTTTATTTTGTTCGTGTATTGGTTTCAAATTTAAAATGCACGGGAGAGGTTAAGAGAGCATGATACAACTAATAAGATATGGCATTGCGCATGGTGCCAAAAAAAACGTCAAACTATTGTCAAAGTCCCGGGTGTTCTTATGACGTAGGCGCATAGGGTAGAGCGAAACAAAAAAGTTAAACGGGAAGGCGAAAACGAGAAGGCAGGTGTTCTTAAGGTGTTCTTATGACGAGATGCGCAGAATAAATCAAAAATGAAAATTGGAATGCGTTATCTCTAGTAGTTGTATCATGTTAAGAGAGCTTAAGCGTACTTTAAAAAAATAAACTGCACACCAAGCTTGTTGGCAAAGAGAGAAAATATAAAAATATGGCGGTCTGTATCTGTATGTCTGTGACACAAAAAGACAATACACCCCAGCAACTGAAGTTTGGTTCTCTCTTTTTGTCAACAAGCCTAAGATCAGCTGTGTATTATACATATAATGAGTGTAGCTGTAACTTTCGGACAATTTTTTCCGTTTTTAAAAATCGGACGACCGACTTCATTTTGTTTAATAACTACAAAGGACTATAACGGCTGAATCCTCCCTGCTTAGTAAATTTTGACCCCAGACAAATAAAGCCAAACGTTTGTGTAACATTCAAAACCAATTCCAAACGGATGGGAGAGTTTTCAAACATTCAACAGCTAATAAAACGAAATGCTTTAAATTTCACACGCCAAATTTCTAGATAAGAAAAACTTAATTAAAAAGAGGGAATGCTAAGTTTCCAAAGGATTCCAAGAAATTTTGAATATATTTATAGATAATATAAAATCACTTACCCCAACTTCCACTAACAGCGTTATCAATTGGTAAATGAAGTTTCAATAAAAATTTCGTTGTTTCCAGAACGAATAGATTCCCAAAATCAAGAGATAGCTTTTTACAACACAACTTGCCGTTTGCATCTTTCCATTCAAGAAGACACACTGAATAAATTACACCAAACGATACAAAATGGCTTTAACTATATCACAAGACAAAACACTTCGAATGCTTTTAAAGAACACGCACAACACATGATATTTTAAAGAAAAAGATCGCACTTCATCCACCGAAGCCCACACCGCACGAGCATACTATTTACATGATTTTACACTACCACCAAATACAAATTACCCCTTTAACACGAACATGGGCATGAATTAAACCTGTGAACACTGAACACGCCTGTGACATTTTCTGAGCATTTTTTCAGCTCTCCACGAACCACGACCAACGAAATTTGTATCCGACGACGCCATACTCGAAATTCAAATTCAAATTGAATTTTAACAAATCGGAAACACCGGGATACGGAAACGACGCCATTGAAGACATTAATTTTAATGGATTCTTTCTTAAACAAAAACCGAACAAAAGGAATAAATTGCACACAATATTAGTTGTAGAACCGATTTTATTCGCAATTTTTTAATTTTTTATTACGGCAGACGACTCCGAGACGACCGACACGATTCCATTATAAATTTCTAAATTTTCACAGATCGGAAATACCCGGAGTCGGAAATCGACTTATCGACGCCATTAAATTATTGCAAATGATTTTTTATTTTTCTCGAATTTAAGAAGTATTTTGTTGACAATTCAGTAAATAAACTGAAGGAAATATTGATTAAACAAAGTATTAAAGAAAACAAGTAGAATAAACATTTTAAATAACTTTACTTACTTATTATTTAAATAAAAATAAACTCCCGATTAAAAGGAAAACGGAAACGGCGACCAGACGAGTTAAACACTAAACCGGATATGGTTTAGTTTAGTTCAACAAGAAGTTGCACAATAGGAAATGTAATGGATCGTTTGTTGCACTGCGCTCACACTGCGTGTTATATGAGTTTTGTTGATTTGTATACTTATGCTGAAAACAGATGTGCATTCAGAATGCACGCGTGACTGCATGCATCAACGCACCTAAAACAGATGTGCATATTCTTCGAAAAATTTGATGCCTACTTCTGTCAAAAATATTTTATTCTTTGTCTAATCGTTCGCACTAGTGTCACCAGTTTCAAAAAACGTACGCTAATGTGAATAGCCGTCTTTTGCGAATAAACTTATTTTTCGTAGTCAGTACCCCTTATGCAATATTGTTACTTCTCTAAAGTTGTCTGGCTAGCACCCTACTCAACAGTTTTTCAGTTCAAAAAAATTTAATCGTGTCGAATTTATCGAAACTGGTGTAATTTAAGACACTCGTGCGTGCGAGTACATGCTGCCTTTGTTTGAAGAAGGACAGGTACTGTCAAAATAAGTGATGCCAGATAGCAATTATTTGCAGTTTTTTCGTTTGTTGTTGTGGCTGCAATGAAACTAGGCATCCAATTTAGGAATAGAGACATCGTGCATTCACTGCAACCCCTGCTTATTTTTGGTGGGGATGTCCCATAAGAGCCTGTGTAAATTATTTTGACTGCACAGAAAATTATGCACATCTGTTTTGACCATTAGGCTGTGTGTCGATTGCATTAAAATTCTGACTAAATTTATGATCCCATGGCTAAATTCTGGCAGGTTAAATTGGGATATTAATTAGCCTGCTGGTAGAGCAGGTTAAATTTTAGCCAGTGGGCTAAATTTTGACGTCTTCCTTGCTTATGAAGGTATAAGAAAAATAGATGAAAAATATCCCTTTTAATCCAATTCACAGCAAAAACCTAAAATTGTGTCTATTTCAATGTAAACGTCTAAATTTAACCAGGGGATCAAATTTAGCCAGCATTTTAACGCAGCCTAATATCTTAACAATATCTAAACGAAAGTAACAATAAATTTTAAAATGTTTGTCCAAAAGAACTGCACTTCAGCGCAAAAATTGTTCACTCAAAAGGAACGTTGCTGCGTACAAGAGGTATTCCAAAAACCATCTTTGAATCGTGTTAGACGTATTTGAATACCTTAAGCGACCCATTCGCAGAACACAGGGTGTGTGCGACATTGTCATGACACTAGTGTTGCATCCCGCCATACACGCAACAGTGCAACACCAATTCGTAAACCATTAGGGTGGCTTTACATGGAGCTGCAAGCAATGATCTGCAAAAAAGAGGATGCAAAATATATAAATCATACTTGTGTGATAAAGAGGGAAGGCAAAAATGCAGACGTCTTCATGGATGCAGATTATAGGAAAATTATAGATGCTGCTTGAAAATTATAGTGAAGACGAACATGTCCATCTTCATCGTCTAAACCATGGACCTAATAAGTATGGACTGATAGGAGCCAACTTCACGTTGGTTCCAAATTAGCGCCTTGAAAGCCAGTTGTCAAACATGGAAACAAAATGATCTTGACAGATGAGGAACAGCTGATTGTAAAATTGCGCTTTTATATTTTCATTCAAAATACAATTGAAAGTTTAAAATTGATTATTGTTCAAGTGAGAATAAGACAAGAATATATATTCTATATTCCTAGCTGTGCCTTCAATTGTACAACAATATGCACTGGCGAATTTGGTTATGATCTGGAGCAAAGTTTGGTTTTTATCGGTCACATCTTCTCCATATGAATGCAATAAAGATTGGAACTGTGATGACATCACGTTGACACGAGTCTAAAAATAAAAAAAAACAATCAAATTAGTCCCAACCACATATTTTTGTCACTATCATTGTTTACTTTGAGATCAGACAGACAATCTATAATGTGATGCATTAAAAGACGGTTCAATGTCTTTGCCAAGTACGGTGTTCCGTTTCTAGTGGCCAGAGTGGGATATTTCCTCTGCAAGAAGGCAGCTTCATCCTTTAACTGGTCTTCAATGTGCTTCTTATCTATGATATCCTGTTGGGATCGATTCATTACAACAATAATGCCCAGTTTAACTGGAATCACACGACCACATAGTATATCGATGGTATCAGTTCCATCATCCATGAGATTAAGTTTCGTAACAACTGCAAGCGTCCGCCGACCATCTGGGTCAACGTCCTTAGCCAGTTTTAATGCCTCTCTGCAGGAGTCTTTTTTAGTCAAATCAAGTTGTTATCGTATTATTGCCATAATTTGAGTGAAATGCGAGTTTTCAGGCCGCCTGTCTTGCGTCTGTTTTTGATATGGGATCAAAGTGAATAGGTTTTAATTGGTTTGCCAACAATAAGAGCTTAGGTTTGCGAAGCTTCAAATTGCAGCAAAGTTTTACTGGCTGCGCACAATGGTGTAGCAGTAGCAGTAGCACGCAGCAATGTCAAAGTAAATGCCAAAAAAAGTAGCTCACAAAGCAGCATACACGAATACAATGTGCAGCACTGAACTCAAACAAAAATCATGTCTGCCATTTTGGTTTGTTGTTGTTTTGCAGCGCAGCAGGTCGTCAAGTTCAAGTCGAGTCGACTTGTACTTCAGCGACTCTCTCTGCCGCATCTGCTACTTCACATTGTAGCCGTGCAATACGATTTACATACATTTAACTTTGACATTGCTGCGTGTTACTGCTACTGCTACACCATTGTGCGCAGCCAGTTATGTTGGGTGTGGGCGCCGCTGGTGAGGTGGTCACCGTCAATGGAAAGCGCTATAGGACGATGATAACCATAAATATAAAGGCACACACCATACTGCCAATAACTTTTTCTTTACAACAGCTTTCGTTGGTGATGGTTCAATGATGATTTCCTTTGTGTTTCCATTATCCAAAGAAGCCTTGCAAATGTACCAATGAATTAATAAATAAATTCAAATATGTAGGTAACTAGGAAGCTGTAAGTTTGTCGAAGAACAGGCAAAGTACTAACATCGATGTGGGACTTTTAAGCAAGTTATATCCTTCGATGAATTCAATGTAATCACGGTAGAATACTAATGGGCCTGCCATCAGGCCTTGGAAGTTCAAAACATACGAAAAGTATTCTTGTCATGTCCTAGAATTGTTTTCATGGAGATTAGCTTATGACATTTACTTTAAATAAAAAAAAATTAATTTACCTTTTGTTCTCTTGCGAAACCATCATGGATACTGAAGGCCAGACCAGTAACTTTTTGGGTTATAGTCATATGCGGTCCGGTTATGTCTAACGAACATGAGTCGTAGTCATATATATGTATTTGACCATGGACCTTTTTATAAAGGAAACATTATCCTTGACAATCTTTCCAAGTTCAGGAAAACGCCAACCGTACCACTGCATAAACAACATAAAACTGTTTTAACAATTCAGAACACAGTAGGTACTTATGTTAAATTTATTATAATCAATCAATTTGCAAATGTTTCTGTCAAACGAAACGTCATTTCCATGCAGGAGCGTACACTGGTAGAGGCAGCAGGGCAACTAACCCCTCTCAACTTTTAAAAATATATACCAGAAAGATATCCAATTATAAATTTAAGCTACAACTTTCTGTCTTAAAATATGATTCTATTGCGAAACTTCATACTTTTGCTTGTAGTATTCTACTTAAGAAAGGTTAAAGGCAGTTTAAATTTAGAGTAAACTGCTGCAACACCCCTTCGCTCATATCCTAGACACGCCTATGAAAAAAAGTTTGGTGTAGGGAAATATTTCACAACTTGCTTTTTCAGTGAGCTAGTTTCGTTGGCGACACGATTTTCGCAGATATTGTATGGAAACGAAAATCAACTAGCAGTCCATACTTATTAGGTCCATGGTCTAAACTATAATTGTTGTTGTTGCGTTTTCGTCTGCACTATAATTTGTTGCAACTCCATGTACCACCTTTAAGGTGGCTTTACATGGAGTTGCAAATGCAGACGAAAACGCAACAACAACAATCAGTGCAGACGATGAAGATGGACATGTTCGTCTACATTATAATTTTCAAGCTGCATCTATAATTTTCCTATAATCTGCATCCATGAAGACGTCTGCATTTTTGCCTTCCCTCTCTATCACACAAGTATGATTTATTGATTTTGCATCCTCTTTTTTTTGCAGATCAGGGCTTGCAACTCCATGTACAACCTTTAGTTGTTGGGCACGAAAAATCAAAAAATCAAATCAGTGCACCGACACAAGTATAGTGTGTGCACCAGTGTTGTGTGTATGGGCCGCTTTAATGAAATCCTTATTTCTAAGATAATTTTGGTAAGATCATTGAATTTGTTTGAAATTCATTCAAATTATTGATTAAACAAGAATAATCCTTAATAAAATATTCTGTTTGTGTCCGTCAACCAAAGTTTTGCTCTAGCTTTTTGCATACAAGCAGATGTTCATGCTGCTATGATTATTTTAGCGCTCTCCCGAGCATTCTCAAACTGTACGATTATGGTGATGTTCTGCAACGTCTACAAATTTCAAGAAAAGAAAAGCGATTCATTATACACAAGAGTGAAAGAATGGACCTACCTACTCGATTTTTGTTGCTATAATTTTTGCCGTATGACTTGCAAAATTCTTGTATATATATATTTCTGACTGAGCATTTTATTATATTCGTGTAACTGATTCCCATCTTTGCTATATATATATAAACTACAGAGCCATGAATAGGAACTTATTTTTGTTGAAATCAGTGGATACTAGGTTCCGCTGCTATTTTTAGAATGTATTCTATATAAAAAGTTGAGGCACTAGATGGCAACACAGTTAAAATGCGATCTCCAAACTACTATAGATTGTATATATACAATGTCCTCATTAATAATGCACGGGAGAGTTCAAAGATAGCTTTACATTGTTCTGCAACATCTTGATCTACAAATTCGAAGAAAAGTTAAGCAGGAGAGAGCCATGCGTTATTATACAGAAGAGTGAAAAGATAAGATTAACATGTTAGTCTTGATCTTGATTTCTCCTTATTCCTATTTCATTCATTTATTTGTAGAACTCAAGATGTAAAACTCCACAAAGGTATGTCAATGCCAAAAAGACGCTACCATGTGCTCAGACGAAGTCAAAAGTATGCAGGTAATAGATTTTTTAATCTGGCCACCGGTAGCGCATAACAACTTTCAATCCTTCATTGTTTTGTTATTTTGTGGCTTCGCCCATTCCTATTCCTACTCTCTGAGTTATAATAATTATAATCTATCATTTCATAGATCATCAGAATTTTCTTATCGCGGATTTTATCTATTAATACCTGATTTTTTACCAAATTCTTATTCTTTTAATCATCTGAGTAATAAGGTGCCTTTACATGGAGCTGCAAGCCCTGAGTTGCAAAAAAAGAGGATGCAATATCAATAAATCATACTAGTGTGATAGAGAGGGAAGGCAAAAATGCAGACGGTCTTCATGGATGCAGATTATAGGAAAATTATAGATGCAGCTTGAAAATTATAGTGAAGATGAACATGTTCGTTTTCATCGTCTGCACTATGATTGTTGTTGTTGCGTTTTCGTCTGCATTTGCAACTCCATGTAAAGCCACCTTAAGGCTTGTATTTATTTACTGTTTCAAATAACAAACACCTAAAAGTAGGCAATTGCGGATCCCAAGCATAAACGAACAAAATAAAATAAACGGAATGTGGTACCGAATTCAAACGGTAGATGTCGTACAATCTCTATGCTTTATGAGAAACTAATGATCGTTTTCGAGTTCGTTTATCCACTCCTGTGCAATAATGCCAGTTATTGTTTTGTGTTCTGTTCTTATTCTCTGTCCGCTGCTTGAATGAAAGAATACAAGATTACAGATTACTCCAAATTGCTTGTTCGCTTCATAGTTGTTATATGTGACGTCATCAGTGACAGCAAACGAACAATTTTGGTGACATTATTTGTATTCAATATAAAACGTGCGAAAAATTTAAACAAATTTTAGTAAAAACCAGTAAAAACCACAGAATAATACAGACCGCCAACTCGTTCTCCTCTTGCCTGAAACACCCTCGAAATATTTGTTCGTGTCTATGAATACGTGTACATCTCTGTCTGTGCATTTTGTGATGGCAACTATCCCTGCGTATGCCATTTATTTTTATGGTGTGTGGCATATCAGCTGATTTTCAGCTTGTAGTAAAAAAGACAGGCCATACAGTGAGTTTTGAGTTAGCGGTCTGTATCTGGTCCGTGGTCCGTGGTAAAAACTATAAATTCAGAGAAAAATAATAGTGTTTTAAATTTCTCATCAGTATTTTCGTTTTCATTTTCCTTGTGAGGGCAGTCTACGAAAAATGTCAGTGTTAATAACTTTGAGGGCAAACATTGTTGGCGGCAAGACATTTCATACAAAAATATTTTCCAAATATTTAAAGAAACCACAAAAAAAATTAATAAGTGAACAGAAAATACATTTTATTCACGAAAATTGTGAAAATTCAGTCTATAACCTATTTTTTGTCGCATAATTAATAATTCAAACCATAAATGAGTTCGGTGTGAATAGGCTATTAATATCTTAGTTCGTTCGTGTAGTCAAGGTGTAATTTACCTTAACTACACGAACAAACCTATTTTTCTCATGGCTGTCAGTGAGCTCAGTAGTGTCAGTTGAGTTGAAGTTGAATAAATGATAACTTGTAATTTATAATTTATAATAAATTTATTATAAAAAAGGTAAAAGACGTTTGCTTCTAATTTTTATAATTTATATATGTGTGAAATACTGCCAAAAACTAGAACTAGTTTTTATATACGAACTCGATTTAAGCAAACGTCAATTAATTTATGAAAACAAACTTAAGTTATTCAGCAGTGAACAAAAATAGCGTCAGTTTTTTTTCAATAGCATTCGAAGAAAAATCGATATTCGGTTTTTTTTTGTGTCTACCGTCTACTATGCAAGTGGAATTTACATACATATCTTGTTAGAGTTAAGTAAAACTACTCTTTTTTTTTTAAGTATATTTCAAAGAGTACTTTCCATTTTCTGCCAAGCCAAAATCAAAATATCGTCGGACCTATTTCCGAAGCGTGCTCTTAATTTCTATTTGTCCATAAAGACTGATGAAAGCAGTACCAATCCAATTATAAAATTGTGTGTAGCATTTCCATTCCATTTCGAACCCACCCTCAAGCTTCAACTTGAACAAGAAACAATTGAACAACGTCTGTCAATACCTACCTTCTACCTACCTACCTTTGCTACCTATCTAGGAGTTCAGCGCGCGCAACGAAGAATTAATTATTAACTGCACTAGTGCTCGGACGGCGGCGGTAAGGTTACAGTCGACAATAGTCAAACACTACGTGTGTTAAAATTTATGGCGTCACCTAGTTCAAACTCATCATCGTCGTTGACAACAATGGATCCACCAAATCCAGATGTGGAAACACCAACTTCTGTAGCCCAAATCTCCTCGTCTAGTTCATTGCGAAAAGAAGAAATAAATTCCTCGGTTTCGTCCAATGAACACGAAACCTTATCTTTTCGAAGTCTGACTTCACCGTATAGTCATCAAATGGATGCCACTACACCATCACCTCCCAATGTTTCCTTGGATATACCTCAGTGGAAAAAGGATTTAATTCAACGAAGGAAGACAAATATTGCTAAGACCTTAGCAGCTAATCAAAATAGTATTCTACACGCAGCATCTAAAGAAGGTACGTTTTTCTTTTATATTTTTTTCAATTATAATTCTAATATATGCACCTCCCTACAATATTACAAAATAAAAAAGAATTAAGGTGACGAAGTTGAAAAAAGAATTCGATTTCGGTTGTATAAAATTCATTTGATAGGGAAACCTTATAAGATACGTTTCAATGCAAAACAAAAACAAACAAAAAATAATATAAACTAATGTTATCTCTCTCCGTAGAACACAGAAACAGAACACACCTGAGTCATGTGCATGTACTGTACAGTGTACAATTGTTGTACATACATAGGCTTATTATTTTCTATTATTTTGATATCTAAAATTGAGTTGTACATGTGTACATTTAGAACGAGTGTTGGGTATTAGATATTAAATGGTTGCCAGAGTTCTATAAAGTCCTTAAATTTTGGGGTTGCACTTTCTGTTGATGAAATCGGCACAGCACTTATATTATAATTAATATCATAACTGCACCCTTAACAAAGTTAGAAGTCGAATATTTTGTCTTCGATATTTATGAAGGTTCTTTTTAGTATACTAGCATTATTGTGTTTTACTTTCTTTTGTGTTGAAAAACAATTTCAATTGATTTTCTAAGATATAGAACAAAATGCAATTAAGTTTGTTTAAACAAAAATTAAAATTCTTTTAATATCTAGTAAAACATCCAATTAGATATTAATTTTTTTCTATTCACACATCCTCAAAGATTTTTGTTTTATATTGTTAAACTTTGAAGTGTTGACGTACCTAAATGGCATGAACCTATAAATTTTAAAATAAAAACAATGCTTGAGAGTTGCTAACACTTAAACCCTGTCACCCACTACATAGAAACGTAGATACTTTTTGTCACGGAACAGTTTGGTTGCTCATGTGATTACTACCTATATGAAATGTTATCTGTTCTTCAGCTCATTCTCTTGTAAGTCCATTGTACCTAAACCAGAAAGTATCAAGTTTGCGTCTAGCATTAATCTTTTCATTGCTTCAATGGTCCTCGTAACGGTAGAAGATTTTTACAGATGTTTAAGATTCAAATGATTTTTTAAAAAAATAATTATATACATACGAGAAACATTTTCTCGTCAGATAGGTCCAGGTTTTTCTTTGAACTCATCATCGCTTTATGAATTATAAGGATGAAGGAGCAATTATAAATGCTTGCAGTTGTTATTAGTTTTATTTATTCTTTTGAGTTTTATTTCCAAATATTTTTGCTGGGACTTGTGGTCTGAATAATTTGTTAAGAAGCTGTCCATTTAGGACTTAGAGACTAAAAAATAAATACAGTCGAACTTCCATATCTCGAACTTCTTTAAGTCGAATTTCTCTAAATATTTTTAACTTTTTTATTTCGTTTGGTAGCTTAAATTCCCTTTAACTCAAACTGTTGGCTTAGATCGGTTATACCTATTTAAAATGTTTCAATTTAGTCTACTCTGTCTAGTTTAGCAGAGCTAAGAGTTAATAGAATTCTTAAAGACTTTGGTGTGACCATACCAGAGTTCAGAGAAATGCAAGAGGACTTTTTGCGAATACAAGATATTCAAGAATACATTAACTCGGATACTGAAACTAATACTTGCCACATCCAGTCTGATGCAGACATTATGTTATCAGTGGTGACTGAGTTAGAAACCGCCAGTGGAGATAAGGTTGATGCTTAAACTGATCCAGTAAAAGGTTTAATCGAGCCGAAGCAAGTTTAGGTCGTTGAAGCATTTGAAACAATACGCGATTCAATATTTACTGTTTGAACAGAACATGCCGGATTGTTTTTAATATTCTGCACGAGATTGAAACTTTTTACAAATTGACATTCAATTTTAAGCTTGCAGCTAGATTGGAACAAAACAAGATTGGATTAGGACAAAATTAGATTTTGAATGGAAATAGCGGTTATGGGTGTATTTAACAATTCTTGAACCACACTCTGCTACGTAACCAAGGAATACAAACCTAAATGTTCATCTTCTTACATCAAACCAACGAACGAAAGTTTGTAAACATTTAAAACATTAATGCATATTAAGACTTTTAACGGAAACCCCCCTTAAAAGTAGGCGTGTCTTAAAAAAATGTAAACAAAAATAAAGCACTAACAGAACTTTGATCTTTAGTCAATTCAAAGGCATATATTATGTAAAACTACAGCTGAAGGTATTTTATAAAAATCAAGCCCTTAAAATTGAACGTATTCAAAAATAAAAAAAAAAAAAATTAGAAATAGGTTTTTCTTATAACAAACGAAAAAACATGGTTAAAATT
The DNA here is from genome assembly GCA_916050605.2 of Platycheirus albimanus. Taxonomy (NCBI): domain Eukaryota; kingdom Metazoa; phylum Arthropoda; class Insecta; order Diptera; family Syrphidae; genus Platycheirus; species Platycheirus albimanus. The sequence goes on along the minus strand of OU696696.1, from coordinate 294,492,548 downwards.
GAATATTGGTAGGTAGGTACCTGAAATTTTAAAAACTATATGTTTTTTGTTATTTTATGAAAAGTGGGCGTAAGCCACATCAGACATTAAAAGATTTCTTTTCATACACAATATTCTTAGTTCCGACTAAGAGACGCATAATTTTGGGCAGTGGATTTATTATAAGTACCGTTTTACATGGAGCTGCAACAAATTATAGTGCAGACGAAAAAGCAACAACAACAATCATGGCGCAGACGATGAAGATGAACATGTTCGTCTTCACTATAATTTTCAAGCTGCATCCATAATTTTCCTATAATCTGCATCCATGAAGACGTCTGCATTTTGGCCTTCCCTCTCTATCACACAAATATGATTTATAGATTTTGCATCCTCTTTTTTTGCAGATCATGGCTTGCAGCTTCATGTAAAGCCACCTTTATTTGCAACAATAAGTTTTTTATAGTTTCTAATGAAAAGTGGCTGTCAGCCTCACACAAAATCTAGTTTTCTGGTTTCATAGACAAGATGTTTACGTACAACTAATACCCACAAAATTTAAGGTTTTTCGCTTGAATACCTAAGCATAGTTATTTTATATAAACAGTAATGATGGTTTTGTATGAAAAGTGGGCGTAAGCCACGCCCAAACTGAAATATATATGCGTGTGCAAAATTTAAGCATTGCATTTTGATCGTTACTGTACAAAAAACTCGATTTTATACCAAATAGAGGTTGTTGAACAAAAATGGCGGTTGTGTGCGTGTTTGTGGGGGGGATTTCACCGTTTCAAGAAAAAAGCCTTACTCTTGAACCAAGGATTATATATAGGTACCAGCTTTCTAGCTCAAAAATTGCGACTTCTATAGAGTATTCATACAGACGTACGGACGGACTGACATCGCTTAATCGACTAGGCTTTTGATTCTGACTCTGAGTCAGAATATGTATATACATTATGTATACTTTTCTATAACAAAACGGTATTATCTCTCTACGTTAGGTATATACTCCAAACCAATATATGTAGGTACCCATTACTCATTCTATATATAGAATAGGGTATACAGAAATAAACGCCAACAAATAATTACTGACTTTTTCAAAGCTGTAGAAGCGTTTTTTTATATTTCTCTAGATCGAAGTCTCTATATCTATAGCTCTTTTTTTTCTTTTTTTTTATTCTGTGAGTTCGACTTATGAAAGTTCCGCAAACATTTACAATAATTCTCTCTGTCGTCTGCCTGTCTGTCTGTCTGTATAGCCTAAATGGCTGGACCGACTCGCTTCAAACTTGGTACACAGTACAGAGTGATTTTTGAAATTAGCATTCTAGCTCTAAAAATTACGGTACCCATCTGACATAGGTACAATTTTTGAAATTTTGAAATTTTGTATATGTGTGGGGAAGCCCTTTACCTACATTCTCAAACAAAACGAAGTTTTTCAAAAAACCGTTTAAATGTAAAAAATATGTCGAACGATTTTGAAAATTTTGTTCCTTTAAACTCAAAAAGTAAAAGAAATCAAAAGGCTTACTTAATTTGTCCAATGAAGTTTTAATTACCTAGTAATTTTTTAGTGATTAATTAAATTTCATTAGTTTTTGGTTTTCAAAATCTCACAGAGCACTGTAACACATTAGAGCAATTTCGTGCGACCCAGTCGTGCACTCTATTATTTTTTGTAATGCAACAATCCCATTTTTTTCCTTGGTTTTTTTATTCTTAGTTTTTTTTCTTCTCCCTCAATAATTTGGGTTCTATAACTCAGTGACGTCGGTGCTTATTTATATAAAGTTTCCAAACCAAGAATTCTACAGATTCTGCAAGAAAAAAGCTATCGGTAAAGATAAGATGTACTAGTAACTGCAGCCCTCAAAAGTCTATCCCTACTCCGATTGCCACAGCGATAAAATTAATAAATAAAATAAAAAGTAGGATACTCAACAATCCCAATTTGCGTTTCAAAGTCTTCCGAAATGTGTTCACCATCCTATACAAAAAACACGTTGTTTTCGTACATCGCCTTTAATATAGGTATATTGGTTATATTATTTAAGATTACCATTCCCGTCTTATAAATTTTAAAAGCTAAACTTCTTCGCGCATTTTATTTAATACGTGTCTGCTGAGCGTAGACTTCATCACTAAAAAATTATAGTTGGCCATAGTTAATTCTATAAAATGGTTAAATTGTCGATTCCACAAGTTTTTGCAATTCTTGAGCTCTATTGTGAAATTTTTTGTAAGCATTTTTATGGTTGTCGATGTAAAATCACGAAATCTCTAAATTGTATGGCAGCAATATTAAGATTTGTCCGCCTGCAACTACTGCATAACTTCAACTCCTTGGAGAATAGGGCAACAACACCGCCTGTCCCGATTTGACAAAACTATTCTTAGCAGTGGCCATGATAGATTTCCTTCAAATTGAGCTTCTTTTAACACAGATGATGTCCAAGTTGTTTTTGGTCTTCCGACGCGTCTATTGGCATGAGGATTCCATTGAATTTTTTCTGCCCGCTGATGTTCCACGGTTCCATGTTCGATATGGTTTGCTGCCATCGGATCTTCAGAATGTACCGCAGAAAACTATCAACGAAGGCGAGTAGTCTGCTGGAGATGTTAGCAGAGCATTTCCATGTTTCAAAATCATATAAAAACACAGATTTAACGTTGGGTTCGAAGAGTTTAAAATAGTTCCGTACCGTGCTGGAGTTCAAGACAAGAGAAAGGATTTCAAATGCACCACGTGCGTATTTATTTCATTGTTAACATCCAGGTCCGTTCCTTAATAGAGTGCTATATAGCTGTCCAGGTAATCAAACTGCGTAACATCCTATATGGTGCCCTGTCTGAGAATAACTGGTATGCTATGGTCATTGTTTTGGGGTTTATTTTGACTTTTCCGTTGGTGCCAAGACGTCATCTTTTTGTAACTCAAAAGTCAGATAGCTTTCCACTCTGGTAGACTCAACCTACTGAGGGTAGATTCGATCCTGGAATTTAAGGTTGCCATTTACTTCACGTAAATACCACGCCAGCTATTCTATTGCTGTATCTGAAGTTTCCTCTCTTTGGCAGCTTAGCAATATCTCCATCCTTCCAGTACCTTGTAAATTTCCGTTTCCTTAACAGCCTATACCTACATATGTACTAGTTTGAGCAAAATACCGGAATCTGGTTCAGGGCCTTTTTTTTTAAAGTATACTCTGCAGGTATACATACAATCATGACTTAAATTAAATGCATAGGTATGTCATCCAGAAAACTGTTCGTCCTGGCATTTCTTGGATCCCAAAAGTGTATGTTTTATTTATTGGCAAGACCTTTGCAAGCTTATTAACTAATAAGTGTTTCATTAAGTCTTATTTAAAACTCTTTTTTTTTATTTGCTGAAATAACACTGGTTTAAAAAATTCTAAAACATCAAGATACATTTTTCCATGTAGGTAGGTACATTTTCAAAGCTGTGGTGAAATCTTACTGGGTTCTAAAGCACATGCAACTTAACCAATGTCTCTATTATTGGCAAAGGAGCTTTTTTTTTAGATAGTAAAAAAAGTTGATATACAGATTATTTCGATAAAAAAAATAATAAGACTTTGGAATTTTTTGGTTTTAAATAATAAAAAGTTCGAACCTTTTTATCGAAGCGCTTTTCTTTGCACATGGCCCGGGAATGGAATTCGGCCACTATCACCATTTAAAAATACTTGATACATAAATGTAGGTGCTTGGTGAATCATCAATACGACTTATGTAATGAGTGAAAGTCGTGACTATTAGACGTTAAAATTTTTGCTCGTGATATTTACCCTTAAATTCGAAAAAAAAACAATAAAAATTGGGGAAAAAAATCGTTGCGCGTGAAAATACCTCACCGTATGATAAATACCCCTTTTTATCGTTTAATACCGCGTTCATTTCCATAATAATTATTAAATTAAATAAAGCGCGAAAAGACGCCATATTAATTGAGTGAAATCATGGAAGCCGAATGCAGTGACCCGAATTGTCCTAGACAAAAATCTCGCGAAGAATTAATTGCTTGTAGTGGAATGTGCGGGAAAAAATTTCACGTTAAATGTGCCGATCTGGGTGCATTAGATGTTTCCTACATAGCAAAAAATCCTCGGTTGCATTTTTTATGTGAAAAGTGTCCATCGATAATTAAGATGATTACGGATAAAATAAATGAAATTACCGATGTTACCAATACATTAAAGTCAATAATTGAAATGAGTAAAAATTTACACATACCTGTCTGTGAAGCTGAAACCTCTAATACGGTACAAAAAAAATCAAAACAAACCTCTTATGCGGACATGGTGAGGGATAAATCTGAAACCATAATAATTAAGCCAAGGTCAAATCAAAACAATAAAAAAACCCAAGATGATTTGAAGAGTAATATAAATCCAACTAGCATGTCTCTGAAAATTGATAACATCAAAAATGTTCAAAATGGTGCAGTTGTGATTAAGTGCGACAAACAATCAGTCGAAAAAATTGAAACAGAAATAAAAACAAAAATGAACAGTGATTATGAAGTTAAAATTCCAACTAGGAGAAAGCCGCGTGTACTCGTAGTTGGAATGAAAGAGAAGTTAGATGAAACGGAACTAGTGCGTTCAGTTAAAATGCAAAATCAATTGAGTGAGTTTGACATAAAGTGCATACATATTTACCAGTCACCAAAGAACAATAATAAATATAATGCAATTATTGAAGTAGACAGTGTTGCCAGTGCTAAAATTATTGAGTTCGGAAAATTAAATGTTGGTTGGGATAGATGTCCAGTATATAAGCATATTAACGTGCTGCGATGTTTTAAATGCTGCGGCTTTCATCATTTGGCAAAAAATTGTACAAAAGACATTAAATGTGCTAAGTGTGGTGGCGATCATGATATTAAGGATTGCAAAAGTAATGAAGAAAATTGTGTTAATTGTTACAATGCAAAAAAAAACTCGGCATTGATATAAACACATGCCATACAGCAAACAGTTCACAATGTCCTTCATACTTAAGATGTGTTAAAATTGCTGAAGAACGAATAGAATACTAGCAGTTATCGTCATTTAAGTGCGTTTACCTTAATATTCAAGGTCTAACCAACAATTTTAATGAAATTCAATGCCTGGTTGAAAGCGAAGATATAGATATGTTAGTACTATCGGAAACACACTTTACAAAAAATAACGATATAAATGAGATTGCTTTAGATGGTTACCATATTCATAACTGTGAAAGTGAATCCAGTCATACGGGTGGTGTAATTTTCTTTATCAAAAATACTTTTAAGTGTTCTGCTGTTAAGAAGATCGCTATAAGTATGAAATTATGGTGTCTCATAGTAAAAGTTCAATACAATAACAACCATGTGATTTATTTTTGTGCAATATACAGATCCCACACACTACAAAAAAGTGAGTTTTGTATTGAATTAGAAAGAATTATAGACTATCTTCAAGAATTTAATGCTTCTTTTCTTATAATTGGTGATCTGAACATTGATTGGTTTGATATTGGCGATACATACCGACGAAGGATTGCTGAAATAATGAACGATAACAGCCTATCAATGTTGGTCTCTGAGCCCACCAGAATAACACCGACCTCGAAAACACTTATAGATTATGTTGTTTCAAACACTTTTTCATTAGCTTCCTCTAAAGTTAATCAAGATATGAAAATTGGAGACCACGAAACAATCGAAATTAGTGTGAAACAAACAAATGATAGAATGCCAAACAATAATATTATTAAATACTGCAAATATAACACTAATGAATTTATGCATACTCTAAGAACTAACCCATTTTTTCATATTTTCGATTCAAACATGCCTTATAGTCTTGGTTCCCTAAGTGAAAACTTTGCCATTGAACTGAATCGCGAAATCGCGTCGTTTGTAGTCACTAAGGAATTACCTTTCAATAACGCAGAATGGTTTAATTTTGACCTTCAACAGAAAAAATCCTATAAAATAAACTTATACAAAAAAGCTGTGATAACTAATAGTATTGAAGACTGGGACCAATATAAGCAATATAGAAATATATATAAAAATCAAATTCGCAACGCGAAATCTTTATTCATAAGAACAAAAATTGAATGTGCAAGCTCACAAAAAGATATGTGGAGACAACTAAAAAAATATGTTCTCAACAAAAGAAAGGATGTGATATATGAAGTGCAATTTGAAAACGGTTTTAAATCAAACAATAGTGCAATTTTATGTGAAAAACTAAATAATTATTTCGTACAAAGTATATTAGAATTAAACCAATCTGTGATACATTTAGAATATGAAAATCTAGTCAATGAGTGCAATATAGAGTTTAAGTTTCGTGCAATAAATACCAATGATTTAATAGGTGCAATAAACAGCATCAGCCACAAAAGTGATTTTAATTTTATGAATGTCAAAATGCTAAAAGAATCTATAAATATAATTGGCCCTGTTCTCTTACGTGTTATAAATGTTTCCCTTAATACTGGTATTTTTCCCGAATCTTGGAAGAAATCATTGATTGTTCCCATAAAAAAAGTATATAACGCTAAAACATGTAAAGAGTATCGTCCTATAAATATGTTGCCAACTTATGAAAAAGTGTTAGAAAAAGTGGTACAAAATCAAATATTAGAACATTTTGAAAGTCAGAACATAATAACAACCTACCAATCAGGATTCAGAACGAATCACTCTTGTGAAACATGTCTAAATTATGTTATAACCGACTGGAAACAAACAATTGATCAGAACAAAATAATTGTGGCCGTCTTCATTGATCTTAAAAGAGCCTTCGAAACTGTAAGTCATAATATTCTTTTTGACAAGTTAAACAGGTACGGTGTAAGATCTTCTGAACTCAACTGGTTTAAGTCTTTTTTAACAAATCGAACCCAGTGTACCAAAGTAAACGAAAGTGTGTCTCAACCATTACCTATTAACATTGGTCTCCCACAGGGAGCTATACTAAGTGTTCCACTCTTTCAAATTTATATAAATGATATAATTAAAGTAATAAAAAACTCTAAAATAAAACTATTTGCGGACGATGGTTTAATTTACATTTCCGGTACCGACTTCGAAACTTGTAGCCGACTCATTAATGAAGACTTGAGTTCTCTCTCTAAGTGGCTAAAGATGAACATGTTAATCCTTAACACCGAAAAAACCAAAGTAATGGTTTTTAACAACAGACTATTAATTAGTGAAACTGCAATTTTTGTTGATGATACGCAACTTGAAGTGGTAGATAATATTAAATATCTTGGTGTTGTCCTAGATAACAAATTAACTTTCAAAGATCACACAGACTATCAGTGTAAGAAAATCTCTAAGAAAATTGGTGTTCTAAGAAAAATTCGACAAAATATATCGATGAATTGTGCAGTTAGAGTATATAACGTCATAATAAAACCCCATTTCGAGTATTGCGGTAGTTTAGTATTCTTTTGTCACCAATACCAAAAAAATAGATTGCAAGTGCTTCAAAACAAAGCAATGAGAATAATTTTAAAGTGCGACAGATATACACCAATATCTTTCATGGTTGAGTCCCTAAACTGGCTCAATGTCAATCAAAGACTTTTAATGTGTGCGATGATATTTGTTTACAAAATCAAAAATGGAATATGTCCAACATATCTCAGAGAAAATGTTTACAATAACGAATCATCGCAATATAACCTAAGAAACAACGATGATCTAAGAATACAGCGTGTACGTACTACAAGAGGGCAGCGGACGATACAATATATGGGGTTCCAAACATTCAACAACCTTCCAGACGAGATAAAACTCTCAGAAACAATTGTTCAATTTAAAAGAAAAATTTTAGTTTATATAAAAAATAATATTCTTTGATAAATACTTATATCAGTTCAAGAAAGCAAAAATTTTAATGTAAAATTTTAGTAAATTGTAAATATTATATATTTTTTTTCTTAATGGCACTTGTTGCTAAATAAAATTAAACAAACAAACAAACAAATGTAATCTGTTGTCTCTTCTGATATTCGATGTCGTTATAAAATTCCGAAAACTTAACTATCACTATCGCTATCGCTATCTTTGATTTCGAGGGTTTCTGTTGTATTTAGTATGAAGGTAGGTTCTTTATAGGTTGACTGTCGGTCTCTGACATTTTTAAATTAACTTTATCAAAGATACCGTCACTGTCCAAATAATAGCTAAAATACATTAGACAAAGTTAAAAAAAAAAAAACCGCGGGAATAAGAGTAGAGCTTATGGCATTGCTATAATGTGATGAAATTCTGTTAAAATGTTTCCAAAATGCTTGCTGTCATTAGGAGACGTTCTTGATCCATAGCTTAGCTTAGAACTGTACCTTCTCATCCTTTAAAAAACACCATAAATATATTTCTGCCTCATCGGATCATTGTATAACTTTAACAATTGTCTCTTTTTCCGGCAAACAAGCTAAAAAAAACATCCCCAATAGAACCGCATGGAGGTACGAGAAAGCCAACTTGGACAGTTTCTACAATGTCTTTGTGACTTATACTCTCAACCATTCATGTGTGTGCATTGATATTCTGCAGGAATGGAAGGGATCTACGGACGAATCCGATCGGCTAACAGAGAAGCACTTTCCATGACATGATTCACTCTTAAGGGATTTGTCACTGTATGTAGTGTTTGGGTGTTAACCTAAAGTTGTGGATTCGAGACCCAGCCTGGGCAGCAATTTTCCTATATTCCTCAAGTTTTAATTACATATATGTCATGTTTTTCGACACTTCCACCGAATGACATGACACTTGGAATTAAGAGCGTAAATGGTTTAGTGGGACAAATCTTTTTTTGCACTCGTTCAGTTGCAAGAATACTTAAAGATCTCAAACAATTTCGCTGGACCGGATAATAGATAGATAAGAGGAGACCCACAGTTCTGAAGAGGTGTGCTTCCACCGCACCGGCAAAACCAATGCGTAAGCTTTTCCATCTGTCCTACTCCATAGGTCTCGTATCTGGTGTGCCCAAGCCTCCGCTCTGTTTTCGCCCCCATCCTTATCTTTATAAATGATTTCTAGACTAAATTTTTTTAATTTTGCTCACGGCCGTACTCTCAGCATTTAGCATTCGTTTCCAGATTCAGATTACTGTTCTTCGGATGTGGAACTGCAACGGTAGCGTATGATAAGCTCATTCAATTCCGATCTTAAAAGCCATGTCCAATGGGCAGTTATTAATCGTGTGGAATTGAATGCTTCTAAAACTCAATGCTGTCTTCAGTAATGAAAACATAACCAAGCCTTCTTGTACTATCCATGAGTGCCACTTGCACTGAGGAAACCGAACAACTTTGAATTTTGGGTATGTGTATTAGAAACCACCTTTTGTGGAGCGATTCCATATGTCGCCAATCCTTAATCAACCGATGTAAAAAATATTTGTACCCTTATGATCTTGCAGCAATCTACAAGGCATATATATTCTTAAAGCTTGGGTATAATACTCATACCTAGGCAGGTGTTTCTGTCACACATTTGCGTCTCCTGGATAGGATGCAAAAAAGAACCATACGATTTGTAGAACGAACCATTACCGAAACATTTGTTTCCCTCAAACACCACCGTATTGTTTCTTATATTGTTTCATCGCTACTTCCACCAAAAGTGCTCCAGCGAAATAGCCTCACATCGCTAGAAATGACCATCAATTTACCCTCGAGCCTTACTTCGGACGTTAGAGACTCTTTTTTTAATTTTCGAATTTCCTAAACGCTCGCACTGTGTTAATTCATTTAGGTGTTAATAACTAATTTAAACTGGATGCCACCCGTTTGATTTTCGTGAGATAATTATCACCTAAAATATCATTCCACTGTTCCACCTTTCTTTCCTATCTTTTGTTTTTCTTTTTTTCAGGAAAAGTTTTATAACAGTACTTCCCATAAGACCGGTTTTTTTAAATAAGATTTTCTCGGAAACCACTTGACAGGTTTGAATTGATTAATAATTTTTTTTATATGGAAGTCTTTTTATATAATACTAATTCATAAATTTTTCAAAAAAAAACTGTTAAGTCGGTTTACGGACGATAATTTTACGTGATAAGCAGTTCACAAAACAGTTCATGTGTAGGTAGTATCTCTCTAACAACCAACGGCCCACCCCACTTACAACCACCCACCATTTTTTAATTTTTTTTCTCACCCCTTCCCCCCAAACATCAACCTCTTACCCCAACATACAACCAGTAGCCCACCATTTTTGACAATTATTTCCTCCCCCCACACAGTAAATACCCCCTTCCTTACCACCAACAACCACCACCAACCACCCACTATTTTTGACAATTCCCTCCCAAACACCAAATCCAACCACCCACTCCACCTACAACCACCTGCTACTCACCCACCATTTTTTATACTTTTGGCCTCCCCCATCCCCAGCATCACCGCCAACTACCCATCCCACCTACCATCTACCATTTTTGACAATTTTTTCCTCATTCCCTCATAACACCAAATCCAAATCTAAAACCACCTTCAGCTCACCCACCACTTTTGACAAATTTTTCATCGCCCCCAATCAAATCAACTATCCCCACCACCTAAACCGCCGACCACCCAACCCACCTACAACCGCCAACCAACCACCCACCATATTTGACAATTCTCCCACCAAACCATACCAAATCCCCTGCAACACCAAACACCCATCCCACCTTCAACCACCCATTATTTTAGGCAATTTTTACCTCACCACCCACAAAAACTACAACCACCCACCATTTTTGACAATTTTTCTTCTTCCCGACACTACCCCCCCACCAACAACACCCACCACCACTTACAATCACCAACCACCCAACACCCTCCCCTCCCACTTTATCGACTTTCTAGGCTATCAAAGCAGCTAGGAAATGTGACTGTGACTGTGACATTTTTTCGTGCGTGCTGCCCATATATTCCACGGTTTGTTCAAATTTTTAATTTTTTTTTTGTTTTCTGATAAGATGATAAAAAATACAAACTGCTAGACGTTGGCATACTAAAAAAAAAATTTGGTATGTTTTGGAAAAGTTTTTCAAAAAAAAACCTGTTATGAAAAAACTGGTCTAACGGTTTTCAAAATTTTGTTCCTTAAATTTTAAAACAGTAAAACAAATCAGATGGTTTACTTCATTTTTCCCAAAAACGTTGTGATTTTTAAGTGATTCATAAAATTTGATATGATTTTTTTTCCCCAAAATTTCAAGCCTCCCAAAACCACTGTAACACATTAGATCAGGTTCGTGCGACCCAGTCGTGCACTTTATTTTTTGTTGAGGTTTGTTTAAGATTGATTTACATTTTGGATATGTTTTTTTTTGGAATTGTCGACATTCGAGACTTATTTATTGTTCATGATAATCAAAAAATACTTTTTTAATTTTATATTAAAACCTCAAACTAGCACATCCACCCTAATGTTTCTGAGCTGGGTTAAAATTCAAAATCAGAGTGAAGAAGGATCGCTTCTTGTTGCATTCCTAACAATTCTGTGTTTCATCATTTCTCCAAATTATTTCCGTGTCAAAGCCCCACTTGTGTGATATACGCGAGCCAGTTGTATAATTTAATAAAAAGAAAACAATACATTTATTGATTTCAACTTCCAACTTCAATCATTGTTATATTCCCTCACTCCAAATATGTCTTGTAATAACATACTTTACCATAATTAATCAATTGTTAATACATTAATGTCAACGCTTTCAGTTTCCGATAGCTTCGGACACCCGGAATACTACTTTGCCTCTTTATTGGTTGCGAATTGCGATCTAGCACAAACGTGTCATTGCTTCGTCCACCAGTTTGCTGAATCGCGTTTGCGTTACTCGTGCCTTACTGAATACATTTATTTATCACGCTTAACGACCGAATAAAACAAAGTTCAACTTTTCTGCGTAGTAGTTATCTACCCCAAATAAATTGTCAACTGCTGTTAATGTCATTACGTTATCCCAACATAAAAATTTAAAAATTATGAGTAATGCGCCTCAAGCTCATTTTGGAAGGGAAACATTCGATTGATATTAATAGAGAGTTCTCGCTTTTTTGGGGAACCTACAATGATAATGTACTTTTGCCTGTTGGAACTATACTTAAAAGTGAAATCAAAATTCAAAAAGTTGATTTATTAAACAATTTTATTGAAATTTATTTTTTTTAAGGCTAAAAGCTGATAGATATTTAGAAGCCAGTTTTTCGTTGGTCACTAGTGATATGATGTTGTATCTCACCGAACAGTGGAACCAGTCCTTATATCGGTTCGGCGGAAGTAAGAGCTTGTTATTATTTCAAAAGTATTTTATAGAGTTTGAAACCACACTGATGGCTGTTTTATTGAAAATGCGTTTATTTATAAAGAACGTTTTTGGGACCGTTTCATTCACGTTGGTGTGGGCGGTTTTCAACCTAATATTCGCAAAATAAATGCTGGTGTTCCCCAAGGCTCCGCACTGTTTATAAATTTAAATTTCTATCTTGACAGCATCGTCCAATGAAGTATAAATTATCAGTCGTGTTTAAGTTATGACTTTAAAACTTAATGCTGTATTCATTCGTTAAAGCGTTTCACCATCTAAAAATGGAACTTGCATCAGAAAAACCGAACAGCTTTGCGTTCTTAGTACCTATGTGTTGTCTGTGTAAACCACCTTCTGAAGAACGAAAACATATTTGATGTCCGTTGCCAAAAATGCAGCGAAATTTTGCCACAACCCCAAGAAATGGTTTTTTGGTTCTGATTTTGTATTTGTCATTATTGGTATCCTATGTGTCAAATAAACTTGTTTGCTTACTTGATGGCGCTACAAAGCGTCGTGCTCCTGAACCTTATCTAATATGCCTCTACAGCCGGCTCGATCTCAAGCCTGCCTTCTACCTTGTGTTGTGACTCGATCTGGAACGGCGTTAAAGACGTTACGAGCTAGAGCACCGTTATAACCGTTGGATATAAGTTTTTTTTTGGGCTCCCGGAAATAACACCAGAATTTTTTTGGACAAAACGTCAGTAAATTCTTCACACACAATTCTGGCATTTTTTTTTAGGAAAAAAGCCAAAGTTCTCTGACATTCTTTCCCAGATTTCAGGACTATTTTCCAAAAAATTCATGGCGTTTTTTCCATTTCCAGAAAAAATATTTTGGAAAAAAAGTCAGAAAAAAAATTCTTGCGTTTTTTCCTTTTCTTATTTTGGAAAAAGAACCAGAAAACTGTATTTTATATGAATTGCAACGCCAACAAGTTGGATAATATTTGAAGCACTCTCAATTAGTTGCTTTCAAGTGACTATCGCAGACGTGTTTAAAAATATATAAACATAAGCGAGAGCTACAGTACGTTTTCATCGAACTGTTGAATACCCTATTCCCCATATTTCTGTATATGTATATGCATATGCGTTCGCCTCCCGCAGCCAGCCGCTGTTCCAGTTACAGAAACAAAATTCTTCTTTAGCAGGCAGGACAAAATTCAACAAAATAAATTTTGTTTGGCCGATGTACAGGAACTGCTTGAACCACACTCTGCTACGTAACCAGGGAGTACAAATCTAAGTGTTCATCTTCATACTTCAAAAGTGGGCGTAAGGCACGCCCAAAATTCAAAAATTTCTCTTCATACACAAACTTTTAAGTTTCTACTAGAAGACGCAAAATTTTTTCTTGCTGATTCATTATAAATACCGTTTATTTGCAAAAACAATTTTCTTATAGTTTCTAGTGAAAAGTGGGCGTCAGCCACGTCCAAAATCAAATTTTTGATTTTATACACAAGATGTTTATGTGCAAGTAATACCCACAAAATTTAATGTTTTTCGCTTTAATATAACAATTGTTATTTTATAAAAACAATATTGATGGTTTTGTATGAAAAATGGGCGTCAGCCAAGCCCAAACTGAAATATTTTCATTTATTTGAAAGAAAGTTTACCTAAGGCTTACTTGTGCAAAATTTTAGCATTATGCTTTTATCGTAACTATACAAAAAACATAATTTAATTTTTCCAAATTGAGGTTGTTCAACAAAAATGGCGATTGTGGGCGTGTTTGTGTGCGGGTTTTACCCGTTCCAGAACTAAGCCTTACTCTTGAACTAAAGATTATGGGATCCGTTCAAAATCCCGAAAACCAAATTCCCGAAAGTTCAAAATCCTGAAAAATCAAAATCCAGAAAAATCGAAATCCCGAATGTTCAAAATCCCGAATGATAAAAAGCTTCCCAAGTACTGCTGATTAAGAAAACTGTTGACACAGGCGCCTGCCTAACGAATATAAATACCCTTAGCGGAGCAACGAAGTTGCGTGAGCGCGGTGTGCCCCCGAAAAAGGAGGAGAAAATCAAATGATCCCGCGAAGCGGGCCACCCAGGTACAATTGATTACAAATACTATTGACACAGGCGCCTGCCTGACGAATATACATACCCTTAGCGGAGCAACAAAGTTGCGTGAGAGCGGTGTGCTCCCGAAAAAGGAGGAGAAAATCAAAAAATCCCGCGAAGCGGGCCACCCAAGTACTGCTGATTATGAAAACTGTTGACACAGGCGCCTGCCTGGCAGTTGTAAAAGAATGCATTATTTTGGTATTGCATTCCGCAAAGTCCCAATCATTTAACTGATTCTTCGGGAATGCAATAGAATTTGTTACCTCAGTCTTTGAAATTCCCATTCCCATTCCCATTTCATTTTGAAGTCTTTAATAATACAATCATCAAAAGCATTCAAAAGATTTGAAATAAAAAGAATGCATTCTTTTTTGACTGCTTGCAGTCTTTGAAGTCTTTCAAAAGTCTTTTACATTCTTTGCAGTCTTGAAGTGTTTTGAATGCATTCAATGTATTGAAGTCTTTAAAGTCTTTTAACTAGCATTTCACTGCTGAAAGCCTTTTAAAAGGTAAACGTTTCAACAATTATTTTAAATCTCCAGTATAAATTAAAATTTAACTATAAGTGAAAAGATTTTAATATCAAATAAAACCATGAACTTATTGAGAATCAATTTTAAAGAGTATAATAACACCTACTTCACAAACGTTAGGAAATTATTTTAATCTTATACCTGTTGTATTCATGAGCATAAGTAAGTGTTCCAATAACCCAAGAAAAAACAAAGAAAATAAAGTGCAGGACTGGGTCGTACGAAATTGCTCTAATGTGTTAAAATGGTCTTGGGTGCTTGAGATTTTGGGAAAAAAGCGTTGAAAACATCATATGAAATTTTATAAATCACTTAAAAATCAATACCTAAAACGTTTTTTGGAGAAAATGAAGTAAACCATCAGGTTTTTGAATTTTTACGAAATTTTTTTTCAAAATCGTTGGACCTGTTTTTTTTTTCAAAAAACAGTTTTTTTTTGAAAAACTTTTCGAAAATATATTCCAATTTTTTTTTTGAGTATGCCAACTTCTAGCACTTTGTAGTTTTTATCAAAAAAATAAAATTAAAAAATATAGATTAAACCGTTTTTGGAAAAAACTAAAATTAAAAAAAAAATTTTGAAACTTTTTTTAAAAAACTCAAAAAAACTTTTTTTGAAAAATTTACGAATTTATATTATTTCTTTTATAAGAGTGTTTCTACATTTAAAATTTCATCGAAATCCGTCAAGTGGCTTACGAGAAAATCGGATTTCAAAAAACCGGTCCTATGGGAGGTACCGTTATAAGACTTTTCCTGAAAAATCTATTTCAACCAAAACATAAAGCTTGCACAGAAAACACAATTCAGAAAGTTTTACCAAAATCGTAGGAGCCGTTTTTGAGAAAAATTAATTTTTCACAAAAAATCGTATGGCAGGTACCGTTAGTTTTAGAGCTAGAATGCTAATTCCAAAAACACCTCTGTAGGACGTCATAATAATACTATGTACCAAGTTTGAAGAAAATCGGTTCAGCCGTTTAGGCTGTAGGTAACTATACAGACAGACAGACACACGGACAG
Organism: Platycheirus albimanus; assembly: GCA_916050605.2. NCBI lineage: Eukaryota > Metazoa > Arthropoda > Insecta > Diptera > Syrphidae > Platycheirus > Platycheirus albimanus. Next base: position 294,476,592 of record OU696696.1, on the reverse strand, counting down.
ACAGACAGAATTGTCGGACCCACTTTTTTCGACTTCTCTATCATCGTAATGTCATGTTTGATTGTTAGAATTTTTTTTACGAATGCATAAAAAGACCAAATTGATCAAAATATTCCAAAGCTAACAATAAACAAATAAATAATTTAGTTCAAGAAAAAATTTAAACTGTTAATTAAATATAATTATAGGACTTAAATCCACCAAAATCTTCTATGCGGAAGTTTTGTACATGAACACGTACAGTGTACACTACGCATGTACATGTACATGTACCTGCTGTAATTAAAGTGTCTCTTAACGTTACACTATTCAATAATACTATTTAAATTGTAACAGTCATAGCAAACCGTGTTTCTCGTACTGACTTCTGATTTTACAAAATTGAAATTTTAAAAGAAGATTCAAAATAATTGTTGAAATTTATAAATGTTAACCGGCTTATTCAAAGAAGTGAAAAAGCTTTCAGTCGTCTAAAGGCTTTAATCAATAAAAAGATTTCTAAACAGTAAAAAGAATTCAATACATTGAATGCATTCAAAAGACTTCAAGACTGTAAAGAATGTAAAAGACTTTTGAAAGACTTCAAAGACTGCAAGCAGTCAAAAAAGAATGCATTCTTTTGATTTGAACTCATTTGGCTGCTTCAGATGATTTCTAAATCAAAGACTGCAAAATAAGCTGGGAATGTGTGTGTAAATTCAAAGTACTGAAGTTAAATCAAAATACTTAAAAAAAAAGTCTTTTCATTCAATTGACTGCAATAGCAAAATGACTGCATTCTTTCGCCTGCATCACTAATCCGATTTTTCAGTATTAATTGCTATTCGGGATTTTTTCTTCATTTTTTCGGGATTTTGATTTTTCTGGATTTTGATTTTTCGGGATTTTGAACTTTCGGGATTTTGAACCAGACCCCTATGAAATAGGGTATAAAAAATGAAAAATTTTGAGTTTTCAATTTAAAGTTTAAATTGTTTCAGAGACATATCAAATCACCTCGCGGAGGGGGTGGGGTTGACGCAATCGCGCGCCGCCCATGTCCGCGCAGTGATTTGATATGTCTGAAACAGTTACGAGGCGAGATGGCTGCGCGCAACATTGTTTAAAAATTAAAAAAAAAAACTTTTCTGGCCTTTTTCCAAATCGTTATTTAGAAATTAGGCCAGAAAATATTAATTTTCTGGCTTAATTTCCATTTTCCTCTCTGGCTCTTTTTCCACATCTATCTTGCGTAATTTCTAACATTTCGGGCTTATTTGCCAACTAAAATTCTGCTCTTTTTTCCATTTTTGAGCCAGAAAAAAATGCTGTCGTTTTTTCCAAGAAAAAAAAAAACAATTTCCGGGAGCCTTTTTTTGGACTATGCTTATGTCGCTGTTCGTAAAGTTCATCATTGTATCTTCTTCGCCAGATGTGTTCTTTAACGTTAACACGGTCAGGAAATTTTTCTCTCCAATACTACAAGGGACTTTCCTTCTGACTAGAAGAGGGCCCATATAGTCTTAGAGTGGTATTCACCTAACACTATCAAACCGCTCGTATCTTTATGAACTTCTTATGTAACTTTAGTTCGAAAAGTTCTATTCACCGACCACTATTATCTTTAGTTTCCTTATTCGTGAACGCATTCTTTCGAACTTCCTTGCGAAATCAGTGGCCAATCGTATGGAATTTTGGAAAAAAAAATGTGACTATTCACACCCAGCAGTCTAACCAGCATAAACTCTTGATCGTTGATTAATAGGAGCACAGAAAGGGAACAAAGTAAAACGGCCGATCAACAGATGGCTCACTCTTTGCTTAAATGAAAAACCGCACTAAGTGGAACTGCACTGCAATTGAAATGCACGTATTCTTTGCATGAAATTGTATGAGTTAAAGCGGAGCTGGACTATAGCGCCAGGAAATGGTTGATAGTCTACAAAACTATTGCATGCCAACTGAAGTGCAGTACCTCCTAGTTCGATCTTTCCTTAAAGCTGCAAGTCAGTTGATGTGTGCTTTCTTTTAAATATGTAAACCTTTGCCACTCTCGATAGACACTTGATTTTTCAAAATTTTAAGTTTGAAAGTTAATATTTTGAAAACGGTTCACTAAAATGACTTTATTTAAAGACACAATAAAAGAAGAGGTTTTCTGCTTTACGAAACGATATTGATTGGCATTTTAGGAGTTATCTTTATTTTTAAATAATATTTTTTTCTAATTTTAGTCAGTTTTTTTTTTTTTTTAGAAAATTACCCCTACTATCTAACGGAGGGGAAAAGACCCCCTCCCATACGATTTTTTTCTTGTATCAACCCAACCTGCTCGCTGTAGTTTTTTGGCACACCTTAACTGAATCACTCTGTATAGCAGATGAGTTAGTGCATGCTGCTGACCAGGTTATCTAGGCATGTTTGAACAGTTACGTCTGTAGTCCATAGGCTCCAGCTACTTTGTTAATTTTTAATTTCAAAATTTTTTAAGAACTTTTAAAGAAATTTCTCTTTTAATTGTAAAAGACTTAATTGAGTTAAAACAACTTTTCCTTAAATCCTAGCTTAATGTTAAAATTGGAGATGTGCAATTTGCAAACGACTCTTTTCTGTGTAAACAAACGAATGCGGAAAAACCTTTATTATTTGAAGAAAATCACTTCAGTCGTTCGACTGCAGAAATACAGCTTAACGTAGGTGCGATTTTATAGAACAGAACAGGTTGACAGACTTGCCTGAAACAATTTGTTCGGTTCGAACACTTCCCCCACAATATATGTGATTTCTTAAGTGGCCATTTTTTTTTGTAAACAAATTTCAATTAGATGACAAACTTAACCGACAAGCTAAGATACAAACGAGTAGATATTCGAATTCAAATGTCAACAACAAAATAAACCTATTCCAATGATAATACAATGCGAATATTGAAAAAAAAATCTAGTTCCAGCCCATTTAACCAACAATAAAAAAAAAGTTAACCATTATCTTTTAAAGTGCCGTAGAAAAGTAAACATTTGTTTATCGATAAAATACTATACCTAATTTTTTGCATTACCATCTTAAAGTGCATTTTTAATTTAAAAAAGAAAAGGCAATGAATAAAATTATTTTTTTTCGTAAACTGGATTAATTTTAGGAAAATATTATCATAAAGTTTAAAATTAATTAATTTTAATGCAAAAGAATGTAGATAACATAAAGACTTGTTTAAAAAAAAAAAACACGCTTTAAGATTACCCGTTTCTTTTGTTAAAAAACGAGTTGGTTGAATTTATATCAATACTTCAAGGTTTAAACTTGGTCACGGCAGGTACCTATACTTAACCAACAATATAACTGGAACTGCATATGGAATAGATTTATTATTATTATTTCTTTTTTAATCTTTAATGGACTATTCTACATTTGAACTTAAGCTTCTCGTTTGTGTCCGGTTTTGGCCACTCCGGTATGAGACTTTTTTTCCTTATTTTACGCCCAATTCACTTGTATTTTTATTTTTGTGTTCGTATACTCAATGCAAAAGATATGTTAAGATCTTGTATTTTTGAACTAGATGCTCAAATTATAGCTATTTTCTTTAGTCCAAAATCTCCGAAGAGCATTCCAGGGATTTCTGTAGCTTTGTACGTTTTTTTTCAAAGTCTAAAACATTAAAAAAAATTTGAATGTTCTGTCGAATGTCGAACAAACTTGTTCTTATTTATGACATTATTTTTCGGGGCTTCAGATTTTGACTAATGCATTCAAAATCAGTCTTTCAAGGTTATTTTTAGGAAATAAACAAAGCAGGTACTCTATCTAATTTTATTTAATGTAGACCGGTTGTAAATGGTTTTTCAATAAGGACGGGTAGATGATTAAATTGAATAAAAAGCTGCATGAGGTATTTATAAAATTCTTTTTTATTTGAAAGGCCCATTTATGCCATCATATATTATGATATCGTTCAAATGCCCCCTTGGCTTATTACGGTGGCACGGATCCGAGTGGTACAATTGTGTTATATTCACCTTAAGGGCAGGTCCATTGTGGTTTCTTAGCATAGACCTGCGATAACAGAAAACCAGTCACAGTGGCGATGTTCTCGCCGCGTTTTCTATATTGCGTCGCTTTGGTATACGAATATTGGCTGATTGATTATCGGACAGGTCATCTCCAAATTTGGCACGAAACACTGAAAAGTCGACTGTAAAGGGCGACCACGTTTCAGTCTTAAATAACTCCCAAATTGAATTTGCCAAATTAAAAACTACGGGGGAAGGGGTAGACATTTAAAAAAAATGTACTTCCCGCTTGAAAGGAATAAAGTGCACGACTGGGTTGCACGAACTTGCTCTTATGTGTGACAGTATCTAGTCTTATAAGGCTTGAGATTTTGAACAAAATTGAAAGGGAAAACGTATTTTATAAATCACTTTAAAATCACTAGTTTAAACGTTTTTTGGAAAAAAATTAAGTATGCAATATAATTTCTTTTATACTGTTTTAAATTTCAAAATCAAAGTATTGATTTACTTTGTTAAAGTCACTTTCAAAAAATTGATAAAAATTTAAAAAAATGTAGACTAAAACTGAAAAACCCGATACGCGAGCTATCGTTGAGAAACGGGAGCCACCGTTTAGGCTGTAGCTTGACGTGAAAAAACGCACATACGCATATCCGTATAGACACACCGACGAAGGTATGGCGAAAACTACTTTTTTGGGCTTCTCTATCATCGTAATATCATGTTTGATTAAAACTTTTGGTTTTTTTTTCTGCACGAAACCAATACTTGCCCTTTAGAACAAGTAAAAATCTAACCTATACGCTTTTATGATTTAATGCAACCCATTGTAATCAACCTACCCTTTAAATTCAACCCCACTGAATGGGCATGTTCTAGGCAAATCAAAATGTATAGAATACTCAAAGTGTACATTATTTATCCAACCCTTACGAAAAGTTTACTTTGGTGAAACCTGCCCCGTTGTTATACAAATAATAGCACTTTTAATGTAATGATTACTTCAGAAGTTCGTCGAAAAAAAATTGTTATTTGTGTGCCCTATAAGAATGTAGGAGATAGAAAGAAAGTGTCCATTTGTTGTTAGTAAAAATCTTGTATCAGGAAAAAATAAAATGCACGACTGGGTCGCACGAACTTGCTCTTATGATAAGCAATTGCTTAGTGGTTGCATATATGGATATTAAAAAAAATTTAAATTTCCAAAATTCTTTTATTTTTAAAATTAGTTTAAGAGTTTTCTCGGAAAAACTAAGTATGCAATAAAATTTCAAAGCTACTATATGTTAATCTAGGAAAAAAAAAATATTGAAAATCGTTCGACCAGATTTTTTTAAAAAAGGTTATTTTTGAAAAACTTTTCCAAAAAATATGTTGAAATTTTTTTGAGTAGGTAGGTAGGTATGTAAATAAAAAAAAAATTTTTTTTGAAAAAATTATAAAAAAAGTTTTTGAAAATTTTGAAATGCCATATTAATAATATTATGAATGACTTCCTTTGCCCAAAATTGTATTGAAATCAGATATATAGTTTTCGAAAAAATTTGATTTGAAAATACTGGTTCTATGAGAGGTACCGTTATAAGAAACATTTTGAAAAATCTTTTCTAACCAAAAGATAGATTGTCTTACAAAAATAGTATTCTGAAAGTTTTATCAAAATCGTTGGAGCCGTTTTTGAGAAAATCAATTGTTTTCTTTACGATTCTATGGCAGGTGCCGTTATTTTTGGGCCTGGAGCAAAAATTAAAAAAGTGTTCCGAGGGACGGCCAAATAAATCCTAAATACCAAATTTGAAGCAAATCGGCCCATCCGTTCAGGCTGACAGACAGACAGACAGACGGACGGAATTTCCAGACCCACTTTTTTCGACTTTTCCATCAGCGTAATGTCATGTGTGATTGTTATCTAAAATTTTTTTTTTGCACGAATCCATAACTTGCCTTATAGTAGGTACCTATAATTAATTGCAAGTAAAAATGTATGTGGCTGACGCTCATTTTTCAAAAGAAACTATATAAAATTATATTTGCAAAATTAACACAATATTGTATTTTTCAGCCAAAACTAAATATCACATGTATGAAGGAAAGTTTTTATTTTAAGGCATGGCTAACGCCCTCTTTTCATAAGAAAACAGAAAAACGTAGTTTTATTAAAGGAACCCATAATCAATTTCAACCAATTTTTTTCGTACATAATATAAAAAATATTTTAAAAAGGGTTTTTTGCAATACGCCCACTTTTGGGAGCGTGATTTTTGCGAAATACCTTTATTCAGTTAAATTTACAAAGAATATGACTCGATTCAGCTGTGATCTTACACATAATGCTTAAACATATTACTTATGATTAAAGCTCAGTTAGTGCTTGATGTTATTAAACAAAGTTTTAAGACACGCCCACTTTTTAGGCCGTTTTTGTTAGAAGTCTTAATCTGCATTATTGTTCCAATGCTCACTAACTATCGGTCGCAGTTTTAAATTAAGAAAATTAAAAATTTGTGTATGTAATACATATTTACAAGTACATTCAGGGTTCATGTATTTCAAAAATTGTTCAGACACACACAATTGCTTTTTTCATTCATCATTTAATTTTTCAACATTCAGACTATGTGTTGTTTCGTGTTTGGAATCGAGCTGCGAGATTAAAATTGTATGTCACAAGGCTCATAGCAATGATCTTGTCTTGGCAGTTAAAATTTTAAATTTTGGGCGTGGCAAATGCCCTTTTACTTGCGATTATGCATTCGTAAAATGCACAATGGACAATCAAACATAACATAAAGATGATAGAGAAGCCTAAAAAAGTGGGTCCAACAATTCTGTCTGTCTGTCTGTCTGTCTGTTCTGTCCAGAAAGTTTTATCAAACTCGTAGGAGCCGTTTTTGAGATAAATGAGTTTTTTTGAGTAAACTTTATGTTTTGGTTATAACAGATTTTTTTAGGAAAAGTCTTATAACGGTACCTCCCATAGGACCAGTTTTTTCATAACAGATTAGCTTGTAAACCACTTCACGGATTTCGATGAAAATTTTAACGTAAAAGCGCTTTTATTAACAAAATAATATAAATTCTTTAATTTTGAAAAAAAAAACTTTTTTTTGAGTTTTTTAAGAAGTTATTTTTTTTTTTAATTTTTGGTTTTTTCAAAAACGATCCGTTCAAAATTTTTGAAAAAATTTGTTTTCTGATAAGAACTTTAAACTGCTAGATGTTGACATATTCAAAAAAATTTGGAATATGCTTTCGAAAAGTTTAAAAAAAAAACGGTTTTTGAAAAAAACTGGTCCAACGATTTTGAAAAAAAGTTCCTTAAAATTTAAAAAAGTAAAAGAAATCTGATGGCTTGCTTCATTTTCTCCAAAAAAACGTTTTAACTATTGATTTTCATATGATTTTTTCAATGCTTTATTCCGAAAATCGCAAGAACCAAGACCATTCTAAGACATTAGAGCAAGTTTTTACGACAAAGCCGTGCACTTTATTTTTTACTACGCTAACAGTAATTGAACAACGGACACACAAAATCAACGTACATAATTGAGTCCAGTCAAAGCGTAGTTAAAATCGCCCTCATGTTACAAAAAATATACAAATGGATTTTTTTTTTTTTTTGATTCCTATGTTTTTTGGGTCACTGAATCTGAAGAAATCCAACAAAATTTCCTGGTGCGTTTTAAGATATATGCAAAAAACCACATAATTTTCGCACTTTCTTCGGTTGGAACGCCTGGAAACGGCGGACTTCAAATTTTTATACAAAAAAGAAATAAAATGCACGACTGTGTCGCACGAACTTGCTCTAATATGTGACAGTGGTCTAGGGGCTTGAGATTTTGATAAAAATAATTTTTTCAAAATTCTTAAATAAATACTTAAACTAATTTGAGCTGAAAAAGGAGTACGCCATTTTATTTCTTTTATAAATCTGAATTTATGAGAATAAATTTTTAAAAATCTGTGGAGCCGTTTTTGAGAAAAAAAGTTTTTTTTGAAAAACTTTTTGAAAAAAAATTTCAAAAAAAAATCAAAAACGCCAGTTCCTAGGTATTCAGCAAATACATTTATTTATAATTTTTAGAAAAAAAATTTAATGGGCAGTTTTCAAAATATATATTTTTAAAAATTTTTTCTTAAAAATGCTTTTAAAAATACAAAAAAATATTTTTTTGAAATATTGGTATGCAGTACAAATTGAGCTACCTACAACTATATATGTGTTAAATTTCGAAAGAATCGGTTGAGTCGTTTTCGAGATAGTCGAAAGCAAAAAAAACGGTCCTATGGAAAGTACCGTTCTTAGCCATTTTAAAATTTTTTTTTTTCAGCCATATGATTGGTCGTACCTAAAAACCAACACTAATTTTTTTAAATTGAAATCGTTAGAGCCGTTTTTGAGAAAAATAAGCTTTAACGTAACGGTTGTATGGCAGGTACCGTTATTTTTTGAGCTAAAAAAAATTTTTCAATTTCTCCTCTGTACAATACCTAAAAAAGTCTATATACCAAGTTTGAAGCAATTCGGCCCACCCGTTTGGGCTGTAGGTCTCTATACATACAGACAGACAGACAGACAGACAGACAGACAGACAGACAGACAGACATACAGACGGACAGAATTTTTAGACCATCTTTTTTCGTCTTCGCTATCATCGTAATGTCATGTTTGATTGTTATCTCAAAACTTTTTTTTTCGACGAATGCATAACTTGCCTTATACCTAGTACCTATAATCGCAAGTAAAAATAAGTATACATGTTTTAATGGGCAATGTTAATTCGGCAAGTTCTTTTATCAAAAATAAATGTTAACATCTAATCCTATATCATTTAGATTTCTTGAACTTGCAAATTAATAGAACTCACTACGGTATTTACGAGCCACCTTTTGCAGCTTGTATAGATTTCAATAAACTTTATTGTTTGTACTGAGTTGTACTAAATTGTACAAAACTTTAAATTCAACGCTAAGAATGTACATATATACATTTTACATTAACAAAACTCATTAAAAAATCGGGTAGGTACCTTTAGGTTGTAAATCTTGGTATTATGCAGAAGTTATCCACTGCTCTAAAAAAAAATTGCAAAAGGATTACGTACACGAAAATTGAGTATGGTTAGATTTCTGATTTGTTACAACAAATTAATCTAGCGTCAAATCATCACCTCCAACGTATTCTATACATCAAAACGGTTTAATAAATAATTAGAGCTCAGCTGAACTGCAAATAATTATGTCAATCATTTATTATACAACGTAAGCTTGTTCATGTATAATACCTACACCTACAGTAATGATTTTTTAATTTCATTTCTTATAGTTGATGGGGCCAGCGGCATTGATACTCTAGGTGCACTATCGCCAACTTCCGATTCAAAACATTCAGCTATCTTTGCCAATAATAATAAAAGTGAAAAGCTATTATTAAATTCATCAAGAATTATTATCAACACAAACAATGACACCAACAAAATAAGTTCTATTCAAAATTTAATTGCTTCTTCAGCAACACCAACAACTGGAACTGGTATTGACAATAATATGCTAAAAATGCCGGCTACACTTCAACTTCAACAGCCACAAGACGAAATCGAATCATCGTGTGGAGGTCATTATACGCATGTTAATCATAAATCCACTGGAGCTGGAGCTGGAACTGGAGGTTCTCATAACAACTACATTGAAAAATTACCAGCAAAATCAGCATGTGTATTACAACCGGAACAACAACAGTCACCATTACCAGCACCAGTTCCAATGCCTCGATCAGTTGTTGTTGTTTCTGGTATAGAACAGAATAGCAACGATGGCACTAGCTCTGGCTCTGGCACTGGTAGCAGCAGCAGCGGCAGCAGTTCAACTTTACCACAAGAGAATGTGAGATTTCGAAAGAATTTGAACGAACAGCGTGGATCGACATCGACATCGACATCGAGCAACAACACTACAAGTTGTGATTCTCTTTTAACGTCAACATCCCGTTTGAGTTCGAGTTTAAAAGTGGCGGCCGCAGCAGAAATTTATATAAAATCCAACAAAGACAATAATTCTAGTGCGGCGGTGTGTGTTAGTGCTGAACAACATCATTCATCACATTCACATTCACACATATTCCAACAAAAACCTGCTTCAGCTACAACAAAAAATATAAGCAAAACCAACAACAACGGCACTAGTGGCGGCGGTGACGATGACGACCACGACGACGACAACGACGACGACGGCAATGGCAATGGCAACGACAACGAGAAACAGAAACACAAATTGCACCATGCCCATCAGTTAAACTCTGGACACGAAACGGATAGCTTGGCGTGTGTGGTTAATGTTAGTGAGTTCGATGCCAAAGAGGTAGATTCAAAATTATTCACCTCTTCAAAAAATAATAACAATAAAATTAACGGTAATAATTCTTTGCCCTTGCTAAAATCTGCCGTTACCGCTCCCTCGCCCGCTCCCCCTTTACATAATAAAAAGCCATGTGGCATTGCAAGTGCATCGGTTAGATCTTTGTCCTCTACAACATCTGGTTCTGGTTCTGGGTCTTCACAGTTTATAAAAAATCAGAATATCGGTTGTGCTTCTGTGGTTTCTGCACACCATAATTATAAAATTAATACAAAGGTTCTTTCAAACCAGAATAATTCGAATTCGAGTTTGTCCCTTTCGCCTTCGTCTTCAGCTTCGGCTTCAGCTGCCGCTTCTTTTAATACAGAATCGCAATCGCCTACAACAGTGACTAATAATAAAAAGAAAATGGTCGCCGTTCATGAAATGAACGAAATAACCAACAACGAATTGGATTTCGATCCATCTGAAGAATTGCAATATGGTCCGGGTATTGTGTCGAAGTTGCGTTGTCGCTACTTAAGTTTGGCCTTGCGCCAAACCACAAGTAAACAACGACTATCCATGGATTCTTTGCGTCGCGCGACTTCATTGAATAATCTTCTCGATGACAATGGCGTCCATGATGAGGATGGTGAAGAGGATGATACACCAGACACTACAATAACTGAAGTAACCAGTCCTTCATCGGTTGTTAAACCATTAGCAAAAGGAATCAAAGAATCTTCATTTGCTTCCATAAAAGAAGGCGAAACGGTTACTGGTGGTTATAAGAAGAATACAAAATCAATCGATCCAGCTGATAGAAGTTCTTATAATAATCAAAATCGCTCTCGGCATATCAAACGTGGAAATGATTCTTTGAAACGTGCGAGATCAGTCGAGGCACTTTTGTGTGAGAAATCACCTTGGAATTTCTCAAATAGTCAGCCGACAATGGTAACTAATGGTGCCTCAACAGATTCAGTAACGATAGAAGATAAAATAATTAATGCTAGAGAACGTTTACTATCGGGAACTGATAATAATCCTCCAAAGCGTCTGACGTCGATTATTGATGATACAGAAAGACCCCCACCTGACCTAGTTAAAGAGACACTTAAAATATTTGAAGCTTCGGCTAATCGTAGAGGTCGCACTGTTAATCGGAATAGTGGTGGAGAAGTTGCTACAAAAGTGGCAAATTATAAATCAATTATAACCCAAAATAAACCAACAATAACCTTCCCTAAGCCACCAGTTAGCCCTAAAAAGTCTAATCAAAAATTAAAACAAAATATAACTGAAGTTAAGAATAATATTCGCCCCATACTTACATCAACACCAACACCAATACAAACACCAACCCCAAGTCCAAGTGTTGGTCCTTCAACAGTGCAGTATGTCGAGAAAAGTGTTTCGTCGCCTTTAAGTTCAACACCAACTGCTAGTAGCCGCACTGCTAGTGTCACTGTCACCAATACAACGCCTTTCCGACCAAAAATTGATTCAACACCGATAAGAAACGTTGGTTGTGTCAGTAGTGTGGTTGAAGTTTTATCTGAGAACTCTCCCGACATTATTCCGCGCCATAAGTTACTTGATAAAACACTCATGTCCGCTGACTCGCCAGTCACTGAATTAGCTAAATCAATTGAAAAGCTCCGGATAGACTCACCCACCACAACAACGCAAACGCAAACACATCAGCAGCAACCGCAGCCACGCAAAGATCGTCATAGTAGATTTTCATCGGAATCCTCTGAACGTGAATCAGACGACGAAGACGACGACGACGATTCCATGGATGGAGTATACGAAGTAAACAGTGAGGAAACTATTTCAACAAATAAACACATTACGAAATCGGGTCTCGAAAATATAGCTAAAGCTGGAACTAGCCAACAATTTGTATTTGGTTCTTCGTCTTATTCAAACGGAAATTCTACCTCATCCGAACCCCTACATGATATACCAACTTTAGCAGCTCTAGGATCGACGGCGACGTCGACAACTGTCAAACAAATTGGAGTCATAAGGCCACTTTTAGCAGAACCCCCATTGCTGCAGCACGTCAAAAATAATTGTATTGAAGAAATGTCAAACAATCAAACGACATCCACATTAACCAGTAGGGAGATTGAAAAGAATCGAATTAATAACGAAAAGAAGATTGAAAAATCGGTAATCGGCAATAGTTCAATGGATAAGCTAGGAGCAAGTGTTGTATTAACATCAAAATTAAATAAAGTTGACATATCGGCATCTGGAATTGGCGATGATGACAACAACTCCCAAACGTCAGCTTGGTCATCGGCTATTATATCTAAAAAGAAACGCAATGCCCCCGTAGCTGTGCCTGAAAACAATACTATGGTTTTCAATTTTAAAGATCGCAAAGAGGTTCCAGACTACATTGAGAATGATGGATTAATATTCAAACATAAAAGGGAACTACCAAAGGTGAGTGATTCATCATGTATACATACTTTCAGATATTCTTTTCTTTATTTTTTGTGTGTCAAAATAAATTTTTTTATATTAGTCATTCATTTCCTGAACAACGCGTGCATCAACAAACAAACAAAAAACAAAAAAGCTTTCTTCCGGATCAATTGGATCCAAAATACTGTTATTTTAGACTCGTATTTCGTATAGCAAACTTAGTGATCTCAACATTTTTATCACAGATTATTTTTTTTAGAATGATAAAGAATTCTAAAAATATATGTGTACATTACAATTTGAGCACATAACATTCTTATTTTTCTTTATCAATCTTTAAATGTGTGTGCTTTCTTGATGTGCTTTCTCGTAAGTAAATAATGTTTGATGTATGTTCTGTATCTGTATATACTTAAACCTATATGCATTTATATTTCACACAAAGATTATATCCACTCTCATAACGTGTATAGTTCATTAAAGTTAGTTTCTTATGTATTTATTTATTGTTAAACCATTTATCATATATCTCAATTATTTATACTATATTATATGATATGTGTTTAAATTCTTTTTTTTACATTGATGAAATAATTGTGCTTTATTTGTTGTTATTTTTGTGCATATAAACAACAAAGAACAAAACAAGGAAGTATAATGTGGGGTTATGAAAGAGTGAAAGGAACAATGTATTATTGTTATCGTTTAACGACTGCATTTTTTTTATAGAATTTTTGTTTTTATAAAAAAAAAAAAAAGAATAAACTCAACGACTGGGTCGCCAGAACTCGCTATAATGTGTGACAGATGACAGTGGTCTTGGGTGTCTAGATTTTGAAACAAATGAAATGCACGATTGGGTCGCACGTTCTTGCTTTGTAGGCGCAATTGCATGATAATAATATTATCGTATTAAATAAGCAAACAAATTTAAATTCTTTGTATAAAAAGTTTTAAACCTCGCATTTAGAACTGATTGCTAATAAAGGCGCTCTTTTAATACAAATTAGCTAGTTACGATTTGTGACTATTTGACGTCATAACAGCGTTCTTAAACTCACGTTGACGTGTCACATAGTTACGATTTGTTATTATTTCCTACTCACCTTCATGATATGAGTTGAGAATGTTGATATGTCAAATTCGACGTTTTGTTTTAGACAATTCAAAGTCTTTATTAAAAAAATCGGCACGAGTACGATAACTTGGCCGCCAAGAATTGATAACGGTTTTTCATAGAGGGGTTAGATACAAGCATTTTTTACTATGGGAGGAGGGGGGGTCCATCACCCCCGTTTAGAAGGTAGGGGCGATTTTCGAAAAAATGACTTAAAATGGAAATCAAAATCTTAAAAAAGAATGGCATTACTTACAATGAAGTTTTATACCGGTTTTGAAAGCCAGAAATCTGTTCTTTAATTTTAAATTTTAATGAAATTATAAATGTCAATCGTTTTAAAATTATTTGCATGCAAACTCAAAATTTTGATAAAAAAAAAAATAAAAAAAAAAGTTTACACCGATTTCTTTCAAAATTGTAAAAAAAAGTGCTAAATTGGCTTTTTGTTATCAGTGCCTATATCAATTCTTAATCGAATACAAAAAACCGAGTCTTTTTATGTCTTCTAGTTACTGAGAAAATTGAAAATTTCCAAAACTACTTTTGTAATCAAGTTGTATTATTTTTGGTATTTGAGTAAACTTGCTTAAGGTAGTTCCACACTATCCCACAGTGTATAGTACGACATGTAAAAAATAAAATGCACGACTGGGTCGCACGAACTTGCTCTTATGATAAGCAATTGCGTAGTGGCTGCATATATGGATATTAAAAAAAAATTAAATAATTTCGAAAATTCTTTTATTTTTTAAATTAGTTTAAGAGTTTTCTCGGAAAAACTAAGTATGCAATACAATTTCAAAGCTATACGTCAATCTAGGAAAAAAAAATATTGAAAATCGTTGGACCAGTTTTTTTTTAAAAAAGGTTATTTTTGAAAAACTTTTTCAAAAAATATTTTGAAATTTATTTGAGTATGCAAATATATGGCAATCCGTAGTTTACATTTGAAAAATAATTTAAAAAAAAAATCAATGTACCCGTTTCCAACATATTTCGAAAACCAAAAATTTTTTTGAAAAAATTATAAAAAATCAAAAAAAAAAGTTTTTGAAAATTTTGAAGTGCCATATTAATGAAATTATGAATGACTTCCTGTGGTAAAAATTTTATTGAAATCGAATGTATAGTTTACGAAAAAATTTGATTTGAAAATACTGGTTCTATGAGAGGTACCGTTATTAGACAAATTTTGAAAAAAAATTTCAAACCAAAAGATAGATTTTCTTGCAAAAATAGCATTCTGAAAGTTTTATCAAAATCGTTAGAGCCGTTTTTGAGAAAATCAATTTTTGTCTTCAAGATTGTATGGCAGGTGCCGTTATTTTTTGACCTAGAGCAAAAATAAAAAATTTATTCCGAGGGACGGCCAAATAAATCCTTAATACCAAATTTGAAGCAAATCGGCCCACCCGTTCAGCCTCCAGAGGCGCGAACAGACATACAGACAGACAGACAGACAGACAGACAGACAGACAGACAGACGGACGGAATTCCCAGACCCACTTTTTTCGACTTCTCCATCATCGTAATGTCATGTGTGATTGTTATCTCAAATTTTTTTTTCTGCACGAATCCATAACTTGCCTTATAGTACCTATAATCGCAAGTAAAAATCAACAAATCCTAACAATGACAATGATGAATTGTTTTTTTTTTTTTTGACATAACAACAATTGTTGACTATGGTTAGAAAAAGAACGCACCAAAGTGAATTTATTTTTCGTTATTTCGCTATACTAAGATCTTTAAATGAATTAAGTTGCTTATGTAGAAATAATTCTAGTTATTCATAAGGAAATTCAAGAATAAAAGAATTTATTTTTCCGTTCATGCAAGGAAAGCCAAAATAAAACATTGACTTAAACAGGATGCTCGTTCTAGATGCGTCTACATTAAACAAAGCTTAAAACTACAATAATGTAACCTGTCATGAAAAAAAGTCACAAACTTGTGGCACATTTAATATGACAATTAAACCCTTGTATTCTATACCAAAAACTGAAAATACAGTATTCTTGGAAGAACTCCCAAGACGTCAAATACGAAAATTGAACAAAATTGTCAAAATCTTTAATATTTTGGATTAAACCCATTTGCTTGTTATATAGGAGCAACCATTAAGAAAATTTGTATCCGCAAATTTCCTTGAGATATACAAATTGCTAACTTTAACCAGTTTCAGAGATTGCCTCTTTGACGTATGACATAATTAACCAGATGAAGCCAGAAAACGGTCATGTGTAATATCAGCTCAAAATTAACGTTTATTCAAAATCGTTGTAGCCGTTTTTGAACAAATAAGAAAAACACAAAAAAAAATTCCTAAAAATTAGTGGCTCGGTTGTATAAGAGACACCATTTAGGTAAAAAGCCAAAAACAAAAACTCAGTTTTTTTTTCAAAAATTACCTACATTATGTAATATTAAACAATGAAAATCGTTAAAGCCATTTTCGAACCATTCCAAAACGAAAATAAACCGTTACTTGAAAGGTGCGTTTAAACCGAATTTAAACGAATTTAAAAAAAACCTCGATAACCGTTTTTCTTTAAACTGCTGTTTATGGAACTTGAAGATAATCCGACAAGTCGTTAGGCTGCAATTTAGGCGACTAACAGTATGTCGAAAACCACTTTTTAGACTTCTCTATCATCGTTTGATTTAAACCTCGATTTTTTTTCTACACGAAACCAATACTTTCCTTCCTTTTAAAGCAAGTAAATATTGAAAAAGAAAAAAACATGAAATTTAGTAATCATTTACCATTCTCTAGTTAAAGCGTTGTTTGGAAAAGTTCAGTAAAGCATCCGATTTTTTTAAAGTTTTGTAATTTAAGAATGAAATTTTTCAAAATGTTTGGCCATTTTTTTTAACACAATCCAATTTTCTTTTTTTGATTGATTATGCAAATTAATAGAACTTTGTAGTTTTTGCCAGAAAAAAAATATATCAAAAAAAATATATTAAAACATTGAAAAACAAAACTAAAAAAATCTTGGTTTTTAACGTTTTGCAAATTAAATTTACGAAAGAATTTTCATTTAAAATTTCATCGAAAATCGAAGTTGATTTATGAGAAAATCGTGGTTCTCCTTCTGGGTTAGCAGTTAGCACACCTAAACTTGGTATTAAAAAATTTTAAAAATCGATTTAAATTTGATCATGAAACAGCCTGCTATGTATAAAATTTATTGATATCGATTGTGTGGTTCACGAGAAAATTTGATTTAAAAAACCATTTTATGAAATGTATCGTTATAAACCAAGTCTTCAAACATCCATTTTAACTAGAA
Organism: Platycheirus albimanus; assembly: GCA_916050605.2. Lineage (NCBI taxonomy): Eukaryota > Metazoa > Arthropoda > Insecta > Diptera > Syrphidae > Platycheirus > Platycheirus albimanus. The sequence goes on along the minus strand of OU696696.1, from coordinate 294,459,403 downwards.
GATACATTTGTATGACAAAACAGCCCCAAAATTTTATCAAAATCGTTGAAGCTGTAATAAATCGTTATTTTTGGACCAGGATTTAAAAATAAATAAGTACTTAATTTTGAAATAAATCGGACGATTTAATTAGGCTCTATAGAGATGCAAAAAGACACAGAATCATAATTTATAAAAACGCACTATTTGGGCTACACAGTAGGTACTCACTTTGGAAATAAGTTTTTAATATTTCCCAAACTTGTTAAGCGTAAAGCGACTCATTTCGTTCCGCGGAAATATGATACTGACTTTCCGTCATGATATGATTTCGAGCGGGAAGCACCTGTCAATGTCAAAATAATCTTTTAAAAGAACCCACTAGAGGGCCCTTTATATAGGGAAGGTTGAGAATGCTTAAGAAAAAAAGTCGAGGAACTAACAATAAACAATGACCTTAGTCTAAATTCAGGCAAAACAGAGCTACCTCAGTTTATAAAAATACAAATAAATCTAAAGGAACTCCTATTTGAGTTTTAATTGTGGCTGATTAAAGCACTTATCATACAAAACTTTCGAGTTGAATGTTATCCACACAGATTTTGCTTAAGCCTTAGATCGTACTCAATTTCATATTTTAGAACGTTTTTTGTTAAGCTTAGGTTTTTACTCCGCTTAAATTAGTTGGATAGTGAACGAACAACTGAAAAACACGAATGCAGTATGTCAAATTATGACCCAATCTTTCGAAAACTATTTTTAGTCATTTTGGAGTTACACAAGGAAGTTATTTGGATCCTTTTTGTTTCTCTTGTTTATCAATGATTTTCGATATTGATTACAACACGAGATGCATTAAATTTAAATATATTTACTACATGAAATCAATTCAGTTGTTGGAAGACCTTTGTTTGCCTTAACAGCTTTTAACTTGTTCAACATAGTCCATGTGGTATTTTAGTTCACTCTTCCGGCAAAACTCTTATCACATAATAATTTTTGTTTGAAATATTGTGCGACTTAACTGCTCTTTCGAATAACTCCATAAGATTTGCTGATTGTGGTGGTGTCCATTGCTTTTGGCAGTTGTTTATACTAGGAACGAACTTTGTATGCCCTGTGCTTAGGGTCATAGTTTTGATAAGACTGGAAACAGTCCCTGATGATCCCAAGTCTGTCGGTGCAAGTATGCAAATCTGTTGTTTTAGGATATTGATTATTGAGGTAGGCGTGTTGATCCATTGTGGCTCCAATGAAATGAAAATTTCTTACTCCTGATGCCGACATAGATCTCCATGCTACGACCCAGCTGCCACCATGCTTAACAGCTGAATTGATTTCTTTGAGGAACTCGGAACCAATTAGGTTAAACTTGGGTAAGGTACAACTCGCGGGTTTTTCTCGCATTTTGTTATTTCGCTGCAGTCAATACGCTATTATCAAGAACTTGCATTTTGTTACCTCGCAGTTCTTATTTGGCAAACTTAACTCTAACGTACATATCTCTGTAAAATGAAATCGCATTTCCTTATTTCGCAAAAAAAAATTTTTGAGAATGTTATCATTTTTTTTTTTTATCTAATTTTACCTTATTTTATACGAAATTTCGCGCGAATAACCGTTTGCGAGATAAGCAAAATTGAAAACATTAAAAAGCAAAACAAAATCATCAGGAAGAATTTTTCTGAGCGTAATTTGCGTCTTTGTAAAGAGAGCAACGCATGAACAAGGAAAGCTTGGGTAATTCTTCCCCCTATCTCTTGGTCCATGTAACTTCTACAGAAGTCGTTTAAGAAAACACCAAATTTTTTGGAGTGTCTTTCGATAAAAAAGGGACAAGTAGTGACCATCTAATGTTTTTTTTTTCACGGTATCCTGCTTTAGTTGATACATAGTGAAGGGTAAACCAATGTTAATTTTACTGATTGAAAATGGTGTTATACTTCCATTCCTGGCGAGTTTATCAGCTTTTCAGTAGTTTATCAGCTTTTCAGTTTTCTAGAATGTCTTTGTCCCGGCACCCCAGAAAGGTTTAAAGTTTTCTGTAAACCTCATCTATATGAAAGATGGGTGAAATTTGCGGGCAGTAACTGGTTACTGTGTTTGTCGTTTGTTTGCGAAAAGGATTATAAAATTGAGAAGTATATGAAGGCAGCTGAAGGTGTCGAACATAGAGTATTACCCATGTATTAAGTTTCATCTGAGAAAGTTTTTGGAATTCCATAAATTGATGGAGTTTTTATATGAAATTTAGTATTTCCTTGTGAAAAGGATGAGTTAAGTTTTGGGACTGCGAAACTTTTCTGGTCATTTGACTAACTTTTTAAAAGCGTTTTATGTTAGTTCAATAAATATTTGAGTATACTTTGTCATCGTTTTGTCTAAGCGTATAAATATGCAAATTACATATATTATTTTGCGTGCACCTAAATGGTTAATAATACCCTTAATATATTATACTAGCTTATACCCGCGGCTTTGCTCGTGTCAAAACAGTGTCTAATGGGTTGCCATAGTAATCTTAATTTAAAAAAAAAGTCCACTACTGGATCGCACGTATACTTGGTCTAATAAGACATTGGTCGTGGCTTGAGATTTTGAAAAAAATTTATTTTTTGGATGAATTTTAATGTATGGTAGTAAAATTATCAATGTCTGTTGAGTGGTTTCTTAAAAAAAACATTTTCTGGAGTATATTTTTCAAAAAAAAAATTAAATACCCAGGTATTCTGCATTTACCTATTATAATAACTACTTATCATTTTTGAAAAAAGTTAATGAGCTGTTTTCAAAATATTAAATTATTAATAGAAATGTTTTTGGAAAAACAACAAAATATTTATTAAAAATATTGGTATGTAGTAGGTTGAGCTACTTTAACCTATATATATGTGTACATTTTCAACAGAATCGGTTAAACCGTTTTCGAAAAAGCCAAAAGCAAAAAAAAAACGATCCGTTTGCTTCCAGCCATTTGATTGGTCATTACGGTCATACTTTAAAAGCTTAACTAATCAAAATCGATTGAGTCGTTTTAGAGAAAAATGAGATTCAACATAACTTTAATATGGCAGGTACCATTAGTTTTGAGCTGAACAAAAATTTAATTTCCATTCTGTACAATATGTACTTAAAAAACTCGATATAGATATCTAGTTTTTAGGAATTAGGCACATCCGCTTGGGCTGTTGTACAAACACATAGTCAGACGGATAGGCAAACAGATTAGACAGACAGACGGACAGATTTTTTTTGACCAACTTTTTTGGTCTTCGCTATCATCGTAACGTTAAACATTTTTTTTTCGACTAATGCATAACTTCCAGTCTCTATGTATATTCGCATATAAAAATAGCAGCGCATTTCAATTATTGACTTTTATAGGAATATTTTTGATACCTTGGGTTACATTATTTTAATTTTCGTAAAAATCACTAGTTGAAACTAAAAAAATGTATAGCCTATGTTAATCAGAGATGATGTAGCTTTCTATTAGTGAAAGAATTTTTAAAATCAGTTCAGTGGTGTAGGCGTGATTGAGTTACAAACAAACACATTTACTTTCGCATTTATAATATTAGTATGATTAACACAGTGTACATGGATGCAACAGGAGCACCTGACCAAATATGAAAAATTATACTCTAGCTTCGGGCGAAAAAGGATATCCTTGCAGATTGTAGTCAGATCAGAAGGGGAAAAAGATTGGTTAAATCGATAAAGAAAGCTTTACCATTTCGCGTAATTTTTGGCGACGTCAAATATGTGTGCTTTAACGACAGAAGACAGGATTGAGTTTTTTGCTATTAAAATCGGAATTTAATGAGCTTATCATACGCTGCAGTTGACATTCCACATTCCAAAAACAAGGTTGTAAATCTGGAATACGAAAATTGAAAGTTGAAAAAATAGTGTCATCAGTAAAACCATTAAGTGGATTAGGCAAGAGATCTTTGATAAAATTGAGGAAGAGAGTCGGAGACCAAACGGAATGTCGTGTAACCCGAGGTACAGCCTGAATAAATAAATTTTCTTCGACAGTTGCTGCAATGTAACAGAAATGTGTGATACACTTAGGATATTTTTTGAAAAATTAATTTTTAGTTTTTGCCTAAAGTTGACATAACGAAAATTTGGTTATTTCAGTTTTTGTGGTTAAGATTGATTTTGCAAAAATTTGTTGTTTGAACAGGCACCTTTATAAATGTAATAATTTTTATATTTATAGATTCATCAAAAAACCAGTATCTTAAAAGATGCTGCATTAAAAATCAAATAAAGCTTTAGATTACGGCGAACTAAATTTACTATAATGATCAAAAGTTCATATTGCCTCACACAAAATAATTTTAAAATTAAGAGCTTAGCTATGTAGTCCAAATCAAAATCATTTCAATGGTGCCTAAACTAAATCGCACCCACATAGGAACTAGGTGTGACCAAGTCGTGCATTTTATTGAATATAAAGTTAGATAATTAGGTCATTATTTTTGTATAGTGTAGCTATGTGTGTGTTATAGTTTTGATTGAAAATGTTGAAAATGTCAATGAGAAATTTTAAAACTTTTTTTCTTTTTAATTTAGCCAAATGAATCTGGTTTCGTGCTGCTAGGTGATCTTTCACTAGAAACCTCAACCGATCCCGACGAAGAATGGCCAATGTGTCCACCTTCACCCTGTGATGTAGAATTCGAAAATGCTCACATCATAATAGATGGCAAATCTAACATCAAAAATCGATCCAAAGAATCACAAGTGAGTCTTCCTACATTTAATAAATCATTGAACATGAATATTTATTTGAATTGATTTTTTTTAAATTTAAGTTCCATGTCCAATTTAATGATATACTTACATCAACATTTGAATATCCATCGGAGTCGTCAGTTATTGAGGACTCAGGTAGTGATTATGCTGATTTCAGTTCCAATGAATTGAATGCATCTACGTCAAATTATGGAGCTTCTGCGAATGTATGCCACGAGGAAAGGGATTCGTCTCCTCATCATCATCATCATGTAAAATCTGAAGAAATAATACAACTTCCACATAATACTAAAGTCCTTGGAAATTTGTCTTTAGGTGAGTACTTTTTTTTTTAAAGAATAATCATATTAATCCTGCACACAAATCAGATTATTATTAATTCAAAACAACTGCATCATTAACCCGTGTGTTCTTTTGAGCCCCTTATTGTTTTTTTTTTTTTAATTGCAACAATAAATATATATCGTCCTTTTGTTACTCACTTCCCTCTCAAAAATTGCATACCTTAACAAACTATGTTCCACATAAACTATGCACATATTTGTTGCCTTCAACAAAAATGACAAAAAAAAAAAAAAACAGAAAAATAAAATCCTATACAACACAACAGTTCAATATAAATATAAAATTTTACAGGGGAAATTTCCGCTGATATGTTAAAGTGTTTCCCAGCGATAAAACTATGTAAAATAAAAAAGAAAAATAAACTATTCAAAAGCTTACTTTGTCCATTCCGCAAGTTTTGCAGGTTAGTTGTGTCTGTATCAATGCGAACAACATTTCCTTCACTTGGTCCAAAATTAACAGAAATATTCGTAGTCAGGCTAGTATCCTCAATACAATACTAAATTCACAACATGTCACCATTCGAATTAAATAATAATGTATTTTTTAAAGCTTATAATAATAAACTTTTACAGATTATTCAAGTGGTCCGAAGAATATAATGTCACAACGACCTCTTCCGGTGCCAATTAAAAACACCAAATCGACAAATTCCATTTTCAATAATCCACAATATGCTCGATTTTTCTTAAATGACAATGAGACAAAGAAAATTAATGAAGCACCAAAAACAACAAAAATAATAAAATCGTCTTCGTTTTCTTCAACAATTAAAAATTCGAATTGTTCGTATAGTAAACATAGTGTAGTGCCCCTTAACAAAAATATTCGTAGCTCTTTCAAAACCATGTAGCAAAACTAATGGTTAAATTAATATTCCCAAGAAATAACCAAAAAAAAAAGGAGAAGTAAAACCAAGTAATCAATAATTAATACTACGTTGTACGATAAGTTATTTCCTAAGTAATTAAAAAAAAAGATATACATTAACATGACAATTCATTCTGCTAGTGATATATCATAGTTAAGGTTGAAGGATGGGTTCCTCATCTCATGAACTGAAGCTTAAAGCTAGAACTGCATCGGAACACTAAGTGTTAAAAGTACCTACACTAAAGTACAAAGAATTAAAAACATCTAAAACACACGTGCACTGGTGTGACATCTATGACAAAAATCTGAACTAAGAAAGCTCTTTTCCAATTAATAACCATTTTCGAAACACCTTAGACAACCTGATCAAAATCCAACACTAAAATGAGACACAACGAAACTTGCCAAACAAAAACAAGAGACAGAAATATATTTTTACTTGTTTGATATTCTTTCAGATGACATTTGCGCGAGATTTTTCGTGCTACGTGCTGAGTCAATTAAATATTTTTGGATGTGTTGGTTTGTAAGAACTTTGTGCACAATGACAGCTCGGGTTTAGCCAAGTCTTAGTTCACGTTGACCAAGGTAAAAAAAAAGTTTTGTACTTTTTCGCACTTTGTGTCTCTATGTTTGTCAGCCTTAATGGCTGAATGGTGTAGCTGCAGCAGTAGTACGTAGCACTGTCAAAGTTAAATGTACGTAAATCGTATTGCACGGCTACAATGTGAAGTAGCAGCTGCGTCATAGACAGTAGCTGAAGTACATGTCGACTCGACTTCAACTTCACGAACGTGCTGCGCTGCAAAACAACAACAAACCAAAATGGCAGGCATGGTTTTTGTTTGAGTTTAGTGCTACACATTGCGTGCATGTTGCTAGTCTGCTACTTTTGTTTACATTAACTTTGATATTGCTACGTACTACTGCCGCAGCTACACCATTGTGCTCAACCTGTTAAGAAAAAAAACCTTGCTTCATTTTGCATCGTTTAATGTGTATTGGGAATCAGTTTAGATGTCCAAGTTTTCCCAATTCACTTTATGAATATCTATCAGTCGCCTTTAGTTGCCGCCACTTTTAAAAAGTGACCTGCTTGCTGCTGACGCTAATTCAATCGCTATTATACTTTCAAAAATCCACAATGTTCTCGATTTTAATGCCATTGACCGAAATGTTTGCAGTTGATTCGGCTCTTTTTTTTCATAAGAAAGCATACATTGGGAGTAACCTTTTAGTCGCTAGTTTCTCTAGAAATTTCCTTTTAGAGATCACCCTATTTTTCCTACGGGGGTTTATTGCTAATGAATCCTTCATTATTTTGAAGCCTGAAGAATAAAAGTTTAAGAATGCTCGATCTAGTGGTGTTTTTATACCTTATTCCATAGAATGGGTATTTGGTGTTTGGTGTGGAGCTTGTAACTTAAAGAAATAATACCGTTGTTTATAGAAAAATGTAAAAAATGGAGGTAGCTGACGCCCACTTTTCATAAAAGAACAGACAAATGTAGATTTAAAAATTTAAAGAATTGATACACCCGCCATTTTCATTCAAAATCTATGTTTTAAAAATTTAAATCATGTGCTGTTTTTTAAGTTAGAATCGAGCTGCGATATTAAAATTGTGTGTCACTAATCTTATAATAATTATATTGTCTTGGCAACAAAAAAAATTAAATGTTGGGCGTGGCAAACGCCTTCTTTTACTGCGCTAGCAGTAATTGAACAACGGACACACATTTAAGGTTATTGTATTCTGTCTGTTAAAGAAGAATTTTATTTCTGGAACCAACGGGCACCAACTTTGTAACCACATAGAAAAAAAAATTGTCAAAAATTAAGTTGCAAATGTACCGTAGAACTCGTTTATGTTCAGGACCAGATTATATAGAACTGTCGAAATGTCTGTGGAGCACTTTATGTCGTCCTAAGTGAAGCAACGTAGACAACTCTTTGTTAGTTTACATAAGATTTGTCTTAGTTAATATGCGAAGAAGAAATTCTATTTTTACCTAAGACTGATTATTAACAGAAACTTGATCTTCCTGGACCCTAGGAATCTTCAATTACAATTTTAAGTATCATAAAGCGCTCCACGAAATCACGTTATGCAATGTCAAAGACAATCCATCCAATTTCGTTGGTGGTGTTTTTTCTTTCGAAATTAATCGATTATTTACTGGCCATATTGGATGTGATCAGCACTTAATCACTTTGCCAAGTCTGCAAGACCCATATAGAGGGCAATGCCGCGCCGCGCCTTCGTAAGCTTTACTGTTAAAACGTCACTATCCAATCGATGAACGTGTAACCCATATAGAGTGCAATGGTGTGGTGGCGGCGTCGATGCAATGGTACTTGTCGTCACCTTGTGGTTTTTATTTTTGCATATGGATTTCTTTTTCTGTCGGTATGTGCACTTTTCAGGGAATTACATAGTCCCAATGCACTTGATGTGAATTTTGTATGCCGTCACAATGTTTTTTTTTTTATTGATGAATGTGCTTGGGAAGTAATTGATACAAAATGTTGCACATTTGCATTTTTTGCATAGAGATGAGAATTTAAAGGTTTGAAACAGGTGGATCATAAGATGGCACGTTTCTCTGAACCAGGTTTGAATTAATAACCAAGTTCTTACATAAATCACTGTTATGGGATGTTCTTATCAAATTCATTTCGTCTATTAAAAGACACCCAGGTGTTTCTAAATATACATTGACACCCCAAATAAGAACGATTGGAGCCAGAAAATTATTATTTTTGTTGAGTGGCAATTTTGATAGCGGTGGTATGTACAGAAATATGTTCAGAACAACGCTGATGCCTACTGACTTACTTTTGATAGCGCTACAAAAGGGCGGTGCTCACGAGGTTCAATAAGAATGCTTCTCCAGCCGGTTCCATTTCTTGCCTGCTGTTTCCAATTGCTTATATCTAGTCGTCAAAATCTCCTTTCATCGCACTACGCCATTTAGATTATGTCTATAGTTTGGTATCTGGTATTCCTGTAATAAATCGTTATAATCATTAGGAGCTGGAGAATCGATGTCCATTCGCTCTACATGGCTAAGAAATCTTAAACTTTTAACAGGGATTTTTCTGTACAGTACGTAAAGTTCACGGTTCTTTACGTACGTGTCAGTAGAGACAGGATCATAAATCAACAACTTAGCCCAAAGAAGCAGCGATTAAGAGTTTTTCTAGGTTTGAATTCGGTGGTTATGTTGTTTACCTAACTCACTGACTAACTCCAACTTAGACTTAGCAATGACTAAGTTCTGGACAAGTCGTCGCCGTCGGTGGTATTTAATGTTGATAAATGCACATACTTAGTCTTGTCCCTCAAACACAGACAGAAGCATGTAGTTATCTTGTCCAACTCCGTGGTTGTTTCAAAGCTTTCGTTAAAATCCCTACCATTTTTGACGGAACAGAGAGCATTACCCTACGTCATCCAGATTAGACGTATCAGTTAAGCATGGATTCTAAAGTTGGTCATAGTTATTCCCTATTTACACTGTCACTTAAGAAATTTGAACAGTACGCCAGATAGAATCCTATAGGCGATGTTTAGTTGGTTCGGAAAGGCGATATCCCTTTTTGTGGATCTTGCAGATGGAACTGAGATTCCAATATTCAGGCATACTTCCTACCGACCATATTTTACAAATGATTTGTAGTATGCTCCTAACCAAGTCATTTCTAACATGCTGAAGCTCTTGGATGTCATCTAGATAGACAGGCCCAGGCTGTTAATTTGCGGGATCTTGGCTTCCATCACCATTTAACAACTGGTTGAATTAGTTTCTCCAGATATTCAACATCGACTGCGTTCCCCTTATAAAATTTGCAGGCTCGGAAAACCTAATGAAGTTTATTTTACTTTTCGGGAAATAGCCCAGCACCTGGATTATAGTTAAAACATCTCTTTAAATTATCTATCTCAAGCTGTTTATGTTCTCCTTCTGGATCATCAATTTATAGGCATCCTTACTCACTTACTTAAGGTGAAGCAGACGGCCAATTGTTGAGCACGGCCTCAAGAAAAATTTCCTGCCAGCTAGTCCGGTCCCTAGCCATTTACCTCCAGTTACGTAGTTATTTGAAGTGGTCCTCCTCTTGATCGCGGTGTTACCTTAGGTGGGGTCTAATCCTTAGTAACGTTTTGTCAAATCCTACAATGGTGATGTTCTGCACCTTATAACAGCGTATAGTTTGTTTTATCTTCAATAACAGCCAGACCACTGCTCCACTTTCAGCGCACATCGTTCTACCGATGATGTCAATATCATCAGCATAGCCTTGCAATTGAACAGATCTTTACAAAATCGTACCGCTGGTATTCACATGCGAGTTGCATCGTTGAGATCGTCTTAAAAAAGATGTTAAAGAGGTTGCATGATAGATCGTCCAAAAAGTTGGTGGTGATCTTATACCAGCCCTTTTCCATAGTTCTCCATATTCATCCTGCACAATGCAATGAGTTAAGCTGGATCTCAAATAATGACATGGCTCTGTATGGCTCGTACCTGTTCACGCTGTCATAGGCTACTTTAAATCAGATAAAAATGTCGTGAGTTTCGATCTGTAGTTCTAAAGTCTTTTCTTAAATCTGTCGAAATTGGAAAATTTAGTCAATGGTTGACTTATTTGGCCTGGATTCACACTGATAGGGGCCAATCAGTTAACGCACGAAAGGGTTCAGGCGTTCACACAAAATGAGTTGGTGTATGCTCCTCACCAAGTCAACTCCCGCTGACATTCCCCCCTCCTCTCTACAGGCTTCCTTTTTGGGCTTTGTACCACTTTTTTACTTTACCCTTTGTTAGAACTTTCGAACATTGCTTCTGCCGTAGCACCCATCAATAGATTATTGATCTTGCAATAGCAGCTTCGGGAGATCAAATTTTCTCACAGTACCAGTTCGATGCAGCGGTCGTGTATAAACTCGCATTTGAACTTTAGCTACAAGGTAGTGGTCTGAGTCTATTTTGATCCCTCGGAAATTGCAGACATTGTATAAGCATCCGTTTTGATTTTATTTGGCTGAGCAAATCCTAAATGGAAGCAAGGTTTTCTTAGTAGTTGTGAGAGCCCTAGCACTCCAGATGCAGCATTTCTGTTTTCTCCCTGTCGCTGGTCTTCTAGTAGATTAATATCTACAGTCGTGGAATTTCTTTAAATCTTAAGAGAAATACCTTGGGCTGATGCAAGGTAATATAGTAAAGTACCTGAGATGAGGAACAGTCTTAGTTTAATGCATTCAGTATAAATCATTTTCGTTACTTTAAAAACATTTCACAATTCAATAAAATCATTTAAATTCAATTAAATCACACACACCCACCTAAATCCTCGGTGTATTAAAAATTTGTTTTTCTTTTAATCAACATTATGCAAAAAAAAAAAAAAATGACCCTAACAATATTTACATTCAAATTATTATATTTCCAGATGTTGTTTAAAAAATAAAATATCCGAGTATATTTCATTACCTACATATACATCAAAAAAATATGTTTATCCATACTCCATACCAACTATTAGCTATTTTTTCATTGAACTGTAGAACTATAGTGATTAAGAGGTAACTAATATTTACTAATATTTAATTTAAAAAAATTGTGCAGAGATTTTCTTTAAATGGAACATTAAATACTAAAAAAAAATATTATTGGTCGCTGAAGTGTGAAATTTGTGAGCGGCTTCTTTATTGCTATTATTTTGTTTTATTAATTTTGCCAATAATTAATATTTTAGGCTCAGCGCCCCTAGGTAGTTATACTCCTATAACAGCGAAAACCGAAAACATATTTCAATTAGGTGTGACCCGAGTACCAAATAGCCAATCAGCCAAACCTGGTGATGAGGCTAATTTAAATGACAAACTACCACCCCCGGACTACTATGGAGAGCATGATAATAATTCCTTGGAATATCTTAAGCCTGCATCCGACGATCTCACAATAGCTTACAGTGAAGGTTCTTTAAAAACCGACTTGCTGTATTAATTTATATTTGTTTTTTTTTTTTTCTTTCTTTCTTTTTTTTTTTTTTGTAACTTGCATATTGTATGAGTGGATAGAAATATTTAATATTATAATCGTAACTTAAAAAGAAATAGCTTCATGCTCATTCCAAAATTTTGCAATAATTTGTAAATAAATATTATACCTTCTTTAATAAAAAAAAATATTGTTTTGCTGTTGCAAACATAAACTTATCAACTTAAAACGTATCCTTAAGATTATTATGTATTAAGCCTGAGTTTTGTATAATTTATTTTTGAATCCGGATTATTTTCTCTTCGATAATTTTGTTGTTGACATTCCAAAAAGCCACAATAAGTCTGATTAAAAAAAAAATAAACCGCATTTAATAAAATTTAAAAAAAATTAATAAAATATAATGCAACATTACTTTAATGTGGCGGCAAATTTAAATTTGCAATCAAGACTGTCTTAAATGAAAACAAAAAAATGTTAACTACACATTTATAATAAAAATAAATAATGTAAGCAAATATATACTGAAATGCCAAAACACAATATTTTGCAAATAATAAAAAAAAAAAAAATTAAAAATCAACCTACTTCAAAAAGACTTATTTTCTTTAGAATTTTGTTTAAATAAAATAAAATTTTGATATCAAAGTTTAATAACGGCTAATCAAAGTAGATCGAGAAAATAAAATACAAACCGTATTATATCTTTATAAACAATTTATCTAGTAACACATGGAGATACATACGTATAAAAAAAAAAACATGTTGTATTTAAATATAGCTTGCCAAAAACCAATTCTTAGAGAATGGTTCTTAAAAAAAAAATCAAATTAACTTATCCGTAAATGAAAGAATATTTTTAATATTCAGTTTACTATAAAATTAAAATATGAAAGTAAAAACAAATCATTGGATACATTATTGTAATCACTTTTTTATACGAATAAGCATGACAATTAAACAAGTAATATTTAAATCAATCAAAAAAAAAAAAAAAAAAAAAACACATTTATTCTTACATCAGGATTGTTTGATTTGTTTTTTTTTTGAAAAGTTATACTTTTCATTTATTATTGTTTATTTGTCTGATTTATAAAATTAAAAACGAATTCGATAAAACTATTGCAATTAAAGCATTCAAGTGTTATTAGTTAAAAAGAAAAAAGAAGTTAAAGTCAATTTTTTTTTCTTTTGTTTGTTTTTTTATTACAAAAAAAAAAAATAAACAAAATTTACATTAAAATTATTATAAAATATGCGTAGTCCATAGCCACTCCCGATTTCTGTAGTTTACTGATTTTTGATTTAATCAAAAACAATGTACGAATTAAAAATACAAAATAAATAATATTGTATTTTATGTGATAAAAATAAATTCGATAAATTTCCACGTAAAATCATTTCGTTTTACTTAAAATCATTTTGAGTTAATTTTTGATGTGAAACATCTATTGGCGCACCTAGGCAGTAAAATCGATCGTAATTGTAACGAAAAAATGGCACGACCCTTGATAAAAATTTTCAAAGTGGAAAGTGTTGGGTGGTTGGTGGTTGTAGGTTGGGTGATCGCTGGTGATTCTGGGGCGGTAGTGGTGGAGGGGGGTAGGTTGGTAGTGGAGTAGGGTTATGGGGTGGGGGGGGGAATTGTGGATGGTCGGTTGGTGGTTGTAGAATGTAGGTGGGCTGGATGGTTATTGAAGGGGAGGGTTGTAGAAAGAATTTTAAAAAATGGTAGGTAGTTGGTTGGAGGGAAAAATTGACTAAAATGGTATGTGGTTGGTGGTTGATGTGGGGGTGGGGTGTGGGGAAGTTGGTGAAGAAAAAAAATGACGAAAATGGTGGGTGGGTGGTTGTAGGTGGGGTGGGTGGTTGAGGGTGGGGTGGGTGGTTACTGGTGGGGTTTTGGTTTGGGGTCGGGGGGGGGGGGGGGGGGACTGACAAAAATGGTGGGTGGTTGGCTGTTGGTTCTAGGTGGAGTCGGTGGGAATTACGTTTTTCATTCTTTTCACCAATCAGAAAAAAATTGTTAAAAATGGCGGGTGGTTGGTTGGTGGTTGAAGGTTGTGTTGATGGTGGAGTGGATTTTGAGGAGGATGTTGGGGGGTTGGTTGAGACAAAATTACAAACATGGTGGGTAGATGGCGTTTGTGGTTGGGGGTTGGTAGGGGGAAATATTGACAAAAATGGTAGGTTGTAGGTAGGGTGGGTGGTTGCTGCTTGGGGGGATTAGGTGTGGGGGGGGGGTGAGGAAAAAATTGTCAAAAATGGCGGATGCTTGGTTGGTGGTTGTAAATGGGCTGGGTAAATATGGTGGTGGTAGGGGGCACTTACTCTGGGAAGTTAATCGACAAAAATGGAAGGTGGTGGGTTGGTGGTTGCAGGTGGATTGGGTGGTCACTGGTGGTAGGTATTCGGTGATGAAAAACTTATAAAAAATGGTGGATGGTTGGTTGCTAGTTGTAGGTGGGCTGGGAGTATGGCGGTGGTGGCAGTATCTGATGGGTGGGTTGAGGAAAATTTTGTTCCTATGTGTTTATAAATGAATACTTATAATCTGTAATAATTGATATTATAATAAAATGATATGACAAATTTATTGATTTAATTAACGAAACACTAAATTATTAAAAATTATTTCACTCCATATTTGTTTGATGGTTTTTTAAAATTATGAATTTCAATGTAAACTTGAATGTTTCACATCTGCCGGGCGTCCCGTGACGGCTAATTTTTTTGTATTGTGTCATTTATCTTTTTGTTTAAGGGGAACGTTGTTAAATTAAACGACCGACGTATTATCTGCTTTCAAGCTAAATTGAAACGTACTTTTTCATTTTTTGATGTTTAATAGTAATCATTTAAACTTGGTGTTTGCCTGCTCCTTAGCCCTTAGGGTAGGTATTGGTTTCGTGCAGAAAAAAATGGAGATTTTAATCACATGACGATGATATAGGAGTTCAAAAAAGTGGTTTGCGACATGACGATCGTGGGACTGTCTGTGCGTTTTTCACGTCAAAATTTTACCCAACATTTGTTGATTTTTACGAATTTTCTCAAAAAGCTTTCACAATTTTGGTAAATTTTGTGAACACATACACATATTTTGCTGTGAGTGTTTAAACTTTTAAACTTTTTTTTGTATTAATATTTAACAGGTTATGAAAAGCCATCTTTAAAATTGAAAAAAAACTTGGTAATTTTGCAGCAATTTTCTAAAAAAAATGGGTTGAATTGGAAAAAAAATTATTAAAAAGTAACTGTATCTCTTACAATACCATGCTATACCTTTTTGTTGAGCTAGAAATTTATTCTTTTATTGCGTTTTTTTTTAAAGTGAACTGTTTAAGAGAAATAAATTTAAAAAAAATTTTAAATACAAATTCAAACTAATTTTTTTCAAAATTTTACGTAATTAAGTATGATTTTTGCTATTTAAATTTAATGCTTATTCTTCATAAAAACACGAAAAAATTGATCGTAAGCCTAGATTTGCCTGTTTTTATGAAGAAGTTATGTAGTTTCGGTTATTTTTGAATAGCTTGGTAATAAAAAATCCTAGAGTCATATGGTTTTTAGTGTTGAACTAATAAGAGCATTGAATTTTGACAGCAAATATAGTTCTTAATTACGCAAAATTTCCAAAAACAATAATTAGTTTGAAAATATATTTTAAATTTTTTTTCAAATTTTTGATTAACATTTTTTTTTTCTAAAACGACTCACTAAAATAAATTAGTTTAAAAATACACTTATAGCTTTACAAGAAGGTATGGCGTCTGGCATGGCATTGTAGGTGTTTCTGTGATTGTTTAATATTTTTACTTGCGAGTATAGGTCCTAATATATGGCTACGCAATCGTAAACAAAAATTATTTTTTGGACAGTCAAACAAAACATTACCATATAGATAAGCCGAAAAAATGGGTCCGACAATTCTGTCTGTCTGTATCGGCACCTACAGCCTAAACGGCTGGACAAAACTAACGGTACCTGTCATATGACTTTTAATGCAATACTCATTTATCTCAAAAACGGCTCTTACGACTTTCATAAAATGTTCTGAATGGTTTTAAATCAAAAACATAAGCGAGAGCTACAGTACGTTTGCCACGAACTGTTGGATACCCTATTCCCTATTTTTGTGTATGTGTATGCGTTCGCCTCCCGCAGCCAACCGATGATCCAGTTTCATAAGCAAAATTCTTCTTTACCAGACAGAAAAAGATTCAATAACATTAATTTTGTGTGGTGTGATGTTCAATTAGTGCTGGCAAAATAAAAAAAAGGCGTGTGCCACGCCCAAAGTTAAGACTTTTTATTGCCAAGGCAATTAGTATGAGCTCAGTGACATTCAATTTTATTCTTGTAGATCGATGTGAACAAAACAAGGCAAAACTTAAATTTTTAAAAATTAGATTTTGAATGGAAATAGCGATTATGGGTGATTTTAACAATTCTTGAACCATACACTCTGCTACGTTACCAAGGAACTTAAATCATCATCTTTTTTCTTCAAAACTGCGTCCGAAAGTTAAAAAACGTTAAAAAATTAAAGCATTATATGACTTTTGACGAAAACGCCCCTTAAAAGTGGGCGTGTCTTAAAAATTTGAAGCAATAACTAAGCTTTGATCTTTAGACATACATATGTGTAAAACTACAGCTGAATCGAGCAGTTTTTAAGCGATCTAACCTGAACAAAGGTATTTTATCAAAATCACACCTTTAGTGGGCGTATTGAAAAAATTTACACAAGAAAATGTAGATATTTTTTTCATAAACCGAACCGAATATTTTTAAAACAACGTTTTTCATTCTTTCATGAAAAGTGGACGAAAGCCACGCCCAAAATTCAAAAATTTCTTTTCATACACAAACGTTTAAATAACTACTAAGAGACGCAAAATTTTGGTTTGCGGATTCATTATAAATACCGTTTATTTGCAAAAACAATTTCTTATAGTTTCTAGTGAAAAGTGGGCGTCAGTCACGCCCAAAATCAAATTTTTTTGATTTAACACACAAGATGTTTATGTGCAAGTAATATCCACAAAATTTAATGTTTTTCGCTTTAACATAACAACTGTTATTTTATAAAAACAATTTTGATGGATTCGTATGAAAAATGGGCGCCAGCCACGCCCAAACTGGAATATTTTTATTTTATTGGAAGAAGGTTTACCTAAAGCTTACGTGTGCAAAGTTTTAGCGTTATGATTTTATCGTAACTGTACAAAAAACATAATTTAATTTTACCAAATTGAGGTTGTTCACCAAAAATGACGATTGTGGGCGTGTTTGTGGGCGGATTTTACCGGTTCAAGAACTTAGCCTTACTCTTGAACCAA
Source organism: Platycheirus albimanus (assembly GCA_916050605.2). Lineage (NCBI taxonomy): Eukaryota > Metazoa > Arthropoda > Insecta > Diptera > Syrphidae > Platycheirus > Platycheirus albimanus. The sequence goes on along the minus strand of OU696696.1, from coordinate 294,442,083 downwards.
AGATTATGTATACCAAATTTCAGCTTACTAGATCATAAATTGCGATCTCTAGAGAGTATACATACGGACGGACGGACGGACGGACATGGCTAAATCGACTAGGCTTTTGATTCTGAGTCAGAATATATATACTTTTCTATACCTAACGGTATTATTTCTCTATGTTACAAACTCCACACCAAATACAATATACCCATTCTATGGAATAGGGTATAAAAACTATGTTTCGGTTGCAATAAATTTTTTCAGGAAAAGTTTTATAACGGTACCTCCCATAGGGCCGGGTTTTTCATATTATAACGGATTTCGATGAAATTTTTAATGGAAAGGCTCTTATAAACAAAATAATATTAATTCTTAAATTTTTTTAAAGTTAAATTTGTTTTTAAATATTTATTCTATTCAAAAACGATTTGCTGAAATTTTTTGTTTTCTGATAAGAACAACAAACTGCTAGACGTTGGCTTACGCACAAAAAAATTGCAATATGTTTTCGAAATTTTTTCCGAAAAAGGGGTTTTTTTTAGACTGGTCGAACGATTTTGAATTTTTTTATAAAATTCAAACAGTAAAATAAATCAGATGACTTACATCATTTTTTCGAAAAAAAACACGGTTTAACTAGTGATTTTTCAGTGATTAATAAAATTTCATATGATTTTTCGCAAGCTTTTTTTCCAAAATCTCAAGCCCCCAGACCACTGTAACACATTAGAGCAAGTTCGTACGACTTAGTCGTGAACTTTATTTGTTTCCAATCTTAGTAATTTTTTTTTTAGAAAATTGCAAAAAATAAATAAATCAAGGGCCTACACGGCCGGCGTATGCGTACTTTTTTTTAATAAGCTAAAATCCACCTAGAAAAAAGACCTTATTGTTTTACAAAAGTTACCTTATATCTTGTGGTGCTAGACCGGATCACAAGTTCGAAATTTTCTAAACAGTTTAAATTATATGTATGTCAAACAAAAATGTGTAAGTATTTCGTACTAATTTTTAAATTGAGTCCCGACAAATTACGGCATTTGATACATTATTCCATCAACTTCCTTGAAAATCAGGAATTTTCCGATTTTGTCATTTGTATTAAGTTAAATGGAATCAGACCAAATCCATTATTGTTAAAAAGAAGATCAAAATGTATCTTTTGTAAGAAAACCTTTACGTAACAAGTTAGGCGTGAAAAGTACCGAGATCTAAAATTGCGCAGAGTTCATAGTTTATGAAGGTTTAATATTAAACATTTAAAGGTATTTTGAATCAAATTAAATGAACAATTTTATTACGATAATGCTAAGGTACTTTTGACTTAACAGAGAGATTTTTGTAAAAAATGTTTTGGCTTTTTTTAACATTTTTGTTTTTGGTCTGAGATCACACTCCTTTTTGCATAGATTTTAATTTTTTGCAATGTCAAAAACTCGAAAAATACTAGTGCAGCTTGAATTCTACTAAAAATTAATTCAGCTTATACCTTTCTACATCTTACTTCTCATGAACGGTAAAAATTGTATTTTTTTTTTCTTTTTTGGTGTACCACAAGTCTCACCGTTACGCTGGTTTTAAAAAATAAGATCGTACGTTGGTCGGAAGTCTTCCGGATGTTTGATACAAGATTTTGAAAATAAAAGTAAAATTTAATTTTTTTAATACCTACCTATCACTAAAATTTTATATTTCTTCGTCAAAATAGTACATGTAGGCAATTGTAAAGAATTTCAATAAGGTGGGTTGATACCACGACCTTGAATAGACAATCTCAAATTTCCTTTCTTTTATTTGTTTCACTTAAAGTCCTACCACTATACTAACTTTCATGATTCAACAGCAATAGCAACTGCTCCATATGATTGATAACAATTCTGAGAAAGTGGGTGGATACCATGCCCCCTGGATGTAAATCCTTAAATTTTCGACATGACCTACCGCTCTGCAAAATAAAAAGGTTCTACAATGTCGGGAAGTGCTCCATAATTTTGATGATCTATAGAATCACTAATGCTTTAAAGTTGAAATTTTGTGAGGTGTCTAAGTTTGATCAGCTCAGCAAGTTTCTGACTTCATTGATTCTGAAGTTAAAGTTGAGTCGGAAATAGTCTGGGATTGTTCTAGTAAAAGGGGTTTAGTGACAGAACTTGGCTGGGCACGGATTTATTTCGCTTTATTCTCACAAGATACGATCTTTTTTGAATTTGTGCAAAAAAAGTTCTTATACTTTCGGTCATATTTGTTCATACTGAGTTGAAACGGTGTTGGCTTCCTCTGGACATATCTATTTATAAATAGGCAAGCAGTTTTTTTGTGGTACCAATTGCGAGGTGGTTAGCCAACCGATTGAGATGATATATATATCGTTGGAAAGGTATTACTGAGTAGGTGTGCTGGAAATATTTTGGTTTGTAATTTTTTTTTTTGGAAAATACAAGTGAAAATGTCTTGGTGTGTTTTTTAACATTTTTTTTTTGTTTAAATTCGCTGTGAATTTTGGCCACTGGGCGATTATAGTTCATAGGAAATAGGATTGTGCGTGTAAGGAACTTAAAACAAAATATGGTCACTAAAACCAGTCCTTGAACTATATCTAAATATGTATATAAAAATGTATGTATGTGTGTGAGTATGTCCGGTATGAACTCCTAAGCCAAACCACAGATCTTTATGAAATTTTCAGGGCAAATAAAGTTTAGTCCAGGGGTGGAAGTGGAATCACGTAAAGTGATAGTTGACTGTCGCTCTGGTGATAGTCGATTTTGATTATTACCTATACTTGGTATCATATAAGGTGATCGCCAAATTTTGGTGGGTTTTTGGCAGCACTTACAGTTTTGACATTTCGATTTATGTACTGTAATTGTATTACTTTTAGGTTAGTTCAGGAAAAGAAGGTCTCAGTACTTCACTTTGGCAGATACTGAAACTGAGATCTCGGAAAACGGGCCTAAACCTAAATAAAAGAAATCGAGATTAAGACAATTTGTGGGTTTTCACTGTATTGTGGTGGGTTTGACTAGCTTTGGTGACAAATTAGTTAAAGCGAAAGCCTCCATTTTACGTTTAATTGTATATATGTATATACGCACTCGAAGACGTAAAGTTCTTCAAATTAATGTTTTAAGTGATCTTTACAAACATTTATTTGATATGTTGTGTGGGGTATATATGTACTTTTCTTTGTCTTTTTCAATCAATAGCTTTTTCTAAGCCTTAAAGCTATTGAGCTTAATAATTTTCTTTTCTTTTGTAGCAATTTAATACGTCTAAAACAAGTATTAATGACCAAGCGAACAGCATAGTTGAGAATCTCTGCTCTGAAAGTGATCAGAAAATAAAAGACATCAAAGGCATACATTCTCTGAACATACTTAACTATGGGTTGTTGTTGTATGTTGACATATGAACTTATAAGTATATGAACATACTTACGGGTGGTTCAGTCTTCATCACTAAATTTGTTTGTTGTTTATATTTTGAAAGGGTTTATTTAATTTTCTTGTGAACAAAAACAATGTGATAGTGAGTACTTTTGAAGACACAACATTTGTTTATAAAACAACTTTTTGTTTTGTTTAAAACAACACCAATGAAAAAATTTCTTTTCTTTTAAGCAGTGGACGGGTTTCTTAAAGGCAGAAATAGGCAGTTTTTTTAATTATGTTTATACAGGGTGTCCCGAAACTCAACGTCAAGCGGGCACCGGGTGAAAGGGTAGGTTATGTCCGTACTGGGAAAAGTAAGGAAAAAAATCCATCTCGCTTTGTTTAGTAAAAATAGTAATATTTCTAAAAATTATAAAAATCGTTACACTAGACCACACTTTTAGGTACTGTGGTCACAAATTTTCATATTTTGCGGTGTTTTTTTATGTAATCCTTACTAACTATGCTATTATTCCCAATTAAAAATCCAAAAATAAATATCGTAGTTTTCGTAAGAAAAATAAAATTTGACTGAGTCATGGTGAATTTTTTTTTTAAACTTAACTTTGATACTTCATACTTTAAAAAAATGTACCGCACTACCCTCGGCAAGTTATTTAAAAAGTTGGCCCATTTTACCAAGATTTCAAAATGGTACAACACTTGCTAATTATTCACCCATAAAAAATATTATCAAAATTTAAACCGCTGTGGAGCATTATAAATTAGGACTAAAAAATTGGAAAGTATTGTATTGTTCCCTATTGATGTATTCCTGAAAACTTTATCTATTCATAAATCTTAATGAAACAAATGAAAAAAATTTAATACATTTATTTTATCTAAAAGCACTTTACACTAAAGCAAATGTTCAAATTGTTTACCCTCGGCACGAATACAGGCTCTGCATCGCCGCAGAAAAGATCTGTTCATCAGACGAGCGGGTTTAGGTCCGGAGAACGAGGAGGCCACAAAACTGATCCAAGGCGCCCAATCCACCTATCGGGATACTCAGTACTCAGGTAATCCCGTACTAGACGAGCATAATGTGCTGGGCAACCATCTTGTTGAAGCCAAATGTCTCGATAGATGTTCAATGGTACATTTTCTAACAAATTCGGCAGTTCATTTTGTAAAAAATGCAGGTAGTTTTCGCCATTTAGATTTTCTGGCAGCTCATATGGTCCAATTATTTGTCCATTTAAAATTCCGGTCCAAATATTTATTTTAAATTGATATTGAGAGCGGTCTTCACGCATAAAATGTGGATTCTCTCTGTGCCACTCATGTAAATTATGCAAATTCAAACAACCGTCTTTTTTAAATGTCGATTCATCGGTCCATAAAATATGGTTGAGAAATTGCGGGTCTTCACTATTTTTGGCCAACATTGTTCTGCAAAAATTGACTCTAGGAGCGTAGTCACGAGGTAACAAACTTTGTACTCGTTGTACATGGTACGGGTGGTAGCTGTTTTCTTTTAAGATTCTATGAGCAATGCTCTTCGGAACTCCAGTTGACTTTTCAATTGCACGTGCTGAAGTGCTGGGATCATCTATAATTCCACTCATAACTACGTCCTCGTTGTGTCCTCGAGGTCTCCCGCCTGCGGCGCCGGCCATACAAGTACTAGGCAATCGTCCTTGGGAATATGAAATGTGTACATAGATGAACACACGGTGGTCTGGGTGACGCGCCACATTTGGGTACCTTTCGCGATACAATCTGGCGGCAGCAGAGGCATTACAACCGCATTCACCGTAAATAATGTGCATGTTTGCATATTCCTCAGCTGTGTAGGAATACGGCATTTCACGTAAGGTTTTTATTCTCTATTACTAGATTATAATTATAACACAATTTTTAGATAATAATTAACACAACACTAATCGAATCCAGGGGAAAACAAAAGCAAACGATTATGCTAATAAAAAAGCCAACGATTATTAGAAATTGCGAACAAAAGTAAGAGCGTTCTGTACTGAAAGCAGATCGTGTAAACAGAAATTTTTAGTCTGCTGCATTTTTGTGATTTTCACTTTAGAATGATCTGTATGCAGCTGCAATCCGTTAGTTTGTTCTGTTGTGTTGGCCAGTGTTTTTCTTAACAAGGGTAGAATTTTCCAATTTTTTAGTCCTAATTTATAATGCTCTACAGCGGTTTAAATGTTGATAATATTTTTTATGGGTGAATAATTTGCAAGTGTTGTACCATTTTGAAATCTTGGTAAAATGAGCCAACTTTTTAAATAACTTGCCGAGGGTAGTGCGGTACATTTTTTTTAAAGTATGAAGTATCAAAGTTAAGTTTAAAAAAAAAATTCACCATGACTCAGTCAAATTTTATTTTTCTTACGAAAACTACGATATTTATTTTTGGATTTTTAATTGGGAATAATAGCATAGTTAGTAAGGATTACATAAAAAAATAAACACCGCAAAATATGAAAATTTGTGACCACAGTACCTAAAAGTGTGGTCTAGTGTAACGATTTTTATAATTTTTAGAAATATTACTATTTTTACTAAACAAAGCGAGATGGATTTTTTTCCTTACTTTTCCCAGTACGGACATAACCTACCCTTTCACCCGGTGTCCGCTTGACGTTGAGTTTCGGGACACCCTGTATAGTATGTTATAATGTTGTTTTTTTTATTATTTTTCAATTGATTTGCAAATAAATAATTTCTTATCCTGTGTTTTGCTTTCTGATTATATTTTCGGTATAAAAGAGTTCCAATGAGTTAACAAAGCACTTTACTTTTCTCTTTTTATTTGAATATATTTTTATTTGAAATCATATAACACTAAAGTAATATTATCAATTTTAACTTTTGTATTCTTTGCCGTCAAATTACTTCTCAAAAATCAAAAATGTATGGATGTGACACCTGACCTAAATAGGTGTCACTCGATTTTCATCGCAAAAAGGTGACAGTCACGGTGATTATCACCTTACATGATACCAAATTCGCGATTATGACTATCAACTATCAACTATCACCTTACAAAATTCCACCCCAGGGATGGTTCATGTGAAGGTTTGGTGCCGATCGGGTGACTAGGGTCGTAGAAACATTGTACTGCTTGTCAAATAAAAAAATAAAACGTGTGTTTTTCAATATTTTGTGTTGTATTAATAATAAATTGTAAAATAAGTTCTCTTAATTCTATGGGATAAACAAGAGTTACAAATATAACAAATGAATTTATATATAACAAAAGTCTTATATCTAGCCATTCTGTATGGAAATCTGTATGAAAATGATAATAATTCCACTCTTCCAATAGCCATGTCACTATACTCAAGTATTCAAGTCAATGATTAATCAATGGTCCCCAGAACATTCTTGATATCTTACGTTCGTTCTCGGTTAAGAAATACTGCCGCCCAAGATGAACAAATTCTTTCAATGACAGTTGTCCATCACCATTACTATCGACCAAAGCAAATGATATTGCCGCGTCCTCGTCAGTTAGTCCGAGACAACGGAAAAATAATTTATACTGGTCTAGATTTAAATGGCCTGTATGATCGATGTCGACTGCTTTAAAAATATATGGCAGGAAACGTCCGATTTTCTTGTTAAGATCCTTATCGTTGAGTTTATGATGTAACTCGGATAGGAATTGCTCGGCTGTAATAAGGTTGTAGGGATTGATTTCGCCCCATTGTTCTTCCCAAGTTTGCTGTTCACAAAAAAGACAAATTCGTTAACATTGTCTGACGTAACAACATAAATTTGTATATTTACCTTCATAACTTCGAGAAATTCTGCAGACATTTCAGGTGATAGATTACCCACGTCAGTAAATCTTTTAGCTAAAAGACTGTAGTCATCAAAAGAAATCACACCATCTCGGTTGACATCTAGGATTCTATGAAGTGTACGCATTTTTCTTCGCCAAAATTCACTTTCCCCCTGCAATAAATAAATAAATAAATAAATTAATAGACCTTAAGTTCAACCTCAAAATAATAGCTATTGAAAAATTGGATGTTTGTATATTTTAAACAAATTTCTAACAAAATTCAAAATTTTGTTATATTGTATGGATGCGAGGCTGGCCAAAGCGACTTCAGAAGAAAATAAAATTCAAAACTGGGTCACGTACATACTTGCTCTGTGGCACAATAATAACAATTTTGTTTAAGCAATAACAAGGTATGTACTATAAATTGTATTAAAATGAGCGAAAACTTTTTAGATAGTATTTAAGTCCCAAATTTTAGACAAATTGTCATTTCTATTTTTTGCTTCTTTAATTTAATTAAGATCTTATATAAAATTTAGTTAAGTAATTTTTTGACGTGATAACGTCTAATAAACCGGAATATATGGGCAGCACGCACGAAAAAGTGTCACAGTCACAGTCACGTTATATATCTGCTTTTATAGCCTAGAAAGTCGATAAAGTGGGAGGGGAGGGTTGTTGGTGATTGTCAGTGGTGGTGTGGTGTTGGTGTGGCGTGTGGGGGTGGGGGTAGTATCTGGCAGAGGAAGAACTGTCAAAAATGGTTGGAAAGGCAAAAATTCTCAAAAATAATGGGTGGTTCGTTGGTGGCTGTAGGTGGGATGGGTGTTTGGTGTTGGGCGGGATTTGGTATGGTTTGTGGGCAATTGTCAAATATGGTGGGTGGTTCGTTGGCGGTTGTAGGTGGTGGGGATTTTGATTTGATTGCTGGCGATGAAAAAATTGTCAAAAATATTGGGTGAGTGAAAGGTTATTGTAGGTGGGGGGGAGGGGGGGTTGGATTTGGTGTTTGGGGGGATGCGGGAAAAATTGTCAAAAATGGTTGGTTGGTTGCTGTAGGTGGGATGGGTAATTGGCGGTGATAGAGGGGTTGCTTTGGTGTTAGGGGGAGGCCAAAAGTGTAAAAAATGGTAGGTGAGTGGGAAGTGGTTGTAGGTGGAGTGTGTGGTTAGATTTGAGGGGATTTGGGGGGATTTGGTGTGGTGAAGGAATTGTCAAAAATAAGTGTGGTTGGTGGTTGGCGGTGGTGGTTTTTTTTTTTGGGGGGGGGGGGGGAGGATTTGTTGTGTGTGGGGGGAGGGGGAGAAAAATGTTAAAAATGGTGGGCTGTTGGTTGGTGGTTGTATGTGGCTGTGGGAGGTTGATGTTTGGGAGGAAGCTGTGAGAAAAAAAATCAAAAATGGTGGATGGTTGTAGGTGGGGTGGGTCGTTGATGGTTGGAGAGATACTACCTACACATGAACTGTTTTGTTAACTGCTTATCACGTAAAATTATCGTCCGTAAACCGACTTTACAGACAACCATATTTTTTGAGGAAATTAATGAATATGTTGTGTGGGAGCCACCCTTTAAAAAGGAGTAACTGACAACATTTCAATGTCATCTTATAAGAAACTATGAAAAACTATGCCAAACAAAGTTTGAGAGAATTTGACCAATTCGTTGCAAACTTATGACCATTTGAAACAAAATTGTTTTAACCTGGTTTTCGTTATGGCCATTTAAGCCAAACCTAAAGATTTTTTTTTTAAATGCCATAGGTTTAGTAAATTATGAATTATATCTTAATCACAAGAACCATTTTAAAGCAAACCCCAAATGAAAAAAAAACTTTAACTTGAAAGGTGCCAGTTCGAGGCGGGCTTAAACGAAATAAAAAACCTCGACAACTATTTTTCTTTTAACTATGCTACATATAAAATTCGAAAAAAAACCATCAAGCCATTTAGACTGCATCTTGACGTAAAAAACTCAGAGCCGCACAGACGGGCCGCACGGTATGGTGAAATGGCGAAACCACTTTTTTGCTCATATCTATATTTTTGATTAAAATCACGTTCACCTTTTCATTAAAATCTTTTAAGTAACTTACGGGAAAGTCTTATTTAAACAGCCGTCTTTATGTGAAGTATATTGACATAATGTATAATGTATTTTGAAAATAAAAACCGGATGTCGCTTAATTCGTCAATAGGACATAATTCTGGAATTTGTACTTGCGATTATAGGTACTATAAGGCAAGTTATGCATTCGTAAAAAAAAAATATAATAAATATAAAAAACATAACATTACGATGATAGAGAAGTCGAAAAAAGTGGGTCCGACAATTCTGTCTGTCTGTCTGTCTGTCTGTCTGTCTGTCTGTCTGTCTGTCTGTCCGTCTGTCTGTATCGGCACCTACAGCCTAAACGGCTGGACCGATTTACTTCAAACTTGGTAGATAGTATTATTATGACGTCCTACAGAGGGGTTTTTGGAATTAGCATTCTAGCTTTAAAACTAACGGTACCTGCCATACGATTTTTTGTGAAAAATAATTTTTTCTCAAAAACGGCTCCTACGATTTTGATAAAACTTTCTGAATTCTGTTTTCTGTGCAAATTTTATGTTTTGGTTGGAATAGATTTTTCAGGAAAAGTCTTATAACGTTACCTCCCAAAGGAAGAGTTTTTTCTTAACAGATTTTCTCGAAAACCACTTCACGGATTTCGATGAAAATTTTAGTGTGAAAGCTCTTTTATAAACAAAATAAAATTAATTCTTTGATTTGTTCAACAAAAAAAAACTTTTTTGCGTCTTTTAAAAAAAAAATTAATTTTTTTTTATATTTGTTTTTTTTTCAAAAACTGTTTTTTCAAAATTTTTAATTTTTTTGTTTTCTAATAAAAATTTTAAGCTGCTAGATGTTGGCATTCTCAAAAATTATTTTAAATATGTTTTCGAATCATTTTCTTAAATTTGTTTGCCCAGACGCACAGGTTTCCATGAATTTCCAATAGGTGATTGTCAGCTAGAACAGCTCATTAAGTTAATGCATGCATTCACATACTCAAACCAATAACTGAATGTCATATACTAATAAAGCCACAATACATGGACAAAATTTAATTTTGTTCATTTTATTGCATTCTTAAAATGAAACACCCTTTACAAGAGCAACTTCATGTGACCCAGTCATTTTTTTTTATTTCATCTGCCCTTCTGTTAATAATATTCACTAACTCCCACTCCCCTCCCCTTAAATTTGTTTTAGGAGACAAAATCACCACACCGGTACTAATTCGGTGAACCGCAAGTTACTCGTTTTTAACGGAAATATCGCAATACTGTTAATGCCAACAAGTTGATGGCTTAATGTTTCTGTCAAAAATCAACACATACTAATGCATTAACTTTAAGATTAATAAAATTAAATTACCAACAAAAAGTCATTATGAATGCCAAATTCAAAAAAAAAAAAAAAACTTATCTTATCTTATAGTTTCATTTACGGTTTATATTTTAAGGGCCTTTATCACTTCATAAATGTGTTTTTTGATTGCACATGAATGCGTTAGAGTGTGTGTGATGGTTCAGTTGTGTTTTATATGTGTGAGTATAAAATTAATGAAATGTGTGTTTGTATATTTGGTGCCCTACATAATAAAATAAAAAATTTTACTTGCTCTATAAGGGCAAGTATTGGTTTCAGGCAGAAAAAAATCGACATCATGCTATAGCCTTAACGGTTTGAAAGATTTTCTTTAAACTTCATGTATAACAGTTTAAAGAAAACTGGTTGTCTAGGGTTTCTTTTATTTCTTCTAAGCAGTCAGGTTTAAAAGGCTACACTGATCAATGGCAACCAACTCAGAGAATTTATTTTGCAAATAAAAATTTGAATTGAACTTGTACTTTTTGTTATAAATGTATTTAATCATTTTTCTGTTATACGTATAAAAGAAAAATAAAAAAATACATTTTTAACAAAAAGTATTTGTTCAATTAAAATTACTATGAACAAAAAACATATTCTGCATTGATTGCCATCGATCGAATCAAAACATACAAAATTTTCCATTTGAAATTTTTTTCGGTTTGGTTTTCCGTATCGCTAACTGGTCCCTTATGCCTGTAAGACCCAAGGTCTTTTGTTGAATGCAAACTGCACGGCATTAGTTAGAATTAATAGAAAGATAGGTAAGATTTTTTGTTGGTACAATGGATTGAGAAATAGGTGATATTTATCTCACGAAAATCCTACGGGTGGCGTCCAGTTGAAGCTGGGGGAATATTGAAAAATTGCTGCCCAGGCTGGGGCTCGAACCCACAACTCTTAGGTTAGCAACCAAACACTTCATCCACTGTACCATTGCCATCCGCATAGTTTCCTAATAGATGGCATTGCAACATTTTCAGTTACTCCTTTTTAAACGGTGGCTCAAATACAATGAGCCACCAGGTGTTGTCTTAATTTATTTGTTTTTCTTTTCTAATTGTTTAAAAACGGATAATTTGATTTTAACAAAACTTTGTTTGCGATATACCCAATGTATTTAAAAAAAAAACTGCTTTTGTAGTTTTTGGTTTATTTATTTATTTCTTAACATTTTTTTTTCAAAAAAGGGTCAAACTATTTTGATTTACTTTGTGAGTATGGTTTTAGAAGTATATTTCAAATATGACTGCATTCTTAGGGTTTCTTGCAGGGTTTTGTGTCCCTTCCTAAACAAAATATTTGAACTTCTTTATTATTATTTTAAAAAAATCTAAAATTTTTCAAACTAGAATTTGTTATCATCCTGCCATTGCACAAAGCAGAGCAGCAAGTACGTGCGACCCAGTCGTGCATTTTATTTAAACCAGTTTGTTTCTTTCTTAAAATTAAAGATGCATTCGTATTTACTGTGTGGTGGCATATGTGTCAGTTTGTGTGATAAATATTTGTATATAAACATAACTTACCCTCTGTGAGTTTTTTGGCTTATCGATATTATGCTTCTGCTTATGGGACTTTTCATTGTCTGAATCGGAATCTGAATCCGATTCGAGGTCGTAGGCATAAGAAGGCATTTGACTCTTTGAATACTGTCGTACAGCGTTAACCAGAAAAGCATTTCGCTTGAGATCATTATTAATAAAGCTAAAGTTGACATGAGGAACTAAAACGATCTGAAATAAAAGAAAAAAATTAAATTAAAAAAAAAAAATTAAAATTGAATTTGAATAAGATTAAGAATACCATTTAGGTACGCTTTCTGATTACAAGTACGAATAGTGGTTTGGCAATTTATTTAATCAAGGAAGTAAACAAAATGTTGTAATTTAATTGCGCATTTTTTTTTTTTTTTTGTATTACATGATATTAGACATGCCTACCATTTTTTACAATTCAAACACATAGCTATTGTCCAAAACAAAAATGTATTCAAATAAGTTTTTCGTCCGATAACACATGGGGCGGGCGCCGGCGCGCGTGAGGGTGGGACTCAAATTACATATTAAATTCAAATGAATTTAACATTGAAAGGTTAACAACTTTATCGCAAAAAAAAAAAACATTTAAGTCGCGGTTATAGCTTTTTTTGACAACCAAGTTTATCGTCGGACTGATTAACTTAGGGCTTGTCGATATTATTCAAATTACATATTGAGAAACCTAAAGCATCCTCTAGAAAGAGAAACCAGAGTACACTATACAAACATGTTTGCGGAAGCCAAAATTGAATTTAAATTCTCTTTTGTAAACCTTGGAATTTATTTTGGTAGGGCTACAACTGGTTGTGTTGAAACATAAGAACAAACAAAAAAATAAACAAAAACAAAAGTAAAAATCAAATTATAACGTGCCCATGTTGTGAACGTCAAATTTTAGTCAATAAAAGGCCCGGTATAAAGAGGCAGTCTTATGCCATAATGATACCTGTTGTCTTTAAATTATTGGAACATGAACTCACAGGTAGTAAACAAATACGAAATACTCGTAATGTTATTACAAAAATCCGGATTTTGCTTATGTAAAAGCAAGCGCTGTCAATCTTTTAAATAAATACCGGCCGTTATCTGAATGAAAAAGTAATAAAAACCACGATCGGCCACACGAAATTATTTTTATGTCTTTATTGATGCTTTCCCGAAAAACTAAATATGCAACAAGTATTTTGTTTAGGTTTGTGTTTAATGTAATACTTTTTTCGCTTCAGTATTGTTACAATCTGTTCGATGTGAGTCCGGTAATTGCACTAACGCACCCTTAGTTTGTTTCCAGCTCTCGGGGTAGCTTATCAAGATGTCATTATTTGAATTAATGTCAGTTGGGAAATGGAAAATAGGATTTGTTTGAGGCTAGGATACGTCAAAAGCCAAAATATGAGATGTTTTGCAAGCGTTTTAGCTAAATTCATGAATTTGAAATATACATGTGCATTAGAAAATTGTTTAATAATTGAATATAATGTCGTTATGTATGGCACTTGAAAAATAGTTTTTGAAATCTTATTATATACTGAGGTGTTCGATGTGAACCAGAACTGAGGGCAGATTTGTATTTTTTGACATTTCACGAAGCTGAACTCACATTTCTAACTACATCCAGAGGCAGAGGACATGGAACAAACTCTATGTTTGACAAAAAATGTTATCATAATAACTGTTACTCCGTCAAATAAATAGATTCCACCTCTAAAGACAATGGGCTGTATTCATAGACGTATCTTAAACTGCGACTAAGTTGTGATCAACCAAACCTGGAGTTTAAGCTATTCATAAACGTATTTAGACCTATGATTAGGACTTAACCTGGGGTCTAACTTTAAAAGTAACGTAGTGTTTAAGTTTTTAAACTACTACATGTCATACAATAATTAAAAAACTATAGAGGTAGATACTTTTGTCTGCCATTAGTAAGACGATACAAAAAAAAATACCTTGGAACAAATAATAAATTCTGAAAATACGATTTAAGCAAAATGTCAACAGATGTGGAAATTGAAGGAGATTTTTTAATTCTGGAAGACATAGATTTGTTATATGAAATTTAGGCCAGTAAAAATAAAATTTAATCTCGCACTAAATTTCCGATCCATTTTTTTATTTTTATACTGTTAAGGATCACTTACTAAGTATAAAACCACAAAATGCTAACAAATCCAGGTGAAGCTTCAGCCGCCATCTTGAAAAAACATTTTTTCAATTTAGGGCAAAAGTTATAAAGTCCATACATTAGAAAAAATGTTTTGTACAAAATTTGTAGAGAATAAACTGATGTTTCAAAATGGTTAGATGTGTTGATTGATCCAATATTTTAAGAGTCATCGGCCAAGACAGAAAATCGAGTTCATTAAAGTGGCCGCAGACATCGTGAACGGTTAGTTTTACAAAAAAGTTTTCTGAAAATAAAAGATGCAAAATTTTATTTTCTATGATATCAATAACTTTTGCCCTAAATTGCATAGTTTCCGATATATAGACCAAAAACGTTTTTTCAAGATTGCGGCTGAAGTTCCACATGGATTTGTTAGCATTTTGTGTTCTTAACCTTATAAAAATAAAAAATTAGATCGGAGATTTAGAAATTTACTGGCCTTATTGTGCCCCAAGCCAGACAAAGGAAAATATATGAGTCAGGATTCAATCCATTCGAGTGAAATGCTTAAGATTTTTTTCAACGATATCGGTTCGACAAAGAAACAGCAACATTTATCATAAATTTGCTTGATTTCAATATCAACTACCATCATGGTATCTGCCAAGCAGTAGTTAGATATTTCTGTAATTGCAAGTAAACTGGCATTACAGCTTCCATATTTTGTAAAATTCCCATTCACAAGTCAGGAACTTTATTTTGAAGTCGTTTTTTTATCATCTATAATATTTTGATGTGTCTACTTCCCTGATTCATCTAAAATTAAATGAACCATTTTTTTATTTTGTTTTGTCAATAACTTAAGTAAACATCTATAAATAGAGCCCAATAGGTTCGTTTGATGTCAACCTTGTGATGCTTGACAGTATTTAAGCACTGTATCCGATGTAAGTCGGGTGCAGGCCTTATTGGTTGCACATTTCAGATAGTGTCTTGTAAAAGATCCGAGGTGTCATAATGTCAAAAGGCGCCTGTTGGGGATAGTGCAAAATAAAGTTTTGTTTGAGGAATGGATACATAAAATGGTAAATTTGAAAAGTTTCGTCTGTATTTTTGATAAAGTTTC
Source organism: Platycheirus albimanus (assembly GCA_916050605.2). NCBI lineage: Eukaryota > Metazoa > Arthropoda > Insecta > Diptera > Syrphidae > Platycheirus > Platycheirus albimanus. The sequence continues at coordinate 294,426,718 of OU696696.1, read as the reverse complement.
ATAAACGCGTTTGTTTAGTTTTGATAATAGGAAGTAAGTTATATTGATCATTTAGGTAATTGAATCACTTATTTTCAAAATATACACAGCTGGTCAAAAAATAGGTGTGATTAAATTTTATATCTTAGCCATAGAAGTTGGAGCGGACCTGAAGGACCAAAAAATGGCGCAATATCCTCTGGAGTGACGAAACAAAAATTTATTTGTTCTCATCAGATTCGGGGCGTATTTCAGGCGACCAAAAAGAAAGGACTATCACCCTCGCTATACCCAAAAACGATTAAACACGGAGGAGGAAATATTATGGTCTGGTTCCGTTTTTTCTAGTATGGTGTGGGCTTTAGTTCCTATATTCCGTATTAGTTACATCTTGACCAAATAAGGTTATAGGGATATTTTGGAAGATATTATGCTTCCATTTGCCGAAGAAAACATGACTCCGATGGATTTTTCAGCAGGATATAACGATCAGAAACATATGGCAAATCTTGTGAAAAAGTGGTATCGAGAGAAAGAAGTTTCAATTGTTTCATGGCCAAGTCAATCACAGATCTCAACCCGATTGAGAACTTGAGGAATGAGCTTATGCGGAAACTAGGATGCCAATATTTTCCAAACTGGAACCAATTGTGGAATGCTGTTCAGAGTGAATGGTATTCTATACCCCAAGAAAGATGCCAAAAGTTTGTAGAGTTAATACCACGCTGACTTTAAAAAGTTTTGGATAACAATGTCGTATACTCGGGTTAAAAGAGAATGGTAAACGAAAATTATTATAAAATACAACAAATTTTGCATTCAAACTATCATTATTCATAATTTATGAAGACACACCTATTTTTTTGTCCAAGCGCAAATGTCTACACCGTGGATTTTATTGTATAAAATTTATAATTACTTAATTTAAAAGCCTTAAATATTAATATTTCATTAAGTATTGATAGTCCAATGAAAACTAATGTTAAAATAATATTTAAATAAACAAAACATATTAAAAAATTAAGTTTATATAAAAAAAAATAATTGCACCTATTTTTTTGACCAGCTGTGTATATGATAAGTCAACGATTTGAAAATTTTCAGGAGGTAACAAAAAAAACGTTGTATATTTGTTTTGGTTGTGTGGAAAAAAATTGAAAATTTCCAAATTTTTTTTTCAGCAAAAAAAATATACAACGTTTTTTTTGTCACCTCCTGAAAATTTTCAAATCGTTGACTTATCATATGTATATATTTTGAAAATAAGTGATTCAATTTGTTTGGCACTTGAAAAATAGTTTTTGAACTCTGAAGATCTTTTTTGATGTGGATTTATTTCACTGAGGAATGAGACATTAAAAAAAACCCTATTTGTGTATATTGATGCCAGTTGTATAATAGCGGTTCAAATGACGTAAGAAACACATGTGAGTTTTTACATATTGTCTAATCTTTGAAGCCTAGGTCTAAGCTAAGCTTTACAAACGAAAACGGAATTCTTCAAACCTGTATTCAATAATTCTAAAGTCCCTATGTTACTGGCATACAAACAATATCATTAAAAATATGCAATTTAATTCTCTGGTTTCATTTTTGTTCAAACATACACAAATAAAAGTTTAACGGACAGATTTTAAAACGGCACCAATTTACTGCTTCCGTTTGCATTTTGATTCAGATTTTGAAAGCCTTCTGAAAACTGAACTTGAACAACTTAACAATTATTGTATGTCTCGTTTATAACTTAATTAATTTTGTCTTTTGAAAATGACTTCGCCAGACATCGCACAATTGGTGAACACGGAGTAATACAGTATGTCAATGTATTTCACCCTTCGCGGGATAATTGGAGGCTTCTTGTGTCAGTGGTGCAGTGAGTTGATTTAATGTGTATGCATTTCAATTTGGCTGCCAAACACAAAAGGCATTGCTGCTTGGAGAAGATCTACCATTTATATGAAACTGGACTGGTATGTTAGTATACACAAATTACAAATTAATATAGAGATAGTTTAGAGTTCACAGAGGAAAATCGTGTTCCTTCCTTTGGCGAAGCCCACACGCTGACCTTTCAAATGAGTCCTGAAGTAACCTTGGGTCTGCCACAAATACATAGTTTCTTGAAAAACCTCAACTCACCTAAACGAGAAAATTCTTAGTTTGGATATAGTTTCATATTTTGCTGGGACGAGTTGGGGTAGTAATGAATCAGCTGTTAAAATGATTCAATTGCATTTTTTGTGAACTCATGCTATACTATCTCGGGCTTGTCAAGGAATCTTGATTCGAACATGGATAAAGTTCAGAGAACAAACAAAATTGCAGACTCCTCTGAAAGAGCCTATCGTTTAAAAGAAATGCTTGTACATGTTTCCACTGAAGGACTAGTAAATGACGGCATTTTAAGAGAGAGTTTTTTATCATTTAAACGCTTAAAAATTATAGTATTCTAATATTTAGCCAATGATGATAGTTCTAAATTATTTAAGTTTAAAAAAAAATGGTTATTACATTTCCGATGTACCTACTTGTGCAAATTTTAAATACAATTGCTTATGGTAAAGTGAATGTCTTTCCTGTTTTACCAAACGTTGCTGGGATTATTTCTCTTTACCAAGAGGGAGAAATTTTTAATATAAATAACTACAGATACAGACCTGTACTGTGAACCTGTAACCTGTTTGCCAAAACAAAATTAAAAACACATTAAAACGGAGAAATTTAAAATTAAAAATAATTTATCCAGCGAATCTCAATTTAGAATTCAAGCCAAATTGGTCTCGTGTAACTTGTTTGTTGAAGTTCAGTAATGAGGTCAATGAAAGCATTAACAAAACATGTAACCGGCTGAGCTCTTCATTGAATAAACCAAAGCTTTTGATTTAGTCGAATATTGAATCCTTAAAACAAAAATATCCATAAATCATAAATATAATGCGGGAATAAGTAAATCTATCTTCAATTGGCTAAATTTGAATAACAAATAGAAATGAAATAATAAATTTAAATGATAACTCAAATAATTTATGCAATATTAAAATTGGCGTTCCGCAAGGTTCGGTTTTGAGTCCTTTGCTGTTTTTGAAATAGAAACTCTTTTTTTAGACATATAATTTCTATTGCTTTTGCTGATGATAAGCATTTGTATATGGTTGTGGATTTCCTTTATATCTGAGATTGCTCCGATTTGGATGATACGTCTATTAGTCATTAAATATATTGAGCAAGTATACCAAACTAGTGCAAATTAATTTCGCAGAGCTTAGTTAAGTTGATTGTGATTTAAATGTGTGACCATTCTTTTGATTGACAACATTTTAAATTGAACAAATTAATCTTTTTTGTTAATCTAAGAAACTCCATAATATGTAATTTAGTTTCTGACGATATTTATTAAAAAAAACATTTTAAAACATTGTATTACTTTGTGGCATTACTTTGTACAATTCTTAATATCTGCTGATAAAAATTGTTATAAAGGATGGTCTATACCGAATTTTTATTTTTAACACAATTTTTCATACCTCTTTCGCAATTGTTTCAATTTATCTGTTACGATTATAAACTAACACAACATAGTAAAACAATATGTTTACTAACCATATTTAAGAGAAAAATGGCCTAAAAGCCAAAATTTATTGTTAACAAGGAAACCGGAACATGTTAAATTTAAAAATATGGAGATTCAAGCAAAGTAAAAAAGCGGTAAAAGGCGAAAAGTTTTTTCTAAAAAACCCCAAACGAAGTTTCTGTTGCTAGTAATCTGTCAAAATATCCCACAGGCCACGATAAGCAGTTTTTCAAATGTTATGATGTATAAGTGATATCAATATTAGAGAAAGACTTTCAATTTTGTTTAAACATATGCCCATGTATCATTTCCAAAGTTATTGCCATCCAATTGAAATTTTGTTCAACTTTGGATGAGAATGAGTCTTAGAAAACTAAAAATCGGGGTGTTCTAAGCTTTTTTTTGTCCTTCATTTCGTTTTAAAATAGAACTTTGGTTCGATGTAAGCGAATCTGCTCGAAACCTCTTTGCTGATCTTTTATTTTCATTAAGCGAATAGTATTTCGGATACTTTCGTACGAATTTTGGGAAAATTTACGTTAAGAAGTTTATATGAAGCCTTTTTTACTTTCTTATAGGTGCTTTAAAAGAAGAAACAGAACTTCAATCATAAATATAGTTCTTCACAAATGTATGTACGGTACTTCTTATTCGTAAAAGCACTTTGAAAATACGGTTGCTTTATATTTCGGGATATTGATAAAAAAAAATTGATAGAACTCTTTAACTACGTGATTAAAAACGGGGCACTGAAACCCGTAACTTCGCTCAAACTATAGCGTGAAATCTAATTTCTCAATTGACATTGCAGTCATACAAATTATATACTGCCGAAGAAATGAGTCTTTCCAGTAGTTGACGAGCAAGAGTTGTAAGCAAAATATTTGAATGCGTGTGTGTGTAAAACCAACTAGCAATTTTTGTTGATAACTACCAAATCTAGAACAATGTAAAATTTCGTAATAAAAATGTGGAACTTTAGATAATCAGTGAATTTTTGAATTTGAAAAGATTGATGATATTGATTTCCTATTGGATTGACCGGCATTGTGGCGTTTAAAAAAGATAGTGAAGCTTGCTCGTTACATCATTTAACTTCTTTCTATAGATTTCAATTGATTTCCTAACCCGCTTTTTCACATTTTCAAATAAAAGCCAAATAATTTTATTTCATCAATTCAAGCACAGAGTTGTTTATTGTTTTTCACTTAAAGATTCACAAACTATATTTTAACCTTCCCATGATTATTTCTCAATTCGACACTCACCCTCGTTTCAAATTTCATAAGACTATCGATAACTCTAACAGATCCGGTAACTCTCCTACCCAGGAGTTCTCGCGAAGTCCGTAGAAGTGTTGAGTGAACCAAAGAAAACGCCATTATTTTGAATAAAATACTGTTATAAAATCAGTTTATCAATTTTTGAAAAATATAAAAACGCCACGAAGTCTAAAACTCCACTTTTCCGCACTCTGAAATATTGTTTTTCAAAAAACTTTTTTTTCTTTTTTTGAATTTTCGATTCAAATTCAACTATTTGATCAGTTTATTCAATCACTATCACAATTTTTCAACGAATTATGAAAACAAAAATCTCAAATTGAATTAAGTTCGATTTAAATACAAATCTAACCGATCGCGATCGCAGACGATTCCACATTAAACGTATCCACAATAATGATCCGAGAAGAAAACTATACATATATGTACCTAGTTAGTTTATTTTGTGTTGTTATATAAAACACACTATATATTACACACTATCTACATGATACACATGTGTACATATAGCCGTTTATATAGGCGACAGCGAGTGGATTGGATTTGGAGATGTCGTGGATCGTGGTTCGTGGACTTCTGCAGCAACTCACTGCGAGCAGGCACGTTCTCATCTTTCAGAACCACTATGTTGTTGCGGGTGTCAATAAATTCAAAATGCCCTCATCACGTCGTCGTCTGAAGAGGGAATCTTGTTTTTTAAGTCTTCTTTTGATCGTTGCATTGGTACATTCAAAAAAAAAAAAGATAAAATATCTTTCACTATTATTTGTCTGTATATAATTAAGTAAACATAGATATGTACATAAATACACAAAAACAAAACCTCAAGGCCTTTGGTCACAGCTGTTTTTGTTTCTCTATGTGGGATTTATGCTTCCAACTCTAAAGATGGAATATAGTTGATCAAAACACTTAGACCCTAGCGATCAACGAACTAAATAATTAACTCTTGATTTGGTGGTTACGTGACATGAAGATCGGTGCGGCTAATTGAGTTTGAGATGGATTTTTTGGATGCTCTTCGGTATTTACAGGAAAGATTAAAAGATGAAAACGTGCAGTGCGAGTGCACGAGTATGCGTATAATGTGTAGAAGTATATGACAATATGTTGAGGCCTACGTGATCAAGCGAAACATGAGGCAGGTACCTATTAAATATGGTTTGTTGGGGTTTTGATAACAATATCATTGAAGGATTTTGTTTTCAACTTGTTTTCGAATAGCATGGAAGGATTGTTTTTCATCCAATCTTTTATACTCTTAGGGCTCACATTGGGTTGTGACCTAGATACGAGGCACAGTGGTTCAAGGGTGGATGAAAATCATTTTATTGAACGTTTAATATCATGTACTCGATCTTGGTGTTTCGTATTAGGTATCTTATACCAGGAAAATTTGTTTCTATAATTAATTTCTAAATATTAAATGTTTGACTTAATATCGTTGATAAGGGAAATCTTAGAAATTTTAGAAGAATATACTAAAATGCCGAGCTCAATTTTTTAAGAAGGTTCTTATGTTTATACTTATATATTAAAGATTCTATATATTTTATTATGTATATGTAATATATGTTATAGGTAGGTACTACATAAACGAAATATTATGCACTCGTGAATGAAAATTAAGATTACAACACAGATGACAATATTGTAACTCTTTAGCAATGTAAGTGTTAACGAAAACTTGTTTTTCTCGGAAACGTCTGAAACGATTTTGATAACACTTGAAGCTTGCTGTTTTATAGATTTATTTTATCTTCAGGGGCTGGGAAGAAATTTTTTAGGAATATACTTTTAAAAAACAAAATTTGAGATTACTACAGAGCATGACATAATATCCGAAAATAATTATCTGCCTGTCTGTCTGGATGTCTGCCTATTCGCACATCTGCAAGCTAAGCGATTGAAGTGATTTGCTTCCAACTTGGTGCTTATTTTTCGATCTATACATTAAGTACCTGTTTCGAAACAAATATAGTTACGTAAAAGTAACATAACAGTTATGTAATTCAAGAAACATCCCTAACACCAGTATATTGTGCAAGTAGGTACAATTTTGTTTTGTTTTGTGTGCTTGTGCACATAAAATATGTTGCTTCACACAACTTTTGTCTTCCAATTAAGTAATAACTGTAACGTAAATGTAGAAAAGTTTAACGTTCCAAAAACATTACTGTTACGTTACAGTGATGTAGCTGTAAGTAACTTTAATGTTACTGCAACGTCACAATCATGTAACTGTTACTTAATAATTATTTACAATTACACAACGGGCCGATGTGGTTACGTAACAGTTGCGTAGTAGTAACAAAGCTGTTAAGCAACAAAATATTAACGTAACGGTTACATACATAACTGCAACGTTACTATTTAGTTTCAAGTACGACTTTTACGTAAATGTTTATTCCCTCTATTACGTGAATGTTAATATCTGATATAGATACTACTACATTTTACGTTCTTATTATGTAAGTTAAGTTTTAGTAACTTAACTGTAACCCAACACTATGTAACAGTTACGTAGCTGTTATGCAACAATGCGTAACAATAAATTTACCGTTACGCAATTTTAAAAATCCGTTAGGTTTTACTGCTATGCAAAAGTACAACAACGGTAATTAACAGTTTTATAACAATCAGTTAGTATTTTAGTGCGTCACTATTACGTTGATGTTACTTAACTGGGACATTATAACTACGTTACTTACGGCGACGTAAGAACAACGTGACAGATACGAAATAGTTCCATGAAATTTGCGTAACTCATAACTAGTAAAAGTATTCTAGCAGTTCATTACAGATTGTTACATTTACGCAACAGTTGCGTAACAGTCAAAGTAAAAAATTGAACAGCAGTTGAAAATTTTGAATAAGAAAACGTACCAAATTCCTGCTTTTGGATGACGTTTCTTGTACTGGCTGTGAAAAAGATTTTTGCACAATTGGGAAGTTCTAACAATTGTACATCTATATTTTCTTTCCTATACCTACTTGAACAAGGGGTATCGTTCCCTTTCATATAAATTGCTTCAAATTCAAAAATGTTTGTTATATTTGGGTGCTACAGGGTGGGTCAAAAGAAGTCATCCATCCGATGTTGTTTGGCTCTCTTTTTTTTCTAAATGAAAAACTTCGATTCTGTTTTTTTTTTGATTATGTTTATTTGAATCTTTAGAATTGAATTGGTCAAGTCGAGAAGATGATATCGGCCAAATGGGCGCCGTCACAATTGATTGCTCGTTTTACGGCATTTTTCATCACTATAGCGAGAAATTCGGGCTAGAGATTCTCGCACTCGTGTCGAGTGTTGTTCTTGAGGGCTTCCAGAGTCTCGGACTTGTTCACGTAAGCACGGGACTTCAAAAACCTCACAAAAAAAGTCTGAAACGGTTAAATCGGGCGATCTTGCGGGCCAGTGCAAATCGCCAAAACGAGAGATGAGGCGACCCGGGAACGCCGCGCCGCCTTCAGAATATCGGTTCATGTATCGCTCCATGGCTTGTTCACTAGTATTCTGCATCTGTCTAGTCTACAAAAATGTCAAAACAGATTTGACATTGGCGGCTATTTGCAAAAATGAGAGCCTTTCCAATAGGCTGATTTCTTTTTGCCCACCTTGTATAAAGGTTCGTTGAAATTTACAGCTAGATATCAGTCTATGTCTAATTGTCAAGTAAAATAGTACTGAACCTGAAAAAAAATCTTGTTGGTATACTTTTTTCTGGGCCAAAAACCAGAGTTTGGACTAATTTTTTTTTTTTTTGTGTTTCAGGAAAACGACTAGAATTGATAATATTATTAGTAAAAATATATTTAAATTATTTTACAAAATGAGATTTTTTTTTAATTGGTCTAGACTTCAACATCTTAGGTCAATCCAAAATTATTGTGCACGCAATGTTATATAATTTAAAGAAAAATAGGCACTGATTTTAATAAATTACTTTTGTAGTTCTCAGTCTTTACCATTTTTTTTTTATCTTTTGTGCTTTTAAGTTCTTAAAGCAATATCAATTTAAATAATTCAATCACAATATTCAGACTTCTTTCTTGTCTGATTAAGCATAACAATATCCTCTTCTTCTTCTTCGCTATCGTCTTCGTCATCGGTGTTAAAAACTGGTAGATCTTTATCATAATAGGGCGTTACAGTCATATTTTCTGAAAAAAGGAAAACAAAATATTTTTCATTAAATTTATGAAAATAAAAAAAAATCTTTGTATGACAAACTTTTTATTGGTGAACGGAATAGTTCGGTCTCGTCCTGATCATCGTCTTCAAAGAGTTCTTTTCCTTTTTGTGGAAGAAGTGAAAAATTGTAGTACTTCTTAACACGGTGTCTTCTTTTCTGGATGCATTGGATTACAAAGGCACACGCAACGACCGTTAAAACTAGCATGCAACCAGCAATGGAGATGAAAATCATCCTCGGAACACCCATGACGCGTTCATCTTTCTTCAAACGGAAAACAGTTCTGTTGTCTTTCTCCCTGATTTGTATGATTCTTGAAGTAGGATAGTAACCAGATCCTTCAACATTAACAGTTAAACTGCCCAATGGAACGTTGCGCAGAATGAACTCTCCATCGCTGTTCGTGTAATTGGTGTATAATTTATGTTTACTTTTTGTGAATATCTTAACGGCCTTCAAAGGATGATTATCCAAGTCCAGAACGAAGCCTTTAAAAAAATTGAAGAAGAATTAAGTGGAGGTTTAAGAAATTGTTTTTTTTTTTGTGATGTTCGCGTTCTAGTCCTAACTATGTAAAAAACGCCTTGAGATTATGAGACTTATATTCGAAAAACGTTTAGAGTAGAGCAACACAGGCTGAATGGTTATTGTTCAAAAAACCATTTTCATCATACCGCTTGATCCTGTCTTCCTACGTCTGTTTAAACCTATAAGCTATAGCACATAGCTGATTGTAGATTCCCTTTTTCCATCAAACCGAAAATCCGAACACAAACTTGGACCAAATAAATTACTTAGCTTGAGCCGGAAATTCTTAATAAAAACAACGGGAAATGATACTGTTAGACTAATAAAATCTCAGCATTGTGTGCCCTATCCACAAGAGAGAAGATACTCTAAGCTGCACTGACTCTAGAGGTTTAAGTCACCGTAATATCCACTACACAACGGCTTAGATGGATGGGGCATGTGGAACATATGGACGAATAAGCACAAGCCCGCCGTATCTTAAATTCCAATCCTGAAGGACAACGCAGCAGTGGTTAGACCCCATCTTAGGTGGCACGATCAAGTGGAGAACGACCTCAATAAACTTGTTATACGAAGCTGAAGGCAACTGGCTAGGGACCAAACTAGTGGGTTTTTAAGTCGCAAACTAAATTGCGCATCTTTCTTATTGCTGGCGCTGGCTCGCATCATTTTAGAGTCTCTTAAATAGTTCGCTCAAGTTAAAGCGGGCATCGCTGTAAATAAGGGTATGTTGCTAACGTAAAATAAAGACTTAAAAATGCTTCTTATTTACAAAACTTTAAATGATGCTAGCTTTGGAAATAAGAATGAACAAAAACCTGGGCGGGAAATATTTTAAACGACTCTAACCATATTTCAAATATTCTCATAAAAGTATCTAAAACTTTCCTTTTGTTTCCCCTTTTCAACTGTATGGTTAGAGAAAGACATTTTATGACTTACCAGAAATATATCCAGGTGTGTCCATGTTTAGTTCATTAACCTCGCTTTTGCCGACAATAAATTCAGTCGGACTGAGTTTTATCACGTCAAGATCAATTATCTGATCCTTAACGACACTTACACGAAGCATTTTAGTTTGATGATCCTTGCAAGAAATTTGCAAAGCATATTCACCAGGAGTGAGAATTATTTTGAAATGTGCAAGATTTTTGCTAACATTGTAAATTTGTTCAAATTCTACAATTTTAACGTAAGCATTCCGCAAGGGTTGACCACTCTCCGATTGTACACGTCCTTTAATTCCTACATCAATTAAATGTACTAAATTAATTATTCTTTCAATATTTTCCCTCCACACTGATGCAAGTTGGTCCTGCGTGGGCATACGACAGCAAGAAATTCCAAGACTGAACAACGGTATACGGTGCATTTTAAAGAAAAGATTTGTTAGCCTTTGTGTATAGTCTTCTTGAGCTGTTCGTGATGATGTTAAAGGACATTCTGGACGTGAGTAAGGAATTTCGGTTTTTTCTATCACTCGAGCAAAGTTTTCATACAGTGGCTGTTGTGGATACCTTTTGAAAAAAATTATTAGTTAAACAATTATACACTTTGCCAAAAAAGCAAACTATACTTACATTAGCTCATAATTTCCAGCCGTGAAAGACAAAATCAAATCGTAATTGTCTTTCTCTATTAATTGTAAGAATAAATCCTTCCTTTTTTCCGATTCGGGACCGAGAATCCTCTCTGCCAATTCATTGCCTATCACAGGATCACAAACGGTTTTGCTGAAATCGATTACAATGAATTTGAAATTCCACATTGACTATAGAATCATTTAGAAACTTACTTGTCTTGGAAAATGTTAAAGACTTCTTCAAAATTGTCCATAACAGGCAACAGATGAATAACGCTGCTATTGAGAATTTTTAAAATCGGTGGTTCTTGAATTCGATAACCCTCAATTAAATGTCTTGCTAGATTCAAAGTCATCTCCCGACCCATTGGTGAGGTAGCATCAAACATAGAACTTATTACAGCGATTTTGTACTTTGTTTCTTCTGGCGAACCAATCTGCTCAATAAAAAGAATTAATTAATGTTTAAAAAATTATTGGTCTTCAAAAATACAGGGCAAGAGGTAAAAGGAACCTCAAATGCATTTAGCACTGCCCGTCATCATTATATTCATTTTTACCTCGCTCGTAATTTTTAGTGATGGGTAAATGATACCAGTTTCACTATCAGCGTATTCGAAGCTTACGATTCCAACGTTTTTGTTTTCCATCTCTGCCATCAGATTTTTGATTTCTTGGTTTGAGTGATAGCGGGTGTGGACAACGTTTTCAATGATCCTATAGTCATGAGCCGATGCCCAGTGTTGAGGATCATCACGCATCAGGGCTATATCAAGACGTATGCCGCATGGTCCTTCGTCCAAAATAATAAATTCTTCATGATGCATTTCAAACCTAATAAATAAAAGTAACCATATAAAGATGTAATTTATACAGATAAAGATATTTAAATACCCATCAGCTATAACGGTTATGTTGTGCTTTCCTCGTGTAGCCAACTTCCAATAGTCACCCTGTAATGCACTGTAAGAATTGTGTCTAGCACCATCCAGTGATATTATAGCTCCCGAAACTGGAGTACCGATGGAGCTTCGAATAAATCCATGCACTCCACACTGAATTTGTTCCATAAACTGAAGAAGTGGTTCTCGGTTTTCTTCCCAATATTCTTTTAGTTCCGATTCCATTGGAAATTTATCACAACCTAATTCAAGTGTTATTTCTAGCACCCCAGCACGAACATAATTCCAATCTTGCATGCCTCCTGTTACGCTATACCACTGTGCACCATTTGTTATCCCTCCAGGGAATTGTTCGTTTTTGAAAAGTGGACATGGTTTACCCAAGTGCATAGTCGAGTGTGCCTAAAAAAAAAAAAGTTTACTCATACCTTCCTTGAAAATGGTTAAACTTACATTCGAATAAATTTCAGCTAAATGTCTGAAGAGTTTGTTGTCATCTGTTGGATTGGGCTTTCGGCCATCCATTGATATTCTCAATCTACTCATGGGATCTTGAAAGTCGTTGGGATTATCATCGAAAGGATAGTTAGCCACTAATGATCCACCATGAAGATTTGCCGACAGTACAAAAGGTATTGAAAGGGTCCAGTTCATTAGAGCTTTAACTTCTGGTTCTGGTTTTTGATTCAGGGAACTTGTGCCATATTGATCGGGGAAGTTTCGGTTCAAGTCAACATCGTTGATATTAGCTCTACCAACAGCACTTGACTTATCACCTACATATTATAAAAGGATCATTTAGAATGTTACGATGAGAGTTACTGATATTTTTTTTTTTTTAAACAACCTTCAGTTGATATTTCATATCCATCAGGATTCATGCTGAAAAGGAAATGTGAGCGGGTGTTGTTGACGATTTTGGTGACTCTTTCATTTCGCAAATAATGTTCACATAAATATTTGGCAAGGTAAAGAAGCATTTCTCTTCCAACCACTTCATTTCCATGCATATTTGCTACGTATTTGAATTCTGGAATGCCAGGAACATGTTGTCCTGGATGTGAGAAAATTTCCATTACCCACAAATCGCGTCCTTGCACACTTTTGCCGATTGAATACAATCTTGTTATTGATGGATAGCTCTCACTTAAATCTCGAATGAATCTAAATAAAAGATAAATTACGTGCTTATTAGATGAATCTTTAGTGATAAGCAGATATTAAATATAGTTTTTCAGAAAGTAACTGTACGGACAAGGGAATGAATCTCATACTTTGATTTCACTTTTAGAGCGGTCTATTATATGATAGGCTGATAAGGCCTGCTAAGCAATCCGCAGTGACTGAAGATCCTAGGTCAAAAATTACACCCCCAATGTATACGATTCATGTTCGTCCATACAAAAACTATCCTAAGAAAAAGACAAACTAAGGATGTGAGGTGACAGTGATGACTGGGTCATATTAAGCGAATATAAACGCTCCCCAGCTTTATAAGTTTTGAAAACCAAGATACATATATATCATGAGTATACATATATTTCCTCAAGCAAGATCAGATGAAAGACTTCCATAAAATTGGCATAATTTTTGCGAATCTTGAATTTGACCATCTCAACATTCCACATAAGGCTGAGGCCTATTGACTGCTACAGCTCTCATAGGTGATGAATTGCCATTGATTCACCTCATGTACTGTACTGTACATGTTTCATTGATTATGAGAAATACCTACTTATAGCTAATATCTTCTTCAGAAAGGATTTCCTAAATCAAAAATTTTGCTGATAGTGATGACAAATTACTACCCCGACGCACTTCTATATGTTTTACCTTAAAACCACAGACTAAGCCTACTTAAACCAACACAATTCGAATTAAGTAAAAAAAGTCATAGATACTTACTTATTTGAGTCACACTATTACCCAAAGAGGACAGCTGGAGAGTTGAGGTATTCAAACAAAAGTTTTGGATTGTGTTGACTTCAAGGCTAATCATTTGAAATTGAACACATTATAAAATTCATGAGGTAGGTAGGTATATGTATGTTCGGTTAGCCCCGATTTCCCCTTTCAATTAGTCCCAAAGCGATTTTAAGGAACTCAAATCTTCCTGATAGGAAAATGTGTTTTTGATGTTCTACTTTCATGAATCACGCCCTCCCTAAACATCTTGTTTTAAAGAGCAAATAATGTTTTTTGTATCAAACAAGGGCTTTAAGTTACAAATCAATAGACAGGGTGAGTCACATAAAATGCAAGAAAAGGCTTGACAGTATTGTTATTTGACATGGATAAGGACAAAGAAATTTTGTAGTCTGTTTAGGCGATAAAACGATTTAAAAAAAAATCCGATTTTTCCAATACAGCAATACGCTCTCTAAAAAAAACGATTTGGAAACTTTGAGCGTGTTTTAACGTCGGAAAAATTTTGTACAGGTATCGTTTATACCACTTGTTTAAATACATAAACCAATTTGTTACCGCTACTCAAGTTCTAAACTCAAACATTGTAGGTAATGCAGATTTTACCAACCCTTTCCATTCATTTAATTTTTTTTAGTTTATTAAAGTCAACAATATTCGTTATTTTCTTTATAAAAGCTGGGAATAACGTAAGCCTCAAGAAGTTGAATTTAATTATTGTACAATAGTATTGTAAAAAGCAACTTTTTTCCACTGAAGTAAATTTTAATTTCAAATTATTTCTGTTTTTTTATAAACTAGCTGTTTTGGCAGACGTTGTTCTGCCCTTCCGAGCAGATATATGGCGATAATATAAACGATGATAGGTATAAGCATTTTGAACATTAAGTAATAAACTTGACTTCTGAATTATATTTATACCGTACAATAAGTATGAAAACATGGATGATTTTTTTTATCAAATAAACTCAACAAAAAAAGTACGCATACGCCCGAGTGTACACTGTTTTATCGTTGTGTTTAGGTTGAAAAATGGGCAATTGCAGCAAATTTCCTTTCAACTCCAATCCGTTTATTGATTTACTTTTTGCATACTTAGCCAACACAACTATACTCAAAATGTGAGCAATTATTAATGAATGGTTTTCATTTAAGAACTTAAAATACCTTACAACTTAAATCACCTTTAATCAAACACAGTAAGAATTTTTAAAATCGGATAGCACTTCATACACAGCTCAGTTTTCCTACAAATATTCAGACCTCAAGCCACCCGCAGACTACAACTTTTCAAAATAAAAAAGAATTTATTAACTTGGAGGTGTTGTTTTTGAGTTTAGTCTTAGCAAACAAATTAATATAGAAGCTTTTCAAGGACCCGGTGAATTTTTCTTCGCCTTGTGGCCAAATCACATAATCGACTTTGACCAAACCTTACAGAAACACTCTGTAATACCAAAGATTTAATGAAATGTTGATCTCAATTGTATGGGTGGTTTCGGAGTCCATAACATATTTACAAACAGTTGTACCTATCATTTATTACCCATTTTATCCCTTTTCCTGTTCTCGGCAAAAATACTATTCATTAAGGTGGTCGGACAAGTATTTGTTCCCTGATTTTTGTTGCCCGCCTAATAGTTTTGGATCTTTAGACGATTTATTTATTTATTCATCAATGGACAATGGACATGTATCTGGTTGATTACTTTAACAATGTTTTATATAATATTACATTTATTAATTAATATTTAAAATTCTCAAAACACTTAGTTTAAAAACATTTCTATTCATTTGAAGGTCGACTTCACAATTAATAGAATTAAAAAGCATTAACGAACGAGTTAAAGGTTCATTCATTCCATATAGTTTGTCCTGTGACTGGGAACGAGAAAGAGAACGTCTCTGCTTCTGAGATTTCTCTCTGGAACATAAAAAGGTACAAGATTCAATAACTCGGGTGAATTTAGTCTACCAATAGCAAGATCTTTTACAAAAAGTGTACACAGAGTTTCTCTACAGCTTTTTAAAGATTTGAGATCTATTAAGGCGCACCTTGACCTATAAGAGGGTAAACCTTCTGGCCAATTTAAGTTTCGCAATGCAAACCTTGTAAATCTCCTTTAGATGCTTTCGATCCTATCAGAAGAATTTTTATAAAAGGGTGACCATATAACACAGCAATATTCTAGTACAGGTATAATTAATGAAGTATAAATAGCTTTTAAGGTATAACTATCGTTAAAAACTAGAGTGTTTCGCTTTAAAAAACCAAGAAGTGAATTTGCCTTGGATACGATGAAATTTATATGTGATGCAAAAGACAATTTGAAATCAAAAATAACGCCAAGGTCCTTAATTTCACTAACAGTGGATACAATTTCGATACCAAGCCTATAATTATAAATTACTCTTGGTGTTGAGCGAAAGGCTCAAAATATTTTGCATTTGGATATATTTAAATAGAGATGATTATATTCACACCAACGATATAATTTATCAATTTCTTTTTGAAAGTTTCCACAATCTTCATTTGTGGATATTTGATGGTATATTTTTATATCGTCTGCAAACATTAGACAATTTGTTAACTCAAAGAGATTCGGAATGTAATTAATGAAAAGGTTAAAAAGTAGGGGCCCCAAATGACTACCTTGCGGAAGACCTGACACTGCATCAATAAAAAAAGACTGATCATTTCCAATTTTTACAATCTGCTTTCGATTCGATAAATAAGATTCTAGCCATTTAAGAAAACTAAGATTGAAACCCAATTTCTCAAGTTTTCTAATAAGAAGCTTGTGATGAACTCTATCAAATGCTTTTATAAAAATCTGTGTATAAAACATCTACCTGCATTTTACGCTCCAAGGAGTTGAGGCAAACATTTGTAAAAAGGCATAAATTTGTAGTAGTGGACCGACCACTGCAGAAACCATGCTGTCTTGTTGTTATGATTCCTTTGACTGCAAAATTAAGCCTATCATAAACTAATTTTTCAAACAGTTTTGGTATGGCTGAAAGCTTAGATACTGGTCTATAATTCTTAATTAAATGTTTAAGGCCACTTTTGAAGATATGACTAATCGAGGACAGTTTCCATTCTTGAAGGAAAACACCAGTATGAAGCGATTTATTGAAAATTAATTTCAAAATTTTAAAAAGCACATTTAGAAAGTAAAAGTGGGGGAATCGAATCCACGCCCGCTTTTTTGTTTAAATCAAGATGAATCAAAACATCTAAAACTTCTTGATCTGTGAAGGAAAAACAACCGAAATCAACTTGGCAATTGATTTCATTATACATATTTGTACAATTTTCTATATTGGCTAAATTATAATTGGATTTAAAATAATTTGCAAAAAGATCACACGTAGATTTATTATCATAGGAGCATTCTTTATCCAGTTCCATAGAAGTTGGAAACTCAGAAACTTGACGTTTCGAATTCAAAAAAACCCAAAAAGATTTTGAGTTATATTTGATATTTCTTTATTTCGTACATACAATACGTTTTTTGATGCCCCGATGAGATATGCTATCTTACGTAAGCCTCCTACTATAAAGGCCGTTCTCCAAATTGGGCATAATCTTTCGAGGATTTAATAAAAGGCTTACTTTGGTGTACCCGTACCTATGTTAACTGTAATTGCGCTGTATGTGCTAATAAAATGATGTCTGTTTAGGCCTTTATTTTTAGAAGAAAGTCCTAAAATATTCAGTTTCTAGCTTCTTTTAATTTTTATTTCTGGCTGAGCAAATTTGTTGGCTTTGTGCTTTGGGGTCAATTTTTTCTAGAATATGCGTAAGAGACATACAGTTTTTACAATTTTTTTATGAACGTAACAATAATACAAATAAAAATCAATTTCAATTTTGCGGAAAAACACATACATAGATTTTATAATATGTACTTGGAAAAACCTTGGAGAAAGTGTTTTTGAAATATGTATACTGTTTTAAAAACTTGCCACATAGACAAACAATGTTTTCCACACTTTTCAACACATAAATGTACATAATAAATAATATGTTTATAGTTTGAGAAGAAAGACATTTTTGCGGAAGTTTGAGAAATCAATCAAGTTTTTAAAGTTATTTTTGTACATATTTGATATATATGTATGAAGTCGAAATTTTACAATTCGTGATTAAAAGAACCTCATTTGGTTAAATTTCGTATGAAAGGGGAATTTGCTCACCCTCGTTTGGATGGGAGACATAAATTTAAAAGCAACATAATCAATCGATTTGTTGCAAATAAAAATAATCAATCTTTCATTTGTGTTCACAAAAATCCTAACAAATATAATATTTGTAACGAGTCTTACGACGGGTGCTGTATGAATAGGGTAGGCCCTGATTGGTATCAACATGGCGATGCCCAGCGTTGCAACTGTCTCATACGCATCAATTGTGCTTATTTTACCTCCAAGTGGTAGCCATCGGGTACTGGTCTTGTCCACCCGGACTTGACTTGCTGAACTTATAAGCGCGAGTGTTGATCACAGAAAAATAGCAACACTATAATTGCCCTGCCATAAAACTCCTCTGTTTCTCTTGTTGGGTAGCAGTTTATTCTGTACGAACCCCTCAGAAAGCAAGCGAGCGGCGGATGAGCTTCCAATTAAGTGAACCAACGGCGACGCTTACAGACAATATGGTAGGCACCCCATTGAGCTACTTCGACATATTCGGAGCTCAGGTCCTTGGGTCCTTTCACTACTATTAGTCAGGGTAGTGAAATAGAGAAGGTGGCGGATGAGCCCATATAGGACCAACGGTAGCTCTCACATCCCCGTAGTGGGTTACTGACTCTGGATTTTCTCCAGCTCCTTTTGTCCAAGGAGAGCAGCATAGGGCCTGGTCCCCCAGGTTGGGGGTTGTGCGTCGGGGTAACTTCCCTACCACGTAAAAAAATTCATAGTTCCGAAACAACCAACTGCCTCGGATATGGATGACCCTACTGATGACGACCCTAGCAAACGAAACAAGGACAACGAATTTCGGTTCTGCACGTGGAATGTCCGGACCCTTAACAGACCACGTGCAGCCGAACAATTAGTGGAAGCCCTAGATGGTGTCAAAGCCGACATCACAGCCATCCAAGAAGTGCGATGGGATGGTGAAGGCACAAGGAGGATGAAAAACTGTGACATCTACTACGGCAAGTGCTACAGGACAAGAAACCAGCGGCTATTTGGATGCGGATTTGTGATAAGAGGAAGGCTTAGGCAAGAAGTCTTGGGGTTTCGTGGCATAAGCGAACGCATTGTCACAATCCGCATTAAATCCAAATTCAGCAACATCTCGCTGATCTGCGTCCACGCCCCCACGGAGGAAAAAGATGACACGACCAAAGAAGAATTCTACGATCTTCTCGAGAAGACGTATGATGAATGCCCGAAGTACGACACTAAGTTTATTCTTGGTGACTTCAACGCCAAAATCGGAAAGGAGGGTAACTTTGGCTCGACAGTCGGAAAGCATAGCCTGCACGACAACACTTCCGGTAACGGACACAGGCTAATCGACTTTGCTGCGGGGCGAAGTGTCATCTTAGCTAGCACATACTTCCCACACCTCAATATTCACAAGGGGACCTGGCGGTCTCCTGATCAAAATACCGTCAACCAAATTGATCACATTGCGATTGATAGCAGACATGCGTCCAGTGTCATGGATGTCCGCACTTTCCGAGGGGCCAACATAGACTCGGACCACTACCTTGTTGTAGCTAAAGTGCGAATGCGGATCTCCACCAGACCGCAGAACCGAACATCCACTGTGAGAAAGTTTGATGTTGCTAAGTTACAATCGCAAGAGACCGCCACAACCTTTGCCAATCATGTCTCCTCTTATCTCTTGACAAGCCCGGCGCCTGCGCCAAACCCAGAGGCCCAGTGGCAACATTGCAAAATGGCCATCAAAACCGCTGCCACGGATGTTTTGGGTTTCATTAGGCGACCACAACGAAACACCTGGTTTGATGATGAGTGCAGGCTCGCACACTTGGCCAAAGACGAAGCCTATCATGCAGTTCTGAATGCCAGAACTAGAGCTGCCAAGAGCGCTTTCCGTGCGGTGTACCAGCAAAAGAGGAAAGAGGAACATCGGCTTTTCAGAAGAAAAAAAAGAGAACTGGAAAAACGAATGGTTGAATCTATTGAGGGGTGCTACGGCAGAAGCAATGTTCGAAAGTTCTACCAAAGGGTAAAGCATTCGTCCAAGGGTTACAAAGCCCGAGCGGAAGCATGTAGAGACGAGGGTGGGAATGTCGTTGTAGATACACAGTCGGTGCTGAGAATTTGGAAAGAACACTTCTGCAGACTGTTAAACGGCGAAGACAACCAACTAATCGCTGTCAGGCAGAATGATCCATTCGATTTGGATGATGATGAACAAAATTTCCGTCCTCCCGACCAAGAAGAAGTTCGGATAGCAATATCTAAACTAAAGTCCAACAAGGCTGCTGGAGCTGATGGCCTTACGGCTGAACTCTTCAAAGCAGCGGGAGATGACTTGGTGAGGAGCATACACCAACTCATCTGTACAATCTGGTCGGATGAAAGTATGCCTGACGAATGGAACCTCAGCATTGTGTGCCCTATCCACAAGAAAGGAGATACTCTAAGCTGCGCCAACTACAGAGGTATAAGTCTCCTAAATGTCGCCTATAAAATCTTGTCGGCCATTCTGTGTGAACGTCTGAACCCTTTCGCACGTGAACTGATTGGCCCCTATCAGTGTGGTTTCAGACCCGGTAAGTCAACCGTCGACCAAATTTTCACACTTCGGCAGATTTTGGAAAAGACCCAAGAATTCCAGATCGATACTCACCACCTCTTTATCGATTTTAAAGTCGCCTATGACAGCGTAAACAGGAACGAGCTATACAGAGCCATGTCGCTTCTTGGCATCCCTGCAAAACTCGTTCGATTGTGCAGGATGACTATGGAGAACTCGCGCTGCTCCGTCAAGGTTGGTAAGAACACCACCGACTCATTTAATGTCGAGAAAGGCTTACGACAGGGTGACGCGCTGTCATGTAACCTCTTCAACATCATTCTTGAGGCAATCGTACGCAACTCGCATGTCAACACCAGCGGTACGATTTTTTTTAGATCCGTTCAATTACTTGGCTATGCTGATGATATTGACATTATTGGAAGAACGAAGCGCGCTGTCAGTGGAGCATTCGCAAGTATTGAAGTGGAAGCGGCTCGAATGGGTCTGGCTGTAAATGAAGATAAAACAAAGTATATGCTGTCCTCGGGTGAAGTAGATCATCACCGTAGGCTCGGACAAAACGTCACAATGGACAGATATAACTTTGAGGTTGTCAAGGACTTTGTCTATTTGGGTTCCACTATAACCTCTCAGAACAACATCAGTGAAGAGATCAGTCGAAGAATCACTCTTGCCAATCGCTGTTTCTTCGGGCTAAGAAGGCATCTTAGTAGTAAAGCCCTCTCTCAAAGGACCAAGGAGACACTATACAAGACCCTTATCATCCCAGTCCTGCTGTATGGGGCAGAAGCGTGGACACTGACACAATCGGATGAATACAGGCTGGGGTGCTTTGAGAGAAAGATTCTTCGGGTGATATTCGGGCCTGTATGTATCAATGGAGTATGGAGGAGAAGATTCAATGACGAACTGTACGGGCTATACAGCGACATTGACTTGGTTAAGAAGCTGAAAATTCAGCGGCTTAGATGGCTGGGTCATGTGGAGCGTATGGACGAAAACGCTCCTGCCCGACGAGTCTTCAATTCCAACCCGGAGGGCCGACGCAGTTCTGGAAGACCCCATCTAAGGTGGCGCGATCAAGTGGTAAACGACCTCAACCAACTTGGTGTGCGCAACTGGAGGCCACTGGCTAGGGACCGGCCTAGCTGGCGAGGAATGTTGGTTGAGGCCGTGGTCCACAATGGACTGTCTGCGCCACCTTAAGTAAGTAAGTAAGTAACGAGTCTTACGAAAAGAAAACAATTTGTTTTTTATTCGTATACGCATTTAAGAGATCCCTAATATTGATTGCCGAACTACATATATGTAGTTTGAATTTCTTGATTGCAGATCTATTTGAAAAACTAGGATTTTTTTACTAAAAAAAACAAACTGCTGTACATATCCTAAAAACAAGAAAAGAGCGGATTTTTCTTCATAACTATAAAGCTTAGAGCAACTTATGAAGCAAACTCCACTATTTATTAAAAGTTAGAAATTTTGTTCGATTAAGAGTATCATTAACTTTTTTCAATTTTTACCTTAAACTTGAAATATATCTTTCTTTCATGACAACATATTATATGCATTTTCATCAAAAAGAATTTAAAAAAAGACTATGAGTCTTCAACAGGCTACCATTTTTAACAAAACTGACCTTGTTTTTTTTTTGCGTATTATGTTTTTTACATTCATTAAGCTAGAAAACCGAACCACCAAACTGAAATGCATCCTATTTTAAGATTTTAATAACCTTCTTTAATTTCTTTTAGAAGTGGGCTATATGAAATAATTTCTAAAAACAGAATGATTATTGAATTCTGTTGCTGTTTAGTCGTTCTCTTAGGGCCAGTTGTACAATAGTGGTTCATCCTCAGATCAAAATTTGAAGAGTATATTAAAATGGTGGTTTAAGAGTTAACCCACCGATTTCCACAAATTATAAAATTTGAATTACGCATCAAGAACCACGCATTCTGAACCACTATTGAACAGCAATGGTCCTTAAATTTTCAAGCTTTCTAAGTTTTCTAAAAAAAAAAAATCGAAACAAACAGTGGTGGAAAGCTAATTAGAAACAAACTCTTTTCCTTTGAACTAAGGCTTATAATATTATTTTTATAAGTTTTTTAAAACCTTCCGTTTCATGAATTTGACATTGAACAATAAACAAGGAGTAAGTACCCTACATAATTATAATGCATAACTATGTAATGGATTTCGTCGTGCATTTTTAGTTTTAGTTTGTTTATTATTATTAACACAGATAACACAAAAAGTGTTTTTATGTCGTTTCTAATAAGCTTTTCACCACTGTAATTCTAATAAAAATAAAAGAATTCAATTGTCTACGCACTTTTCCATTTGCGTAAAGTTGTGATGCACGAATTTTGTTGCTGCCGAAAAACCGTTTGCGCTATCTTCAGATCTTTCCACTTTGACCTTTCGGAATGAGTCTGTAAATGTATTTACAGAAACATATATTTATATTAAGTTATTCTCCAATATAACATCATAATATCTGATGTGCGTTATTTTTGAAAAACAAGCAAAAAAAAAAAAAATCTACTTAAAGTAAAACCATATCCCAAAAAGAACCAACTCCAAGACAAGACAAATGAATGCAGCACTACACAAAAACCATTGGGAACCATTTATACTATATTTGAAATTGAGTTTCTTTATGCTTTTATTTTTCCAACAATTTCTTAAGTACATATACATTATTATTTTTTCATCAAAGACATAGTTTTTTAAACTTTTGTTTTATATTTTTATCCTATTATATATGTACAAACGATCATATAAATGCGTTTAAATATGATAAATAAGTAAGGTATGTGTGTGAATTAAGGTGGACTAAATAATAATAATTAGTGTGATGATTTTTTTTTAAATTTATATAGGTAAGCGAACATTTTAAAAATATTCCCATAAACTTTATAACTTTTACATATTATTACATATAAGCTTTTAAAACGTAAATAAAATGAACGAAAACAAAAATGATAATGAGAAAATGACTTTAAAATTTGTTCATTGCTCTAGGAGGTGCACGTTAATTTGTGAAAATGTCATACAACTTTCAACCATTTATGTATGTTACTGTGTGTTAGAGTGAGGTGAAAATGAAATGCTTTTTTGTTTTTTGAGATTAAAATAAAAATAAAAACAAATGCACTACAATGATTATGAATGAATGAATCCATAACATAATATTACAGAATTGTTTTTATAAAACATAAGACCCATTATCCGTTTGCGTGCATCATTTTTTTTTTTGTAATTAATGTCTAAAGTAGTATGGGCTATAAAAGTTGTTGATACCCTCTTTAATTGAATCCGCTGGCTGAAGGTTGAAATCTAGGCGAATAGGTTCATCTTTATTTGTGACTTCCACTTTTTGAATTGGACTAGCTTCGTATCTGTTCGAACAAATGGAATACAAATTGTTAAAAAATATACTTGAATTGAATTTTTTTTTATTATTAAATATTACCCAAAAGCTAGAGCTTGGATATTATATGTTCCAGGAGTAAGGAGTCGCCAGTACTCCCCTCGCTTTGTAGTGCGAATCATTTTGTCTTCAATACCTTGAACAACGATTTTAGCATCGTTTATAGGATAACCATTTATGTCTTTAACCAATCCCTTAACACCCATTTGTGCCATCTTTAGAAGGCTAATCAGACTTCTTTTGTTTTTAAGCCATTCATTGGGAAGAGTTGATGCCAAAGGAAATTTGCAACATGAAAGCTCAATTGTCAGCTCAAAACAATTAGTAAAGGCATAATTGAAGTCCTGCATGCCACCGTTTAATTCATACCAATATGCACCATTGGTAACACCATTTGCGAATGTTTCATTGCAATCTTTGCCTGTTCTCATAATTGGATGATTGTCCGAGTAGGCATGAGCGAGAGACTTAAAAACTCGATCATCCGGGGTTAAACTTTCTTCGCAACATTCATGGTGGTTTCTATATATAAAAAAAAAAAAAACAACCCAAAAAGAATTTAATTAATAGGAAAATTCTCTTTTACAAAATTAAACTTACATTGAATTATCGTATGGATAACTAGCCACAACAGCACCACCATGGAAGTTCGCAGATAAGACAAATGGGTTATTAACTAACCACTCGATGACAGCAGAAGTTTCCGGTTGCCTTTGAGATGCCTTTATTTCGATTTTAAGCTCATTTTCTAAACGATCGGGAAAATCTCTGTTCAAGTCCATGCCAGCAGCATTATGACGGCCAACATAATTACGATGTGAATCGCAATTTCCTTCCTAAAAAATTCAATTTAATTATTATTTTGACTATTTAAATGTTTGTACTTATTTTATTTAAGGTTTCGAATAAACGTTTTTAAATTTCTATTTTGATGTTTAAAATATACAAATTCTAAATGATTTTATTTTCAATAAATTCAAAACATTTTAAACATAATATGTTGTGAACGCGCGTGTATAAATATCGGTCTTCAACCTATAATACATGGAAACACAAAGTGCGTTTTTAGGGTTTCTAAAGCCCTTCGTTGAAGTGTCTTACAGATATTAAATCAGTTTGGAGATAAACAGTAGATTGCACATCGTTAGAGTAGAGATGCTCGACGAGAATCTTAGTATCGTTTTCAGTTCATTGATATTTTGTCTATTACAGTTTAAGTTACTGTCAAGACAACTCAGGCATTGGATGTCGAGTTAAGAACAAGAACACATAGTGTAGTAGGGAGCCTGAAAATGATTATGAAATGATAAAAATTATTGAAAAACAATAAAACTACACGCTCTTCCTTTTTGGTCACACTGTATGTAGAAAAACTAGTTATTAGTATGTTCTTTCATTCAAAAACGACGTTTATTATTCACTTTTTTGTTGAATCTCATTTCTTTGTTTTTTTTATGAATTTTAAATGAATTCTGTGATTTTAAATCTATTTTTGTGACATTCGACATTTCGCTTTACCCGTTAGTCATATTGTTGTGTCATAGATTACACATTCGTTTATTTGTTATTATTTTATTATACCCTATTCTTTAGAATGGGTATATTGTATTTAGTGTATGGAGTTTGTAACATAGAGAAATAATACCGTTAGGTACAGAAAACTATATATATTCTGACTCAGAATCAAAAACTAATCGATTTGGCGATGTCCGTCAGTCCATCCGTCCGTATGTTTACTCTCTAGAAGAAGTCACAATCTTTGAGCTAGAAAACTGAAAGAGTAAGGCTAAGTTCTTGAACCGGCGAAATCCGCCCACAAACACGCCCACAATCATAATCGCCATTTTTGTTCAACAACCTCTATTTTGCAAAATTAAATTAATCTTTAAATAATATAAAAATATTTTAGTTTGGGTGTGGCCGACGCCCACTAAACGGTACTTATAATAAATGCACAAGCCCAAATATGTGCGTCGTTTGTGTATGCAAAGAAATGTTTGAATTTCGGGCGTGGTTTACGCCCACTTTTCATGAAAGGACAAAAATTTAAGGTACCAATAGTCAATTTTAACAATTTTATTTGTTCGTTATATGAGAAATATGTATATCTCTAATTTTTTTTTTGTAAATTTGTTCAATTCGCCCACTTTTAAGGGCTTGATTTTTATAAAATACTTATATTCGGGTAAGATCGTTAAAAAACAAATCGATTCTGCTGTAGTTTTTTCACATACATACATACATATGATTAAAAATTGACTAACGATTAAAGCTGAGTTAGTATTTTATTTTTTTTTTTACAATTTTTAAGGGGACGCCCACTTTTAAGGGGTGTTTCAGTTAAGTCAGTAATTTATGTCTTGGTTTATTCGTACAGAAACAAAAATTGAGATAACAATCACACATGACATTACGATGATGGAGCAGTCGAAAAAATTGGGTCTGGAAATTCCGTCCGTCTGTTTGTCTGTCTGTCTGTCTGTCTGTCTATCTGTCTGTCTGTATGTCTGTTCGCAACTCTAGAGCATGAACGGATGGGCCGATTTGCTTCAAATTTTGTATTTAGGATTTATTTGGCCGTCCTTTGGAACATATCTGCCATACAATCGTGAAGAAAAAAATAGATTTTCTCAAAAACGGCTCTAACGATTTTGATAAAACTTTCAGAATGCTATTTTCTTAAGGCATTTTTTTCAAAATCTGTCATAACGGTACCTCTCACAGAACCAGTCTCGTAAACTATACATGCGATTTCAATAAAATATTGGGCACAGGAAGTCATTCCTAATTTTAATAATATGGCATTTCAAAATTTTTCAAAAACTTTTTTTTTTGATTTTTTATAATTTTTTCAAAAAAATTTTTGGTTTTCGAAATACATATGTTGGAAACGGGTATATTGATTTTTTTTTTTTAATTATTTTTTTCAAATGTAAACTACAGATTGCCATACATTTACATACTCAAATAAATTTCAAAATATTTTTTGGAAAAGTTTTTCAAAAATAACCTTTTTTAAAAAAAAAACTGGTCGAACGATTTTCAATATTTTTTTCCTAGATAGACATATATAATTTTGAAATTTTATTGCATACTTAGTTTTACCGAGAAAACTCTTAAACTAATTAAAACAAATTGAACAATTTCCGAATTTATTTTAAATTTTTTTTAATATAAATATGCAGCCACAAAGAACTTGCTTAGCATCACAGCAAGTTCGTGCGACCCAGTCGTGCATTTTATTTGTTCCTGTCTGCTAGAGAAGAAATTTGTTTCTGGAACTGGACAGCGGCTGGCTGCGGGGACGAAACCATACACATAAAAAAAGGGAATAGGGTATCCAACAGTTCGTTGAAAAATTACTGTAGTTCTCACTTATGTTTATAAGTTGTATTTATACCGATATATCCACCCTATATCACATAATAGAAGATAAATTAAATGCACTTGCTATTCGCTAAATAATTCTTTGTGGGCTATGTGCATTTATTAAATAAAAAAATATTTTACAGATTTAAAGTTACATAATGTAGGTACTTGTAAAAAGAAAATAACTTGAAAAATAAACCAATATGTACCTATACATGGAATAATCGTCTAGGCGAGAACGATAATACTAGCGTCATTAATTTCAGCCTAACGCGTAGACTGGTATGGTTTATTTTTTTTGCCAAGCTTAAAAGGTTAAGAACCTGCTAGCCCATCAAGCAAATGAGCCGGAGGCACAAGCCAATATCAGCTCGTTGTACCTAAGCGAAAATGGGCAAAAACAAAACAAAAATATGTTAAAATGTAAGCTGGTTTTATGAGAGATGAGAGAGCTGCCGTTTAAAAGGAATTTTGATAAAAATTGCAATACCATCTTATAACAAACTATAAAGAAATATGCAAAATTTTGAGTGAATTTGATCAAGCACTGCCAAGTTATGGCCATTTGAATGTTTTAGTTGGTAGCAAAGGTACTTTACATATGGAGGCGCACACATCATGTATGTAAAATGCTTAGTAGACGACATTAGGGAAGCTACGAAGCATGGCACAAAGAAAAGACCTAGAACATAAAATACATACTTTGTTATGAATTCTATCTGTGACTGGCTTAATCCTAAAATGTAAAACAAATTTCTAATTGGTTTAAGAGTTTTTTCGCAATATTTTAATACCCAATAACACTTTTCGAAATATAGGTAAATATGTACGTAGATTCAAAATTCCAAAAAGCTCCCTGGAGCGTAGGTCACAGGAGTGCTAACAGACAGACAGACAGAAGGACAGAACTTTCATTTCCTTAGCATGACAATGTCATGTTTGTTTATTTCAATTTTTTTTAATCGTAAGAAAAACATTTTCGCATCAGACTATACTGGGCATAATATTGCGCTATTTTGCCATTAGCCTCGATCCTAGGGTATGAAGCCGCAAAGACATACCAAATTGATATAATTCTTGAAACTCGACGATGCTTCATGGTACTGACTTATAGTTTATTGTATCCTTTTTTCTTGTTCCTGTTTTATGGAACTTCACAAATATATATTTGGTAAGCCTGGTTTTGATCAGATAGTCGGCCGATGACGGATTTTAATATTGCACTGCGACTAATGATAAGCTGATCTCGTAATGCTGTTTTGCTGTTATTCCAATGAAAATGGCACAAACACCAAAATTTAACAATACATTTGTGACTTTCTCTATTTCGAAGAACTTTATTCTTTACTCGCTGCAATATTTGTTCGAAAAAATTCTGAACTCTTTATTAGGTATAATAACAAATTTAGAATAATTGTACATAAATATACTGTAGTTCTTTTATAAGTCATAACACGAATGCAAGACTAAGAAACAATTTAAAGAAATGCAACAGATTGTCACAACTTCTGTTTGCTTGGATAGGTAGGAAGTACACGGCAAGTAAAAATCCGCGCATGATTCATGGATGATACTATATTTAACTGGCCATAATTATGAGGGTTACAAATATGTTTGTAGTACATGGCTTCCTAAAATTTCGACAGGATTTGAGGTAATGATGACTCCAGAGACACCTTTGCATGTGATTTTAATTTCAGAGGAATACAACTCTAAGGTTAGGATAACGAAACCTTTCCCAATTAATGCAAGTACGGAGTTCACGTAAAGTTACCAAAATGGTATAAAAGTCTTGTCCGACTATTTTAAAATACTAGCAACTATCATTGTCAAGATGGCAACGTTATACATAGTTATTGATTACACTCTAGAAACACCAAAAGGGATTTGGCAGTCATAAATCGCTGTGAAGATGGAATAAGAATACGTAAAGGAAACCAGATGACAACATAGCACAGCAGTACCTACTACTTATGGAATTCTAAAGAAATTAAAGTGGCTCTGTAAGCCATGTAAACAACATGGAGATCAACTATCAAACTATAACTTCGAGGTAGTCAGTGAATTTGTCTACCTGGGTATTGATGTAAGCACATGCAACATCAGCGCTTCAATCAAACGCAGAACTCTTGCCAATCGCTGTTTCTTCGGGCTGAATAAGCAATTGAGAAATAAAGCCCTATCGAGAAAAACCAAGGTGACACTGTATAGAACACTCATCATCCCGGTCCTGCTATATGGCGCAGAAGCATGGACCCTCTCCCTATCGGATGAAAAGTCACTTGAAGTCTTCGAGAGAAAAGTGCTGCGAACGATTTATGGTCCTGTCTGCGTAAACCGAGAGTACAACATTTGGCGAAGAAGATACAACGACGAACTATACGTGCTGTTCAGCGACATTCGAGTAAGCCTAGCCAGAAAAATCCGACTAAGATCGACGCTCCAGCTCGTAAAGTCTTCAACGCCAAACCAGAAGGAGTCAGAAGCCAATGTAGTCTTCATCTTCGATGAAGCGACCAGGTAGAGGGAGACCTCCGACAACTTGGAATGCAAAATTGGAGACGGCAGGCTAGAGATCGAGCCGGCTGGATGGGCATACCTACTTAGTAAGGCTTAGGAGCACCACGCTTTAGTGGAGCCAACATAAGTAAGTAAGTACCTTGTGTAAGTTTCGTGTTCAATGTACCTATGTTGTTGTGAACTTTTTAAAAACTTCCGGACTCAACCAATTTATTATAAAAATAACTCTTGGATGATTTCTTTTGGTATTTGCAGTGCACAGATTGTTTGGAATCATTGCTCAGTGTAAACAGCTGCTGTCGTTTGACAATTAAGTCTTTTTTTTCATACCAGATACACCACATTATCTGTAAATGAATTTTCAACAAAGCATATGTTTTTGTTAAAGCTTGATATTAAGTAACCTGATCTACAAATGGCTTAACTGCCGATAAAAAAAAAAAAAACAGCACCTGTTTGAGATATTTTTCGCGGGACCGCTATCGCTACTCACGTCCATGATTCAAAGTATCTTAAAATGTTTCGCCTCCTGTTTTGCATGCGGCGTTAGTGATTACCGCCTCTATACTTTGCGTTTGTGCTTGTTATATCAACGGAAGCAGAATTCCTTTGTATCAACCTCTATTTTGATAAACTTTCTATTTTAAAACGCTCTTTAAAAATAAAATGTTTAACAAAAAAAAAAAAAAGAGAAAAACTCGGGTATACCTACTCAATGTAGGTACAACAAAAAATATTACCCACGCATATGGTAAAGTGTGTATTTCGGTACACTGCCCATTGAAAGAACATACATGATTACTTGGCCGAGTTCGAGTCTAATGTACCTACGTCATAGAATTGAGAGCGCATACCCTACAAATAGCAGGGCAATATTGATTTTATTAGAAAAAAAAAAGCAATTCACAAAGTAGGTAGGTGTACATTGTACAAGTGGTGCAATACGTTTCAATTTCAATGTATTCGCCTACATGTTCTCAGAAAACCAATAAAAAAAGCAACTAATTAGCTAAGTGTAGATGTAGACTAGACTAGATCTTTATCTTACCTGTGATCTGGCAAATTAGCTAAGTGTAGATGTAGACTAGACTAGATCTTTATCTTACCTGTGATCTGGCAAATCCATCTGGATTCATTGTTGGCATTAGATAGATATCGGTACTATTAATTAGTTTGGAGATCTCATCACTTTTTTCATAGTTGCGAAGTAAATACTGGGCCAAATAAATTAGCATTTCTCTACCGACTGTCTCGTCACCATGCATATTACCGATAAATTTAACCATTGGTGTAAGCAGGTTGCGATGTCGGACATTCTTTCCTATTTGCAGAACCATTAAATTCCTTCCTTCAAGCGAATGGCCAATATTGTGAAGTTTTGCATATTCGGGGAAGGTTTTCTGGAGACGCGCAAAGAGGTCTTCGAGATCTTCTTGGGTATGATAAAATGGGTTTTCGATGAATTGTTCGTCATTTTTAATAACATAAGTTTGGGCAGTGAGCACTAGGAGGAAGGTGGTGTAGAGTATGACCCACAGCATCATTATCACACATAAGATTCACTCAACGTTTGGTTGTTTTCGTTTTATTTATTATTATTATTTCTGTACAATATTGCTTAAGTTATGAAGAGAACAAGGTTTAATGTAGGGGACTTTCTTTTGTTTAAACAAAAAAAAAACACTCTTTTTAACTCTAGAGCCCTATCTTTTCCACTCTCTAGTCTCTAGAGCAGTTTTCGTCTCGTTCGCGTTCGATTGGGAATGTCAATGTACACAAGGAAAGTCTTTTCGTTTTTCTTTTCTGCTTACCACAGAGAGTTTTATAACGTGATGGAAGACTTTAGGGAAGTTTTTAATTTGGAATGTCAAATGGAGGATCTTACACCCTTTCCACACTAGGTCAATGTTTATTAAAAATGATGCAAGATCAAAAAGGATATATACATAGAGTCCAATCTTGTGCCTTGTTTTGATTTTGCCTACAAGCTACAGCTGTCATATTGTTCTTTTTGTTAAACATGTGTGTGTGCTACAGCTGTCATATTGTTCTCTTTGTTAAACATGTGTGCGTTCACACCTTACTACTTACCTCATCGTTTCTTGTCGTTGTTTCACACGGACAATGAATACAATAGGAAAGAGACCACGAAAATTTTAGCAGAGGAGGATGGAACGTAGGAAAGATTGGACTCTATGTATATATCCTCTTTGTGCAAGACATACAACAATGTTGTTCTCTCATTTTGCCTACAAACTTAAAATCAGTAGATTATCATTTTCTATGAGTTTGTGAACGCTCTCTAGTGCATATATGTAAAATGATTAAAATAGTAAATATAGGTGCACACCGTAGTAAATATAACACCTATAAGGTGTTTTAAGCAAGAGGGGTACCGGTTGCTGGTCTGTATTGTGTGTCTGTGATGAGTGTTTTAACTCGAAAAGTGCGTTTATTACTTTAATTCGAAATATCAAAAAATGGATATTTCTTTCGTAAACGAACCCTTCCAAACTTTATTTTAAAATCAAATATCACAAAATATACAAACCTAGTTTCTGTTGGCATTTAGCCAGTGTCTATTCTCACGCAACAGTGATTATTACCCGGACGCCACAGATTCCAGCTTCTGGCAAGAAGTTGCAATACACCACATTTTCGACTCACACAGACAAACTTTCAGCCAACTGGAACATAGATGATAGCTATCTCAAAATTAATACATGTAGTAACTTGCTTGCCAGTAGCTGGCATGTATGTGGCCTCAAGGTCAGATTCAAATCTTCAACTACTTTGGGTTGGTGAGAAAACGCTATAGTATGCAAGTACTCGCACGTAGAACTCATTTTTATTACGAGAAAATGCTCATTTGTGTGACACTGGTGCGTGCGAATAGAAACTCCTTGTTTTATAAGACCCGCTTTTTAAACATAGCTCAAGCATTTCGAGCACGCTATGAACATCTTCTAAGCCGAGAATGTTCTGAGCATTGTTAATTAATTTGTTTTTAATACACTTTAGCACTTAGCTGTCACTAGACACTAGATTAGAAATAAAATTGTTGAAAAAGTAGAGGGCACCACTGTACAACGCCACTTAAAGTCACTTATATCCTTAGAGAGTTATATAATTTAACTATTAGAAACGAAGTTTTAAGCAACTAGAGAGCAACACAGTCAAACTATAACACCAGATTGCTAGATTCTGTTTAAAAATAGTGGCAAGAATGTTATTTGTTTAAAAATCCATCCACCCACTACGCACACCAACTATTCCAATGTTTAGTTTAAGGTGCCTTTACATGGAGTTGCAAGCCCTGAGTTGCAAAAAAAGAGGATGCAAAATCAATAAATCATACTTGTGTGATAGAGAGGGAAGGCAAAAATGCAGACGGTCTTCATGGATGCAGATTATAGGAAAATTATAGATGCAGCTTGAAAATTATAGTGAAGATGAACATGTTCGTTTTCATCGTCTGCACCACAGACCATATACAGACCGCCAACTCGTACTCCTCTTGCCTGAAACACCCTCGAAATATTTTTTCCAGTCTGTGAATACGTGTACATGTACATCTCTCTCTGTGCATTTTGTAATGGGAACTATACCTGCGTATGCCACTTATTTTTTAGGTGTGTTTGCTAAATGGGTTTTAAAGCAAGGGAGAGCGTCACACTCTCAAAATAAATGGCATATCAGCTGATTTTTAGCTTGGTGGCAAAAAGAGAGACCATATGGTGAGTTGGCGGTCTGATCTTCTTGGTCCGTGGTCTGCACTATGATTGTTGTTGTTGCGTTTTCGTCTGCATTTGCAACTTCATGTAAAGCCACCTTTATGAACACACATTTATTTCCTGAACAGTCCTAATTTAGCTCACATCGAGAAGATTCCAGCATTAATTTTTGACAGCTCAATTGTGAATTACCACATGTCAAAAAACACGAGTTTGGTTTAGAAGATCTCCATTTCTCTGCTCTTTCGTATTTGCTTCTCGAGGAGTTTTGTGTGTGAAAAGTTTTATTACGATTTGTTAAAGAAAAAAATCTGTGAGCAAAAATGGCTATGTCTGTACCAAAAGCACCGGGTGTATCCCAAATGTTAAAGGAAGGCGCCCGTGTAAGTAAAATACATTAGCTTACGGAAAAAATTTGTTCAAGCTTCTTACCTGATTCACACAAAAGAACTTTATTTGGGAGTTCCTAAAGCCACTGAGTCATCTTCAACATAACCATCTGCTATTAGTTTTAATTGTAAAAAAGAACACAAGCATTATAAAATGATATTTCCTTTTATATTAGATGTACAGCGGCTTGGAAGAAGCAGTCTATCGTAATATATCTGCCTGCAAGGAATTCGCACAAACAATGCGTTCGGCTTACGGTCCTAACGGCATGAACAAGATGGTCATCAATCACATTGAGAAGCAATTTGTCACCTCGGATGCTGGAACCATCATGCGTGAATTGGATGTTGAGCATCCAGCTGCCAAATTAATGGTTATGGCCAGTCAGATGCAAGATGCCGAAGTCGGTGACGGAACCAATTTTGTGGTGATCTTTGCCGGAGCTCTGCTCGAGGGTGCCGAGGATCTGTTGCGTTTGGGTATCACCACAAGTGAAATCGCCGATGGGTATGAAAAGGCCATGGACAAGGCATTGGAAATCTTACCTAAACTTGTTTGCCACAAAATCGAAGACTTCCGTGATGTGCAAAAGGTAAAGGACTGTTTGACATCGGCAGTGATGTCCAAACAGTATGGTCAGGAGGAATTCATAACCGAACTCATTGCCAAGGCTTGTGTTTCGATTCTGCCCGATAAGAGCACCTTCAATGTGGACAACATTCGTGTCTGCAAGATTCTGGGCAGTGGACTCACTAAGTCTGAGGTGCTCCGGGGCATGGTATTCAAGCGTCAAGTTGAAGGCGATGTATCCAGCGTTGAAAAGGCAAAGATTGCCATCTTCTCTTGCCCCGTGGACATCATCCAAACTGAAACCAAGGGAACCGTCCTAATTAAGTCTGCCGATGAACTGATGAACTTTAGCAGTGGAGAGGAGAATCTCTTGGAAAAGCAAATCAAGTCTCTGGCTGATGCTGGTGTGAAGGTTATTGTAGCTGGAGGCAAAGTCGGCGACATGGCTCTGCATTACATTAACAAGTACGGCCTCATGGCTGTGCGTCTAAACTCTAAGTTCGACCTGCGTCGTCTCAGCAGAGCCGTCAATGGAACAGTCCTTCCCAGATTGACCGCACCCACCCAAGAAGAACTCGGCTATTGCGACAAGGTTTGCATTGAAGAGTTGGGTGACACAGTTGTGGTATCCTTCCGCAACGAAGGAGTTGACTCACGTATTGCTACTATCGTAATTCGCGGAGCAACAGACAACTTCATGGATGACATCGAACGTGCCATCGACGATGGAGTAAACAACTTCAAGGGACTCACTCGTGATGGTCGTTATGTTCCTGGAGCAGGTGCCACAGAAATCGAATTGGCTATCCAGCTGGCAGAATATGCTGATACACTTCCCGGTCTGGAACAGTATGCCGTCCGTAAATTCGCAACTGCCCTCGAAGTATTCCCTAAGGCTTTGGCCGAAAATAGCGGTGTAAATGGCACAGAAACCGTTTCCAAGCTTTATCTCGCCCACAAAGAGAAGGGACCCAACCAGGGATTCAACATCGATGATGAACAAGTAGACACAGTCGATGTTACCACCACCAATGTGTTGGACTTGTATCAGTCAAAACACTGGGGTATTAAGTACGCCGTTGGTGCTGCTACAACAATTCTCAAAGTCGATCAAATTATCATGGCGAAGAGAGCCGGAGGACCTAAGCCCCCAAGGCAGGGTGGTGGCAGTGATGACGAGAGTTAAGTTATCATTCTTCATCTTCTTATTTTTTCTTTTCTTAAAAACTAATTTTATGCATTTCGTTTAAAAAAAAAAAACTACTTTGTTTTTAATCGCTTAAAAAATACCTCCACACACTCACATAAACAAACAATTTTTTAATAATCATTCTTATTTCGTATTAATGACGGAGGTCTTGGGTGCAGTTCTGTAACGCCCTACTTCGATGTATAAGAACAATACAACAAATTAAAAAAAAATCAAGCACTTTTCACACGAAAATTGGTCTAATTTTGTTTTAAGATACAAGTTTTAAAATCCTGATGCAGGTATTAACGAGTGCTTTGAAATTATTTCGAGTAAAGTTAGCGTGCTCCTTGGCGTCTTTGTAATTCTAGTCAATCATTTTTACTCCACAACTCCATTGTAGGAGCAGAGAATCGGCTTTTGATTTTCTCTGGAAAGGCGTTGAAGACTTAAGGAGCTGGAAGGTATGAGTCCGTAAGCTCAATCTCGAATATCTCAAAAGATCTTTCATTCAGTTAAGGGTGGTCTCAAGCTTCTGCAACGTCAGAAAAGAACGGGGATGAATAATGGTATACAAAGCGTCTACTTGGTTCTTCTTTTTCAGCTTAAAAAAACCTCGATTAGCACCTGCACCGATAGTATTTCCGGGGTTGTCTTTCGCATCATACTTTCTAAACAAAAAAATGTTGTAGCAAACAGTCGAAAGAGGGTCAACTTGTCTCGGTTCTCGGGTGCGGTTGAAGATCTCGATAGAACCGTCAACGAAAACGATTTAACTTCATCCCGGTTTGGCGAGTGAATTTAGAATTTAGAATTCTTCGCTGCAGACACTGTCATAAACGGATTTGAAAAATGAGCATACGGCAGCAACAAGATCCTTCCACCTATCTGGAACTGGCCTTAGCTGTGGTTATGATTGAATTCCTTGAGACTGAGCTTCTTTTACTACATTATCATTATGACCTCCAAGTAGTTTTTGGTCTTCCGACGCGTCTAACACCTTAAGGATTCGATTCGAAATATTGTTTTGCTATATTGACGTCACGTTTCTTTAGAGTATGGTCTGTCCAACGGTATATACATTTGCCTACAGGATCTAGCGCAATGTGAACATTTAGTCGATGCGATGGTAGACTTCTATGATCCGAAGCCGCATTGGCTCGGACCTATTAGATTATCTTCAAACGGTTCGAAATGGTCAAACAAAACGCCAGATAAATCCTAATAATGACTATAGTTGGCGCAGTGAAGATGATACCATTTTTTGTGGATCAGGCAAATGGTACTAAATTTCAATCATCTGGGTTTGGAATCATGTAAGGTGATAGTTGGTTATCAAAATCGTACGTTTTTCGCTACGTAAGGTGGTAATCCATTATCAGCTATCATCTTACATGATTCCATTCTAGGTATTCTTTCGACCGGCTATATTTTTTAGATGAGTTGGTGTAAACGGTAAGCTGCTAACCAGGTCATTTCCAGGTACACATTTGCGATTTTAGCTGCTAAAGTAGTCTTGCCACAAATTCAACATCGACTACTACATATTCCCATCAGTATCTGTAGCTTTGAGGGCGGCAGCTCGTGAAACAAGATGAATAGTTTTTCTATCTTCTGTTTAAATCCCACATCTACTTCCTGCTGAAATTGTTAATTTTCAAAAAGACCGAAAGAATCTTGGCCAAAAGTGTACCAGGTTCGATTAAGAGACTTCATTATAATCAAAGCAAAATGGGACACATTTGAAAATCGTATATTGTGAAGGATGAACTTAAATGCCGGAGCAGATTTTCTTCAAAAGTTAACTGTTGGACTGCAGGAGGACTATCTTGTAGTAGTAGCTGCAGCTAGAGTTGAGTTTCAATTTTGGCAGCGCTACGTTCTACAGCTACACCTCCATTATTGTGCCTAGACAGCAAGTTAAATCAGAATCATTTAAGCCGTTTTTTTAAAGGTTCTTAAACAAAAAGTGTTAAAATCGGAGTTACATGTCAAATCAGCTTAGAACCTCCATCACAAAAGATTAGGGTGTTGTTTGGGGAACAGCCAGCCGGACAGACAGCCGAAAACTTCTTGTTTGTATTCAGCTCTAAAATATTCTTGAAACTAGCCTTGAATGTATAAATAAAATGTACCACCTACTGTTCTCTTATTCTACATTCTGTCTGTGAAATTCAAGATGATGTTGCTTAGAACTCTCTTTGAAATGCTAACCAGGAATTTGAAACCGGTGGAAAGTTAAATTGGATTTTTTTTAAAGAAACTTTTAACCCACCCTTAAGAACACCGAACTATGCTTTACATCTCGAAATGTGACTCCCTAATATCCTATTTCATCAGAATATCTGACTGCCGACACGAATTGCCTTGTATGAGTTGGGAAACGCGGATTATAGGGTGTTGAAGTGGAAACATCACAAAAACTTGTGTCCAGATAATTTTGGCCATCTAGAGGAGCAGCCTAACAATAACATTCAAACACACGAAAGCTGGAAAATCAGACTACTGTACACCCAACTGAAACTATATCTACGACGATAAGCGATAAGCGTAGTTACAGAGAAATACATTTAAAATTCAAAACAACACGCATCTCCCTGGAGGGAAAAAAACAGCAGGCTTTGATCAGTTTGGTTCATTACGTAATTTTACAGCTAAAGAGAACTGTTTTCACTTCAAAAGTATACACCCCATTCTTGCTTCTTGTTCCTATCGAAATAAGTACATGCTTTGGAAAGAAATCTTTGACGTTGCAACTTGCAGGAAACAATTGTATTCCTTAACGATTCACAATTTGTGTTATAAAATAGCAAAAAAAGCCAACTCGAGAACCAAACACACAAGTTCTCCTCCAACCGCCAATCGGAACCAAACTACCAATATATTTTGAAATAAACAAAAAAAAACCATTTTTTGGTTTAACCTTCTTTATTTTTATTTTTTTATTTTGTCTAAAATCTTTATCTTTTGTAAGTTTTCTTAATAAACTGCAACGTCTTAGCCATCAGTGGGGCCTTCTTAATCTTTAATGGGTTATTACTAGCTGAAATTGACAAGTCCCTTGCAATCTTCAAACGGGGATCCCCAGCTACAACAGCGTTATGTGTGACCGCAGATAACGATGCCACTCTTGCTGCCGGTGATGCTGTAAGTGTATCATTCGTTCCATACAATTCCTGTTTACGTTTGACATTCCGTGGCGGTTTCACCACGTTGTCAACATAAGCTAAGCGTGTCTTACGGATGGGCAGAGCACTTTGCTTTTGAGATATTTTAATGTTTTTAGTAAGAATACTAAGCCGCCTTTCTTTTTCATCCTCGCATCTCAAGTACATATCACGCCAAGATTCTCCCTCTTCCCTCTTCATTCCACGAAAATTTCGCCCAACATGTTGTTGCCAGAGTACGTCGGTGTCGCCTAGCAAATAAGCATTATAATCTTCGAAAGTCAATAACTGCTGAGGAGTTGTTCGCTCCAGAACTGGCCTTAGTACGTCAAAGGGTACACCACCGGTGTATTCCAGAGCATCGATATTCTTTTGTAGAATTCGAATGCAAATGTCAAAGAGAGAGGGAACTGACAACAGAGCACCCGTTTTCACACCAGAATAAACCTTGGTTCGCATTGTCTTGGAGGTGATGCCAATGTTACTATCATACATCAGAGCCGCCGGCTTCTCTGGCATCGATGAAGGGTAAATGCAATTCATGACATTTTGGTTTATAGGAGATGGTTTGTAGTTGTCTGTTATCTTGACCGAAGGTGCTATGGGCAATGCTATCAGTGGTATATCAAGTTTGGTTTTGGGTGAAGTTTTCAAAGCTTCTGGTATCAAATCTTCAATATGTTTGCTCTTTTCGACGACGGGTTTTGAAGAACGTGATGTTTCAACGACAGGTTTTGAATGACGAATTGATTCAACGACTGGTTTGGGCTCAACAAACTTCGGTGGTTTTTTGTTCTTTTTGGAACTTCCACCTGGCATGCCGCACATGCCAAGCGCATCTGAGAAACTAGCACCCATAGTACTGTCTATGCCTTCATCGACCACTATTTTGGCTTTCTTCGATTTAGAGTGATGTTTGTCCGTTGCCACTTCATCATTTGGTTTTGACGAAGAACCAGATGGTTCGTGGGTTTCGTTGGAAACAGAGCCACTTTTGTTCGACTTGTTGATGTTGGAATCTTCTTCTCGATGTCTCTTAGAAGATGAACTCTTTTTCGAGGACGACTTGGATGAACTGGAATTAGACCTTTCATTGTGTCTTGATGATGATGATGATGATTTATGGCTTTTCTCCTTTTCATTTGACTTGGAACTGCTAGTTCTTTTTTCGTGATGATGATGATCGTTGCTGTTGCTGTTGCTATTGATGTGAATGTCTTTAACCCTATTATTTGAGTCTACATGGCTATTTGAATGCCTTTTCTCTTCTCTATCTCTATGCTTATCATTAGTTAGACGAGCTTCATTATCTTTAACTTCTATATTATTTTTGGGTGCATACTCACTCTCGGTACTAACAGCACTGCTATGACCATTTTGTTGTTTCTCTGGTGATGTGGAAGCCGTTTCTCCTGTGGCAACCATGCTTTTCCATTTGGCGACGAGTTCCTTTGCAGCATCTCCCACTTCTCCATTATATTTTCGAAGGGAGTTTACTGTCTTGCCTACTCCAGTTCTTTGCAGGTGATCAACAGTAATTGGTAGAGCGTCTAATTTTCCAATACAATAGATTAATTTGGTTTCGTCGTTGCGGGCCTTCTTTATGGCTTTTTGGTAGTGCTCGATGATATTGCATCCATCAGATGACATGGTTTTCTTTCTGCAAACAATTAAGTAACGTTTTCTGTATTATATGTAAGAACTGACCGACGAAGAAGATTGATTTTTGGAACGTGGATGAAATGAAAAAAGAAATACAAAACTACAATATTTAAAAAAGAAAATTTCAATAATTATTGAAAGTAGATATATGACACAAAAAACAGAGAAAGAAAACTATAACCATCTGACAAAAGAATGACAGTTCGAGTGCGAAAAAAAAGAACTATAGAATCGAGCGCGATGGCGGGCGACGCAGACGGTATTGGATGTCAAAACGTAAAGTATTTCGAAGAGGCCTTTTTTAGCGCACTACTTTTATAAATTTTTGCACTGCGACACTGCTTTGGATGACATGATATCGGATAGTTGGAATAAAGCGATTTTAAATCCGGTGTAGTCAATCTTGCTTTGTGGCTCCATTGCTCGAATTAGATGTGCCCAGACATTGAGCAGTTTTTGTCGAAGATTATTCCATTAAAAAAGATTTCACTAGTCAGTAGTCAAATCGCTGGCCAAACTTGTCCCACTGCTGTATGTGATTAAGCACTTTAAGGTGCCTTTACATGGAGCTGCGAGCCCTGATCTGCAAAAAAAGAGGATGCAAAATCAATAAATCATACTTGTGTGATAGAGAGGGAAGGCAAAAATGCAGACGTCTTCATGGATGCAGATTATAGGACAATTATAGATGCAGCTTGAAAATTATAGTGAAGACGAACATGTTCATCTTCATCGTCTGCACTATGATTGTTGTTGTTGCGTTTTCGTCTGCATTTGCAGCTCCATGTAAAGCCACCTTTACTAAATACTTTGAGGCTCTGACTACACGTGCAAATTATGGGCAAGTAAAGGTGGCTTTACATGAAGCTGCAAGCCATGATCTGCAAAAAACGAGGATGAAAAATATCTAAATCATATTTGTGTGAAAGAGAGAGAAGACCAAAATAAAGAGGTCTTCATTCTTCATGGATGCAGATTATAGGAAAGTTATGGATGCAGCTTGAAAATTAAAGTGAAGACGAACATGTTCATCTTCATCGTCTGCACTAATTGGTGTTGCGTTTTCGTCTGCACTATAATTTGTTGCAGCTCCATGTAAAGGCACCTTAAGCTGAAGCGGAACTTCTTTTAAGAGTCACCTTTGCTTTATAAGCTGTAGTTCTATGAATAGGAATTTGTTACTGTTGCAAACAGTGGATGCTAGGTGCAGCTGCTATGCTCAGATTGTATTGTATATAAATAAGCTTTTACAAGAGAAATTATGAAGCACTAGAGGCAACACAGTCAAAAACAATCTTAAGTGCACTGATGGAGGCGCTTGACTTCGTTTCGTAAATCATATATATAATTCACTCAATGCAATTGTAATAATTTCCTCTTTACAGTCCTCGTGGGCCTTATAATAAGTAGTGTTAACTTCTTGTATGAAGATAGCTTCACGTTCAATTCAATTTCATTCAAAGTGAACGCGCAGTTTCACTTATGTGTAGTTCCTGCAAGTGGGGTCATACTACTTTGTCTTGATCTTGATTTCTCCTACTTCCTACAATCTTGATTTATCAAGATGTTCTGCATTTGTATCTTCCCCTTTATCTCGCTAGTCAGTGTTCGCATATAGGTGGCTTTTGTAGCAAAATTGTAATATGGTGGTAATGACACAGATTTATTGAAGCACTCAAATGTTCAGTTGTATAATAGGGGTTTATCCTTGGATGAACATTTTTAAAACGATTTAATTCGATGTTTTCATAATCAATGTTTGGATAAATAAATTTATTTAGTTATTAAAGTTTAGACGTAGCTTAAGAATATCAACTGCTACAAATTGAAACCCATTGAACGCACCCCTATACCAAAGCGTTCCATCGCATGTCACTCTTTCAAAAAATAACAGAAAAAAAACTATGCTGCCAAAAAATTTATGACAGCTGCTGGCCAAAAAAGACACTTTCGAAATTCGACAAAAAATTATTAGTTCAATTTGTTGTTGTGTGTCCGCAATTTGTTCAATGTAGAATAGCGGACGATAATTTTATTGTGTATTTATTTTCAACAAGAAATTTTGTGTTAATTTGTAAAATAATAATTTGGTTTCACTCATCGAAATCCAAACAAGTGTTAAATATTTGGTTTATCAGAAAAAAATTGAAGAAATTGTGTCGCATCACAATTTGAGAAGTGCGTTTGAGAGTGAAACTTTTGTGAAATTAGAAAACAAAAAATCAATTTACCCGTTCTGTTTTAAGAAAATATTGCAAAAAATTAATATTAAATTCATTTGATACTTGGATATCAGCAGTTTAAGGAATAAATAACAAAATAAGTGAAATAAAATATTTGCCCATGATAATGGATGAGGAGGAAGAAGAAGTCACAGACCCAAAATTACAAGTTTTCCATAATACAGTTAGGGAACACATCGTAAGTACATAGTAAACTTTATAATGCTTCCTTCACTATAAGTGAATATGATTTATAAAATTATTAAATATTTTTAAACAATTATTTTACGCCCTTGCTACGCGTAACAAAACGCGCTAATAAGATTGACCTTAAATTGGTTTTTTTTGTAAGATTATAATTTTCGATAAGAAGCTGTGATAAGATTGTTTTATATTTTAATACGAAAAAATACAATTTGCAACGTAAATAGTATAAATAAAAATTTCGGAAGAAGTTGAAGTGCTCCGTAAACCGTAAGCAATTGGGTTGATCTTTTTGGTGAAATACTTGAGAGCATCAGTGACAGAAAGTTCATGAACAAATCTAGGTGGTACAGGTGATTAGAGACTTGTCTTGGTAGTGGTGTCTTTTTAACCTTCTTGGAGGCTTTTGTTGAGTAGGGTGAAATAAGGCTCTTGTCCTAGAAAGTGATACATTTTTCTCAAACACATCTTTTTGTTTTTAGTTCCAAATAATAGGCAACTAATCTGATGTGGTGTTTCTCGTTAATTTGCGAGGAACTTCTTTTGGAATCTAAATGAAAAATTTTGATGCTTTCTTTAGTATATACTGTTTTCCTAAATTTTAACTTCTCGTTTTCTTAAATAACAAAGGTTAGGGCTGTAATGTCTCAAAACTGCAATCGCAAAAGACTGCCAGGATCTTTGCCAACCGTGTCTCCTCTTACCTGTCGTGCAGTTGGGCCGGCACCTGCTCCAAACCCAGAGGACCAGTAGTATGATGTTTTGAGTTTTACAAGGCAACCACAACGAAAAACCTAGTTCGATGATGAGTGCAGAGTGGCACACAAGCTAAGAACGAAGCCTATCAGGTAATGCTGCCGGAAATAACCAGAGTTGCCGCGCGGTCTATCAGCAAGAGAGGAAGGAGGAACATCGGCTTTTCAGGAAGAAAAAGAGATAACTGGAATAACAAATAATTGAATCTATTGAGGGGTGCTACGGCCGAATAAGCAATGTTCGAAAGTTCTAACAAAGAGAAAAGCAATCGTCCAAGGGGTACAAAGCCCGAACGGAAGCCTGTAGAGGCGAGGGTAAGAATTTCGTAGTAGATGCGCAGTCGGTGCTGAGAATTTGGAAAGAACACTTCTGCAGACTGTTAAACGGCGAAGACAACCAACTAATCGCTGTCAGGCAGAATGATCCATTCGATTTGGATGATGATGAACAAAATTTCCGTCCTCCCGACCAAGAAGAAGTTCGGATAGCAATATCTAAACTAAAGTCCAACAAGGCTGCTGGAGCTGATGGCCTTACGGCTGAACTCTTCAAAGCAGCGGGAGATGACTTGGTGAGGAGCATACACCAACTCATCTGTACAATCTGGTCGGATGAAAGTATGCCTGCCGAATGGAAACTCAGCATTGTGTGCCCTATCCACAAGAAAGGAGATACTCTAAGCTGCGCCAACTACAGAGGTATAAGTCTCCTAAATGTCGCCTATAAAATCTTGTCGGCCATTC
The DNA here is from genome assembly GCA_916050605.2 of Platycheirus albimanus. Lineage (NCBI taxonomy): Eukaryota > Metazoa > Arthropoda > Insecta > Diptera > Syrphidae > Platycheirus > Platycheirus albimanus. Next base: position 294,382,032 of record OU696696.1, on the reverse strand, counting down.
TGTGTGAACGTCTGAACCCTTTCGCACGTGAACTGATTGGCCCCTATCAGTGTGGTTTCAGACCCGGTAAGTCAACCGTCGACCAAATTTTCACACTTCGTCAGATTTTGGAAAAGACCCAAGAATTCCAGATCGATACTCACCACCTCTTTATCGATTTTAAAGTCGCCTATGACAGCGTGAATAGGAACGAGCTATACAGAGCCATGTCACTTGTTGGCATCCCTGCCAAACTCGTTCGATTGTGCAGGATGACTATGTAGAACTCGCGCTGCTCCGTCAAGGTTGGTAAGAACACCACCGACTCATTTAATGTCGAGAAAGGCTTACGACAGGGTGACGCGCTGTCATGTAACCTCTTCAACATCATTCTTGAGGCAATCATACGCAACTCGCATGTCAACACCAGCGGTACGATTGTTTTTAGATCCGTTCAATTACTTGGCTATGCTGATGATATTGACATTATTGGAAGAACGAAGCGCGCTGTCAGTGGAGCATTCGCAAGTATTGAAGTGGAAGCGGCTCGAATAGGTCTGGCTGTAAATGAAGATACAACAACGTATATTCTGTCCTCGGGTGCAGAACATCATCACCGTACCTTGTGCAAAACGTCACGATAGACAGATATAACTTTAGGGTTGTCCAAGGACTTTATCTAATTGGGTCCCACTATAGCCTCTCAGAACAACATCAGTGAAGAGATCACCAGTCGAAGAATCACTCTTGCCAATCATTGTTTCTCCGGGCTTAGAAGGCATCATAGTAGCAAAATCCTCTCTCAAAGGACCAAGGAGACATTATACAAGATCCTAATCATCTCTGTTCTGATGGATGGGGCAGAAGAGTCTACACTGACACAATCGGATGAATACATGCTGGGATGCTTTGAAAGAAATATTCTTCGGGTGTTATTTAGTCCTGTATTTATCAATGGAGTGTGGAGATGAAGATTCAATGGCAAAGTGTACGGGCTATGCAGTGATATTGAGCTGGTCAGAAAGCAAACAATACAGCTGGGACATTTGAAGCGTATTGAAGAACAGCCTCTGAGGACCAGCGCAGTTGCGGGTGGCAGTAGTAGAGTGGATGTTGTGCTTGGTTGCTTAACCTGAGAGCTGTGAGTTCAAACACAATTTTTATTTATTCCCCCAATTTCAACTGGACGCCACCCGTGAGATTTTCGTGAGATATTTATCACCTATAATCTCAATCCACTGTACCAACGTTCTTTCCTATTTTTCTATTCCTTCTCTCTCCTCGCTCACACATGTTAATTCATTATAAAGGTATTAATATCCCTTTGAGTGCGAGTGCATTATAAAAAAAAAATTACTGGAAGAACCCATCTAAAATGGCTTGCGTAACTGGAGGAGGCAACTGGCTAGAGACCGCACTAGGAGGCGGAAAATGTTGGTTCAGGCCGTGGTTCACAATGGACTATCTGCGCCACATTAATTACCTAAGTAAATAGAGCTGTAACCGAGAAGCAAGTAATATCCATCAATCAAACGGTGTTATGTTCTCGAATCTTATTTACGTAATGACACTTTAGAAAATGTCAGGATGTTAGTTTCTTATTCAGATTCTTCAATGCGTGCTTGATACAAACTACGAAAAGTCGGTAAAATTTTTAAATAATGTTATTATGTTATACCTTCATCAAGGTACACTACAGACCACCCACGAATTTTCCTTTGAAATATCGATAGGTATCACCAATACGACCGCTAGAATGTCAAAACCTCTATTTTTAATCTGGCTGTACCCAGATTATGAATAAAGCCTCCTTGCTTCTTCCAAGGCTCAAAGATTTGGCAAGATCTTGTTGCCGCCCTATGCTCCAAGAAAAGAGTCAACGTGTTGCTGCCGCTACCAACACCAGTTTCCGGAAAACAGGAAAACAAGAAATAGGGCTATACACATTGATAGTCTCATCTAGACCAACGATGGACCAGGCTGCAATAAAAGAGACATGTATCCATCAAGACAAAGTTGTCAACAAACCCACAATATGTACGTACCTATAGAAACACTTTTCTAAATCATCTACCTGCTGCTTTAATCAAATAGCTTCGATAAAATCTCTTGAAATGTTGAAAAGCGATTATTCTTCAAAGTCATTCTGATATTAAACTATAACCGATACCAAGGGTGAGGGTTGATAAAGCTGCCCTCTGTTACATTGTTAACGTGATAAGCTTGAACGCTTTTATTATTAAAAGACACACATGTTGTTCTATTATCTGGAAAGAATTTTGGGACCGAAATGACTTAAGTTTCCGTTATTAAAAGCAGTCTCAAAATGATATGAAGACGTATTTTTCTCATCAGAAGTGGGTACCTATCAAACTTGATTATGTGAGGCCGACTACTGCTTACTAAAAAACCAAAAATCAAAAAAAAAATCACATCCGTTCAATCTCCGACTATTTCCCTCATTTGTATCAATGATCTCTCAAGAACACTTCAGATGCACTTAATTGTTTTGCTTATCGACTACCTACCTATTACCACAGCTTTACACATTCGTTTCCAAGATTCAAAACCATGTTCTCAAGGTATGGAAATGCAACGGCAGCGTTTGGTAGGTAAACTCATTCAATTTTAAATTTGATAGTATTGTCCAATTTATCAACAAACTGCCTCAAAAACTAATTGCTGTCTTCTTTGGTTCAAGTATAATGCAATACACACCCACCGTGGCACAATACATGAGTTTAGTTTAGTTTAGTTAAAATTTTATTTAGCATTTAATTTGCTATTAATAAGCTTTTTACATGGTTTGTACAATAATCAATAATTGTTTTTAACATATTGTATTATAGAGCGTTTAAATCTTAATAAATTAGTTTCTATTTTAACATTATGATGAAGACTGTTGTAAATTTGAATACCTTTATAAAATAGCATATTTTGTGTTCTACAATTTCTAAAAAATGGTAAATGTAAGTTGTTATTGTTTCTTAAGTTATATGGACGTGTTTCAGTTCTCGTTATCAGTCTTCTTTGTAAATAATTTGGCATTAAATTGTTCTTTATTTTAAAAATAAATATTAACGTATTCATTATAATTTGCTGTTTTACAGAAAGCCATTTTAAAGTACTTAACATATTTCTAATAGGTGTATAACGATTGCAATACAATATTAACCTCATTCCTTTATTTTGTAAAATCTGTAACTTATTTATCATTTCTTCAGACCCCAATAATAATATTGTTGGACAATATTCAAAATGTGGTCTTATAATAGAATTATATATTTTAATTGCCATATTCATACTAAGCTTTTTTCTAATTCTTCGAAAAAATCCCAATTTTTGGCAATTTTTTTATTTAGCATCTCAAAATGATTTTTAAAATTTAAATTACAATCTAATATCACTCCAAGGTCCAAGGTATTTTGTTTCTTTAACACATTCAAATTCGTTAATTTTACATATTATTCTATTTTCTGGAAGTAACATTATTTTGGTTTTTTCTGTATTTAATTTGAGTTTGTTCATGTTTAAATAGTTCTTTATATTATTGATATCTATCATTAATTTTTTAATACAGCTAGTATAATCATTATCTTCAATGTAAAAGAGACCATCATCGGCAAATAACTTAATTTTACAATACTTTAATATCTTTTTTATATCATTTATATAAAGTACAAACAACAGTGTACCCAAAATTGAACCTTGCGGTACTCCCAGGTCAGAATTTAAAGCTTTCGAACTTACCCCATTAAATTTTACTATTTGCTTACGTCCTATGATATTATGACTTAAACCACTTAAACTCAGTTCCTCTTATACTATTATAGCCATATAACTTTTTTAATAGAATCAGTCTGTCTATCGTTTCAAAAGCTCTCCTCAGGTCAATGAATACTGCAGCAATTTTCTTCTTTGTATGTATTATTTCCTTCCAGTCTGCAATTACAAAGTTTAAAGCTGATTCACACGAGTGTTTTCTTCTGAAGCCAGATTGTTCCTCTATTAGTATATCGTTTTGCTTTAGATACTCTTCCAGCTGAATTTGAACCACTTTTTCCAAAATTTTCTCGTACAGTGGAAGCATGTTTATCGGTCGGAAATCTTCACATTTGGTCGCATTTTGGATTTTTTCTACCGGAGTTATCACAGATGTTTTCCAGGTGCTTGGAAAATGTCCACTATTGAGTGGCACTTGCATCGAGAAAATCGAACAGCTTTGCGTTCTAAACAAACCACCTTCTGTGGAATGAACACATATTTCACGTCGGCGTCGTTTAAAATGCCCCTAAATTTGTAGGTTTCCAAAGACAAATATTTTTTCGCATTATCGCTCCTCCATCATTTTTGTTTTATGTTCCTCAATTTTATCTTACAGTTCAAAGACATCTGATATGCCCGCCGATGTACTCGCTTCGCAGTTCTATAATCATTATTTAGTCGGGAAGTGGGTCTCAGATTTTCCCTCAGAAGCTTCGTAAAATATTGAACTCTTGTTTTAATTAGTTTAAATAATTTATCCGCTAAAATTGTCGATTTGAATGGGCATCTTGGTCACTAGTATTTGAGTTTTTGTTTTAAAACAAATAAAAAGAAAAACATAAGCGAGAGCTACAGTACGTTTTCAACGAACTGTTGGATACCCTATTCCCTATTTTTTTAAGTGTATGCGTTCGCCCCCACATCCAGTCGCTGACAAGTTCCGAAACAAAATTATTATTTGGCAAACAGGAAAAGAATACAATAACATTAATTTTAACTTTTAAGGTTTTCGCGGTTGTTGGACATTATTTTAAAGTTTTTTAGGATAAGCCGCGTAAAAATATATTAAATATTTAGTGAGTGCAATTGTGTACTCACCCCGAACGTTTCGCTACAAATTACATTGAGCGTGGTTCCCGGTGACATTGAGGAAACTGAACAGCTATGCGTTCTAGGTATGTGTATTACAAACCACCTTTTGTGAAACGATCACATATTTGACGTCGCAAAAAATGCCGCAAAATGCTTAGGTTTCCTAAATCGATGGCTACCCTGCAAGGCATACATTCGCCCGAAGCTTGAGTATAATTCTCATATCTGGGCAGGTGCTCCTGTCACTCACTCTGTCTCCTGGATAGGATCTAAAGAAGGGCCTTAAAACTGATAGGAGAAAGAACCATTACCGAAACATTTGTTTCACTTGAACATCGCCGTAATGTTTCTTGTCTAACCTTGTTTTATCGCTACTTCCACAAACAGTGCTCCAGCAAATAGCAAGATGCATTCCTCCCCTTAAACAATTTCAAACAATTAAGAAATAACAATTAAGTATAGAGAATCTTTTTTAGCCGCACTACAAGAATGTGGAATGCTTTACCCAGCTCAATTTTTCCCTCCCATTGTAATATACAGACATTCAAAACCAATGTGCATCGGTATCTCCTTTTATCTCCTATCCTACTTTCCTAAACGCTCGCACTGTGTTAATTCATGTTAAGGGTATTAATAACCCCTTGAGTGCGCGTAAATTATAAAAAAAAAATAATTTTCTATTATTTCTCTATGTTACAAACTCCACACGCCACACCAAATAAAATATACCCACTCTATAAAAGATGGTATGAACATATTTATTTGCAGGATTGATCTGTAAATTACTTGAGTGCATCGCCAAGAATTATTTAACTTACGCACCCACACCACAAATATTTGAAGACACAAAAACAATGAGAATTGGCAATCGTTTACAATGTTCATGATCTGACCGTTCATCAGGACTTTGTTTTTTTTATTGTACAAAGCAAATCGCCAACCGATACAGAGTACAAAGTGCAACATTCCTTTGGATTGATTTTAATTTACTTGGCGCTTGGCTGGCGTATTTTTTTCTTAAATTTAAATTTTGACGGTCATGCTAAATTTAAAAGAAAACATGGCACACGTAAGCTTAATTAACTTGAGCTACTTGAAATTAATTGAAAATATTAAAATATAATTTACTGTATAGAATAGAATTTTGAATTTATAAAGTTTAAATATTTTCTTATTTTTATTTATTTTGTGCGTATAGACGCATATAAGTGTTTGTTGTAAACTCTGCCTGTAGATGTTCTTATAAACATTTATGTGACCTGTTTCTATTTACATAAATTAACAGTTTTTGTTTGTATATGAGACGCCAAGCAATGGCTGTTGTCTTTACTGGTGATTCGGCTGCGAAAGTGTGTTTTCAGGGACGCATGTGGAATAATAAACACAAGTGCTTCTTTTTGCAAATAACAGTATATAGCTGCCATCAAAGTCAAAACATTACAGATAAATAGAATTATCGAAATCGAAAGCGCTATACACAGACCAATATACAGACCGCCAACTCGTACTCCTCTTGCCTGAAACACCCTCGAAATATTTTTTCCTGTCTGTGAATACGTGTACATCTCTCTCTGTGCATTTTGTAATGGCAACTATACCTGCGTATGCCATTTATTTTTTAGATGTGTTTGCTAAATGGGTTTTAAAAGCAAGGGAGAGCGTCACACTCTCAAAATAAATGGCATATCAGCTGATTTTTAGCTTGTAGGCAAAAAGAGTGACCATACAGTGAGTTGGCGGTCTGTATCTTATTGGTCCGTGATTTTAATGCTTTGTTTCTGAACACGACATTATAGAAACTCCCGAGGTATCCCAAAAATGAACAAGTATGTACCTAGTATAGAATTATGGCTGCTTTTTTTTTAAATCTTTTCGAAAACATGTAATTATTCCATTTTTTTGACAATGTATTTAGATTTTTGAATTTTAACCGCTTTTTGAATATAGCTATGTACCTATGTAAAGGAATTTTATTTTGGTGCGTGTAGTTTTAGCTGCCAGCTATTTCGGTGACATCTGTCAAATGTGTTGTTTATTATTCAGTTACTGATGCCAAACCACCATGTCAAGTTAAGGGCTAACCATAATTGAAGAATGGTACGTACGTTGACTTACGAAACAGTAGAAATACATGTGATTTGTATACCCTACCCGAAATGACTTTTTGTTCAGTTTCGGCAAGTTTCGTTCACTTGCGTTTTCGTACGTAATGTACGCTTTGAGTCGTACATTACGTACGAAAATCTGACATTCCTTTTTTTCTAAAGGTTATTCTTCTTTCTTTCTTTTTATTTTTAAAGGCTATTATGGGCAACTGATGTACTTTACAAATCGGAAGGAAACTTTTCGTTCGGTTTTGACACTTGCTTACGATTGAACAGCACCGTCGAAATGATAAAAGTTTAATATCAAATGGAGTTTGGAAGAAGACCCCAATTTTGTCCGAAATGTCGTTTTTGGGGAGGAAACGTATTTTTGATAAATGGCTGTTTTTAAGAAGCAAAATTGCTGTATATGGGTCGACATCAATATACACGTAGGTAGAAAGTGACAATGTCCTCGAAAAGATACCGTTTGGTGTGGATTAGACTTTTTATTGTGAGGTCTCCTGAAGTCGCAGGTCTATGCGAATAAACCTTAATCAACTACCCTTAATTACATTAAAATGCAATATAATAACACAGGCACTACACAATGACATACATAGGCTTTTCAAATAAAAACACTGTTTTTTCCCCATTTCAAAATCTACCCGTCATTATTGAAAACCCCTTTACATAATTTAAATTAACTTTGTCGCTCATACTTGGTCTATGAATGCAACAGCATGATTATAACAAATTTTTCGAGTAATAAAAACTACTTTTAGTTGTTTAAAATAAGCAAAGAAGTTCAAATTATTTGTATAAGAAGTGTTTATGTCCTGCATTTTGAGCATATTGACAGTTTTATAAAATACGTCAATTTTTTCCATTATGTAGGTATGTCGTTATTCTTAGACCTTCAATGGAATCAAATTGTTTGTATACAGATGCCCATAACTTTTTATTTTAGCCAAAAACTAAGAACGCAGTTGTCTTTAAAATGCTCCCAAAAATACCCACAAAGTTAATTAAAACTAACATAAAACGATTGAGTACCTCTAAAGGAGTCTGATGATCGGGTTGGTTCCGTGAAATAGCTTTAACTCCAGCCTATGAATTTGTTGGTAGCACAGAAAAGTTGTTGTTGTTTCAATCAAAAAATCTTCTTAAAAATTCTAATTTCGGGTAGCATCCTAACAGCAAGTATAATAATTCAAATAAAACCCCCCTTAATCGAAATTGTTTCAGCAATTTTTGAAAAATTTGGTAAAAACTAAAGTGTTGGCTTAAACTGAAAGGGTCGATATATGTATGGGAGCTAGCGTTGAGAATTCTTTAATCTTTAAAACGTAGCTGCCATCTTGTGGGCTATGAAAGGAACTCTGTTAATCAAAATTGTTAGAGCCATTTTTGAGCAAATAAGAAAATATCAAACAAAGTTGGCCAAAACTGAAAGGCTCATTGAGCCACCGTTTAAAGATGTTTTACTAAAAAGTTTGAATGAATTCCATCAAGCCGTTGCTAACTTATGAGTTATGAAAATGATATATGACCATTTAAAGCCGTTAAAATCTGATTTTCGTTATGCCCATTTAACACAAAAACAAAACATAAGCGAGAGCTACAGTGCGTTTTCAGCGAACTGTTGGATACCCTATTCCCCATATTTTTGTATATGTATGTATGTATATGAATATGCGTTCGCCTCCCGCAGCCAGCCGCTGTTCCAGTTTCAGAAAAAAAAATTCTTCTTTAGCAGGCAGGAACAAATTCAATAAAATAAATTTTGTTTGGACGATGTACAATAACTGCTGGCACAATAATAAAAAGGCGTGTGCCACGCCTATAGCTGAGACTTTTTATTGCCAGGGTAATCACTATATGAGCTCATCATTCAATTTTAAGCTTGCAGGTCGATTTGAACAAAAGAAGACAAAACTAAAATTTTTAGAAATTAGATTTTGATTGGAAATAGCGATTATGGGTGTTTTTAACAATTCTTGAACTACACTCTGCTACGTAACCAAGAAATACGAATCTAAGTGTTCATCTTCATACTTCAAAACTGCGATCGATAGTTAAAAAACATCAAAAAATTAATGCATATTAAGACTTTTTACGGTAACGCCTCTTAAAAGTGGGCGTTTCCTTAAAAAATGAAGCATTAACTGTGCTTTGATCATCAGTCAGTTTTTAGGCATATGTGTTTAACTACAGCTGAATCGAGTAGTTTTTAAACGATCTTACCTGAACATATATATTTTATAAAAACCACGCCCTTAAAAGTGGGCGCATTTAAAAAATTTACACAAGAAAATGTAGATACATTTTTCATATAACAAAAGGAAAAAGGTTAAAATTGAATATTGGAAGTAATTTAAATTTTTAAAACTACGTTTTTCGTTCTTTCATGAAAAGTGGGCATAAGCCACGCCCAAAATTCAAAAATTTCTTTTCATACACAAAGTTTACTAGAGACGCAAGAGTTTGGCTTGCGGATTCATTATAAATATGGTTTATTTGCAAAAACAATTTTTTTTAGTGAAAAGTGGGCGTCAGCCACGCCCAAAATCAATTTTTTTTGATTCCATACACAAGATGTTTATGTGCAAGTGATATCCACAAAATTTAATGTTTTTCCCATTAATATAACAATTGTTATTTTATAAAAACAGTATTGATGGTTTTGTATGCAAAGTGGGCGTAAGCCACACCCAAAATTCAAAAATTTCTTTTCATACACAAAGTTTTTAGTTTCTGCTAAGAGACGCAAGGATTCATTTTTCATTATAAATACCGTTTATTTGCAAAAACAATTTTTTTTGTTTTTAGTGAAAAGTGGGCGTCAGCCACGCCCAAAATCAATTTTTTTGATTTCATACACGAGATGTTTATGTGCAAGTAATATCCACAAAATTTAATGTTTTTCGCATTGATATAACAATTGTTATTTTATAAAAACAGTATTGATGGTTTTGTATGAAAAATGGGCGTCAGCCACGCCCAAACTGAAACATTTTTATTTAATTCGAAGAAAGTTTACCTAGAGCTTGTGTGTGCAAAATTTTAGCGTTATGCTTTTATCGTAACTGTACAAAAGACATAATTCAATTTTACAAAATTGAGGTTGTTCAACAAAAATGGCGATTGTGGACTCTTGAACCAAAGATTATATATACCAAATTTCAGCTTTCTAGCTCAAGAATTGCGACCTCTAGAGAGTATACATACGGACGGACGGATGGACATGGCTAAATCGACTAGGCTTTTGATTCTGAGTCAGAATATATATATACTTTTCCATACCTAACGGTATTATTTCTCTATGTTACAAACTCCATACCAAATACAATATACCAATTCTATGGAAGAGGGTATAAAAAAGCAGAAATGCCCTATAGGTTTGTTAAAACTTGAGTTTAATCAAAATCGTTAGAGCCGTTATCGAGCAAATTAAAAATGAAAAAACAGTTAATGAAAGGTACCAGCCGGGCTAAAACGAAATAAAAAAACCTCTACAATAGTTTTTGTTAAAACTGTAGCTTGACGTGAAAAAGCGCACAGACGCACACGCTCAGGCAGACACCCGGACGGCAGGATGAGCTTCACATCGTAATATCATGTCGTTTTTTTGTCTGCACGAAACCAATACCTATACTTGCCCTATAGAGCAAATAAAAAGCGGGTCTATAAAGCTGTCAAAGCTCCCCTAAAAAATAGCTTGTTATAGCGAGAAGGAAAACGAAGAAGGTACAAAACTTTCAATGTATAATTAATAAATATGTTAAAACTCAATTTGGAACACCAATTATCTACAGATGAGGGATTGGTTACACAAATAATAAATACAAACAACATTTATTCAATTAAAAAACGTGATTTTAGCTTTTTTGTTCCAAATCGCATAAAAGAATTGGTATCTTAATAATTATCCAATAGGAAGGTTTTCTGTGACCTTAAAGCTGTTAATCTTTTGACATTCTCCTTAAGAGTTTTTCTCGTGTTTAAGTTGAAAGGAATTGAACAAATCAAAACAAACAAATCTTGCCAGAGTCGTGAATGATACGTAGGTTGAGTTTCATTCCTAGAATGTATGTATTTTCCATCAGTTTATATCTTCCACAATAACTTGGCCTTTCGAAGACTTCAACTTGACTCCCGTCTAAACGGAGGGGAATAGACCACCACCCCCTCCCATACGATTTTTTTCTTGTCTCAACCCAACCTAAACGCTATAGCTTTTTGGCATAACGCTCGTGAATCACCCTGTATATTTTTATAGTAATTTCATGGAACATGTTTTTTTTAGTTCTGAACTTCGTCAATGGCGGCGCTATATGTCTTATCTAGTTTACATCAAATGTCTTCTATTGTTGTTTTTTGCTTCAGATGGCAATCTAGACAAAAACCACTCCTAACTCACCAATCAAGTGTTTTATAAACTTCGACCATAGATGGCGTTCCTCTTATTGCGAATACTATATAGATTATAAATACAATGTATCTGTACAAATAAGTTGCGAAAGTCTGCATTCATCAAAACTAACAGAACTCAATTGAATTAGCTTTGTTCGCTTATTTCAAACGAATTTTTTGATTGGTGAGCTCTTCGCGGTAAGGGTCATCCGCAACAACAAATTGTTACGTCATTCGCTTTTGACAGAGTTCAAGTTTTTACCAGATGAAATTTCACAGGGTCAAAACTTGTAAATAAATGAGCGAAAAATTAGAACAGCTGTTATTTTCTTTCGTTCATCTCTCAGTACTCAAACGCTTTTTGTGTTAATGTAAACGTATGAAATCGAATGCAAACTGTTTGATTTTGGTACTCGAACAAAGCTATTGTTGTTGCAGATGACTTTACTGCGAAGAGCTAACCAATCGAAAAATTCAAATTTGACGTTTCTCAAGAATTTACACAAAAAGTGTTCGCCTAATTTTCGGTGAAATTTTGACAGTATTCATTTTTTGACACAAATAGTACACGAAAAAAGCTATTTAAACGATATCATTTTGAGTGCATAACGGCACATGAACCGTTCAAAAAGAACGAACAACTTGCCTTTATTTTGAATGCCATTTTCTTATAATAAAAAAAAAGTAATTTTAAATTTTATCAGATCACTTTTGTTTCTTCTCATCTTGTTTCGTAGTTTTTTTTTATTATTATTTATTCATATTCTCTTTATTTACATTCAGAGAAATCTGCTAACGTAAACAAATAAAAATAAAAATGAATTCGATTTCACTTTCGTGTGAAGAGGAAATCGTGCTTGAACGAGCTTTCATACTCACATCTCAATCTCACATGTGTCCAAATCTAAAATCTTTAGCTCAACAAAATATGAATAAATTTAATAAAGCTTTTCTATGTTATGATTTTCATTCTTTAATTCAATTTAAATTGCATTTTTTCAACAAAAATAAATATTATCGCTTTTGTAACTGTTATAAATTTATACCTAGCTGATTTTCATTCCGAAAAATATCTAGTATGTATGTACATACATATGTATGTTTTTGTTTATTGTTATTGTTTACATTTTCTGCATTCTAAAAAAAAGTGCAACAAAATTAAAATTATTGCTAAGCAATAAATATCTGTTTACTCGAAGACATTTAAAATTTATTGTCTGAGGTTTTTGTTTTGATTTGTCGTAGAGTGTGCAGCTAAAAATAAACTTTAAACATTGTTGTTGGAGAACTCCTCGCGTGTAATTTATAGTTTATATTTTGTTGTTGTTTTTTTTTAACCTACTCTATAGGGCAAGTATTGGTTTCATACAAGGAATCGAAATTCGAGGTTAATCAAGATCGTAGCGAGGACAGAGAAGCCCAAAAAAGATGGTCCGCCATACTGTTCGTCGGTCTGCGTCTACCTCGGTGCGATTTTTCATAATAAGCTGAACAGTCATAACAGTTCGAAATACGGTTCCCATTGCACGAGCCATTCAGTTTAAGAAGCTAATATTTTTTTTTTTTTGAGCAAAAACGACTAACGAATTTTCGTTAAATTTTTGTCTTTTATGCTTTGGCTAAAGAAGCCAATAAAAGCAAATCTTGTTTAAACGTTAGGTTTTTTCAATAAGGGCGGGTAGATGTATACAGAGTACCAGAGTTGGGAAATAATGATTACTTTTCGTAATTAATTACTACAAGTTCCATTACAATTACAAGTAATTAGTAATTGAATGTTTTTCCATTGAAATTACAATGTAATTGTAATTGAAAATTATGCAATTACAATTACTTGTAATTACAATTACTTGTAATTGTAATTGAAAATTTTTAATAAACCACTAAAAGTAATTGAAAAATGTAATTGATGTTTCAAAGTACTTGAAAAACCTTTGAGTAATTACTTTTTAAGTAATCAATTACTTTTTTTTTTATTCATTACATAAATAATTCATTACATAAATAGAAAAATTACAAAAATAAAACAAAAATAATAAAAATAAAAAATAAGTAAAAAGAAACTTAGTCCTTTAAGCAACATAAAACAAAAATTTTTGCATGAAATAAAATAAAAAAAAACTAACGACAGATTCATTAGCCTTTGACAGCACTAACATCACAATCCCAGCAAATGAGAAAAGTCTCTCCACTGGTGCTGACGATGTCAAAGGAGTATTTGATCTCTCAAATACTTTAGACTAAGCGGATGTTTTGTTAAGGCTTCAATTTTAGTGTCGTTTATTAAATTCCTCATCCGATGGATTTCTTGGTATATATTAATATTTTCAGAGGGGGCTGAAAAGGTTAAAAGTAGTAGCTATCAGTTTAAGTACTTAAAAGAATAGATTTTTGAGACAGAAATACCTTCTATATTGGAATCATTATCACTGCCTCTGGTACTTTTTTTTAAATTAGTATCAAATTGATGTTTTCGACAATATTACGCAATTATATTGAAGACATCGGTTCTTGTTTTCCCAGATATTGGAGACAAAGCTTTCAACCAATTCATTTTTATTGCAGGGTGGGAAATGGCTGCAACAATGGCATCATTAGCTCCTTCAGTTAGGTTGTAAAATGTTTTGAAACGGGAGAAAAGACTGTTTTTCATTCTTGTAAGAACATCGCTTAAGAACACAAGCTAGTCTACATTGAGCATTCTATCTGTTTTAACTTTTAAAGTGTAATAGTAAACCCCTTGTTGTCCTTTCAGAAAATCTAGTATTTCCGCAAAAGGCTTCATGACTTTACAATATTCTTTTAAATATGCAATGTCGGTGATTGAAAAATTTTGCAAAATTCAGTGCAACACAGTTAATTTAGGTGACTTTTTTTTTCTTCCAAAATTTGTGTTACGGAGTCATATAAGGAGTTCCAGCGAGTAACAACTGGAGTCTTAAGTGACTTCTTCAAAATATTTTGGATTATTTCGGAAGATTTTGGTCTGTTCGCTTTCTTCCATATCTGGTTGCACTTTGAAAAAGCCTACATTAATAATATTATAGACAAGATTAAAATATTCTTTAAAAGATTTTAATATTTTAATAATTTATCTTGGAATGAACATTAAAAATTTCTAATTGGGTTTTGATGGCAGAGTTAAAATTATTAGTTGTTATTAGATTCAACGTGTAACTCACGCAACGAAAATGCTTTGACAAAATCAAGCCATTCGAAATGTCAATTATATTTAGACAATCTATTTCCTCATTTTGATTATGCACAAGATCATCATCAGCAATGTCTTGTGTGTCTAAAACATTTTCGGCTGTATCATCTTGAGTATTTGTTTCGAAATCATTAGAATTATCTTTTATCGCATCCATTTCTAGACCATATTCTTTGAATACCTTCACGAAGTTTGATCCATTGTCAGTTCTATGGTTAGGATATTAGGTATTCAATGGATTCAAATTAAACTCTGTGTTGATAGGTGCAATAATTACGGCTATGCGATCATACGTATGGGAACCTGTGAAATGTGAATCTCTTACAAGCTAGGGCAGCTGATCTGCGCTTGAAATCCTTATCCAACCAATGACAGGTATAACCAAAAAAGCTTTTATGTTTGTTTGACCAAATATCGGCAGTAGTGCAAAAGTATTTATTATTGTTTATTTCTTTTTTAATCTCTTCCCTGATCACCTACTCTCCTTTTACGGACACCTCCCATATTGAGACACCTATATTAACGGACAGATTTCAAAGAACGGAAATTTTTCATATAAAAAGTTCTCCCATAACCGGACTCTCTCATAACGGGACACGGACACCAATTTTCATAACTTTGTTTTTTTTTATTCTTTTTGTACCTTACACAAATACAATATTAACAAAAAATTCAACTGTTGCGTGTTCCAGTGCGTTGTTACCGAACAAAAAAAGCATACAAAACGTTAAGGAGTTAAGATATCTACAAATTTACACACTTTGTTATTTTATGTTTTTTTAACAGAATAATAAACAATAAACATTATGGCCACCACAGCATTTCCCCGCAAGATGGCATTGCTGTTTTGAAGATTAAAGTTTTCGTAAAGCTAGCTTCACGGTAACATGCAAATGCAACGTAGTTTGAAATTTTGTACACTTCCTCAAAAATAACTCAAACGATTTTGATTCAACTTCGTATTTGAAATTTGAACTATTGGGATTACTAAAAAGAAATCAAATTTTTTGGTTCTTACACATTCACATTAAGTTAGCAAGAAAATCAAATGTGCTTAAAATTACGACGTTTAAATAAAAGGGTTTCGATTTTTTTTTAGTTTTGAGTTTCTTAAGTGTAATCCCATAGAACGAACCGTCGTCAGGCTAAAGCTTAGATTTTTTTCACATAAACGGTCTTTTAAAGCCGATTTCTTCAAAATTTATGAATTTCTCTGAAAATTGCTAAAACGATTTATATATGTGCTGCCCACAATGTGCACATGCAACTTAATTAAATTCAAAATTTTAGTATAACGTAAAAAAAAAACTAACGAGTCTTAAGCAGCGTTCACACGCAGACAAGACTATGGGACAATACTCAATTGTCTTGTCCGAGCTTCTTGAACGGGGTTGGACAAGACAATGCCAGCCAGTCGATATATCGATATTGTCCTCAGAGATAGCTCGGTAGGCTAGCTCGGAAGACAATATAATGACAATTGTCTTGTCCTGGAAATAGTTGTTCACATGGAACAATGATTGTCTTGTCTCATTGTCTTGTCCTCTGCATTGTCCCATGTGAACTCCGCTTTATGGTGATTTTTTATTGGTCACGACAGATCAATATTTTTTGATCTGAGATCAATTTTTTTTTTTTTTTGATCTGACAGCAAAATATTAATCTCCTTTGGTCAACAAATCATTTTTTTTCGATCTTCGATCAATATCTTAAATCTCATTTCCATTCGAGTTTTAACACATACCACAATACTTTTTGACATTTTGGTAAAAGAATTCTTTTTAATTATAAAGTGAAGTTTTGTTTTTAGCATTGCGAGAATATTCAATTCTTTTGTGACATTGTCATTTTGACACACAGACAATTACAAACAAAAAATCAATCTCGTTTTTGTTTTTTCATTGTGCAAGAAAAATCAAACATCTGAGATTAAAATCTAAAGTGACGAAAAATCAATAATCATTCATTTTTTTTTCGCGATTTGGTATTGTTAATTGGCCTCCAAGATCGTGCGATTTAACACCGCTTGACTATTTTTTGTCGGAATATGTATAATTGCTAATCTACGCCGATAAGTCATCGAAAACTGGAGCATTCGATTCTTTTGAGGTACTTTATGACCATTTTTTTGCTTAACTTGAGTAATGTTGATTGTTTATGCGTCTAGAGTTTGGGGATTATTCGAGTAAACACGGTCTTTTCCGTAGCCCCACAGAAAAACATCTAACGGTGTCAAATCGCATAACCCTGTTGGGAAATTGACGTGGCCAAAATGGGATATTACGCAAATAGTAAGCTTCTCACGTTATAAAGCCATAATTGGTCGTGTTGTGTGGCTTGCTGCCTCGTCTTGTTGGAACCAACAGCCAAGTCATGGTCTTCAATCGCTGGCCAAAAAAAAATCGCACCGAATTGACTTACCGTCTGCCCATTGCCCCCTTTCGACCAGTGAACATCCCAAATAGTCACTTTGTAAAGATGCAATGGCTCCTCTTGAAAATGTGCCTCATCTTATTCGAAAAACCTTCTGTTGTTCCCACAGACAATTTTGTACATAGTAAGTTTTCATAATTGTAACGCATTGTTCGATTGTTAAGCGATTCCTTATCGTAAAGGGCAAAAATTCAACAAATATTATGACACTTCCGATGACAGCTGAGTTTGACATTTGTCAAATGCCAGTGCTACCAACTTGAAACCACGAAACTTCTTCAACAAAGAATTTAATTTTTCTGACTGAATACCTTTAAATTAAATTATTCCACGCCACTTTCCCCCCAGATACCGCTCGCCCTGGGCTCCATTTACACCGAGCACGACAGCATATACGGTTGCAGGGCGTATCGGCACCTAATTAAAAAGAAAGAACGTTGGTTCTGCTTAATGCAAGCAGTAAAAATGTAAGATAAATACAAGAAAGAAATGCAAAAAGTTAAAAAAGTCGAAAATAAAAACATTCGTGCAGATAGCAGATGTCAAAATTTAAAAGATAAGAGAAAAATATAAAATATTTCCCAAAATTTCAAATGGAATGCCCTGTTTTATAAACTTCTTTGTCATTTTTTAGTAGGTACCATTTAAAGTCTTAGTTATTTTTCAAAGAAATAATAGTTATTATATTGATATTGCACTAGTAGAGCCAGTACGTGCGACCCAGTAAGGCACTTTAATATTGCATGTATGTACATGTACATATAATTCATAATGGGCAAGGTGAAGGTAATTGAAACCGATATGTGCTCGCGTTATCTTGTCACCTTTGCTTGTGAGGTTTAAGTGGCGAATAGTACATTAGTACACCTGTCGGTGTTGACAAATAATGTTGATTACAGTAATTATTATTAAAATTATATGATTCCGTTGTTATTAAATTTAGCCTTTGGCAAAAAAGAATACCTATTCCAAAACGATCTTGAAATGGATGATCATCTGGAATAAATTAGTCTAAGAGACTTCTCTTGATTTCCGTTGCATGTTAAATGATCTCCAATACGTTGTTTTGGGTCATTTGTATAATATAGCTATCCAGCCAGCCAGATTTGAAGCCGGCTTTCTTGAGAAAGTCGTTGTATATTTTTCATAATCTTGTGATCTTGTATCTTGATGATTACTTACTTACTTAAGGGGGCGATGTCTCGAATCCGGATGGTCGAATTTTCAATGAATTTTCCACATAGATCCGGCTGAAATCTAAAACAAACGGTAACTTTTTGAGGATGTATTCTCACCATAGACGGCAATTTTGCTTGTTAACCAGCCATTTTCTGAAGCCCACTCAGCGAATAAACAGTGTTGTTAAACCCAAGTCCCGAAGCAAATCCGCCAAAGTGAAGTCTGCGAAACCCGAGTTCTTATGTGCACGGCTTGGCGATGTTCTCGGCCGATCGATGTTATTTTTATCGTGTAACTTACCATGGTGATTTGGCATTTATAATTGAACAAAATGAGATCTTGACAGAGTTTCAGGCGGGCTTTCGAAAAAAATATTCAACTGTAGGTTAGGTTAAGTGGGGTGATGGAACGGCAAGCCGAACCTTCTCACTCGGATCTCGATTGGATCCATTGTGCTCCTCGTTTGGTTGGGGTGATAAGGAATAGGGGTTAAGGATTGACAGGCAGTGGGTGGGTTAAGTGGTGGAGGCCTCCCTGAACCAACCTGAGTTCTGGATGAATCTCAGGATGTTTCTTGGTGGCGTTTCAGAGATATCGATCAACTCGTTGAAAAAGTATTCACCGAGGTTAACTTTCCTAGTTCGGGCTAAGCTGGGGCATTCACAGAGGAAGTGGAAGGAGTCCTCTTCTGCCTCTTCGTCCTGGCATCATCTACATAAGTCAGATGTGCTGATGCCCAATCTGCTCATGTGGGTTCCCATCGTGTTGTGACCCGTCAGGATACCAACCAGGAGTGATAATTGAGGCCTGCTTAGCATGAGTAGGGATTCAGTTTTCTTCTTTGAAATTTCCGGCCATAGATTTCTCGATACCCGACAAGTGTCGATTGATGACCATCTGTCATTAGCGGTTTTAAGGAAACTATGGCTAATTCTCGTTTTTTCCCTTTCGATGTTAATTGAGGTTACCATTTGGCTTGGTTCGAGAGATGAACCGGTTTTGGCCAGTTGGTCAGCCATTTCATTTCCGTGTATGTCACGATGTCCCGGGACCCACCGCAGGGTTACTGGATTCGTTGCGTTGAGTAGTCTCAACTCATTACGACAACGATCGACCAGTTTGGATTTTGTAACTATGGAGGAAATGGCTTTTATGGCCGCCTGGCTGTCGATGAAAATATCAATATTCTTATTTTCCAGTTCGCAAGTTAAAAGGTGGTTTGCAGCTTCATAGACTGCAAGCACTTCTGCTTGGAAGACACTGCAGAAGTCTGGAAGTCTTAGTGACTTGTTTATGGGTGGGTTATCTGAAAAGATGCCTGACCCTACCCCATCTTCCGTTTTGGAACCGTCTGTGAAGACAGAAACGTGATTTTCATTTATGACCCTGTCTTCCATCCAGCATTCTCTTGTAGGGAAGTCTGTTTGGGCTGCTGGGTTAAAATCTATGTGCGGAGTAATATAGTCTGTTAGAATGTTAATGTCTGTGAAGTTCATTATTATCCTGTGACCTGAATGGCCCCTTTTCCAACTAGAGCATTGATTGAGACGCAATGCACTTTTGGCCGCCATTTCTGTCGTAAATAGATCGAGTGGGGCTAGTAGAAGGAACGTTTCTAGGGCTGCGGTTGGTGTAGTTCTCATTGCACTGGTTGTGCCAATGCACGCAAGTCTTTGGATTTTTGTCATGGTTTTGAGATTTGTCGCCTTTTCAAGGGCTGGCCACCAGACCAGACATGCATATGTCAGGATAGGCCTCACTATGGCCGTGTACATATAGTGAAGAGTTTTGGGGCTGGGTCCCCATTTCCTGCCAAAGATTCTATTGCAAGTGTAGAATGCTATGGATGCTTTTTTCCCTCTTTCTTTTATGTTTTTATTCCAGTTTAGTTTACGGTCCAACACCACTCCAAGATATTTTGCCACATTTGAAACTTGAAGTGGTGTCCCGTTTATAGTGATCGGGTCTCCCGTTGGAATGTTGTTTTTCCTTGTAAACAAAATTAGTTCTGTCTTTGTTGGATTGACGTTAAGTCCGCAGCTACTGGCCCAATTGCTGAGTTTGTTTAGGGCTATTTGAAGGAGATCACACAGTGTGGGAATATATTTTCCTGAGGACATTATTACTATGTCGTCGGCATATGCCACGACCTTAACGCCACTAAGACTTAGTTTACCTAAGACCTGGTTGACAACCAGAAGCCAAAGCAACGGAGAAAGAACCCCTCCCTGTGGAGTACCTCTACAGGTCTTGACTTTTAGCTTGCTGGCACCTAACTCCGCATTTACAAGTCTTGTTTGAAGCATAGAGTCAATCCAATTCGATAGTTCAGGATCAACATTGACAGAGTCTAGGGCTTGTCGTATCGCGTGATTATCTACATTATTGAAGGCCCCTTCTATATCAAGAAATGCTGCTAGGGTGAATTCTTTGAATTGGATTGAGTTCTCAATCGTGCCAACAACTTCGTGAAGTGCCGTCTCAACAGATTTGCCCTTAACGTAAGCGTGTTGGGCCTGTGAGATTATATTATCATTTAGTTTTAGGCGGATATGCGTTTCTATGAGTCTTTCTAAGGTTTTAAGGAGAAAGGAAGAAAGACTTATAGGCCTGAAGTCTTTTGGTTTAGTGTGAGTGGGCTTGCCAGCTTTCGGAATGAAGATGACATTGACTTCTCTCTATCCAGTTGGAATATAGGTTATGTTTAAACATCCCCTGAATATATCCACCAGAATCGGAACGATTATGTCTTTTGAGCAACTGTAGATAACATTTATAATCTGGCATCAATTTTTCATCTGAAGCTAGCAGAAAAAAAGAAAGTATACGATTTTTTTGTTGATTTGAAGGCTGCATTCTATAAAGTTTCGAGAAAGTTGCTTATCTATAAGAGTTGGGAGAAGGTGGGAGAAGCAATATACGCCAATAGGTACTCAATCTGCGGTCTGGATAGGAAAAGAGCTTTCCGAATACTTTGAGACACTCTTTGGAGTTAAGCAGGGATGTTTGCTCTCGCCATTGCTTTTCACTTTATATGTAAACGATCTGCATGCAATTCTAGGAGGAGGACTGTATATCAACTCACTCAATATAAGATTGCTGCTGTGCTGTATGCGGACGATATGATTATTCTGGCGGATGATGTCAAGGTGTTAGGTGTTACAACAGATGATAACGAGACTAGAAGTGTACTGTGAGTAATGGGGCCTAGAAGTCGAAATCAGAGATCATGGTGTTTAGAAATGGTGGGAGGCTATCTTGCCCAGAAAATTGAAATGGGGAAACCATACTTATTGTTTCTACCTACACCTACCTATAGGAGTCTTACTTTCACCGAAAATGTCGTTTTCAAAGCATGTAGAGAAAAGAAATAGTGCAGCGAAGAGCAGTATAAACTCGAAGTGGCAAAGCTTTCTGGCAAAAAGAAACATAAACCTTAGTGCAAAATGGATATTGTTTCAAGCTGTTTGGAGAGCTGTCCAGACTTACGGAGCTCAGGATTGGGGTTTCGGAATGTTTGAAGAAGTGGATAAATTACAGCGCTATTTTTTGAAACGAATCTTAAAACTACCTTCATCTACTCCAAATTATGCACTATCACTGGAGACAGGATCGCAAGACGGTCATTACTATACCCTTGAACTTCACCTTAGATATTTAGCAAAAACGATGTTCGAATACAGTGAAGGAAGACTACCACACCAACTAACCGAAATCCTTTTAAGGAAAAAACTGTTCTGGGTAAAAGAGGTAAACAATCTTGGGCGTAGCTTTGGCCTGTGTTGGGATAAAAGAGACTTTGTTCATAGTGGATTTATTCAAAAAAGCTCAGATCTACTGACACAGCTGAAATCGGAAGGCATAAGGGAAAATCAACGGAGGGCATCCGAGAGCAGTACAAGAATCTTCAAACAACTGGATCATTCAAGAGGACAACGTTACATCACCGATGATTTCGAACTCAGCAAACTTACCTGGATTTAAGGCAAGATGCGACCTAATTCTTCTGAATGGCAACAGATTTGTGCAAAACGAAACGTCTTTATGTACAGTGTGTAACTTGAGGGAAGAAGAGAACAGCCAGCACTTCTTAGGTAGATGTCCAGGCTTAAGGGAATTCAGGTTGAATTGCTTTGGTATTGTTTCGTTAACAGAAGTTGAAGTTATCAATATACTCAATGGTGAAAGCAGTACCGATTTTGAAAGGCTCACATGCTATATAACTCATTACCATATCGTAATGAACTTGTTAGGGAATTAAACCAATAATAATTTTCTTAATCACAAATAAAGTATAATACGATCGTGATTTAAGCTATTATTTGATATAAAGACGACTTTTGTCATTGTCGTAAGTTTTGTATTTTGTATTTGTATAAAAACATAATATGTATCTAATTTAAATCGAAAATTATAAAATATTTGATACTAAGTTTGAAATAAAAAACATTTTACTACTACTAATTGAACAATAAAACAGATTTGACAGTTGTCATCAAAACAATATGGCCGCCAAAATCTGTTAAAATCTACCCGCGTCAATTGAAAAGCCCTTATATCAATATTTTGAAATCAGTTTATTTACTAAAGAATTCATATAGTCAATTGAATGCAGTACTGTACGACCCCGACAAGTACTCGATATATTCCATATAGCTAATTACACGCTCAAAGTTGATTTCAAAAAAAGCACTTATCGTGAGTAATATGCTTATGGGTCATGACAGTACTATAAATCGAAATAAAGTTTTAAAAAAATCGTAGGTATTCTTTCTGTATCCATTGCTCTTAATTTTGCTTCTTAAAAACAAAATTAATAAGGTCAAGCAACAGTGCATCTTAATTAAAAAAAAAATAAAAGCAACTCGATGAAATAATTGAACTCAAGACACAGACAGAAAAACATCACAATAAACTGTTGCATCTTTAGCTGATGAGATGATGAAAGTCAATAACCTCAATCAAGTCAAGATATGTATCTATTACAAATTTCAGTTCGTTGCTACTTCTCCACCCACTTTTTTCGAAATAAATTCCGTCGACAAATTTTATCCGATATAGATAGGTACATTTTTTTTTGTAATTTTAAATTCAAGAGACTTATAAGTTATAAATAAATTGCCTGATGCGCCATAGACGCTTTGGTTTAGGGTGCTGATGGGGGCAAATTTTATATGGGTGTGTCGATGCCCCGCAAGTTCACAACTAGTTTTCACCGCTATGCTATGATTCAGAAGACGGCACTGCTCATAGCACGTTCCATGCAAAATGCACTCACGTTTTCAGTCAACCCTATTTTTGTGCACGCACCGATCACCGAACAGAAACACACTCATCGGCTACTGTGTTGTATACCTAGGTTGTGAATGTGATCTTTTCTTTTGCATTTCTTTTGTCCGACCCATGCATAAGTTCGTTGGTCACAATAAAGTATGCCGTTCCGCATTTGCTTGTACAAAATTAGCCTATAAAAAAAATGTGTGTAGATAATTATAGATTCTTTTTTTTTTATAAATAAAACAAAGATGAGTTGAACTTTCACATGGATGAGGAAAATTTCGAATGGAAATCTTTTTTATGGAATTACTTTTTTTTTTGAATTTTTAAAACCAGGAAGTTTGAATAATTAATTTATGATTGAGCAAGAAATTCAAACATTTAAACGGGTTCAACAAAATTCATATGCATTTCACTATTCTGGGCTGGTAGCAAGACAAATTTATAAAAAATAAAATGCACGACTGGGTCGCACGAACTTGCTCTAATGTGTGACAGTGGTGTAGGAGCTTGAGATTTTGATAAAAATACATTTTTCAAAATTCTTAAATAAATACTTAAACTAATTTGAGCTGAAAAAAAAGTACGCCATTTTATTTCTTGGATAAATTTAAATTTATGAGAATAAATTTATAAAAATCAGTGGAGCGGTTTTTGAGAAAAAAAGTTTTTTTTGAAAAACTTTTTGAAAAAAATTTTCAAAAAAAATTCAAAAACGCCATTTCATAGGTATTTAGCAAATACATTTATTTATAATTTTTAGAAAAAAATTTAATAGGCAGTTTTCAAAATATTAATTTTTTTTCTTAAAAATTCTTTTAAAAATACAAAAAAATATTTTTCAAAAATATTGGCATGCAGTACAAATTGAACTACCTACAACTATATATGTGTGAAATTTCGAAAGAATCGGTTGAGTCGTTTTCGAGATAGTCGAAAGCAAAAAAAAACGGTCCTATGGAAAGTACCGTTCTTAGCCATTTTTTTAAACTTTTTTTTCAGCCATATGATTGGTCGTGCCTAGAAAGCAACACTGATTTTTTTAAATCGAAATCCTTAGAGCCGTTTTTGAGAAAAATAAGGTTTAACGTAACGATTATATGGCAGGTACCGTTATTTTTTGAGCTAAAAAAAAAATTTCAATTTCCCCTCTGTACAATACCTAAAAATCTCTATATACCAAGTTTGAAGCAATTCGGCCCACCCGTTTGGGCTGTAGGTCTCTATACATACAGACAGACAGACAGACAGACAGATAGACAGACATACAGACGGACAGAATTTTTAGACCATCTTTTTTGGTCTTCGCTATCATCGTAATGTCATGTTTGATTGTTATCTCAAAACTTTTTTTTTCGACGAATGCATAACTTGCCTTATAGTACCTATAATCGCAAGTAAAAATGTTTTCCTTAGAGGGTGATTCGCCAGATTGATCTTTGCTGTTTTTGGACCGAATTAGGTGAAATTAGAAAGGGTGAGGTTGGTTGAGTAAACTCCTGCGTATTTTCCCTTAGTTAAATTTTTTTTTTGTACTACTTACAGATCACTAAACATCCTATTTCACCTGCCCTTTATACCTTTAGCTTCTAAACTGCAGCTTGTTAACTGAAGAGCCATTTGCTTAAAAGTGGAACTGGCATCAGTTGCAAAATTATAATTTTGGCAACGTCAAAATTTTACTTAACTTATTCAGCATCACTTGAGACTACACCACACCTATTAAAACGTAAAACGTAGATGACTTTGGGAGGAAAATGCCTTCTCGGATCACAATCAAATTCATTTGACACTGATATGGTTTAAAAACAAAGGATTGGAGAGAAGTGTTAACTCCAACAGACTAAATCTCTATCCTACTTACAAAGTGTTTCCAGGCTTAATAAAAAACGTTATATCTGCCAAGAACATAATAATTATTTTTTCTCAGCCATTTTGCGCTGAAATCACTAGATACCATCACAAAAAACTCAGAGTCGATAGCTATCGATTGCCAATCATCCTTAAATGGGTGCAAAAAGCCATGAACACGTGTTGTATAGAGACTTGTAGAACCGACGAATTTTCCAAAAAAGAAACAATACTACCTATTTCACTTAAAAATAAATAGTGTCCTGAAGCAAAACTTGTTTTGCCAAAAATGGATCCAAAAATGTGAGTCTTTGATATCTCTAATACGTCGGCACATGTGCTCTATTATAGGCGGAGTTTCAAAGCTCCGTAGGGAGACTTCCTTTCAATCTTAATGTCTTTTTTTGTAGTCGCAACTTAACTTTACCTTCAAAGAGTCTTTGTTTCCAAAGTGGAGCTTGTCCTCGGATAAAAAAGAGCGGTTAAATTGTTTGATATACACTGAGTGTTCAAGTACCCATATAAATTAATCAACCTTATACAAGCACAAGATTGAACAAGAGGAAGCTTGAAAAAAGGAACTTGAAATAAATACAAACTTTGTCCGTACAGAAGAGTTAAGAGCCGATCACCGAAACATGTCGTGAATAAATAAAATGAACAGTAAGGTGCTTAAATGTCTGCCTTGTAGAACAACATACCTAACATGGAATCGGAATACGTTTATCAAACAAAAAAGTGGTGATGTAGTTATACATCAAAACGTCCACGTTTATTTTTATCTCCCTTGGTACTACCGTTGAGCAGTAATATAAGCGATTGTATAGATCCACAGAGATTGGCATTGGTCAGCTTAACTAAGGTATAATAATAATTTATTAATAATCTTATCTTTGTTTTATATAATTAAATATACATACTCTCCGTATCATTTGCGTAGGGTCAAGTAATTTTTTATTTTTTTGGAAATTCGTATTTATATGAATTTTTGTCCAACAATGCCATGAAACGCACCCTTTCTATCACTTGTTTAAAAATATAAAAACAAAAATTTTATTTTCAGAAAAACTTTTTCAAGTTTTATTTTAAAACAGACATTTCGGGAGCACCACCAGATATTCCGCTGTCTTTAAACTTCAATAATTTTTTTCACACAATATTCTTAAACTGCTTCCTGGTATAATCGCTGGTTTCCGTTTCTGATTGAAATGCAGATCCGTCTATAACTATCACATTTAGCTTCGAATACTATACGATCTATCATCCTTGGCTTAGATAAGTTGCTGATTGAGGCCAAAAATGGATGTGGATAAAGTGATGAAAGGTGAAATTGTTTTTTTCGAGGAATTCTGTTACCTAGGAGTTGATACGCAATGTACCCTTAAAGTACTTTCTGACAATGTGGTGGCTGACCGTTGGGTTAGTCTTCGCATGGGGTCTTTTGAATTAACCGTACTGGGATTATTTTGATCACCCAATAAATATCCTTCATATTCTACACGCGCTTTCATACAGCTATACATTGATGAAGTCGATTTCTGAAGTTTCGGCCGCATTTTGTCTTGTTTAGCACCAATTCCCTCTTTGAGTTCTTTCAAGGTGTGAGGACGATGTTTAAAAATATTTTCCTTCAAGTAGTCCCAAATCTAGTGAACGCGCGGGCATACATTTTCAGGACGAAAGAACGACCATTTTCAAAAAACGTTGTTCACAAACCAAACTATGGTAAGGACTGATAACGGCATTTGCTGCCCGACAAAATGAGAATATCACAATCACACTATCCCAACCACACAGGAAGCACCAAACTTTCAAAACTGCACTGTTTGATTTGAAGCACACAGTGTTATGCGGTACATTTTTTATACTAACAAGTGCATTGTTTAAAAAAAAATTACTTGTCCCTAGGCAAGTGGCATGGAGTGTATGTAGTTAAGCCTTAATCTCTTGTAATCTCTTAAAATGCAATTACGACTTCCTTTTTTTATTCAAAGCCATAACAACAGCAAATTTTCAATTTTTTTTTTAATAAGGCAGGCAAACGTATCTAATTTTTGTATCTTTGTAGAATTTATCAACGACGAATAACAGAAAGAAATACAAAAAAAAAAAACGTGTCAGTTAGAATGCATGAGATATTTTGTATGATAAATAACCATTGATAGGGTATATGTCTTGAGCTTAAAAAAGTATGATTTTTCTGATTGTGACGATATTTGGCACGTTTTCATGACATTAGACCACGTTTAATGACGCAAAGTTGTTGAAAAGCAAAAGTTTCACTGTTTTGAAATTCTACTGTAAGCATTTTTCTAAGCAAATCTTTTTATATCCCCAAGATAAAGTTAAATTCCTGGAACATAAAAGTTTTTGTAAAGTTCATAAAAGTATTTTTTTTATTTTAAAAGAAATCTCAACTTTCGATTTGGTAAAACGAGGTCATTGTTCGCCCAAGGTGCAGTGTTTTTAGTTTTGAACTATCAATCATTATTAGCATTTTTTTTTAAATCATCATCAGCTTACTAACTCTGTGTGAACATTCTCAAATTGATGGATGTTTATGATATGCTTTTATTAAATTTGGGGAAAGGTATTACAAAAATAAAATTTCTAGACAACATTTTCACACGTACCTATAGTATAGTTGATATTTTATGCGAATATATTATTTAAACTAAAAAAAAAACACGTTCCAGATAAGAACGCTAGGTACAGTATCTCAGAAGATTGTGCCGGTCAAGTCTAAGTTTTTGTGCAGCTGTTGAGATGTTAAGTACAATGTGATAAGATTTGTCTGTAATTTGTATGACTAATGGTTGAAAAGGTGATGAAATTGCATAAAAAGGGTTTTTCAATAAGGGAGGGTAGATGCTTAAATGGAATGAAACAAGCTGTGTGTTAGGTCTCAACGAAATTATTTATTATTTAAACTTTGAAATGGAATAAAACAAAGATGATTTTTTAAATTGAAATGAAATTTACTTTATTCGAATGGCATTATAATTTAAATATGATTCCTGGCATATGACCGCCACAGCTGGCTCGGACGTAGTCTAATCTGGAGGTCCAATTTTCGATGACTTTTTTCAACATTTGTGGCCGCAATAACGCGGCGAATGTTGTCCTCCAAGTGGTTAATCGTTTCGCGCCTATCGGCGTATAGACTAGCGACTTCACATATCCCCACAGAAAATAGTGAAGAGGCGTTAAATCGC
This sequence comes from Platycheirus albimanus, assembly GCA_916050605.2. Taxonomy (NCBI): domain Eukaryota; kingdom Metazoa; phylum Arthropoda; class Insecta; order Diptera; family Syrphidae; genus Platycheirus; species Platycheirus albimanus. Next base: position 294,353,530 of record OU696696.1, on the reverse strand, counting down.
ACGATCTTGGAGGCCAATTCACGGGACCAAAACGTGAAATTATGCGCTCACCGAACGTTTTCTTCAACAAATCAATTGTGGCAAGAGCTGTGTGACATGTTTCGTCGGCTTGTTGAAATCACAGCTCCTGCACATCATGTTTGTTGAATTGATGAACGAATAAGTCAATAATCATGGCGGTCACCATTGACTGTAAGGTTCTGGCCAGCATCGTTTTTAAAGAGGTATGGACCAATTATTCCACCAAACAGTCAGTTTTTGTGGATGTAACGGTCTCAACATACACTTGAGACTTGAGGATTATAATCACTCCAAATACGGAAGTTTTGTTTATTGACGTATCCATTCAACCAAAAGTGAGATTCATCGCTGAACAAAATTTTCTTGTGAAAATCGAAAATCGTTTCACGAGTATAACCATGTTTTTCAAAATAAATGTGCACAATTTGGAAGCGTTGTTCTGGCGTCAGTATATTCCGATTGAAATGCCAAACCAAACTAAAAATAAACCACTTCACTTGACAGCTGACAAATTGGCCGCCAGTTAAATTATTGTTGCCAACTTAAACTTAAAAAAACACCTGTTAGAATCGTTCAAAAGCTCGCCTTGGTTTCCTATACAGTGCGGTGGTCAATGTTTAATGACATATAGATCTGGCTGAATCTGAGCGATGGCCTGGTGAATACTTGTGTGGGTTGATATCGCCCCATATACGGCAAAATTTTGCTTGTTAACACAGCCAATCATCAAAAATTAAGATCCTCTTCCAAACCTAATACTAAATTCGCAAAGTTGAATTCTGCCAAAGGGTGAGATCTTGTCTACACGGCAAGAAATCGACTGCCTCGCGTTCTCCTGTACGCTTTCACGGACTGCGGCGATGCTTTCGGCCGATCTTGCGTTCCTTTGACGATTGATTACCGAACCGGTGGCATGACATAAGCCCATGTGACATAAGGCCATATTTCGAATTATGGCCTTATGACGCTTTTGTAAAGCGTCATAAGACCATACTCGTGCATATGGCCTTATGACACATTACTTAATTCTCATAAGGACATGTGTTTTTGTGACATAGGGCCATACTAAAAAAAGCAACTGGAATACAAAACGTTGTTAGTAATATTCGCCGCGAATTTCAAGCTCTTTTTTTTATCAAGTGTTGTTGCTTTTGTAATTAAAAATTCTTGTAACTTTATTATCATAGTGACATGGGCTTGATAAAAAAAAATAATGGCTTAAAATTGGCGGCGAATTTTAAGCTATTATTTTTTTATCAAGTGTTATTGCTTTTGTAATTGCAACTTCTTGTAAATTTTATTATCATAATAACATGAGCTTGATAAAAAAAAAATAATCACTTAAAATTCGCCGCGAATTTTAAGCTCTTATTTTTTTTATCAAGCGAATATATTATGATAATAAAAGTGAGTTTGATCAAAAAAAAAGTTTCAAAGAGAAAACGAAAGTGACATACGGCCATAATGGTATTATGACGCTTTCGAAAGCGTCTTAACGCCATATCCTCGAATATGGCCTTATGTCACATGGCCTTATGTCATGGCACCTACCGATTCATTCGTCTTAAATTTAGCCATCAAATATTGAAGAGTCGAACAGGGCAACGTTTGCACTTAAGAACACTCATTTTAATAAAAAAGTTTTATCACTTGGGCGTGCTGTTCAATCGTGATACTTGCCATGATAATTTGACATATGTAGCTAAAAAAGAATCAATAGATTTGACAGATGTCACCAAAACAACATGGCCCGATTGAAAAACCTTTAAGCTTTAAGTGACCTTAATCTATGTCGTAATGATGCTAACACCTTCAACGCTTTGAATATTACAGGTCGAAAATAGATTTGAAAGGCAACGCTACAAAATGTTTAACGACAAAAATGTTTCAGTTGGCAAGATGAAGTGGTCTCTTTTACAACGTGTTTTTCGCATTTAATCATCATTTTCAAACGCTCTTCCGCTCACAGTTCAATATCGCTTCCTCTCCCCCGGTCGAGTTCGCGATCAAAATAGAATTCTTGATTTTGTAAATACTTCCAGGATACTGAAAATGTATTCTCAAGAAGTATGAGGACCATCAGCCATTCCTCTCCTTTTATTCTACGATTGAAGCAGATAGAACTCTAAGATGTCTGGTTTAAACATGACACTGCTCAATAAGCAATTTGGAGCGATCGTTTAAGGACACTGGAATCCCTCAAAGACGACGGTATATTTCATTTAAATTATCCATGAAAAATTAGTTATTTTCGAAGAGTTTGCGTCTTAAAAATTGTAAACAATAATTTTAAATATGATATAAACGTTCCTTATTTAAAAGGCCATCACTAACTGACGCCGGTCGTTAAGTGCTCGTGGGTGCAATTAACATATAATCGCTTTGAATTTTAAAATAAATTAGTTTTAAATTAGTCTAGTTAAAAAAATGGATTGCAGTTTTGTTAAGGATATAACTAATAACAAATTATATACTAAAATGTAGCAAAAGATTCTCAAAACAAAAGTAAATAAATATTTAGATATTATGAAATAAGGAAATGTGGTATTATCATAAAAACAGACTTTTAAAATGACGTAAGTTATTCGAACTTGATTGATGTCAAATACATTTCAACTGTTTAAACTCTTGGGATTGAAAATTAATAAATATTGACTTAAACTTGACTAAAAATCAAAAAAACATCATAATACGCTGAAATGTGTTTAGGTACCCGAATACAGCTCGTGTTGTACATAAATGTTTACTTGAACAAAATATTTGTCCAATATATTTGCGTCGTGCTTTTAGTTTTCGTCAGCATATCCTATATGAACTTGGATAAGGGCATAGGGCATCAATTAGCCTTCTTCGTCTTCTAAGGCTTTTACCTAGATACTTCAAATTAGGCCACATATGTTGGTATATATAATCTTTGGTTCAAGACTAAGGCTTAGTTCTTTAACCGGAAAAATCCGCTCATAAACACGCCCACAATCGCCATTTTTGTTCAGCAACCTCAAAATTAAATTGTGTTTTTTGTACAGTTACGATCAAAGCACAACGCTTTAATTTTACAAACTCAAGCAATGGAGAAAATTTCTCTAAATTAAATAAAAATATTTCAGTTTGGGTGTGGCTGATGCCCCCTTCATTCATACAAAAATATCAATATTGTTCTTATAAAATAACAATGCTTACTTCGAGCAAAAAATCTTAAATTGTATGGGTATTAGTTGTACGTCAACAAAATAAACGGTATATAGTACTTACAATAAATCCACAAGCCCAAATTTGTGCGTCTCTTAGTCGAAACTAAGAAGCTTATTAATGAAAAGAAATTTTTGAATTTTGGGCGTGGTTTACGCCCACTTTTCATGAAAGGAAAAATTTAAGGTACTAATATTCAATTTTAACCATTTTTTTCGTTCGTCATATGAAAAATATATATCTTAATTTTTTTTGCCTAAATTTGTTCATTATGCCCGCTTTTTAGAGCGTTATTTTTATAAAATATCTTTATTTGGGTAAGACCGTTAAAAAACTACTCGATTCAGCTGTAGTTTTACACATACATACGCCTAAAAATTGACTAACGATCAAAGCTCAGTTAGTGCTTTAATTTTGTACACACTTTTAGGACACGCACACTTTTAAGGGGCGTTTCCGTTAAAAGTCTTAAAATGCATTAATGTTTTAATGTTTCCTTACTATCGGTTGCAGTTTTTAAGTAAGAATATGAATATTTTGATTGTATTCCTTGGTAACGTAGCAGTTCGTGGTACAAGAATTGTTAGGTACCCCCATAATCGCTATTTCCATTCAAAATGTAGTTTTTAAAAATTCAACGTATGTCTTGTTTTGTTCAAATCGAGCTGCAATCTTAAAATTGAATGTCAACTCATAGTATTTCCCTTGGTAATAAAAAAATAAGACGTCACGGGACGCCCGGCAGATGTGAAACATTCAAGTTTACATTAAAATTCATAATTTTTAAAAACCATCAAAAAAAATATGGCGTGAAATAATTTTTAATAATTTAGTGTTTCGTTATTAAAATCAATATATTTGTCTTATTATTTTATTATAATAACAATTATTACAGATTATATTCATTTATAAATAGGACCAAAATTTTCCTCAACCCACCCATCAAATCCACCCACCAAAGCCACACACCGAGCCCAACTTCAACTACCAACCAACTATCCACTATTTTTGACAAATGTATCCCCCCCCCCACAACAATTCCCCACTAGCAGTAACCACCCAATCCACTTGCAACCACTAACCAACCACCTTCCATTTTTCCATTTTTGTCGACCCCCCCAACCAAGTAACCCCAAATCACCATACACCCAGCCCATCTTCAACCACCAACCAAACATCCACCCTTTTTGAAATTTTTTTCCCTCAAACTCCCCCCACCCCACCTACACCAAATCCCCCATTAGTAACTACCCACCCCACCTACAACAAACCACCCACCATTTTAGTCAATTTTTGCCTCGAACCAACTAAACACCATTTTTGACGTATTTCTTTAGCTCTCGCTCATGTTTATTTCAGCAACAGGAAACACTGTTGTAGCACTATGAATGTCCGTACATTCAGAGGAGTCAATATCAATTCGGTTCACTGCCAATCTTCGAATTAGGGATAGGGTAGCCAGGGATGTTCTAACGTGAAAAAGTTCAATGTTGGACGACTACAGTCAAAAGTGACCGCTACAGTATTCCTCGAGTTATAGCGAGGAACGCGACGACTATTGATATATGACTCTATGTCAACAAGCCATACCAAACGCAATATTCGAATTGCTGGGCTTTTTCCTTACAACTACTTTGGAGTTCTCAGTAGCCCCTCATTTTTCTTGGAATGCACTAAGGCAAACAAAGTCAAAACGGCGGCCTCAAAAAAAAATTGGGAGTCACGAAAATTATTCTTTTCTTATTGACATTGAACGATAAAAAAGACGTAAGTACCTACATTGGTAGCTCAAAGTTCATGACCATAAAACTACGGAGCTAAGATCCACAACGCCGACGCAATCCACGATTGACATGCTGCATGAAGCATTTAAGGATATTCTCTCGCATTAGTTATAGTAAATTGGCCACAAAGGTCAAAGAATTTGATCCCGATACATTTTTTATTGTGGAGTTTTTTGAAGTCATAGTTCTATGTGAATAAACCAGAATCGTTGGAAGCCTTTAAAGTAAACATATAACACAGGCCATCGCTCAAATTCAGCCGGATCTATGCGGAAATCGAAAATTGGACCACTCGGATCTGTACCACCAAAAGACCTTATAGACCATTCATTATGGTATGCCAGGGCCTTTCAAACCAAATTAAATGTTTGTTACTACCTTGTTTTATTCAATTTCAACATCTACCCGCCCTTATTGAAAACTCTTTATCAGCAGTTAATGGCCGCTTCCTGTAAAGTTCAAAAAGTCGAGCCTTAAAGTTAAAACACAAAACAAAACTCATATTCCGTAAAAGTGTCAAAACGGGATGTTTCTGAGTTTTATTTTTCTGTGTTGGGGAATCAAATAGATTAAATTGGGCGATCTTCAATAAATCTAATAAATTGATATCCCTAGCTCCTTCTTTTAGCTTACATCAACTGTCAACCCATTTAGATTCCTAATTTATTCCACATCGTTCTCCATCAATGATTGCTATAATTATGTTCCATCAGAACATCATGTACAACCATTGTGCATCGGGTAAAGATATATTCTCCAACAGTATGCACTGTCTTGATTTACTGAAAGAATCTACACATAACTTTTTCAATTTGGATTGTCATCCACCCTCTTATGCAACTCCCACATGGACGCTTTCATGCGAAACAGAAAATTGAAATTCTCTTACATCCTCCTACATCACTCGTATCTTAGCCAATTTAATTAATGATTTATTTCTTTTTGCACTTTTCCAGATTTTCCTCCTATTACTGATGCTGCTGTACTCCTCCTCATATGCTTTGCTTGTTCGTTTTCGCAGAAACGACCACGAAGATCTATTCTCAAATGATAAGGATGAGATACTTGTATATCGGATAAGGTAAGTTTTTGCATCATTATACGAGTATCTTGTATATGTTTGAAAATATATTTTTTTTTGCAGTTCATGGTTATGTACTTTTTCGCTGGCAATCGCTGTTGGAGCTGCTCTCCTTTTGCCCATCTCAATTGCCAGCAATGAAGTGCTGCTTTTGTATCCGAACAGCTATTACGTTAAATGGCTAAACAGTTCATTAATCCAAGGTGAGTGACATTTCTGATTGATTGGAAGCCAAAAGTGCTACAAGTTTAGGTTTGTTTTTATTTGTTTTCAAAGTAGTACAATGTTAGTTTGATAGCCGGTACAACTGTCGATGCCTATCTTTAACAATAGATACACTTCTATCTAAAGCAATAGATAGTACTTCGAATGTATCTTTTATGGTCGATACTTTCGAGGCAAGTTAGTAGATATTGACTCTTTTGATGGAATGCACTCGTATATTGTTTTTAGTTGTTGGGGTGTTGGCATTATAGAAATGAAAGAAAAGTGTCTTTAAAATTTAATGGAGGAACTCTTCAATAACAATCAATATGGATTGTTTGTTTCATTAAATTAACATTGTAATGTGTTTCATGGAGAGCGTATAGGTAGGTAAGAAAAGCTATAAAAATGTCCGCTCTTGACACTTAGTAAGCACTTGTAAGCGGTGTTCTGATACATTAAATTGATACGAGGGTTGCTAGTCTAAGGGTAAATGAAGTGATTACCTTGACGTTTCAGATATAAATACGAGTATGTGTGAACTTGAAGTGTATCTTGGCGCATATTTTATTTTGTTATAGCGTTTACAAAGTAAAAAGCTTAAAATTTTCGTTATTTTTTTCAATGTAACGTCTCCCAAAAAAATTAAGATACAATCACACATTACATCACGATGATAGAGAAGTCGAAAAAAGTAGGTCTGGAATTTCCGTCCGTCTATTTGTCTGTCTCTTCGCACCAATACAGCTTAAACGACGGGCCGATTTGCTTCCAACTTGGTATTAAGTAATTATTTAGAATTTCCTAGGGGCTTTTTTCATTTTTGCTCTAGGTCGAAAAATAACGGTACCTGCCATACTATCATAAGCAAAAAGTTTGATTTTCTGATAAAACATTCAGGGTATTATTTTTTTAAGACAGTCTTTCTATTAGTAAAAATAGATTTTCTAAAAATTTTTCTTATAACGGTCCCTGTCATAGAACCGGTTTTTTTGAAAATAGGTTTTCTTGTAAATTTTTCTTCCGATTTCAATAAAAAAAATTAACGCAAGAAGCCATTTAGGTATAATAAAATCTATATTCCATTTCAAAATTTTCAAAAACTTGATTTTTCGATTATAAATAATTTTCTAAAAACAAATTTAATTTTCTTAATACTTTAAAAACGGGTGGATTAATTTTTTTTATAAAAAATGTTCGAAAGATTTTCAATATTTTTTTTTCCTAGATAGATATTAGCAATGAAATATTATTGCATACCTAGTTTCCCAAGAAAACTCTTAAAAAAATTAAAGATTTTTCTAATAATTTTCTTTTTCATAAGGGCAAGTTCGTGCGACCAAGTCGTGCATTTTATTTTTAATATCTTCAAGCTGTTTTATTGGTGATTGACTTTGCCTGCACATCAAAGAAACAAGGTGGTCCCAAAAAGGTTGAGTGAAAGCTCGCACAGCTCTTCAAAGTATGGCTGTTCTCCTAGACCCTAGACTGAATATTGTCATGACAATATGCACAAACGTTCTTTCATTTTGACGTTTCATTCACATGCAATTTATTTTATTCGTTGCGAAAAACGACCGTCATGTCCGTAGGTATATCACAATTGAACAGTGAGATTTTGAGGTTAGTCGCGCACGAATAATATATTCGTTGCGATGTGGATGGCATGTGGAACGCGAATAGGGCTTGACAATTCGTAACAGTCAGATTGAAATTAGCGACTTGTTTTCATTAAAATTTCTTTTTTATTAAATTAAAATGAAAATTTTAGCATCTCAACATTAGAATTAATGAGTTTCCATCATTTTAAAATAGTTTTTGTTGCAAAATATTGTTTAGAAGAATGAAAAATCTCATTTATTCGTTGGTCGTTCTCATGTGAATAGTCCTTTAATCCATTTTGATATCCATTTCATGGTATATCACTCCTGAAAAAACCGGTACTTGTACTCTGCGACAAGTTTTTGATATCTTTGTAAAGTGTTTCCTGATGTCAAGAATTTTTAAGCCGCAGAAGCTTGGGTTACAGCCTCGTATTCTTCTATGCAATATTCTTAAAGTTATTCTCCAATCAAACGTAATTTTGTGGCATGATATATCGAAGTATGTTATGCCCAGTTAGCGCAGTGGGCCGTACTCAACAAATCTTACAAGTCACAAAAAGTTTAATGAAAGTCTCTCACGGTATCACTAAGGATCTTAGATCCTTAGCAACAGATGCCCTAAGTTTTATAGTGAAACTTCTACCGCTTTATCTTCACATTAAATATTTGATGTCCTGTTGTGCATTCGCTGAAAGATTCTTGTTGCTAGACAGAAAAACCATACGGTCATAAAACTTCTAAAATCTTTAATCTGCCGATTTACCTCCGAATTCTAGTGATTATTGCAATCCACTAAGGCTCTTTTAGGGTTTTAAAGTAAGTTTTAATTCCAAAACTGTTTGGTAAAACAAAAATGCGACTTGAGTACATATGGCTTAAAGATAGAGTGCGAAGTCGGAAGTAGTGTCTTTTCAGAGACGCTTAACGTGTCCAAACCGCTTAGGCTTCCTGATGGGTGCCATGCCATTTGGCCATATGCCATATGGCCATATTTCAAAATATGGCCATATGACACTTTTGAACTGTGTCATATGACCATATTTTAATATATGGCTATTTGTCGCTTTGGTAATGTGTCATTTGACCATTATGGCCAAATGACACTTTGAAACTTGTTCTTAAACTGCAAAAACAAAAACCAAAGAAAATTTTGCATATACAATATTTCTTTCACCGACGATAGCAGCCGCGATTCAAAATTTGAAAAATGGTTCGAGCAGGAACTATTTTTTAGATGGTACTTTTAGTGTTGTACCAGCTTGCGACTACAAACAATTGATAATTGTGCACTTCGCTCATGATACAAGTACACAAACATTCATACATCATATATACATAATGTACATTCATACTTCAGGGTTCAGGTACAATAATTGGTAGCGAGCGAAGCGATCGGAAAAAAATTTGCCCAAAAGAGAATCAATTTGGGGTGTGAAAATAAAAAAATTCGCGCGAATTTTTTTATTTTCACACCCCAAATTGATTCTCTTTTGGGCAAATTTTTTTCCGATCGCTTCGCTCGCTACCAATTATTGTACCTGAACCCTGAAGTATGAATGTACATTATGTATATATGATGTATGAATGTTTGTGTACTTGTATACACTCTACAGATATTAAATTAAAAATATGGCTATATGACACAAGAAAATATGGTCAAATGACACATTACCAAAGCGACAAATAGCCATATATTAAAATATGGTCATATGACACAATTCAAAAGTGTCATATGGCCATATTTTGAAATATGGCCATATGGCATATGGCCAAATGGCATGGCACCTCCTGATGTTGCTAGTTTATTCTCAAACAGAAGTTCGTCCAACCAAATAAGTAGCAGCTACACTACTAAATCAACATTCTTATCAAAACTGCAAAAAAGTGGTTATATATAAACAACAACTCTGCAGTGGATTTTCCTATCCTAACCAAACTTGGTGCTACTAGACTTAATATTCCCCTTCGAGCCAACTCGATCTCTCGACTGCCGTCTCCAATTTTGCACTCCAAGTTGTCGGAGGTCTCCCTCCACCTGGTGGCTTCATCGAAGATGGGGTCTACCTTGGCTTCTGACTCCCTCTGGAAGACTTTGCGAGCTGAAGCATCGATGTCCATTCGCTCTACATGGCCCAGCCATCTTGGTCGTACAATTGTAATTTTTCCCAGCAACCTGCCTAAGTGGTATTAAGTGTGAAGTCTGGTCATATTGATCGTCCGGGTGATTGACCGGCCGTTTAGCGTTTCTACATTATGCAGAGTTATCTTTCTCTTAATATAACTAGATTCCTGCAAAGACTAATAGAATAGTTTAACATCCACAAGCTTCTTTTCTGTAATCGGTGAACTTCAACTGATCTCACGGGTCCTGGGCATGAGCAGGTGCATTTAATATTGTGTCCCAAATTATTACATGAATTGGTCGAAAAATTCTCGTCAATGTACTTATGAGCTCCATGTTTTTAAGTCCCATCCTTTTTCTCGAATCTAATAATAAAAATATTAACTTTCTAATAATTGTGAAAAAAATAAATTTAATCACCTACGAGAATGGCTCTCAATGAAGAGCTTCCATACACAATTTAACTAGTATAGCAATGTGTTCCAAATCGCTGTTTACTATAGAAAGGCTTATTAAAAGAGCTTCTGCTTATTATTCACGTCTTCTTGTTGTCAGGAAAAATAATGAAATATTGAAAATAATTAATAACATCCTTTTTTCTTACAGGTCTCTGGAACCACGTATTCCTGTTTTCCAATTTATCACTGTTTGTGTTTCTACCGTTTTCGTATTTATTTGCCGAGTCGACTGGATTCTCTGGCCACAAAAAGGGAGTAATAGCCCGTGCCTATGAAACATTTACTGTCTTCAGCTTATTGGCGACGGTGGTACTTGGCCTTACCTACGTACTATCAGCTGTAATGGATCCCGAGAAAATTGGATTTCTATCTTTACTAAGTAAGTATATACAATAGATACTCTGTACATGCGGAAGAATCATTTATCCATTCTATGCCTTGTGATTTCTCGACTTGGCTGAGGCTGCACCTACTTCCTCTTATTATTTGTTGGTTGCACACTGAAGTGCAGCAGCAAATTGCATTTTACGGAAGTGCGGGTCATTTGTTGATGATTGTTTCACATTTCCCCCTTTATTTAAACTTTTTTTTTTCTTGTTTTGCTTTCAGATCTGGGGAGTGTGCATTTGCCCTTTTTGTACTCCTGCGTTTCCTTTCTGGGTGTGCTACTTTTACTAGGTAAGTTCTTTTGTCATACAAATGTTATTATTTCTCACTTACGAGTAGCGAGTATTTCACCTCACCACCCCCTTATCAAACAATATATTGCTTGTCGGTATAGGACATAAGGGTTGATATAAAGTTCATATCAATTAATTGACAAAATAATAAATGCTCTTAGAGAGGTAAACGCGCAACAATAAATGAGTTGCAATTAGAGAACAAAAATGATAATTAATTTTTGATAAAGCACATTTATCGAAAAAGGCAAATGGTCTAAATCTAAATAGGTAAATGTTGTTGGAGTGATGAGAATTTTTTTAATAGATTATACCAACAATATTAATGTAGAATGTTGAATTCATTAGTTAAATGCCGTCTTTCTGTTTCGAAATGAACAATGAGGTCGATACAAGGTACTTGTGTACTAACTCTAAAAGTGGGACGAGGAGAAATTCTCGAAAGATGATTCGATTCATTTCTACACTGATGGCTCAAAAACCGATGATGGGGTGGGGGCGGTTTTTACTCAGATGGACTACATCTTAGTCTTTCACTCCGACTGCCAAACCATTGTAGCGTGTTCCAGGCTGAACTCCTTGCGTTAGAAGAGGCACTAACTATTCTGGCTCAAGGAAAGCGTTATATCCACGTCGAGTATCCGCATCTTCTCAGAGAGCCAAGCAGCCCTTAAATCATTCCAGGCGGTTTCCACGAACTCAGCAACTGTTTGCCACTGTCGCTCATCTCTCGTGGAAATGGCAGAACATTTTTATATTCACCTTTTTTTGGGTTCCGGAACATAGAAATATTCTAGGAAAGTGTAAGGTCAGCTCGCCAGAAATGAAACTACTGCACCAATTTCACCCAACAGAATAAATATTGGTATACCCATCGCTACATGTAAACTCATACTAAAACAGGATGCCATAAACAAAACAAATCTAAGATGGCAACAAAACAGATCTGGCCAAATTTGGATTCGAAACGCACCAAACGTTGTTATCTCTTGGCAGATCTCACCTTAGCTCCTTAATCGTTATCATAACTGGACACTGTCTTATAGACAGACATGCTACTAAACTGGGAGTTTTCTCGGATGACTTCTGCAGAAGTTGCATAGATGAGGAAGAAGAGGAGACTATAACTCACCACCCTGCTCTCTCAAAAAGACGAATGTTGTATTTAAAAGAACTCTTATACAACGATATTAGTGATCTGACTCATATATACATACACTGTCTCCATCGCTTTTGTTAATAGTTCCAAATTCTAATCAGTAAGGTAGTGCCTCACCTTCTTATGTGGTACCACATTGGACCTGGTATTTGGTCTAAGTGTGTCAGTAATTTCCTGACAGCCACCTTAACCTTACCTAACCTAACCTTTGGTTGAAGTTCTCATTGAAATTTGGCTATAACTGCTTTTTTCAACGAACAAAACTTTAAAAGGACGATTAAATTCATTAATTTATAATAGTCTTTTTGCAATATTCTATAAGACGAAATTGTAATTTTTCAACTAACTGCTTTTTGACCGATGATTCTCAATAAAGAACCCTACTTTTTTCAGCCAATTTTTTTTTGTTTTTTTTTCCATTTTTCTTGAAAACGGCTGTGACGGTTTTAATTAAAATTCGTGTACAATAAACATGAGTAGGTATTCTGAAAAGAACTTAGTTTTTATTTTTGGCTAAAAATACAAACAGCGAAAGTCTGGTTTTAACGCTTTTCAGATAATAGTCATAAATGTTGAGCTGTGACTGTGATAACTTAAAATTCAAATTTCCTTCTGACTATGTATTAATTTAATAAGCAAACCGAAGCCTACCCACGAAAAAAAGAAACTTCCCCATTCATACAAACAATACAACGTATAAGAGCGCCTATACCTATGCAACATTCGTTTTCAATTACTTTGTTATTCAATTCCGTACTCATCGTTCTAGTACAATTAGCTGAACGTTGTTATGAAACTATATCTGAGTAATGAACACCTATCAATAGGCAACAAGACCTATCACAAGAAGTATTGAAGTCTCGATTGAAATTCAGTTTGAAGGTGCGTATAAATAATATATGTACATACTTAAGACGAACAGTGTCTGCAGGCTCTGAGTTTGCGATTCTTTTAATTTTTAGTATATAACCAAACAATCTATTCAACCAAGCTGAACTCCATTTAACTAAACCTTTATCCGAAGCATGACGTTTGAGATTTTGCGTTCCACGGAAACTTGAATTCGATGCAACCAAAAAACCACTCTGTATTTAATCTCAAGAACTTTTCACGTTTTATGAAGCAAAAAAAAGCAACATATCTCAGATTCAATCTAGATCAATTTTTGCGAATCTCAATTCAGAGCCAGATTTTCACACACCAACAAAATGGACATTAACTAAACGCGCCTGTTAAAAATTTATTTGTTTTTCTCATTGTCATGTTCCGAAAAGAAGCATATTTCTATTTATTTTATAACTAGCCGGCAAACTACGTACTTACCTCCTTTTTTTTTGAATATTTTCGAAATTCCTGAATTTTTTTTTCTTTAACTGTTTATGCACGTCTCAGCTCCACACGGGTGTACAGGGAAATCAATACAATAACATTAATTTTGTGTGGCCGATGTTCATTTACTACAAACGCAATATAAAAGGCTTGTGCCACGCCCAAAGTTGAGACTTTTTATTGCCAATTCAATTACTATGAGGTAAGTGATATTCAATTTTAAGCTTGCAGCTTGATTTGAACAAAACAAGACATTAGATGAATTTTTAAAAACTATATTTTTAATGACAATAGCGATTATGGGTGGATTTTACAATTCCTGAACCACAACCTGCTAATTAGTTAAAATACTAATTCATATAAAGACTTTTAACGGAAACGCCCCTTAAAAGTGGGCGTGTCCTAAAAATTAAAAAAAAATTGAAGCACTAACTGAGCTTTGATCGTTAGGCAGTTTTTAGGCATATTATGTGTAAAACTAAAGTTGAATCGAGTAGTTTTCTTAAGTTCTTACCCGAATAAAGGTATTTTATAAAAATCACGCCCCTAAAAGTGGGTGTATTGAAAAAAGGACACTTAAAAAAAGTTAAAGGTATATTTTTTATATAATGAACGAAAAGAATGGTTAAAATTGAATATTGGTACCTTCAATTTTTAAAATTATTTTTTTGTCCATTCATGAAAAATGGGCGTAAGCTACGCCGGAACTTCAAAAATTTCATTTCATACACCAGCTTCTTAGTTTTCACTAAGAGACGCACAAAGGGGCTTGGGGATTTGTTATAAGTACCGTTTATTTGCAAAAATAATTTTTTTACAGTTTCTAATGAAATGTGGGCGTTAGCCACACCCAAAATCAATTTTTTTTTTGTTTTCATACACAAAATGCTTACGTACAACTAATACCCACAAAATTTAAGGTTTTTCGCTCGAATATAAGCATCGTTTTTTCATAAAAATAATATGTGTATTGATGATTTTGTATGAAAAGTGGGCGTCAGCCTCGTTCAAACTAATATATTTTTATTTCAATTAGAGAAGGTTTAGCTATAGCTTGTGTGTTGCGTGTGAAAATTGCTAAATAGGTGTTGTAGACAAAAATGGAGATTGTGGGCGGGTTTGTGTGCAAGTTTTTGTTGCAAGTTTTCTTCGTGATTGCGTATTTTCTTAAAATGAATCAATGAATTAACTTACGTAAACTTTTGATTTGAAATTACACAAAAATCGATATGGGGTTTCGTCCAACTTATGTCACTTTTCCTTGTGAAATTTCACTCACTTAAAACAATTATAAACACCACGATAATAAAATAAAAAAAATTCCATTTCCATGTACTAAAATTGCGATACCATACGAAATCCCTTATTCTACAGAATTTATTCTACATAATAAGGAGACAAATTCGGAAAAAATATTATTAATGCAAAATAATCAGAAAATTCAGAGCCATCATTTGGTATTTATTATTGTTCCGAAAATGTTTCAAGAATGACAACATTCAAAAACCAGTATTATAAATCCCATTAAAAAAATTAAGCAATACCTCGTAAGTCTCATACTACGCAAGTAAATCGAATTGAATTCTTATATACTTTTGAGGTATTGCATAAATACACAATCAGGTATTTCTTGATTTCTGAAACCAATTAATTAACCAATGATTTATAGATTAAAGTACACATAGGCAATAATATTGGACAATTTCATTATTACAAACATAATGGCAATATTTTTGCTTTGTACACTGTACTTTAGTAAGTCGATATTATATAAAATAACTTGAAACAAATAATTAATTCTATAAATACATTTTTGACAAAAAGTCAATGGATGTTGAAATTGAAGGAGATTCTGGAAGACAAAGATTTCTTGTATGAAAATGTGCCCCAAGCCAGACAAAGAAAAAGATATAAGGCGCAGTTCAATCCATTCAAGTTGAATGATAAAGAATTTTTTTTAACGATATCAATTCGACAAAGACATCTATACAAATAAAGAAAAGTGAATTATTTGTTTGTAATTTCAAGATATCAAAATTTAACTAAATTGCATATGAATGAAACATTAATGAATTTTGGCGGAACGAAGTTCGCCGGGTCAGCTAGTTTATCACAAATTTGCTCAACAAAAATGGTATCTCCCAACCAACTGTTAGTAAGGATATTTCTGTTATTGCAAGAAAACTGGTATTACAGCTTTCCAACTTTTTAAAACTCCCATCAACAAGTCAGGAACTTCATTTTGATGTGGTTTTTTTATCATCTATAATTTTGATGTGTTTACTTCCCTGATTCATCTAAAATTAAGTTAACGATTCTTTATTTTAAATCAAAATTAATATTGCAAATAATGGATCTTACATTTTAGCACACACTATCATTCTTACAACAAAGAGAATAACAGTCTTTCTTTAAAATGTCTGCCGATTATTTTGTGCTGCCATAACTTGAAGTATTAGATTCACGAGCGTTGTGCCAAAAAGCTAGAGCGTGTAGGTTGAGTTGAGACAAGAAAAAAATCGTATGGGATGGGGGGTCTATTCCCCCCCCGTTTAGCCGGGAGGGGCAATTTTCTGAAAAATTGACTTATATTTTGTAAAAAAAAAAATATTAAAAATCAACGGCTTTTAACAACATCGTGTTATACCTTTTTTAGAAAGCCAAAAACTTCTTTCATTTTGTTTTTAAATTAAATTGTTTTAACGAATAGTTTAAAAAATATAAATTTTCAAACTCAAAATTTTCAAAAAAAAAAAATTAAGAAAAAAATCATTTTTGAACTAATTTTTTTCAAAATTTTATGTAATTAAGTACTAATTTTGTTTTAAAAATTCAATGCCATTGTTAATTTTTAATTTGGAAAACAGAAAAGCGGATGCAAAAATGTCTTTTCGTTTTTGAGAAATTAAAAAAAAAACCAGAACCACTTTTTTCTAAGAAAATCTTTGTTTTTATTTTTACCTATCTCGACTTTTAGTTTTATTAATTTATGAAACATTAACCTTTCTTTAATTATTTGTTCTGTAATTGGAATTTTATAAAGACTCAATAAAGTAGAAAAGCATTGGATTTTCCCTGGATTAATCATTTTGTTCATTGATAACGTCTGAAAACTGACCTGCAATTTTTTCTTATTATGCCTGGGGGCCGGCCGCGGCCACCTGCTAGGAGCTTAAGATAATTAAACCGAAATTTTTCTTGAACAATTATCAACCTAAAGGTAAATAAAAGGCATCACATAATTAAAACATTAACCTTTCTCTTGTTATTATTTTTTTTAAATCGAATAATTATAACAAGCTTTCAATATGATCCCCATTTCTTAGAAGGCATAGATTATATCTCCTTCTAATGCCTGCGCATAAATTTATATTTGATAAATTTCCCCGCAATTTTACTCCAGCGACTTCAATTCGTTCTTTTAGCTGTTCCAAAGAAACGATTTCCACTTCATACACATAATTCTTTTATCTAAAATGGGGATCATATTGAAAATTTGTTATAATTATTCGATTTAAAAAAAATAATAATAAGAGAAATATTGACAATAGGAAATATTGGATAATTGATCATTAATTAACATAAGTACTAAAAACAGATTACTTGACTCAAGCTTTAAAACGTTTACAAACAGTCATAAAAGTTGATTTTTTTTAAACAGCTGTTCCAGCAATGCGTAGCGTATGATGAATGCAAAATGAGTCCGCGAAAAAAAACCCCGCGGTTTTTTTCTTTTTGTTTCATTCTGGCCTTATGAAGCCTTTCTTGGGATATTGTGAGATCGATGCACTCCACCCAGAAGCCTACAAACGTGCGAACATTCACGATATCCATAAAATTTCACATGCTAACCGTACAAACCTAAATTGTTTTTGTTTTGACAGTCTTTCTGTCTATAAACAAGTCACGGGGATTTACATTTAGTACGTACTACATATACTTTGTATATAGACTATAGAGGGTAGACCCAAGAAAGATGCCGTTCAATGTAAATAAGACTTTACGACCATAATAAGGAAAATAATCCCCCGGGCTTTGACGCATGGGTACTTCCCATTCTAATATATATTTCATTGAGAATTTCTTAAGATAATTCATAATTCTTGGGAAAAGAAATATTTAATTATTTTGATTGCATAGAGGGCGGCTTGGGGCTCAACTTTTAAAGATAACAGAAAATAAACAAAAATATAGAATTGTTTGTGTGCAGGTGGATTTCATAATTTGTATGTGTTGTGACATTTTGTTTTTTGGCTAACTGTCTCTTATGCAATTTTTGGTCAATTTTACAGTCCAATGATGACAGGGAAGAACTTCTGTCCGATCGCAGGGTTTAGATTTTTATGCGGTGGAAAAGTGCATCTCAAATTGTTTCAGGGGAGGAATGTAACTGGCTTTTTCGACAAAGCATTGTTATACCCTATTCTATAGAATGGGTATATTGTATTTGGTGTTGGAGTTTGTAACATAGAGACATAATACCGTTAGGTATAGAAAAGTATAGATATAGTATATTCTGACACAGAATCAAAAGCCTAGTCGATTTAGCGATGTCCGTCCGTCCGTCCGTATATGTGTACTCTCTAGAGGTTGCAATTTTATAGCTTGAAAGCTGAAATTTGGTATATACAATCTTAAGAGTAAGGCTAAGGTCTTGAACCGGTGAAATCCGCCCACAAATACGCCCACAATTGCCACTTTTGTTCAACAACCTCATTTTGGCAAAATTAAATTATGTTATTTGTACAGTTACGATAAAAGCATAACGCTAAAATTTTGCACGTCACGCAAGCTTTAGTTAAATCTTTTTCCAATTATATACAAATATTTCAATTTGGGCGTGGCTGACTCCCACTTTTTATACAAATCCATCAATATTGTTTTTATAAAATAGCAATGCTTATAAAAGAGCGAAAAACATTAAATTTTGTTAGTATTACTTGTACATAAACATCTTGTATATATAAATAAAAAAAAATGATTTTGAGAGTGGCTGACGTCCACTTTTCACGAAAGAAAAAAAATTTAAGGTACCAATATTCAATTTCAACCTTTTTTCCGTTCGTTATATGAAAAATATACATATATCTTAATTTTTTTGTGTAATCTTTTTCAGTACGCCCACTTTTAAGGGCGTGCATTTTATAAAATAAATGACTACAGGTAAGATCGTTAAAAAACTACTCGATTCAGCTGTCCACCTGCCACCTGCAATGTAGTCAGCTTTTACGACAAAAAAAATCATCAATCATAGTAGTTAAATTATAATACACGTACAGGCTCAGAAAGTAAGAATACACAGCTGCATTTGGCATAGCAACAAACAGGTAGAGTTCAAAAAAAAAAAATTACCCAATAGAAAACAAAGTCAAAGATTTTATTTAATATACTCGTAACCCATCTTACTATGAAAAGCACTTTACTTTACATAGAAACATCGATTTTCTAATATTGGATGTGGATAGATGATTGTCTAAAATTCAAACGTATCATGTACCTACCTATACAATTAAAACAGTAGTTTTTTTCAATTATTCCTTGCGATTATAAGTACCTTAGTATATAATATATACCTTCTGTACCTACAATCATTAACAAGAATTTTGATTTTCTCGAAAAAGGAAATCATTTATAATTATTTAATTAATATTGCATTTCAAAATTTCTGATATCTTTAGTTTTCGACTTTTAAAATTAAAATAATTAAGATTTTTTGAGATTGAAATGATAGAAACTTAAGATTTCTCTGTATTCTTGTATTGAAACATTTTTTTAAATATTTTTTCGGAAAGTTGTTCAAAAAATCTTTTTTAAAAAAACTGATCGAACGATTTTTAATGTTTGTTTTTTCCTATATATGTAGCTTTGTACATAGTTATTTAGAAATACAATATAATTAATTAAGTTTTTCCAATAAAACTCTAAAACCAATAAGAAATAATATAAGAATTTTCCAAATATTTTTTTTCAAATTAGGTAAATAGCCCGTATTTTATTTTATATGTTTTCGTGCCTTCAATTTGCTGAACTCCTCAATTACATCGTTGAAATCGATTTCCCTTGAAACTTTTCTCCTTTTGCATGATGCAACTGAGACGCAAATGGTCAACAAATATTGAATAATAAGTGATATGCGTAGGGTAATGATTCGCTGAATTCCCAATTAATAATGAACTGGAGGTTTTCTTGGGCTGTCCATTTTGTAGCAACGTCCACACTCGTATCGGGTGCACAAAGATGTCTACGATGTCTCTTTATTTCTTCAAGCACTTGTTCTTTATTAAACTCATCGTAAATTTGTACCAGATTGTCCAGAGCAATAGCCAAAGCGTCATCAGAAGCTTCAAGCATAAACTTTGTTTGAACAAATTGGAAAATGTTGTTTATTTCCTTCATAGCCGTTACTGAAGTTAAAAACTTCGAAACATTATTTAAATTTGAACATGTATTAGTGTCACAGTTTCAAGTACTTTGAAGTTTATAAAACTATAAGCAAGCAGAAGTAGTTTGTATTATTTTTGATTTTTAGGAAAACTGGAAGACTTAAAGTATCTGGGGTTTTAACACAATTGAATAGAGCATTTTTTAAAAGCTATTTACTAAAAAAAAGAAAACCAACAAATGGGTAACTAAATTCCGGATTGAATATTTTTTCTTTTTACTTGAGTTCCGTTATTGCTGCCGTTGTTTTTCGTACCTTTGTATAGGTACAGTTTTTATGGGGCTGGGGGCCCCATCAAATTTTGCTTCGTGCGTGATGTAGGAGTAGGTAAAAAATGATGACACTAATTATTATGAGTAGGTAAATGTACATAGTTTTCTTATAGTAAACCTTCATCCGTTCTACGCATACCTTTTAAGTGTTATTATTATTATAAAAAAAATAAAAGTTATGAAAGAATTTGATGGAGGTTGATTTGGGGCCCCCGGACATCGGAGGCCCGGGGCGGACTGCCCCCCCCCCCCACCCCTTTCTTAGTCCGCCAGTGGTTCACAGTATGAGCCTCCATTTTCAGGACCAAAATGTACATTCGCAAATGGCTGAAATTTTAAGCCACCAAGCCTCGATTCCGTGTAAAACAATCGCGTTAACACAGTTTTTTAAATGATCAAAAATTCAGTTTTATTGAATTGCTGTTGTTCATTAGTCTCAAAAGAAAAGCCATACATGCGTCCATTGTCCGATTTAGGGACCAGATTAGGGATCGGGCTTACTGTGTCTACAAATACGACGAATTCGTCTACCGATAAATAAAATCCAAATATTGCTTAGTTTTGTAAAAACTTGATATAATTGTTATTATATTAAAGTATGTTTTATATATACAAATATACATATTCAATTTTTTTTTTTGTAGTCTTAAAAGTAACTATTTACAATAATTCTAGTCTAAATGTAAAACAAAAATAAATTTAAAATAAATAAAATCATGTTTTCAAAGTGCCCGCTATTAAACCAGCGACATCAACTTTTATTGCTTTGAGAGCACTTAAAATCTGCATAACACTCATATCATCTGTTCCAACCAAAAACCTCAACATGGTTTCCGCATTCGGCCATAAGAACAACAAATGATCCAACTTAAGCTCATTGCCAAGATCTTTCCATTTATTGTTAACATCAAGGAGCTTCCCCAGGCGACTGCACTTCTCCTCATCGTGTAGTATTTGTTTTAATTGCGACTCCTCGTCGAGTTCTTCGATTTCCGAACCAAGCGAATCATCTTCTTCAGTGGAAGTTTCGTTTTCCTCTTCAGGTTCTTCTTTGATTGAATCATCTGTCTCTGTTTGTAATTTAACATTACTATTCGATGGCGGCAATTTTGCCACCAACAAGTCTAAGATTTCTTTCTTAACATTTGCGTCTAAGGTCTTAGCTAGGTCAATGGCGGTGTTTCCAGAACGATTTTTATCAGTTACTTTAATTTTACTATGCCTGAGAAGACACCTGATCATTAGAGGGCTCTTTTGAAGTACCGCTAAGTGAAGAGCATTATTTCCATCCCGAGAACTAGCAACTTTAGCTGATGCATTACACTTCGTCAAGAGGATCTCAATGAAACGAACGTTACCTTGCCTAATGGCGGAGTGGAGAGGAGTCAATCCGTTGTCATTGGCCAAATTTGTATTGAATTTTTCACCATCTGGCGAGGATGATATGAAAGAAGCAAAAGCCTCAAGGCATCCTTTGAGATTTTCAGCAATTGCTATGTGTAGAGCTGTGTTTCCTTCAATGTCTTGGACGTTGGGATCGCACTTGAGACCAAGCAAAGGTCTGATAAACATGGGCTGATCGAATATACAAGCCACATGCAACGGAGTCTGTCCGAGATTATTTGTCTGCGATAGTAGATCGATCAAGTTTAGTTTGGAAAGCATTTTGAAAAGTATAATCGCATTATTTGGTTGGCCATGCTTTACCATGTCATGAACAATGCTATCTCCACTTTCCATTTCGGCGGAAAAATCTTCAATTATATTTCGAACTGTTACCGCAACTTTGTCCGGTGCAGATTTTGTATCTTTGAAGGCAGCTATAAGATGCTTCATAGCAGGGTGATGTTGCTGCGGTGATAACTTTGTGGAAGTGGAAGTTGAAGTTGAAGTGGAAGGACTGGCTGCTGAAATTCTTGACATTTGTCTGGAGCTTTTTACGGCTGTTTCCCCATCTGTTTGAAGCTCACCATCAGCTCCAATAAGATTGCAAAGATCATTAAATAGGTCTGGATTGATATTTTGAGCGAGCTCAACTGAGTCATTTGTGACTTTCTGCATATAACTAGTGAACGAATTTTCGTAGCCGTTGGATTCCAAAAGAGCATTCAGCTCTTCGCTCTTGTTGAATTCTTGGCTAATAGTTTGGGGAGAATGTTGGGCTAGTGAATACATTCCCGCAACAACTGGTTCAGGAAGCTCGAAAGAGCTTACAGTACTTGACGTGGTGGATGTCGAGTAAGATGTGCGCCTCCTCTTCCTTGAAAGTACTATTTCCCGTGGTTTGTATCTAAAATCGACTGGAGTACTGCGTTCGTCGTCACTCTTACGTACCAACTCAATTGACACATCTACACTTTTATCAATGTCCTTATTTCGATATGGTGGGGTTCGCACTGTTATGGCATATTGATGATGCACATCGGCATCGGAAAAATCACCAAATGCTTCCCAAACTAAATCATCATCACGCATCTCGAAGAATCGAACTTGAATGTTTTTCTTGCTTACTTTCTCAACTAGCAGTATTATATCTTCACCACCTGAAGCGCTACCAGCTACACTGCTTAGACGACAGATTTTCAACTCCCCGGTTAATGCACTTTTACGGTTGTTAATTGGACGGGAAAAAATCGGTTCGCAGATTTTCATCCAGCCACCATTGACGATTTTGAAAGCTTCGAAACAAAGTCGGACCTGAAATATAAAAAAAAGAGTTTTGATTAAATAAATGCCGGCTTCACAAAATAGTTTTTAAATTATTTTCTTTATTATATTTGTGTATGTATAAAAAACAAAACCGAAATTAGGTAATTTGGAAATTTGCTAAAAAAGTTTCATCTAGGTTTGCGCATTTGGTTTGACACCAAGCTATCTTTTTATTTTTTACAACCTTTTTATTCTTTCTTGTTTTGTTTTGCTTACTTCTGTCTTTGCCTTGGATTTTGTTTCCAAATTTACTTTTAAGAAAATATTTATTCAATTGATTTCAATTTAGTTGTGTTTCATTTGTTTTCACATAATAATTTGCAACCTCAATTTCGTCCAAATAAAAAATTTCAAAATTTGATTTTGTATGGGATATGGAGTCGAATTTGGAAAATTGATACGAAATTACATCTTTTGTCCTAATAAAAACATGGTATAAACCTTTTTTTTGTGTATAGTAATTTTTTTTTAAAATTTTCTTAAGTACATATGTATGTATGTACATATGTTTGAAAATGAACTCTGCAAAAGAAATATAGCTGACAACTAGTGAAAGTCGTCAATTTAAAATTCTGTTAGTTTAACTTTCAACTATTTATTTTTTGACATATTCGCCAGCGCCTCTATACAAATATTTGCACAACTTTCAATCATTGAACATTTGGATTTCTAATTGAAAGACAATCAATATCAAGCAACCAGAATAAAATTTTTGTGTTATCTTATAGGGTTTTCACACCGGGCTGAAAACACGGCTTTCGTTGAAACCCCCCAAAACCTGAACGAAAATACAAGTTTTACCATGCATTCTTGCTAAACACAAGTTTTATATAAAACCTGTCGAAAACTTGTTGGAATACAAAGCAAACACACCTAAGTTTGTTGTGATTCTTTCCAAATACACCTAAAACGCGCATAAACGTCAAAAAAAAATCAATCATAGCAGCCGAAAATATTTTCATTTCAAAATTTGATAGTCAGTTGTAAAAATGAAGTGAAATATCAAACGAAACCTTGAAAAGTCTGGTGTGAATGATTTTCAATTTTTCGTAAACTTTTAGCTGAAAACCGGGTTTTCGGCTCGGTGTAAAAAACCCTATTAGCTTGTCAACTATAGAATTTTTTATTCCACCAAATTATACTAATTTTTATTATTCAATGTTTCAATGATTACTATAATCGACTTGTAGAAAAAATAAAACGTACAACTTATTTGTTTTCAATGATGTAATTTAATGATAGCTATTACTGGCCCCTAAAGTGGTACCCAGTACAGTGAATTTATTAAAACAACAAAAAACAAATGTTTTAAATAAATATTTCGTCCAGTAAGTTTCAAATGTATTTTAGCCGTTTGATTCCATAAATCAAACTTATCCACAGTGGATTAAATGTGATGTTCTTTTTTGTTGAGCACATTCCTGGAGTTTTCCGCAGTTTCAGAATTTTTTCACGTTACTTTTCATGTAAGCACAGCTTTAAACAGTGCAATTGTGAATTTACAATTGAACGGAACTCTTGCAACAGTCAACAAACAAAAGGTCACAATGACAACTTTAATATGTGCTATGGTTAGAGACTCGTTGCAATGAGGGTACACTGACACTCTTTGACCATCAAAGAAGAAAAATTTGAAAAATTATAAGAAATATAGAAAATGGTTTAACGAAGCGCGAATTGTCTCCCTTTTAGAAGAAATTTTTTTTTTAAATAATAATAAATTAATAAATAGATATAAATGTGGCTTCAACAAATCAAACATAAAATTTACGACTGGGTCGCAATTACTTGCTCTGTGGGTGCAATAGCACGATGATAACAAATTTTTCGAGCAGTAAAAACTATCCTTTGTTGGATAAAATAAGCAAAGATGTTCAAAATTCTTTGTTTAAAAAGTGTTTATGTCCGCCA
Organism: Platycheirus albimanus; assembly: GCA_916050605.2. Lineage (NCBI taxonomy): Eukaryota > Metazoa > Arthropoda > Insecta > Diptera > Syrphidae > Platycheirus > Platycheirus albimanus. Next base: position 294,328,565 of record OU696696.1, on the reverse strand, counting down.
TTTTGAGCAAATTGACATTTTGATAAGATAAGTTTAATTTGTCCTTTAATTTGTTATACTTAGACCTCTAATTAACAACAATAAAAGTTTTTTGAGTACGTTACTTGTATTTTAGCCAAAAACTTAAACCGCATTTTTTTAATACCCCTACCTATATAGTATATCGCATACAAAGTTTAATCAAAATCCGTTTTTAAAAATAATAGGACAAAACTGTTAGATACTGAAAAAAATTAAAATGTCATCGTATTGAAAACTATGCCAAACAAAACCTCTGTTCTCGTACCCAAATGAAACAGTTTGCATTCGATTTCATACGTTTACATTAACACAAAAAGCGTTCGCGTACTGAGAGATGAACGAAAGATGAACGAAAGAAAATAACAGCTGTTTTATTCTTTCGTTCATTTATTTGCAAGTTTGTACCCACTGAAATCTGGTAAAAACTTGAACTCTGTCAAAATCGAATGACGTAAACATTTGTTGTTGCAGATGACCCTTGCCGCGAAGAGCTAACCAATCAAAAAATTCGAATTTGACGTTTTTCAAGTTTTTACACAAAAAGTGTTCGTGTACTTTTCGATAAGTGAGAGAGATTTTTCTCTCATTTGAGAAATTTTGACAGTTTTAATTTTTTGGCACAAAAAGTACGCGAACAGACATAAAGAGAAACCCACTCTACAAAAAAATCTCTACAACCGTTTTTCTTTAAACTGCTTTTATATAAAGTTTAAAGAAAATCCGTTGAGCCATTTATGCTGTAGCATGAGGCAGAATGACAGACGGCATGGCGAAAACCACTTCTCTATAATCATAATGTAATGTTGAATCAAAATCTTCGTTTTTTTTTTGTTCAAGAAACTAGTGCATACTTGCCCTAAGAACAAGTGAAAAGGATGATAAAAATAGATTGAAGCCACAAAATATGTTCAATAACTCCAAGACCAAGCCCAGAGAAATACACTCAATCTCACTTTATGTCAAGACAAAAAAAGTACTGAGAAAGTTAGTGTTTTAATTGAAATCGGACAATGCACCGGCTGGATTTAAACCCAACATTCTGAAAGATTTTTTGAATAAATTTTGTGTCTCATCTGTTGGTTTGCTAAAAAAAATCAATTTCTTAATTTGTTTCAAAAAACACGCCAGCTACAAGTTTGTTGAACCGTTAAAATATAAATTGGCGCATTTCTAATGATAACTTCCAAAAACTGAACTTTGGCACTTCTAAACATTCTCATATCGAACAGGAACTTTCCAATAATATAAGTTATCTAACAATAAATTGCGTTTAAGGTATTAACCAATTAAGTTTTCTCATTAGTAAAAAGTACAGTTTCCCTTTTACGAACCAAAAAAATCAATAACAATAAACAAACTTGGAAAACTATCGCTAAATGTTTACAAACGGTACCGTTATCAATAAGATTTTCTACGCGGGAATAGGTACCTACGAACTTTAATAATGAAAATGTCAAGTATGTAAACAAGTTGGAACTCCCCATCCCCACCATAGTTGTTACACCATCATCGATAAAAATAACTTCAAATCAAACTTTTACACGTAACGCCGCAACTATACACTAACCGTACATCAACAACCACTCACGGCCGCCATGATAATTAATAAACAATAATAATTCTAATAATAAAAAATAACTCTACCTGATTCAAGTTCATATGTTTTCCCTCACGCTCCGCATCATCGCGCAACACCTTCTCTTGCCGCATCGACAGTTCATCGCCGCCAATTTCAAATATCAACTTTTGCTTCTTTTTTGCATAAAGTGCATCGCAAATATTCTTCTTAGCTGTGTGAATAATTCCCATATTTTCAAATCTGGCGATGTAACCTTTTTCCGGTGACACGTATACATCGTGGGGGTCACATTCGTCAATGTCCTCCTTGCGAACAACCAATTGATGGGAGTGCGGTGATGGTGTGGCCAGATTTGTCTGGTATAAACTGCATCGGATAACTCCATGTCCGGTGAAATTCTTCAACTCCACTTCGGGGAATGTCTTTTTATTTTTTTCCGAACGTTGTCCATTTAGAGAGCCGTGAGTTCCGTGCATTTCGGATTTGTAACGAAAACGAAACTTTTCAGTGGGTTCTTCACGCAAAACCAGCTGACTTTTGTAACCTACTGTGCCATCAATCGGGACACTTAATATTGCACTGTTGTTTGTAGCACCCTGTACAAAATGTGATGCATTATATGTCAGTGTTGGTATAAAGGACATATTGATATCACCGCTGCTCATTTCATAGGGTAAGTTCATGAGGGGCAAAGTGTTCGCGCTTGAATATCCTGATGTCGACGAGGATATCGAGGATTGTGATGAACAGGGTGAAGGCACAGACATTGAATTTGAAGAGTCACTAAAGCATAATTTCTTATCCATGTCATATATTTCGTTATGCATTTTATTAATTTTTTTTTTTAGTCTCACTATTAAAAACTTAATCGGCACGTGAGTTGCACGGTTTTATTTTGTTCTGTCTATTTATAATTTTGTAATCTATTTTGTATTGAATATATATTTTTTTTATAAACTACTGTTCACTCGAACTCGAAGGTAGTTAATGTTATACTGAATGCAATGTTTAACTGCGACGACACGATAACGCCTTGGTTATTTTTCGAATAATCAAAATACAAAATAAACTTTCAAGTTCCAGCAAACTCAAGCGATTGCAAACGCAGTTCCAGGAAAATATACTAAACGCGAAATCTTTGGGTAAATCCCCCGATGATTAATAAAGCCAATTTATGATTGTGTGAGTGATCGTATAGCAGGGGTGGTTCATTATTAGTGACATTGTGTTTATCAAGTCAGGGCGCTAAGCAATGAAGAGGTTGATTTTGCATGTGAATTAAGGTTGTTGTTTGTTTAAGCAATTTGAAATCGTTGTTTTAGTCTAACTTATAAAAAATTAAGGTTTTGGGGATGACATTGGAGTGATTTAACTTCAATATCCTGTCTGGTTTTTGTTTCTGTGCACAAAAAAGTGTAAGTGCTTGTTTTCTTGAGTGGAATCTTAGATTTAAATCTTCTGATGTAAATAAAGTTTAAATAAAAACGGGCAAAGGAAAAAAGTACAGTGCGCGTGTGTGTCGCACGAACTTGCTCTAATGTGTGATAGTGGTCTTATTTATTTAAGTCGTTAATAACTAACGTTTACAAACTTATGAACTACATATATCTACATCTTGCGGCTTCAGATTTTGAAAAAAAGCAGCAGCAACAAAAATCATGTGAAATTTTATTAAACACGTTAAAATCACCAGGTTTAACGTTTTTTGGAAAAAATAATTAAGCCATCTGATTTCTTTTACTGTTAAATTAAAAATTTTACGCACAAACATTTTGCAAAACGTTTGACCAGTTTTTTCGAAAAACCGTTTTTTTTTTAAACTTTACGAAAAGATCCCAATTTTTTTTTTTTGAGTATGCAAATTTCTAGCACTTTGTAGTTTTCATCAGGAAAATAAAATTAAAAAAAAAATTAATAGGTATACCGTTTTTGAAAAAAAAATCAACTTAAAAAAAAACCGTAACATTTTATGAAAAATTTATGAATTATTATTGTTTGGCTTATAAAAGGTGTTTCCACATTAAAAATTTCGTCGAAATTCGTCAAGTTGCTTACGAGAAAATAAGATTTAAAAAAACTTGTCTAATGTGAGGTACTGTTATAAGACTTCTTGAAAAATTTGTTCCGACCAAAACATAGCTTACACAAAAAACACCATATAAAAAGTTTTGTCAAAATCGTAGCAGCCTTTTTGAGGAAAAATAATTTTTCATTAAAAATCGTATGGCAGGTACTTTAGTTAGTTAGTTTTAAAGCTAGTATGCTAGTTCCAAAAACCCCTAAGTCGGATAGACATAATTCTCAGACCTACTTTCTAAGGCTTCTCTATCATTGTTGTTTGACTGTCCAAAAATTTTTTTGACGAATGCATAACTTGCCTTAAAAAGTGAGTTTTTCCCTCTTGTGAAAAAAAAAGCAATCTGAAGTCGTTTTAACGCCAAGCAATAGTCTTGAAAAATACTTGCAGCCTGGCAGTTTTTGCGTAAAGATGTATTTTCAATTTTCAGGCTTCGTCAGAAATGGTTAAATGATTTTCTCCAAAATATGAACATTGCATCTTTGATTAATTTCCCGAAGTCTGAATAGCCCGTGCCCTCTCAATCCCCCGAAATCACCCAAAAAACCGTCTCAACCACTTTGATTAAACTTTCGCGGTTATACTATCGCACCGCGCCGCCACCGCTGCCGCCGCTAGGTGTTTAATTTTATTGTTCCATTAAACTTTCATGTCAAAAATATAACGATGGAAAATTCAATTCTATAAAGTTTCATGAATGACTTTGGTAAAACACAAAACTGAATGACGCAAGGGTAAATACGCCTGCGGTTACCATTAACTTGATTGTAGTCACATTTCTATAAAATTTTATTTCATCGATGGTATTGTTCATATCACTATGCCTTCATACTCAATTCACTCTCCATAATATGCTTTATAATGATACCTTAACAATTTAAAAAAATAAATTTATTTATGTAGCCGAAAAGGGCAATTTTGATATTCCACTCTTGTTGTTTCGGCCCTGGCTACCTGTAAGTTTTTTGACCAGCTATTTTAAATTATTTTTAACCGCATTACGTCGGCAGTTTGTTGACGTCTGTGTTAAATGGTTTTTGGTTATTGATCATCTTAGACTTCTTATCTTGTAGCTTTTTTAATTGATAACTTTCTGTCTAGTTCTTTGGAATGTTCAAAGAACCTCACACGAAAACTATAGCCTAAGTCAACTTTAAACGATCGACACTTTCGTTGACCTTCTTTTCGCTTGAAAAGCTTTATAAACCTACCGTGAACGTCATAACCTCAAACAATTTGTTCGTTATCATACAAATAATTCTTAGAATTTGAATAAACCTCAAAATTGAATTTAAAAAAAAAAAGCTAAAAATAGATCTCTTGATTAATTTGGAGTTTAATTAAATCTCCACACTTTGTTTAATTTTTTTTTTTTTAATATGGGCCTCCACACTAGCGAGTTATAAACTTCCGCCCGTGGTTACAATTTATAAAGAATCGTACAAATTATAACGAATAATGTGGTAATTTTTGCCTTGGTGTGTAGGTTAGGTACGAAGTGTTTATAGCGAGAATAACATGTTTTTTACCGTCGCATGTGTAGGTAGACAGATACTGAGAAGAGTGAAATAATTGTTGATAATGAGATATTATGAGAAATCAAGAAAAACAACAACTGTTAACTGTGACGGCTGACGGGTGGCACTTGTTTGTATGGATGTGGGGTATAAACGTATTGGCTTCATCGGTTTTCATGACGGAAGGGGGAGGGGGATGTTTATAGTGTATTTTGTTGTTTTTGTGGTTTTTTTTCATTTTGTTTTATCACAAGCACAATATGCATATACTTTGTTAGACATTCAACCAATATCATTTGATTAGAGTTGTTATTTTTTTTTTTTTTTTTGATAAAAAGCTACGTCAACAAATCAGCTGTCTTTTGAAAAGAGCGTTGCCAGAAGTTATTCCATTAAAAGAAGATTGGATTGACTATTAATTTTGCTTGTTTTAAAGGGAATATAATGAAAAAGATGCTTTTTTTGATTAATTAACATGTGCAATAGAGGAGAGAAGGAATAGAAAAATAGGAAAGAATTTTTGTTGGTACAGTGGAATCAAATTTTATTATTATCTTTTATTTGCTTTTCCATTTTTCTTAATTGCGATTATCTTAAGCGTCCTGTATCAAATCATATAAAGGGGTTTTTTTTTTTTGACATGTGGTTTTCAATCTGGCAATAATTTTAACGGAGTTGGTCTTTCTGACAGCTGTCACTTGATTTATGTTCAGTTTGGTTTGTCATTTCATAATGAATAGACTTACTCCTGAACAACGTTTGGGTTCGGTTCGCCCGCCGCATAGCGTGCTGCGTCCAATAGGTCGCCATTATCGCCCAGGAATTTATTCAAGCCAGCGCGGCAACTACTTGCCCGAAATCATTTTAAAAACATAATTGCAAACCCTTATCTGTATAATAAAGCTAAATTCTTGGCCATAACATTAAATTATAATGCGTTTCACCCTTTATAAGTTTCATAACAGATACAAAAAATCATTACCATCTACAAAAAAAATCATTTTCATTTTTACACAATTTTCATCAAAATTTGCGAAACATACGAATCAGCTGAATTTATCTTTTTCGCATAGGTACCACATATTGCACAAAAATCTCCTTGTTCATGCGGGAGAGCTCCCGTTACCAAGAACTGTGAGGCATTTGCTCTTTGCGTGTTCAGTATTCACTGAAACTGATGCATATATAAATCTTAATTTGAGTTGAGCGTACCTTTTGGCTTGCGTGGTGCCCGTACTTCATTCTGAAACATACTGGGACACTGTGGCGTATACGTAATATTTTTGTTTTAATCTTCACACAAGGAAGCGTGTCCACAAAACGTAACAAATGTAGGCATATGCATGGCAATATTTGATGAGTATTCAGAGCCATCAGTACTTGGCATCCCTGCTAAACTCGTTCCATACTCGATAGTACAGTATGGCTATGGAGAACTCGCGCCAAAATTGGTAAGAATACCACGCTTTGATGTCGGTAAAGGCTTAAGATTTTTTGACGTGATCAATGTAACCTCTTTAACATCCTCCATTGTTCGCATGTGAATACAAGCTGTACGATTTTTTTTTATTGAACCGTTCACTCACTTGGTTATGCTTTGACGTTATATGTATAAGTTCCCAAGACTCTGACACAATCTAACGAGAGTGGCTAGGATGCTTTGAAACAAATATTCTACGGGTGATATTCGGTCCTGTATGCATATCGATAGAGTGTGGAGGAGAAAATTCAACGACGAAAACGTAAAAAGTGATTTTCACACTAAGTTTTCCACCGACTTTCCTGTTACTTACTTACAATTTTGTGATGCCTTAATTATCTTGAGTTCATACAAAAAGAAAAAAGAAAGGACCTACAATTTTCCCGAGTTTTCCGGGAAATTTTTCCAATTTTTCTTTGCTTAAGACATTTGTTCAAAATATTAACGAACAATCACAAGTTTGGCCAACTAGCTTCTTCTATGCGCTTTTACGAACAACTTCCACTGGCAAAGTGGTTGGTTATAGTACTTGGTTGCTTATCTAGAGTTGTGGGTTCGAGCCCCAGCAGTGTAGGTACCAATTTTTATCACAAACAGTCAATCAATTTGTTGTTTCTGGCTCTGAAGTTTTATTTAATGAAAGCAATACACAAATTTCCATACAAATATTTATGTAGCTTAGTCAGTGTAAAGATTCACTTTTTAAATAAAAATTTAAATTAAATAAATTAACCACTATGGTCTGTTTTTGAGATTAGCCCGGACGAACAATTACATACAAACATAATTACAGTGCCCCTCTTCATTTGGGATATGGTACGGTTCGCCGAAAATGTTTGGCAAATTAACGTTTCGCGGTGGTTCATTTCGCCGTTTTTCATTTCGCAAATGTTTCATTTTGCATTTTGTTGTTTGGCATTCCACGTTTGGCAAATTACGTTTCGTTTTTCAAATGATATGACAAATAATCATTTTGTGTTTTTCATTTCACAATTTTCATTTAGTTTTTTGATTGTGTTGTTTTGAATTTTGTAGTTACGCATTTCTTCGTTTCGTTGTTTTTTACTTGGCATATTGTTATTTTGCAATTTTATGTTAGGCAATTTATTGTTAGGTAAGCATGTTTTTATTTGGCATTCAATTCTTTTGCATTCTTCCGCTTCATAAATTTATATGCCTTAAAATTTCGCGCGAAATGCCAAATAAAAAAATCTTAACAATAAATTGCCTAACAAAAAATTGCAAAATAACAAAATGCCGGATATAGACCGTAGAAAACTTAATACACCTAAATAAAAACAATTTAGACCACTAACGGAAAAATCTGTTAAACCTGAACTATATAACGGATTTTGACAAAATTGCAGAATTTCGAAATTGGTCTTATGCATAATTGGCGAAAGTTTGGTAAAAAAAAAACTTACTAGAAAAAAGTTATTGACATTTTTCTAAAACGGCGAAACGTTCTATCAGCGAAATAATAAAACGGCGAAACGATCAACCAGCAAAACAATAAAACAGCGTATCGCTATTTTGCGTAATAACTAAATTGCGAAACATTATTTGTCGAAGAAAAACTTTGCCAAATAATATAAAAAAATCTAATGAAAAAATGCAAAACAACAAATTGCCAAATTAATTTTACCAAATGGTCGAAAAGGATTTTGAAAAAAAGCGAGACATAAAACCGCAGAATATCAATTGCGAAACGATTGAAAAACATAATGAATAAAAAACAAAACGTAAATTGCCAATTAATGATTGCGAATTAAACGAAATATTTAACGACTACGGCGAAACAAAGAAATGCCAAACGAATTTTGCCAAACAATGGTGACCCCTTCATTTTAACAGGATGTTTCACAATTCGATGACATTAAATCAAAAAATTATTCACGGGCATATTTCAAATTGTTAATAATGTCGAGATACATCGGACATGTATTTTTTTTACGAAAACTGCCATTTTAAATTAAATACAGGATTATTTATTTCAAAACTTTCCACTCTTTACATTTTCAACAAATTTTTCAATAGTTTCCAACTCTTTTGAATTATTTTTCTTTCCCCACTTAATGCTTGTCTCGAAATTCTTCTCATCTCCCAATTTGTAATAAGCTGCCGCTCTATATAACCAAGCTCGCAAATTCTTATCGTCCAACTTGTTAATGACAAAATCGCAATCGATAATGGCTCTTTTGTATACCTGTAATCTTTAAAACAAATAAAATATCTTAGCCAATCAATATTTTATTTTTTTTTTTTTAAACATTACTTCATATAACTGAGTGCACGATTATTATAAAGAATCGGGCTGTATTTAACATGGTCGATGGCTTTTGTGAACATAATTATTGCCTTTTCGAATTCCTGCTTATGATATGCGTCATTGCCTAGTCTGGAAGAGACATTATATGAAGATAAAACCAAACCGTTGCCAAACAATATACATTTTTCAAAATACTTTCGAAAGTGTTGAGCTAACTTTTCACACTCTCGTCTGACTTCATGTCTTTTTTCTGCATCCTGTTCTATTTGTTGCATAAAAGTAAATTTATCCATTTGGGCAGGTGCTGCGTCCGCATCGGATCCGCCTTTGTTGATAACGGTTCGATCGTCTCGGATTTTCACAATGAAATTGTCCTCATCAATAGTGTCCAAGTTATTGGATTTTCCTTCCATAATTCTATGATTTTTAACAACAATTTTTGTATGTTGTAGGTACTTAACATATTTATTTATCAACAACTTACGAATCAACTTGTTCCAAAGCGATATCTTCAATGGCAGAATCACCAGAGTTCATATTTTTAAGAATCTTCATTACTTGATCAACTTTTGATTCCATGTTTTTGAACTCATTATCGTCAATACTGATGTTGGACATCTTTGCGAATATTTTGAAGTATGTATTTGTATTTTTTTTAGAGTTTCTGTCTTGAAAAATGTGTAATGTTCAATTGAACGTTTGAAATAAAAGCCAAAACCGTTATTGATTAAACATATAAAATTTCAGATGAGTTGCTAGAAAACAATCTCGTTGCTATATGAAACCAGATTTGTAGGTTGTTGTTTTACTCCTCGAGTTGCTTAAGGGTTTCTAATGATCCTGTTGCACGGTAATACAACAGGAATACGAAAGAAACTATATTTTTACATTTCAATTGAACTAAAAAGATATGCAAACTTAAGAGAGGAGGTATATTTTACTTTAAAAATTCTACCTAAGGGGTCAGTTATAGCTGTCATTGAAATGCTTCTGTGATACACAAATCAGTTTAACTGTATTTTTAGTTTTTGATAAGTCAAATTTGCTGACAGCGGAAAGCCCTTATAAAAAAAATAGAGTATATCATAAAAAAAAAAAGATGAGAACAGAAACACACATCCAGTGAAACAATAAATTGTGTCCCGAATACATGATATAAAAATAAAATTCTAGAATTCATAATCTTTGTTTTGATACCAATAAAACCTAGTTCTGTTTGTTATATCCGATTGAAATTTCACTGATGCATTTCAATGATAGCTATAACTGGCCTCCAAATTAAGAAAACTTTCTCCGTTAAGCAAAAATTGAAAAAGTAAGTTTTTTCATACATACAAAGTATACAAACAAAATCTACTTTCTAAATTAAATGATTTCTTCTCAAAACTGTAAGGAATCAAAAAGCTGTAAACATTTACGAAATGACCGATTAATTATATTGAGTCAATTCAAAAATAGCATAGAAAAACGGCTTCCAATTAAAGGGCTAACCATAATAATTGAAGAATGGGTACATACGTTGCCTTACGTACAAACAAATGCGATTTGTATACCCAACCCGAAATGACTTTTTAATAAGTTTCGGCAAGTTTCGTTCACTTTTGTTTTCGTATACGTAATGCACGCGAAAGAAAAAGTAAGCAAGTGTCAAAACCGAACGAAAAGTTTCCTTCCGATTTGTAAAGTACATCAGTTGCCCATAAAAGCCTTTAAAAATAAGAAGAAAGAAAGAAGAAGAATACCCTTTAGAAATAAAATACACGACTGGGTCGCACGTACTTGCTCTGTTGGTGCAATATAGTACGATGAAAACAAAGTCTTCGAGCAATATGAAAAAGGGCATGTTTGAAAAATTTGGGAAAACCTACAAAATTTTGGTTTAAACTGGAAAACCCGATAAACTGGACTTACTTTAAGAAGCCTTTGAATATTTAAATTTGAGATGTCATCTTTTGGTTGCTATTAATGATATGAATGTCCGTTTATGGCCAAATTAATAAAATTGTTAAAACAAATTTCCGTTATTATCATTTGTAGCCAAAACATTAAACGCAGTTTTCTTCAAAACATTCTATGTATATTACATACAAAGTTTAATAAAAATCGGCAGAATCATTTTTGAGTTAATTAGACAAAACTACATGATTTGGCCAAAACCTAGTGGCTTGAGCCATCATTTAAAAAAGAGTAACTGACAAAAATGCAATGCCATCTGATAGAGAGTTGTAAAGAACTATGCCAAACAAAGTTTGTTTGAATTTGATACAACCGTTGACAACTTATGGCCATTTGAAAAAAAACGTTAAGATCAGATCTCCGTTATTAGCATTTTTTGCCAAAAACTAAAACCGCAGTTCTCTTAAGAACACTTAAAGAATATAACACACCAAATTTAATCAAAATCGTTAGAGCCATTTTTGAGAAAATTAGAAAAAACCAAAAAAAGTTGGCTAAAACTGAACGGCTCGTTGTATGGGAGCTACCATTTAGAAAGGCTTCACTGAAAAATTTACAAAGCCATCCTATAGAACACTATGAAGAACGATGCCAAACGAAGTTTTAGTCAATTCAATCAAGCCGTTGCGAACTTATGGCCATTTGGAAAAAAGCCGTTTAAACCTGATTTTCGTTACGACCATTTAAGCCAAAAACAAAAAACGCTATTTCGTTAGAAATATTTTAGGTAAGTTAAATTCTAAATTTAATCAAAATCGTTAGAGCCGTTTTTGAGCAACTCCAAAATGAAAAAAACCGTTACCAGTTTGAGCCGGGCTAAAACAAAATAAAAAAAACCTCGACAATGGATTTTCTTGAAACTGCTATATATCAAGTTTAAAGAAAATCCGTCAAGCCGTTTAGGCTGTAGCATGGCGTGAAAAAGCGCACATCCGCACAGACGCACAGACAGACCGACGGACGGTATGTCGAAAACCACTTTTTTGGGCTTCTCTATCATCGTAATGTCATGTTTGATTAAAACCTCGATTTTTTTTTCTGCACGAAACCAATACTTGCCCTATAGAGCAAGTAAAAAAGGAATGTCAGATTTTCGTACGTAATGTACGACTCAAAGCGTACATTACGTACGAAAACGCAAGTGAACGAAACTTGCCGAAACTGAACAAAAAGTCATTTCGGGTTGGGTATACAAATCACATGTATTTCTACTGTTTCGTAAGTCAACGTACGTACCATTCTTCAATTATGGTTAGCCCTTAAAGGTTATTCTTCTTCTCTCTTTCTTCTTATTCCTAAAGGCTATTATGGCCAACTTATGTATTTGACAGATCAGAAAGAAAGTTTTCGTTTGGTTTTGACACTTGTTTTCTTCTTCTTTCGGGTATTGTGGTTGGGCCTTAAGGCAGAATTATAATTCAGCGATATTAAGAAGGCACATGGTACACCTATAACTCATGATACAACTACTAGAGATAACGCATTCCAATTTTCATTTTTGATTTGTTCTGCGCATCACGTCATAACCTATGCGCCTACGTCATAAGAACACCCGGGACTTTGACAATAGTTTGACGTTTTTTTTGGCACCATGCGCAATGCCATATCTTTATTAGTTGTATCATGCCTATAACTGCTTAACTGTGCTCCCTTTTAAATTTTACTGACGAAAATTTGACAGCCAACTGTGAATCAAAGTAAATGAAAGATATGACGTCGCAATCATTAGATTTTGTTCCGAGGTAAAAAAGTATTAATTTGTGGGGTTTTAATATGTTGTTTATTTTTATAAGCTCAAAATAATGTGTTTAAACTGTGATTTCTTATAAAGGACAATCGCGGCGTAACAAACAACCAAGATGAAAATTGGCTGTTTCGGCTGAAGATACTGTGTCCGTATTAAGAATGATAAGCGGCCAACAAACGATCAATTTTTTACTCAATCAATGTTGTTTTTGTCAACATGTTTGGACATAATGCTACCGGCACTTCTTCCTTCTTTCCGTTATGGGAAACTTTTTGATGAATGGAAACATTTTGTTCAGTTCTAGAATCGGTTTCCTTCCGCTAATTTATAGTTGGCCCTTTAACGCAAAACTATGTATAATGAACGGAGCCCGTAACTGAGCTAGAACAAATAATTCATACATTGTGCGTTTTGATAAGTTTTGCCTATGGACTTTAACTTTTACAGTCGACTTTATATTATGCGCATAATACGTAAGATGTTTTGTTTTAACAGATCCTTCCAAGAACTTCAGTTGACAGAACAGAACGGAACTTTTCATTCGGTTCTGGAACTGGCTTCCGTTTGCATTCGCTTATTATACATAGGTAGTTGGCTGGCATTTGAGCCTTAAGTATGACGTTTTTTCTAAAACTTATAAGGCCTTTCCATTTAAAAGATTTGTTAAATGAACAAAAACCTAATCAGAAGTGAATGAAAACTGTCAGAAGAATCTTATACTACGTTTTTCTTAGGACCTAAATTAACTCATTTCGAAATTAGAAGACAAAATATTTTCGTTTGAGTTTGTTTATTTCGTTTGATACCAGGCTTCTTTTTCTTTCTTACTTTCTTTTCACTCTCTCTTCTTGTTTTGATTTTTTTACTCTTTTTTTCTCAAATTGGCATATATTTCACAAAACCCGCTGGTATTAAAATGATGGTTTCAAAAGAAGGGATGTTTGATTTTGTTTTATTTAATTTACAACGTAATTTCATCCAAATTAGTTGGAAATGAAATATTTTCGAAATTTGATTTTGTATGGAAAATTAATTTATGTAATTTGGAATCGAATTTGGAAATTTGCTACGAAATTACTTCATTTGCCACAATTAAAACGTAGTATTGAACAATTTGAACGATTTCCTTTTTACAAAATTTCAAATTACAACTCAGTTGACACTTTTGACATTTCTCACGCACTTACACCTTAGGGGTGGTGTAGGTAGGTGCAAAAAATAGTGTACTAAATTGGACTTTGGATTTGCCTTTTGAAATTTGTTTTCTATGAAACGAAAATAATGAGTTGAAAAAGTAGATACAATTGAACCGATTTCGGTAACTTTTTTTTTCAGTTTTCAGTATGAGTTCGAAAAACTTATTTTTCATCCCTGTTATATAGTCGAGTTCATCCACTGTAACATCATCGGGCTCGTTATGTTTAATATCTAAAACACAATCAATAGCATCCTCTGTGGACATCCGTTAGAACGTAAACAATATCGAAGACCATCCAGCAATGGTGACAAATACCAGCATGTTTGGTATTTCAACATACTAAGTCATGTAAGACTCGAGATTGAAGGAAAGATCTCATTGAGAGTTAGTTTTTAAGAGAAAAATGACGGATTGAAAAAATAAAATTATGTTTAATTGGCTAGAACAGAAGTTCCAATCGCTGCGGAAATAAAATCAAATTGTCGAAAGCACAAATGGGATAGAGAACAGCAGCAGTAACTGCAGTTATTCATAGTAAATACGGTGGTCAGAGGCGATCCTCAATTCGAAACTTCTTATATGAGGGAAGTCCTCTGTGACAGGTGTTGTTCAAAAATGATGTCTCCTAGAGTTGAAATATCCTTTGCCTAGCGATAAGCTAATACGTCATGCTCTTCCTTTTTGATTAACTTTAATTTGTATTTTTAAACGTTTTCACTGTCGCGATTTCGTTGACGTACTGATAGTATCGTCCTTCTTAAAGCACTTCCAATATCAGGATATTTTTGTTAATAATACTCATATTTAAATATTTATTTTTATTTTCAGTTTGCACACCTTTTGGATTTATTCGCCTGTTCGGAGTTGTAGGGAATGTCCTAGTGAAACCTCATCTGCTACGCGACGTTAATGATGAGTACACAGCCTTCCATCTAGAGGAGGCCAGCGTGAGACGTAAACTAGCAAACATTGGTAAGTCGAATTAAAATACAAGTCAAAAAAATCCATAACAAAAATCATATCCTCCCTAATTTCAGAGCTACTAAACGTCAGTGTTACTGATATAAACGGGCGTATCCGAAGGTTTCACCCCAGCTTTGAAAGTATCTATCAAAGAAAGGCACTCAACGGTGACACCACCGAGTTAGCCAAACTTAATGAAAGACTGAGAGAATTAGAGTCTGAGCGACATGAACTGGAGAAGCTGCGAAGCTCTTCAGCAATGCAAAGGAATTTTGTCTATCCCTTGGCAATGCTTTTGTTGTTGTTCTTCACAGGTATCACCATACTGCTGGTGGTGCAAAATACACTGGAGCTACTTATAGGCATTAAAGCCTTGCCATTGAGTACAAGGGTAAGCTTGTTAATACACTTTGAGAATATAATTTTGATGAGCTATATTTTTTGCAGCAATTTACATTAGGTATTTCTTCACTTTCAAAGCTGGGACCAATTGGCGCTGGGTTGGAAGTATGTCTTATATTCTATTTGGGCGCAACTTCTGCAGTTGGCTTCTATACAATGCCATTCATGAAGAATGTTCGCCCACAAAAGAGAAAAACATCACTGTCACAGTTAATCATGAACTGTGCACTAGTGCTGATACTAAGCTCAGCATTACCGCTGCTTTCTAGAATTATAGGTAAGTGAATATTTATATTGTTTCAGAAGCGGCTGGAACCTCAAGTCGAGACTAATCTCAGCACTATTTATGCTCCTCAAATTGATATCATTGAAAGTTAAGTTCGAGATTGCGAGTCTTTGGGTTTTACCAAAGACAGCTACATATAAAGAAAAGCTGCTGCAACATTCCAGGCCTCACAACCCCACAAACAATGTTTCAGAATCCTAAAAAGTTTTAACACTTTATTTTGGTCCTATTAGTGTTGATCCTAGTGCACACCTAAACGCCTTGCGTTCATGTAATAAATAAATAAAATAAATAAATTTTTGGCACAACTGCTCCAAGTGGGGCCGGGGCCTGTGACTTAGGCTTTGGTCACGCAATGAGCGACGAGCGACTAAGCGATTGAGCGACGCAACAAAATTAAAACACATACCATTGTATATAGGTAGCCGACGACGTCGCTCTGCAATCAAATCTTTTTCAGTCGATCGCTGAGCGACGAAGTCATAAGATGGACAAAATAAATACAGAAAGTTTGATTTCAGCTGTTCAAAGCCGTCCAGTGCTATGGCAAGACCACCCACAAGAATAAGAAAAAAAACTTGGTTGTCTGTAAAGTCGGTTTACGGACGATAATTTTACGTGATAACCAGTTCACAAAACAGTTCACTTGTATGTTGTATCTCTTCCACCACCAACCAACCAGCCACCATTTTTGGGTTTTTGCTCATCCCTTCCCCTCAAGAACGCGACTTTCAACTAAAAAGCTACGAAGAACCGCACTTGACGATGGCATTTTGCAACTAATCGCTCAGCGACGACGTTCAGTAAATGATCACTCATCGCTCAGGTTCGTCGCTCAGCGACACGTCGCTCAATCGCTCAGGCGCTCGTCGTTCATTGCGTCCAAAGCCGTACACTCTCAACCATTCCTGTGTGTGCGTTGATATTCTGCAGGAATGGAAGGGACCTACAATATACCGCCGAATCCAAACGGCTAACAGAGAAGCACTTTCCATGACATTCATTACTCTTGGAGAATTTTGCCACTTCCTCGCAAGAGGCAGTACCCCGCAAAAGAACTAAGGTGGAGTCAGGGATCGAACCCAGAACCTTCGGCGTGGCAGTCCGACACACTAACCACGGCACGGGGTACTACTTACCTGATCGAATTCCTTCTCAAAATCTACAGAAATGAGACGGCGTTGACTGATTGCAAGATGTTAATGTGTTTGACGCAAGATCGACCACTGCGAAAGCACGCTTGCTTGACCCCTGCTGAGCGTGGATTCGATACTGAAATTTATGGTATCCATTAACTTCGGAAAAACGGACAGAAAGATAGTACCACGCCAGTAATTGCAGTTTTTTGAGGTTTCCTTTCTTTGGCAGCTTTACAATAACTCGGTCCTTTCAATCCCTATGGCAAGCTTCCGTCTCCCAAACAGCCCGTACTAGTTTCAGCGAAATACCAGAAGCTGCTTCAGTTTCTGAATTTATCCTAACTTCAAGTGATCTTCGATTTGTGATTTTGTCCCAGGTGTCTTTGGATATCAATGCTTCCCGATAGATCCGCGAAATCAAGCATCGTTGCGCGTGGTTAGTGGTTAGATTGTGGACCGTCAAAACTAATAACGGCGAGCTGTTGTCATGTGTTGTGTGTTCTTCTCTCTTCTGTTCTGTCTGTCTCTGTCGTGTTTGTGTTGTCTTGAGGCGAAGGCCTCAGTTGCCAGTGCTTTTAAGTGTGTCTACTTCGATTGATTCATCGACGGAGTAGACTAATAATGTAATGTAATGTACTTTCATATACCGGTAAGCCAGCGCTTCCCAGTAGCAAGTGATTCCGAACATCATATAGTTACTCCATTTCTGCTATATAATGAAGTGATCAATTTGATATTAAGTTCGACCATCAGGAAATTCCCAGGTGTTTTTGTGACAGGTCTTGTGCGGGAATAATGAACCATCAATCAAAAGTTGACGAGCATTGCAGGATTCGACAAGTATACAGGGTGATTCACGAGCGTTGTGCCAAAAAGCTAGAGCGTGTAGGTTAAGTTGAGACAAGAAAAAAATCGTATGGGAGGGGGGTCTCGGTCTATTCCCCTCCGTTTAACCGGGAATGGCAATTTTCTGAAAAATTGACTTATTTTGTAAAAAAAAATATTAAAAACCAACGGCTTCGTTTGCAACACCGTGTTATACCTTTTTGGAAAGCCAAAGCCTTTTTCTTTCATTTCGTTTTTAAATTAAATTGTTTTAACGAATAGTTTAAAAAACATAAGTTTTCAAACTCAAAATTTTGAAACAAAATTTGAAAAAATAATTTTAAAACTAATTTTTTTCAAAATTTTACGTAATTAAGTATAAATTTTGTTCTCAGAATTCAACGCTTCCATTAATCTTTAATTAAACACTGAAAACCGTATGGCTCTACGACTTTTTGTTGCCAAGGTATTCAAAAATAACCGAACATACTTCTTCACAAAAACAAGAAAACCTAGCCCTACGGGATGGCACAAGTGACCATTTGCCAATTTTTTCGTGTTTTTGTGAAGAAGTAGGTTCGGTTATTTTTGAAAACCTTGGCAACAAAAAGTCGTAGAGCCATACGGTTTTCAGTGTTGGATTAAAGATTAATGGAAGCGTTGAATTCTGAGAACAAAAATTATACTTAATTACGTAAAATTTTGAAAAAAATTAGTTTTAAAATTATTTTTTCAAATTTTTTTTTCAAAATTTTGAGTTTGAAAATTTATGTTTTTTAAGCTATTCGTTGAAACAATTTAATTTAAAAACGAAATGAAAGAAGAACTGTTTGGCTTTCCAAAATGGTATAACACGGTGTTGCAAACGAAGCCGTTGATTTTTAATATTTTTTTTAACAAAATAAGTCAATTTTTTCAGAAAAGTGCCCCTCCTGGCTAAACGGGGGGGGGGGAGTAGACCCCCCTCCCATACGATTTTTTTCTTGTCTCAACTCAACCTACACGCTCTAGCTTTTTGGCACAACGCTCGTGAATCACCCTGTATATCACCATTCACCATATCGGTTATGTTGACCTAAGCCATGCTTACCCATAAAGTGTTCCAGACCTACGATTTTCGAGACGATTTCGGCATTAAAGTCCATCTTGATGATAATGATATCGCCCCCTGGAATATTGTACATTTAATTATGGTAGGTCTCTTTGTCCGCTGATGCATCATTCGTTAAAGCGGTGACCTTAAGAGTTTTGACGTTTAACCTCGCCGTTATAAGCCTTGTTGAAACCCGATTCCAGGATATTAGGCTTGGGTTGCTTCCTTCGTTAGCATGATGTCGACACCATTTAGCATTTGAGCTCCGTCAATTTTGTCAGCTCCGATTCCGCAATATATTTTGGTTTCGCTCACTCCCAGAATTCTGATTTTATGTCTAAATATTTCATTTCTACATTTCGTACTTTCCTGAATCCTTATGGTGCGTACTGGGAACAAATGTACCATGCCCCAATCTTCCTTCCACGATTTTGCTTTTTGGCATACCTACGGTGAATCATCCTGTTTATGTCTTAGATGCCGTATTACATTAGCTTTAGTAAAGACAGCATTCATGTAGTTATTGTTGGTTTTGTTGGTTTTGCAAACTTGTCACTCATAAATTACTCAACGGATCATCATGAAATGTTGTACACACACTTTCAGAGGTACAGTAAAGAGCATAGGTTAACTATCTATCTGAAAACAAAAATATGTTGGAGAACGATACGGAAATTAGTTTTATATGGTCGTGTGGCATTTATCAACTCCACCTCGCATAGCCGTAGCAACGCACTATACTCCAGTCGACAGGTCGGAAAGTGGGTTTAAGTGGAAAAAGGTCGGAAGTTAATGAAACTTGGTGATTTTGTTCAGTAATAGTTAACTTACATTTTGCTAAGTTTTTGACCTCGAGAGCCCTGTGGAAAATAGGAGGGGGGATGCAAAATGTTCGACCTTGCTCCGGTTTGTTGGTTTTTATGGAAAAGTTATTAAACACTTAATTAATTAAATAAAAAGAACTTGTATACGTAGTTATTATTTGTCGCGTCTAGTCAGGATCTTTATTTAAAAAGGAATGCCAAAAAGAAAAAGGATACAAGAGATTATAGTTATTCATAAGAAAGAGACAGAAAAGGTTCAATAAAGATACATGAGAAGATACAAGGAAAGATACAGATGTATTAAATCCGTGTTGCCAATGTATTTCATCGATAGTAACAACACGGTTTTTACTCAATAACTTTTATTTCTTATGTCCTACGACAAAAATGTATTCGGTTTTTTGTAGAGCGTTAAATTTCCTACAATTTTGATAGAATTGAAAATTGTTGTATGTCAATTGTTTACAAAGATATGGCACTTCGAAAAGTAGGCCATTTTTCAAATCGATAAAAAAAGAGTAAACCATTTTGAAAAATTACCTGTTTTTCGAAGCTCCATCTCGGTAATGAATTTACATAAAACAAATTTTGTAGGAAAATTGTAGGAAATTTAACGTTCCACAACAGAAAGCCATATGTTTTTGCCGTAGGATGTTAAGAAAGAAGTTATTGAGGAAAACCGGAGCAAGGCCAAATATTTTGCAGTTCCCCTTTTCCCCTCTTTTTCCACTTTGCCCTCGAGGTCGCAAACATCGTAAATATGCTATCTCTAACAACATCTCAAAGTTTAATTAACTTCCGACATTTTTCCACCTAAAAGTACCTTTCGACTATTAGTACTTGCTAATGTTACCATATTTTGTTTCTTTTTTGAATAGTATACCAACCAAGTATTTTTGTTATCATTTTTCTTTTCAGGTATTACAAATTTCGATCTACTCGGTGACTTTGGTGCCATCGAATGGTTAGGCAACTTTCAAATTGTCCTCCTTTACAATTTGGTCTTCGGCACTACAACAGCTCTGTGTTTGGCAAACAAATTCACAGCTACAGTCCGCCAAGAACTCTGCGCTCGGTTAGTAGAAAATTATGTTCTATTCACCAACTACATGTCATTCATTAACTGATGTTTCGTCAAGCAGAGACCAACAGTAGCAGCAGCTTTTGCTGCTGCTGTTGCAAGGACTGCACGCAAAATGCACAAGTTGCTATATTAAAAAAAAAATCATTTAACAAAGCAACAACAAAAAAAAGCATACACATTTTAATTATCCTATATCCTTACAAAAATAATTGCTATATCATAGAAAATGTTAAATAATGTTCATAATTATATATACAATAAATAGACTGCCTTTATAATGTTACGTTCTAACTCTTCTACCACGCAGCCTATTATTAATTAACTAATACAAATATTTAAAGAAGAAAAAAAAATACATTGTGCATCTTCGAAAACATTCATATTGCACTTACTAATCATTAAAAACTATTTTATTGATATTATGTACGGTTTCGTTAAAGAGTATATTGTACTTATAAATATTTTATCTTATTTATTTATACATTCAATTATCTTTATATGGAAAATATTCTTCGTTTTCATGCGACTGTGTTTTTTTTAATTTAAGAATTAGTATAGATCAGTATTTATAAGTTTTTACAATAATTTATGTATCCTTGACTGCAACATGAGTGAGTAAAAACTAAAAAAAAAAAAAAAAAACAATTTTATGATGATATCACACACTAGTCGCTTAAATATTTATTTTTATGATATAAACTATAAGATTTTAATAAGATTGTAATAATTTAATTTTCTTCTCTTCTTTTTGTAATTATAAAAACAAAGCATTAAGTATTTGGTTCGTTCAAATCTTATTGTGTTGTATCTTAATTATTCATCACGTTTGTAAATTTTAATGTTAAGAAGTTCTTCTAAATGATAATACTATATATTTTCGTTGTACTCTTTTTAACAAAAAAAAAATCATATTAGTTACACAAATAATACAGCGATATCGTTAACATAAATAAATATAATTTATCTTGTGACAATAAAATTAAGAAAAAAACCAGTACACAAAATCAATAACATAAAGATACACCACAAAGTCATTACAAAGAACATTCACTTTAGAGAGAGAAAATAAAAGATTTTTAAGAAAGTAAATTGTTTGAAACTATAACTTGCTTTTTCATTATTTTGTCTTGTAAGTTTTTTTTTAGGCTTAGCTGGATTTGCATGCTTCGAAATGAATCATCTTAAAATAGCTTCTTCTAACTTCTAACCCAGCAACATTTGAATTAAACGTTTGCTCACCAATTTACATTCATCCGAACATATACAAGTAGTTTAAGATCAAATAGTTTTATATCTAATACATTTTATTCGCGGTGAAATTAGAGACAATTAGCTTATTCAAGTCAGTATCACAAACCTTCGCTATAGAAACGATAATAGGGGAGAGTGGGGCGAGGACGATGAGACAAAAAAAAACAAACCGATTTTTACCATGGTCCTGGTGAATCTTCTATTCAATAGTTAGAAATAATAAAAATCCTACTTCCCCAACACATCTCTTAGTTTCATTGAAAAACTGAAGTTAGTTGCGGTTTAAATGGTGCAAGTTTGAAAGATAGGCCTTTAAAAAAAAATCTTCCAATTTGAAAAACCCATTCAATGCGACTGTGGTTGATAATCGGACTGGTAATCCGTTTTGCTCAACTACGTACTGTCTCCACTTTTAAATCAAAGCAACAACCTAAGCCTTTTTTGCTTCATGAGTTGAGTCATGACCCTCACGAAGATGTTTTTCACAACTTATTTTATGTATATTACCTAGTTAGGTACTTAGTTGTTATTTAGCATTTGTGTCTTTGAAGATGGTTCGAACATACGTTCAAAAAACGACTTGGGGTGCTAATTGGATCAAAGAAGTCTTATAGAAAGCCATCGACGCAATTAAAAGAAAATAAATGGCTATCTAGATCCCGAAATCCTAAATGGTCCTTATTGCCCCACTCTCCCCTATTATCATACAGCACCAATCTTCGGCATGCTATGTGTCGCTCCGTTTTTCATTGACTTACAAATTCATGAAAATCAATTCAGTAGTTTAAAAGATATACACTATAATGTTTTTTTTTTTTTTAGTTCCTAATTTTTGTTTGTACACTAAGTTTTAATATAATGAGGCAGATGACGTGTTGCTACAATGCAGCCGCAGCGCCACATATTTGGTGCCTCACATCTCAAACATTTTCTTCAAAGTTGGTTGGTTTACCAGGCGCTCATAAATAAAAGGAGGCTATTTTTTTGCATTTATTTGAAAAAAAATGGGTGGAGCCAAAAACTGGAAGAAAACGGTAAAGATCAATTTGGAAGTTATGTGCTGTTTGTGTTTGTGTGTGGGCTGCCTTAACTACTTCCCATTATTTCTTTCTTTTGATATTCATGTCCTACTTTGGTTCCACCCATTTTCAAATTTATCGGCAAAAATAAAAGGCTTGTTGATTTTTCTGAGCGCCTGGTGATTTAAACAGTTTCATATGTTTTTAGCACTCATAATTAATTAAAGGTAAGGAAAAAGAAACACCTTTAGTAGTGGTTGTAGACATTGTAGATGTGTATTTGCCGCCAAAAGTTTTATGTGTGAAGGGTGTGATGACGAATGACGATCACAATGAGGAACAAAAAGTAACGGTTTCGAAGTTCACCTTTCGCACTCGCTCTTATTATTCACTTACTCCGATTTATCTGATAAACAGAAGAAAATAAGAAAAAGGCTTTTTATTGGCTTGGGTCAGTGGCGACCATTTTTGCGCTGGGCTTGAGTCAGCCTCTCGAGGTTATTGTGCTCTTAAAGATTCTGCAGAGATATCGTCAAAATTTAATTTCATTGCTTTGCATGGCTCGCTATGTCTTATAATAATTTATTTTGCTGGTCAATTCAGTTTAAACATTATTTTGATAAAATTATTTGTTTTCTTCATTATTTTATGTTAAGTGTATTTTTTTGTTTATTACAGATTGGGTTCCATGATGTTTTTTGTGTTTGGCTGATAATAATAAATGAATCTTTTTCATATTCTTATTAGTATTTATCTTCCTCAAATATGTTTGTAACTATAATTTAATATGTTAGTTCCTTCAGCTGTGATCTTAAACAAAGAAAATAATTATGTAACAACATACATAAATACCAAATTCATCTTAATTTTCGCATTTTTGTTTTTACATATATAAATAAAAAATAAATAAACTTTTGAAAATAAAAGAAAATTCGTTTAATTAAACACCGCGAAAACATAATGAAAAAAGTGCCCAGTTCTTCTATAAACAAAAATTAATATCACTTTTCAAATTTCTGTCTCGCGCTCTCGCGCTCTAGAAAGAAATAGTAAAAAAAAAACCCCGCTGAAAAAAAAAATACTGAAATTTCTCATTGTAACAGGTGACCAGGATTAGCAGAAGGTATCTTGGTGACAGTTTGTTTAGGAAAGATCGCGCCAAAAATGTTCTCGTTTGTGTGAGTGGGAAACAGCTTTACCTACATGTAAATTCCAGAAATTCTTTTAGAAGAAAAGGGCCAACCTATGTATGTAAACCTCAGTTTTCTTCTATTCGTGTTCGAATTCGAACGGAAAACAAAATAGAAAACAAAACGAATGTCAAATAAAGAACAAGAAGTCGGTATTGTTGGCTCTTTTCTTCTTTAGGGATATCTGGAATTCTTGAATTTACATGCATAGCTGTCTCTGTTTGTTCTTCTTTTTGCTTACTTGCTTCTTTTCCTTCACTCACACAAACAAGATCATTTTTGGCGCGATCTTTCCTAAACAAACTATCAGGTCGTTGTCTTCTGCTAATCCTGATCGCCTGTTACAATGAGAAATTTCAGCAAGTGTTTTTATTGAATAAAATAAACATTGAAGGGGGGCTCCCATACAACAAACGTGATTTTTGTGTGTCTGTCCTTCTGCCATCAGGCTTTCTCTTGTGATTCGTGATAGTTAGACAGTAGAAATTTTGACAGATGATGTATTATTGTTGTCGCTGTAACAAAAAATACTAAAAACTGAATGTTTAAGGGGGGGCTTGTGATTTTTTGGCCGTTTTTATAGATAATGGTACGGAACGGAACCCTTCGTGCGCGAGTCCGACTCGCACTTGCCCCGTATTATTTTTTTTAATTAATATTTTGAAAACTGTTCATTAATTTTTTTTTCAAAAATTATTAATAAATGTATTTGCTGAGTACCTTGAATTGGAGTTTTTGTTTCTGTTAACAACTTTTTTAATTGAAACTCTATTAGAAACAAAAAAGGATTTTTTTATTTAGAATATGTTTTTATTATTTATTCTAAAACACGACCTATTTTTTATCATCCTTTACAATTTACATTTCTCATTTTTACAGTTACTTTTCATATACACACATAGAATCGGGTGGGAGGGGATAAGGATAACGTACATAGTTTTGCAATAATTAGGTACAAGGATATAAGCATATATTTAATAGATTCATCAATTCCCTGAACAAGATTATTAAGCTAACAAAAAAGTACATAAATTGCAGGGCCATATTAATGCCCTGCATCTTCAATCAGCGACTCCTCGAACTCTTGCATATCCAAATCATGCAATGCTTTTTGGACCA
Source organism: Platycheirus albimanus (assembly GCA_916050605.2). NCBI lineage: Eukaryota > Metazoa > Arthropoda > Insecta > Diptera > Syrphidae > Platycheirus > Platycheirus albimanus. Next base: position 294,303,526 of record OU696696.1, on the reverse strand, counting down.
TTGCAGCCAATTCCGGTGGCAAATCTTTTAAATCATCCAATCGTTCTTTTGCAATGGACGATGTTATGGACATTGTATTTGCATCGACATCCTTAAATGGATACAATGATGTAATGATGTCATTGGTGAGTAAACTGCAAGGAGCACCGACATCATACTCTGACGAGAGAATACTGCGGCCAGATTCGGTTGAGAGTGATGAAGACATTCCATCTTCTTCGGAGACTCTTGAGGTTTTTTGTGAATCGTCTGGTTCGGAAGACATTGTGCCAGAATCTTCGGTAACATTAGAAGATTTCGGTTCCGTATCAACACTGGATGGACAATATCCGTTGAGAAGAATCTGTGATGGTGAGAAACATGCAACGTCGGAGGACCCTGACTCGCAACCGGACAGAATTTGAATTCGTTGTTCCAGCTCGGCTATTTTTGATGCCAAAATTCTAAAAAACAAATGAAAATTTCATTTTATTTGAAAGGCGGTATGATTTGTTGTTAAATTTTAAATTACTTATTCGTTTTCTTTTGATGACTAAGAGCGAGAGTTTTATCGTTGAGGTTATCCAGCAATGCCAAACATAGGGATTTCAAATCGGCTATGGTTTCCGTTTTAGTGGGTAAATCAACACCGTTATCAAGTAACTTTTTCACTAAAAAATTATTTAAACATTTATATTTAAAATTGTTTTTGTAAAAAATAAACTGTACTTTTACAACATCAAAAATTAAAGTCAAACATATATATAAAAGTAAATAGAAAAAATTATTGGTGAATAAAAACGTAAACAAAATATCATGAGAAACAAGATTTTAAACTTACAGTTAGACTTGTTTCGTTAACTTGATGTTAAAATAGCAAGCATTTAACGTTCATACAAAATTGTTATCAGAAGTTCTCGGAAAATTCACAGACTTCCTAAAAGCACAACTGCTTTTAGCCGAAAATATGTGCTTTGTCATACGATTTTGTTTGAAGTTGATGTTGTAAAAGTAGGAATAACCTCTCATTAGATTTGGAGTTAAACTTTGCTTTGATCTTAAGTTTAAGGAAATAGGAAGTTGAAGACATTTTATTTCTGCACACACCTAGACTTTTGAATATATGACAATAATGTGTCAACATTCCTTTCAAGAAATTCATATCTCAACCCAAATACATACAGTCCAGGAGAAGCCAATACCTAGTGAATTACGCTCTCATCTATTAGTGTGTGCTCGTTGACACTGCCTGAATCAAAAGGACCAATAATTTACAGCCAAACGGCTTGCAGAGATGCATCCATGAGAATATTTACTCTTGTAGTAAACGGGCAGCATCCCAATGAAAAATTTAGTTGTAGCCAATAATTGAAAACACTCCTTCGGTCTGGAAGTCCGACACATATATCTTAACATGCATTAAGATTTTCAGGTAACTCATCCCTTAAACTTATAGAAAGCCAAAGTTCATCACTTTGAAACATTTTTGCCACCGGACTTCTAATAACACTTTCCATTAGAGAAAAAGAAGCATTAGAAAGTCTTCTCAAACCCTTCCATTTGGTACAAAAAAAAAAACATTTGACGATTCTGAGAAGATAACTTTGCTTCTTGGTTTGAAGTCAAAATACACTCAAGAAGCACAAATACAAATGTGTCTCAAATGTCCACCATAGAATATTTGCTGGGGAATGTCTTCCCGCATGCAACATTGCCATAGTTTTGAACCCATAACTGATCAAATAGGAGCTGAAGACTAGCAAGGAAGTTGCGTGCACGTTACTGAATACTACATATATTATGGAGTTATAATTTATTTATCCCCAAATCGGGCTGCAAATACCAGTTCGAGACTTGAAAAAGCAAACGGTGAAATGGTGCACGCGTGAAGACACAGCCTCCGAATTAAACAGTAGCAATTTTTTCTTTTTCCATTGGACTTCAGGATCAGTGGGTCCCTGAGTGGAATCATTGGGAAGTGAGATAATCAATTGCAATACGGGCATTCAAGGCTTAAGCAAAGCTTGATTTTATATTAAAAAAGCTACGATAACAGCTTCCCGTCTGACCCATCTCACTCTGTGAAGGAATAATAAACCATGTTGAGTAGTAAAGCTAAAAACTCTTTAACCAGATCTAAATGGATGCACCTTATACAACCCGGACAAAATTCGGGCAGTCAGCTGATGCGATGCGAGGTATTTATGAAGCCCAAAGTGTACTAATCCAACTGGTTGTAAGAAAAAATTGGAGATCATAGTTGCGACACAAGCCATTTTAGTTGTAGTGGTTAAACTACTTGTTAGGTTATGATTTCGGTGCCCAATCCAAATTATAGACGCAGTGAAAGACATTAAAATGGTATAGGGTTTTCAAAGGTATGAAACTTTTATCCCAGAAATCGACTTGGGGAATGAGAAATCGGTATTGGTTATGGCAATTTCTTCTATCGCATTGGCTTGCTCCAAAGGCAGAACCTTTAAAATCCTTACCGCAACAGAAACTATATAAAAATAAAGAGTTGGATACGACTAGATGAAGATTAAACCATGTTCTACACTTATGTTCACTGTTTACGGCTGTGTTCTGAGAGCTGGAATTATAAAAACTGTAATGGGCAATCTGATTGCCCAGCCCAAGCAATGAAAAAAAACCTCTACCTACATCATTAAAATGGTGGTGTTGTGCTAAATGATGTAGTCGTTTGGTTGTCTTACTGTCACGCTGAAGGTCTGGCTTGCCGTAATCTCTTGAAGAAAGTGGTATGATCAAGGTGTTCATGCAAACTGAGACCGAAATAATACTCACTTAATTTGGAGCATGAGGGCAAGCTTTACGTGGACACTTAGCAATTAAACCTTAAATTCCACGGCGAGCCTACTCGCATACAGAGTCAAATTGGACTTAGAGCAGAGCCCTGATATCTACCCTAAGGTAGATATCTTAGTACTAATTTTATGGAACATGTTGAGGCATGTCCACACTTCTTGAGGAGGGGCGAGGTCTATCTAACACCTTTTGCATCCAAGAATAAAATCCTTGGATACCATATGTTACCGCATTCGGTTAACCACAATCCCCACGATACTCCCACAAGGGGGCCTACCTCATAGATAGTTTCTAGGTGACGAAGCTGAGACTTCATCGACCAGGAGGGCCTATCTCCCGTGGTACCAGAATATAGCTTCCGGTGGAGATTCGCAACCGTGACATCACTTCCAGATGAGCACCGTCAATACTTAAGGCCCGGCAGCCTTAAGATATGCGCAGTCAACCACTTACCAAGGTAGCAACACGTGGCCAAATGCACACACCAAACCTTCCTCTCTTTGTCGCATACTAATTTTACCCTGAATACGTTACCGGTAAGGAATCAATACTGGAAGTAAAGGAAATACAGCTGCAAAATATGTACTCATTTCTGTTTCATTTACAACAATTTCCCTGCCATTCATATTGGAGGATAGGCATGTCTATGCTCTCTTAATTTCCAACTTCTATCTCAGAGCCCCCTCCCCTTCAAAGAATTAATGGTTGGATAGAAGTCAGGTACAAATTATCGTCAAAACTAAGCCCGGCCGGTTCCCTAAAGGCGAAGAAGTGCCATGCCGCTGCCTCAACGCTACAAGGATCCTGCTACGAAGCAGAAGGAGTTTTGCTGCCTTAACGTTCAAAAACCTTAAGAGAGTCGTAGTTCAACCCCCACTCACTTTGGAGTAGGAGATGCCTTCTTGAATACCTCAAAACACCTCATATTGCAGTGTATCGGTGTGTAAATCATGATGGAAGTAGAAAATTAAGTAGCCAAGTTGAAAATGCTAGAAAAGCTTCTGATTTAAGATCGCATACACATTTTTTCAAATGTAAGATGATTAAAGTACTCTTTTGGGAAGAATTAAGAAACTTACTAATAGCGAGTTTCATTCACGAAAAGAATTGCCCTTTCTATCAAAAGAATTGACCTTTTTCACTTTTGAGAGTTTCGTTCATTCAAAAAGTGCAATTCTAGATCGATTCTCAACACGAAAGAATGCATCTCTCATGGGTTGGGAGAATCGATCTGAATACTTTTCTGTCAAACGTCAGATGAGAAATAATTTGTTATTTTTTGTTGTTTGTTGTAAAATTGTGCCAGTCTGTGATAAATATAACAAAAATAAACAAATAATGAACGAAGAACTTAATATGTACTTTAATTATCCAATTAATTATCAATTATCTAATGATTACTTTTTCCAATGACAAAAGACAAAAATGAAATGACAAAAAGTATAATTCAAATTGACATGGATACCCAAAACAAGTTTCATTCAAAAGGGCAATTCTCGATTTTGAGAACAATTCTTCCAAATTTGAATGAAACTCGCTATAAGTAAAAGTTCTTGACGGTAGACGTACCCAAGTCGTGTTTGCTTTTGATATCCGGCTACATAAAAATGCAATTTATTCTTTTATCGGATGGTGTGGCGGTTTAAGAGTAACCTAATCAACTTCATTCAATTTCATAAAAGGAAGTTGTTGAAAACGTTGGTTAGAATTGAATTGAATAGTAACTGCTTCATTACTCTATTTTTGCGGGCCTAATTTTTTGTGAACAAAAAAAAGAGATATGGTAGCTCTGGCAGGGATTAATTGGGTTGTTTTACCAATGGTATGTTTGCTTATTTAATACTAATTATAAAATTGAAAACATCAATGGAATAAAGAAACAACAACAACAAAAGCTTGAAAAAAAAATATAAATGGGTGCATGTAAGCATACGAACAATAACTAGCGTTTACCTTGTTTATGGGACATAATATCTTGAGTGTTATTTCCTAACTTAATGATACCTTTCTTTCGTTTTGTGTCCAGCATCGCCTTTAATTATATGATTGTGGTAGCAAGAGCAACAAAATTTAACATTGTTAGTAGCACTCTAGAGTCTAGGGGATGCAAATCATAAACAAAATCAAAATTGTATGTACCTTGTACTTGTTCATCGATTGTGTGGTCAATTCAAGTTCACTTTCCGAGTTCTTCAGTCTTTCCTGCAGGTACTTGTTTTCCAGAACTATACTATCAACATCAAGGAACTAAAAGTATTATATGTGCGTCGTTATTAATTATAAGAAAATATTTAAAACAGAAACCTACTCTTGGATGAGTTGCATTTGCTTTAAGGGCTAACAGGAGTTCGTGATTCAAACGATGTGCCTTGCACTTAAAAGCGTCTCTTTCAGTAACAGCTTCTTCTTTCTCGTCAAGGATTGCCTTCAAATCGAAGGCTAGCTGTGCATTCTAAAACCGTAAGAACCCTCATAAGCTAAACTTTCATAACAAATCGGACATTCTCATACCTTCTTTTTGAGATTCTCCAAATGACAAATGAAATCTGCCTTCTCCTGTTTCCACTGCACTTCGTCTTTGTTTAAAGTAGTTGACGACAATGGTTGGGCATCTCTTGGTATAGGAGTCATGCCTTTAGTTCTTAGGACTTCTATGTCACCTTGGACTTCGCAGAGTTTCTGTTTCATTGCTTCCAATTCTGTGGTGAGCTTGATATTCCTTTCTCTTGTTTCATGTAGCATATTAGCCACCGATGACTTCCCACCGAAGCCACAATTGTTGTAATCAGTGTTACGACGAACGGCGGAGTAACGTAGCTGTAGTGTCTCCGCCATCAACTTAAACTGATCTCTTTCGGTTCGGAATTGTTCGAGTTCCTTGCGTAAGATACGTAGGGCGTCCATTTTACTTTGCAATTTGCGATGAATTGCTGATGCCTAGAAGTAAATTTAGTTTAATTTTTGGATACATTTCTTGTAAACGTTTTGCATTTTACAACTCTTGATATATCTCAAATACTACAGACAAAACTTTTGGCTACCAAAAACGTACAAAGGTTGGAAATGAAATCTATGAACAGGTGGAGCGTGAAATGGTTCGAAACAACATAAGTATTTTTGGGCTAAGTGAGACGAGTTAGAGGCGAAAAGCAAAATACAGCGCAAGCTTCGGACTGACTAGGATGTTGCATTCTGAGGAGAAGACAGTGGTCAAACCCGAATGGTATTGGTAAAGTGCGAAAGAGGCCAATTCCTTGGATACCTGTATAGCTTTAGCTCCGAAATTCGCAAATTTAAAGAGATAAAGACTTTGGATATCCCAAGACACCTGAGAATAATAACAATAGTTCAAACCAACAGCAGGTTATTGTGAGACAGTAGAGAATAGATCATCTACCCGGGTAGTTATCTGTCACTCGATGGTGGAACAGACCTGGGTGTAAGCAATATAATAAATAAAGCTCGTAGTACTTTCTAAACGCTTTCATCATACTAAGCTGAAACTGTGCATCCAGCACAGACTGCGGCTATATGCCTGTGAATCGTGGAAATACTCTACCAACATTTCTAGCAGGTTGCAAGACATTGCCAACTGTAGTCTGCGTTACAACCCAAAGATCTGGTGGTCACAAACCATAATTATTCAACAACGAACAGTGGCTTAGGACTGGATAAACAAAAGTGGATGTTAATATCACATAAAGAAAATAGCTCTGGATTGACCATACAATGATCAAGCCCGATGGCATTATAGCGAACGGAATCCTGAAGTTGGAAGGTGGATTAGAATTAGAAGACCAAACAAAACTTGGAGGTCAACTGTTATGAAGGAAACTAAATCACAGAATTTTTAGTTGTGGGCACAGCAGAGGTGTCGTGCTGTGAATAGAAAGGTGAAACGACCTGATTGCCGCCCTTTGCCCTAGGAGGAGTTATAGTAGCACAGCTCCTGGATAATCAAGAAGAGAAGAAGGAGTAACAATTTGTCGTGTACATACCTCAACATTGTAGTTTTCCATATGTTCACCAAATAGTTCTAATTGTGTATCGTGATGTGAATCTACTTCGGACATTGTTGTTTTCTGGTTTTCTATTTCCTTTTTATTTTGGTTTAGAAGAAAATCATTATTTTGTTCTTATTTAAATTTTAAAGCAATATGCACGAACATGAAATATACGAGTACGAATATGTGAAATTTTTGTGAAGGTTTTTCAACTTGACACTTGACGTCTGAAATGTCATACAAATGTCAACGATTTTTGACAAATACAGTTTGGGATCGAAGCGTTCAATTTGAGAAGTTTTCGAACAGGGTGATTTGGTTGATAGATTTTAATTCAATACAATTTTATATTAAACACGTTTCCGGATATACATTATCTATACCACGGACCAAGAAGATACAGACCGCCAACTCACCATATGGTCTCTCTTTTTGAGAGTGTGACGTTCTCCCTTGCTTTAAAACCCATTTAGCAAACACACCTAAAAAATAAATGGCATACGCAGGTATAGTTGCCATTACAAAATGCACAGAGAGAGATGTACACGTATTCACAGACTGGAAAAAATATTTCGAGGGCGTTTCAGGCAAGAGGAGTACGAGTTGGCGGTCTGTATATGGTCTGTGATCTATACAAAATTTGTAAGTAGAAATGTTGCAAATGTATATTTGGCTGCCAATTTTCATCTTGACCTTGCATATGGAAGTTTAATTGCCGGTGTAACGGTGCCGTTCGACTGTGTACATTGCCCTTTGGAGCCTCAAACTTTCTTTCTTTGGTCCAGTTCACAATCGTGGTTTATCCTCGGATTTATAAACGATTCACCTTGTTTTTTGTGTACATAATTAAAGTTTAGACGGTGGTTCAAGAGTGATTCAAGAGTTATGGTGGATTTACATAAATCTGCATCGTGACTTCTGCAAAAAAGAGGGATAGAACATATAAAAATCATACGCGTTCGATAAAGAAGGGAGATAAAAATGAAGAACATCTTCATAAATCAAGATTATAGGAAATAGGAGAAATGAAGATGAAGATTATGATGAAGACAAACATGTTCATCTTCATTATAGTATGTTCTTCTGCATTTGGATGTTCCTAAAATTTCTATAGTTCTATAATATACTCGTACTTAACCCACCGATTTCCGTGGATTAAATAAAGTTGACCCACGGATCAAGAATTTAAAAACGAGTTTGAACCACTATTGTACAACTGATACTTATAATCTAATATAAAACGTACTGTAAAGAAAGCAGTGGCCCCTAGCATAAATATGTCGTGTTTGCGGTGACACTACAACTGCCTGTTGACATTTTTTTTTTTAATAATTTTAACTATATGCCTGTAAGACCCAAGGTCTTTTGAATTCAAACTGCACGGCAATAGTTAGAAGGAATAGAAAGATAGGAAAGATTTTGTGTTGGTACAATGGATCGACATTGTGTATAGAACCTAAAGTAATATCACTTGGGAGTTTTTAGTATCAAAAAAATGTGATTAATCGGATTTGGAGTCACAATATTATGTTAAATATCGGCTGCGTGCGAAAACACACTGTTAAATAGAACCTATAGTAATATAAAATAGGCGATCCACCAGTTTTTGTATTATTCCATGTTCTAGAAAAACCAAATGATTTTTATTTTATTTTCTTTCTATTTTTGGTTTCTTGTGAAACAAAACTCGAGATTTTAATCAAATCTAACATTATGATGACGGTGTAGTTCAAAAAATTAGATTTCGTAATGTTAACCCTAGATCTTGGAGGTCAGTATACCAAATAAATGAATAATCGGGATGACTTAAATCTTCGTATAGGAATAGCAACTACTATATATATGATTCCCTAGAGGAGAAATTCAATATTTTTTAGCCCGAGTACACCGAGTATGTAGCTTGTGTATAATAATTTTAGTTTCTGCTATAATGATTTTAAAAATAAATTTGCTAGTAGTGTTCTTAAAGAACTGCGTTAGTAGTCTGGAGAAAGAATTTGACTGTGTCGCCATCTAGCGTTTCAACACTTTGCTTCGAAAGCTTTATACAGTGCAATCTGACGATAGCAGCGGCACCTAGTATCCGGAGATTACAACAGAAATTGTATTAATATTCATAGTACTTACTATAGATTATACAGAAAAGCTGCGTTTTGTTTTGGGCATGCAATGCAGATAACGGAAAGCTTGTTCAAATATTATAACAAAATAATTTTTAGCATAGCGAATAACATTTTCGGTTTTATTATTATTATTATTATTTATGCCCCGCCTACTTTCCCCTCCCAACCGGCGCGCGGGGAGGACCTTTTAATTATTTTTATTATTATAATTATGTTAATATTATAATTCTGATGAGTGTTATTTTAATATATTATTTGTTACATTATGTGGGGGTTAACTATACCCTCTTAAGTGTTTGAACGCTTAACCAAGGCTACAAATATAGATCGCGATACTCCTTTTGTTCGGCAGATCCTTGGAGCGTAGAGGCCGCGGCACCTCTTCGTCTTTAGGGTCCCTGCCGGGCTTAGCATCGACGGTGTTTTGTAAGCTGGCTTCAATCCAATCATGAATGTGGTTGAGATTGGAGTTTGGAGTTTAAGAGGGATAGATGTGCCTATCCTCCGCCTCCACGTGGCAACCCGGGAACAATATGAATGGCAGGGAAATTGTTGTAAATGAAATAGGAGTGAGTATCTACAGCTATATTTCTTTTCCTGGAAGTATTGATTCCTTACCGGAAACGTATGCAAGGTAAAACTTGTATGCGGCTAAGAGAGGAGGGCTGGGTATGCGTATTTGGCTGTTTGCTTCTACCTTGGCAGATGGTTGAGTGCGCATATCTAAGGCTGCCAGGCCTTGAGTATTGAAGGTGCTCATCTGGAAGTGACCCAATGGTTGCGAAGCTCCACCGGAAGCTTTATTCTGGTACCACGGGAGATAGTGCCCACCCAGGTGGCCGAGTCACCTGGGACACTATCTATGAGGTAGGCCCCCTTGTGGGAGTATCGTGGTGGTTGTGGTTTATTCCATAGCGGAAACATATGGCATTGGGTAATATTGTCTTCGGATGATATTATCGGATGCAAGAGGTGTTAGATAGACCTCGCTCCTCACCAAGGGGTGTGGACATGCCTCAACATGTTCCATAAAATTGGTACTAAGAGTCTACCTTGGGGTAGAACTCGATTTTGCCCTAAGGTGGAACTTGTTTCTGCCTTGGGGTAGATCTTAGGGCTCTGGTCTAAGCCTAATTGGACTCTGCATGCGAGTAAGCTCGTCGTGAAATTAAGACTTAATTGTCAGGTGTTCACGTAAAGCTTATTTTCATCCTGTTACATTATGTAGTTATTTTAATTAAGTTTATAAATAAAAATAAATGAAAAGTTAAAGAGTGTAAGAGCAGTAGATTTGGCTAAGAAGCCATTTAGTTAATTGAGATTTAAAGTTCTTATTAATTGTCCGATTTTAAATGTTTAATCACCTCTTTTTTAAAGTTTCTTAAGTTATTCAAAGATTTAATTTCGTTCGGAAGATTATTATACAATTGAAGTCCCTTGAACATCATTGTGTTCTGCGCTCGAGAGGTTGATTTAAAATCTAGTCTAAAGTTTTGAGCACTTCTGAGATTATATGGTTGGGAATCACTGATATATTTCAAATTATTGCTTAAATATTTTGGAAGCATATTATTTTTCAATTTAAAGACAAACAATAAAACATTTAATTTAATTAGTTGCGTTATGTTTAGCCAGTTAAGTCTCTGCAACATTGTTTTTATATGAGTAAGTCGCGCACATTTTAAGATAATCCTCATAGCCTTATTTTGAAGCCTTTGGAGGCGAGATATATCACCTTGAGAAGATAAAAAAAGAATGGTAGAACAATATTGAAAATGAGGTTTTACAATCGCGTTATAAATTTTAATTGCCGTATTTATTGAAAGTTTTTTTTCTAATCCGTCCAAGAAAATATATTTTTTTCGATAATTTTTTGCATACATATTCCGTATTAGCTTTGAGGTTTATTTTATTGTCAATAACTACTCCCAAGTACTTAAATTCATCAACGCGTTCAATGTTTTCTCCATTTATTTGCACAACGTTCTGTTCCGTACTATTGATACACATATATTTTGTTTTTCTTATATTAAGTTTTAATTTATTAATAATGAGCCATTCACTAATGGACTGTAAATCACTATTAATTTTCTCCGTACATTCTCGATCTTCAGCAGAGAAATAACTGATCTACTTGAAGTTCCGCCCCACATTCTAAACTCACAAAATATTTTGGTACATAGTTTTCTTTATTTTGGAATACTAAAAAATATAAAATATACAAATTTTATTTTTGGGATAACGAATGGTGCACAGAAAAGAGAAGATTATATAATAATGTATTTGTTGGGATGTTTTTTTTTATATTTTTTGTTTTGTTTGTTTGTTTGTTTTCATAAATGCGTTAAAAAACTTTGTTCTTCTTCGTCGTAATTGCATCGTCGTCTCGTCATCGTGGTTCGTCGTCCAGCATTATAACAGAGATACATTTTTTTAATAATTTAATTTCTTTCTTCTTTCAAAACCATTGAATCACTAAGGAGCTATTACATTAAGCCGACAATAATATTATTATATAAGAATATAAAAACAATAATATAAAGTAAACTGGAGACTTTTTGTTTAAAGTATAAATGAAACACATATACATATATATCGCTACGAATGCAAGTAGATACCTATGTGTTAGATCTGGAGATAGATTTTAACACACAATATATACTTCTTTTCTTGTTGATTCTTGCAATTTTATTTTATCTGGAGAATTTGGAGGAAGTTGAACTAGGCTTCCGTTTCTGCTCCTTTTAACCTTAGCCTGGCAAAGTCTTCGAAGATGATATCATCATCCTGTCCGTTGTCATCGCCATCCAATTGAATAAGATTAGTTGTTGGTACTTCGGCAGCATTTTCTGCGGTAAGACCTCCACTTGTAGCCTGTAGGCTACGTCTTGGCGATCTTTCTGATATAATTGGATCCAAATCGTCCTCTGGCTTTGGATGCATAAGAATGAATGGCAGTTCAGCAACCAAATCACCTCCCAAAATTGGACCACTGATAAAAAGTTTCACCTTCACCTTATAGTGTACGATGATGCCGAGACTTTCTCGCTGTGTTGGATCTGCAATAATTGTGCTCGAGGCTAAATTTGTATCTTCGTGCTTAAGCTGGCCATCTAAAGCGAGACCCCATTTATCCTTGTTGTTGGCCAAAAGGGGTGTCAATTCGAAGACTTTTGACAAGGTGAATCCAGGTTGTACTTGGACTCCGTCATCCGACTCAGTTTCTGCCACTACACACTTATATTGCGCCGTCGAGAATAGGCAGATGTCAGCAAATTGACGGACCAGCACCTTAATCTTCTTAACGGTGCGGTTGGAATTATTGGCGATATGAACGTTTACACAAATCGACTCTCCATGGTGATAGAGCTCTTTGTCCAGGCTGGCTTCCAGATGAATTTTATTTGGTTTCAACATAAACTCTTTGCTCACCTCAATCGATGGTTGTTCCCCAAGTTTTGAAGGGGCATACATAATTTTGCGTATAGCCAAACGAACAGAGTTTCTCTTATGTGGTTTGTCATCGACATTCTCGCCAACGAATGCCTTAAGCTCGTAGTCCACGCCACACGGTTTGCCTGTATCTCCGGGTGCCGGCTGTAGCGACACCGATGCTGGACAATACGGAGGAACTTCGAAATAAAATGGATATGCATTTGGGCCCAATTTTTTTATCAGCCTCTCCTGCAGCCGGGTCAATGGCCGCTCCGATTCGATAATGGGAAAAATTTGTTCACTTGCCAGGTAGAGGTCTTTTCGAAACGTCAATCCCAAAACGTCCAAGTCCTCCCGCCCATACCTGAATGCCGCCAACACTTGACCAAATACTTTCCGGTCCTTAACATAATCTGGTTCAATCAAAACTACTCCATCGATGGGGTCTACATTGGACACATGATCAACGAAGTCCCGTTTGCCCAAATACACTGTTATTTTTCCATTCGACGAACTCTTTTTAAAGACTCGTGTTGCCTGTCGCTTTGAACTGCCATCGTCAATGTCTGGATCCGGAGAAGGCTGCGGGGATCGATGTAGAGCTGAATTAATCATACCGTTTCTGTGTGAAAAGTAAATCTATAATAAATATATGTACGTCTTCGTGTGTATTAAATTTTCTCCTATTATTACTTATTTAATAATACTTGCGCGGCGTGCGTGAGTAATGAATGGAATTTCGTTTAATGTTTATCTCTGTGGAAGCAGTAGATATAATTTTTTTTTTGTTCGTTTCTCTTTTTCTGATTCTTTTTTTAAGTCAATAAAAATATGTACATCGGCGGGTTTCCTTTTTTTTTTTTTAATGGGCGAGCTGTTGTTGATTCTGTTACTTATTAATATTTTCTGTTATTGCTAGCGCGCACATTCGAATATAATATAATTCAAACAATAGTTTGTAATAAGAAAAAAGTATTCAAAAATAGTTGTATTTGTTAAAAGTATTAAAATTAATTAATTGAAACGATGATCATAAACGCCCAAATATTTATCTAAACTCTTGGCAAATGTCAATTTAGTGTGTGAGTGTGGTATGTGTATGGTGACAAATGATTTTTCTTCGAATTTCTTTCTGGTGATGGAAGCGCTCGAAGTGGCAAGAAATATTTTTGAATAAGGCCGGCTGATTGTCAAGTAGGGTTAGTTTTAACAGTGTTAATAGACGATGTGGTTTTATAATAATTTTAAAAAATTTCAAAAAACAAATACTTATCAAATTATGACGGTGATAGCATATTCATTGCGGAGTGTTTTGTTTTAGTACCTCATGATGTGACATATTGTTGAACGCAAATCCGTCAAAACCTAGCAACAAAGTTGAATGAGCATATAGACTATAGTACTCTGGAGACGACGTTTGCATGTGTCGCCCTCTGGTGCCTCAACACTTCGTTTCTTATAACTTTATACAGGTTGTGTCAAAAGAAATAACTCTTTTGGAATATGCTCTCATTTTTGCAAATGGTCGCCAAAGTTTTGACATTTGCGGACTAGACAGATGCAGAATACAAGTGAACAAGCCATGGAGCGATACATGAACCGACATGAACCAATATTCTGAAGGCGGCGTTCCCGGGTCGTCTTTTTTGAAGTACCGTGTTTACGTGAACAAGCCCAATACTCTATAAGCCCTCAAGGACAACATTCGACAAGAGTGCGAGAATCTGTCGACAAGTTCTCGCCGAAGTGATGAAAAATGCCATAAAACGAGCAATTAATTGTGACGGTGCCCATTTGGCCGATATCATTTTCTCGACTTGACCAATACAATTCTAAAGGTTCAAATAAACATAATCAAAAAACAGAATTCAAGTTTTTCATTAGAAAAAAAAGAGCCAAACAACATCGGATGGATGACTTCTTTTGGCCCACCCTGTACAATACCATCTGTAGATAGCAGTGCGGTGTCTTGTATCCATTGATTGCAACAGTACTTACTTCGTATTCATTGTATAGTAAAGATGAGCGGTATTTAATAGGAGAATGAGTGAAAATCATTTTGTTTGACATTGATAAAACTTTTGAAGCTGGTGCGTTGACATTGGCTGACATTGTGTCAAAACTAAGCAGAAGCAATTTGTCTTGTTATTGGTTTTTAGAATAAGTGGTTCCAATGGAAAGTGCTAAAAAGTTAAATATTAAAGACACACAAGAAGCCTTTACAACACGGACCAAGAAGATACAGACCGCCAACTCACCATATGGTCTCTCTTTTTGCCACCAAGCTAAAAATCAGCCGATATGCCATTTATTTTGAGAGTGTGACGATCTCCCTTGCTTTAAAACCCATTTAGAAAACACACCTAAAAAATAAGTGGCATACGCAGGTATAGTTGCCATTACAAAATGCACAGAGAGAGATGTACACGTATTCACAGACTGAAAAAAATATTTCGAGGGTGTTTCAGGCAAGAGGAGTACGTGTTGGCGGTCTGTATATGGTCTGTGCTTTACAACACATAAATAGTAATTTCCCATAAATCTCCCAAAAATGGGTTTTTTATATAAAAACAATACCCTTTTTATTTTGAGAGGGCTATGAACACTGTTGGATGAAAATTGAAAATAATCGTTTGGAAAGAGAAAGAAAGCAGAACGAATATTTTCCGGTAGCCGCTGACTGGCTGTCTGTGTTTATTCTTTATTTTTTCAATCCGAAATATGCAATTTATAAGTTAAAATTAAGCGAAAATAAATATTAAATCCAACATGGAAAATGTTTTATTTTCGAATTTGAAGAAGTTGTACGATACTGAACTGTATAGCTGTGTCATTCCCGTGGTAAAGACTACTATCTTCTAACCGAAGTTCAATAATGTAAATATTAATAAAGAAACATCATATATTTTATTATAATAGGCGAGTTTACTTACGACCGTCTACCAAAATGACCGGATGGTTGCAACTCCCGAGCAGGAGTACCAGGTGTTGTTATTTCGAGGAGATGCCTATTACCACGAGCGAAAGTTTCGGCTGGCCGCAACTCATCTGCACTCGGCGTTAACAATGCGAAAAACACTATTGCGACACAAAAACCCCAGCCTAGATTGGATTGAGAATACCTATGACCAATTTACGGACATTGAGATCAAATACCGGCTGGCCATTTGCTATCGAGATCTAAATGAATCGAATTTGGCTATTTCGACATTGCAATCGATTCCGACAAAGTCAAGGCTTCCAAAAATTAATATGCTGCTTGCCAAGCTACAACATCGCCAATCGAGAAACCCGTCGGAGGCTATTTCTTCTTACAAAGACGTTCTCCGCGATTGTCCAATGGCAATGGAAGCAATAAGTTCCTTACTGGAAATTGGTGTGGATGGGATTGAAGTGAATTCGTTAGTTGTAAATGGTAAGAAGTTAAACTTTAAGATAAAACCCCAATATTTTATTAAACAAAAATTAAAGAATCTTAGTTCAGGTATTGCTGCAAACTTTATATGATGTGTTTTATCCAAGTCAAGTGCCTGTTCGTAGCTACGATTTTTGTTTGCTGGTCGTTTGCAAATTCAGCCTGATAGGAAAAGTTCTTCTACTTCTACTGGCTGTGTCACGTGTCAGTACGATTAAAGTTCTGGGTTCGATCCCTGACTCCACCGGGGTACTGCCTCTTTTGCTAAGTGACAAATCCTCCAAGAGTTGTTCTTGCCCCCGGGGCTAGACCTCACTCCGTCCGACAAACTCAACCGAGCCCAGCGAGCATGCCATCGTTCCCGCGGCGGGCATTCTATGCACTCCCCATACCGATTTTCAGGTCCCAACCTCACGTCCCATGCCCATCCCGTCCTAATATTCCCATTGCCTAGTTTCAAATACAATGCTTAAATCGGTCTATGAAGTCTGCAAATACCTAACCACACTACATCCTTAAGATTCGTTGGCTTTGTGATCCTAGGCCTTGCTTAGTATGCCCCTCCATCCGGCTCGATCTCTAGCCTGCCGTCTCCAATTTTGCACTCCAAGTTGTCTGAGGTCTCCCTCTACCTGGTCGCTCCATCGGAGATGAGGCTTGGCTTCTGACTCATTAAGGATTAAGCAAATCCGGGCATTTAATATGGTAAGACAATATATCATGAACAAACATCACACAATTTACAAGCCGACGATTTTCTAAAGAATTTAAACCTATTAAAGCGCATCTTGTAGAGTAGCACGGCATTTCAAATAAGTTCCAATTTAATTGTTTTACTAAGAACCTCGTAAGAGATTTTTGAACTTTTTCGATTCGATTCTTTGAAACTGTATAGTGTGGATCCCTTACAACTGAAGCATATTCCAAATGAGGACGTACAAGTGAGGTATAAACTGCTTTAATTGCATAAGGATTTGAAAATTCTGAGCAATTCCTTTTAAGAAAACCTAACAAAGAATTTGCATTGGTAAGGACCTATTGGATCATCAGCAAAGGGCTTGAGACGTTCACATAAAACGATGGGCAGGATCTTATAAGCGGTGTTTAAAAGATTTATACCTCTAAAGTTGGCGCAAGGTAAAAAAAGAAAAGAAAATATTGTTTAGAAGTACTCAAAGTGCCAGCGGCAGAACCTACCCCCTATGCCACTATCCATGAGCCGCACTTTCAACATCTGTGCAACGATCACATATACATATTTGCCTAGGTTTCCATAAACGGTAAAAATATAATTCCACCCATTATAAGATTTCTCCTCAACACTCTTGCTAGGAATCAATTTAACCTTGACATTGCTCTTTAGTATAAAGACTCATTTTTTAGCAGTTAATTCATGTTAAGGGTATCAATGACCTTTTGAGTGCGCCACAGAACCCAACAAAAACGCCCTATGGTCCAACCTTGCGAATAGAGATACGATTATGATAAAATAGTGGTGCAAATGGCATCCTCAAGATGTTCCAGTTTTAGGGGATTGTCGCTGCCGTTGCATATCCATTGACCACTTCAACGCTCTTCAATTCCGAGCACGTATTTCATCTAGCGGTTGAAAGATCATGGAAAGAAACTAGCCAAATCACGCAAGAAACTATAGATAAGACCATCTGCGATGTTTCTTTGTATTATAACCTCTATTGTTAGAAAACTGTTCAATTCCACGGTTAAGGGTTTCCTTAATAGGCTGAGACATTCATCGCAGAAGTTTGTCTAGAGCTATCAATTTATTTAAGGCACTTTGGCGATACTGGACATGTTTGGAGTTTGATTGTCTTTGACTGAGCGGTTTCTGCTCGGAAACGAACAAATTAAAGGTTTAGTTTTGGGTTATCACTTGTTGTTTCTTTATATAAACGAAAGCCAGTATTGTAATGCTTTTCAAGAGTTGTTATCACATCAGAAACCGCTTCAATTTTTTTTATTATTATAGTGAGTTCGACCCCCAAACATGTGGAATGGCTTAGTTCCTGGATCAAAGGCCATGCTCAAATGTACGTTCATAAACATCTGGAGGCGTCAAAGACGTTCCAATCCATAAATGAAAACACAAAGCTCCATCAAAACGACCATATTTTAACATTAATTGGTAAAGCTCTTTACTATAATGGACATCATACCCAAGCACAGCAATATCTGGAAACTGCCAACATGATAAGTCCCTATAGCTCGGATCACATTATGCCGCTTGCGGTAGTCTATGAGCGCAACAACAACCTAGCAGAGCTGGAAAAATTGGCTAGCCAACATTCCAATATCAATGAGTTCAGCTCAGAAAATTGGTTTGTTATGGCAGAAAGCTTATCAGCCAACGGAAAGTACGAGAAGGCTTCATATTTTACCCATAAAGCTATATCAGTTGATCCCACAAATGTCGAAGCGTATCTCTTACGTGGGAAGATATTTCTTCAATTGAAAAGATATAAGGAAGCCATTCATTACTATCGAACGGTTCAAAGTTTAGCAAACTATCGTTTTGAAATATACAAAGGACTTGCTGGTTGTTATATCGGCCTAAAACGCCTTAAAGACGCACAGACAATTTGTGCGTTGGCAGCGCGCTATTTTAGGAACTGTCCCAGGAGCTATGTGGTGAGTGTTCTTTTATTTTTTTTTTATTCAGTGTTTAGTAGTAACTGTACGATTTTGGCCAAAATAAAAAAAAAAAACAGCTACTCGCCAGTACCCTTCTGTACTCTTCAAATGCCGTAACGAAACGTCAGGCAAAGACTTTCATAAATCGAGCTTTGGAAATTGACCAGTACTACTTTCCCGCCGTGTCAGCGATGGCAGAGATTCTTCAATCAGAAGGAGAAACTCAAGAAGCCATAAAGTTGTTAAAAAAACAGTCGGCTAGTTATCCCAGTTGCAAGCTTTTCACAATGCTTGGAGACATTTTAAGCTCCGAGAAAGATTTAGATGGTGCTTTGGAGTACTATACCATTGCTTTGAGGTTAATATTATTGTTTAAGAATTTAAAAAAGAAATTGTTGAAAGTTTGTTTTTTTTTTTTTTTTTTTAGCATGGAACCAACAAACCATAGAGCATTGGATGGTGTTAATGCACTCGGCCAAGCATCTGAAACTGCAGCAAAGCAGGATGAGTGTTCCTTAGCTACAACTTCGCAAGATGAAGAATGGCCAATTGACTACGATGAGCCATCCATTGAGGCAGTCGAATTTTCATCAACTGCCGCTGCTAATCCTGATGGAGAGTCAGAAAGTGATCCGATTTGGTCAGATGTGGATGCAGAATTAACAGCTTAGACTCGCATTTTTGTTCTTTGAATTATTTAAGTTATTAATAATACATTTCGTTAAGAAGGATAAAATGTATTTTAAATGACCTAACCACTTGGTGATGAACTCATTTTTTGCTCTTTTTTATGCCCTAGGAAAGCATATAGGATTGGCAAGCCAATGTATGCGTCCCTTACAAGGTTATCAGTTATATTTCGAACACAAAAACCCAGGTTCTTGTAGAAAATCTTGCAGACCTCGAGATTGCACTATGTTCTTGACAATTCCTAGGGCTTTGCTTAATTTTAAAGGAAAGTTTTTAACAAAAAGACAAATCAGCTTCTCTAAAGTTTTGAAATCGACCGTTTAAAGCCAACATAATTTACGGATCTTTGTATTTAAAATCCAGAGTGCTCTGGAGTTGGCCTTCGACTGTGTGGCCCTCTAGTGCCTCAAAATCTTTTTATAAAGACTATTTTATAGTACTCTTTAGACGGGGTTTTATATAAAACAGAGAACATAGCAGAGTCACCTAGCACGCAGCAAATGTAACATAAATTACTGCGACATGATTATACTATAGTTTCTATAACAGAGCTCAAAAAAGCGTTTCTAATAGCTTTATGCAAAACACTTTAAAGATAACAGCCGCCTCTAGTAGCCACTTGCTGCAACATCAATCACTTCCTTTTCATAATACTATATAGCAAAGGAGTCATTCAAAATGCATGGAGGAACGTTTATAAACTCACTATAAGCCTGTAGGCAAAAAGAAAGAACCAAACTTCGGTGGCAGATCTGTATTTCGTGTCTGTGTTATTAAAAGACAAAATTTGGAATGCGTTTGCGGAAGCAATATAATACTATAAAATGTGTGCCACCTTTGATTAATAAACTTCAAATTGTAATAACCAGTATATCTTACGAAAACTTTTGTTCAAAATTAAATAAAATTTGATTTATAGTTTAGTAATTTCTTCAACAATCTTACTATTTGGTATTACAAAATACGTTTGATTCTGAAAAGTGGCAGCATTTGTAATATCTGTCAAAACAAAACCTGATTTGACATAACCTCGAATATTTCTGAAGTAGATAGTAGAGAAGTAAAGTAATTTTAAATCAATCAATTTGAAACAAATCAAAGATGTCCAAGTCCTTTCGTCCTAAAAACTGTGCCAGAGTTGTACATAAAGTCAAAGAGATCCTAGCACCTGCAGAACATGAAAGATACCTAATCAACCGGAATCCTAGAAACCTGGAAAAACTACGCATAGCTTACAAACCAAGTGGTTATCATTTGGAGAAACCAGGCAGAAGTTTTTGGCATAAATTAGACCTTAATGTATCTGGGAAGTATGTCACAGCTGAGGTAAAGCATTTCGAGAATGGTCCTGTGCTCTCGGCTAGCACTTCTGAATGGCCCATTAAAAAACAGCTTTTTAGGACCAAAGATACTGCTGCATTTGTTAATCTAGGACGTGTGCTAGCCCAACGCTGCATTCAAGCAGGCATCACTGAAATGAGTTGCAACATTGAAGCTATTCCCAATGGCAAAGTAGACAAGTTCCTCAAAGTTATGGAAGAAAACGGTGTAAGCCTACAAGAGCCAGAGCGATTCAAAACTCCACACCCGTGGGATGCGTACAGACAAGAAAAGTTCTGGGAGACAACAGATTAAGATTTTGCTTTTTGTATTTATTTATTTGAAGCCCAATAAAATTAACATTGTTATTAATATAATTTAACTCTCGTATTTGTGTTTGATGTCGTCCCAGAGTTTCTGTTGAGAGAATATTATTGATTACATAATGCGCAGAGAAAATCATGTCTACTTACACCACGGTTTGCGGATGTGAAGATGGCTTCAGACGCCATGTCGAACGAACGCTCGAAGAAGAACGTTGACGCAAGGATGACGATGGCAAAGGTGGAACTCCTTTTGAAAATGCTGTTGTAGATGGCTCTCATTTTCGAAGGATTTGTTGCAACTTTTTGAGGAAAACTTCTTCACTAAATCGCGACACAAATGAATACAAGTTGAAGTTAATAATTTTTGACAGATTGGAAAAAGAGCAGATATCGATTTGTGCACAGTCTGGTTGTGAAAAATAGCAACTGGTACCAAAAATGTCAAGAATACTGGTAATAAAAGTGATGCCAATTACAGACATTTATTTGAGAAGTAAACAGAATGCGAAATAAATGATTTGATTTGACTTTTGCCAGCATTTTTGTTAAAGTTAAAGCTTGTGCGCCACCTTGTTTAAGCACACTTAAGTAAATAAAGAGTACATTAGTTTTATTTTTTTTTTATAAGGGGATATGAATACCCTTAAATATCATTATGCATAACTGTATAGAACGCCCCGGAATTGAATTTCTACTTCATTATAAAATATAAAATAATCCCATATTAACAGTTAACAGGACGAAACTGAAAAATAACGAAAAGTAACATGTTTTACCCGGATGCCACACATGCCAGCTGGTATGACAGTTGCAATACACTCACATTTTCCACTCCAACAGACAAACTTCCTTCAACTGGAACACAGATAGGTATCTGACAGTATATACATGTATATAGTAGGTAACTTGCTTGCCAGTAGCTGGCATTTGTGGCCGCAATGTTACCACTGACAGTTTTCAGTTCGAAGTTGTCTTTAGCTTTGTTTGTTGAGCCCTGAAGTCACCCTGGGGTCGCCACAGCGCGTTTTTTGAATTCCCTCAACTCGCCCTCAAAAGAAAATTCTCTGTTTTTTGAAACCTGGGGTCGCCCTGAAGTCACCCTGAAGTCGATCTTGCTATTTAGCTGGGGCGAGTTAAGGTAACGAATCAGCTGTTGAAGTGACTTTTGCTGTCAAGCATTTCTTGTGTATTTTTCTTCTGTATTTGAATTTTCATGTCTTTTTTTTCGATAAAACTAAATGAAATGCAAGTGAATGCATTTATTTTGATGGAAGTAAATACAAATCGAACCAATAAAGCAAAATGGAAACTTTTGATTTTGTGCGTTGTGAAAAAATATACAATCAGCAGCCGTCATGCGTTTTTTGAGACCCGAAAAACCCAGGTTTTTTTGACAACTCTTGGAGTTGTCAATAGGTTTAAAATATACACAGTTCTTTTGCAGTGCTGAACACAGATATTGCTGTGTCGTGGTACTACTATTGGTGACTTTTTTGACGACTGTAGTATTTAAAATGGGAAACCTACTTTGCTGCAAGAATATTGACCCGAATAAACAGACAAACCATTGAAAAAATAATAAAAACACGTCTGTTTATATTTTTGATACCAAATTAATTAAATGAAAATGGTTTTAGAATATATTCAACTTGGCATCACTCATGCATTTTTCAGACTTTTTGAAAATGGAATGGAACAAACCTAAAATCATAAAAGTTTGACGTTTTCTCTTGCAAGTTGCAACTGTCATTTTTATTTATTTTGTATTTGTGTCCACATTATTATTTTCACTTGATTTTAAAACAATATTACTAAAAGGAAGTTAAAATGATGTCCACCGATATTCAAATAACAAATATAAAGGAGCTTATAACTGATATGGTTGTGCCAGACCATCGCCCCAATGTCAACATAATTCCAGATCATATAACGATGCTGCAAGGCACCAAAAGCAAAAAGCAACTCAATCGCAAACGAAAAACCAACAAAAGTACGACCCTTAATCGACGTGAGTACCTTCAACTTGGATTAAATACGCTACCCACAAAATTGTTAAAATACGAAGACGTCCTGCCACTTTACAAGCTTTGGAAAGGCTACATTAAAGAGCATTTAAGCTTGAAAAATGGCAATAACATTCCTGAGGTGCATGAGCCAAACTATGATGCATTTAGCAAGCTTTTAGTAAAGTCCGACTTGCATGGTGCTATAATTTCAGTTACAAAGTCAAAATGTCCCAGTTTGATAGGATTATCTGGGATTGTAGTGCTTGATACAAAAAATGTACTCAAGATTTTGGGAAAGGACAATAAACTACGGACAATACCGAAGAGTGAATGTGTTTTTGGAATGCACTTGGGAAATATAACATTTACCATATTTGGTAAACACTTAAATATCAGATCGGCGGAGAGGTCTGTGAAGAAAATTAAAAACTTTGTTGAACCAGATTTAGGTTAATTTTTAACAAAATAAACATTTTATACGTGAAATTGTTTTTAATTTACACGAATTTATTTTCGTTAGTATTAAGTTCCAGGTTTCTAGGCATGCCTTCTCTCAAAAGGGATGGTATCAGGCTCAGAGCCAAAGTTAAGTTCCCTATGCTTCCGAGCTCAAAATGAGCCCACGGAAGTCACTTGAGCGAACAATCTATTCCCAAACAGAACTCCTGGTTTTATTGGAATCCATACCTGCAATATCGCGCTTTTAAACTAAGATCAGTCTTTCTGTATAATCTTATGTACGATATTCGAAGAGAAACAAATGTTTCCGTAATGGTCCTTTAACCTATCGGCTTTTCTTTGATTCCTATTCAGGAAATGTAAAATGATAAGAGGAGCACCTGCCCAGATATGAGAATTATACCCCAGCTTCGGGCAAATTTAGTATGCCTTACGGATTCTAGCCAAATTAGAAAAGAAAAATGTTTCTTACATCTATTAAGGAAACAGCATTGCGCTTTTGAAGAATTAAATTCCGCAGAGTTGAAAATGCAGTTGGACAATGCGGTCAAGATCGGAATTCAATGAGCTTATCATGCACGGAAGAACAAGGTTGTGAATGGGAAACAAATATCAAAAGCAGAAGGTAGGTACTGTCATCAGCAAAACAATTAAGTGGATTAGAAGTCTTAAAAAAGAGATCATTTATAAGGATTAGGAAGAGTGTAGGAAACATAATAGAGCCTTGGGGGACACCAGTATTTATTTTGTGGATAGCAGACTGAAAACTGTCCAAGACACCGCAAATTGAACAGGTCAAAGGTAACTTCTAATCCATCGAAAAGGGATTCGTCGATGCCAGAGACTTTTTCCTTCACAGCTCTTCAAAACTATGCATACTATTTTCAACTCACCTCCATGATATGAGTTGGGAATGAGATTGTTGATCTGTCAAATTGGACATTTTGTTTTAAACAATTCAAAATCTTTATAAAAAATCAAACCAAAAAATCATAAATTCTTGATTTGAGCAGAAAGAACATCTTTATTTTCTTTGAGTGATCAACAAGAAAGAATATAATGAAATTTTCTCCAATTTTGTGCGATGAAGGAGAATAATTTAATTAGTTCCTCAATATAAACAAAATGTTAAAAGTGGTTGTTTGACCAGGACCCCTGTTCTGTAACTTCGTCGATAACTTTCCGCATCGAAGAAAAATGAAATGAAAAATTATATCCATATCGATTCTGTAGCAGGCTTTCACATTACTTGTGCATTACTTGTGAATGACCTTTATTTTAACAATTGTTACGTTCATTCAAAAAAAAATTAAAACGCTATGTTTATTACGATTTTTCTGGAGAAGAATGACCCGAAAGTCGAAAAACTAGCATGGGCAGGAAAAATGCAACAGGCTAGAAACTGGATATCTTAAAACTGAGACAAGATAACAAATTTATTAAAAGGCATCCACAGAGGCTATTATATCTTCTAGAAAAAGGTCTAAACGAAGTTTCTATCATTAGTAGGTAACTAACAGCGCAATTACCGTTAACGTGAGTCAGGATACACCAAAGTTAGCATTTTCTTAAATCCCCAACAACTGATATTAAAATTCTAGATAGGCTTTTACTGTAGACCAACTTTTTTAAAATATACCCAAGAATCATGCATCAAAACATTGCTTACGAATAAGGAAGGGGACACACTGTAGAATATTATTTTGCAAATACAATAGGCTGTAGGTATTCATAGACATATCTTAAACTACTATTAAGTTCTAATCACCTAAACCTGGAGTTCAAGCTTTTCATACATTTATTTAGACTTATGATTGGGACTTCACCTGAGGTCTAACTTTAAAAGTGGGTGATGTTGGGCTTAATTTATTTGTAAGCTACTAAATGAAGTTACAATAATTGAAAAAACGTAAGTACTGTTGTCTGCCATTAGTAAGTCGATACAAATAAAATACCTTGGAACAAATAATAAATTCTGTAAATACGATTTTGGCCAGAAATTTAATATAGATAGAAATTGAAGGAGATTCTGGGAGACATAGATTTGTTGTACGAAATTGTGCCACCAGCCAGACGGCTGCACGCCTCCATATCCGCGGAATAAAATATCCGCGTCCAAATATCCGCGAAATAATATCCGCAAACAATTATGTAGGTATAGAAATACATACAGTGCTAGCACCAAGCAATACGGTTAGGTGTATAAACAATGACTTATGTAAGGGGACATGCTGTCCCCCTGCAACCCCGTGCTAGGGCTTCCTATAGGTATAGGACTTGGGGTAGGTGCGAGGTTGGGTGTATGCGGATTTTTGTAGCAGATATTTTGACGCGTATCGGATATTTTGTCCGCGGATATTTAGGCGTGTCATCAGCCATGCAAAGGAAAATATATAAGGTCCGCAGTTCAATCCATTCGAGTAAAATGATCAAGATTTTTTGCAACCATATCGATTTGACAAGGAAACAGCAACATTTTTTATAAGTTTGCTTAATATTAATGAAGTACAAAGTCAAAGAAACTTACCAATTTCGGGAAGCCTTCAAGTTCGTATACCTAGTGCTTTGATTTCTCGGTAGAAATGTTTACTAGAATGATATATTTTGATATATTTTGATATGTTTAAATTTAAAGTAATATTTAAAAAGCGAATTTTACATTTTATCACACACTTTTTTTGTAAAACATCAGAAAATAACAGTTTTTGTTAAAAAATAAAAATGTCTGCCTGATATTTTGTGCTGTCATAACTTGAAGTATTATTGTAGTAGATTTTTTCATTGTGCTATGCTTGGACTAGCTAAACACAGCCAGAAAATTGTTTATGAAAAGCTGATGTGTTTATTTAAAGAAGTGATGCGTTCTTTTTCTAATATAAATAACATAAGAAAACATAAAAAACTAATTTATTTTAATTACCTTATTGGTTTGGACCATGGAATGTTAAAATTTGACGTTTAAAATACAAAATTCATCGATTTCCAACTTTACAGAACACCACTTTCCCGCATATTTCCAGTTTGCAATTCCAATTCGTTTCAATCGAAAACTATTCGATTGTCAAACTTACAGAAACAGGATGATGCGGTAAAATGAGTTTTGTTTCAATTCACAGCGTTCTTCGATTGTTTTTTTCGATGCGAAAATTACAGAACAGGGGTCCAGTAGAACAAATTCTCATAACGTATCGTTTCTAAATATAAATAAATAAATAATAAATTTAAGAAATGACACTTCAGCACATAACAATTGACATAACAATTTATTGTTGACTATGGTTAGAAAAAGAACGCATCACTTCTTTAAATAAACACATCTGCTTTTCATAAACAATTTTCTGGCTGTGTTTAGCTAGTCCAAGCATAGCACAATGAAAAAATCTACTACAATAATACTTCAAGTTATGACAGCACAAAAGACAAAATATTAGGCAGACATTTTTGTTTTTTAACAAAAACTGTTATTTTGATTTTCTGTTGTTTTACAAAAAAAAGTGTGGGATAAAATGTAAAATTCGCATTTTAAACATTGATTTAAAATTAAATATATCAAAATATATCACTCTAGTAAACATTTCTACCGAGAAATCGAAGCGCACTAGGTATACGAACTTGAAGGCTTCCCGAAATTGGTATGTTTCTTTGACTTTGTACTTCATTAATATTAAGCAAACTTATAAAAAATGTTGCTGTTTCCTTGTCAAATCGATATGGTTGTAAAAAATCTTGATCATTTTACTCGAATGGATTGAATCGCAGACCTTATATATATTCCTTTGTCTGGCTGGTGACATGCCTAAATATCCGCGGACAAAATATCCGATACGCGTCAAAATATCTGCGAAAAAAATCCGCATACACCCAACCTCGCACCTACCCCAAGTCCTATACCTATAGGAAGCCAAAGCACGGGGTTGCAGGGGGCAGCATGACCCCCTCACATAGGTCATTGTTTATACACCGTATTGCTTAATGCTAGCACTGTATGTATTTCTATACATAGGTAATTGTTTGCGGATATTATTTCGCGGATATTTGGACGCGGATATGGAGGTGTGCAGCCGTCTGGCCGGTTGGACAATTTCGTACAACAAATCTATGTCTCCCAGAATCTCCTTCAATTTCTATCTATATTGAATTTCTTGCCAAAATCGTATTTACAGAATTTATTACTTGTTCCAAGGTATTTTATTTGTATCGACTTACTAATGGCAGACAACAGTTCTTACGTTTTTCAATTATTGTACTTCATTTAATAGCTTAGAAATAAATTAAACCCAACATCACCCACTTTTAAAGTTAGACCCCAGGTGAAGTCCCAATCATAAGTCTAAATAAATGTATGAAAAGCTTGAACTCCAGGTTTAGGTGATTAGAACTTAATAGTAATTTAAGATATTTCTATGAATACCTACAGCCTATTTTATTTGCAAAATAGTATTCTACAGGGTGACCCTTCCTTACTCGTAAGCAATATTTTGATGCATGATTCTTGGGTATATTTTAAGAAAAAAGTTGTTCTACAGTAAAGGCCTATCTAAAATTTTGATATCAGTTGTTGGGGATTTAAGAAAATGCTAACTTTGGTGTATCCTGACTCACATTAACGGTAATTGCGCTGTTAGTTACCTACTAATGATAGAAACTTCGTTTAGACCTTTTTCTAGAAGATATAATAGCCTCTGTGGATGCCTTTGAATAATCTTGTCTCAGTTTTAAGATATCCAGTTTCTAGCCTGTTGCATTTTTCCTGCTCATGCTAGTTTTTCGACTTTCGGGTCATTTTTCTTCAGAAAAATCATAATAAACATAGCGTTTTAATTTGTTTTTTTGAATGAACGTAACAATTGTTAAAATAAAGGTCATTCACAAGTAATGCAGAAAAACGCACAGATTTTACGATGCTTGGGAAAGCCTGCTACGGGAAAAAAGGTTCGCATTGTCTTAAGCTGCAAATGTTATAAATACAAACGATTTATTTTTGATCTAAGGTAATTTTTTACTTTATGTGTGTACTAAAACAGGGAAAACCCATACATTGTATGGTACTTTTGGGAAAAAATGCATAAAGTAAAAAAGGTTTTCTAATTTTGTACCTATGTTTTGTACCACAGTTGACAAACTGAGAGTAGTTTTCAGTGGTGTTTGGCTATTTGTCAGAACTTAACTAACAAAAATGGTATAAAAGATTTGGAAGTGGAATTTATTCATCAATATCATTTGTAACGCCAATTCAAGAGTTGATTGGAAAGGTTTTTTGAAATGTCTACATTTAAAAACCAAAAACGCGGAGATGTTATTTTGGTTTATGTGCAGTGCAAATGAAAGTTCAACTAGTGCTACCCAAAGATACCATGAACTTTATCCCAATCGAAGACTTTCAAATAAACCACTGAAAACCACTCTTATTATCAACTGTGTAAGAAACTAAGGTTCAAAATCAGAAAACCCTTTTTTATCCGCAGCAGGTTTTCCCAAGTATGATCAAATCTATGGGTTTTTATTGTTAAAATAAAAATGACCTAAGCCAAGAAATAAATCGTTTTTATTCATAACCTTGCAGCTTAAAGCAATTTTCAATTTTTTCCTGTAGCAGGCTTTCCCAAGTATAATAAAATCTGTGCGTTTTTCTGCATACCTGTGATCGACTTCTATATTAACAATTGTTCACTCAAAAAAATATTAAAATGCTATGTTTATTACGAATTTTCTGGATAAAAACGAAACGAAAGAAAAGAAAATTAGCATTGGCAGGAAAAATGGAATATCTTAACGCTGAGAAAAGATATTGAAATTTATTTGAACACATTTGTTAAGGCTATTTATTATTTCTCCTAAAAATCAAGTCCTACACGAAGTTTATATCGTTAATACTAACAGCGCAATTACCGTTGACGTAATACAGGGTACACCAAAGTTAGCCTTTTCTTAAATCTGCAGAAATTATATCAAAATTGGAGAAAGGCCTTTGCTGCAGAACTATTTTTTTCTTAAAATATACGCATCTAAAATATTGCCTACGAAGTAAGGCGCACATGAAAAATAGTACACATACGCCACAGTGACCTTTTTTGTTTCTGTTCCCATACATTTTTTAAATAGACATGTTTTGTATTATTTGGAGTTAAGTAGAAGTTTTTAAACATTCCCATAAACACAATTTTAACACTAAACAAGCAATCGCTAAAGTTCATATAAGCGCCCACAACTTTTATGAAATAAAATATAAAAAAGCGGTAATTTAAATTTGTACTTACTCGTATATACCAGTTCCTGAAGCGTGAACTGCGGGTGCAACATAAAAGTTGGCGCGGTCGGAACTCTGAAAAGTAAATAAGGGTGTTTATTTTTTAGAGATATAAAACTTTTAAGCTACGAGCAGACTGCATATAAAAGCCGCAAATGTTTGCGACTCTGACGTCAATTTTACGTCATCATTTGCGATTCTTGGTCGCACATCGTCTGAACACCCCTTTGGGACAGTCCGCATATGCTCGCAAACCATGTGCGGATGATGTGCGACAACCAAGTCGCACATTAGTTTCCGACTTTTTTGCATATCGTGTGAACACTCTTGCAAATCAATTGTGACAATTTGCTGCCATGTGCGAGCATTTGCGGTCGTCCCAATCATTTGCAACTACACGAAAACAGGACATTGCAAATGCATCGATGTGCGAGCAAATATCAGCTGAAATTCTCTGTTTTATAAGGAGAATATTGAGAGAAAAAAAATAAAAAGACAAATTTCGATAAAAAATTATAATTAAAATGGGTAGTTGATGAAAGTTTATTATTGTTTTCGGTTTCCGTTCGTTGCCACCAGAGATCACAAGTGCTTTTTTTCTAGATGTCAATAAAAGTGGTATTATTGTGAACTGTCGAGAGCAGAACTGTTGAAAGCACTCACTTTCAAATGATCCACGACAAGCGCTTCATAGATTGCGTCCAGCACTTCTGGGATTATGGTTGAGATGGTATTGACTGGAATGCGGAAAAGATATTGCATATACCGAAAATTCTCGCCTGTAGCCAAGAACCGGAGAGTCAGCATTAGTCGGTCTGAGGCAGAAATGCAAGGTCGCAAGTTTTGTATCAGCTTTTTGAATCCGCGGTCATACCAAGGAAAGCAAATGGTCAAATTGATAAGCCGACATACGAACAAAACCGTGATATAATTCTGGTTCATAAGAACGTAATTCCAGCATCAATTTATTTTGCGCAAAAGCCTTCCGTCTGGCGATGTAGAAGCCAATTTTTTGTCCACACACTACGAACCCGTTTAATTTTTTTTAAACTCAATTCTTCTCGAATTTCATTTTCTAGCATATCCAATGCCAAAATAGCAATAGAAGCCCACTTTGTTTCGACATTTTGAATTAATTATAGCACTTTTCAATATTCGAGATTATAGCTACGTCAAGAATCCCAAGCCAATACACAAAGTTTCACAAATGTTCGCAAACCTGCATATGACTGGAAATTGGTAATATGCGGATATTGTTGCACATCGTGTGAACACCTCGCATATAGACCAAAACATTTGCGATCAGATATGCGAACACATGATGTGCGACACCTTGACCGCAAATGCATTTGCGACTTTTGGGACAGAATTTGCATATCGTGTGAACACCCCTATATGCACGTTTGCGAGCACTGATGTGGGGATAGAATTTGCGATATGTTTGCGAGTTTTTACGTGACGTCAGAGTCGCAAACGTTTGCGGGTTTTCATATGCCGTCTGCTCGTAGCTTTAGTGTAAGCACGGTTTTCATTGACAGCCGTTTTGTCACCTGCCATGTGATTTATCAAGTTTGGTTTGCCATTTCATCAAAAATTGACTGACGCCTGAACAACACATGCAAATTCTACAGATTCATTTTGAAAAAACATAGTTCATAGCTTGAAACGAAATGTTCATCTCCCGCTGCTTTGAAGAGTTTGGCTGGAAGTCCATTCGCTCCAACTGTCTTTTATTGAATTTTAGTTTATATATTGCCACCAAATTACATCGTTCAAATCGTATTGACTGCATGGCAGCAATTATTTGGTTGCCTTCGCCGTTTAACAGTCTGCACAGTTGTTCTTTCCAAATTCTCAGCATCGGCTTTATTTCTACTAACTACGACATTCACACCCACGTCCTTACAGGCTTCCGCACGGGCTTTTTAACCTTTGGATGAATGATAAGTGATAACAGATTCGATTATTCGCTTATTAAGCTCTCTCTCTTTTTCTTTCTTAAAAGCTGATGTTCCTCATTCCTTTTTCTTGGTAGAACGAACGGGCAGCGCTTTTGGAAGCTCTAGTTCCGTACATTGCATTGCCTGATAAGCTTCGTTCTTAAATGTGTGTCCCCGGGCCAGCCTACGCCACTCATTATTGAACCAGGTCTTTCTTTTTAGTCGCCTTTACTGCACTTTTATTGTGACGAGTTTGCAATGCACTTATCCTCTGGGCTTAGCTCAAGTGCCGCACGAGGAGATACGGTTGGGACAAGTTCTGGCGTTTTCTTGACGTTGTAGCTTCTAGATATCAAATTTTTTTACAGTAGATGTTGGATTCTGCGGCCTAGTGGATTTCCGCATTCATACTTTAACTAATTCAATTTATTGAACCATGTCTGCTATAGATCGCAACATGGTCAGTTGGAAGATGGGAATAGGTCCCGAAATTTCCAAAAATTACATTCTCTGTATCTTCTCCATTCACGTTGTCGACCATCTGGTGAACGTTCACAATTCTGCACTCATCCGTGAACAAAACTCTGCCCATTGCTCGTGAGTCCAATTTGCATGGTTTCTAGCAAATCGAAGCCGGGCTACTCGGTGCTGTGTGAGGAGCTGTGGACCAAGTGTTGGCCTACGAGCTTTTAAATTCGCTTCTTATATGCGTCTTCTTATATCGTCCGTCGCTTACTTTGACTTTTCTTGTGACTTGAAGCTGCTGGTAGACCTTGACGGCTGTGAGGAAGCGGTTCCTTAAAATGTTTAGAAGATACAATAAGTCGGAGCATAGTTCTCCCCGACTGCCTGGTCGGCGATGGTAGCCACTTGTCTCCTGAAACATTTTGAACCTAACTTCATATGCGACATGTGTTTTAAGCATTCAAAACATTTGCTATCGGATGATAACAGCTTGGCCAATATTCCGTGCCGCTGAGTGTATTTCAATAATTAAAAATATCAAGTGCGAAAAATAGACCTTCTCAGATTAACAGTAATGGAAAATAGTTTTGCTATTTTTTTTAAACATGCATGGTGTACATACTGCACTGTTGACTAACTTATACATTTCCCTACATAATTATGTGTTTTAAAACTTAAGGTTGATATCGTGAAGAGTACAGTACTGACGAAACATTTATAGTTTAATTGCCCCCAACCACATCCGTCAGTGACCAAAAGTGGCGAAGGAAGAATACCGTTTCGTCCACCAACACATATATCAATCCACAGTCGTCAAAGTTCTTAAATTATTTTATTTTTGCTATTTCCACAATCCACCAACTATACTGAGATGAGAACAACTGATTTGAATAAATTAAAAAAATAAATAGAAAGCCCTTCCGATGATGACTGGAGAAAATGAAAAACATAGCAATTTGAAACCATTGACTGCTCTTCTAGAAAATCAGTGGCCATTAATAAACCAGGAAGCTGTCAAAAGTCCCAACATAAGCTCGCTCAATTAGTTATTGTTGACTTGGCCAATGGACTGTACAGAAGCCGGAGAGTCGATCCCTTCAGGCGGACCAAACAAAACACCTAAAGCAACAATTCAAAATGCAAACTTGCACAATCGTTTTACCATTCTATCGACCCAGCCAAATGCACTCCACAGCACCTCTCAACAGGCTCACTTTCTGCTGCCCAATCCCTTTTTCGTTCTTACTTCAATATATATGTATATAACAATTCAAAACCCACCAACACTATGGAAACCCTGCAAAGCCCCGAAGCAAGAGTGTTAAATTTTACATTTTGCCTGAGCTTTACCAAATCCGTCCAAAAAATTAAATATGAAATATGTTTCCGACTCTGCACCTTTTCGAGAATTTATTTTTCACCTTAACCAGATGCTGATGCAGTGTTCAGATGAGAGGAAGAGTTGGAGTTTTGGTTTTTTGTGTTTTCCACTACTCATGCTCGCCGCACCATCGCATCGCATCAGCGGAAAAAATGTTTTATGTAAAAAGAAAAAAAAAAAAAAATTATACGAATTTCATTTATTCTGAGGGATATGAAAAGGGCGAGGGCTCCATTGAATTTTCAATGAATATTCGAAGGACTCATACCCATCCTTGTGTATTGTTTCTCAGGTTCAGAATGGTACATCGAAAATTGACAGTAGCGGCCTTTTGGCTCATTTAAATATCACGGAATAAACTTTCTTGAGTTTTCATTTTAAATATCAAAAGAACTCATAAAAACATGGTACCTAATAGCTTTGTTTGTTGAGCCCTGAAGTCACCCTGGGGTCGCCACAGCGCGTTTTTTGAATTACCTCAACTCGCCCTCAATACAAAATTCTCTGTTTTTTGAAACCTGGGGTCACCCTGAAGTCACCCTGAAGTCGATCTTGCTATTTAGCTGGGGCGAGTTGAGGTAACGAATCAGCTGTTGAAGTGACTTTTCCTGTCAAGCATTTCTTGTGTTTTTTCTTCTGTATTTGATTTTTCATGTCTTTTTTCGATAAAACTAAATGAAATGCAAGTGAATGCATTTATTTTGATGAAAGTAAATACAAATTGAACAAATAAAGCAAAATGGAAACTTTTGATTTTGTGCGTTGTGAAAAATATACAATCAGCAGCCGTCATGCGTTTTTTGAGAACCGAAAAACCCAGGTTTTTTTGACAACTCTTGGAGTTGTCAAGAAAACCCAGGGCGACCCTGGGTAAAGTTCAACAAACAAAGCTAATATTTCTCATCTGACGTTTGACAGAAAAGTATTCAGAACGATTCTCCCAACCCATGAGAGATGCATTCTTTCGTGTTGAGAATCGACCTAGAATTGCACTTTTTGAATGAATGAAACTCTCAAAAGTGAAAAAGGTCAATTCTTTTGACAGAAAGAGCAATTCTTTTCGTGAATGAAACTCGCTATAAGCCCGCATATGGTTGAATTTGTTCCATAATTATAATTATTTTTACTGTCGTTCTGTAGAGCTCGCCATTGACGGTGACCATATAACCAATTTCGCACGAGTCAGTGATGCCGCTTGTGCTTTTGAGGATGCATTTTCACCCGTTAAAACTCGAGGCTGGCAATTTTGTCATTCTTCACAAAATGCATCTTGGACGGGTGTTACGATGCAAATTTCGCCATTTTGAAGTCTGCGAAAGGCCGACTTCTTGAATACGACGAAGAATTGACTGCTTTAAAATGTTCTGCTGAACACTTTGCGGACCGCAGCAATGGTCTTGTCCCCCAGGTTGGGGGTTGTGCGTCGGGGTAACTTCCCTACCACGTAAAAAACCTCTTGTTCCGAAACAACCAACTGCCTCGGATATGGATGACCCTACTGATGACGACCCTAGCAAACGAAACAAGGACAACGAATTTCGGTTCTGCACGTGGAATGTCCGGACCCTTAACAGGCCACGTGCCGCCGAACAATTAGTGGAGGCCCTAGATGGTGTCAAAGCCGACATCACAGCCATCCAAGAAGTGCGTTGGGATGGTGAAGGCACAAGGAGGGTGAAAAACTGTGACATCTACTACGGCAAGTGCTACAGGGCAAGAAAACAGCGGCTATTTGGATGCGGATTTGTGATAAGAGGAAGGCTTAGGCAAGAAGTCTTGGGGTTTCGTGGCATAAGCGAACGCATTGTCACAATCCGCATTAAATCTAAATTCAGCAACATCTCGCTGATCTGCGCCCACGCCCCCACGGAGGAAAAAGATGACACGACCAAAGAAGAATTCTACGATCTTCTCGAGAAGACGTATGATGAATGCCCGAAGTACGACACTAAGTTTATTCTTGGTGACTTCAACGCCAAAATCGGAAAGGAGGGTAACTTTGGCTCGACAGTCGGAAAGCATAGCCTGCACGACAACACTTCCGGTAACGGACACAGGCTAATCGACTTTGCTGCGGGGTGAAGTGTCATCTTAGCTAGCACATACTTCCCACACCTCAATATACACAAGGGGACCTGGCGGTATCCTGATCAAAATACCGTCAACCAAATTGATCACATTGCGATTGATAGCAGACATGCGTCCAGTGTCATGGACCACTACCTTGTTGTAGCTAAGGTGCGAATGCGGATCTCCACCAGACCGCAGAATCGAACATCCACTGTGAGAAAGTTTGATGTTGCGAAGTTACAATCGCAAGAGACCGCCACAACCTTTGCCAATCATGTCTCCTCTTATCTCTTGACAAGCCCGGCGCCCGCGCCAAACCCAGAGGCCCAGTGGCAACATTGCAAAATGGCCATCAAAACCGCTGCCACGGATGTTTTGGGTTTCATTAGGCGACCACAACGAAACACCTGGTTTGATGATGAGTGCAGGCTCGCACACTTGGCCAAAGACGAAGCCTATCATGCAGTTCTGAATGCCAGAACTAAAGCTGCCAAGAGCGCTTCCCGTGCGGTTTACCAGCAAAAGAGGAAAGAGGAACATCGGCTTTTCAGAAGAAAAAAAAGAGAACTGGAAAAACGAATGGTTGAATCTATTGAGGGGTGCTACGGCAGAAGCAATTTTCGAAAGTTCTACCAAAGGGTAAAGCATTCGTCCAAGGGTTACAAAGCCCGAGCGGAAGCATGTAAAGACGAGGGTGGGAATGTCGTTGTAGATACACAGTCGGTGCTGAGAATTTGGAAAGAACACTTCTGCAGACTGTTAAACGGCGAAGACAACCAACTAATCGCTGTCAGGCAGAATGATCCATTCGATTTGGATGATGAAGAACAAAATTTCCGTCCTCCCGACCAAGAAGAAGTTCGGATAGCAATATCCAAACTAAAGTCCAACAAGGCTGCTGGAGCTGATGGCCTTACGGCTGAACTGTTCAAAGCAGCGAGAGATGACTTGGTGAGGAGCATACACCAACTCATCTGTACAATCTGGTCGGATGAAAGTATGCCTGACGAATGGAACCTCAGCATTGTGTGCCGTATCCACAAGAAAGGAGATACTCTAAGCTGCGCCAACTACAGAGGTATAAATCTCCTAAATGTCGCCTATAAAATCTTGTCGGCCATTCTGTGTGAACGTCTGAACCCTTTCGCACGTGAACTGATTGGCCCCTATCAGTGTGGTCTCAGGCCCGGTAAGTCAACCGTTGACCAAATTTTCACACTTCGGCAGATTTTGGAAAAGACCCAAGAATTCCAGATCGATACTCACCACCTCTTTATCGATTTTAAAGTCGCCTATGACAGCGTAAACAGGAACGAGCTATACAGAGCCATGTCGCTTCTTGGCATCCCTGCCAAACTCGTTCGATTGTGCAGGATGACTATGGAGAACTCTCGCTGCTCCGTCAAGGTTGGTAAGCACACCACCGACTCATTTTATGTCGAGAAAGGCTTACGACAGGGTGACGCGCTGTCATGTAACCTCTTCAACATCATTCTTGAGGCAATCGTACGTAACTCGCATGTCAACACCAGCGGTACGATTTTTTTTAGATCCGTTCAATTAATTGGCTATGCTGATGATATTGACATTATTGGAAGAACGAAGCGCGCTGTCAGTGGAGCATTCGCAAGTATTGAAGTGGAAGCGGCTCGAATGGGTCTGGCTGTAAATGAAGATAAAACAAAGTATATGCTGTCCTCGGGTGAAGTGGATCATCACCGTAGGCTCGGACAAAACGTCACAATGGACAGATATAACTTTGAGGTTGTCAAGGACTTTGTCTATTTGGGTTCCACTATAACCTCTCAGAACAACATCAGTGAAGAGATCAGTCGAAGAATCACTCTTGCCAATCGCTGTTTCTTCGGGCTAAGAAGGCATCTTAGTAGTAAAGCCCTCTCTCAAAGGACCAAGGAGACACTATACAAGACACTTATCATCCCAGTCCTGCTGTATGGGGCAGAAGCGTGGACACTGACACAATCGGATGAATACAGGCTGGGGTGCTTTGAGAGGAAGATTCTTCGGGTGATATTCGGGCCTGTATGTATCAATGGATTATGGAGGAGAAGATTCAATGACGAACTGTACGGGCTATACAGCGACATTGACTTGGTTAAGAAGCTGAAAATTCAGCGGCTTAGATGGCTTGGCCATGTGGAGGGTATGGACGAAAACGCTCCTGCCCGACGAGTCTTCAATTCCAACCCGGAGGGCCGACGCAGTTCTGGAAGACCCCATCTAAGGTGGCGCGATCAAGTGGTAAACGACCTCAACCAACTTGGTGTGCGCAACTGGAGGCCACTGGCTAGGGACCGGCCTAGCTGGCGAGGATTGTTGGTTGAGGCCGTGGTCCACAATGGACTGCCTGCGCCACCTTAAGTAAGTAAGTAAGCAATGGTCCCGGCGATATTGCGTTCCTTTGGCGTAGGAATGTTGCCGATTGATTACCGAACCGTTGGTCTCAACTTTGGGTTAAACTGGTAGTGAGCAGTAGTTGCTGCGTTTTTGGAAACCATAACCGGTTGATTTAATAGCTTCTTGGATGTTTAGAAGATGCGAGTATTCGAAGTGGATATCACATTTTCCTTAAAATAAGAAAGGACCTATTTTTCCCCCAGAATTATCGCCTGGAACTCGCTATATTGACTAGGGTGACGTAATGAGAAATAGATTTAGTCTGTAAAAGTACATGCCGCCGCCATCAGTATAGCAATGAACTCGATTATTTCTCAAGAACTCGCAATTCAGAAGCTGTAATTTTTTGACAATTGACAAGTAGAAACTACGCTATTAAAAATAGAACGAAACACGCTGCAACAACGCATTGAAATTATTAAAATTCAGTATAAAAATGGTATTAAATTGGCAGTTACGGTTCGTAAAACTAAAACATTTTTTGGTCGCCGTGAAGCACCTTGTCGGACCGCAATTCAGAAATTGGTGGAAAAATTTGAGCTCTTGGGACAAGTTAGCGATGTGAAGAATAAAACTCGTGCACGACGCTCAAGAACAACTGGGAATATTGCTGCTGTAGCAAGAAATATTGAAGAAAACCAAGGTTTGTCCATTGGTTTGGAATTGGGCATTCCACAAACGTCATTACAACGTATTTTGCATAAAGACTTGGGTCTTAAGGCTTATAAAGTTCAGTTAACACAAGAACTCAAGCCGGCTGATCATAAACAACGTCGTGTCTTTGCTGATTGGGTCCTTGAAATGCATGAAACGATTTCATCGAAGAATCATCTTAACTGATGAGGCCAGAGAGGATATATGAAAGAGAGTTAAATGTAGGCTGGAAATGGGATTTTGCCTACAAGCTGATTTGACAGATAAATCATACCATCTGCGAATGTGTGCGTAAAAACTCGCATACACGCACAGTTGGTATGATATGATTTTGTGTTGTTGTTCTTGCATTTATTCACAGACACGATTTCAAATAATAAAAAAAAAAAAACCGGAAATGGGTGTCGGAGGGTGATACGTACGAAAGATTTCACTCTCCTTTAGGTCCTCTGTGGATGAGGCCCATTTCCAGCTCGGTGGCTTCGTCAACGAGCAAAATTGTTGCATCTGGGGCTCGGAAAACCCAAGATTTATTGTTGAAAGCCTCTTCATCCTCAACGAGTAACTGTTTGCTGCGGTTTATGGTCCGGCGGGGTCATTGGGCCTTACTTTTTTGAAAATGAGGCTGGAGCAACAGCTACGGTAAATGGACTGTTTATTTTCAACAATACGGCTACGTGCCACACAAACAACGAAACCATCTCTCGCTATGTGAAAGATAAGGTCTACGTCAAAAGCTAAGCGACCTCAAAAATAAAATTCGTGAAGCTATTGAGGGCATACAGCAGCCACTTTGCGATTTGGTGATGAAAATTTCATGAAAAGGATATTGTTGTGTAAGCGTAGCCGTGGCAGCCATTTGGCTGATATTGTTTTCCATTATTAGTAGCATACTTTCCTCTTTACAATGAAATAAACATCCGATCAACTATCTCAAAAAATGCCATTTTTCTTTCAATATCAAAATAACACCTCTTATTAGAAAACCCTGTATTAGCCCAGTAAACGTTTGAGCAAAACACACAGGAACTTCGTGTTCAATATTAAAGCCGAGCGCCTCTAAATACATTTTTTTTACTGCACAACTAGACCCGAACGCAGCACGTTTATTACTTGTCAAATTCACTCTGCTTAAAAAGAATTGGAAGGATAAGAGACTCGAAGAGTCCCCAAAACTTCAAGGGGCTATTTTTAAAACGTTAATAAGATAAAGTCATGAATGTTTATTTCGATATCCTCTACTGTAATCATTCGACAAGATTTCATTTCAAACCACAAATTTCAGAATGGATCTACTTGTACAACCATATCATATCATTCCATCCATTTATAAACCCAGCTGTTCTCCACTGATGCGAGGTGTAAGCCCTGTGTATGCTGAGTGTGTGCCGGCCGTGTCGACTGATTTTCGCGCGATCCTTTGTTTGGAATAATTCTGAAATGGGCGTTATGAGGTTTTTGGATGTACTATTAAAACAATTTTTAGCCAGTACTCACCCTT
Organism: Platycheirus albimanus; assembly: GCA_916050605.2. Lineage (NCBI taxonomy): Eukaryota > Metazoa > Arthropoda > Insecta > Diptera > Syrphidae > Platycheirus > Platycheirus albimanus. The sequence goes on along the minus strand of OU696696.1, from coordinate 294,263,615 downwards.
GAGTTCTCCTGTTTTTTTTCCGCGGAACATTATTTTGAATAATCCATTGAATCAATGACCATCGGATGGGTGGCTGAGAGGGTTGTTAAATGGGTAGATGGTGGATGTGAACCCATAGTGATGTATTGTATATGTTGTGTTTATTTGGGTACTCGAGGGTGTCAAAATTGAGTACAAGCGGTTGAGTATTCGTCCATCAATGCATCATAACGTCCGGGTATTATTATTTTTTAAGCTGACTGAATAAAATAATAAAAATATTGAAAACGCGCCACGAAAATATACACATTCTTTTGAACGATGAAAATCCTTCCAGGCGATTTGCCAATGAACAGTCGCAGTTCAAATGGAAGCGCGAGGTTTTATATCTACAGGTGGAAGTGATGGTGCGTTATTTTATTTTATAAACAAAAATATCTATAAAAATAATGTTATATTCAACGATCTCTCTAGTCTATATCTATAGATATGTTGTTATACGTTACCTATATATTTGGGCTGCCGGATTTTTATGGGTGAAACTATTTATTGTTTTTTCATGGTGAATTGTTCCGGAGAAACAATAGAACATTCTTGTTTAACATTTCACGGAACAGAAGGCAAATATATGAGGATGGGATCGGGATGTGCTCCAGAGTTTCATAGGGAATTTTTATAAAACAAAACTTTCTTTTATTAAGCATGTATTTTGTTTTTGTTGTATCTGCATTTTTATCTTTGGTTTTATAAGTAGGTAAGCCATCGATGATGAAAAACGAAAAAATGAAAAAATGAATATTTTTCAAAATTTTGTTTAATTTTTAGTGAACTGTATTGAAGTAAATTCAAAATTAAGTTTTTAGTGACCTTTAGTCCAAATGCGTAGGTAAGACATCTCTATGAAAGGTTACATATTTTTTAATTTCCATCAACGATTCTTGTCACATCAGACTTAAGACTATCCCACCACCCGTATTTTATAGGGTTTTGTTCAGAGCATGTAAAGGGTGTTTTTTTAGAGGTATATAACTTTGAAATGGAATGAAACAAAGATGATTTTCTTAAATTGACATGAAACTTACTTTATTCGAATGGCATTATAATTTAAACATGATTCCTGGCATATGACCGCCACAGCTGGCTCGGACGTAGTCTAATCTGGAGGTCCAATTTTCGTTGACTTTTTCGAACATTTCTGGCCGTATATCGGCAATAACGCGGCGAATGTTGTCCTCCAAGTGGTCAGACGTTTCTTTCTCATTGGCGTAGACTAGTGACTTTGCATACATATTTCCACAGAAAATAATCAAGCGGCTTTAAATCGCCCGATCTTGGAGGCCAATTCACAGGACTAAAACACGAAATTATGACCGAACGTTTCCTTCAACAAATCAGTTGTGACACGAAGTGTGTGACATGTTGCGGCATCTTGTTGAAACCACAGCTCCTGCACATCATGGTTGTTCAATTGATAAACGGAAAAGTCAGAAATCGTGCGGCTCTTTAGGGGTCGCCATTTACTGTAACGCTCTGGCCAGCATCGTTTTTAAAGAAGCACGGACTAATTACTCCACCAACCCATAAAACAAACCAAACAGTCAGTGTTTGTGGATGTAACGGTATCTTAACATACACTTGAGGATTATCATCACTCCAAATACGCCAGTTTTATTTATTGACGTATCCATTCAACCTAAAATGGGCTCCATCGCTGAACATAATTTTCTTGTGAAGATCAAAATCAACAGTGTTTTTTCAACCATGATTTTCAAAATAAATTTGCACAATTTGGAAGCGTTGTTCAGGCGTCAGTCTATTCATGTTGAAATGCAAAACCAAACTTAAATCACTTGACAGCTGACAAAATGGCCTCCAGTTAAAATAGTGTTGGCAACTTAAAGTTCTATATGTAACTCTAAAAAAAATACCCTTTCATCAACACTAAATTTAGAAATGATTATTTTGTTGGCTTACGCCAAAGCTCAGGATAAATTTTTTTCACAGTTTGATTGTAGCTTTCATATGCGAACGACTCGGGGCGCACCTTGGTAAATGTGCGGTATATCTAACCAACTTTTGGTTTATTTTCGCGAATTTTTCCATCTGACGATGACACCGTCTATGTGAGCTTACACCTGTAAATTACTTACTAAAATAATCAATGTAATGATTTTTAAATATGATTCTGATTTAGAAATCACGTCAACTGGAATCAAATTTGGAATACCTACTTTATCAAGGCAGGATTTATAATGAAGTCACAAGTCATATAAGAGGGACCTACAACGAGATTCCCGATCCTAACGGCTAGTATTGAGATGTAGTTTTCTCGGCAAAATTAACTCTTTTTAGATTTCTGTGCCTTCCTTGCTTGAATGTATGTAGCTAAACCGAGGAATCCTGAAACATATTGATTTCGAAAGAGCCATCCAGTCTACCGGGAACAACGGGTATACCTCCGAAATATCCAACTAATTTTATTTCAAAAATATTTTAATGATTTTGTATTACAACGGTAAGAATGATTACCCAACACCTAAACACATGTCATCATTTACTTCCCGCGAGAAGTGAATGGATGTTCCTTGGTTAATCATTGTTTAGTACCATACCATCTGAACAAAAACCATTTTATTTCATTGTAGAATTCTAGAAAAACCTTTTTCTTACAAAAAAATAAGGCATTTCACTATGGTTTTTAAAAAAACTGCTACCAAAGAACAATTTTTACAGTCTGTCTTCATTTTAATTTGGCATTCGATTTTTTAGCTATTTTGTTTGCTAGTGCAACAAAAAAAGAAGTGTGCCAAGCCCAACGTTGAGACTTTTTATTGCCAAGGCAATTACTATGAGGTTAGTGACATTCAATTTTAAGCTTACAGCTCGATTTGTACAAAACAAGACATAAGTTGAATTTTTAAAAACTAGACTTTGAATGGAAATAGCGATTATGGGTGTACTTAACAATTTATTCCTTAAAAAAACATGCTACGTTACCAAGGAAAATTAGAACCGATGGTTAGAAAATATTGATGTAGTATTAAGACTTTTAATTTTTTTAAAAAAAATATTAAAGCACTAACTGAGCTTTCATCAATAGTCAATTTTTTTGGCAAATGTGTAAAACTACAGCTGAATCGAGTAATTTTTCAACGACCTTACCCGAATAAAGGTATTTTATAAAAATCACTCCCTTAGAAGTATCTAAGCGTATTTAAAAAATAACAAAAAAATATTAAGAGATATATTTTTCATGAAACGAACGAAAATAAAATGCACGACTGGGTCGCACGAACTTGCTCTTATGATAAGCAATTGCGTAGTGGCTGCATATATGGATATTAAAAAAAAATTAAATAATTTCGAAAATTCTTTTATTTTTTAAATTATTTTAAGAGTTTTCTCGGAAAAACTAAGTATGCCAGAAAATTTCAAAGCTATACGTCAATCTAGGAAAAAAAAATATTGAAAATCGTTGGACCAATATTTTGAAATTTATTTGAGTATGCAAATATATGTCAATCTGTAGTTTACATTTGAAAAATAATTTAAAAAAAAAAAAATTCAATATACCCGTTTCCAACATATTTCGAAAACCAAAAAATTTGTTGAAAAAATTATAAAAAATCAAAAAAAAAAAGTTTTTGAAAGTTTTGAAATGCCATATTAATAAAATTATGAATGACTTTCTGTGGCCAAAATTTTATTGAAATCGAATGTATAGTTTACGAGAAAATTTGATTTGAAAATACTGGTTCTATGAGAGGTACCGTTATTAGACAAATTTAAAAAAAAAATGTCAAACCAAAAGATAGATTGTCTTGCAAAAATAGCATTCTGAAATTTTTATCAAAATCGTTAGAGCCGTTTTTGAGAAAATCAATTTTTGTCTTCAAGATTGTATGGCCGTTATTTTTGGACCTAGAGCAAAAATAAAAAATATGTTCCGAGGGACCGCCAAATAAATCCTAAATGCCAAATTTGAAGCAAATCGGCCAACCCGTTCAGCCTCCAGAGGCGCGAACAGACAGACAGACAGACAAAGCTATACAAAGCAGACGTACGGAATTTCCAGACCCACTTTTTTCAACTTCTCCATCATCGTAATGTCATGTGTGATTGTTATCTCAAATTTTTTTTTCTGCACGAATCCATAACTTGCCTAATAGTACCTATAATCGCAAGTAAAAAACATAACAAAAAGTTAAAAATCAAAAAATTACAGGAACTTCATTTCTCAACTTTAAAAAAATGCTTGTAATGTGGCCCACTAATGGAACAGTGCGGTACATATTTGAAACAATGTTTTTTCAATATTTTGTGATGGTAAAACATGCAGAATTCACTTTAATTGATTCTTCTGAACAAAACTAAAATCCATTTTAAACTATGTTTCAAATATGGCCCACTGGTTTATATCAACACCCGGAATGGGTCATATTATCGACATTTTGACAATATCACTTTTTTTAATTTTTAACACACTCAATTAATAATTGCAACCAAATTTTTAATTTTACATTTAATGACATAAAATATAACACTTTGTAATATATATTACGAAAAAACTTATTTATTTTCCAAAGATTTTAATATAAAATTCCTTAAGTAAACTCACCCAAAAATTATAACGAAAATGAATAAAAATAAAAAAAAGGCACTCACTCCCATTACTAATCAACTACTGTCTCCAAAACACAATGATGCTTGATTTGAATGGTTAGTTCAGTGCCTAGTATGTTTTATTCATAAAATATTGCATTGGGCCATATTACCAACGTGGGCCATATTTGCGACACTTACTCTATACCAAACAATTGCGTTTGGTGTCCCGTTTCCAGTTATACATTCACATTGGGTGAATGTAACTGTTATACATATTTTGAAGAATTGTGTATAAAATTGAAATCCATAAGTACAAACAAAGTATTTCATCAAAATCCAGCCGGTTAGAAGAAAAACAGATGTATACCTGAAATTTGTATATAGATAGGATTCAAAGGGCATACAAAAAATAGGTCACTGCATGCTCATATCGTCGTGCATATGCTGTCTTATGCCTATTATGGTCCTCGCTATCAACCAGGAACTATGTATTGTACAATACATTGGGCACCATCATAGCTTTTGAAAACTTTCTACTATAGCTGGAAATTTAACAACAAGCACAGTTTTTCTTTCCAAAGATAGCCTTCAGATGCAATAACATTTTCTGCAAAAGCTATCTTTTCTGTTTTTGTTTTTTTTTTTTTTTTGTATGAAAACAGAACACAACGCATCACAATCGGGGCGCTGCGCTGGCTGGCTGGTAAAATATTTCTTCATTTAAAAACCTCTGGGTAAAAGCTGGAAAATAAAATAATAACAAACATTCAAAATGAAGTACTCAGTCGTCAGCACCCTTCATTTTACATCTATTCCAGTATCCGGTGCCAGAAGCAAAAGCCAGTTCTGCGTTCTGCCTGAGCCGTCAAGTAAAGGTGGATGGAATTTTAAGGTTGTGCACAATAATTGACAGTGTTACGAACCCTCCATCATTAAAAAATCCAGTTTCGTAATATACTCTTTGTCCATCATATACCTACAAACATTCCTACATATTATATGTTCGCGCAGTTGTGGATACATAATGCATTTATGTATGTATGTATGTACAAGTACATTTAAGGCGTTAGGCTACGGCTACGTAAAGTGTGATATACTCGGGGTGAAACTCATCATCATCGCATCCTAATCTCTTGAGTTGGTTCCTGAAATGAAACTGAAAACAAAGGGAATCTCTTGACGAGTGCGCTTGGGCGATATCCGTTTCCTGAGCTCGAAAATCAAATGAATTGTGCTCCCTTACGATTTATATACGTCAAAATAATTATTAAGGATTTGTTGTTGATTCAAGTGAGATGATGCTGTTCTAAATTGCAGGGTTGCATTTGTCAGGAGTCAAGGCGGGCGCTGTTATTTGTTTGGTTTAAGGAACGTATAAAGTCCGGAGGCTGAAATGTGACGGTTTGGTTTTAACAGGAAGATTCCTTTGATGCTGATACAACCCCGGAATAAACAGGGAAATGCCTTTTGAAGTCGTCCTGTCCTTAACGCGATTGAAAAAAGTTAGGGCTCATGGGAGAAAATCTTTGATCAGATAGAAAACAGTAAATACCGGATTTTTGAGGATGCATTGTCACTTGGTGAACCTTGTGTAGGTTGTTGGCGATCCTTAAATGAAAATTTTGTATGTTGACATAGCCATTCATCCAAAAATGCACCTCGTCGATAAGATGATTTTTCGGTCAAAATTGAGGTCCTTTTAAAACCGGTTTTGAAGTCAAGTTAATCAAGAAAATTCCGTTGTCCCTGAACTCTTGGATCCATTGGATCTTCTACCCTTCTACGGGTGTAGGCAAAAGTACCAACGCGAAATTCGCTAAGCTGACGGCTGAGTTCATCCGCACGGCGAGGAATCAACTGTCTCGGGTTCAACTAAACACTTCCATGGACCGTGACGTACAAATGTTGGCTGGTTTATAAGCGAACCGGCCGTTTCGAATTTGGCCACTAAACGATGAAGAGTCTACTTACGCCTACCGTGAATTGAGCGCAACACTCGCATCGTTTGCATACTAACGAGTCAAAAGTTTCAGTACTTTCAACTTGAAATCCGGCCCTGGAAATGAATGGATTTTTATTTGATTCCTGTGAAGTGCTTTACTGTCAATGTGTAAATATACCAACCCTACCACCAACTCCACCCATTTTCTACCCGCATTAACGGCGCGGCGGTGGCGGCGATGCTATAGAAAAAGGACTTTCTCTCTGGTATACGCGGCAGCTCCGTGTGTACAATGTACATTTGGAATAAAAGTAACATAAATAGCGACAAAAAAAAAGGGTGGACGGAAGTCTCGCGTTGAATCCATAAAATTCCCCCATATTTCCTGCCACCAAGACTAACACCAGAGCGAGACGCAGAAACTGTGTGTATTTGAACAATCAGCTTAGCATACAAGGGTGAAGGATCCCTCGCTTAGCGTATACAGCAGCGGTAGCGAGCGGTGTGCCTTATGGACCGAAAATGGCTCTCGGAGAATATAGGCTACGTTGGTTCGGTACGGTACATCGTTGGATGTACCACAACTCCTCTATTTACTTAAGTATCTATCTATATATATGTATCTACGGTTCTCTGGTTAGAAGATACATATACATATATACCAACGCCATAGTGATGATTTCCCTTTCGTTAGCCTCGTTGTTATCGACGATAATGGTGGAGGAAGTTTCACGCAAAGCCTTTAAGGGTGGTTGGACTTTTATATACATACAAGCAAGGCGTCATTTGCTTCACATATACCCTAGAGAATCTCTTGATAATGATGCTCAGCATCAGCACTCGTTAATGCGATTTTTTTTTGTATTTGCCAGTCCTTTTTGAAAGCTCGAAGGGGAGATACTTTTTTTCTTGGTTTTTTTTTCCGTTTTAATGCTTGTGGTATAGATATGGCTATCAATTCTAATACCGTTTCTAATGATTGAACCTGATTCTCAATGGACTTGGATAATCCGCAGTTCGGTGTAGCGGCGATAATTGTAATGGAGATGATGGAATCCTTTCTTTTAATCCACTTAAGCCAGCCATTCATGACGATATCCCCTCTTTTCTGACTATGCTGTCAATTATTTAGTAGATATGTATGTATTATTTGGAATATTCGTATTATATATTGATGAGGACAATGCGATTATTTTATGAGGTAAAATTTACTAGGGCTGCAAAATCCACCCCACCCTATCCCTATTGAAATTTAAAATTAATGATACCTAGATATATAAACAACATATTCAAGAAATTCAATTTGTTCAATGAATGTATCACAAACACAAATTGCAAAACAAATTTAAAACTGAATCAAAAAATTAATTTGACAACTAAAAAGGAAGCTTTTCCTTTCAGCTGATCTTTAAATCAAGGAAAAGGATTCAAATTTCAGAGTTTCAGCATGAATTTGATATTTAAAAAGGATCTTTCCAATAACCATCTTCTCTCTTTTTAATATTTGCTCTTAAATTTATTAAAAATGGATTTCAAGTTGCTGTCATATATAATGTACATTCCACTTAAGTGTGTGTGTCGTTTAATTGATCATATTATTACCGGGTCATGTTATGTAAGTAAAAAAATTATTAAATTAAGAGATTCATTTCAGGTTCTTGAGAACGATGGCGTCTTCTTTATGAATCGCATTCCGATGGTCAGTATTTGCAGGTAAAACCCACGAATTTTAATTTTTTTCGCTCTAATTATATAAGCATTGTTATTTTATAAAAACAATATTGACGGTTTAGTATGAAAGCTGGCGTGTGCAAAATTTTAGAGTAGTGCTTTTACCGTAACTGTACAAAACACATAATTCAATTTTGCTAAATTGAAGTTTTTAACAAAAACGGCGATTGTGGGCGTGTTTGTGGGCGGATTTTACCTGTTGAAGAACTAAGTTTTACTCTTGAACCAAAGATTATATAAACAAAATTTCAGTTCTCTAAAATTGAGACCTCTAGAGAGTATACATGCGGACGGACGGACAGACATCGCTATCACTCCGTTTTAATTGAAGTCTTACTTACGTTTTCATTAAGTCAAAAGATGTGATTTCGAGGCAAATTTCCAAATTCGACTCCATTTCCCATACAAAAACAAATGAAAATTATTTAATTTGGACGAAATTGAGGTTGCAAGTAATGTGAAAACAAATCAAACGCAACTTAATTAAAATGTCAATTTGGAAACAAAATGCAAAGCAACGGCAGAATTAAACAAAACAAAATAAGAAGAAAGAATGAAAAAGGTTGACAAAAAGAAAAAGATGAAGGATAGCTTGGTGTCAAACCAAATGCGCAAATTTAGACGAAAACGCCTTTTAGCAAATTTCGAAATTACCTTATTTCGGCCCTGCTGAAAAACGGGGCCAGTTATAGCGATACGGAAAACCAAACCGAAAAAAATTTCAAATGGAAAATTTTGTATGCTCTGATTCGATTCTTACTACAAATGCTACACCGATCGATGGCAATCAATTCGGAGAATGTTTTTTGTTCATAATAATTTAAATTGAACAAATAGGTACTTTTTGTTAAAAATGTATTTATTTATTTTTCTGTTATACGTATAAAAGAAAAATAATAAATTTCGTTTTTAACAAAAAGTACAAGTTTAATTCAAATTTGTATTTCCAAAATAAATTCTCTGAGTTGGTTGTCATCGATCAGTGTATAGCATTTGTGTTTTAAATCGAACCATAACATACTAAATTTTCCATTATAAAATTGTTCTGCTATTATCAGACTTTTTCTTTAGCTTATCGAAGCGAAAATGTCGACTCTACTTTTATCGGGTGCTTTTATGCAATACAAATCGAAGCAATTATACCTATAAAATCTTTATATTTATACCGTGCATTTATCAGCACGTGTATCTATCAGCACGTTTGCGGAGCCTTCCGCCGTCGTTCATAGCAGTAGTTAAAATTGTCAATTACTTCGATTGAATTCGTAAGTGCGAATAAGGATTTTTGTTTAAGGACGGACATTTACATGAACGGATTCACCGGCGCAAGTGACTTCTTGCGCGAAAGCAAAACAAAAGTTAGTTGATTGCGTCAGCATTAACGATCCTACACAGACCTGTCAATTTTTATTCACACATAGGTACGAAGTTTGTCAACATTGAGTTTGGCTTGTGTAGTGCAACCCTTCACAGCCGCAAATTTTGTTCTTTCACGGTTACTGGCGGCGCGGTGGTGAATTCATGCATGTGTGAACCCGCCATTAAAATTACTATCCATTAATATGATTCTTAGTAGTGTAAACAAACCCTTATATACGTAAGTTTTCTTTTGTTATATCAACCTACCAGCGGCATGAATGAACTGTATATGAAAGAACTATAACCTTACGAACATTGCATATTCAGATACTCATGTATGATGTATGTAATGTATATATGTGTTGTTATAAAAATAGCTATATGAAATACAAAATTGTAGCAAAGGACCCCTTGTACAAAATAAACACACACAAAATAACCCACCCTGCTCTCTTGATTTAAAAAACAAATCAAGACAGGGATTTCATTTCGACAATCATGTTTACTTTGCTCAGCCATTTGAAAAAATAACAAAAAAGAACGGTTCTCCTAACACTAGAAAGAATTATTGTATCCGTTACAGTTTATTTTGCACTCAAGAAATTTCGCTTCATACAAGGAATCAAATAATATATGTACCCACATATCCTTGTTTGGTTTAAGTATATCTTCATCTAATTAAAAGATTCTTACTTAATTTGATGGCTTCCTATGTATCTCAGATGAAATAAATCACACGACACGTGTTCTAAATAAAGAAACATCCCGAGGGATGGATGCATTATGTGCACATACTGTACATTGTACATCACTCAAATCAAGTCATCAACATAATGGTAACTTTTATATATGTGGACACTCTTTGACAGCAACACAGAGTATATGTATAGTTGTATCCTGTTGGAACGCTTTTGTCCTGACAATAATTTTTTACCACTTTCCTCGAAAGTTGGCCCTACAAAATATAAAATCAACACAAAGAATAAGGATTCACATGTGAATTGAGGATCCAACCTGACGTACACTGTATGTGTAGTGTATATGCAAATGCAAAGGATCAAGCTAGATACCATTATTTGAACTGGAAGTAAAAAAAAAAAAAGAAGATGGGAGCTTGAATGAAAATGGGGACATTGTAGTGATAAATTCAAATGCTTGGCTTGGTGCGACAGAACGACATATCGACAGGACGAAATGGAAATGGTAAAAATGCACTAATGCAGTGCTAGTGGCGGTGTGGGTGGTTTTGGTTTTGTTATACATTCTGATTTTGGCTCTATGTGTTGTACATCTTTGTGAAAGAGTTAGTTCTTTTATTATCGCATAACACACACAAAACAAAAAACAAAAAACAAAAAAAAACAGGTAGTTTGTGTTTTTGAGTTTGCGGTTGCATGCACTCACAAAATGAACTCTAATTTAAGCTTTTGTGTGTTTGAGTTGAGCTGCTCCTCTGTGAAAATTGCTTGTGTCTTTATAATAAGCTCTTCAAGATTGTGTGTATCACATCGTTAGGATTTCATTTAATCCTAGAAGAAAGGATGAAACATGATCATTGGTCATATACACAAACCATACAGTGGACATTTTCACTTTTAATATGAAAGGTAACAAAAAAGCATTCAGAAAAATCCATTGTTATAATTATAACCGATGCAGATTGCGATACATTATTATGACCAAAGCGCATTATTATGTGTTGTTCCGTTGGTCCTTGTGGGAAAGTCAATAAAATATGTTGGCTGATAAAATTGTTTTCGAAATGGTTTTTATCATAGTTTTTATGTATACTTTTCACTAAAATTGATGTGTCTCCTAACTCTTTCGAAATAAGTTTTAATTAATAAAGCCTGTTCCAAAATTGTAGATATAAATAATTTAAAAAAATTTATAACAAAAATCGTTATATATCAACTTACCCCGGCTATTGGGCTAGTTATAAAATGGGGACGGGGTTAGCTGGTAACAAAAACAGAAATTTACGAATAAGGAACAAAATAGTAGTTTGACTTATAAAGGGGTTTTTAATAAGCACGGGCTAAAATTTGCCAGCAAGCATATGCGTGTTGTTTTAATCACATCTGTGGTGGCCAAATTTTAGACAAATTTTTTAGTTGTCAATCAACCAGCATTCGTATAGCAGAACCTGAGGCAGTTGATTACGGTGTCATCACTGGTCCGTGCTTTTTCGAAAACGATGTTGCTAAAGGAGGACACCGTTAATAGCGAGAGCTGCATAAGGATTTGGACGATATATGGTTCCAACAGAACGGCGCGCGCTGCACAGTGGACACCACATTGACATTCTGCATTAACGATTTTAGCGCAACGATACTTCTCGGAGAGGTTAGGTCAACTGGTGGAAATTTCTGTTCTCTCTCTAGGGCAAAAGTAAATATATCGTTTAAAACGGGATAGAGAAGTTGAAAAAAATGGGTCCCATCCAATGTTGATTGTAATTCATAATGGAGTATTTTTTAACATGCTACTATTTACCTCAGATAAATTTATCTACTAGCCCCTCCATTTTTAATTCGCACGAGATTGATAATTTTGCCCCTATCAAAATTTATAATTTAAAATACAATTAAAATTTTTTAACATGATTAATATTGTCGATAAGGGCCAGTTATAGCGATACGGAAAACTAAACCGAAAAAATTTTCAAATGGAAAATTTAGTATGTTATAGTTCGATTTAAAACATAAATGCTACACTGATTGATGGCAACCAACTTAGAGAATTTATTTTGGAAACGAAAATTTTAATTGAACTTGAACTTTTTGTTACAAACGAAATTTGTTATTTTTCTTTTATACATATAACAGAAAAATAAATAAACACATTTTTTAGCAAAAAGTATTTGTTCAATTAAAATCATTATAAACAAAAATCATTATTTGAATTGATTGCCATCGATCAGTGTAGCATTTATGTTTTAAATCGAACCATAACATACTAAATTTTCCATTTGAAATTTTTTATCAACTACGAAGAAGGAGTTGAAATACCTCTTTTCTGCAAATCATGGGCCAACAACTCCAGTCAATAGGTTTGACATTGCTGAAAACAGTAAAACTGGTTAACCCGTATGTGCGATTAAAAACTTCCTTTGTATACAGAAGCAGTCATATATTCTGACTCAGAATCAAAAGCCAAGTCGATTTAGCCATGTCTGTCCGTCCGTCCGTCCGTATGTATACTCTCTAGAGGTCGTAATTTTTGAGCTAGAAAGCTGAAATTTGGTATATATAATCTTTGGTTCAAGAGTAAGTCTAAGTTCTTGAACCGGTAAAATCCGCCCACATACACGCCCACAATCGCCATTTTTGTTGAACAACCTCAATTTGTTAAAATTAAATTATGTTTTTTGTACAGTTTTGATAAAAGCATAAAGCTAAAATTTTGCAGGCGCAAGCTTCAGGTAAACCTTCTTCCAACTAAATAAAAAAAAATTTTGTTTGGGCGTGGCTGACGCCCATTTTTCATACAAAACCATCAATATTGTTTTTATAAAATAGTAATTGTTTTATTAAAGCGAAAAACATACAATTTTGTGGGTATTACTTGCACATAAACATCTTGTGTATGAACTCAAAAAAATTGATTTTGGGCGTGGCTGACGCCCACTTTTCACTAAAAACACAAAAAAATTGTTTTTGCAAATAAACGGTATTTATAATGAATCCACAAACCAAAATTTTGCATCTCTTAGTTGAAACTAAAAGGTTTGTGTATGAAAAGAAATGCTTGGATTTTGGCGTGGATTACGCCCACCTTTCAAGAAAGAACTAAAGACGTAGTTTTAAAAATTTAAGGTATAGGTACTACCAATATTCAATTTGAACATGTTTTCCTTCCGTTCGTTATTTGAAAAATATATCTCTACATTTTCTTGTGTACATTTTGTCAATACGCCTACTTTTAGAGGCGTGATTTTGATAAAATACCTTTGTTCAGGTAAGATCGATGAAAAACTACTCGATTCAGCTGTAGTTTTACATATATGTACGCAGAAAAATTGACTAACGATAAAAGCTCAGTTAGCGCTTTGATTTTTTTTTTAATTTTTAGGACACGCCCACTTTAAGGGGCGTAATGTGCATTAATTTTGTAATGTTCTTTTACTATCGGTCACAGTTTTGATGAAAGAAGATGAACAATTCGGTTTGTAATCCTTGTTTATGTAGCAGAGTGTGGTTCAAGAATTGTTAAATAAACCCATAATCGCAATTTTCGTTCGAAATCTAATTTTTAAAAATTAAATTTTGTCCATATCAATCTGCAAGCTTAAAATTGAATGTCACTGATCGCATACTAATTGTTCTGGCAATAAAAAGTCTCAACTTTGTGCGTGGCACATGCCTTTTTTTCCTGTCTGCTAAAGGAGATTTTTGTTTCTGAAACTGGAACAGCGGCTGGCTGCTGGAGGCGAGCGAACGCATACACATACAAAAATATTGGGAATAGGGTATCCATGAGTTCGTTGAAAACGTGCTGTAGCTCTGGATTATGTTTTTGTATGATTTTTTTTTGCTTCCTCGTCTTTCCGTCCATTATGGGTAACGTAACGTGTTCATTTGACAGAACGGTAGGAAACGTTTCGTTGGGTTTTGTTACTAACTTCCGTTAACTTTCGTCCATTACAGTAGGTACAGCCTTAAAGGCTTCAAAATGCTGAAAAAGAGCAGAATATTGGTTTTTTTTGTTCAAAATACCCTCCTTTTTCGTAAGAACATTCTCATAAAATTTAGTTTGAAATGCTTTGTGTATCACATGTAAATGCCTGCAATACAGGCAAGGAACATATGCTTTTATATTTATCGATCAAAGAAAGCTTTATTTTTTTGAACGCGTCACCCTATTTCTAACATCATCCACCCCACATTATTGTCTAATACATGGTTGATCGGTGTCGAAAAAAAAAATTAAAAATCGTGATTTCGATTATTGTCGATCAAAAAACGCTCAGTATTCTTTACTACAATATGTTCTTGAAAATGGATTTTTTGTCGATTAAAAAAAATCTCTATAAAGATTACTTATGAATCCTGGTTTTTGCAACAAATAATGCCGTTAAGAAATTGATTCCCCAAAGACTGAGCTGGCATCAATATGAACAAAGAGACTTTCATTTTAATTACCTTCTGACTTTTTTTTCTTATTTTTGTAGAACTCGAAATATTCAAGAAAAATATAACGAGAAAAAACAGACAAAGCTCCTTTTGGCTTTTGTATAAGATGACGCATCCATTGTTTAACCAAAGCCTTATTGCAAATGTAGAAGTATAACAAGCATTCGATTTTTGTATCCCTTATGTACATACAACCTTCTTAGAGGGTGACAAAGTATGCGCATGTACAGTCATATAAAAGAATAATGTCGCATCGTCCTTTTCCTATGTAAGTCGCCCTGTTCTACTGTTAGGATGTCATGTGTATATTGTGGTGTACGAATCAAATGGTCCTCGAGGGGATGGATGCGGGCTTGTAGATAAAAAGGAGCGTATACCGTATATATTCGCCATTTTGAATTGAGTGTGAGGATTTCATTTTGATTTTTTTTTTCTGTGTTCTTGGTGTGTGTCCTTTGCTCTGCAGAAATTGAGGTGTGGATAATGAACAGGACTTAACTCAGGTTTTTGAATAATAAGGATTCCTCTTAAAAAGCTATTCAACTTTAAGTCGTGTATATGTAACTGTAGGTACATTATGCTGTTTCAAAATATATTTACATAATATGTATGTGGGAAGGTATGTTACGATTGAATGATCTGCGAAGCATTATTATGGCTTTATTACCTTCCCTTCAATCAATGAAAGCCACAGATCTGATTTATGGTTTTGAAAAGCGGAAAATATTGACAAAAATCATAAAATTCTCATTTACTGATATTTTAATTGAAATTTAGAGAGATTCAACATTATTTTATATTAGAAAATGTTAAAAGAAAATAAATGTCCATCATATTTAAAAAAGGATTAGTGGGTACTGGCACTGGGTATTTATATATTTTTGAATTAAATTCAATAAAAAAAAAATAAAGAGCAACTAGGTATATACTATACCTATAGACCCAGAGCCCACAGCAAATTTTGGGAGTGTAAAAGTCCCGAAAAACATTTATATTAATAGATAGATCTTGCATTGTTAGACATGGAAATCAAAGTCTGGCAGTCAAAAGTGTTCCCCCACCCGTATGTATATAGCTCTCTGCATTAAAATGACTGCAGTATTTTATACACACAAACGATCCATAGCTATAATTCTCAAAAACTTACTTCTTATATTTTTGAAGATGTAGGCTTGCAGGTCTTATAAAAAATCTCAAACCTTGCGTCATCCACGTTACGTGGTCTTATAAAAAATCTCAAACCTTGCGTCATCCACGTTACGTGCTTCTGTTTGGTAGATAGTACAAACAAATTTTTCTATCTCGCTTATATCTCTATCGCTCACTTGTTTTTCATTACCCATTCTCGAAAGAGAATGTTGAAGACTTGAGTTCTTTTGCAAGATTGCAAATGGCTTTAGTTTTCCTTTTTTAAAAGTCGATAATTGGGAATTTTGGGGGGCGTCTGGCAGCCCCTTTGTCCCGCTCAAAACGTCTGGGACTCATATATTCGTGTTAAGGGTGGCTCAAATTTTGATTTCCAAAAAAAAATTAGGTGAGCCAAATGAGAATCCAAAAAGTCGATAAAATCCCGTTTTTGATGCAGTATTACTCACAATTTCCCCCACCTTTGACTGCCAGACTTTGATTTCCATGTCTAGCAATGCAAGATCTATCCATTGATATAAATATTTTTCGGGACTCTTACAATCCCAAAATTTGCTGTGGGCTCTTAGACTACTATTATCACAAGCTTTTGTTTTTTATGAAGAACATTTAAGTGGTGTTTTGAAGGGTGTAGTACTAACTTACTGTGATTTTGAAGAAAACATTCCAAATATCATTAAAAAAAACATCCTTCTTTGCTTATTCAATCGAGAATATACAACCTGATTTTTTTTTAAACACGAACACTTATTGCTATGGCTACAGCTTCTGGACCTAATGAATGTCAACCGAGATGCGTTCCTTTGACTAATAGCCCAGTAGTTTTAGGTTTTATCTGCAGAAAAATTCCAACCAAGCTGAATTTTGGTACACACCTTTATTACGGCGTTGTTATGAAGATGTGAAAAATCGACATTGATATTTTGCCGGCAAAAAAAGTTACGAAGGTCAAAAGGTCACGAAAACCTAAAAAAAAAACCGTTTTTCGCAAATATCTCGGTTTCTATAGCTCCAATGATTTTAACGTGTATGACAAAATTGTAGAGCATATAATTTGCTACAATTTCTTTAGTACAATCAATTTTGTATGTCGATAAGTTACCGAGATATGGCACTTCGAAAAACAGGTCATTTTTCAAAATTCGCCAAAAAATGCAAAAAAAAAGAAGAATTCCACCTTATTTCTTCGGATATACCCGAGAAATCATGAAATATTGCTGTTTTTATGGCTCCTTGTTAAAATCACCAACTTCTTACACCCTCCAACGATCGCCGCTTGCCCACCAGGTACCAGGCCATGCCCATTACTATTGTCATTCCGCCGTAATTTTTGTATATTACTCTGTTTTTAGTACAGTGGGCAGGTAGAAAAAGGTCGGAAGTTAATCAAACTTTGAGATATTGTTAAGGAATATTGAATTAACATTTGAAGAAGTTTTGGACCTCACCGGCCCTGTTTAAAAAGAGGAGGAGGGGAAACTGCAAACTTTTCGAGTTCGCTCCGGTTTTCGCTCTATAACTTTTTTTGCTTACGTTCTACGGCAAAAGTGTACTAGACTTTTTTGTAGAGCGTTAAATTTACTAAAATATTGTTGGTACACAAATAGTTGTATGTCATTTCGTTACCGAGATACGGAAAAAGAGGAAAAGGGGGAATTGCAAAATGTTCGACTTTGCTCCGGTTTTCCCTCAATAACTTTTTTTCCTTACTTAATACGGCAAAAGTATGCCAGACCTTTTTTGTAAAGCGTTAAATTTCCTACAATACAATAGGGTGAACATTGTCGTATGTCAATTCGTTACCAAGAAATGGAATTTGAAAAGGAGGGTGGAACTGCAAAATTTTTGATTTGCTCTGGTTTTCCCTAAATAACTTTTTTCCTTACATCTTACGGAAAAAACGTTTTGATTTTCTTGTGGAGTGTTAAATTTTCTACAATTTTAAAAGTTCAAAAGTTCTTCTTTGTCAATTCTTTTTTCGTGACCTTTTGACCTTCATAACTTTTTTGCCGGCACGATATCAATGTCTATTTTTCACATCTTCATTACAATGCCGTAATAAAGGTGTATACCAAAATTCAGCTTGGTTGGAATTTTTCCGCAGATAAAACCTAAAATTACTGGGCTACTACAACTTTGTTCATCATACTTTTTTTGAGTACGAATCATATTTTTTGACTTAATCCGGAGAACATAGTGGAAATTCGGGAGCAGCTGTTATTCGATAACGATGACAATAAAACTAATGATGAATTAACCTTAAACTGTCACATTTGCTGGCGAAAATTTTGAAGATTACGCCAGTCTTTCGGGCCATAAAAAAAAATACGTGCGTACAAAGTACACATGTCAGAAGTGAAACTTCTTTGGCAAACTAATTTTTATTTTTTTGCACCACATCAACCGACCAGTGCAACTTCTTAAGGCCGCTTACCCGCCTAACACATTAAGTATTATGCACATCACATTTTTCATATCAACCTTCCAGCGCTCATTTAACCACATACCAAGTCACATTCCTGCTACCCGCCAATCAATTTAAAACCATCAACCACCTGACTGCCAATGATGCTATATCAAATCCCACCGGATTCGAAATAAAATCCCACTAATTTTGTACAGTAGGTGGAAAAACCATCATATTTTGTTTAATAGAAAGTTTTACGCTAAAAGCCTACTCAATGCATGTTTCAAAAAAAAAAAAAAAAAACACCTTACACCCGCACGTTCGCACTTGCGTCAAAAATTTGATATCCCAGTTTCAAACCTTAGTCAATTTGATCGCATTGCAGTCAACTCTTTAAGTTTGCGCATGTAATTAAGTATTGAAAGCACACTATTCAGCTTAAATGCAATCGATTTAACACCAGTTTGAAACTGGAATTGCAAAATAGTTTATTCGTGTAGGGATAGCCTTATGGAATGAAATTAAAGTCTTGTATTTTTTCATAAGTTACCTTGACTATAAAAACAATAATTGTCATAATTCGGTTTTCAGGAAACAACAAAAAAATCTTACTTTTTTGTGTAAAAAATACTTGCTGAGCTCAATTACTATTTTTTTTTGTAAAATCAAACCTTAAGCCTTATTATTTTACATATTTTTATTTTTGGTGATAAAATAGTTTTTTAATATTTATGTATGCAGGTATGTACCTATGTCGTACTGAATTATCCTTAAAATAATATCACCCCATAAAATAACAATCCAATCGGAAATTTTCCAACCATAAAAACCACCAGAAAATTTTTCCCACTACTTTACCCACCAAATAGTTTTTTCCCAACCATTTTGGTGGGAAAAACAAGCAATCTGGGAATACTGCTGACTGCCTACAATGGATATAACGGGTGATTTTTTAGCTGGTTTGGTTTTGGCAACACTGGTTTTGACAGCTGACGTGTGTTTAGTACCTTGTGTCACTGTCAAACAGCTTCAGTTTGGTTTGCAATTTAACCATGGATCGTCTTACAAATGAACAACGCTTGCAAATTATTGAATTTTACTATCAAAATTCGTGCTCGGTTCGAAATGTTCATATCGAATGTTTTTATCGAAAAATTGTGTTCAGCGATGAGGCTCATTTTTGGTTGAATGGGTACGTAAATAAGCAAAATTGCCGCATTTGGAGTGAAGATCAGCCAGAAGCATTGCAACAGCTACCAATGCATCCCGAAAAAGCCACTGTTTGGTGCGGTTTATGGGCCGGCGGCATTATTGGGCCATATTTCTTCAAAGATGGTGCGAATCGCAGCGTTACTGTCAATGGTGAACGCTACCGAGCGATGATAACAAACTTTTTTTTTGCCCGAAATGGAAGTTCTTGACTTGCATGATATGTGGTTTCAACAAGACGGTGCCACATGCCACACAGCACAATGGCGCAATTGCGAGGCGAGTTTGGTGAACAGTTAATTTCACATTTCGGGCCGGTCAATTGGCCGCCTAGATCGTGCGATTTGACACCATTAGACTATTTTTTGTGGGGGTATGTCAAGGCTAATGTCTATAGGGACAAGCCCGCTTCGATTGACGCACTGGAAGCCAACATCCATGCATTCATTCGTGAGATACCGGCCGATATGTGTGAAAGAGTATGCCAAAATTGGACTCAGCGGATGGGCTACCTGAGACGCAGCCGCGGTCAACATTTGCATGAAATTATCTTTAAACATTAAATTGCAAGGTTCAAACTATCGATTCAAATAAATATTTCATTAATTTTTTCGAATTTTTGTGTTTTTTTTTTTAAAAAAAAGTTCTAAACCTCTTAAAAAATCACCCGTTACTTGTCTGCTTGCTAAGACACACATAATGCATACCGTCCCTGCTACCCACATTTTTAACCATCAGCCGCCGACCAACCCACAGTTGATATGCAGAACCAGTTTGTGCAAAACAAACCTAACCTACAGCTCTCTCTCCTCCCCCCTCTCTCTCACTCTCTCTCTTTCTCTCTCTCTCTCTCTCTCTCTCTCTCTCTCTCTCTCTCTCTCTTTCTCTGTTGATCTTTCTCACTCTCTAACTCCCTACTCTCGCTCCATGGCTATGTGCTTCATGCTACGTTCGCCCTTTCTCACTCTCTGTCAATCGGTCTCAATCGCTCTCTCCATTTTTGGGGACGGAAGTCACGCTTATTTCCGCTGTATCAGTAAAAATTTTATCCCCATGCGCCTAAAGAAGTTTCACTTCATAAAATATTAAACAATTTCTGTTGAGTGAATTTTTAGTAAAAAGTTGAAAATTAGCAAATTATTTAACAAAAACAAATTTACCTTAAATTCAAGATGGCGGCCAACGCAATAGTGCTAGGACCTAGGAGGTCGAAAAGAGCCAAGTAGACTCCTATAGTGAACAACTCTAACGATCAAATGTAAAAATACCCCTATCGAACTTTTTCCGTTTCAATTTACATTCCAACTGGGCTATAGTATAAGTCATCCAGAAGTCGATGTGTGGAGATAATAGGAGTTGAGCGTTGGGAAAACCAAGGATAAGTGAAAACGCAATTTTTTTTATTATTATTATTAGGTACTCGTAGGTTCATGTATAGTCACATTCAAGTCCCGAACAAAAAATTGCACTCTTTTGAATAAAACTGACATATTTTGGTTCTTGTTGATTGCACTGTTGTGTCCTGTGTGGGTGGCTAGACGCCACGCTTCTGCAATGCGTTTTTAAATCAAAACACAAGACACTCATTTCAACTTGTCTCCTTAGTAAAATCAATCAAAGATAGTAATTTTTCTTGGGCCTTCATTTCCCATATATCCCATTCTGCCTTGATATTGATATTGTTTTAGATCATAGATCTAAATGTTTGAGTTTTTTTCTACACTTTGCACAATTTTTCCTGACAATTTAATTCTCAAAATAAGCTGACAAATCGGCTTAGTCTGTCTACAAAGACAATAATTGTCTACCCACGACAAGATATCTCAACCAAGATAACTGATCCTTTTTTCTTTTGCATTTCTGCTGATTCCAATCATCCTTTACCTGATGATGCTTCTGTGTCGGCTTGTCAATTCACGTGCTATATAGTCTGGATTACACGATTCAAAAAAAGATATGAGTAGCTAGCTCAAAGCAAAACAACGTCATGATCGTCTAAGAATTAAAAAAAAAACACGGATGCGAATGAAGAGGCCCGATAAGGATCTTAGTTATTCAACTCTTTAAAGATTTGGAATCATACTTTGGGGTGCCCCCTTTTTTGTACAACTCTATAAAATTGACAATAGAAATCAAAAATGTTTTTGTGCGTTGCGTCGTTTTGTGTAGCGTGTAGGTACCTATTCGTGGATTTCGAGTGCTTTTCAAATATCCGTGGTTGTTGGCACAACTATAGAACATCAGAGCTCTGAATATAGAACTCGGTTGAGAAGGAATCTTCGGTTTCCTTGGTTGCAAATCGAACCAAAAGGAGTGCCAAGCAAAGTTTTTTTTTTCAACCTAAGTGGTGTGTGTGTTATTGCTCTCCCTTTGATGAGGGTTTTATTTTTTTTTTTATTTTATTTTGCTGAATAAAGAAGTCGTTCGTATATTTCTTTTTATATCCTTAAGAACGCCATGAACGAAAAAAAAAAAACACTCGTATCTATTTGTTTTTGAGACACAGCAAAGTCTTCGTCGTTGGTACATAGTTGTTCCTGTACTTATTTCTAGCTCAAGGGCGATCCTTTTCTAAGTCTGATGATTTTTGTTGTTGTTGTTGTGTTGTTTGGCAGTGTGTTTTCCTTACGCAACAATAGTAATGAAATGCCCAACAATGAATGTAATAACAACTGTGAAACATTGAAAGAGGTTGGTTTGTTCCTTTGCCAAGCCAACAAGGATTTCATTTCTTTTGCTTTATCTGGTGATGTTTTCTTTTGAAATTGAGAATTAGGTCGAGTAGGTGCAATTAAAATGTTTTGCCAGCAAAGCAATTGTAAATTAGCGGAAATGTTTGATTGGGATCTAATTTTTTTTTTGTGCAATCTTTCTGTCTGCTAAAAACATCTGTGCTGATGGCGGCATTGTTCGCTACGATAATCACTTCGCGCCCATAGCTAATTTGCCATCGGCCTTGTGTGAACAGATGAACGAATAATGTTGTAGGATTGCGGATTGCATCCGAAAAGGTCACTCACTGATGCCAGGATTAACGCTTGGGGTTGTATTTTTGGGTATTTTCGATTCCATGCAACTTTTTGGTCCTTCAGTTTATTTGAATTGTGTTTTTGAGAGATGCTCATTATTCTACGCACTGTTGTTTAAAATATAAACCGTATTTTAATAAAACAAAATAAATCAATTGTAGCCGGAGCGGCAGACATTGGCAAAATATTGAGCATCAGGTACATCAGAAATCAGGAAGAGCGAGTTTGCTTTTCATAGTTGACTCAGCACATTTCACATTTCAATAAACTCAAAAAAAAAAAAAAAAAAAAAAAAAAAATGTTCAAAGTTCATTGAGAACATTTTCTTTTTTTTTGGTTAGTTTTGGAAAAATAAGAGATAAATCTTAAAAATACTTTCACATTCAGCAACAGGAACAAGCATTTTTTTGGCTGGTCTAAACGTGCGGCTCTGATGCCGATTTTATACTTTGATCGTGCAGTTTCTGTTTTAGGAAATGCTCGATCTCAGAGTATTCTATAGTGGCAGGACCTTGAAGCTGTTCTATGCTTCGGGAGGAATAATACCGCAGCTGTACCTATAGATACAGCCAGGAAATATATTTATAATTATGTATAAGTAGGTTGTGAAGATGAAGCTATACTTTTAACAGGTGCCTAACAAGCCGCCCGTAGCTTAGGGAATTCATAAAAGTCATACAGTGCAACACAAAATTTTGCGTACAGCGATGAAATAACGGAAAAGAGAACCATTACTCGTGAACAGTAAATGATAAATTTTAATTGTATAAGTTTTTTTTTTTATAAAAAAAATTTTCAAAGGATCGATTTATTCCAAAACAAATTCAATATTTTTATTTTTATTTAAACAAATACCAAAAAAAACAGTTGTAAAATTCGTAACACAAAAGTTTGCGTACCTACACATGTAAGAGAAATGAAAAAAAGTAAAAAAAACATTATTGTCTGTAAAGTCGGTTTACGGACGATAATTTTACGTGATAACCAGTTCACAAAACAGTTCATATCTAGGTATCTCTCCAACCACCAACCACCCAACTCACCTACAACCACCCACCATTTTTGTATTTTTTTTCACCCCTTAACCCAAACACCAACCTACCACCCCCTCATACAACAACCAACCAACAGCCCACCATTTTTGAAAATGTTTTCCTCCTCCCCCACACAATAAAGCCTCCCCTTCCCACCACCCACCCACCCCACCTACAACCACCCACCCACTATTTTTGACAATTCGCCACGATGCACCAAATTCAACAAATCACTCCACCTACAACCACCTGCAACTCACTCACCCACCATTTTTGACAATTCTTCCTCCCCCCCAACAACCGCCGCCAATCACCCAGTACCTACAAACATTTATTAATTCGCTCCACTACACCAACACCCCACCCCAATCATCCCCCCCGTACCCCACACAAACTCCCCCCAACACCAAACACCCATCCCACCTATAGCCACCAAGGAACCACCGATTAGTTTTGACATTTTTTGCCTCACCACCCAAACCAGCTACAACCACCCACCATTTTTTACAATACCCCCCACATCCACCCAGCACCACTTACAATCACCAACCAACCACCCAACACCCTCCCCTCCCACTTTATCAAGTTTCTATGCTATCAAAGCAGATATATAACGTGACTGTGACACTTTTACGTGCGTGTTGCCCATATATTCCGATTTATTAGACGTTATCACGTCAAAAAATTTATAAAAATAAATTAATTGCACTTTATTACTTTCGGCATTAATATTTTGTTGGATATCCTTTCAATCTTATTACATACTTCCTTTAAACGGTTTTGCATGGATGCAAGACTGTGTAAGAACTTCTTATATTATTCCATTCGAATAATAAAGCGTCTTTTAGTTGGGCCTTATTTGGAATATCGTGGGTGCGGATTTTCGTTTGCAGTGCATCCCACACTTGTAACGTGTTCCATTGGGTTAATGTCTGGGCTTTGAGATGGAGTTCGTAATAGGTGTGGGGTTTTATATAAGAGCCACATACGCGCGTTATATGCAGTATGTTTGATTCATATTTCCTTCCACTATTTCCAGCTTACCTACCCCTGAAGACGCCATACAACCCCACACCATAAAACCTCCACTACCATGTTTCACAGTCTTCACTGTTCATTTCGGATAAAGGGCCTCATTTGGCCTTCTCCACACCCTTAGGCGACCGTCAGACCAGGTAATCTTCTCGGACGAGTCAAAGTACAATATTTTCGGGTCTGACGTTCGCCTTAAGGTGGTTGAGAAGGCCGAATGATGCCCTTGAATACATATATCTTGAATTTTGACATTTTGTTTTACAATCCGTTTTTTTTTTGTACAATAATAAGCTGTTTGAACTGACATTGAGATGTTTGAATATGAAAATACGAAATACAGTTATCAAATTGAAACAAACCACAAGAAATCAATCTTTTAAGAACTTAGTATTGCCAATGCGTGGACGGTGGAATTGACAGGCTCGTTGACTTGAAATTTTGGTTACACGTGTTGACCATTCTCGCTGACGCACCAACCCATCAAAGGTATAAATGTATGATTACGACACTTCCTATAAATCATCTGTGCAGAAACAATAGAAAAAGATTAAGTTCCATTGAAAATGATTTAGTTTTTCGGCATCAATAACTTAATGATTATGAAACGAAACTCCATTTTATAAATAAAGAAAAAACTAAGAAATATTCTAACGTAATATTGCTTACGGAAAATCTTGATTTATTGTCAAAGAAGAACCTAAACGAAAAAAAGCG
The DNA here is from genome assembly GCA_916050605.2 of Platycheirus albimanus. Classification (NCBI taxonomy): domain Eukaryota; kingdom Metazoa; phylum Arthropoda; class Insecta; order Diptera; family Syrphidae; genus Platycheirus; species Platycheirus albimanus. Next base: position 294,238,290 of record OU696696.1, on the reverse strand, counting down.
TGCTGTGAGGAAAAACATGTTGTTTAATCATCACAAAATTACATAAACGGTTTTTCAATAGGATCGGATAGATTTTGTTGGCATGTAGCTGCCATGTTGTTTTGATGACATCTGTCAAATCAGTTGTTTTTTGTTCAATTACTGATGGGAATCGCCATGGCAGGTAACACAATTGATTAACACGTTTAAATGATAAAACTTTGTTATCAAAATGAACATTGCTTCTGGTTTACGATAGACGTAACAGTCACAGTCGACACTTTAACGTTTGGAGGCCAAATTTGAGACGACCGTTTCGGTAACCAACAATCAAAGAAATGCATTATCGGCTGAGACTACCTAAGCGAATACCTAACCTTAGCGGAGATTGTCTAGGTGAGGTTTTCTAAGAGGGTTTTCTAAGTAAGAACTGCTTCATAGGGTTTGGTGGTCCCTGTTCAATTATGTTCAAGGATGATCATTGTACATGTGCAGCTTACTGTCCAGCGGATGGCAAATTACGTAGGTATCCGGTTTAAGTTGTAAGATAAATATGGGTAAGTTGTAACAAACGAATTACAAACGTTTAACTGATTTATTTTTTTACGTGGAACTTTATAGACGATAAAAGACTTGCTGATGATGATTTAAGCAAACTGTGCGATGCGAAGTATGGTAGACAATGTAAAGACTGATTGAGAGTTGCAAGAGTGCCTCGTCACCTAGCTATAGGTTAATCTTCTCTAAATTATATTAAAATGTTTCAGTTCTGGCGTGGCTAACGCCCACTTTTCATACAAAACTATCGACACTATATTTATATGAAAACAAACAAATTTATTTTGGGTATGGCTGACGCCCACTTTTCCATAGAAACTATGAAAAACTTATTTTTGTAAATAAACGGTAATAAGCTCCACAAACTCAAATTTGTGAATCTCTTTGTTGAAACTAAGAGCTTGTATATGAAAAGAAATTCTTGAATTTAAATCAAAAATATATATATAGTATAAACTTTGTCAACCCACTTTTCAAGGCGTGATTTTCATAAAATACCTTTACTCGGGTAAGATCGTTAAAAAACATATTCGATTCAGATGTAGTTTTACCACACATGCCTACAAAGTGACCAACGATTAAAGCTCAGTTAGTGTTTTAATTTTGTTTTACAAAATTTTAGGACACGCCTACTTTTAAGGGGCGTTTCTTAAAAAGCCATAATATGCAGCTTTGAAGTAAGACGAAAATTTTTTAAATACACCTATAATCGCTATTTTCATTCAAAATCTAATTTCTGCAAGCTTAAAATTGAATGTAATTGTCTTGGCAATACAAAAAACTTAACTTTGGGCGTGGTACACGCCTATTTTTACTGCGATCGCTATTATATTTTTTCCTGTCTACTAAAGAAAAATGTTGATTCTGGAATTGGTCAGCGGCAGGCTGCGGGGGGGGGGGGGGGCGAACGCATACACATAGGTACAAAAAACAAATTGTGGTTTTACGAAACCACAATGCAAGTGAAACTTTTTTCGTTCTAATGAATTCAAATCAAATAAACTCACCAAGAATTTTTTGTTTTCCCTGCAAACACGAAATCTTTTGGCTTTCTCTTACGGCACTATTCTTGATTTTTCACTTGTTAACCGGTTTTACATCATAACACTGAGCAAAATACAAATATCGCGGAGCACGTGCATGAATGAGTGAGAATATGAATACTACATACTACACGGTCAGCTAATGCGAGCTATTGACTGGCGCCGCCATATTGCGACATGCGACAGGTGAACCAAAAAATTTGAGGCGATGTAAAAAAAAGTTTCGCTTTAAAATAGGAAATAGAGAATCCAGCAGTTCGGTGCAAACGTTCTTTAGCTCTGGGCTATGTTTTTATTTTTTCTTTGAAATCTGCTTCTCAACATGGTTACTATTTTCTTTTTTGTATCTTAAAAATAAAAAATTTGATTTTCTATAATTTTAGTTTGAAAACTACCAAATAAACGAAAAATTAACATATTTTTGATGAGTGATTGCCTAATAATTTCCATAATTTCAAATATACCTAGTGTCTACAAACTTTTTGTTCTGCTGCGTTAAGTGACAATTTTTCCTTTGAATCTGTCACTGCAATTAAAGAGTATAAGTATATTTAACCAAAGTATGTAGCTCGAATAGAAAAAACAAACAAACGATCTACGAAGGATCCCTCATTCCTTTCTACTGATTTCCATTAAACAAAGCTGAACGCTTCCTCTGTATCATTGAAGTGTTTCCCTTCTCAACCATGCAATGCAACTTGAACAGGTTTATTTGGAAAACATAGCTAATTGGGACATTTCCTCAAAAACCTTCTATATTATCTGATTTTTTTCCCAGAAAGCTTCCTTCATCTTTTTTCTTTATATGTTGGTAATAATTCTTATATTTATGATTTCGTTAGGCGCCTCTTAACCTCACATCCCACTTGAGTCTAGCGAGACCTCTTAAGAGCACAGAGTGTTCCCAGATTAAATAACAGGGCACAGCTTGAGAGTTATACATTTATGTATGTAGTATCTTCTGCACATCAAAAATTCTCAATCATCGTATGACATGCATGTCCAAAAAAAAATACCAAAGAAGCTTATATATATAAAGATACGATGAGTATAGCATTCTGTGTGTGCCTTATGCGAAGCCACTCACTTGACAAGTTGACAAATTGAAGCGTTCGGCTTTCAGAGTAGCTTTACCCTCACTTCGAGACTAAAACCAAATCTGTATACCTACAACAAGAACTGCGGAAGGATCCTTCAGGCCAAACTCCTATTGTCGTTGCATAAAATTATCCTACTTGCTGCACATCTTGAAAAACGTGAATCCTGCTTCTATTCATATTTTTTTTTTTTTTTTTAAATATGAAATTCACAAATATATATGTATATATGTAGGTACTTGTACATGTACACAAATACAGAGCACAAAATGGTGAAAAGGATTCAACTATGTCATAGAGATGCACCATACTCGCGTAGAACTCACGATGAGAATAAGGACCTCTGCTAATGAATGTAACGAAGAGTGAGTGGTGCATCGCCGCCCGCCACCATCGCATCGCATCGTCGTCGGTCGTCTCACCATCATCACATCACGCAATCTCTAGATATACAGCAAGTGCACATGAATGCGCTTCAAGTTTTTATTTCCATTCCTCGTTCTCCAATGTTGACGAAGAATGACGATGATGATGATGATTATTATTATTTTCGCATCCTATTATTGCAGCTACCCCCCCCCCCCCCATCTACTATATGCTACTGCCACTCCCCCACTTATCTCGAGAGTATTAATAAGGACATTTCTATCATTAAAACGACAACGATGAACAAGAGACTTGCCATTTCATAGTGACAGAGAGAAAACTTCAATTCCTAAGTCTTGTAATATTTATTCAACCGCATAGAGGAGCTGCGTGCTCCCTTTTTATGCTTCTCATTCTTTCGGCATTACGAGGAGTAATTGTAAAAGCTCATCTGTAAGGATCAACAAATTAAAAAAAAAACCGTCTCACAAAAGTATGGGAGAGGTTGCAACTCGTCCTTCATTTTTTTTTTCATGATTATTTTTCTCTACCAGCCTCTTAGAAAAATGTCGCATTTGCAGGATTAAGAGTGGAAAATTGCAGATTTTTTCCTGAATGCGCGATTTATTTCTATTTTTCCTTTACCTACCTAGTCAATGTATTTCTAGCCTTTTCTCTCAATTCAAAGAATGAAAATGGCTTCCTCTTGGGGTTGGGATTGGGATTGGAAATGCGATTGGGGTTAGGATTGGGAGGCTGAATATTTCTCCCATATTATTGGAGAGTCAACGCTTTACTTTGTTTTTTTTTTTCTATTTTCTTGCTTGAGTTCAGTATTTCATTTTCATTATTTGAATATCCTTTCACCGACGACGAACAAATTAATCGTCTTGTTATTTACGAGAGCGCCTAAGAGATTCACTCTGGTATATGATGATGATGGTAATAATGCGCCTCTAAGTCTATTGAATTGTGACTGCACGACGTATTTTACAAGGACTTGAGGATGGCCCTTCTCCATGATGATGGGCTTGGTTGGGACTCTTGTATTTCTTGTCGAAGAATGCGGTGCAATGTATTTGTCGGTAAATAATCATATGAGAAGGACTTGTTAGGTTGGCTAATAAAAAAATTGCTTACGTAAACGGTAATTCTAAAGGTTTTGTGTTTTGGTATTCAATATATGAACAAATAAGAAGGGTGTTTTGTAATATTGTTATTCTCACCTTGCAATTAATTCAAATTTACGTTCATAAATTGCATTCTTTAATTAATGAAACTGAATTGTAATTGCCTTTTTTTCTTTTAGTGAACATTATGTAAATCAATCTATTCTAACTTTAATTTGTATTGTAAATCAAATCTCAACCTCACTGTACTTGCGGTTTCAGTTTTGAGTGGTTTTTGTTTTTATTATATAACGCTATCATTTCTTTCTTTTTAATCGCATGCGTGCGGTACTTTATTTAATTTAAGAGAGTTCACTGGAAAACCACAGGTGCAGTGGGTTGAGTTTGAGTTCTTTGGCTGTCGCATTTGATAAAGGCAAGTTTTTCTCTGCCACTTGGATTTTAGTCACAGCAGAGAACGGACCAACCTGATAAGCTTGGTGAGGTGTTTTAGAATAAAAAAAAACCATTCTGTGCATTCATGATGTCTTTTTTTTTTGCATTGAATATTTTTGCTTCAACGTTGGTTTATGAATATGTTTTGAAGAACATAATTAATTAATTTCAAAACATAAAGTGGTCCTTCGAGCCGGATTCTATTAAATGATTAACTGAACCGGAATTTAATAAATTTAAAAATTAAAGAACTAATATGTGATTCGGTGGTAATTTCTCTACACCTTTTCCTTCATTCGTAGCGGGGTGTGTAGTCCAAAGAAGACACAAGACTTTAAAACATTTCGTTCGCTTTCTTCAATATATAGATCGATTTAAATCAAGACAATGAACTCACTTAAATTAAAAATCGGTAATGCTAAAGGTCGATTAACTCGTGCGGCCACTTTTGTAGACAGCATCGTTGAATCTACGAGCCTTGAGTTACTTGAAATTAGATTCGACAGAGTCGAAACCGCATGGGAAGACTTCTCTTCATTATATGATAAACTTTTTGACCTGCTAGGGGAAGATGACGACGCTACCGATCTTGAAACGGAATTTGGGGAATATGAAACCAAATATTTCACTGCTTGTTCGCATCTTAGTAAAGCAATTCGTTTAAGAAAAGTCGCTGAACCATGTGCAAAAAACGTTGAAAAGTCTGTCGTGGATCAACTTGCAAAACAGCAATCCTCCTTCCTAGAAAAACTAAATTCATCTAGAGACAATCATTCTTCAAATGACTTGCCAAAAATAGTTGTGCCTCCATTTTCGGGTGAATATAAGGATTGGCCAAGTTTTCGTGATCTCTTTACAGGTTCGATTGACTGTAGATCGAATCTCACCCCATCCCAAAAATTTCATTTTTTAAAATCTTTTGTTCGTGGAAATGCGGCGGGTTTAATAAACGACATAACTATTTCTGACTCCAACTATTTCGAAGCATGGGACAGGCTATCGAGACGGTATGATCGCGTTGAAATTATTGTTCAATCATACGTTCAAATGTTCTTATCGCTTCCGTCTACGAATGTTACCAACGTGAAACTTTTAAGAAAAATAACTGACGACGCAGACGAGGTCGTGCGTGGACTTAATGCCTTAGACAAAAACAGTCGTGACCCGTGGCTTATTTTTCTTTTATTAAATAAACTTGATCCTGACACAAACAAATCGTGGGCAGAATTTATCGGTTCCAGAGAAGACAGCACCATCAACGAACTTTTAGATTTTTTGCAAAAACGTTGTGATGCCTTAGAATCCTGCCAATCTCTTAGTCGTCAGGTTTCGTCACGAGCTAAGCCACCTGCTACATCGATTCGATCCCATTTAGCCGAAGCATCTGATATTAAACCAAAATGCCCAAAATGCAATAATGAACATTTTCTAACTCAGTGTGCAAAATTCGTGGAGCTTGATATAGCTTCGCGCCGAAATTTTGTAAAAGGCAATTCACTTTGTTTTAATTGCCTTCGGGCCGGTCATTCATCGTATAAATGTCGTTCGTCTTATCGCTGTCGGGTTTGCAAATCGCGCCACAATACATTAGTTCATCCTGAAGATTCAGTGAACAACGACTCAATGAGTACGACTCCTCCTTTTCGCCAACTCCAACCGCCGTTATCAGCATCATCTCCGCAGCAGACTCCATCAGGCCTTCCTCGTCAACCTCAATCTTCGTCGGGTTCTCTTACTTCACCTTCATCGCCACCACTCTTGAACAACCATTCACTGCAATTTAGTCGTCGTAAAACAACAATCCTACCCACCATGCTCGCCAAGGTAAGAGATGTTCAAGGAAATGATATTGACTGTCGAGTCTTACTTGACTCTGGATCACAGTCATCGTTCGTCGTTGAATCGTTCGTGCAAAGATTGGGCTATTCGCGTTCGCATGCTAGGATTCCTGTACTGGGGTTGTCATCGTTAGACGCAGGATATACGAAGGGATGTGTTTCTCTTCAGCTGTGTTCTCGTTTCAATTCTACTCGTGTTCTGATTGATGCTTTAGTTTTGAATAAGCTTACGTCGAATTTGCCGTCTCAGTCAATAGATATATCGTCATGGTCCCACATTTTTGATCTGGAGCTAGCCGACCCTAATTTTCATGTAAGTGCACCTATGGATGTGCTCTTAGGGGCCGATAAACTGTGGACCATAATTGAGGGAGAGCAGATGCGCGGTCCAGAGGGTATTCCACTCGCCCAGAAAACGTTGTTTGGGTGGGTTATTACGGGAGAGTTCTTTGAGACGAGGTTGTCAGAGAGTAATTCTAATGTGTCTTCCTTTCACTCCACTATTGACGTTGATCTTCTGTTACAGCGTTTTTGGCAGCTAGAAGAAGTTGCTCCCCTTCTTCAAACCAATGTAAATGACCCGACAGAGCAACATTTTTTAAAGACATTCACTCGAGCAGCAGATGGCAAATACATCGTGCAACTACCTTTCAAGTCATCTGAAATCATTTTCGGAAATTCATTGCCGTCAGCTGTTTCACGGTTATATTCAATGGAACGTCGATTCGCTAAAAACCCTACACTCCATAAGCTGTATTCTGATTTCATGCGTGAATATCTTGACCTTGGCCACATGAAACGTATACCTCCAAACGAGATAAAAACACTTCCCGGGAAGCAATTTTATCTACCACATCATGCTGTTTTAAAGCCGGAGAGTTCCTCTACAAAATTACGCGTTGTCTTCGATGGTTCGGTGAAGGACTCATCAGGCACATCTCTCAATAGCATGTTGTTGGTAGGACCTCCTATTCAGCGAGATTTAATAGGCGTTTGCTTGCGCTTTAGACAACATCGGTATGTTTTTACCGCAGACGTTGTCAAAATGTTTCGCCAGATCTGGGTGGATGATAAGCATACTGATTTTCAGCGCATCGTTTGGCGTGAAGCCCCAGGTCAGGAAATTGAACATTTTCGGCTGTGTACCGTAACATATGGTACAGCATCAGCACCATTCTTGTCAGTACGCGTGTTGAAACAACTGGCAGACGACTATCAGGCAATATTCCCAATGGCTTCTCGCGTTCTACTAGAGGACGTATATGTTGATGACGTCATGACAGGATCGAATTCTATTGACGACCTGATGCGCTTGCAGTCTGAGCTCGTTAAGATGCTTTCAATGGGTAAGCTTGAGCTGAGAAAATGGAGCTCAAACTGTTGGCCACTTCTTGCGTTGTTACCAAAAGAAGACTGCGAATTTTCGATCTACGATACTGAGCGAACCCAGACAATAATAAAGGTGCTAGGAATGTACTGGAACCCTGTTACGGATGAGTATTCATTTCGTATGGCGCAATCTGATATAATTGTATCGTTAACAAGGCGTACTCTACTATCCGAAGTGTCTCGGATATTTGATCCATTAGGACTTTTAGCCCCTTCTGTAGTTCTGTTTAAAATGCTATTTCAGGAACTTTGGTCTTTGGAACAGAAACATGGTTGGGATGATCCTTTACCTCCTCATTTATCAGAACGATGGAATTCTTACCGACAAGAGCTATGCTACTTCGAACACGTTCGAGTTCCAAGACATGTGTTTCCAGAATCCGAAGAGATCGAACTCCATGGATTCTCAGATGCATCTATGCTTGCCTACGGAGCTGTTGTTTATACGAGGTGCAAGATTGCAGAAGGAGAGTACAAGATGACAATTGTTGCAGCTAAGACAAAGGTTGCTCCGCTTAAACCAGTTTCGATTCCACGTTTGGAACTTTGTGGCGCACTACTGCTAACAAGATTGCTTAACATTATCAAATCCTCATTTTCAGCGAAGATAACAAGAACGGTGGCATGGTGCGATTCGGAGATCGTCCTGCATTGGCTGTCCTCACCACCACGTCGATGGGCAACTTTCGTTGCCAACCGAGCAGCAGCTATCCTGGACAGCTTTCCACGGAAATCATGGCAGCACATACCTTCAGAGTTTAACCCAGCGGATTGTGCTTCACGTGGCGTGCGTCCCTCGTCTTTACCCACTCACGAACTTTGGTGGACGGGACCAACTTGGTTATCTCAATCAGAAGATTACTGGCCAAAGTCTATATTCAAGCTAACGAAATCGGTTTTTGATGACGATTTGATTGAACAACGACAGTCACACCAAGTCTGCGTAGTTCAAACTGAGTCCGACTTCATTCAAACGTTAATTGACAATATTTCGTCGTGGTATCGTATTCAGAGAATCGTCGCGTTTTGCTTTCGGTTTATTTCTAATGCTTGTGAAAAACAACCCTCTCTGCGAATTGCTGGCACTCATTTAACCATAAGTGAAATTCGAAATTCCCGAAACGTTATTATAAAAACAATTCAATTAAAATCCTTCCGTGACGATATTCGTACCCTAATTGCTAAAAAACAACTTCCCTTAAAATCTAAACTGATTAAATACTCTCCGTTTCTTGATAATGAGGGACTTCTTCGAGTTGGAGGGCGAATAAAACATTCGTTGGTTTCCTTTAACATAAAACACCCTATAATTCTTCCCAACACTAACAATATTTCTTCTCTTATTATAACAGATATTCATGCAAATCACCAGCATCCAGGTGTATCTGAAACATTTGCCATAGTGAGGCAACAATTTTGGATTCTGGGCAGTCGTAATTTAATCAGAAAAATCGTCCACCGCTGCCTGAAGTGCTTTATGCAACGAAAACTTACCACCTCTCAATATATGGGTGATCTGCCTGTCCAGCGAATTCAGCCAAGTCGCCCTTTTTTTAATTCTGGCTGTGATTATGCTGGTCCATTGACCATTAAATTAGCGCAGGGGCGCAAACCAAAATTACTTAAGGCTTACATCGCTTTGTTTGTATGCATGGCTACCAAAGCAATGCATCTTGAAGTGGTAAGTGACCTTACTACAGATGCATTTCTTGCTGCTTTGCGAAGGTTTGTTTCACGTCGAGGATTGTGCTCCAACATCTACACTGACAATGGAACGAATTTTCAAGGTGCTCGTCGATGTCTCAATGAAATGCACAAGTTGGTTATGTCAGAGACCCACAACGAAACAATAGCTGCATCGCTCGCCAAAGACAACATTGCTTGGCATTTCATTCCTCCTTCAGCACCTCATTTTGGTGGCCTTTGGGAGGCTGGGGTGAAATCTGTCAAATTGCACTTGCGAAGAGTTATCGGATCCTCTATTTTAACATTTGAAGAGTTGTATACCGTTCTGACTCAAATCGAGGCAGTATTGAATTCTCGTCCTTTGTGTGCTCTTTCAGATGAAGACTTAAACCCTCTCACCCCCGCTCATTTCATTATAGGTGAACCATTGACTGCAGTACCGGAACCTAGTTTACTTGACATCCCTATCAACCGTCTTACGCACTGGAACCATATACAAAACATGGTTCAAGGATTTTGGAAGCGATGGCGAATGGAGTACTTGACATCCCTTCAAGAGCGACCAAAATGGCAGCGTGTTTGCCCAAATCTTAAACCTGGGGACTTGGTCATCGTAAAGGAGCCAAACTTACCTCCAACAAAGTGGCTGTGTGGAAGAATAAAGGAAGTAACTCAAGGTCCAGATGGTCGTGTAAGAGTTGCTTCAGTCAGGACAAACCGAGGCACATTTTCTCGTCCAGTAACAAAACTGGCCTTACTTCCAGTGTCCTGAAACCTGTTCCAGGGGGGGGCGGGATGTTTTGTAATATTGTTATTCTCACCTTGCAATTAATTCAAATTTACGTTCATAAATTGCATTCTTTAATTAATGAAACTGAATTGTAATTGCCTTTTTTTCTTTTAGTGAACATTATGTAAATCAATCTATTCTAACTTTAATTTGTATTGTAAATCAAATCTCAACCTCACTGTACTTGCGGTTTCAGTTTTGAGTGGTTTTTGTTTTTATTATATAACGCTATCATTTCTTTCTTTTTAATCGCATGCGTGCGGTACTTTATTTAATTTAAGAGAGTTCACTGGAAAACCACAGGTGCAGTGGGTTGAGTTTGAGTTCTTTGGCTGTCGCATTTGATAAAGGCAAGTTTTTCTCTGCCACTTGGATTTTAGTCACAGCAGAGAACGGACCAACCTGATAAGCTTGGTGAGGTGTTTTAGAATAAAAAAAAACCATTCTGTGCATTCATGATGTCTTTTTTTTTTGCATTGAATATTTTTGCTTCAACGTTGGTTTATGAATATGTTTTGAAGAACATAATTAATTAATTTCAAAACAAAGGGTATATATAGGCTATATATTAGAAATGTTGTAGATAAACAGGATAATGTCTATTATAGCCCAGGATGTCAATTTTAAGGATTTTTCCCACTCAAAATAATGTTATGTGTAGGTATAAGGTTGGTATACTAGATGTATAATAGTAACAGATCTCAAATTTAACTTGTAGATACGAGTAATAAAAGGAAGCTCTAATCAACTCCTTTTTGTGATTAAAATGTATCTAATTGTACAGGATGTCCCATACCCATTTTCTAAGAAAAAACTGCTCTACAGTTTCCAATTTCGATTTAAGTAAAATTTAGTTTATTTCGTAATTGTTTCTGCATTGCTTTGTATCAAGATAAAACATGTAGGTACTTATTTAATGTGAAAATAAATTTCTTTATTTTATCTTACGGTTGGTAAACAAATGTAAAAATTTTTTGGAATGCCAACTCGAAAGCATTCAACATACAATTGCCCATGCGAAAAACATGAGTTTTCCAAATGTAAACCAACAATAACGATTGTCCTTGTAAAGGGTGTTTTTTTTAGACTTGTGGTTTTCGAGAAGAAATAAAACGTATATAAGTTAATTTTATAGCCAAGACTTTAGCTTTATTATAAAGATAAGGGTTTGCCATTATGTTTTAAAAATGATTTCGGGCAAGTTGCCGTCGCGGCTGGCTCGAATAAATTCCTGGGCGATTATGCCGGCCGAATATCCGAACCATTATTTTAGTTATAAATTTGCACGATTTGCAAACGTTGTTCAGGAGTAAATCTATTCATTATGAAATGTCAAACCAAACTGAGCATAAATCAAGTGACAGTCAAACAGACCAACTCCGAAAAAAGTATTGCCAGTATTGAAACCACATTTCCAAAAAACGCCGTTTACTTTGCTGATGATAATCGCGAAGGCAAGACGTTTAGAGGAAACTGAAGCCGCTTGAAGTCAAATGGCAAATCGTTGGTAATAAACTATATGCGTGGAATCAGCATGTCTTCCCCTTTGAATTTGCCCATGTTTCATCGATTAAACTTATTGACCGTGCGTCGTCGTCGTCAGTCTGGTTCCGTTGCACATTTTTGGTGCGTTCAAGTTTCGAAAAAACATCACCGGCGATCCAACTTTCAATGTTTATATGTTTGGTGGCATTGCTGGTGACTCCATCGAATTTAAGAATTCGGTTGGATAGTTGACTGCTTGTCATTCATCTATCACTGTTTCAATTGATTTGTATTTGACTGTTTCGCCAAGCAGTTGCAACTGAATTTCGTTTAATCTGTTGCCATCATCATTCTTGGCTGCTAATAATGCCCGTTTAAACAGCCAATCTGGATTTTTGTAGTCGCTGGTTATATTCGAGGAAACCTTGTCCACAACGCAACGGCTTGATTATTTGGCTGCATTTGACAAAAATGGTGGGGGGGGGGAGGGTTAACGAAATTCCATTTTTTGTGCGATCAATTCCGTTTCATATCTCCAAAAGTTATTTGAAGAAGAATTTTCGGTCAGACTTATCTTGCACCGAATCCACACGCATGTTTTTTGAGAGCTGGATTTTTTCAAGTTGAGAAGAGTAAGCCAGAATGCATCGCCCGGAATAAGGCTGAAGAAAGTGCTTTATAGTTTTATGTGTAAAATTCTATCAGAGAAGTAATATAGTTGGTCCATTTGTTGTTCAACTAGTTTGAAAGAACTAGTTTACATTTTGAAGTACAAGTTGAGCCACAACAGTTTATATGACTAAAGTCAAATAAGTCTTAAAACTTATATGGAAGCAAACTGCCCTTTTTATGTATTAGTCGAGGAACTTTAGACGAAAAAACGGCAAAAGCTCGAACTCCGGAAAAGTTCCACCGATTTTCATGATTTTTTTTTAATCGCTTCGAAATCGAATTTAAAACAAAGTTTACCACATGAGATCACTTGCTTTTTTTTAAATTTATGTAAAAAACCGATTAATTGTTAATTTGCATTAAAAGTGTATTTGAGGTATTCAGATAAGCGTGTTATGGTGAATTTATTTTAAAAACAAGTGTAGGCCCTCAACTATAGGTCAATACTACGGAGAAATTACATTTCCAATCAGGTATACGACCCTGGGAGCGTTTTCAGGGGGAGAGGGTACATCAAAGCCCTCAAATTAAAAAAAAATAAAATGACTTTTTTTTCATTTTTTCTAAACCAAATTTTCAACAATTATGCAACCAATTTCGACATCTGTGCCAAATTTTATTAAAATCCGTTTAATAGTTCAGATTTAACTGATTTTTTTCCGTCCTTCCATACAAACCGAACCACTGTGCGACGGAGCCAGTCGCATTCCCAAAGCCATCCACGCTACTTGTATAAGAGTGCTAGAAAGTAGTAAAAATAATGTGTTGAATAATAGAAAATACAGTATAGTGAGTACATTTTGTCCGTGTAACTAAATTTTGTATTGAATTTAAACGCTTAAAGATGAGTGAGCCCAATCAAGACTCTGTAAATTCCGATGACGGTGAGAAATGTTTCATTTGCGAAACTGCGGGAGGTCTCATAAAAGTGGAGAGGGGAATGCCTAACTTACGACATGTCGCAAACGAGCGATCCGATGGAAAATTAAAGTTTTTAAATAGTGTTGCATCTGTTCATGTTCACTCAGAGTGTCGACAAAAATACGTAAATAAGAAGTATATCAGTATTTTTAATAATAAAAAAAATTCCGTGGAATCAATATCTCAAAATTATAGCCCACCGAAAAAAAAACTAAGGAAAAGTGTTTCCGCGGGATTCGAGTGGAAGAGTAACTGCTTTTTATGCAATGAAGAAGCAAAAAATACCAGAGCGACGCAGTTACACGCTTTGCCCCCGACCGAAGACTCATCAGCCGAGCATCTTAAGAGGGTATATCTCCAGGTACAACTTTGGATTGGGAATAAAATATCTCCAACGGAGTGGGAGAAGCCTGTGACTATGCAGCAGCAACCGGCCCCAGAAAACATCCTGAAAACTATTTTCTGCAACTGCCAGAAAATAGTTTTCTGGCAGTTGCAGAACCACACGGCCAGCGTGTGGTTGTAAAAAGAGTGGATTACACTGTACTGGAGTGTGTTGTGTATGCAACGGATCGAGCTGCATGAATGCAGCGCCGCCGGTCATGAGAGCCGACGATCTTGACGATGTCAAGTCATAAGTTAGTTTCGAAATAAAAAGACTTTTGATGATAAACTGAAAATAGTATAAGTTACTGCATATTCTTCATTTTCCTCAGCAATATTAAATCCAGTATCCTCAAAAACATAAATTACGTGAATTTACTGTTAAAAAAAAAATAATAATACACTAAAAAAATTTTGAAAAAAAAAATTTCAAAAAAGAAGCAAGTGTTCTCAGATGGTAAACTTTGATTCAAATTCGATTTCGAAGCGATTAAAAAAAAAAATTATGAAAATCGGTGGAACTTTTCCGGAGTTCGAGCTAAATGTCTAAAGTTCCTCGACTATATATAGCTACTTAGATTGTCTTGATAGCCTCTGTACAAGTCCAAATATGAGTTTTCAGTTTGATAGTGTTTATTATCAATTTGAAGAGAATAATTGGTAGTTATATCAGCTCTCTGAGATCTACGTCACTGATGAGGAAGCATTATGCCAATTTAAGTTTAAAGAAATTTTGAGTCCATCCGAATTGTCTCTAAATTTTTAGTTGCAATTTGTAAGTATACTTAGAAAGCTGATTCAGGTTGGTTTTGGTTTTAATTCTCTTCATAACTTTCTTCTAGCCAAAAAGAATACCTAAAATTTAATTTAAGATTCACCTGACATTAACTACATATATATATATATATATATATGTATGTCAGAATAAATTTGAGATTACCGAAGGGCGCATTATGTCTATGAGAAACGTATTTACCTAATGTGCATGCAGTCTGTTGTGAACCAGCATTCACATTAAAAATTATGGAACCCAACGTCGTTCAAGTGGCTGCCTGGACTGGCTTCGCATAAGTGCATTCTGTAGCTCCAATTTTCCAAAAACCAAGAACTTGTTGATGGACCGATGTTATGCCAACAATCCGAAAACGATTAAAGCATTTAATCGTTTTCGGTTTGTTGGCATAACATCTCTCCCTCTGGGTTCCCCACAAAAAAAAAAAAAAAAAACAAAGGTGACAAATCGCTGCCCCGAGGCGACCAGTCATCAGACATCGCCTAGACGGCTGATAACCACGATTTGGGAATTTGGGGCGCAAAGATCGATTGTGGCATGGGGCGTGCCATTCTCATGACCCAGAGGTAAATCGACGTCTTCAATTTCAGTAAAAAAAAGTCGGTTAACATGGTTCAGTTACACCCACCGTTTTGACCGACCCGTTGTTCCAAGCCTCATTTTCGAAGAACAAATTTCACTCTCTATGAAAATGGATGCAATGGCTTGCAGGCCTCGTCCGATCTTCAGATGCGTCGATTTCGTTTGTTATAACTGATAAGTTATAACGTAACCGCCGAGTTGAAAATACGCCTCGTCAGAAAAGATGATTTTTCGCCCAAAATCGTTGTGCAATTCAAGCTGCTCTAAGGCCTTAACCGAATAATCCGAGATCTTTGTGCAGAATTGTTGAGCTGTTGAGGTCGATTTGATGTTTAGATCAATATTGTTCGTCAATTGAGTCTCATACTCTCGGCAGCCACATTCTCTTTGCGCATAGTTTATGGGTCTATATGAGTGTTGCTCACTAGCATACCAGTCTCACGAACTTTTTGCAGCACAAACTTGCGTACAGCAGGCGCGGTGGGAGCATCATTCTGGCCAAAACTTCTTTTCAAAAAGCACTGTTATGGGCAAAACATTAATCACTTTTTAAATAAGTTTTCAATATTTCTCAACTGACTTTCTTTCAAGATTTTGAGCGGAAAGCAACTGTCAGTGTCTATATATTTTCTAACAAGTTGCAGCTAATGAAACCAGTTGTGATAAAAATAAATCGTTCAAACTGTTTAGTTCTAATTTTTTCCCATATTTTTATTAAAATTAAACGCTTGTGTGAAATGTCAAATAGACATTGTAAATGTATTTTTTTCCTAATCACTATAAACGCTAATATTGAACACAAATTTCACCGAAAATCTCGAAAAGCAAAGCGGTCCTATTTTAGGGAAAAATAAGATCTTGGCCTAAAACCAATCAGGGAATGGACAACAACCCAAAAAAAATAAAGTGCACGACTGGGTAGTACGAACTTGATCTAATGTGTTAAAATGGTCTTGGGGCTTGAGATTTCCGGAAAAAAACATTGCAAAAATCATATGAAATTTTATTAATGACTTAAAAACCAATAGTTAAAACGTTTTTTGGAGAAAATGAAGTAAACTATCAGATTTCTTTTGTTTATTTAAACTTGAAGGAATTTTTTTTTCAAAATCGTTCCACCAGTTTTTTTCAAAAAACAGTTTTTTTTTGAAAAACTTCGAAAACATATTCCAATTTTTTTTTTGAGTATGGCAACTTCTAGAACTTTGTAGTTTTTATCAGAAAAATAAAATTGAAAAAAAAATTGATTAAACCGATTTCAAAAAACCGGTCCTAGGGGAGGTACCGTTATAAGACTTTTCTTGAAAAATGTATTACAACCAAAACATAAAGTTTGCACAGAAAACATTATTCAGAAAGTTTTATCAAAATCGTAGGAGCCGTTTTCGAGAAAAATTAATTTTTCACTAAAATTCGTATGGCAGGTACACCCAGAGAAAAACCGACTTAAAATCAAAGAAAACGACTTTGATATAAGCAGATTTGTTAATGATTCGGGGTTGAAGATGATAATTTTAAAACCAAAGAGAAACATCCTTAATTCAACTTTTGTCCCTTTATAAATCAATGTTAAATCGACTACGGTTCACTTCAAAACAAGAATGAACCTCCTAATATTAACGTTGCGTTGTTAATTCAAAGCATTTTCAACGTAAAATTAAAGATGATCAATGTAAAGTTAAAGACGTTTGTGTACTATTATACAACGTTAGATCGAATACGAATTATTAAATTTTACGTTGCGTTTTTTTCCCTCAGTGTACCGGTTACTTTTAAAGCTAGAATGCTTATTCCAAAAACCCCTCTGTATGACGTCATAATAACAGTATCTGCCAAGTTTGAAGCCACCAAATTTGAAGCATATTTTAACCATTTTACCAATATTTTCTATCCAAAACGAGAAGTTTTGAGATATGGTTTGGAAAGCCTAGGTGTCGCCACAGTCCATTCTTTCCTCCAGACTGCTAAAGATTTTATATACAATGCTCCAGGTAAATTTTGACGAAAGAGCGTTGTGTAGAAAGTTTCGGGTCTGGTTCAAAATCCCGAAAACCAAAATCCCGAAAGTTCAAAATCCCGAAAAATCAAAGACCCGAAAATCTAAATCCAGAAAAATCAAAATCCCGAAAAAATCCCGAATAACAATCAATACTGAAAAAGCGGATTAGTGATGCAGGCAGGCGCCTGTGTCAACAGTTTTCATTATCAGCAGTACTTGGGTGGCCCGCTTCGCGGGTTCTTGAGTTTTAACTCCCTTTTTCGGGGACACACCCACTCACGCAACTTCGTTGCTTCGCTAAGGGTATGTCCAGTTGTCTGGCAGGCGCCTGTGTCAACAGTTTTCATAATCAGCAGTACTTGGGTGGCCCGCTTCGCGGGTTCTTCGGATTTTAACTCCCTTTTTCGGGGACACACCCGCTCACGCAACTTCGTTGCTCCGCTTAGGGTATTTCCAGTTGTATGGCAGGCGCCTGTGTCAACAGTTTTCTTAATCAACAGTACTTGGCTTTCTTATAATTGGGGATTTTGACCATTCGTGATATTGATTTTTCGGGATTTTGAATTTTCGGGAATTTGGTTTTCGGGATTTTGAACGGATCCCGAAAGTTTCACTTTAAACAGCTGTTCTCTAAAAAACAAATATAAAACTAAAATATTAAATTTATGTAGGTACATAATAGATTTGAGGTAGCCAGCTGCGTTCCACCCCTTAAACAGGAAAGCAACGCTCATCATTAATTTTACATTTGAGCCCAATTTCAGACGTACCGTAAAATATTTTGATTCTTTCTTTAGCCGTACAACACGAATGTGGAATGAATTGCCTGGCACAATTTTTCCTTGCCATTTTGATCTTCAAACATTCAAGATCAATGTTCATCGACACCTCCTTTCCCTTCCTTCCTAACTTCCTATCGCTCGCGCTGTGACTAATCATTAAAAGGGCTAAAACAATACCCTTGAGCGCGTGTGCCGTTTAAAAAAAAAAGATATAGATACCTATCCTATATAATGTTAGAAGGTAGGTATTTACTTTGTTAAACTTATAGCACTTTCCATTGGAGGAAAAGAAGCGTCCAGAAGCATCCGGAAGTCTTCTGAAACCGTTCTATTGACAAGAAAATGACACTTCTGATGATTCTGAGAAGAGAATTTTGCACTCAAGAAGCACAAATGCAAATACAACTCAAATGTCACAGATATAATTGTAATAAACTTTATAGGTTGGGTACGATTTGTCGATTTTTAAAATGTCGCTTTAAAAAATCGATCGTCATAATGTCGACTTTCGAAAATTCGATTGGTAAAAATACCGACTGATCAAAATGTCAACTCTTATAAAATCGATTTTGAAAATATCGACTCGAAAAAAGGTAGACAGTGGCAAAGTGAGTGATATTCACATTCCTGGCGGCGCCGCATGCATGTGAACATCACTCACTTTCGCCATTGTCGATCAGTGTTGCACCCGTATTACCTACTATGTTTTAAAAATAATTTAAAAATTTTCAATTCAAAGAACTACATTTTTTATCAGTATAAAACTCCACATTATTACCGATACTTTTTTTGTCGATCATTCGTACGCTTCCCAAACTTTAAAGGTCTTGTTACAATGTTCCCCCAGGCTATGTTTTGTCTTAACTCATAGTCGGGTAAGAAGAAACAACTCGATTTCCTTTAATGTCTTACTCAAAATCGGGCTTTTAGGGGTTTTAAAGTTTTAGGATTATGACTTATTCTCTTGATTTTTCTAGATTATTTATTTAGGTACAAAAATGTGAAGCACTTTGGATCAATTCTTCAAATGCATGTTTTGATTTAAGATTGTAGTAATACCGCATGTACTTAAAAAACGACCCTTTACATAAATAAACTATATCTTATCTTATCTCCCATAGCACTTAAATTAAAAATATGTGTTGTGAGATGAGATTATCGTTTGCAGTGTTGAACCCTCATCTTTCTTTTTTCAATTTAATTAATGTCAACTGGCATACCCGACGAATGTCATTAGAGCTTCGTTCATAGCTGCCACGCTCCTTTCAAAAACTCCCAAAGTGCCTTCCGAGTTTAAAAACGGTCTTTTCAATTTCGTTTTTCGTTTTTTTCGTTTTGTTGTTTGTACTTTACTCCATTGAAAAAAATAATTTGTTTTTTCCGTCCCTTTTGAAAAAAGCGTGAAAATTCTCTAACCCATTGTGACAAAAGTCTGCAATACATATACACGTGACTTTCGTTTCAAGTATATACACATAGGTAATCTCCAACTTATGTACATACCGTCAAGTCTTCCTTCCATTGCACAGAGCTCACCCTTATGTACCTTCCTATACATTTTACCAGCCCCAGGAACCATCATAACACAAAACAAGAAAGAACCCAACGAGAAAGTATTATAGGAAGGGACAAAAAGGTCCCCAGGATCCCTTGAAAAATTCGGAAAAGCAAAAACATTATAAGCACAAGCACACACAACGACAGCATCACATAGGGGTAGCAGTTTTAGTACTATACTATACAGCTAACACAGGGCTATACGGCATAGTGAACGGTATACGGTGAACAGTGAACGCAAAGCCAGATACGAGACAAGAAAGAGCAAATATGGCAGCCAACACCAGACTTCGACACGTAAAGTGCCGCGTTGCTATGACAACGCGGACCCTTCATCTCTTGCTTCAAGTTTTTTTTTTTTTTTTTTTTTTTTTTTTTTTTTTTGTATAATAAAATGGCTCTATTCAATTACCTCACACAGATATTGCGGACACCACAGGGGCGCTTTTTATAGCAAGCGTAAATATAAGTATATAGAGCTACAGATCTGTATCTATCTATTCTGTTGCTATGTACGAGTTTCAGATGCAGAGTGGGTCTATCTACATTATTCAGGGTCGTATTTATATTTGAATCGGATGAGACACAGCATGAGCTCAAGGTTTATGAAACTACCGTGCTCCGTTTTAATTTTAATATAAAGGACGAAAAGTGTATATTTAAAGGTGGCGTGGAATAATATAAACTATAGGTATAGATAGATCCTTACAATTCCTTTTGGAATCGAAGATTTGTAAAGCTTTGTAAATGTAACCGAGATGTTCTTAAAAATTCACAACTGTGTTTCCAACTGGTTTCGGGCTTCAGAGCCTGCCTTGGGTTCGGTTGTCCAAGATATTATAGTACTACAATTGAATTCACAGAATTAAGAGCTGATCCTGAGAATGGATTGTGTGCCCTAAACAAAAAGCATCCTTACGTCCTCATTATTTAAATGAAATTTATTTATTTAATGAAAATATTTAAAAAAATCAAAAATATCAAAAATATTAAAAAAAAAAAAACATGGTTGTCTGTAAAGTCGGTTTACGGACGATAATTTTACGTGATAACCAGTTCACAAAACACTTCATGTGTTTAGGTATCTCTGAAAGCACCAACCACCCAACCTGCCTAATATCACCCACCATTCTTTAATTTTTTTCACCCCTATAACACCAACCTCCCGCCACATACATCAACAAACCAACAGCCCACCATTTTTGAACATTCTTTCCTCCTCCCCCACACAGTAAATCCCCCCTTCCTAACCACTACCAATCACCCACACCAACTACACCCAACCACCCACCAATTTTGACAATTTTTTCCTCACCCCCACCCCCTCCCCAGTACAACTATTTTTGACAATTCCCTTCACTATACCCTCAACACAAATCCAACCGCCCATAACACCTACAACAACTTGCCACTCACACAACACCGCCAACCTACAGCCATCAACCAACCACCAACCATTTTTGACAATTATTTTTCCCTCACCCCCTCCCAACACCAAATCCCCTCTATATCCAACCACCTACCCCACCTGCCACCACTTTCCACTCACCCACCTTTTTTGAAAACTTTTTCATCGCACCCCATCAAATCAAAAATCCCCACCACCAAAACTTCCAACCAATCAACCCACCTACAACCGCCAACCAACCACCCACCATATTTGACAATTCACCCCCCCCCAACCTTACCAAATCCCCCCAACACCAAACACCCATCCCACCTACAGCCACCAAGGAACCACCCATTAGCTTTGACAATATTTATCTCACCACCCAAACCAGCTACAACCACCCACCATTTTTGACAATTTTTCTTCTTCCCGACACTACTGTCAGGCATCATTCTTCATTTTGATTATTTCTACTTGTCAGTTTGACGTTTCCTGTCAATCAAAAGAAGTTTATTAATTTAAAACTTTAAAAAACCCAAAATGACACAAAGAATAAGGCCCAAGGAGCAAGTTAATACGGCCATGTTTAATATAAGCATTATTTTCGAGATGGGGTAGCTATGACACGAAACAGGGAAACGTATAGCATCATCAAACAGTGGAAAGATATGGGCAGAGAATACCCTAATAGCCTTTCCAGAATGTCTATGATGCAAAGAGCGAATATCTGCACCCAATATACTCCAGAGATAGGTATTCACATACAAAGGAAGAAAATGAAAAAAAAGTCCTTCATAGAGTAGATAGGATTTGAGCAGGTGAACAAACATACACGTACTACATCTATAGATACATAGATATAAGCTTTTGTGTGGAAAATTTACCCGGGGCCCGGGCCATAAATAACACCCACTTTGAGACCCAATAAAGAACATGGAGTATATTTTTCAATGGCGGATTTAAATGAAAATTTAACATAAGGCCCATGGGAGTTGTTAATTTGAATATTAATTAATAAGTAGGAATTTTCATGAGATATGACGCGTCTATAAATATTGTTCTATTCCAGTTTTTGACGCCGATCATGGAATTCGAGTTAGGGTATCAGTTATTGATTCGATTCAAGTACAGTATTGTTAGCAAGAGAAACCAAGTTATTCATCAAATTATTTACTTTGAACTTGTTAAAGAGAAATCCGGCTGTCAAAAAAATGATGTGCAGGTAGTGAATGAAGCCATAAAATCGCCTTTTGTCGTGGAAATTTCGTTATCTTGGATTACATATTTTTGGGGATTTCCTACGACATACATAGTATGTTTCCCATATTAAGAATCACTGATTCATTTACTTTTGAGAAGGATTTCATAAAAAAGACCATGAATTTTGGGTTTTTGGAAAAAACCAACAGTTTTTCAAAAATCAAGGCGGTGCCCCATTTTGCCTTTTCTTTGAATCCGCCACTGTAATTTTATCTGCTTAAACCCTCACCAACTTGGCACTAAAATAACAACGACGACGAACTGAGATTGTTTATAGATATAAAAGCTGGATCCATAACGGTAGATAGTAGTGTTTGAATGGAAAATGAAGCAGCACAATTTTTCCCGTAACCTGCTGCTGCTATACACATATGTAGGTAGTGGCCTTTCAAGAGAAACTGTATAACGGCTATAGGATGACATTTGTCACCATTTTCTAGTTGGAAGATAGAGCTAATAAGGCTTAAATTTTTATTTGAAGTGTTCTAAGTCTATGGAGAATGGAATAATTCAACGAATCGGAGTCACTCAGACTGTATTCAGGTTTCAAAAAAATTAAAAGTTGGCGTAATCCTTTATAACTAGGTATAGGTTTGTTTAATGTTCATTCTCCACACATACATAATGTAGGTGGTAGTGGTGCATATTTTAATTGAAGTTCAATCTGGAGCTCTTTTATCTATTAAATAAATACCCACACTTTGTTTGAATCTCACATTAATTCTTTCAAAGACACCCTGTTAGAGTTAAAGTCCTTAAAATTGACATAGTTTCACGGGAACTGAATGCATTTGAACTTGAACCGTAAATTGGTTGAAGTCAAAAGAATTCGCGGAATCAGGCACTCTTTGCGTAAATACATTACATAATCTAGTCTGACCATTTCTGGCATATGAACTTCAGAAAATGGTTCAACCGTAATGCCTACAAACACGCGTGTACATAAACATCTTGTGTATTAAATCAAAACAATTTGTTTTGGGCGTGGTTGACGCCCACTTTTCATTAGAATCAGTAAACAAAATGTTTTTGCAAATAAACGGTTTTTATAATGAATCCACAAGCCTAAATTTGTGCGTCTCTTAGTCGAAACTAAGAAGAAGTGTCTAAAAAGAAATTTTTGAACTTTGGACGTGGCTTACGCCCACTTTTCATGAAAGAACGAAAACCGTAGTTTTAAAAATGTAAGGTACCAATATTCAATTTTAACCTTTTTTCCGTTTGTTATTTGAAAAATAAATGTCTATATTTTTTTGCTTAAATTTTTTCAATACGCCCACTTTTAAGGGCGTCAGTTTTATAAAATACATTTATTCTGGTATGATCGTTAAAAAACAACTCGATTCAGCTGCAGTTTTACACACATGCCTAAAAATTGGCTAATGATCAAAGCTTTAAATTTTTTTTATACAAATTTTAGCTTAAAATTGAATGTCACTCATCTCATACTAATCACCCTGGCAATAAAAAGTCTCAACTTTGGGCGTGGCACACTCCTTTTTACTTGCGATTATAGGTACTATAACACTGAACCAAATTCGGTAGTCAGATTGAATAAAAAGTAGGTTGAATTGAAGAAAGGGTGATCAATATAAGGTCGATGAAACCTATCCGTTATTTTGAATAATATTTTGTAGTATCCAAAAAATTTTGTTATTTTGAAGAAATGCATACAATTTTTCGTTGTTTTGTTAAATTCACAAAACTTTGTGAAATGGAATAAATTTCATCATTCTATATGGAAATTTAGTGAATAATCATTCTTCAACTTAACTAAAGGTTTTCTTTATTTTGAAGAAATATTCTTCAAAGCGAAACAAAATCTCTTCATTTCAACATATCGATTTCTTTAAATTGAATATGTGTTCTTCAATTTGACATATTGTGCTCGAACTTTTCGTCATATTCACGTAATATTTTCATCACATTGAAAAAAGTCTTCATTTTAACACTCAATTTTATTCAAATTGAATAAACATTCTTCCAATAGGTGCATCTTTTTCTTCAAATCAACAAAAAAATATTTCAATTTAACACATCCATTTCATTAATACGATGCATTTTGGTCTTCAAATTGAAGATTTTTTTCGATTTAATGCACGTGCATGCCTTGAAATTAATGAAATATTCTTCAATTCAATCGAATTTTTTCTTCAAATTAACTGTCATTTCTTTAGTTTCACGCATATCATTCTTCATTTTGAAGCTTTGCTTTATTCAAATTGATAGAAAATTCTTAAGAAGAACAAACGAAGAACAATTTGTCATAATGTAAACATTCTTTGAAAGTCCCAAAATGTTCACGTTCAAATTCTTTAAATCAAACAAATATTAATTGTTTAAAGATAAATTCAATTTTTTATTTCCAAAGGCTTATAAGGTTTTTCTTAACTTATTAATAAGTGCATTAACTTTTGGACTGTTTTTGTCATAAGCTGTCTCGATATTATAAAAAACGTTTTGTATACCTAAACATCCAAACTAAATTAGATGACATGGGGTATTGCAAATTAAACAAATTAAAAATCTTAAAACAAAGGTCAATTGCCAAGACAATGGAGTTCTGTTTATATTTGATTCCGTCGAAATAAACCACTATGTCCTTTGGCTCTAGGACTGCTCCTGCAACAATTACCAATGGTTGAATGTGTTTGCGTTCATTCTGCCTCCTCAGAATCTCTTCTTCACATGCCGCTACACTTGATCCGACGAATAAAAAGCTTGATTTTGAATCCCTTATAGAAAAGCGGGTATGCGTACTGCCACTGACTATTTTCGACGTTGGCACAAGGAGACTATGTATTAAATAGAAAATTGCACAACAGCGACCATCTGAAAATTAAAAACAAAAAAAAAATATTACTTTTAAACGATCTTTTTTCTATACAGATGTTTTTGATTTTATACTTACTTTCAGTTATGTCTGTTTTTCTGCTCATTTCAGCCAGAAGAGTTTTATTCGTTTGATCTTTAATTTCTTTTTCAAAAGTCGGTATGATTTTTGAAGCGAAATCTTCATATTTTAAAATAAGACTTTCAGCTTTTGGATATAGGTGTTTAAAATCCATTTCAATCTGAAATATATTACATTATACTATTAGCTTTAGAGATTTGTCCAGATTATTCAAAAATTACCAGTTTGAAGCCCGTAGGGTTTTTGTATTGCTTCCATTTTCGTAAATTGTCGTCTGTCGATTCAGCTTTTGTTATTTCAACTAGCCTAAAACTAACAACGTTATTAAACTATTGCAAGCACGAAATTTCACCGCACTCAAAAATACTGTGAGATTAAAGCGAATGATAAATTTGTAAATGAGTTATAAATGACTTTGGAGTAGAAAATTTCTTTTTACATCGGAAGCAAATCATTATAGCTAATTAATTATTACTAAATACATATCTAAGAAAAATAACGCAACTTAATAAAACTTTTTTTAAATAAAAGTGGGTATATTACTTACATATTTTTTTTTTTGTATGTTATTTTCTTCTTTTTCACAACACTGGCTGTTAATATTACTTGATGTTTTTGTTCGTTCTTACTTCGAATAACACAACTTTACAATAAAACTTCACTTAAACGAATGAAAAATTAATAAGTTATCACTTTGAGAACCGTTGAATATGGTGAATAATTAAGAAATTCTTCAGTTTGAAGAAATTTTTTTTAATTTGAATAAGACACTAAGCAATATTTGAAGAATTTTCTTCAAATTGAAGAATAAATAAAAAATTGAAGAAAATTCTTCAAAAGAAATAATTTCTTTAATTCAAAGAACAACAAAATATTCCATTCAAAGAAATTTATTCAATTTGATGAAAATAAAGCTAACGATTCGATCGAAAAAAAAATACAAAAAGAAACACGTTAGTCCAACTCTTCCAGTGCACCTACAATAACCATTTGAAGAAAATTCTTCAGATTGATAAATAATTTCGTCAGAGTGAAGAAAATATTAGCGTTGACAGCAATTCATAATTTATATATAGAAAAATTGAATGATTACTCATGAATGAATTTAGACAAAATTCAATATATTGATCAACAACGAATCTCTTATATTAACAAAATTTTGCCAACTTGAAATATGTAAAATTAACTTTATCTTCTCGCATAAACGATTTGGATTTAACAAATTTCACAGTTCTTCTGTCGTTTGAATCCATAAAATCTAAATTTCAAAAGAACCATTTCTTAATGAAAAATATACATATTTAACGTAAGTGAAGAAAATTTGAATAAAAAATTGTTTTTGTTTTTGAATAATTCATTCATCGAAAAATAACAAAAGGTTTTCGTTAATAGGATACAATTTAGTTCTTTTGAATTAAATAATAAATCATGCAGCATTTGAAGAAACCTTGATCGTTTTGAAAATTTAGTCTTCAATATGAAGAAAAAAACTATGAAAAATATTTGATTTGAATAATTGATTATTCAAAAAACTAACGAAAAGCTTTCGTCAATATCACTTACGAGATGAGGTGGATCTAACGATTTCAGTTTGTCAACATGACAAAATTTCGTTCGATTGAATAAAATACTAAGTCATGCAGCATTTAAAGAAACCATGATCGTTTTGAATATTTAGTCTTCAATATGAAGAAAAAAACTATGAAAAATTGTTGATTTGAATAAATGGTTCTTCAAAAATTGACGAAATATTTTCGTCAATATCACCTACGTGATTTGGTTCAGTGAAGGCAAGTTATGGATTCGTGCAGAAAAAAAATTTCGAGATAACAATCACACATAACATTACGATGATGGAGAAGTCGAAAAAAGTGGGTCTGGGAATTCCGTCCGTCTGTCTGTCTGTCTGTCTGTCTGTCTGTCTGTCTGTCTGTCTGTCTGTCTGTTCGCGCTTCTAGAGCCTGAACGGATGGGCCGATTTGCTTCAAATTTGGTATCTAGGATTTATTTGGCCGTCCCTCGGAACGTATTTTTTATTTTTGCTCTAGGCCCAAAAATAACGGCACCTGCCATACAATCGTGAAGAAAAAAATTGATTTTCTCAAAAACGGCTCTAACGATTTTGATAAAACTTTCAGGATGCTATTTTTGTAACACAATCTATCTTTTGGTTAAAAAATATTTTTCAAAATTTGTCTTATAACGGTACCTCTCATAGAACCAGTATTTTCAAATCAAATTTTCTCGTAAACTATACATTCGATTTCAATAAAATTTTGGTCACAGGAAGTCATTTATAATTTTATTAATATGGCATTTCAAATTTTTCAAAAACTTTTTTTTTTGATTTTTTATAATTTTTTCAAAAAATTTTTTGGTTTTCGAAATATGTTGGAAACGGGTATATTGATTTTTTTTTAAATTATTTTTTCAAATGTAAACTACAGGTTGCCATATATTTGCATACCCAAATAAATTTCAAAATATTTTTTGGAAAAGTTTTTCAAAAATAACCTTTTTAAAAAAAAACTGGTCGAACGATTTTCAATATTTTTTTTTCCTAGATTCACGTATAGCTTTGAAATTTTATTGTATACTTTGTTTTTCCGAGAAAACTCTTAAACTAATTTAAAAAATAAAAGAATTTTCGAAATTATTTAAATTTTTTTTTAAATCCATATATGCAGCCACTAAGCAATTGCTTATCATAAGAGCAAGTTCGTGCGACCCAGTCGTGCATTTTATTTTATTGCGCCAGCAGTTATTCAACATCGGCCACACAAAATAAATGTTATTGAATTTTTTCCTGTCTTCCAAAGAATAATTTTGTTTCTGAAACTTGAACAGCGGCAGTATAGGCGGCAGTAGGCGAACGCATACACGTACAAAAATATAGGGAATATGGTATCCAAAAGTTCGTTGAAAACGTACTGTAGCTCTCGCTTATGTTTTTATTTAATTTAGAGAAGACTTATCTTTAGCTTTTGATTCAGAATCAGAATATAAATATATACTTTTCTATAACTAACGGTATTATTTCTCTGTGTTACGAACTCCACACTAGCTCAAGCGAACTAGCGTGTGAGGAGCTAGTGCACTACGCACTACGCCACCGCACCCACATGAAAGTTGTAAGCCAATTACCAATTAAAATTCTTTATTCCTGAAAGTACGTTCGATGTCATTAGGTATGGAACTCGATTTCTTTTGCATGGCCACCACGGACACGCTTGCAGAAGTCCAGACGCTGAACCCAATTTTCGACGGTTTTCAAGCATAAATCGTCCGATACTGCTGCAATTTCACTTTCGATACTCGTATGAAGTTCATCAATCGTCGCTGGCTTGTTGGCATAGACCATAGACTTGACGTAGCCCCACAGGAAATAGTCTAACGGCGTCAAATCGCACGACCGAGGCGGCCAAGCGACTGGACCATTTCGTTCTCCAAACTTGGTTTCCAATAAATTGATTGTGTGTGGCTTGTGGCGCCGCCCGTCCTGTTGGAACCACATGTCCCCCAAGTCCATATCATCCAACTGGTGCCAAAAATATTCGGTTATCATTGAACGGTAGCGATCCCCATTCACAGTAACGTGCCGGTCTTGATCATCACGGAAGAAGTACGGCCCAATGACGCCGCCGGCCCATAAACCACACCAACCCGTAATTTTTTCGAAATGCAATGATGACTCCAACTTGGTGTGCGCAACTGGAGGCCACTGGCTAGGGACCGGCCTAGCTGGCGAGGATTGTTGGTTGATGCCGTGGTCCACAATGGACTGTCTGCGCCACGTTAAGTAAGTAAGTAAGCAATGATGACTCATGGAGTACGTGTGGATTGCTGCCTGACCAATACCGCATATTTTGTTTATTGACGAAGCCATTCAGCCAGAAATGAGCCTCATGCCTCATCGCTGAAGATGATTTTTCGTTGAAAATCCGAATCATTTTTTAGTTGTTGCTCAGCCCAATTCTGGGTGAAGCGGCTTCAGTTCTTGCGTCAATTTAATCTTGTAAGGATGTAGGCCAAGATCTTTTCGCAAAATTCGCCACAACGACGTCACAGAGATGCCCAACGCTTGAGAACGACGTGTGAGAGACACATTTGGGCTTTCTGCAACTGAAGCCTCAGCGGCAGCAATATTCTCGACACTACGGGCACTTCTTTGTCTCACTGGCACGGGAACATTTTGTACTGTGCCTGTGGACTCAAATTTTTCCACTAGACGCTCAATTGTTGATCTGCTAGGACGATTATGACGACCATAAATTGGACGTAGCGCTCTTAACGTTGAGGCCAATGACTCCGAATTTCGGTAGTAAATTTTAATGATTTCGACTCGTTGTTGGCTCGTATATCTTTCCATCATGAAATGGCAAACTTTACTGAAGAGAAATGTCAAAAGAGCAGCAAGGAATATGGCGTCGTTTGCTGTCCCTGTCGCTCTACTTTTGTAGCGTCCCTGTTGAAAAACCCTTTATATATATAGAATACAAACGATTGTTTTGTTCCAACCTACCCCACATATGGGATACGTTGTAGCAAGAACTGTAAAGTTTATTCTTAGCATTTAAAGAATAAAATATAACTCTTATTCTCACCCATTTCTAGCTAACCTCACTTACAAAAGTACATTGAAATAGATTTTTTTGAGGTTTTTGTATTTTCGTGTACCATCAAAACTTCATGTGAGTTTCCCAAAACAATCAAAATTGAGACCTTACCATACGAAAAAATAAATAAATTATATTAACACCAGTTTCACAAAAGTTAACCTGATTTGGTACTTCCACAAACAGATCTTAGGGCGTGGTTAAAGAGTTAAACAAATGAATAAATATTTTCGCTGAAGGGCTCCGGGAAATAAACGCATATAGTGATTATAAATCTATCAACATTTGGAAAGAGACGTACAATAATTAACCGCCGGACCTGAGAATAACCAGGAACTCAGAACCTTCGGCGTAGTAGTCAGATACACTTTCCGTGACACCGCTTAGAGCTAAATCACCGATTGCCAGGGTTCAAATACAATTAAAAAGGAAACAAATTCAATTCGAGAACCACGTTTTAGATTTTAAAAATATTCACGTATAAAAATTTGACGGTGGGATTTTTTGCGTGTTGATATCAAGTCTTTTCCTTCATATTACTCACTATCAACGCTAGTATGAATGCGTGTTTTCAACACGTTTTAGTTGCCATTATAGATAATGTTAGTAACTATACACACAGGGCGTTCCTTATTCAATGGCAATTAATGGAAAATGATTCATCTGAATGATTTAAGAGGAGATTTTATTTTTAAGAAATGAGTAAGTAATAAAAAAGCAACGGATTTACGTACATAATTAGCTTGAACGAGGCTTTCGCAGTTCTATTTCTTCAAATTAACTCTAAGTTTCTGCTTTTAATATCAAGAGAGGTATTTGCGTTGCATTAGCATGGATACGGGTACACCGAAGTAAGCCCTTTCTTAAATTCTCGGCAAGTAATGTCAACATTTATGTTCCTAAAACATATGCCTATCAGAATTGTTTTCATAATTATTATTGTCATCGGATTAGGAAAGGAAACACCCTGTATTATGTGTGTATAAGGAAATTTAGTATATAAAATTGTGGTTACAATATTGAAAATGTGAGAATGATATGATTCCCGTTAGATTTCTGTTTTCAAGCAAAATACTGTACAGTTTTTATCAGGCAAATCAAAGAAAAGATTATCGAACAAACCGTTCTTCAAATACTTTAAATATCTAGACGCAACTGCCCCGGGGCCTCCACAAAAGAGGCCAATCTTGGCAAGCCATTTGAAAGAGCATGCACACAAAGGGAATGGTCATGTCAAACCTTTCGTCTTCGATTTGCGAAGAACTGATCAGTTCTATGGTTGATAAATTACGAACTGAAATAGTATCCAGAATAAAAAAAAAAACCAAATATTGTTCTGTATCCAGTGGACTCTACTGCCGACGAATATCATATCGATCAATAATTAACTTTATAGTTGGTCGATATATGGAAGGATATATGCCAAACGAAAGATTTCTCACCTTTTGACCATAAACTGCGTTCAAACTGGCAAAGCCAGAGCGAAGGCGTAACTCGAATTTTTAACTGACCATCAAATAGACATTCTGGATTGACA
Source organism: Platycheirus albimanus (assembly GCA_916050605.2). Classification (NCBI taxonomy): domain Eukaryota; kingdom Metazoa; phylum Arthropoda; class Insecta; order Diptera; family Syrphidae; genus Platycheirus; species Platycheirus albimanus. Next base: position 294,207,087 of record OU696696.1, on the reverse strand, counting down.
TTGCTGCAAACATGAGTGGCAAATACAAAGGGATGCAGGCTCTTGTTTTGGACAAAAATCATTAATTGGCGTTTGTACCTTGGTCTGGCAAGGCGGACAGATTTGCTTTTTAAAAACGCTTAGCGACCTTTTTTGGTCTTGTCGAGTTAAAGCTACGAAGGCCATTGTCGACAGCTATTCGGAAATCAAAGAGGCTCTAACCAAACCAGTTTATCTTCCGATAAGGAGCAAGATATTGGAACACTATCTTGGAACGATTCAACGCTGAAAACATGATATTGCAGGACCCGAAAATAATTCTTGCATCTGCGATTTTTCAGCGAAAAAAGCTCGGAAGGTTCCGTTCGTTAACTCTTAAATATGATTTCAAATAATTCTCGTTTTAGATTTAGTTGTATATGTATTTTATTTGGGAAATAGTTTGGCGTGGGGGGGATCTACTTCTTTGCTGTTCCAGGGCCTCCAGACCTCTAAATGCGGCCATGTGTACAGTACAGGTGTACAAGTATATGTGCATGTATATAAGTCAATTTGTAACAAATCAAATTTTTTAATTGTATCCGCAGTTTATTCACAAGACCCAATTTCCGCTTCCACGAATTTGCAGACAAAATAAGTCCGAATTACAATATTCCATGCTTTTACTAAAATCGAATTTCTAAGAAGAAGATTTAAAAATTCCAGCGAAAATTCACGGATATCTGCAGGGTAAAACATAATTAAATATTAATTATTTTATCTTTACTCTAAATTTAAAACTCAATCAAAAAATGCCAGGCAAATGTTCCAGGACAAAAATATATTTTTAACCAAAAAGCTTTTACTTTATTAACTTAGGTAGGTATATATCTTTCCAAAACAAGGTTGGAAAATTATGATAACTGTGTAATTTGAAATATTACGAAAACATACGGGTCATCATTTAAAAATGTTTTCTAACAAAATCTACAGACAAATCGCCTTAATTCTTGGGATTTCATATTTTGCTTGATTTATATAATTTTGTCGAAAAACTTGTCTATTAAATCTTATAAGTATTGTGTTCCATTCGTTAAAATACATTTTTCTTTTTAAAAAGAAGAATAATATTGAAGTTGATACAAACTAAACTACTCAAAACAAAATAGGGCCCACAGGGTTCTTAATTTAATATGAACGTTAATTTCATTTTTTTTTTTTTGAATAATTTCAGCTAAGAGCTAAGAAATTGAGTTTACATAATCTTAAGTGAAAAATGTTAATTTTATTATATCTACTCACAAAACGAACTTTTAAATTTCACACTCTATGAAAATGTGATCACAACAAGCCGTACAAATTAAAAATAAATCTTGGATGGGCCCTATTTTATTTTGAGTAGTATATAATAAAAAATGACTATAATAATTGTAAGCTTATGTTTTTACCTTAGTCATATTTTGAACTAAAATGTATGCCAAGAATTAGACATTTTTATTCGAAATCTGTATGAAAATGAATGGAGCACAAATTAATTTGCAGTAAAATGTGCCTTAGTTGCAATATTAAAGGGTTCTTTAAAGTGAATTTGAGAATTTATTAATAAAGCTATTTGACCTTTTCAATTTAATAAAAAAATAGAGCTTTAGAAAGAGCTTCGATTATATTGAAAAAAAAATGTGAACAGCCTTTGAGGGAAGTTAATTTTTCTTGTCAATTAAATTTGCAATTTGGTATATACCAACTTTTGGACTCTTTGGAATACGAACTTTGAACAATGGGACAAAAGGTAGTCCTACGTTCTACATACGAGTACCTACCTACTCGTAAGGGCCCGATACCGCTTTTTCGCCGCCCTGGGCAAAAATTTAATTTGCCGCCCTTTTTCAATGAGAACATATAAGTTATAAAATTGTTGGTGCATTTTTTGACCGATTTTTGAAAAATGGAGGTATTCTTTCCGACCCGTAAGAATGCAATATTGTTGAAATTTTTTTTTTCTTTTGGCAATCAAACATGACATTACGATCATAGAGAAGCCGAAAAAATAGGTCTGTCCGTCTGTTTGTATCGGACCCTACACCCTTAACGGCTGGACCGATTTGCTTCAATCTTGGTACACAACATCTGATAAATTGATTTTTGGACCTAGCATTCTAGCTAAGAAATTAACGGTACCTACCATGTGATTTTTATTGACAAACTCATTTAGGTATCTCAAAAACGGTTTATACGATTTTGTTAAAAAAAATTGAGTAAAATGTATGTTCTGGTTGGAATAAATTTGTCTGGAAAATTCTTTATAACAGTAACTCTAATAGGGCCGAATTTTGAATATCAGATTTTCTCCTAAGCCACTTAAAGGATTTCGATGACATTTTTTAAGTGAAATGCCTTTTATAAACGCAATAACTTTGTTACTTAAAATTTCATAAGAAAATTAAAGTTTTTTTTTCGATTCCTGATAAAAAGCAATAAAAGGCGTTTTTCTTTTTAAGTTCACAGCAGAGCCTGAGTTGTCAAATAAAAATAAGTTTTTCTTTTTTGCTTCAGAGACTTCAAAGCATAGAATTTGTATTTCTTTTCTCCGTCAGAGTGCGCTCTACGAACTCCAAAAAAATAGATGGGGCAGACTGAGCTAAAAGCCAAACACAAATATAAGTGATACGCTTCGAAACCAACCAATACCAATTCAATCGATATTTTAGCGGCGCGGCGGCTGGAAATAAAAACAAATAAAATGGCCGCCGAATTGATTTTAAGTGTTAAAAGAATCAGATGCCTTAATTTTTTTTTAACCCAAAAAACGATTTAACTAGCGGTTTTTAAGTGATTAATAAAATACTTCGACTTTATATTTTTGACGGACATATACAGTCAAAATTCTTTATAGCGAACCTTCAAGGGAACAAAAAATAAAAAATTTATAAAATTCGTTATAAAGAAATGTTAAATGTGTTTTGAAACCTCGTGTTCCTTTTTATTTTCAAAGAAAATTGGTATAAAAAAGAAATTAATGAAAAAAATTCATATCTTTTGTTAAGAAATTCAATTTTATTTGATTGCGCATTTAAAATTTTATTTTTTATTTTACTATACAAATCTTCTAATTGAGAAAATAAAACATTTGCAGCATCTTTAGTTTTATCACTTGTTTCAATAAAACTTTAAAAACTCTTAATGCAGTTCTCTAATCACTATAGTAGGGCTTTTTCGTCTCGTCTGAAGTAAACTCTTTTTAAATTGCTTGTTCTCGATTATTATTGATTATATCGCTGACCTTAGTCTTAATCGGACCAATTGTCAAAAGTACCAATGACAATGACAGCTTTGTTAAAACAACAACTGAGGATTGAACTTGTTTTATCTTCGAAACGCGGCTTTGCAAACTTAAACTATAAATAACTGTACATTTTTTAATTCATCTATACATTTGATGGAACTTAATTAATATGGGATATTTTTTTAAGAAGAAGGGGAACAAAATGAAATTTGCTATAGAAAGGAGAGTTCGTTATAAAGTAGTTTTACTGTAGGTACCTACATATTTATGTACTTTCCCAGTAGGGAAAGATGAATATATTTCTGATGGCGGATAAAATGTTTTGTGTGTTTCTTCGGTTAATTAAGAGTTCAGAGAATACATTTACTTCAGCTCCCCACACACATCACACTTGTGTGAGAAAAATCAAAATTTTTTCTCCCATGATGATCTTAATTAGATCGGGCCCTGACTCGTATTACCTAAATCTAAGGATGAGAAGTGTGAAAAGCTATACAAAATATGATTTGGATAGTTATAACATAAACTGCTTCTTAGTTTCGTAATAATTCTCTTCGTGTGGGAATATTTTCCGTATAACTACCTTCTAATTTGTTTTGGATTATCGTCTGGCTGCCCGACCACCTGCTTTTATTGGCATCTTCCTTTTGCCACATTTTTGAGATAGCCACGAAAAATATTTTTGTCTTTAAAGTCAGACAAATATTTGCTTCAGGTTGTAGCTATGGGTTCGCCCGTTCGAAACGCCCTTTTTTTATACAGAAAGCTGACAAAATTATTTTATTCAACTGTGTAAATATTACGGTAAATTGGCCGGTTATAGATCGTACGATATCACACCTTTTGACTTTTTTCTCTGGGAATTATGTAAAGTCTTAGGTCTTGAGGAATAAGCCAGTTACGATACGATTGACACTTAGGAAGCCAACATAACTCGTGTTATTTGCGAGATACCAGTCGCTTTGGACAACCTCAGACGTAGTCGTGGCCAACATTTACCTACATGATATCATTTTCAAAAAGTAAAGGTCATGAACTGATCTTTTAACCGATATTAACCGATTTATTTAAAATTATAAATCAAACCTCACGATGAATCACCCTTTATAAAACAAAACAAATTTCAGCGGCACCACGCGGTAAAGTTGGGTAGATTGACTAACTTTGCCGTCAACTGTAGCTAGTGTGTAGTTCCCGATTCCTCTGCCGCTTAGTGTGATTTGATTCATACAATTTCAAACAAAGAATGTGTGCAGCTGAATTTCAGCCAAGAGCGGTCTTAAATGTTAAATGTCGGTAAATGTTCGTAGGTACTTGTTTTGTTTGTTACAGTTAAAATATTGACAATAAAGTATTAAGTATTCAAAAAAAAAAAAAACAAGACAAAATGACACCTGATAGAATCTGTCCTTGTCTATGTGAATGCAATTTTACTTTTACCAATGCAGATGACCAGAAGCGAAGTTAGGTTTCATGGCGGCCTAAGCCCTAGACGATTTGGCTCCCTTTTTCTTCCGTAAAAAAAAATTAGCGTTCTTGAGTCCTCAAAAGACTAGTATTTCTTCAAGTATAGGGTAAAGTTGGGTAATATGGCACCCTTTCAATATATCCCACTTAATGACTTCTTTTCAAAACAAAGAGAGCAACATATCAATCAGTGTAACGTAAGCTATTAGATTATCCAACTATAAATACAGCCTAATAAAAAAAAAAGTGAGTGTGTATTAAGCGAAAAGTTTCTGTGTATTAGTGTATTAGTGAAGTTCGTGGTAATACGAAAGTATTTGACGCCAGGCGTTTAATTTTAAAAGAAAAAAAAAAGAAGTAATCGTGTTTGTGGGGGTTTTCTACGTGTTATAACTGTGCGTGCTTGATTGCTCATGATATTTGTAATAGCAGAAGCAAGGTCATAAAGGTGATATGGCACCTCAGAAGTTCGGGAGATATGGCCCCAGTGCCATTTCGCTGGAGAATGCAGTTTCACACAAAACCGTTGGCAGCGTGACCGGCTAGGATGAAGCGACCAACTATCCGACGGAATTTTTGAACTAGCTTGATGATATGCCAGGAACTCCGGTGCATAATTTACAGCTAAAGTTGGAATCGATCATAATTATGTTGCGGAATCTGAATCATCCGAAGTTGAGCAACAGTACGCGGTTGTCTGTCAAGAAACTTGTCATGTCATGAAAATTGTGATTCATAAGCGACAATCATCAAGAGCAAGTTCAAAGGAGTGGAAGTCCTTATCCGAAGAAATCCGATTATTCCAACAGTTCTTATATTCCAATTCAAGCGAATTCAGTTCCCCTTTTAATTGGCTTTTGCTATGACAATGGAAAAATCGCAAGGCCTATCTTTGGAAGTCTGTGAGATTAAACTTGAATTCCCCTGTTTTTCGCGCGTTCAGCTGTACGTTGCTTGTCCGCATGTTGGCAAACCTTCTTTACATTACAATACACTTTAATCTACTCCGCCGATTGACAATGTATATAGGTACACATTTACAAGCACTGACAACTGAGGCCATCGGCAAACCGTCTCTGTTGTTTTCGCGACTGAAAAACATTGTTAACCATATCACTCTCTACTGGTTTCGATTCTACTCAAATAAATTACATTGAAAACTGAACTATATATTTATAGAAAATGCTTTTGTCATTCACTTTTTTACTTTCCAACAGGGCCCCAAGTTCTTGTGTGCCCAAAGGCCCTGGTATGGCCTAAGACGGCCATGACCAAGTACCTACCATTACCATATCGCCTTTTCACTTTTCTTTCTATCATCATCATTTTAACATTCGAACATTCGAACACTCAGCTTAAGATTCGGAAGCTGAAAATGTTGTCAAGCTTAACAAAATCCGAAAGTAGAGGGAGCTAGGATGGTTTTCTTTCCTCATGGTGAAGTAAGAAGTTGCTTCTGGGTGAACAAATCTCTTCAAATGTGCACTCATCGCTTTTTTCCTCAATTAACTTGCAATAGTTTCCCAGTCCCCAGGACAAAATTAATCACAATTAATTTCACTGGTGCCCCCGAACTTTGAAATTTAAGTGAAGATTTTGAATTTTTTGCCAGCCTTCCAACAACAAACAATTAACTCCCAAGTCTATTAATATTGAATCCTAGTGGCTAAAATGTCCACCAGCGTTACCCACACAAAAAGTATGCTGCATCATAGTAATGGCGTCCTTTAAGTTGTCCTTCGGGGCTCTAGCCCCCCCTCTCACTGACAATACCTCAAGTTCGCCTATGGTATTAAGGCAGGCCTACACACCAATTTTTATGTATTTTTATCTACCTATTCGAACATCAAATTTGAAACAAAAATTTGTTTCTTTCATATCCCTCTCCAAGTTTCAGGTTTTTATGGCTACTGCCTTGCATTATATAGCCATGGTTAAAACACAATGACAATGTCTGCATGAGAAGAACTTCAAGTTGATATTGTTATTGTCTAAGGACTTTTTTTCGGAATGGTAAGGCTATTTTGAAACACGTTCCCAGCTCTTGTCGACAACAACATGATAGTGCCAGATGGATTATCTAAATGATGACGTAGCTGCAACACGACGAGTTCGCAGATAAGCAAAATCACCCCAGCCCATGGATCATGTTGAGTCCCAGCATATTTTTGCCAACAGCGAATTAAAATAAAAAATGGATGAATACAAGAAAGGAATTCTTAAAAAAAAAAAAAAAACAAAAAACATGACACAACCAACTATAAAAATAAGAACAGACAAGCATATCTACGGTAGGTTAGGCACCTAGACATATAAGCTCCTACATAATAATATATGGCTATGAACAAGAGCATCTAACCTCAAATTTCAACGAAATGAAGTGGGTTTACCCAGGTACCAGCTGAAAGCACTCCAAACGGGACACCATCAGAAAAAGTCACTTTTCCAACTGCTGCTGAAGCTGACTCTCTGATGGCTACGACGACAACGACAGCGACAACAACAAGGGTGTCCTGCAAGCTGCAATTCGAGTAGAGTATCCTAGTTCTCGTTAAAGTCGTCTAAACAACTTTGTCTCTTATTGCGCGTAACACCATTTCACCCCACCCCTTCACATTTCACCCGCACTAATGAAACCAAAGTCCTGGCGGATGTGTAAAGCCTGGCTGGCGAGGGTAACAACATAAGTGCAAGGGTAAATATTAAGCCCCACCCATATTTACACTCTGAAGATACATAGCTTTGTGTCGGGGCATTATTCAGTTGACATATCGCACCGCCATTAAAGGAGACGACGACATATTCCGGCCAAATGTGCACACACATCGTACACGAGTCCTATGAGGTTATTATCATACCCACAGGAGGAATATTAGGTAGGTATGTGCTTAGGCATTGTATACGTACACGTACAGTGTACACTCTTGTACAGGGTATAGTACATCAGCTACCTACCTGCATAGGTTTGAATATTTATATATATACCTATATCCTACAAAGGACATCACACAGATCCCTTATATTCCTCTGATGATGAAAACGTTATGCTGCTGCTTTTCAAACGCCGAAGCAGAAACTCAAAATAACATTTGAGAACGGGACGACAAGGACACCCTTGGGTTCTCATCATAACCCTCTATACTACTCATCCATTCTCCTGATGCCGCTTCTATAATGCCACAACCAAAGAGTCATCGCATCATGTTTTCAAGGTGTGTGTCTGTGTGTCTCTACAAACTCTACACATAAACTGTGTTTGGATGGATATCTCTGCTCCTGTACACTGTACCTACAACCAACCCTACATACATATACCATACCTAGTGTCGTTTTGACCAAAACACAGATAACAGAAATTCCAATATAAATGGTTTTATGTATTCCTCTTCGTCCTGACAATGTCATCCTTCAGGCTAAGGCTTTGGCCTTCTATTTCTATATTAGAGCAGAAGCAGCAGCAACATCAGCATCAGCATCAGCATCAGCAAGCAACCCAGCGATGAGTATGGGATTTTCTGGGTTTAGGAGCCCTGGGCATACATTTTCTGTTTAGGGTTGAGATTTGGATTTTAGATATTCTCACATGACAGTGCGATGACAAGGAACCCCAAGCTTCTTTTACCCTCCTTTCCTTTATATATATAGGATCATTAGAGATGCTGGAAATGTCCCTTATTTATTATTTATCCTTTAATGGCATAAGCAACCTAAATGTAGAGGGAGAGTTTAGATATACTCGCACAGCAAGCTTCAATATCCATCTTTATATACATACATAGGTACGAGTATATCCTTGTTTGGTCGATATGTCATGTATCTCAACAAGATTTGTCAAAGAATACCTACTCATTCAAATTTCATGCATTTTTTTATGTTCCTACATATTTCTTTCTGTATATTGATTGTCTTGATTCCAAAAGGTAATAGACGTTATCCTGGATGGTTATCCGAATTCTCAAATACCGAGGTGCTTCCAAGGCTTCCTTGTTTCGATCCTTACTGTTAGGTAAGGAATCTTTGTTTTCCAATACATACTTCCATATTGTTAAGTCGTGTGACACAATCCTGATTGCAGGTCCTCAAGACTTTCATTCCGATATCGAATACCTAGGAGCATATTGCTGTGAAATTGTGAGAGAAAATTATCACAACATTAAGGAGGTGATCTGTATGATGTGATGTTGTAAACTTGATTTCCGAACCTGTGTAAAAGCATTACGCATATAACAATTAAAAATGATTCTTTCAAAAAAAGTAGACTAACAGTCCGATTCTGTCAAATCCTACAAATCACAAGCCCCGAACTTGCCTTTGAGTCGCCACAAAAGGTTTTCTGAAAACCCCAAACAGCAGTGACAAGGGATTTCGTTTGTTTTTTAAAACGCGGGTTATGTCCTGATATTGGTGTTTTGGTAGGGCGAGTTGAGGTAACGAATCTGCTCCAAAAGTGACATCGGTTTTCATAATTCCAATAAAAATCACAACAAACCCCACCAGTAATTCACATTAGCATTTCAAACTGCTTTATATTAGATTGAACAGTTTGTATGACATTTATATAAAGCTTCATTACTGAATTGCAGATCAATTCGTTTCCAATAGTCCTTGATACACGTATTTTACTCTGTACAACATAAATCGGCAGTACATGGAAGATAGGGATGAGTGTATCTCATTCGCACTCTTTTTGTTCCGATTTTCGGTTTACTGATTTTAAAAAGCTTCCCCATAAGACGTGTATGTACTGTCTTTTTTATGGTGGTTAGAGCATAATTCTATGTGATCCATGGACATTGGGGGTTAGCTCTCAAACTACGCCCTAAGTTCTGTTCGTGCAAGCTCCAAATGAGGTTAGCTGGTAAACTATTGAACATGTACAACTCGCCCTAATAAATGAATGAAGTATTCGATGTGCTCTTCCCCCACTATAGTTGAACCCAATATGAGATAGTAGATCGGGTGCATCTATTAATTCCCATTTTGGTTATTCTACACTCTTTCCCTATTCGCTCTACTTTTTCTATTCTCGCTTTTATCTTTTCCCTCTATTTTCTCTATTATCTCTATTCTATTATCCTTTTTCCCTCTATTCTCTCTTCTAATTTCTCTAATCTCTCTCTGCTCTACTCTCAGTCCCAGCCCAGATTTAAAACCACTCAAAACGCGATAAAAATGGTGTAGCAGCAGCAATAGTACGTAGCACTGTCAAAATTAATGCAGCACAGAGAGTAGCTGGAGTACAAATTGACTCGACTCCAACTTCACGAACGTGCTGCGCTTCAAAATAACAACAAACTAAAATGGCAGACATGATTTTTTTTAGTTCTGTGCTACACATTGTATTCGTCCATGCTGCTTTAGTCAGTTACATTTTTTGACATTTACTTTGACAGTGCTACGTACTACTGCTGCAACTACACCATTGTGCTCAGGCAGTATATTCGTATCTAGTATACTTGGTGCCCGTTTCCTTGAAAAGATAATTGTTTGACATTTCGCCGGATTCAGGTTTAAAACATTCTGCTGCACCAGATAGCAAATCTTGCAATGTCAGCTTGCAGATCCACCTTGTCATTAGCAGAAATAGGTTATAGTTTTAAAAATGTTCTTATCGTCAGCGAACACAAGGCTCTTCCGCCAGTATTAATGCACGATGTGAAGTCATTGATAGCGATAGCGAGTATACAAAAATACGACCCCAAATGACCGTCTTGTGGGACTCCTGGTTTTTGCTGTAAAAGGATTAGAAAACTAATTTTTGAATGTGATTTCTAAAATTGGAATGTTTTTTTCGTCTAGTATATGTGGATTTCTTAAAGTATGTTTAAGTTTTACTTTTAAAAACTTCTGCCAATCTTGTAGAAAAGAGACAGAGAAGGAGACTGTATTTCATGAATTTTGTCAAGGCCCAACTTTATCTCGCATTAGTACACGAAACTCAGGTGAAGCTTTTTATGAAGACCTTGGAGAACTGTCCAATAAAAGGATCAAAGATCTGAATAACTTCCTCCATGCGACAAAATGGCTATAAATATATCGCTTATCCTAATCTAATCACCTCCACAAATACATTCAAACCCTAACAATCAAAGGATTGGTGTAGGACCCGTCTGAGGATCATACAGCTCGCCTAGGTGGTGGAGTATGATTCTTGGACGTTGGACGGTTCCTTAAGCTAAACCAGCTTTCTGAGCCAACTCTTTAACAGAACCAACCAGCAACCTGCCTAGGTGGCATAAGTCTGGAGTACGGTTGCATTAATGTGTCCTATATGATTGGCTTGGCAGTTTGAGTCGTCCTTCAAGAGAGTACTAGTTCATCCCGTCCTTCTCCGTAATAAAGCATCCTATTACATACTTCCAATCCTTCGTTAAGTTATTTAGTTATGGTAACAAAACGTCGAGAACCACAATTTCTACCTACCTACCTACCTACGCGTGGGCCAAATACAAGTTTCTTTTTTAAAATAAACAAAATTAAGTTATTTCCATATATTATGGCTTTATTAGAGCCTACATTCCCATTAAAATTTTGGAACACAACGTCGTTTAAGTGGCTGCCTTGGCTGGCTTCGCAGTAGCGGATTCTGTCATCCAATTTTCCAAGACCTTGTTGATGGTTTCGGGCTGTAGCTCATGGATTTGCTTGTATGATATTAGCTTCAAGTAATTGAATCGTTTTTGGATTGTATAGGCATAACATCGGTCCTTCACGGATCCCCACAAAAAAAAAAAGTCCAAAGGGGTCAAATCACAGCTCCGCGTCGGTCAATCGGAATCGACATCACCAAAACGGCTTATAACACGATTTGAGAATTCGGTGCGCAAAAGATCGATTATGGCATGTATAAACCAGAGTCTTCAATTTTAGTTAAATAAAAAGTCGGGTAACAAAGCTCTGTAATGCACCGCACGACGAAGCACGAGAGCCACGAGTGTTGTATACTAGGGACAGCATTAAGCGCGGTGGGTGCATCATTCTATACAAACATTTTGTTTAAAAAAAACGCACAGTTTGGGCTACACAGTATGTGATGCTTTTTTTTATACTCAGGCTCAGGTTAGCTCATGGATGTCCAGGGTTGTTCCCAAAAGAAAGCAAAAACTCAGGGTTGAAGAGTGTTGAACTCCGTTTTTTTTTTTATTTACCAAAATATTCCTAACAGGTTACTTCATATACGGACTTAACAATAAAACTTAATTAATAATTCAACGTATAATATAGTATTAAACAATAATAGCTTAACTAGTTTGGCCTGTAGGGTTTACCCTACGACAAGAAACGATTCCAACTATATTTGGTCTGTAGAGTTGCCTCTACGACAATAATCGATTTTAGGTCTGTAGAGATTCTTGAAAAGAAGCGCTCCACGACAAGAAACGAACGCTACTAAATTTGGCCTGTGGTGAAGCTTATCAATGCAGCAACCCCACGACAATAAGCGATTCCTACTAATTTGGTCTGTGGAGTTTCCTGATAGGAAGCGCTCCACCTATCAGCGTACCTTCGAGATCTCTTATTCCCGGTATTATATTAAATAGAATCGTATACCAATGGCTGGGAGTTCGAGTCTGATTTTCCATTTCCATACAAATTCTGCTTATACTTATGAAATATTTCAGTGCTAAGGAAGTGTGAATTATAACATTAAAGACTAAAAATACTTGTACTAAAATAATTCCTTCTGCTTGTTGGATGTTTCTCCTGGTTACTATCATATACGTGTTCGGAGTTGGTTGTTAGTAGAAATCGGCGGTGCGGGGCGGGGGGGTGGTCGGTTTTGCTGCGATAGAGGACAATGGTTGTGTTGCGTCACTGGCTGGTCTCTGATATACACTTAACGTTGTAGAAAAATCGTCGTGGTAATTGTGACGGTGATCGGTGGCGGTCGGCGGCGGTCGGTGGCGGTCGGTGGCGGTCTGTGATGATGGGCACTGGCTGATGCACTCATCATGGTGATTGGGGGTGGCAGTCGGTGATGATGATTCCTCTTGATGATTAGAAGCGGCGGTCGTCTTTTGATGGTTTTTATTACAAAAGCATCGTGGTGATCGGGGTCGGCTGTCGGTGGCAGTGAAGGAAATGTGTAACTTCGTTACAAGTACTCCCTTTGGAAATAAGTTTTCAATATTTTCCAGTTTCCGTTTTTCAAGATTAAAAAGACTAATTTCGTTAATCGAAGCAGATGTATGATAACCTACTGAGTACTGACTTTCTGTCAAGATTTTAAAATATCCTATGATTCAAAAAGAAACCACTAGATGGCCCTCCCTATGTACAATGAATGTATACAAGTAATTTTTCGCCTTCAATACGAAATATGTCACGTTCCGAGTAGTAGGTACCTACTCTAAATTCATGTTCATCCTGCCCATCAACAAAAATATCTTTTTCTAAGAAAGTCCATGCGAGCCATCATTCTTTGAAATTCTTCGATTTCCTTCAAGATGGCAAATGTCTAAAAAAAACTCAACAAAACGTATATTGAAGACTAAAAAACTAAAAAAAAAGAAACAGAAAAATGTAAATTATTTATCGTTACATCCAACACCTGATGATTTGTGCAAGGACTTCGAAGCTAAAGAAAGGTCAAATAACACTTTGACACACTCACCATGGAACTTATTCAAATAAAATATAAACCTTGGAAATATGACATGATGTGCCTCCGACCGCTCGCCGATGCCGCGGCCATCGCGCTTTCGGGTGCAACCGGTTGTAGTCGGACCTGTGGTCCATGAAAGCCTTATATCAATCATGCTTCATGCAGTAAGACCTTTAATTTCACGTTTAAAATCACGTTATACCAATTTATGGCATAAGTTATGCATTTTGTGTTTAACCGATGAGTGACGTATTAAATATCGAAAATTCTGCCAATGTGTGGGTAGATAAGGTACACTTTACGTACATATACGATACGTATACACACAAAATATCTCAAAATTTAGGTTTGACCTTTGGTTTCGGTGCAGGCGCAGGCAATAAAACAAGGGTCCACAAACAACCGTCCTGACCGCTGCTGCCGCCGCCGTTTCAGTGATAATACTTTGACATCGATACCTTAAATCGCTCTTTTTGTTGCAGCCGGAGCCGCATTTATAGTTTCCTTTGAGTAACCCGATATCGCCGCTATTGCCAACGATTAGCCATAATAAAAAGGACACAACTTCGACTATACATACTCCTTGCTTATATGTATATGTTCATGTTTGGAATACTTTACCCAACACATAGTTGGAATGGTAAGGAATTTCTTATAACCGTTCCATAATATGACAAGCTTCATATTGCTGAAGACCGCTTGTGATGATTACACGTGGTCTTATACCACCACACAAACACATGCAGATAGGTATAACACAAACGCACGCCAGTAGCTTGTTTCCTTTTTAATTTGAAATCTCCAAGGGCTTTTCAAATTAAGGATAATGAATATATGACAAGCGTTTTATATTTTTTTTTTTTTTTTTTTTTTTGTGAAATGTTTAATGGCTTGGCTGTCTGTGTGCGTTGTACGGGATTACCCTTGATTAGCCGTCAAGTTTTTGATTTTATATGAGTTTTTGATGTTGACGTCGCGAATATAAGAAAAAGGATCTCCTTGTGATGACGGTGAAGATCAAACAAGCGGAAGTGTTTGTTGAATTAAATCGAGAGCATTGGCTTGTAAATGTTTTTGATATTGATTTCAAGATTTTATATGCACAATAATGGGCAGGGGTGATTCAACGAATAATGTAAAGTTTGCATGAAAATGTTTTAAACTATATATACTTATAAATGTATAGGTACCTTTATCTTGGATTGAGAAAAGAATATCAGGTTTTATCCTTTGTGCCATATACACATGATTTATGCGGTTTTAAAACACTCAAAACAAAAGTGCTTCAACAACAAATATTTTTATACTTGTAGTTTGTGTTGCAATAGATAGGTTGGTGGATGGAAATGAATCTTAGTCAATTGTCTCAAGAACTGAGTTTTTCTTTTTAGATATTTAAAGATTTTTTTATTAATTTGAAGAACTCAATTTAACATATTGAAGTTCTAGTGTGAAGCATTTAGACCTAACGTTTCGTTGCGGAAGGGCTTGAAGTAATATAAGGGTCAACATTGTAAGCATCCTAAGTTGTTCCCCCTTTTCTTATGATCTTTTACAAAAAATTCATCTTTCATAATATTCATAATGTACATTTGTATCTTCGGCAAAATTTCTTAGAATAAAGTGTGGTCCAACTTCACTTACGATGATAATTGTGAGTCATACACCTTAACGTGAAACTTTTTTAACAACTTTATTTGATATAATCTATGTTTCAGTGTTTGACAAATTCAATCATAAATAAAAATGGGCGTTCGAATCAAAATGCATTTGATTTTTTTGGTCAGCATATCATCACTGTTTAAAAAAACCGACATTACTCAAAAAATTCAATTTTTGAGTTAATGATATCCAGAGAGGACATACGAATTTAAAACATAATTCAAAAAAAAAAAATTAAATATTAAAAATAAAAAAACATTACAAAAATTGGTCCTATTCAAAAACTTTTAACTGGTTTTCTGAAGAAAAAAAAATGACTTAATTTTGTATATCGTTGGCTCTCGGTCTTCTAGAACGATTGATTGATATGTATCTAATCTATGTAGTGCCGTACTCTTCTTTACTGAACGTTTACTGCAAAGGACAATAAGTAGAAACTGCCTTACATTCCTTTTGGTACTCACTATTTAACATTCCCTACATCACAAAGAGTACGTATTCCTTGATATCGAAGGTGCTTCTAACAACGTCAGCAATCTTGCTGTCATAATGGCACTGACATATTTTAACGTGAACAGCTTACTGAACAAGCTCATAAATCGAATGCTACAAAATTGAATAATGAACTCAACCTTAGTGAGCTGCTCCGTAAGCAGATCTGTCAGCATAGCTACACCTCAAGGTGGAGTCCTATCTGAAAGCAGATGGCTTCATCCTGAAAAATGATTGAAAACACCCTCAAACTCACATCGACCTTATGCGAACAGCTTCTCATTTTTACTTGCTCAATAGGGCAAGTATTGGTTTCGTGCAGAAAAAAAAATCGAGGTTTTAATCAAACATGACATTACGATGATAGAGAAGCCCAAAAAAGTGGTTTTCGCCATACCGTCCGTCGGTCTGTCTGTGCGTCTGTGCGCTTTTTCAGGTCATGCTACAGCCTAAACCGCTTGACGGATTTTCTTCAAATTTGATATATAGCAGTTTCAAGAAAAACGGTTGTCGAGATTTTTTTTATTTCGTTTTAGCCCGGCCCAAACTGGTACCTTTTAAGTAACAGTTTCTTTTCAATTTGGATTTTCTCGAAAACGGCTCTAACGATTTTGATTAAACTCAAAATTTAGCTTACTTTAAGCATTTCTAACAAAACTGCGTTTTTCGTTTTTGGCTCAAATAGTCCTAACGAAAATCAGGTTTTAACGGCTTTTTCAAATAGCCATAAGTTCACAACGGCTTGATTGAATCGACTCGAATTTCGTTTGACATTGTTTTTTATAGTTTTCTATAGGATGGCTTTGTAAATTTTTCACTTAAGCCTTTCTAAACGGTGGCTTCCATACAACGAGCCGATAAGTTTTAGCCAACATTTTTTGGTTTTTTCTAATTTGCTCGAAAACGGCTCTAACGATTTTGATTAAACTTTGTGTGTTATATTCTTTTAGTGTTTTTAAGAGAACTGCGTTTTCAGTTTTTGGATACAAATGCAAATAACGGAGATCTGCTCTTAACGGCTTTTTTTTCAAATGGCCATAAGTTGTCAACGGTTGCATCGAATTCACCCAAACTTTGTTTGGTATAGTTTCTTTCAGCTTCCTTTCAGATGGCATTGATTTTTTTTCATTTTCTTTTTTTTAAATTATGGCTCCTATACAAAGAGCCATTAGATTTTGGCCAATTTTTTCGTTTTTTCTAATTTACTCAAAAAAGGCTCTATATAGAATACTTCAAAGAAAACTTCATTTTTAGTTTTTTGCTACACATGACAATAGCGGAAATTGGTAATATCAGTTTTATTAATTTGGCCATAAGCGGAATTTTATATCACCCAAAAGACGACATCTAAATTTGATATACTAAAGGTTACTTAACGTTAGCTTCCGTATATCGAGTCTTCCAGTTTTAGCTAATTTTTTTTTTTTTTTTAGTTAGACTACGCTCAATTATGCTTGATTTCGTTGATCTTTCGAGAAGCGATGCTTTGTCAGAGGCAAGGCCGTTGACAAAGAGGGTACCCATATTATTTGAATTTGTAGGGAACAGACCAACATTTTTCCACAGTTCGGCTTCAGCACGTATCAAAAAAAAAAAAAATACAATAATGATTCACCTTTTCAGATATTTTCAGTCCACAAATTATTCATGTACATTTTTTTTTTGTCATATTGTCCAATGAACAATTTTTAATAAACAAAGTGGAATTCAAAATATGTACATTACATAGGTATATATATATTCGGAAGAGAAATCAGAAGGCTCTTCCTTGAAAAGCAGATGAAAGAAAGCTGTTAAGGTCGACGCACCTTACACACAAGTTGTCCCATTCATAACGCTTTATGTAATCATTTAACATTTAATCAAAACCACTTCACTCCGAACATTTTATTATTTGGATCCTTCTTTTGAAATGCGGAAGGAAGGAACGTTCGTACATATATATTTATGAAAAGAATATTTACAAAAAAAAAAAAAAAAAACACGTGCACCTATTCATTGGAAATAAAATTTTTTGATGGGTGGCGGAATGAACTTGTAAAATGAGTTTGGTTTTCTTTTCATGTGCTGCCTCTCCTTTCAATAGAGTGAGCCGTGTCCTTCAAAAAATAAATTGTCGTTGACGAAACGATATCGCTTACGCTTCTATAAATTAAAATATTATAGAACTGACGACATCAAGCGTTTAACTCTTTTTCTTTTTAATTACGACCGACCGACGACGTTGACGGATGCAAAATCTGGAAACCAAAAACCGAACCGAACCACCTCGCCTCGTCTGCCGCTTTAGGTAATTGCTCCTCATCAGGCGGGCGTCCACTATGCTCTTAAGCCACCAGTTTGGAGGAGGAAAGGATGGGAATGGAAGGTGGTACACTGTAATACACCTCAACCTCAGCTTGATATCATGATATTTGGCCAATGGAGTTTTGTGTATAAATATACCTAGATGCTGGATGTGGTAGGTGGTAGGGTAGAGAGGCAGCTTGCTCTTTCAATTTATTTTCCGATTATTATTTCCTTCTAATGGCATAATTCAGTTCTACCTTTATTTCTGAAGTACTTGCCTCCAAAGTGTCCCATTAATTTGTATTTTAAGGCTGCGCAAATAGGAACGTCCATTGAAACGTTTGGCAATCCTCAATGCTGGAAAATTTTACCCTCTCTAGCGATAGTATTCAAGTGAAATTCTTTTCATGGCGATTTTTGCTAAACAACTATATAAAAATAAAAATAAAAATAAAAAAGCAATATGAAATATTAAGGGGTTTTAAAAAAAAAGTTTTTGTCGTAGTTTTCTTAAGTAATTAAAATACGGTTTTTATATATTTTTTTTTTCAACTTCGTATAGTTCTATTGGGCAGAATTTTTGGTTTTTCGATCGCGAGACACTCGAAGGAAAAAATTAATATAATTGGCTCTTGAACTCACAATTTGTGTGGACATTTTTCTGATTGCATCAATGGCAATGGACAATATCTTTTTATTTTGGCTTCACGAATGAAAATTCTCTCCTCAGGTAAAATGGGGATATTTTCTTGTTAGTGATTTTAAGAATGATTTAAAAAAAGTACTTAAAATTGAATATTTATTAGGGTACTGTACTGCGAAGATAAATACCCAATTATTCAAAAATTTTGAAAAAAAAAAAACAAAAAACAAATGAATATTGTATGGAAGCACTTAGTATTTTTTCGATAGATAATGAGTTCTCCTGATATCTTGATCAAGCATAGTTTGAACAACCACTAATTTCTCAAGATTTTATAATAGCCAAGCCCAAACCCAGCAATATAATTCCTACGAAAGTGATTGACATAACAAAGAAACAATAATAATTACTACAAAAAAGTTGATCCGAAAAGACTGCAGTAGGTTTTTTGGCAAACGTTATTTTTCTCGAGAACCGTAGGAAGAATTTTGGTGAAAGAAGTATGTGTGCTTTTGAAGGTATTATTTAAAATTTCATTGACAAAACATTTAACTTTCATAAAAGCGCTTTTATGTTCGAATTTCTTGAAAACAGCTGGACCGATTCTTAACGAAATTCGTTTTCAAGAAAATTAAACATTTTCCTAATGGTTTCATGACATGGTACAGTTGTTTTTAAACTATAGTATGTCTACCCCAAACACTTTCAAAGAAGTATTTTATTGGAAACAGTATGAACCAAATCAGCGAAGAAATTTAGGGCTCTTAAATGGGTTCAAGCAGACAGGTATATTTGTTTGACCAAATTTAAAAAAAAAATTTTGGGTATACCAACACCTACTACATAAGGAAAGTTATGCATTCGCAAACATACAATTTTAATTAACTAACAAACAAACATGACTTGACGATAGAAAGGAATTCACAAATTTGGTCAGACAGGTATATCTGCCTGTGTATGTATTGATTTCTATACAGACTTAACAGTTGGACCAGTGGCGGGGGGGGGGGGGATGGATCTAGTTCGCTCATTTTTTTTTGCGATTATAGGTTTTATAAGACATGTTATGCATTCATACAAAACAATTTTAACAATCAAACATGACATAACGATTATAGAGAAGTCGAAAAAAGTGGGTCCGACAATTCTGTCTGTCTGTCCGTGTGTCTGTCTGTCTGTATAGTTACTACAGCCTAAACGGCTGGACCGATTTGCTTCAAACTTGGTACATACTATTATTATGACGTCTTACAGGGGTTTTTGGAAATAGAATGCTATTTCCAAAAACCCCTCTGTAAGCTCCAAAAATAACGGTACCTGCCATACGATTTTTAGTGAAAAGTTAATTTTTCTCAAAAACGGCTCCTAAGATTTTGATAAAACTTTCTGAATAGTGTTTCTGTGCAAACTTTATGTTTTGGTTGGAATAGATTTTTCAGGAAAAGTCTTATAACGGTACCACCCATAGGACCGGTTTCTCAAAACCAGATTTTCTCGTAAGCCACTTGACGGATTTTGATGAAATTTTTAATGTAGAAGTCCTTTTTAAGACGAAATAATATAAATTTTTAAATTTTTGAAAAAAAGTAAAAAAAAAATTTTTTTTTTGTTTTTTTTTCAAAAACGGTTCGAGCTATTTTTTTAAAATTTTATTTTACTGATAAAAACTACAAGTTGGCATACTTTAAAAAAAATTGTAATTTATTTTGGAAAAGTTTTTCAAAAAACTGTTTTTTGAGAATACTGGTCGAACGATTTTGAAAAGAAATTCTTAAAATTTTTCACAATAAACAAAATATTTTTTAAAAATCGATATAAAAAAAGAAATTCAAAAGATTAGGTGATTTGCCGAAATAATAATTTCTTTCATGAAGTTGATTTTGTATTCCCCGTAGAATGTAGGTATAGAATTTACAATTGACAATGCCTCTAGGAATCCTGAGTGAGTACTAATAAGACTTATTTCACGTAGGAAGTAGGTACTAAATTTGAGAGTGCGTTTCTTTAACTTATTTGGCAAGACTGGTTATGTTGAACAATTATCGATCCCCTATCTACGCCACTGAGTTGGACAGATTTGCTTCAACATAATATTGCGTTTAAGAGTATTCTGCCTAACTTCATGGTCGGATTTAAAGGTTTTGTTTTTGTGGTTTTCATATTTGAAAATGAGCGCTCTCCAGTTCAACTCGACACCATCAAAACCAAATACAATCTCAGTACAGTTTCGAGGTTTGCGAATGTAGCACTGAAATTTTAGTCTTCGAGAATTCGGTAGTTTGGTCCAGAGATTGGTCTTTTCCATAGTCCTTTTTGTTCACACTAATCAAATATACAAATTGAACCAACTCATTACCAAAACTAGGTTCTATACATCATCTTTGTTCACTTTCACCAATGCCTCCGCTGCAGCGTGTAAATTTTCAGCATCCATTTTCTCAATGCGATTAAGAAATCCAAATCTCGAACGTACAGTACGCGTACAATTCTTGCGCTTTCATATAATCGAGCGGATTTAACCTCATATGGTAGGAAGTTATGTTGCCCGACGAACATCACTCTATAAAATTTTGTCTAGCTTTGTATATGTAATTGTCTTACCCCGTTTGCCAATCTTATTGGCACGGCTTCAGACCTGCCATGATCAGCTTCAGAATACTTGTAAAACTGGTACGTCTTATAAATAAAACGTTGGAGAATGCTCGCTGTTTCGTCAAAGTTGGCAGGGACTCTATACTGAAAACTTCGACATCAGGCACCACATTTGATAAGTCGGCATGATTACTTAGATTTGCAGACGACATCAACGTCAACGTGATATGAATACCAAAGCGAGCAGTTACCGAAGCCTTCGCTACCATGGAGTTAGCTGACTGATAATTAACGACTACAAGACAGAGTATTTTTATGCTGTCAGCTGTCATCATCATTTTCCAAGCTAGTCATTTGATGAACCGTATTCAGCTAATCCAACATCTTACTGAATCAATTATTTTTAGTAATATTATTTTGCCTCATTCCATTACTAAGTAGTGACTTATGAAATCCACCTATGCATAATATGTATCTAGTATACTCTGTCCAACATAAATTGGCAGTACAGATCTTATGGGGAAGTTTTTTCAAAATCAGAAGCGTGCCATATTTTTGCACCATTCTAAATTCACACAAACCCCCCATAAAAAGTTTCATATAGCCCATGGGCTTATGTTAAGGAGTTTTTGGTTTAAGAGCTTTGAAAAAAGTTTTTAATGATGAGCGGTATCGTGTAGATCTTAGTATGATCTTTTGCATTTCTTTTAATGTGTAGAACATTTATGTTAAAATGCATCAGTTACAAAATTGTAGCTACTTTCTTTTATGAAAAAGTTTACCTATTTGCGTAGGTTTTCGTAGCACGCGGTCAGGTCTTTGTTGTTACCTGAATTTTTCTGAATTTGGATTGTAATATTAATGTGAAGTTGTGTGTTTTTTTGTAAATTATATTTTTAAAAGAATTATACCCTTCAAAAACGTCCCTTTTATCTTACCCCTTGGTGATGTGGTAAAAGAATCAATTTGTTTTATTTTTTTTATAAATAAAACGGATTAAATGAAAATTGCAATATATAAAAAAAGAACGGTAACCCTACATCCTACATATTTTGTAGATTTGAAATTCTTATTACGGAAGCCCTTCTACAGCTTTTGTTAAAATAAGATTTAACGGAAAGCTAAAGTGTGGGAATGAGAGGCAAACATCCCTATCTTCCTTCTGCTGCCAATTTATAATGGACAGAGTATAATAGTAAGTTTGTTTTGCAATGCCATATTTTAAATATAACGGTAGGTAAGCTTAAGTTTTTGATTTTCCACTGTTGGAAAAATCTTTGACAACCAGACACAAACAGAACTCCAAATCGTAAAAATAATAAATACTTTGTTCTTTCTACCAAAGTCGGACCTACATAGTGTTTTGGTCTGCTGTGCCAAAGGCCTGATTCCGAATGCTGATTCTACCTAATTTTGTTTACCACAGGGCTTTCGTGAGGAAGTTAAATCCAACGAAAATTAAATACATAATATCATGAAGAACTCTTGGGCTATAATATGGAGTAAAATTGTACATCCATTTCCATTATGGTCTAGTATCGATGCACCAATTCTTCCCCATACAGCAGCACTGGGATAATAAGTTCTTCCGATGATGTCGATATCATCAGCATAGCCAAGTTATTCAACGGATCAATAAAAAACCGCACCGCTGACGCTGGTTTTTTTTTTTTTTTTTTTTTTATAATGCACACGCGCTCAAGGGGTTTGTTATAACCCTTTTAATGATAAGTCACAGCGCGAGCGATAGGAAGTTAGGAAGGAAGGGAAAGGAGGTGTCGATGAACATTGATCTTGAATGTTTGAAGATCAAAATGGCAAGGGAAAATTGTGCCAGGCAATCCATTCCACATTCGTGTTGTACGGCTAAAGAAAGAATCTCTATATTTCACGGTACGTCCGAAATTGGGCTCAAGTGTAAACTGATGAGCGTTCCTAGCAAGACGAGTATTACGGGGGAAATGTTTAAGGGGTGGAACGCAGCTGGCTACCTCGAGTGAGCATTTTTTGTAAAAGAACCTGTAAAATAAAGAAAGACATGAAACATTTCGACGATGTTCGAGTGATGGAAATGTTTCCATAATGTGTCTCTCTCCTATCAATTTTAACGCTTTTTTCTGAACTCTGTCGAGCAGGTGGAGAAAAGTTTGAGAAGCACCTGCCCAGAGATGGGAGTTATACTCGAGTTTAGGGCGTATAAACGCTTTGTAAATTGTAGCCAGATCAGAAGGGGTGAAAAACTTCTTGCATCTATTAAGAAAGCCTAAGCATCTTGCAGCATTCTTGGCAATCTCAAGTATATGATCATTCCAACGAAGATTGTCACTGATACACATACCGAGTACTGATAGCTTTTTGGCCTCCTCGATGCAAGTACCATTCATGGATAATGGCATAGGGGGTATGTTTAGCTTCATCGACAAAAGACAGCATTGAGTTTTCGACGCATTAAACTCCACACGATTTCTAGTACCCCAATTTACAATGCTGTTTAAATCGGAGTTTAACGAGCTTATCATACGATTTCGCTGTAATAACACGTCCGAAGGCGAAGGCCGTGAATTATCAAACGTATACGAAAAGCTGAGGGTTGAGTCGTCAGCAAAACAATTTAATGGATTAGAAGTCACAGACAAGAGATCATTTATAAAAATGAGAAAGAGAGTTGGAGACAGAACGGAGCCCTGGGGCACACCAGCATTTATTTTGTGGAGATCAGACTTGAAACCGTCTAATACAACTTGTATTGAACGGTCCAGAAGATAGCTTCTAATCCAACGAATAAGAGTATCATCGATACCAAATGCACGCATTTTCGATAAAAGAGCTTCATGCCAAACTCTATCAAATGCCTTTGAAATATCAAGCGCAATAATCTTGCTTTCGCCAAAGCGATGCACAGATTTGTTCCACTGTTCGGTGAGATATGCCATCAGATCACCAGTGGAACGATTGCTGCGAAAGCCGTATTGCCGGTCATTTAAAAGCTCCCGATCTTCGAGATATTTCTTGAGCTGACGATTTATCAGCGTTTCCATGACCTTGGAAAGAAGGGACGTAAGTGCAATTGATCGGTAGGAGGAGGGGGAGGAGGAATCACCTTTTTTTGGGACGGGCTGGACAAATGCTGTTTTCCATCTACTAGGAAAGATTCCTGAACGATAGGAGCGATGGAAAAGCTTAGCAGTGGTTTTGCCAGCGATGAAGAACACCTCTTCAGAAGAATAGGGGGTATACCATCCGGGCCAGCGGATTTGTGTATATCAAGATCTTGAAGAACTCTTGCTACTGTACGAGTGCGGAAAAATACCTGTCCCATAGAAAAATTAACGTTCTCAAGTACAGGAGGGGCATTGTTGCTTGCAGGCAACGTAGAACTTGCAGCAAAATGAGCTGCGAGCATATTCTCCTTCTCTGAAGAGCTGACAATAGGTTTATCGTCGACGATGAGCGTTGGAACTGATGATGACGTTGAGTTCTTGACGTTTTTTTTTACAAATGACCAGAAGTTTTTACTGCCTTTGGGACATTGCAGAATTTTTTGCCGTAACTTCTGGTCATGTAAAAATTTCGTTTTACTGCTGGAACACAATGGAGCCGGAGCCGGAACCGCAGCCGCAGCCGTATCGCATGTCAAAATATTGAATACACACGAATGCAATGTTGTGAACACAACGAGACGGATCCGTAACCGCAGCCGCAAACAGCGACGGACGAGTTGGCCAACTTTTAATAAATACGTGCGTATTTTTGACATTCCATACAAAAAAAAAAAAAAAAGAGCAACGTGCTAATAAAATCCTTTTAGAAATTAGGTCAGGTAATTAAAAATTTATTGAAAAGACTATACATGATGCGATATATGTTTTATCATCTTTTATATGCATATATATATGTTTGTTTCTCAACGGAAATTGTAAAAAAAACGTGGAGTACGTACGACTCCATTGTGGGCACTTCTAATTAGGTACGTACGGCATGCGCTACGGTTGCGGCTGCGGTTCCGGCTGCGTTTTTCTATTGTGTTCCAGCAGTTATGGATAACGGAGTTGCACGAGTTATTAACTTGTTTGTGTTTCTTCCGATTTTCCTCAGTTGGGTTAACTTTGTAGGATCGGAAGCTTACTTCTTTCAACCTGATAGCTTCTTTACACTCTTCGGTAAACCAAGACTTTTCTTTTGGTTTGATACATTTTGTTCTGTGAGGGACAAAAGTTCTCATTACAAGAAAAATCACTTCTGTAATCATTTCAGCACTGGCATCAATGTCATTATCGAGGAAGCATAATGACCAGTTAAAGTTGCGAAAGAAATTATTCAGACCGTCCCAGTTGCCTTTCTCGTATTGCCAAACGGTCCTAGTGGGATTTTTTTCTTTAACTGGATGGTTGGAGATCGCTGGTATTCTCATGCGAGTTACGTACGATTGAATCAAGATGGGTGTTGGAGAGATTACATGATAGCACGTCATCTTGTCCTAAGCATTTCTCAACTTCCAGAAAGTCGGTGGGTTTTCTTACCAATATTGACGTAGCAGATCGGGCACAATCGAACTTGTTTGGCTGGGATGCCAAGTAGTGACATGGGTCTGTGATTTGCTTGAGCACGATGCCATGTCCGGATCAAAGATAATTGATTTTGAAATTTTACAATGCTCACGAAATTTCCTAATCAAACGGATCCGGGAGGTTTTTATCAGTTTCCATCAGATTATTAAAAGTTCAACAATGAATTAAATTTTATAGCGTTTTATAAAGATTTAACAGTCAGTAAAAAGTATCTGATGGCTTTAAATCTATAGCCTCCTGGCAATTCCTGATATTCAATCGTGTAACTAAGGCAACCCATCCCACCCTTTAAAGCCCTGATGGATACAAAATTTTGTCTATATTTTTAGCCTTGCATTTGATTATTATTTTATTTAACAAATTCATTTCAACAAACACATGCATGAATTCCTTGTCAAAGTTTTCTAGACCCCATTAATTTATAACTGTCGTAGTCATCAAATTAGTTTTGTTATCCAAGTCTCCAAGAAGATGCTTTTTCCAAAATCATCCACACTGTCTACCTTCATTATACATAAATCCATCAGCACCAAACAGAGCCACCAAAGCAGGATATCTTCGTCTTTTGTGTGTTGGAAAGGTGGTATACTTCACTGCTATACCTACTTCTGTAGATCCTGCGTCTGAATTTCTATCGTTAATAAGAAAGAAAGGAATACACATGTATATAACTCCTAGGAACGTATATAGGTATGACAATCTATATTATATTTTTGCAACCCCTAACGAGGACAAAAGAATCCAGAAAATCTACCACCAAACGACATTACACCACGACCGACGCGACGAGAACGGTGACAAGGGATATTAAAAAAGTGGGCGTTATGTATAGAACTTACGTTACGTAAGGTCCTTCATCATATTGCCATGTTAGTTTTTTTTTTTTCTTCTTTTTCTTTTTGTCAGGAACCCCATGAACACGGTGGCCTGTAATCCCTATAAAGCAACGCAACTCAACCACGACTGTCAATGGTAGAAGTAAAAAGAAATGTCTCCTCGCATTTCCCAGTAAACTTTATTCTATTCATTTTTTTTTATCTTTTGTTTCAAGGACTACACGCTCATTAAATGCGAGAAAGTCGGTAATGGCCCCATTTCTCTTGTTGTTTCTCCCCTGGATGTTGATGATAAATGTGAATTTCATCATTATGGTGATGATAGCGTGTAATATTACGCATATTTCCCAAGCGTGTATTAATGAGTGAGAATATTTTTTTTTCTCTTGCCAACGAAATTTTTTCTGTATGAACGTTGCCTCTGGAGTGTATTATATTAAAAAAAAAAAAAACATGTGCCACGTTTACTTGTAGGTATATGTATCTACACACAAAAAGTCGTATAAGAACAATGCATTGATTTCTTGATGCGTTCATCAGGATGTTATTATATTTCACATTATTATGCTTAGTCAAGCATAAATTATGGGGATTAGAAATGAAATGTGTTTTCATTTTTTGCACAAAAAAAGTTCTTTTCATGTTTATACATAAATAAAAATATGTAGGTATGTACGAGTAGGTTGGAAGGACCTCTTGTCGAAATTGAGAAAAGTTAGTGGGGGTATAGGTAAGAAAAAAAAAGTAAGTATAAGTATGGTCATAATGTACAGTGTAGAGCATAGATGATGTACATTTATAAGTACCTAGATACCTTTCTTAAACGGGAAGTATACAAATATAAGACTTGGGCAAGTGTATACCGAAATGGATCTGGAAATCATACCAACTATTAATTGTTAAATACGCTTTCAGAAAACACGCAAAAAACGCGCTTAATGTACCTGTCAATGTCATTCGAATAACGAAGTTTCGAAACACGATGGCCAAATTGTTCGAATTCGAATATTTGACGATTGAACTGTTCAAACTAAAAACAAAAACGTGATTTTTTCACGCCTGTTATATAGTGACATTTTCATTTTTACCCCAAAAGTACTTTTAAAGTGGTAAAGAGAGGTATTTATTTCAGAGATTAAAATATGCATTAAAAAAAATTCGTATGGTTTTCTTTGAAATAATCGTATTTAAATTGATCTTTGATTTTTATAAGTAAACTTAAAAGGACGTTTTGCAATAAAAACAAGTTCTTAGTTAGATAGAAAATAATTGCATAATCTCCTAGTTGTTAAATAGTAAAATTATAGCACTTGTTCTCTGTTTACATATTTCATCTCAGGTCCTTCCTTTGAAATTATCAAGTAAATTACCGAGTTACGACCTTAAGATTTGAGCTTTATCTCCTTGATATGACAATATTGACGCTATTTTGTATTTTGTTGTTCTAAAATATTGTGCTAGTCTTATTCAAGAAGGACGGTTAGACGATGAAAGATAAATTTGATAGAAAACAAGCATCTTCAGTGGGCAATGGTATACAGTGGATGTAGTGCTTGGTTGCTAACCTAGAGTTGTGGGTTCGATCCCCCAGCCTGGGCAGCATTTTTTATAATGTTCGCCCTGCTTCAACTGGACTCCAGACGTTTAATTTTTGTGAGATAAATATTTCCTAGTTCTCAATCCATTGTGCCAACAAAGATTCTTTCCTATTTTTCTATTCCTTCTAACTAACTTGGGTCTAGAGGCATATATGTATAGTTTCTCAATGAAGTGGATGTTCCTAAAATGTTTCAATTTTGTAAAACAGCACTATCTTATAGAAGCAGAATTTTAAACGAAAATTTTTGAAAAACCGTATCTTTAAAAACTTTTAATCTTTTATATTCTTGAGTTGCTAATCAGGCAGACGGCAAAGCCATGCTTAAATTATTGTAACTATTTAAGGAACAATAAAAATCTAATCTAATCTAATCTAGTTAAAATTATGAAAAAAAAAAAAATTTAAACAGTCTCGGGATTTACAGTAGGCTAAGTAGACTGGAGCCTAGGTTTTGTGCCCTAACATTTTTTTTTGACTGTCTTTGAAACTGTTCCACCGATTGACTTCTAAATATTATCAGCTCTTCGGCAATATTAATTACACCACATAAATAGGGACGTCTTATTAAAAAATTTCGGAACGGCTTCTTGGAAACTCAAAACGTCGAGATCATCTTTGATTTTTCAAAGCAGAAAATTAAAACTATGTAAATGATATGATTTGGATAGTGAATTTGCAGAGGTCAGTAATGGGGGCGGCAAAATTTGAATAGCCTTCTTGCTGCCACGCGTCGCGACGGGCTTATCGTATATTGCGCAAACACAGTAAACAAGGACCTGGAAGAAATTTCACGGGCGGAAGAAAATGGTCTGTTTGTTAATCCTCTGAGGCCTAAATGCATTTTGATAAGTAGAAAAATGTTGAACTTAAAATAATTGTCTGACCTGTACTTAAACAATTCAGCAATAGCTTATATATCTTTTGTTGCGACTTCTTTAGATTTTTTAATTACTTAGTATACACATATTTTGAAAATTAATCTTTTCTTCTTCTTTTATTTTTGTTAAATAATTTGCTGAACAATTGATTTTAAAAGTATAATATAAATCGGCATCAGTAATTGAACAGTAAACAACAAATTTGACACTTCATGTTACCAAAACATCATGGTCGCCCCACCACAGGCTGCTAGAATCTAACCGTGTCAATTAATAACCCGCTGTAAGTAAAAAAACCCTTAATATTGAAAATCGTTCAGAATTCAGTACTTATTGTTAAAACTTGTCTTATTAGAATTTTGTATAATATGTTTTGCTTTTGTATACCATATTTTTTGTTTTGATTGAAAATGCTTATAAAATGTGTGTAAAAATGTTTTTTAAGGGATTCTGCGAGATAGGAGTTGAGTGGTTGGCCGTAACTCCGACCGGAGATAGCAATTTGATGAATAACTTGCTCTCGAAGTGCTGTTGTGCTAAATTTGTGTCCTAATTTCGGCTAGCTCATTCCCGGTCCGTATTGAGAAAAATCTATGTAGATTGGGTTGTGTGAGTGGGCGGATTGGGATGGCAGCCATATTTAATAATGATTTTTATTTGCTCTTAAGGGCTAGTATAGGTTTCGTGCAGACAAAAACACAGAGGTTTTAATGAAACATGACATTTAGGCTACAGCCTGAACGGCTTGACAAATGTTTTCAGATTCCATATACATATAACAAATTAAATTAGTCCAACTAAAATGTTAAAGCACGGCTAAAATTGGTTTTCTTCAAGTAACAATTTTTTTTCGTTTTGAAATTTCTCCAATAATGGCTCAAACGATTTTGATTAAACTCCTAATTTAATGAACTTGGAGTATTTTTGCTTTGAAACACAACGAAAATGAAGTTTTAACGTTTATTTTCAAGTGACCATAACAGTCTGAACGCAATAATGTTGCTGCAGCTGTAGTAAATACATATAGAACTATCAATTTTTAATGTACTGCACGGCTACAATGTGAAGTAGCAGCTGCGGCACAAAGAGTAGCTGAAGTACACTTCGACTCGACTCCAACTTCACGAACGTGCTGCTCCACAAAATAACAACAAACGAAATGGCAGACATGATTTTTTTTAGTTTAGTGCTACACTCTACACATTGACGTTAACTTTGACAGTACTACGTATTACTGCTGCAGCTACACCGTTGTGCTCAGGCAGTATGTAACTTGGCAACGGATTAATCGATCCACTCAAACTTTGTTTGGCATACTTCTTCGTATTTGCTATAAATATATAAATAGGTAGCTCCCATGCTTTCGAATTTTGCTGAAAAACGACTCAACCAATTTTGATTAAATTTCATATTATGTAATACTAAGATAAGAGAAATTTGAAGAGTTTGAAAAGTTTTTCGCTAAAAATACAGCTAACTGAAATCTAGTTCTAAGGGGCCAGTTATAGCGATCAGAGAAACCGAACCGTAAAAGTTGGCACAGCATACCTACAATTTTGTTTCGAATCGCATACGAAAAATTTTGTCTTATGGATAATCTTCCAGGGGAACAGACAAAAATTGGAACGAAACACTGGCGCCTCTGCCCTTTGTAAATTGTTTTGACATATGAGCTCGTTTTATAGAGCGACCGCTGTTGCCAGATATATCTTTTTATGTTTCCTACATTACCTTTACCGACAATATTTATCTATCGCCAATGACAGATATAGTCGTATTATATTCGATTCGTTATCTTTGTTTGCTATTCAAAATTTCGGAACCTTTCCTTAAACATTCCTTACCGATATTTGTATTCATCCTTACAGAAAGGATCTCCTTTTTCCTATTTCAAGTGCTGATTCTATCGCCCCGTTGCGTTGTTAAGAAATCAATACTTTTTTTGGTCTCGGGGTTTTGCTATCGGCAATAATCGCAACTAATCGTTTGGAATGATCAATTTGAAGAAATGATTCGGAAGAGAGGGTCGTTCCATGTCTGCTTCTACAACGATATCAACATTTTGGCAGATGTTTCGCCACTAAATTTACCTCAACCCTGTAGGCAAACCTATAACCCATCTTATGTAACCTTCCATATTCAGAATACCTAACTAGAAATGATGGTAGGTAGTTCGATTGCATGTCTATAAATGAAAAGATGAATTATTTAATGTCATTGAAATAATTTGATCTTTTTCAAAAACCTGCTCAAACACCCGATTCAAAACCTCGCTTAAAAATACCGTAATTTTACTTTATCAAGGGTTCTTTTGAGGCGCACTTTAATCTGAATTCGCGCATGGCAGTGGTAATCTCATGGCAGCCATTTTTTTCTTACACGTACCAATGGCCCTCGGAGGTGTGGCTAAGTTGCACACACATTGAAAGTGTGAGACAGCTAACATCACATGGGAGAAGGAAATGTTTGTCTATTCGCCGCTAGATGGCAAATGAAAAAAACTTCAAGAATAATCATGAAGATGGTGCTGCTCAATTAAGCCTCAGTTCTATACCTACATTATAATTTGCAATTCTAGCACAGCTAGATAGACTCAGGCTGAAAATCACGGTCATCTGAAGTAAAATATGCCAAAAACTGGGTTTACTTGTTTATTTTAAGCAAAATTGATGGAGTTTTCTTGTAAGATTCGATTGTTGGTCCAATTTGTAAGATATTTTATCGGTGTAAGATTTTAATAAAAAAATATCTTTACCATTACAAAAAAGCAGGAAGCCTAGGTATTCCTTAGTTTTGGGTTCGAATTTTATTTTAAAGAAGCCTATACAAATAAATATAAAACAATCATTTTAGATTGCATTCAATTAAAATCAATCAGAGCAAATAAATCGAATGGTAAGGCGTAAGGCTTTTATTTTGTATCAATAAACCTATATCTATAAGCTTATGTTATGAAAACAATCTTTTTTGTTTGCAACATCTGTGCTTATAATTTCATTAAGACCACTCAGCTTCAATTAAAGTCCCGCGAAATTATAACAAATTGAACAAATACAGGCCACTATGCACAGCAGTCCAAGTCGAGGGTGTTTTTCTTCATTGAATTTTGACGCTGACGCTGAGGCTGAGGCTGAGACAGAGGCACCCGGATGATGATGGTATGGTGGTTGTAAGTGCCAGTGCCTGCGTGTGATTTGAGTTTTGTTTTGTGTGCTGATTCTGACTTGAAGATGAAGTGCTGTTAGTGAGTGGCAAAAGGGTTAAATATCTAAATATTTTGGCGGGTATTGTTTTATTTTATAAGACAGAGAAAAGAAAGATAGAATTAATATAAACACATACTATGGGCAATAGCGTATAGAAAACGCAGTTGGTTATTTTTGTTGTTTTTTTTTTTGAGAGGAGGGAGGTTGGATTCCTTGCTAATGAAAACTCGTCCGAACATTAAAAATGTGCTTCAACATATTGAAATTGGTATACATTTTGTTCGATAGGAGATAGGTTCTACGATTTTTTTTTACAAGAGGTTAGGAACCTCTTCTGGACCCACATCAATATCATAGCAAGTGCTATGACTTGCATTGTCAATAGTGGAGGATTAAAAAGTATTCTGTCCGATATATCTTACCCCATCTAATGCATGGTCGCCTAGAAAACATTAGTAAACCCGACACTGTTATTTGGGCCGAACAGGAACGATGATTTACTTTTGATACTCATGAGATTACTGATACGAACTTGCTCTTATGTGTGACAGTGTTCTTGGGGCTTGAGATTTTGGAAAATCTTAATTTTTCGAAATTATCAAATAAATTAGGTAGGTACTTAACTGGTGAGATGAAAAAAAGTCAAATAAAATAATCTTCAAGGCCTAGTACCTACCTACGGCATTTTTGAAAAACATTTTGAAAACATTTTACATTTACTTATCGTTTTGAAAGAAAAAAACTTATAGCTGTTTTAAAAGGTGCCGTGACATAACGCCATATAGTGTCATGAAACCATATTTCGAAATATGGCCTTATGACGCATTCAAAAGTGTTGTTTAAGAAATGACACAAGTCTTATATTTCCATAAAATCACCACCTTACCTTGGGTAGGGGGATAGTAATTTTATATTTATTGATATTGCAAGAGTAAAG
This sequence comes from Platycheirus albimanus, assembly GCA_916050605.2. Classification (NCBI taxonomy): domain Eukaryota; kingdom Metazoa; phylum Arthropoda; class Insecta; order Diptera; family Syrphidae; genus Platycheirus; species Platycheirus albimanus. The sequence continues at coordinate 294,174,071 of OU696696.1, read as the reverse complement.
AAAAGACAAAATGTGTAGACTATTTATACAAAGAAAAGTGCTGAGCTTGGTAATTTATAGCAAAATACCATATCATCAAATATTTAATTATTATTTAAAAGTAGGTTAATGCAGTCAGCACATTATTATTGGTAGTGCATTATTTGGATTCGTAAACAGTGTCATAAGACCATAATCTACGTTATGGCCTTATGTCACTTTGCCATATTTCATATGGCCTTCGCTCGAATTTTGAGCTATCATTTTTTCTTTATTTAAATTTCGATCCAAAGAAAATATTATAGCTCCAAATAAATATAATACTTTGAACAACTTAAAGAAATACATCCCAAAGAGGATTCAGTCACGCGAAAAAAAATTAAGCTATTACTTTTAACAATTAAAAAAAAACTTTAAACTTAAATAACTTACATGATTATCATTACATGTGTAAAGTGAACAATTAATAATTGCTTATATCAGCAAGCTGGCACAATATTAAAAGTTCCGTCTAATAAATATTTTCTGGTGGAACCTATTCCCAAGCTCTGAATAGCAGTTGCTGTTGTGCCCGATATAAATACCGTGTAAGAAAATCTTTGTTCCATAACAGTGCCCCTATAAAATGGTGTCATAAGGCCATAATGGCGTTATGGCACTTTGGTAAAGCGACGTAAGGCCATCACTTCGAATATCGTCTTATGACTTTTGGAATGCGTCATAAGACCATATTTCGAAATATGTCCTCATGACACCTTTTTATATATAATCTATAGTAACACCATGAAACACTATATTCTGTTGTGAGATTTCTCCCCGATCGATGGCGCTGGATGTTACATTTATAGGCTTAGCAGAATTTGCAGACTGGTAGAAGAGAGGTTGATGTACTGGGAAAGCGATAGAGAGATGTATATTATTTATTTTGTAATAACGACTAGCAGAATGAGGGAGTTAGCTATATTAAGCTGTTGTTGCCATGCCAACTGTGAGGATAAGTCATAATGAAATCAGAAAATATTGTGTTTGTGTGTGTTGAATAACATATTTTCTTATGAATTTGTTGAATGTGTAAGTTCTGTTCTCTATTGCGATATTCAATTTATACAAAGATGACACTATGGCCTACTATTAAATTTTTAAAAAATGCCTTTATAAATACAAACAAATATTTTTACTTGCGATTATAGGTAAGGCAAGTTATGGATTAGCGCAGAAAAAAAAATTTGAGATAACAATCACACATGACATTACGATGATGGAGAGGTCGAAAAAAGTGGGTCTGGGAATTCCGTCCGTCTGTCTGTCTGTCTGTCTGTATGTCTGTTCGCGCCTCTGGAGGCTGAACGGGTGGGCCGATTTGCTTCAAATTTGGTATTTAGGATTTATTTGGCCGTCCCTCGGAACAATTTTTTTATTTTTGCTCTAGGTCCAAAAATAACGGCACCTGCCATACAATCTTGAAGACAAAAATTGATTTTCTCAAAAACGGCTCTAACGATTTTAATAAAACTTTCAGAATGCTATTTTTGTAAGACAATCTATCTTTTGGTTAGAAAAGATTTTTCAAAATTTTTCTTGTATCGGTACCTCTCATAGAACCAGTATTTTCAAATCAAATTTTCTCGTAAACTATAGGTACATCCGATTTCAATAAAATCTTGGACACAGGAAGTCACTTATAATTTTATTAATATGGCATTTCAAAATTTTCAAAAACTTTTTTTTTTGATTTTTGATAATTTTTTGGTTTTCGAAATATGTTGGAAACGGGTATATTGATTTTTTTTTAACATTATTTTTTCAGATGTAAACTACGTATTGCCATATATTTACTTTCTCAGATAAATTTCAAAATATTTTTTGGAAAAGTTTTTCAAAAATAACCTTTTTAAAAAAAAACTGGTCGAACGATTTTCAATATTTTTTTTTTTAAGATTGGCATATAGCTTTGAAATTTTATTGCATATACTTAGTTTTTTCGAGAAAACTCTTAAACTAATTTAAAAAATAAAAGAATTTTCGAAATTATTTTAATTTTTTTTAATATCTATATATGCAGCCACTAAGCAATTGCTTTTTATAAGAGCAAGTTCGTGCTACCCAGTCGTGCATTTTATTTTTAAATATTTTGGTAAACATCATAAATTAAGCCTACATATTTTTTTAAATTTCAAAAGAATTTGACTTGCTTACTAACTTACTAATCTTTGGGCTTTGAGCATAAGTTAAAGTAATACCAACATTCGCCGCGAATTTGTTTCTATTTCTTTAACTTATGCTCAAAACCTAAGATTAGTAAGCACCTAAGTAAGTCAGTAATTAATTCATTTATTTACAATTTTAGAAATACATTTACACAAGTTTTTTAGAATTGAAAAGCTTTAAGCTCGACTAACAACTTTAATTTCTTTGCTTAGTGCTTAGTTTATAAACTATAATACCAAATTGGCCTTATGACGCTTTGCAAAAGTGACATGAGGCCAACTCCTAAAATTTGGCCTTATGTCGCTTTTCCAAAGTGACATAACTGGCTGCGCACAATGGTGTAGTAGCAGCAGTAGCACGTAGCAATGTCAAAGTTAAATGTATGTAAATCGTATTGCACGGCGACAATGTGAAGTAGCAGCTGTAGCATAGAGAGCAGCTGAAGTACAAGTCGACTCGACTTGAACTTCACGAACGTGCTGCGCTGCAAAACAACAACAAACCAAAATGGCAGACATGATTTTTGTTTGAGTTCAGTGCTACACATTGTATTTGTGTAAGCCGCTTTTTGAGCTACTTTTTTTGACATTTAGTTTGACATTGCTACGTGCTACTGCTACTACTTCACCATTGGGCACAGCCAGGAAGGCCAAACACTCAAATTTGGCCTTATGTCACTTGGCCTTAAATCACGGCATCACCGTTGAGAACAACGAACAACATGTCCGTATATCATAATTGAACATTGATATTGGATTCCATGCACTTTCGGTTTGGTCTCGAGCACTTTTCGTTTTCCATGAAGCCAAAAAAGCAATCTGGATTTGATCTAGATCAATTATTGCGAGGCTCAATTCAGAGCCAGACTTACACATAAATTCACACACACTAACGAAATGTTCATTTGAAATTTGTTTTTTTCTCATTGTGGTGTTGTGAAAAGAAAAAGCATTTATTTTATAATTTATTTAAGAATGTATATATGTACATTTATAATCTATTGCAAACCTGCTGTCAATTGCATATCTACGCACAGTAAAAAAAGAAAATTAATGTTTTACTTGCGATTATAGGTACTATAAGGCAAGTTATGGATTCGTGCAGAAAAAAAAATTTGAGATAACAATCACACATGACATTACGATGATGGAGAAGTCGAAAAAAGTGGGTCTGGAAATTCCGTCCGTCTGTCTGTCTGTCTGTCTGTCTGTCTGTCTGTCTGTCTGTCTGTCTGTCTGTCTGTATGTCTGTTCGCGCCTCTGGAGGCTGAACGGGTGGGCCGACTTGCTTCAAATTTGGTATTTAGGATTTATTTGGCCGTCCCTCGGAACAAATTTTTTATTTTTGCTCTAGGTCCAAAAATAACGGCACCTGCCATACAATCTTGAAGACAAAAATTGATTTTCTCAAAAACGGCTCTAACGATTTTGATAAAAATTTCAGAATGCTATTTTTGCAAGACAATCTATCTTTTGGTTTGACATTTTTTTTTAAAATTTGTCTAATAACGGTACCTCTCATAGAACCAGTATTTTCAAATCAAATTTTCTCGTAAACTATACATTCGATTTCAATAAAATTTTGGCCACAGAAAGTCATTCATAATTTTATTAATATGGCATTTCAAAACTTTCAAAAACTTTTTTTTTTGATTTTTTATAATTTTTTCAAAAAAAAATTTGGTTTTCGAAATATGTTGGAAACGGGTACATTGATTTTTTTTTTTAATTATTTTTCAAATGTAAACTATAGATTGCCACATATTTGCATACTCAAATAAATTTCAAAATATTTTTTGAAAAAGTTTTTCAAAAATAACCTTTTTAAAAAAAAACTGGTCCAACGATTTTCAATATTTTTTTTTCCTAGATTTACGTATAGCTTTGAAATTTTATTGCATACTTAGTTTTTCCGAGAAAACTCTTAAACTAATTTAAAAAATAAAAGAATTTTCGAAATTATTTAATTTTTTTTAATATCCATATATGCAGCCACGAAGCAGTTGCTTATTATAAGAGCAAGTTCGTGCGACCCAGTCGTGCATTTTATTTTCTTTTTCCATGCAACCAGATAAATCTGGAAATCTAGAGCAAACCTGAAACTTAAGTGGAAAAGACAATGAGATTTTGAGGTTAGACGTTATTTTATTCGTTGCGATGTGGATGGTATGTGGAACGCGAATAAACTGTGACAGTTCGTAGCAATCCACCTTTCGGCAAGCAGTTTATTTATACAATTTAACTTATGTAAACAACAAAAAATGCCTATATTATTCTTACACATTTCAAAGAACATATTTCTACCGATTAGTCTGATTTTAGCCAAGAAATTAGTTATTGGTATTTCCTCCATTCGTTGGGTCGCTCTCATATAAACACTCCTTGAGTACTTCAATGACAATGGTCTCGACTCCGTACAAGGTTTCTATCATTGATGGCGTTGAGAATTTTGAACCACATAATATATGCAATTAAAACATATTCATTATCTTCTCATCACCCCCCTATACTGATCGACTACCATGATCAAATGTTTATGTGTTACCTATACGTGAAGACGTTTGAAAGATTGCCTCTCTGTTGATTTCTGACGGAATACACACACCATCTTAAAATAAAACGCAAAATGTGAACCAACCATAATTTTCTAACTGGAAAAGTTTCTATCGACAGCAGGTGGCGTAACAATTTGTCTGCATACATAAGACTTACACATTACACTACACCTTTCTATTTTGACCACAACTGTTATTCTGAGATTATTTGTTGTCTTTGGAATGTTGCTCTTCATTGGAATATTTTGTGATTATTCCAAAATTCATATAAGTTGGGTGGTGTCGTGAATCTAAGTTATTATTTTAAAAAAATATTATTGTTATTTATTATTATTACAGTAAGAAAAAACTTTTGTAAACAAACATTTTGCTGAGTGTGAGTTGCCGATAATGTCAAAAAAAAAATTATTTAATCTATTTACATAAGTCAGTGCGAGAAAAATATTTATTCGTTTGTTTTTGTTTGTAGGTACCGTTGCGTCGTGTCGGCAAAGACGTCTCCGGGCGAATATGGTGTCGGTCGTTGCAAAAAGCACGGTTTTGTGTCGAAAAAAGGAAAAATACGATTCAAAATCGTCATTTCAATTGCGTTTTCTTGTTTTCGCATCGGTCGCAGACGGTCTTTAATTGTTTTATGAAAAACATGATCTTCCTTGAAGTTCAACTATGGATTAGAAATGGCTGAGAAATTCTTGTTAGTGGTAAGTGATTTTGTTTTTGTACGCATTCGCAAATTTATCTACAATCGCTCATACATGTGTATTTATGTACCTATCTAATTTTACTACTTTTTTAATATGTACATACATATGTATGTATGTATGTACATACATATGTATGTATGTATATGTTGTACACAAGTACCTACACATGTATGTACATAAATGTGGACCTCCGTTTTTTCAGAATCTTGGATATGATTTCATAGAAAAACATATGGCGAGTTTTATTGGTAATCTTAGATTTTGCTCTCAGATCTGATATTTCTTGCACAATGGAAAAAAACGAGATTGATTTTTTTTTTTGTTAAATCTCGATTGGAAATGAGATTTCAGATTTTGATCTGAGATCGAAAAAATATGATTTGTTGACCAAAGGACATTAAATATTAATATTTTGCTGTCAGATCAAAAAAAAAATTGATCTCAAATCAAAAAATATTGATCTGGCGTGACCAATAAAAATCGCCAATAACCTTATTTTCTACCCTGAAACTGCGAATCAAAATTTCTTGAATTCGCTTGTTCAACTTTTATATAAGAGCTAATTAATTTCACATCCGTTGTCTAACAATAATTCAAAAAAATTGAAGACAATTGCATGCGAAAATTGTGGGGTTTAAAACCCCAAGCTTCTCAAATGTTTTTCGCCACAAATAGCGAATTAACAGCGGAAGGCTGTATTTTAACACAATATTTGTATTCAATGTCGTGGGGCATCAATTGGCTACATAACATACATATGAGCGCATTAAAAACTGATTTGATAATTTTGGTTTCTCCAATTGTAGGTGTTGCAGGTGCATAAAATAACTATAATACCAAGTTTTTCATTACGAAAGTGGACAACACACTTTCCTTAGCAGGAATTTTTTTAAAGTTTTTGTTTGAATTGTTCTTAAAATAGTACTCAAATTATTTATTTTTAATTAATCTTAGATACCTAAGCTTTCCGATCAGAATGACCACCCTCCTATCTTAGAGCAAATAAATATATCGAGCCTTAACCGCCATTTTATCGTAAGCGACATTTTTTACAAAATTAACTTAATAATGCAGTTCGATAGCTTATGCTTTAACGCGTGTTTCCACATCATTACTTTTTTAAAAAGACTTTTTAACAAAAAGTTACAGAGAAAACAAAATTTATCGTAAGCGACATTCTCATTTTCTGTTAACAGCTAAATATTGCAAATGACATAGAGTTTTATTGCCATTTTTAATGAACTTTGATTTGTTGGCCAAATGATGCTGTTTTTTGTATTACTGTTTACATCGGCAAGCATAGGTAATAATACAGTAATACTCTCCTTTATGTTTTAAGCACTGTTGCCATTTTAACTTGTTCCCAGCCAAATTAGTAGTACCCGTGGGTTAGTGGTTAGTGTGTCGGACAGCCACGCCGACGGTTCTGGGTTCGATCCCTGCCGACTCCACCTAAGTTCTTTTCCGGGGTACTGCCTCTTGCGAGGAAGTGACAAAACTTCCAAGAGTAATTAATGTCATGGAAGTGCTTCTCTGTTAGCCGTTCGGATTCGGCGGTAAATTGTAGGTCCCTGCAGAATATCAACGCACACACAGGAATGGTTGAGAGTGTAAGTTGCAGGCCCCGGCCCCGCTTGGAGCTGTTGTGCCAACAATTTATTTTTTTATTTTAGTTTATCCATGAATTTTACTCGAAAATATTAGAACCACCTTACATTTACCTACATGAATATGTACCTAGTTATGTGCTGTGAATTTATAAACTAAGTATTTTTTCAAATTTTATGTTTGTTATTAGGGGTCAGTTGTAGCCATCATTGAAATGCGTCTGTGAAAATTTTGATTGTTGACTTGAAGAGGATTAAGAAAAGAACTGTGTTTTATAGACATCAAAATAAACTTAGTGAAGTTGAAAAATACTTTAGTTTGATTAATACTGTGTTCTGAATAAGAAAACGGAAATCAGCTGTACCTACATTGAAATCGATTTGGATGCATTTTGTTTGGTTTTTCGACACTTATCAAATGTATTGTCAACAATTGCAAGAAGTACTATCGCTAAGAGTGTTTCGACAGAAAATCAATAATGATTACCATCTAGGCTTCCACCCACCTAAAAAGGACTTTTGGAAAAGACAGTTGAATATACAAACCATATTAGGGACAAGGACACGTCAAAAAAAGTGCTCTTCTCCGATCAAGAAAAAAGTAAGCTAGATCCATCATTTCTTTGTGGAAGCTTTGACTTGCAAAAAGTTTTAAATACTCCTAATGGCAAAAGTATTAGTCTCTACTATTCAAGAAAGTATACTCGTACTACAACGAAAGTATTTACGAAAATGGTACTAGAAATGGTTTCTGTTTTTTGTGGGGGCCCACCTTGGTTTCTAATGCAAGAACCAATCCGTCACCGTATGTCTGTATACTAATGAATTACAATGATTTTAACGATTGGAAAAAACTTTGATTTACACTTTTTATAACCAAGTATAATATAAATTTCAAAACACTTAGATCTGCTTTCTTTGAAAAAAAAAACAGCTCAAAAATTCTTCTAAAATATGGATTCTTGGATGACTGCGAGGTGAAAGAGTATGACACCGCCTTAACAAGGTCAAACCGCATTTCTGCAGTGGTTAGTTATCAACAACTATGTTATGAAAGCAAGTTAAAAATATCCCGATCAAAGTATCTTGATTGAAAGGACTTTGTAAAAAAAAACTAATATCTTTGAAATTTTCAACTACGATAAGGGATGTTTTAAATGAAACCAACGAAGAAGATAATTTGGACAACTAAGTGCCAATCTTTGTTTGTTATTATTTGTATTACCTTTTACCTTTAAATTTGTTTTCTATTATTTTAATTAAGAATATTTTTTTTTGTTAGTTATTAGGTGTTATTTCCACTAAAACTGAACAATAAAACCTACTCTTACTTTTTACTACAATCTTTTTGTTGTTTTATTTATATTATCGTAAACGCCAAAATTGTGTCATGAAATGGTAAGAAGTGACCACCAAAAGTATTGTAAACGCCAAAAACGTTAAAAACGACGTATATTTGGCAACAGCAGTGTTTGGTTTATATTCACTGAACTCCATTTACAAAAATATAACTGAATAGTGAAAATTAGCTCGGTCCGTTTTGAAGCTCAGGAAAAAAACAAAAAAATGTGTTTCCTGTAAAATTAACATTAAGTCGCTTACGATAAATAAGCGGTTAGGGCTCGATATGTATGTCATTAAAATTCGAACAAAGAAAGGATTCTTCCTAGAAAATGCACGAAGCACGGCATGGCTGGCTTCTGCTATAATTTCATGAAAATACTATGGAATAAGTTTTAAAAAATCCTTAAATCTGTCTAATGAATTGAGAGCTTTTTTCAAAAAGTACCATATTATGTCCATCTAGGGAAGAATACTGAAAATCGTAGGGTTTTTCTTAAACTTTTTAAAAATATTTCTAAATTTGTTTGAGTAGACAGGGCTGGATTAAGAGGTCTAGAGGCCCTGGGCAAACAGGGAAGTGGAGGCACTCCCCCCCCCCCACCCCCACCCAAAATTATTTCCCAAATAAAGTGAACAATTTTGTGTACTCGAGTTTGTCAATAATTAATTTATTGTGAAACCAAGCAGATTCTTTCAATTCACACAATATAGTACCTAACCGAAAACGAGAATTAGCTATCTGAAATCTAATTTAAAAATTAACGAACGGATCTTTCTGAGCTTTTTTCCCTGAAAAATCGTTGATGAATTCGCTGAAATGCAGTTCCCGAAGTAAATTACTTTCAATGCTGAGGAGTGATAGATTTAATAGACGGTTTTGTCCCATTGTGGTTCGCAGCCCTTTTTTTATAATTTTCATTTTTGAAAAAGAGCGCTCTTCGACGCCATCAAAGGACAAATACGAATACATTCTCAATGCAATTTCGAAGTTTGGAAATGCAGCTCTGAAATGTTGGTCTTCGAGAATTTGGTATTAAAATAGCTCCGGAGAATTGTTTTTTCCGTAGTCCTTTTCGTACATGTTGATCAAAGATACAAATTAAACCAACTTATTACCAAGACAAGGTTCTACAGCATCTATTTTCACTTTCACCAACGCCTCTGCTGCCACCGTGCAAATTTTCGGCATCCATTTTCTCAATGCGATTAAGAAATCCAAAACTCGACCGTGCAGCTTCATACGCGTGCAATATTTCAATCAGAGAAACACATACAGCTGGTCGACGAGCACTGGGGTGAAGCCGGATACTTTGCATATCTCATTCGGTGACAGATTTGCATCTTTTGCTTTCGTATAATCGAGAGGATTCAACCTCAAATTTCTTGTCCCCATGCATGGTTGTACTAAATGATCAGTGTGGGCTATTTTTTTATATTTTTGCTCCTTATCGGATAACACACTGGTTAGAGGCTCTTTGATTGCCGTTATTGTTCTTCTTTGCAGTATGGATTTTTTTAACGACCCCTGATGCCCTCCCTTAAATTCAGCCCTGTGAGTATAGTCCAGTCAAAGCGTAGTTAAAATCGCCCTCATGTTACAAAAAATACACAATGGATTTTTTTTTATTTCTATGTTTTTTGGGTCGCTGAATCCGAATCTGAAGAAATCCAACAAAATTTCCTGATGCGTTTTGAGATATCCGCGAAAAACCGCGGAATTTTCGCACATTTTTCGGTTTTTTTCTTATATCACGGAAACTATGCGTCTTTACAGAATTTCACCCACAACAAAATTAAAGACCATTACATTTCCTATAGTTGGGAAATGGCAAATTATGTTGAAATTTCAACGCGCTCTAACGGGCTAACGGTACGCCTGAGAAATAAACAACATAAGTATATATGAAATTAAATTAAGCTTTTGCCGTAGGATGTTAGGAAAAGTAGAAATAGAGGGCCCTCGGGTCAAAAACTTAGCATATAGTTTTAGTTAACTACCCCTGAACAAAATCCCCAAATTTCATTAACTTCCGACCTTTTTCCACTTAAAGTACCCACCTGTCATGTATACTGGACTATGTTAGCCATGGATACGAGTTACAAAGTCCACTCGATCAGTCCATTTTTCACTACTTTTGCCAATAAATCTGGACGTATGGCGTCAAAGGTGGCTTCAATATTAGCTTCCTATGCTGCTATGCTTCAAGAGTTGGTTTGCGACTTAACATAGCATCATAAAAAGTCATCCATAGGCGTTAAATTGCACCGTAAAATGGACGATGTGCTCTATGAACTTTGCGAACAGATTTTTTGTTTCAAAGTAAATTTGCGAAATTTGGAGCGTTGTTCCAGCGTTAAACGATTCATGATGAACGGAAATGTCAATACAGTTTGACATTCTCAACTGTCAAAACATACACAACAACCATCGAAAATGTTCTTGCAGCTTAAAAAACACCATCTATGTCTATATGACTTTTGAAGATTAGATGACCTTTGGGTGGAGACCTATTAAGATGCTCATGGTGTATGTAGGATTGTAGGTAGTATATTTTTCGAAACTCTGCACAGATTTTATATGGTTTTTATTTTGCATCTCCGTCTCGCCGATCTAAATTTCCATTAAAGCCCTTTAAACATGGACCTACACCAACTATCCATTTGGCACAAAAATTAAGACCCTATAAATTACATTTCAAAAACTAGGTATATCTACCAACTATTAAGCCAAAAATATAGAAATATAAAATTTAATCAAAACTCCATATAGGTATACAAAAAAGTAATGTAAAATATGCACAGGCCCTTTTCTTAAAATGTCCATGTCTTCTTGACAATAAGAACAAGTTCAGAGTTCAGTGTAACTAATCATCGGGCGGGTATACCACACACAAAAAAAAGCCATTAAATTACGTATGCTACAGAGGTGTTAAAACGAACACGTGAAGCATTTAAATTCTCACCTTCAACGGCCCTGATGCCTGGGACTGGGTTCAGGAGACTGAAACAATCTCGGCGATCATCCGAGTAAGTGATAATGATGATTTTCCTCGAGATGCGTTACAAACATAAACACACAAAACAATCAATTTCCATGTAATGCTCGTCCATAAAAATAAATGATACTACAAGATACTCTCTAGTCCCTAATTCCAAAGACTACATCACTACGAAAGTCTGGTTCAAAAGACCAACACGTTTATTTGAGGCCACTTTGCTGTGCGACGACGGACGCCCTGACCTATGGTTATGTTGTCGGTGGCAAATGGTTTTAATTTCTAGGAAGTGATTTTCTTGGTGATCGGTTTAAGCACTTTGTCACATTCAGTTCATGTACCTGTTTGTGCCACTGCACACTGTGCGCACGCGTGCGTACTATACGAGTGCGTAGGTACAGGTATACCCATTTCTTCATGATGGCAGTTACTTTAGATGCATATCCGTTTGGGGAACACATTATAATATCGCTTTACGTGTGTGAAGAAGTATTTTAGTTTTTGAGTTTTATGAATGAAATTTTGTCGAGTTCTTGGGACGCGAAGTTGTGATGGTTGTAAATCATAAAATATTAAGTACATATAGTATTTTCCGGCGTTGGGTCTCTATGAATGACTGAGAAAACAGAAAATTTCAATACAGTCGTCGGAGGGAATTTCAACAGATTTTGGCGCCACACGACTTTCATGAAAAAGGGAATTCTCGGAATGAAGTTTCTAGTTCCTGTTCATATTTTTAACTAGAGGTTTGTGGGATGTAGTCTTTAATTATTATTTATTTTTAAATTGTGGAAATTTTGCAGCATATTACAGGATCGTAGGTGATATGTTTTTTTTATTTCAGCATTTCATCTTAGACAACATTGATTTCGGTATAAAAATGGTTGGCTTCTAGCAGGGCAAACGAATTTCTATCATCCTAAAGTCTCCCAATAAAGAACGCGCTCCTTTAAGGGACAACAGTCATTAACCTCTGTTTCTCAAACGGACGATATACAACCACAAAGCGTTAAAAGACAAACCAGAAATAATACAAAAATCAAAAATACCACGACCATCATAAAACCAAAAAAATCATCGAAACGAAAAAGTGACGAATTAGATGCAGAAAGCTCTCTCCAAAATCCTTCGATGAAAAAAACGGCTAAGTCAATATTTGATTCTCATGCACTTACTCGTAAATTGACTAATTTTAATTTTAATGAGAATTCTGCAATTCCTCAAACTCTTCTTCCTCAAACTCTTCTTCCATCGACATCAGCTCCAAAACTTGCCAATTCAAGTTCAACTGAAACAGCTCCATCTTCGTTTACCTTACCTACTAATACAACAAAAACAACAGATATCGCAACTGCTTTGCTATCAGTTAATCCATCATCACAAACACATCTAATTTCACCAAACTTACCAACTAAGTCTTTGATATCATCGTCTTCAAATTCAAGCTCGATTAATGAAGTCCAACTTAAGGCAGCACAAAGATTTAAATGCTTATTTTTATCCAACTTTGATCCAGAGACAAGCTGCGAAAATATTTGTAAATTCGTCACTTCCCTGTTCTCAAATGCTAAAATAAAAATTGAACGACTTCAAACAAATAGTAATGACTACACATCCTTTAAACTGTATGTTACTCAGGAAATATCAATCAATTACTTGAAAAATCATTATGGCCGGATAATATAATTATTCGTGAATTTGTAAACAAAAGGAATAATATTCGCCCTTTTCAAAACACACTGACAAGACATGTAAATCGTCGCCACTAATAAATGTTTTCTATCAAAATGTGAGAGGACTTCGGACAAAGACCAATAAGGTCTACTTTTCAACAATCACCTGCTCTTATGACGTTATTTCCCTCACCGAAACATGGCTGTATGCTGGTATCAAAGACTGCGAACTTTTTGATAGCACATTTAATGTTTTTAGACGTGACCGGTATTCAGATCCGAATATAGATACCGTGGGAGGAGGAATCTTGATTGCTGTAAGATCGTCTTTCATATCTACGCCAGTACATGTTCCTGTAGCCCTTGACAATGAGTTTCTCTGCGTTAAAATATCTTTAAGTAACAAAAACATTTACCTTGTTACTGTATATATAGTTCCGGGAAGTCGCTGTGATGTTTATGATAAAGCTTCTGAATTCATTAACTATATCAATGAATTATTAGAATATAACGACGAGCTGATTTGCCTCGGCGATTTTAATCTTAGCAATATTGCTTTGTTACGATGTCCTGAATCGAACGTAATGTTGCCAACTGGACACCTCAAATCTGGTGACTCAAAACTAATTGACGATTTAAACTCACTTGGACTACACCAATTTAACGATGTTTCTAATTGCAATGGAAGAATTTTGGATCTAATTTTCGCAAGCTGTGATGAAGATATTGTTGTGGAAAAATCAACAGATCCTTTAGTAGTTGAAGATAACCATCATCCATCTTTATTCTTTTCTTTTTCTTTTGATTTAATATTTCATTCTGACCTTAATGAAAACTTTTACACTTTTAATTTTAAAAAGACAGATTTTAACAAATTAAATATGCTGCTGTCACAAGTTGATTGGTCATATCTCAATAATTGTTTAACTGTGAACACTATGGTCTTTGAATTTTATAATGTCTTGTTTGATTGTTTTTTAAAATCTGTACCTCTAACTTCTGTAAAATCGAGATCATCCGTTCCAGATTGGTACGATAGTGAAATTAAAAGCCTTAAGAACCTCAGAAACAAGTTTTGGTCAGTATATAAATTATCTCGAAGTGAAGCCGACTTTGAAAACTTTTGCCGTGCTCGTGAAAATTTCAATAGATCTTCAAGTTTAAAATATGTGAATTATCTGCAGACGATGCAAAGAGATCTTAAAATGAATCCAAAATATTTTTGGAACTTTATAAATAGTAAAAGGAAGTCTTGTCCATATCCGTCTGTTCTTAAGTCAAACGATAAATCTAGTCATGACCCTCGTGTTATTACACAATTGTTTGCAGACTTTTTTCAAAATGCCTTTGACTGTGATACTAACATCTGTGATACTTTAAACTGTGATACTTCGAACTGTGATATACTTGACGAAAATAGCCAAAATGTTGGCTTTTTGAAATCATTCTCTTACTTGACTGATATAAACTTCAATATTAATTCTGATAACATTGCTAAGTTCATATCTAATCTTGACGAGAATTGTAAACCAGGTCCGGATGGTATACCTTCTATTATTTTAAAAAAATGCGCAAATAATTTGCTTTTACCCTTATCCACTCTCTTTAATTGTTCTCTGTTTTCTTGTCAATTTCCGTGTATTTGGGAAAAATCCTTCATAATCCCTTTACACAAAAAAGGTAAAAAAGACGAAATTTAAAACTATAGACCTATAGCCAAACTATCGGTTATTCCGAAGCTTTTTGAAGCTATTATTTGTGAATCTCTGTGTTTCTATGTCAAATCAGTCATTGTTCCGAATCAACATGGCTTTACAAAAGGTCGCTCTACTGTAACGTTTCTTATGCATTGATGCATTTAAGAAAAAGAAAGTAATTGACTGCGTCTTTACGGACTTTAGTAAGGCATTTGATAAACTCTCTCATAAGATCTTGCTAAAAAAGCTAAGAAATTTTGGTTTTAGCGAAAATTTTGTTATGTGGCTTCAATCTTATTTATTAAACAGATCTTATGCAGTGTTGTTTAGCGATTGTCCATCAAATTATTTTACAGTTAACTCTGGAATACCACAAGGTAGCCATTTAGGACCTCTACTTTTTATTTTATTTATTAATGACTTACCATCTATCTTGAAGTATTCTAAATGCCTCATTTACGCGGATGATGTGACAATTTTTAAAACTATTTCTAGTATTAGTGATTGTGAAATGTTGCAATCCGACCTTAATTCGTTTTTTGACTGGTGTATTCGTAATTGCTTGTCTCTTAATATAAATAAATGTAATTTTATGAGCCTCACAAGAAAATTTTTAGTAACTCCATTTAATTATTTGTTAAATGGAATTTCCCTATCATGTATGGAAAACGTAAATGTTCTTGGCGTCATATTAGATCGAAAGCTTGAATTTATTCAGCACATCAACTCCATATCAAATAAAGCCAATTCAATTCTAGGCTGGATTAAGAGAGAGTCACGGCAATGTTCAGATCCTTTTGTTACAAAACAGCTTTTTATAACATTTGTTCGTCCCATTCTTGAATATGCTTGCCAGGTTTGGTCACCCCATTACGAATGCCATATATTAAGGTTAGAACGTGTTCAAAAAAGATTTCTGCGATTTGCCTTGCGGGGCTTAGGTTGGGAAAATCCTTACGAGCTTCCCGCATACATCAGTCGACTGAAACTAATTGATTTGCCATCCCTTGTGAATAGACGTTCTTATTTAATTAGAGTTTACACAAAGATAACGCCTTAATGACTTCACCAATTTTGTAGTGTATTTAATCTTATAAATTAAAAGACATTACTTTAATTTGTATGCATTTCGGCATTTTAATGCCATCTTCAGCAATTTTTTATTTTTGACTAAAACTCAGAAGGGAAACTTAAAAACAAACTAGGATCTATCAAAGATAAAACAGACAACCTGAAAAAATCAGGGATTTATGAAATAACATGCAATGACTGCGAACAAAAATATTATGGACAAACAAAAAGAAACATAGAAACTAGATTCGGGGAACACCTAACAAATGTAAAGTTCAATCGACCTTATAAATCAGCTGTAGCCTTACATATGTTGGAGAATGACCACAATGTATCAAAAGAGAATCTGAAACTTGTTAAACATGTATCTGATGAAAAATTCTTGGACGCTTATGAAAGCATCTACATGCACAAAAACAAATCCATAATGATGAATACGATGGAAGCTCCGATTAAGTCATCTCTTTTCAACATACTTAGTATCGTGTAATTTTAATGTCAAATGTTTTAACGTAAAAAATTATAAACATATATCTATGTATTATCTGTTCATCTCGTTCTTTCTAAAAAGTCAAAACAAATGTAATCACAAAAGTGCAAGTCATGTAAATAGTTTTAGTCAAAAATAAAAAATTGCTGAAGATGGCATTAAAATGCCGAAATGCATACAAATTAAAGTAATGTCTTTTAATTTATAAGATTAAATACACTACAAAATTGGTGAAGTCATTAAGGCGTTATCTTTGTGTAAACTCTAATTATACGAGACTTCACGGTGTTCTTGCTGCTCAAATCGAGAATTTGTAATTTTTGATTTGATTTTTAATAAGTTCTTATTTAAGTTTTGTTTTTATTGTTAAATTAATAAATGGTAACATAGACTCTTTGTACCTTTTGTCTCGAATAAATTTTAATATTCCTCAAAGAAACTTAAGGAATCAACCTAGCTGCATAAATGTCTCAAACTGTCGTACTAATTATGAACGATTTTCTCCCTTAAGCAAAATGTTTGAATTATTTAATCTTCTCAATAATAGATGTAATAACTTATTTGATCAATCGTTAAATTTTTCATCTAAATTTCAGTCAAATGTGTATTCAATTATATAATTGTAGCTACTTTTTTTATGGACATAAGTACTTATATCTGAAGCTAGTCTTTAGCTATGTAAATGAATAAATAAATTGCTCAAATAATGGGTGATTCATCGTGAGGTTTGATTTTCAGTAGGCTTTTTTTGACAGATCACGCGTGACTGATATCAAACTGATTTGTCATTTTTATTCAGTATGGTTTGACACGTCATCATGGAAAGACTCACATGACAACAGCGTCTCCAAATTGTTCGGCTGTATTACGAAAATCAACGTTCTGTCAGAAATGTCTTATCGTGAAATTTTGTTCAGTGATTAAGACCATTTCCGGCTCATTGGATACGTTCATAAACCAAATTGCAGTATTGGGGTTAAACAGCAACCCGAAGAGTAATAAGAGCTACCATTACGTCCATTTAAAACAAGGGTGTGTTGAGATTTATGAGCTGGTGGAATCATTAGCCCATATTTCTTTCTAAAATGAGACAGATCAGAATGTTGCCGGCAATGGTAACTGTTATCGCGCCATGTTAACAGAATATGTGCTTCCAGAAAATCATGCCAATGGTCTCGGTTTCAACGAAACGGGCAGCGCGGAGCTACGAGCCATACAACGCGGGAAACAATAGACTTGTTGAAAAATCATTTTGGTGAACACTAAATTCCACGTTTTGTTACAGTAAATTGGCCGTCAGATCGTGCGACATCACACCTTTGGATTATTTTCTTTGGGCATATGTAAAGTCTCGGGTCTTCAGGGATAAGTCAGCTACGATTGACGCTTTGGAAGCCAACATGGCTTGTGTTAGTCGCTTATGCTCAAAAATTATAAGTTCACTTTCAAATGTATTTATTTTATTTTACATTCTCAATCAAACCTCTCGATGAATCACCCTTTATTAATGAATTTCATCAACTATTACTAAAATGATTTATACATATTTATACAGCAGGATGTATAAGGTAGACCAAAAGGCTAGTGCGAGTAATTTGCGTTAAGGCGAAAAAAAATTGTTTGCAAGGGGTGTCTATTCTCCTCCGTTAGCCGGAGATTGACTAAAATTGAAAAAAAAAAAAAATGTTAAAGTAACGGTGACTTTTACATTACCATGTCATGCCATTTTGGAAAGCCAGACGCCTGCTCTTTTATTTTGTTTTTAAATTAAATTATTTTAGTAAACCGTTTTAAAAAATGATTTTTCAAACTCAAAACTTTAAAAAAAAAAAATTACAAATAACTAGTTTATTTTTCAAAAAATTTCGTAATTATGTGCAATTTTCGTTGTCAAAATTGCATGCTTTTATTAGTTTTTAGTCGAACACTGAAAACCTTATAGCTCTATGACTTTTTGTAGCCAAGCTATTCAAAAATATCCGAACCTATTTCTTCATAAAAGAATGAAATTTTAATAATCGCTTCAAAATCAATAGCTAAAACGTTTTTTTTTTTTTTGAGAAAATGAAGTAAGCCATCAGATTTCTTTTACTTTTTTGAATTTAAAGGAAAATATTTTTCAAAATCGTTCGGCCAGTTTTTTTTCTCAAAAAACGGTTTTTTTTTGAAAAACTTTTCGAAAACATACCTATTCCAAATTTTTTGTGAGTAAGCTAACATCTAGCAGTTTAAAGTTCTTATCAGAAAACAAAAATTTAAAAAAAATCGAACAAACTGTTTTCGAAAAAAACCAAAAAATAATAAAAAAATAACTTTTTTTCAAAAAACTGAAAAAAAAAAGTTTTTTTTTGAAAAAATAAAGAATTAATATTAGGTATTTTGATTATAAAAAGCTTTCATTTTTATCGAAATCCGTGAAGCAGTTTACGAGAAAATTTGTTATGAAAAACTGGTCCTATGGGAGGTACCGTTATAAGACTTTTCCTGAAAAATCTGTTCCAACCAAAAAAAAAATCTGCTCAAAAAACACTATTTAGAAAGCTTTTTTCAAAATCGTAGGAGCCGTTTTGTCGCACGAACTTGATGTAATGTGTGACACTATGGTCCTGGGGCTTGAGATTTTGAGAAAAAAAAAATACATTTTGCGAAATTTTTTAATAAATACCTGCTTAAACTGATTTGAGCTCGAAAAAAGTACGCCATTTTATTTCTTGGATACATTTTAATTTATGAGTATAAATTTGAAAAATCTGTGAAGGGTTTTTTTAGAAAACATTTTTTTTTTCTAACTTTTTGAAAACATTTTCAATCAAAATTTTAATACGCCTACTTATAGGTATTCAGCGAGTAGGTACCTACATAATTATCTATTATTTATCATTTAAAAAAAAATTAAATAAGCTGTTTTCAAAATATTAAATTTTTAAGAAAGTTTTAAAAAATAAATTTGAAAATACAAAAACAAATATATCTATATATATAAAACAAAGTCGTGTTTGTTCGAACACTTATAACTCGAGAACGGTTGGACCGATTTTCATGGTTTTTGGTTTGTTGTTTTAGTCTCCGCATCCCGAATAGGCTATAGGCTATAAAAAACATTGGAAAATTGACGAAAAAGTAAAATAAAAGAAAAAGAAAAAATACACTAAAAGCTAACTTAGCGAAACTGAAAAATCATTTATTTGAAATATAAATCAGTCATGAAGTCATGATTAATGTTAATATTTTTGTTTGTTTTTTTGTTTTGAAGTCAAAAACACAAACAAAGTTTTTTAGATACAGGCATACCTACAGGTGCTCTATGTGTATGTGTATGTTTATGTAATGGTAGATGGAACAAGATGGTGGAAGATTCTAGATGGTAGGATGGTTGATGATAGAAGATGATAACTGGTAGAAGACGGTAGATGTTAGAAGATGGTAAATTGTAAATAATGGTAGATGGAATTATATGGTAAATGGTAGATAGTTGATGTTAGGTGGTAGGTGGTAGGTGGTAGAGGGTAAACGCGTCAGTGGTTGTTGACAAATTTTTTTTCAGAAACCAAACCCCCATTCCCTATTCACGAACGTCATCCCAATGTTGTGCATTTAGCGGTTCATCTGGAGAACGGTCCAAGAATATATTTCACAGCGTCGAATGCTGCTCAAAGTGCTGAAACACCTCCAGCAACAACACTAACCAGTTTCTTTACAATTTGCCAAAGCGATCCGTTCGCACGAAAGTTGCTTTACTCGGAGATGCCACGTTTTTACACTTGCAACGATCCATCAAAGAAATTTCTGCGTCGGAAGCAAGGCGATGCGGTTCCTGATCATATGGTACAGTGGATGTAGTGCTTGGTTACTTAACCTGAGAGCTGCGAGTTCAAACCCAGCCTGGGCAGCAATTTTTATTTATTTCCCAAGTTTCAACTGGATGCCACCCGTGGAATTTCCTTGCGATAATTATCACCTAAAAATCTCAAAACCACTGTACCACCTTTCTTTCCTATCTTTCTATTCCTTCTCTCCTTGCTCGCACATGTTAAATCATTATAAGGGTATTCATATCCCCTTGAGTGCGAGTGCATTATATATATAAAAAAAAAAAAAAAATATGAACGGATATGCGTTCTACTGATGCTCTTGGTCGTACTTACAATGTTCATCCAAAGAATGATGAATGTTTCCATTTGCGGATGTTGCTGGTAAATGTTCGTGGGCCGACATCATTTGAATCTCTACGAACTGTTAATGGTGTAGTGTGCCCAACATTTCGCGCAGCATGCCAAGAGCTCAATTTGCTTAAAAACGATATTCATTGGGACATGACAATCGCTGAAGCAATTATTTCTGCATCTTCAAGTCAGGCACGCACATTATTTGCTATCATCATTTCTACATGCTTAACATCTAATCCACGTGACCTGTAGAACAAATACAAAGATAACATGTCAGAAGGCATTTTGCATCGAATTCGTGTCAGTTCAAGAAATCCTGATCTTGAGGCGAATGAGGAGATGCATAACTAGGCCTTGCTCTTGATCGAAGATATGTGTTACCTGATGTGCGGCAGTTTGTTAGTCCGGTTAGGAATGCCAGCGCCAGATTGCGGAGTGAATGACGCATCTAATAGGGAATTGGAACGTGAACGTGAATTTGATCGATATGAGCTGGACAAATCAATTCAAACGAATTTACCCCTGTTGAACCCAAAACAGAAGGAAGTCTATGATACATTAAATAATGCAATTCATGATGGAAATGGAGGCTTATTTTTCCTAGATGCCCCTGGTGGAACAGGAAAGACATTCCTCATGTCATTGATTTTAGCCACTATTCGTGTGAGATCCGAAATCGCGGTAGCAATTGCTTCTTCGGGAATAGCAGCCACGTTGTTTGAAGGATGCCGTACGGGTCATTCAGCGTTGAAATTGCCATTAAATCTTCAAACTACAGAACAACCGACATGTAACATTGCAAAACACGAATGTACAATGGCGCACAAACGCGCATTGGAAGCTCTTGATCGAACCTTAAAAGATCTGCGCAATGACTCGAGAATTTTTGGTGGTGCAATGATTTTACTATCTGGCGATTTCCGCCAAACACTGCCAGCCATTCCAAGATCGACTGCTGCCGATGAAATAAAAGCTTGCCTCAAATCATCAAACCTATGGTGCTGTGTGAAGAAACTTCAATTGACAGAAAATATGAGAGTTGCATCTGCTGAAGATTTCTCCGAGAAATCGCTGACTATCGGTAATGGCCATGTTCCTCTTGACGAATCGAGCGGATTGATTTCATTTCCTCCGAATTTTTGCAATTTCGTCTCATCAAAAGAGGAGCTCATCAGCAAAGTATTCCCAAATATCATTGCTAACCACAAAAATTAACAAATGGTTAAGCGAGCGAGCAATTTTGGCGGCTAAGAATAAAGATGATAAACTTTATAATTCAGAATCAAATCGTTGGTACTCTGCATTCATTTAAATCTATTGACTGTGTAACAAACGAAGATGAAGCCACTAATTATCCCACTTAATTTTTAAACTCCTTGGATGTGCCTGGCTTACCACCGCATAATTTACAACTGAAGGCGGGTTCGGTAGTCATCATGCTTCAAAATCTAAACCAACCAAAACTATGCAATGGAACGCGCTTAGTGATAAGAAAACTGATCAGTAATGTGATTCACGCGACGATACTCAAAGGAAAATTTAAAGATGAGTTAGTTCTCATTCCGAGGATTCCAATGACCCCAACGGATATGCCCGTTGAGTTTAACTGAATTCAGTTCCCAATTCGTCTTGCCTTCGCCATGACTATAAACAAATCACAAGGCCAATCCTTGACTGTTTGTGGCCTCAATTAAGAAAATCTATGTTTTTTCTCATGGTCAGTTTTACATGGCATGTTCACGTGTTGCCAAAGCATCCGCTTTATTTGTTCTTGCACCTGTTAAAAAAACAAAAAATGTCGTATATCAAAAGGTACTTCAATAAAGAGAATTACGAGGGGCGTTCAATATATTCTCGGTATCGGGGTGCAGCTGTGGTTATATATAATATAAATTGACTTATTTATCAAGTAATACTATTATTTTATTGCATTCATGTAAAATTTCATATAAATGTGATTATTATTTCGCGTTTCATCTCTAGTTAAACAGAATCATAATGGCAACTGAGACGATGATGGTGAAAATTGAGCATCGCGCTGTAATTAAATTTCTCACTAAGCAAGGAAAAAGTCAAAAAACTATTCATGAAGAGATGGTGGCTGTTTACCAGGGTTCCGCAGTCCGCACCTTCATTATCAACTGTGCAAAAGTGGTCAAGTGAGTTCAAGAGAGGCAGAGAGAGCATTGAAGATGACTCCCGCTCCGGCGCCCCGGCTACTGCTTGTACGGGAGAAAGCATCAAAGAAGTCGAAAAACTTGTTCTTGAGGATGCCCGAATAAAGGTGAAAATGATGGCAGAGATCACCAAGCTTTCAACTGGTACCATTCACACCATTCTTCATGACCATCTTAACCTTTCAAAGGTCAGTGCAAGGTAGGTGCCACGAATGTTCACAGCGCCTCAGAAAAAAGTGAGAATCGCATGCTGTAGAGAGCTTTTGGAGATGTGTAGTGAGAACGCGGACGGTGTTATGGATCGAATTGTTACTGGGGACGAAACATGCGGGTTCACCACTATGACCCTGAAAGCAAACAAGAGTCCATGAAGAAGTCCGAAGAAGTTCAAAGTCACTCCGTCTGCCGGGAAGCTCATGGCCACCATTTTTTGGGACTTAAAGGGAATCTTGCTCATTGAGTACAAAAAAAAAAGGTAAAACCATCAACGCCACATCCTTCGCTTCCATTTTGCATAATTTGCGGGAGGAAATTAAAAAGAAAAGACGGGGTAAACTCCCAGCGGGTGTGTTGCTTCTTCATGACAACGCTCCTGTTCACACGGCGCGAGTTTCCAAGGCTGCTGCGCGAGATTGTGGTTTCGAAGAAATCCAACATCCACTATACATACCTAGTTTAATTCAATCATGTCTGGCGATTAATATTATTAATTTGTGAACTTTTTTATTTCTTTGTGTTATTATGTTAATAAAGTAGTGAAATAATATTTATTTTGTATTCATTGAATTACTCTCATAAAATCATAAAATTAAGTTCAGCTAATCTGTAAAACGGCATTCATTAACTGTTAGGCGGTACGAAGTTCGCCGGGTCAGCTAGTATTTAATATATTAATATAATTAAATTAATAAATGGAATCTTATAATATTTGTTTAAGTCATATATGATGGTCCATACTTAGAAAGCTACTTTAATTTTTTTAAATCAAAATCGTTGGAGCCGTTTTCGAGAAAAATAAGCTGTAACATAACGGTTGTATGGCACGTACATACCTACCGTTATTTTGTAAGCTCAAAACAAAAATTTCAATTTCTCTTCTGTATTTTATACAACTTAGAAAAGTTGTTATTGTTCAATAAGATTTGTTGCCAACCATGCTATAATTGCAACCACGTGCGACCCAGTTGCGTATTTAATTTAATTAATTTTCAAATATTTCCCACGCATTTAAACTATAGGCTGTTGAAAATGTCCTATTCCTCAATTACAATTACAACAAAGCTTCGGAAAATTTGAAGAAAATCGGTCAGTCGATTTTTAAGGACGAAGCTGTAGCTCGGTATAAAGTTTTAAGCCCTTTTGCGTTCCTGCATCATCGTTTCGTAGATAATTGGTACATATAGTCCTAAAAGTTTTTCATTTTAGTTCCATCTCAATGTTTTTTAAAATCAATTTAGTTTCAATTACTTTTAAAAACTTCTACTTATGCCTTTTACTTTTTTTTCTTACATTTCGTTCCGTGCATCACCACACCACACACAACTCAATTCAATTTCTTGACCCACAGTAGGTTTCGGGAAGTTTTGCTGTTCCAACTCAAGATAACTATGTTATAAAGGAATTCTGGCATTGGCATGCCAACAATCATAAGCAAGAAGCGGCAGCTTTATTTCTTTCATCTCTGAATAACACCCGAAAGAGTCTTTTTGCATACTGACAAGGAGTGCCAATAGCATCCTCTTTATGAAGTGCATAATATGTACCACATCAAAGAATATTCTTTCTTCCTACTCTGTGCTCTGCATCAGTGGATTTCACAAGGACCTTGTCTTTTTTTTTCACATATATCTACCAACATACGCTCTTTTAAATTTTATTTTGCGGTTCTTCTAGACTGTATACAGCCGACTGATTACAACCCCTTCAGCAAGTCTATATAGGGGAGACTAGAGTCCTTGATATATCTAACTAAGCAGTCGCTTAGTAAAAGGTGCCGAAAATTTCTGCACTACGACCAGACTGTGTTGTGTGTATATGGAGAAAGTGTAAACTTTTTTCAAAAGGGTGTATAGGTACTTTTCAAACCAGCCCGGTAGTGGGTACACCGGATTGGTAAAAAGAGAAAGGGGAGTAACATACATCTTTGAGAACGAAAGAAATAAAAAAAAAAATAGAAACGATGGAAAACACACTCGAGTAAGTGTTGGCAGGAAAGTTGAAAAGAAGTGGTAAACAGCTCGAAAAGTGTATTTAAAGGTGTTGTGAGTCGGCTTTTCAACTTTTTGAGATTATACTTGAACAATAAATTTTACTCAATTGAAAGGCGGCAACAACGATAGCGAATTATCAATAAAATTAACAGTGAAAGGAAATTTAAAAAAAGTCAAAATGTGAAAAGAAATATAAAATAAACGGGCTTAGATATCCTTTGAAGTGAAGTTGAAAATGATTATTTGATTAAAATCTTAACAAGGTTCGCTTGAACCACCATTTTGGGTGGCAATGGGACAGTGATGGGTGTAGTGCTTGATTGACAACCAAGAGTTGTTGGTCTGAGCCCCAACCTGGGTCAACAATTTTTCGACATTCCCCCTAATTTAAAATTAACGCCATCCGTGGGATTTTTGTGAGATAAATAACACCCAAAACTCAATCCACTAAGCCACCATAAATACTTTTGTATACCCTATGCCATAGAATGGGTATATTGTATTTGGTGTGGAGTTTGTAACATAGAGAAATAATACCGTTAGGTATAGAGAAGTATATTATGTACTGTACATGTATATTCTGACTCAGATTCAAAAGCCAAGTCGATTAAGCCATGTCTGTCTGTCCGTCCGTCCGTCCGTCCGTCCGTCCGTCTGTATGTATACTCTCTAGAGGTCGCAATTTTTGAGCTAGAAAGCTGAAATTTGGTTATATAATCTTTGGTTCAAGAGTAAGGCTAAGTTCTTGAACCGGTAAAATCCGCCCACAAACACGCCCACAATCGCCATTTTTGATGAACAACCTCAATTTGTTAAAATTAAATTATGTTTTTTGTACAGTTACGATAAAAGCATAACGCTAAAATTTTGCACACGTAAGCTTTAGGTAAACCTTCTTCCAATCAAATAAAAATATTTTAGTTTGGGCGTGGCTGACGCCCATTTTTCATACAAAACCATCAATATGGTTTTTATAAAATAACAATTGTTATATTAAAGAGAAAAACATTAAATTTTGTGGGTATTACTTGCACATAAACATCTTGTGTATGAAATCAAAAAAAAAATGATTTTGGGCGTGCCTGACGCCCACTTTTCGCTAGAAACTATACAAAAATTGTTTTTGTAAGTAAACGGTATTTATAATGAATCCGCAAGCCAAAATTTTGCGTCTCTTAATAGAAACTAAAAAGTTTGTGTATGAAAAGAAATTTTTGAATTTTGGATGTGGCTTACACCCACTTTTCATGAAAGAACGAAAAACGTAGCCTCAAAAATTTAAGGTACTTCCAATATTCATTTTCTTGTGTAAATTTTTTCAATACGCCCACTTTAAAAGGCGTGATTTTGATAAAATACCTTTGTTCGGGTACCTAAGATTGTTTAAACACTACTCGATTCAGCTGTAGTTTTACACATATGCCTAAATACTGATCAAAGCTCAGTTATTGCTTTAAATTTTTAAGACACGTCCACTTTTAAGGAGCATTTTCGTCAAAAGTCGTATAATGCATTAATTTTTCAACGTCTTTTTACTTTCGGTCGCAGTTTTGAAGTAAAAAGATAAACACTTAGATGTTCAAGAATTGTTTAAAACACCCATTATCGCTATTTCCATTCAAAATCTAATTTCAAAAAATTTAAGTCTTGCTTTGTTTTGTTCAAATCGATCTGCAAGAATAAAATTGAATGTCACTGATCTCATACCAATTGCCTTGGCAATAAAAAGTTTTAATTTTGGGCGTGGCCTTTTTTTATTGCGCCAGCAGTTATTGAACATCGGCCACACAAAATAAATGTTATTGAATTTTTTCCTGTCTTCCAAAGAAGAATTTTGTTTCTGAAACTGAAACATCGGCTGGCTGCGGGAGGCGGACGCATACACATACAAAAATATAGGGAATAGGGTATCCAACAGTTCGTTGCAAACGTACTGTAGCTGTCGCTTATGTTTATCTTTTTACATCTTCTCTTCTAAAAACGCTCGCTAAAGGTTAATTCTTGGTAAGAGTATTAATTACCCTTTGAGTGCAAGTACTTAGTTATTTGCTTATGTATAGGCTCAACTAGAGCATGGTGCTCCTACACAGAGCAAAAAAGTACTACATAAAATCAATAAGATTCCCTTATTGAGCCACTTTACTAGGAAATCTTATTAAACGCATTGAATAATATGATATTTTCATAGAGAAATCTTATTGTTTTTATGAAGAAAATCTTATTGAAGTTTTGAAAAGTTTTTGCTACTCTATCTATATGGAAAACATATTAAGTAACATAAATAATGAGAAAACCTTATTACTTTTCAGTTTTAACTAGAAAATCTAATTATTTGTACCTATAAAGGCTTATAAGTAAATCTCCTCAAATCAAAAAGTTTTTTTTCTTGTAAGCATTTAGGCAACGAAAAATTCCGTTGATTTTTCTTGGCGATTCTACGAGTTTGATGAACAATAAGAAAACCGTATGACTTTTTCATGTATAAAAGGTAAACTTTTTACAAATGTTTAGTCTACTTAGTACAAGGAAATCTTCTTGAATCAAAAAGAATTCCTTTTAAGTTTTAAACACGAATTCTTTACTTAAATGATAAGCAATATGAAAATCTTATTATTTTCCAGGTTTAAGAAGGTAAACTTTTTACATAAATGTTTGTCTACTTAATACAAGGAAATCTTCATGAAACAAAGAGAATTACTTTTTAAGTTTTAAACACAAATTGTTTACTTATATGATAAGCAATAAGAAAATCTTATTGTTTTCCAGGTTTAAAAAGGTACCTACACTTTTTACAAATGTTTGTCTACTTAATACAAGGAAATTTTCTTAAATCAAAAAGAATTCCTTTTCAAGTTTTAAGCACGAATTCTTTACTTATATGATAAGCAATAAGAAAATCTTATAATTTTCCAGGTTTAAAAAGGTAAACTTTTTACAAATGTTAGTCTACTTATAATAACAAGGAAATCTTCTTGTACCAAACAGAATTCCTTTTTAAGTTTTAAACACGATTTCTTTACTTATATGATAAGCAATAAGAACACCTTATTGTTTTCCAGGTTTGAAAAGGTAAACTTATGACAAATATTTGTCTACCTACTATTATAAGGAAATCTTCTTGAACCGAAAAGAATTCCTTTTTAAGTTTTAAACACGAAGTCTTACCCAAATGAGAAGCAATAAGACAGGGCTAACACAGAAATTTATTTCGGGAAGGGGTTAAAAAAAATATTAACTTTTCATACATAATATCTTATTTTATTATTATATCAATAATATGTAAGGGAAAAAATCATATAACATTTTTTTTATCACTAAAAAACCACTAGTTAAAACCTTTTTTTTTTTTGGGAAAAGTGAAGTAGGCCATCTGATTTCTTTTCAAGTTTTGAATTTTAAGAATTTTTTTTTCAAAACCGTTCGCCCAGTTTTTCCAAAAAATGATTTTTTTGAAAAGCTTTTCGAAATCATATTCGAAAGTTTTTTTGAGAATGCGAAGTTTCAGAACTTTATATATCTTATCTGGAAGATTCATTTTTAAAAAATTGCTCGAACCTATTTTAACATTACCAAAAACTAAACAAATAAAGTGCAGGACTGGTTCGTACGAACTTGCTCTAATGTGTTAAAATGGTCTTGTTGGCTTGAGATATTGGGAAAAAGCGTTGAAAAAACCATAGTAAATTTTATAAATCACTTAAAAATCAATACCTAAAAGTTTTTTTTAGAGAAAATGAAGTAAGCCATCAGGTTTCTTTTATTTTTTCAAATTCTTACGAACATTTTTTTTCAAAATCGTTCGACCATTTTTTTCAAAAAACAGTTTTTTTTTTAAAACTTTTCGAGTATGCCAACTTTTAGCACTTTGTAGTTTTTATCAGAAAAAAAAAATAGATTAAACCGTTTTTGGAAAAAATAAAAATTAAAAAACAATTTTGAAACTTTTTTAAAAAACTCAAAAAAAAACTTTTTTTGGAAAATTTAAGAATTTATATTATTTCTTTTATAAAAGGGCTTCTACATTTAAAATTTCATCGAAATCCGTCAAGTGGCTTACGAGAAAATCGGATTTCAAAAAACCGGTCCTATGGGAGATACCTTTATAAGACTTCCTGAAAAATCTATTCCAACCAAAACATAAAACTTTCACATAAAACACTATTAAGAAAGACTTATCAAAATCGTACGACAGACGTTTTTGAGAAAAATAAGTTTTTCATTAAAAAAAATTATATTTTTTTTTATATTTTGTTTTTTCCTAAAACGGTTGGATCTATTTTATGTTTTAATTTTACTATTCTGATAAAAACTACGAATTGCTAGAAGTTGGCATATTCAAAAAATATTTATAATATTTTTCCGAAATGTTTTTCAAGATGAATTCGTATAAAAAATTGTTCATAAAATAGATGCGATTTTATTTTTCCATGGCAAGGAAGTGACACGGTGCTTTTCTATTAAAAAAGGGATCCTCATAATTTTTTTAAGATATTTCGGGGAGGGTTTGAACCCCTTTACCTCCTCCATACGTTCGCACCAGATTAAGAAAATCTTATTATTTTCAAGGTTTAAAAAGGTAAACTAATGACAAATATTTGTCTACCTACTATTATAAGGAAATCTTCTTTAACCGAAAAGAATTCCTTTTTAAGTTTAAAACACGAATTCTTTACTTATATGATAAGCAATAAGAAAATCTTATAATTTTCCAGGTTTAAAAAGGTAAACTTATGACAAATATGTGTCTACTTACACTTATAAGGAAATGTTCTTGTACCAAAAAGAATTCCTTTTTAAATTTTAAACACGATTTTTTTACTTATATGATAAGCAATAAGAAAACCTTATTGTTTTCCAGGTTTGAAAAGGTAAACTTATGACAAATATTTGTCTACCTACTATTAAGAGGAAATCTTCTTGAATCAAACAGAATTCCTTTTTATTAGTATATATACTGTCATAAATTCTATCATTGTGTTTTGAGCTTGGGTACACACACGGAAAAAAGGATTATTTTTGCGCGTGTGTATCAAGCTCTATGTGTTGAATGTCTGGAACCAACGGTGGTTTGTATGGTTAAACTCATTTAATTGTGAAACTCGGCACGGAAGGACCGAAAAAAATAATAATAGTTCCGGACAAAATAAGTAATTAGTAACTAAGTGAAAAGTGAGTGAAATAGTTGAAGCTGAAGAACAAGATGCGATTTCTGAAGGTGAATATGTATTGATTTTTCCTTTTCATTAAAATAAACAACATTTTTTAATAATTGAAAGTTTAAAACTCGTTTATTTTTATTAAAATATTTCAGAGGAATTTTCTGAAAAGAAGTGTTGGCTCCAACATAACTGTTCCCCGTGGGAAACTGTGCGAGAGTATTGGAGAAAAACATCAAAGCGCAGAACTTTGCAATTCCAAACAGAGGGGTCATCGTTGACGACACTTCTGCTGCACTGGCCGAGGTTCAACGACGCAAATGGGTTTGAACTGGCAAGTCTTATTAGAAACAATATAATTTATTTGAATTAAAATTTAATATTTCTTTTTTTTTTATCTTAGATCGATATAGACTTTGAGACAATCCACCCCGGAAAAGGAAGTTTATTGTTTTTAAATCACGAATTATTTAACTCCAGAATCGTTGAGCTCTTTGAGCAGGAAATAAAAGACAAATCATCAAAGGAAATGCTTAGATTTTTACATCAAGACGAAGTGTCAAAAGGTTGTCTTTTAAATACTTTTAAACTGTAAAAAGTATTGTATGATTTAACTTCTTTTTAGATTCGAAAGGTTGCATAATAACACTTTTGCTGCATTCAATACTGCAGGCAGTTCGTATTACCAAATATTCTAAGCCAACAATTTTAGATGCGCAAAAAGATTTTGTGGTGCACATAAAAACAATAAACGATCTGATGCCGACTGTGGAAAACATAAGGGCGGAGTTTTATGAGAGAAAAGAAAATCTCCAACCCAGAATAATAGTCGTTGGACCGGAATTGCACAGCATTAAGGAGTTTTACGTTTTTTGCGACGGAGTAAGGTACAAGTGTCGCACCTATACTAAATGTCTAGACATTATTGTAAAGTTATTTACTGTATACAAAATTGAATATTCACAGAGGAGCAAACTTGTTTGGACATTTTTCGAACAATATTTTTTTGACATAGAATTTGAAAAATTTTCATCAGTTTCAAATCTAATAAGCAAAATTAAAACATACATTTTTAAATACCTAATACATTCCATTAAAAGTTTTTGAACTATTTTTTAATAATATTTTTTATTTGTAGTTCTTTTTATTTGTGTGCCTGTTTTAATAAAAAATTATATATTTTATTTATAGTTAATTATGTTTTTGTGCCTGTTTTAATAAAAATGTATTTATTTTGTTAATTAGTTATTCAAGTTTATTTATACAAGAATTCATGTTCCTTAAAAAAACCAATAAATGCTTTAAAAAAAATTTATATTTTGTCATTTCTTTAAATTAATTACACATTGTTGTTTCTGCGAGATTTTTACTCCTTTTTCAATAAGACGTCAATAAGATCTTCTTATTGTATCTAAAAGATTGTCGCATACTATCGATAAGATCTTCTTATTGTTTCGATAAGATTGTAACATAGTTTTAATAAGAACTTCTCATTGTTTCTAAAAGGTTTTCACATACTATCAATAAGATCTTCTTATTGTTTCGAAAGGATTGTCACATAATTTCAATAAGATCTTCTTATCGTTTCCAAAAGATGGTCACATACTTTCAATAAGATCTTCTTATTGTTCCGAAAAGATTGTCACATACTATCAATAAGATCTTCTTATTGTTTCTAAAAGATTTTCTTATGTTATCGATGAGATTTTCTTATTGTTTCAAAGAGATTTGCTCGTTATTTTCATTAAGTTTTTCTTATTGTTTTAAGAAGTCATATTGAAACTTAATAAGATATCTTCTTAAAAATATGTGGATATCCCATAAAGTGGTCATCAACATTTTGAGAAGATTGTCTCTATGGTTTTGATAAGACTTCCTTATTGGATGAAAACCATAGAGAAATCTTATTACTTTTCTTCTATTTTATGTGGTACATTTTTCTCTGTGTACCCCTTGCTTAATATGTCCCTCTAGCCATCTCGATTTCTAGGCTTTGGCTGCCGTCTCCAATCTGGCACTCCAAGTATTCCGATAATTCATTCTACCTGGAAGCTCCATCGAAGATGAGACCTATCTTGGACTTTTGTTGATGAGAGCATATACTTCGTCTTATACACGCTTATTTTCATTCCCATTCTTCTAACTAGAACTCCATATTAGTGAAGCAACTTTGGTACTACACCCTTATTTACAGGAACCAACTCAGGCCATTTTCGACCCGTCTAACTTCTGAACCAACAAACTTCACCCAGAAACTTCAAATTCGTTAAACTTATTAATTGATGGCAAGAAAAAGCAGCTCTGAAAATTTCAGATACTTAGCATGATTAGTTTCTGAGACACAGAGGGCTTCAAAAATCGCAAAAATAGTAACTGACTCACTCACTGACTCATTGACTCACTTACTGACAGATCATCAAAATTATGGAGCACTTCCCATCATCGCGAACCTTGAAATTTTGCACAGCGGTTGACCTTGCGATGCATTCAAAGAATAAGATCGAAAATTTAAGATTTTCAATTCAGGGGGCGTATTATCCGCCCACTTATTCGGAAATGTTATCAAATCATTGGAGCTCTTCTAATCGTCGTAGAATCTTGAAACTTGTCAGAGTGGTAGACCTTTTGATACATGCAAAGGGAAAATAAAACTAAATTGGATTTTCCATTCAAAGGGCGTGGTATCCGCCCATTTTCAAAAATTTTGTTGATTATCGTATAGAAACTTGAAATTCTGCACAATGGCAGAACTTGTGTTGCATACCAATGAAATAATCTAAAGTTTGATGTTTTCGGTTCAGGGGGCGTGGTAAGTCGAAAATGGTATCAAATTTATGGAGCACTTCTTCTCATCTTAGAATCTTGAAATTTGGTATAGTGGTAAGCCTTGTGGTGCATACAAAGAACAAATTATAAAGTTTTGGATTTTCCATTCAAAGGGCGTGGCAGCCACCCACAAAAAAATAATTCTCAAATGTTTGTAGCACTCCTAACTTTTGTAAAGATTTTAAATTTGAGAAGGCGGTAGAGTTTGTATTGCCTATACAAATAAAAAAATTGAAAATGTTATATTTTTCATTCAGGAGGTGTGGTATCCGCCCATTGAGTTGGAAATGTTATCAAATTGAAAGAGCACTTCATATATTTGTAGAATCTTAAGATTTGAAAAAGCGGTAGACTATAGGCTAGGCGCGCACTAGGCGGCCAGGTCGCATGGCCAGGCCGCAGCGGCCAATGAGTTTTTCTAGGAATCATGCAAATACGCGCATTAGGCAGCTAGCGACTAGCTGCCAAACTCACATAAAACCTGGCCGTTGTGGCCTGACCGCGCGACCTGGCCGCTTAGTGCGCGCCTAGCCTTAAGATGAATACAAGGAATAAACTGATTCAAAATTTGTTGTTTTACTTGGCGGGTTCTCTTAAGATATTAAAAATTAATTGCTTTCATACATAGAAGAACTTGGCTCTTTTTTACATTTTTTTTTTTTTGGTGTGATATAACTTACCCGCCTCAAGGGGATATTTTTTGGCCGCACTACACGAATGTAGTATGCTTTACCCGTTTCGATTGTCCCTTCCCATTTCGATTAACAGGCATTCACCTGTATTTTTTTCCTCCTATAAATATTTCCTGAAGCCTTAACGATCGTATTGTGTTAAGTCATCATGATTAGGGTGTTGAGTGCGCATATAGCAAATAAAAGCCACATACATACAAAAACATTTTCAAACTGATTATATCTCTAAAATAACGGATTACAAAAAATGATGAAAACACTTTTCATAGATTCTTGCAAAGATTAATTAATAGTATGGCAAGGGACCCAACAAACTCTCAATTCAGGCGTTTCAAAGGCTTAAGCTAGTACTACACGGTCATCGGAATCTGTCATTGCAATGACATTCTGACGTCATAATGACGTAATTATCTGTCCTAAAGTCGTCATGTCGTGTGATCGCCATCGTAAGATGCTGTCATTGCATTGAAAACCAGAATGACAAGCACAATGACAGAAACTTTTACGTCATCGAAATGACAATTTCCGATGACCGTGTAATCACCCTGTCATTGTTCTGTCTTATGAACAATGACAGGGTGATTACTGACAGATTTTTTGATTAATTTGTCATTGCAATTTCAGTGTCCCAACAATGACCATGGCAGGAATTTCTGCCGTGACATTGCTGTCAAGGTTGGTTGAATAAATTAAAATAAAGTGCACGACTGGGTCGGACAAACTTGCTCTAATGTGTGACAGTGGTCTTATGGTTTGAGATTTTGGAAAAAAGCAGGGAAATAGTCATACGAAATTTTATTGATCACTTAAAATCACTAGTTAAAACGTTTTTTTTTTAATGAAGTAAGCCATCTGATTTTTTTAAGTCCCCTTAAAACATTGTCGGTAAGACACTTACGCCCAGACGTTGTATGTGAACCTCTCCGACAGGATTTCCAGCACAAAGAAGTTCCGTCTCTTTGGCTTTCAAGATAAAAGTTGGTTCAAAGCTCATAATACCGTACCGCAAACACCCCACCATTTTTCATCCTTTGACATAACCCGGTGAAACTAATCAAATAAATCACTGAAGAGATTCACAAGAAGTAGGTACTTCCATTCTTCAAAATATGACCCTTCTGTGTCAAGACCTAATTGCAACCTTTTTTTTGGACCACACAGAACGAACTCTTCGTGATGGTCTTTGGTTGTCGTC
The DNA here is from genome assembly GCA_916050605.2 of Platycheirus albimanus. Taxonomy (NCBI): domain Eukaryota; kingdom Metazoa; phylum Arthropoda; class Insecta; order Diptera; family Syrphidae; genus Platycheirus; species Platycheirus albimanus. Next base: position 294,139,326 of record OU696696.1, on the reverse strand, counting down.
ATCTTGGTCTGTGCTTTCCTCCAATATAGTATAAAGTTGCTAGAATCGCCATCTCCAGTGTATTTTTCATTGGCATTTTTATTTCATTTGCTGTAATTGGCATAGTATTTATTGTTTCTAATTAAAATTACTTTGATCGAGGAACTTTACAAACTTATTTCGTCAATATTTTCAGACACAATGACTCAATTTATGAATGTCGTGTGATCGTCATTGCGAAAAATGACTTCTGTCATCACTGTTTCAGGTCACCATCAACTTTCAAAGTCTTGAAAGTGGTCAAGTCGTGTGATCGTCATTCTTTTGCATTTGCATGTCATGGCAATGACAGCGAATGTCAAAAATCACAATGACAAGCTCTGCCCGTCATCGCATTTTGGGACACCAATGACAGACTTGCGCCATTCGTGTGATCGTCACTGTAGCTAGCAATGACACTGTGAAAAATGACTAATGCACTGACGTTAAAATGACTTATTTTCTTGTGACGTCAGAATGTCATTGCAATGACAGATTTCGATGACCGTGTAATACTAGCTTTACAGTGCAAACTGTTCAACTTTCATTTACATGGCAACAAAACTGTCTAAATAATCGTTGTTTGATTTTTTAAACAACTTTCCTATAGTTTTTTTTACAAAACATTTCCAGCATCATCCATGAGTACACCGTTTGGCTACAAATTGAAAACGGCAAAGTATTCTAATGCAAGAACGACGTAGTCAAACTCTAGTTACGGATTGCATTTAATTTTCAAAAAAAAAAAAAAAAGCAAATTGAATGCACTTTTTCTGTTTGACAACACAACATCGATCAACCACTTTTATTCCTTCGATCTCTCCCTGACGAATAGAACATTCCATCCACATGTCAAAGTGTTTGTCCAATGTCCAGGTCCACCACAACGACATCGCCAAACGAACCTGTCAACGAAATAAAAACTCAACAAAACACCAAACCATTTGAAAATTCCTCGCTAATTCTCACTTCGGTCGTCACTAGTTTGCTGGCATTTCGATCGCGTTGCACGTTTTTCTGCTTCGATTGATCGGCGCAAATTGATTCTGTACTTAGTGCGAGCTCATCATGCGGCTTCGCACAACCATGTCAGAGCAAAATTGTTGACCAAAAATGGACAATAATACCTCTGCCGGTCCTTATGCCAGGCTTACAAAGTGTCGTCGTTCGTCGCTCGTTGCTCGTCGGTCTTGGTTGTTGTTATACCGCAGTACAGTGGCCAGAGTCTTATGTTGAGATCTTAATTTAGGAAAAGCACACATCATGACGTCCGTTACGTTTGGTGTATACGGGAAGGAGAGATTTTATACCTACAACCGTGGTAGCCGTCAAAGTGATTACTGGATTTGTGGAGCGCGATGTGGTGCCTACGCTTAGTTATTTAAGTCAATTACTCCATTTTTATCAACCAGAGATAACTATACTCTACCAACATTTGTTGTAAAAAGATGCAGAAGCAGTTTACAACAGCTTGGAAGAGAGGTGAAAAGCTGTTGAGCGCTATGGGATTTTTTTTTTATTATTTTTTATCAAAAGACACAAATTACTTGTGGGAAACGATTTGCTCAGTTCGATTTTTCTTGATTTCAGATTAATCTTATAAAATCGCACTGGAAGCTGGTCAAACCAAAAATAGATTGCTATAGTGGGTTGTATGAACTGTATTCCTAGCGTTGCTCTTGACTTTAATAGGATTTGGATTTGATACTTTTTAATCTTGGTGCTTCCAATGCGGTCCATGCTAAATTTTAAATACAATGTCTTCAAGAACAAGTTCTTAAATTCTAGTATATCGCCGAAGAAATAAACTAAGGATCTCAAAATGAAACATAGCACCGCACAAATGTTTTTGTATCAGTTAATTTTGGGAGCATAATAAATTATCATGACCTTGGAGTAAATTTAAAACCTTCGTTACATACACAAAATTCAGTGAAGAAGTCCATCTATTCTTTTTACTTGCCATTGTAACTCCTATAAAGCTTTACGTTATGAAATAGCAAACTTTTTTTTTCTTTTTAATAATTAAACATGACATTACGATGCTTGGGAAGTCTTATTAAGTCCGTCACATAATTGTGTCTGTCTGTCCTTACCTTACCTACATCATGATCTGGGCCTATTTTATTCAAACTACAGAGTGTTTTTAGGACGTTCTAGCTTTACCTGCCCATTATAACTTTTAATGAAAAACTCATTTTTCTCAAAAACGGCTCCTTGGATTTCGATTAAATTTTCTGGATGGTGTTTTGTATGTAAATTATATCTTCGTGTTAATTTTTTTTCCTGACTGGAAAGGTAGTCCAATAGAACCGGTTTGAACAACGCTTAAATTTTGCACACGGAAGCTATAGATAAATCTTCTCTAAATTAAATAAAAAAAATTCAGTTTGGGGAGTGTCTCACGCCCACTTTTCGTGATAGAAAAAATCTATTGTTTTAAATATTATGTAAGGTACCATTAATCAATTTTAACCACTTTAACTTGCGATTATAGGGAAAGGCAAGTTATGCATTCGTAAGAAAAAAATTTTGTTGGACAATCAACGATGATAGAGGAGCCGAAAAAAGTGGAACCGACAATTCTGTCAGTATGAATAGTTACCTACAGCCTAAACGACCAAACCGATTTGCTTCAAACTTTCTACACAGTATTATTATGACGTCATACAGACTAACGGTACCGGTCATACGATTTTTGATGAAAAACTAATTTTTCTCAAAAACGGCTCCTACGATTTTGATAAAACTTTCTGAATTATGTTTTTTGTCCAAAATGTCTGCCAGGAAAACTCTTATAACGGTATATCTCCCATGGGACGGGTTATTTCAAATCACATTATCTTGTAAACCACTCAACGGATTTCGATAAAAATTTGAAAGCTTACAGAAAGCTGTTTTATAAACGAAAAAATATGAATTTTTAAATTTAAAAAAAAAAAAGTTTTTTTTGGGTTAGTTCATTTTTATACCCTATTCCATAGATTGTATTATTTAAGCTATTTGAAACGAAGCTGTGAGGAATTAGACGGCAACACAGACAAACGCGTGCCTGGCGCCTCCAGAGAATTTAAGATGTAATATACGATGGTAACATGGGAGTATTTTATTTGTTCCTCATTTTGTATACCCTATTCCATTGTATTTGGTGTGGAGTTTGTAACATAGACAAATAATACCGCTAGGTACAGAAAAGTATATTCTGACTCAGAATCAAAATTCTAGTCGATTTAGCCATGTCCGTCCGTCCGTCCGTATGTATACTCTCTAGAGGTCGCAATTTTTGAGCTAGAAAGCTGAAATTTGGTTATATAATCTTTGGTTCAAGAGTAAGGCTAAATTATGTTTTTTGTACAGTTATGATAAAAGCATAACGCTAAAATTTTGCACGCGCAAGCTTCAGGTAAACCTTCTTCCAACTAAATAAAAAAATTTCCATTTGGGCGTGGCTGAAGCCCATTTTTCATACAAAACCATCAATATGGTTTTTATAAAATAACAATTGTTATATTAAAGAGAAAAACATTAAATTTTGTGGGTATTACTTGCACATAAACATCTTGTGTATGAAATCAAAAAAATTGATTTTGGGCGTGGCTGACGCCCACTTTTCACTAGAAACTATAAAAAAAAGCAAACCAAGATTTTGCGTCTCTTAATAGAAACTAAAAGTTTGTGTATGAACAGATATTTTTTGAATTTTTCATGAAAGAACGAAAAACGTAGCCTCAACAATTTAAGGTACTTCCAATATTCAATTTAAACCTTTTTTCTTCCGTTCGTTATTTGAGAAATATTATCTCTACATTTTCTTGTGTAAATTTTTTCAATACGCCCACTTTTAAAGGAGTGATTTTGATAAAATACCTTTGTTCGGGTAAGATTGTTTAAACACTACTCGATTCAGCTGTAGTTTTACACATATGCCTAAATACTGATCAAAGCTCAGTTATTGCTTCAAATTTTTAAGACACGCCTACTTTTAAGGGGCGTTTCCGTCAAAAGTCGTATAGTGCGTTAATTTTTTATCGTTTTTTAACTATCGGTCGCAGTTTTAAAGTAAAAAGATGAACACTTTTTTTTATATTCCTTGGTTACGTGGCAGAGTGTGGTCCAAGAATTGTTAAAAACAACCATAATCGCTATTTCCATTCAAAACCTAATTTTTAAAAATTTAAGTTTTGTCTTGTTTTGTTCAATTCGATCTGCAAGAATAAAATTGAATATCACTGAGCTCATACCAATTGCCTTGGCAATAAAAAGTTTTAACTTTGGGCGTGGCGCACGCCTTTTTTATTGCACCAGCAGTTATTGAACATCAGCCACACAAAATTAATGTTATCGTATTTATTTTCTGAAACTGGAACAGAGGCTGGTTGAGGGAGGCGAACGCTTACACCCAAAAATATAGGGAAAAGGGTATCGAACAGTTCGGTGAAAACAAACTGTAGCTCTCGCTTATGTTTTTATTTCGTTTTAGCCCGGCTTAAACTAGTACCTTTCAAGTAACGGTTTTTAAAACTTTGGATTAGCTCGAAAACGGCTCTAACGGTTTTGATTAAACTCAATATTTAACAAAGTTAGAGGGCATTAACGGCCTTAAGTTCGCAATATCTTTATTGAATTCATTCACAATTGAACTGAAAATTACAAAAAAAAATTATTAAAAAATAACGGTAACTCTTACAATGCCATACTATATTTAGTTGTTAAGCAAAAAATCTCTTCTTTTATTGTGTTTGTAAATAAAGTTATTTTAGTGACCCGTTTTCAAACTAAACATTTAGAAAAAAAATGCTCGGACTAATTTTTTTCTCGAAATTTTACGTAATTTAGTATTATTTTTGTTGTCAAAATTCAATGCTCTTGTTAGTTTGAAGTTTAACACTGAAACCCGGATGTCTCTAGGACTTTTTGAGCTACAATCTAAACAGTTTGAAAAATTGTCTTCAGATTCATATAAGGCAGTTTTAAGAAAAACAGTTTTGGAGGTTTTTTATAAACTCAAGTTATCTATCTTTCAAGTTAAGTTTTTTTGCGTTTGGAATTGGCCGAAAATGGCTCGACTATAATTAAAATCAGAATCCAATGAACCTAGGCCATTTTTTACAGAATTCCTCAAAAATTTGAGGGTCTTTTAAAAAAAATGTTTTTTCATGTTTCGGAATTCTCTACCATTTTTCTTTGAGACGTTGAAAAGGTAATGTCCTTTAGAAAATCCGAGCAGTAATTGGACTTTTTATATACAGGGTGTCCCCTTATTCGTAGGCAATCTAACCAATAATACCCAGAACAAGAATTCGTTTTTATCCATAACCTTTGCAGCTTAAGGCAAACAAATTTGCAATTTTTTCCTGTAGCAGGTTTTTCCAAGTATAAAAGCTGTGCGTTTTCTGCATATCTATAATGGACTTTTATCTTAACAATTATTTGGTTCATTCAGAAAAAATATTAAAACGCTACGTTTATTACGCATTTTCTGAAGAAAATCGACCTGAAAGCCAGGAAAAATGGAACAGTCTAGAAACTGGATATCATACAGCTGAGAAAAGATATCAAATATATTCAAACGCATTTATAAAGGCTATCATTTCTCCTAAAAATAAGGACCTAAACGAAGTTTCGATCGTTAGTACTAACAGCACAATTAGCGTTTACATGAGTCAGGGTACAACAAAAGTAGGTAGGTACATAAGCCTTTTCTTAAATCCCCAAAAAATTATATCAAAATTGTAGATAGGCATTTGTTACAGGGTTGCGAGTTTAAGAATTAAAAAATCATTAAGTCAGAAGCTTGTAGTTGACTTATGAATTAAAAAGAATTTAATTCATAAGCTAGTAAGTGACTTATGAATTAGAAAATATTTAATTCACAAGGTAGTTAGTGACTTATGAATTAAAAAACATCAAAATCATTAGCTTGTTAGTGAGTTATGAATTAAAAAACACTTAATTCCTAAGCTTATTAGTGACTTATGAATTAAAAAACATTTAATTCCTAAGCTTATTAGTGACTTATGAATTAAAAAACATGAAAATCATTAGCTTGTTAGTGACTTATGAATTAAAAATCATTTAATTCACAAGGTAGTTAGTGACTTATGAATTAAAAAACATTTAATTCCTAAGCTAATTAGTGACTTATGAATTAAAAAACATGAAAATCATTAGCTTTTTAGTGACTTATGAATTAAAAAACATTTAATTCACAAGGTAGTTAGTGACTTATGAATTAAAAAACATTTAATTCCTAAGCTTATTAGTGACTTATGAATTAAAAAACATGAAAATCATTAGCTTGTTAGTGACTTATGAATTAAAAGCATTTAATTCTTCAGGTAGTTAGTGATTTATGAATTAAAAAACATTTAACTTATAAGTTAGTAGGTGACTTATGAATTAAAAAACATTAAATTCAAAAGGCAAAGTGACTTATGACTTTAAAAAAAATAATTCAGAATCTAGTTGGTGACTTATGCTAGTTATACACTGATCAAAATCTCATCAAGCATGTGAGAGTGTGTGCAATACGTATACGTTGAATGCTTGAAGAAAAATCAAACATTTTTGATTTTTTATCAATCATGACGCACACACTCTCACATGCTTGATGAGATTTTGATCAGAGTATACGCCGCTTTATGAATTGAAAAAAATTAAGTTCATCGTCATCAACGATAACTGATTGTTTATGCATATAATCGGATTAAATGAAAAGCCTTATTTATAAAATAATATATAATATGTACATAGATCATCATCATTCCCAAACCATTTGTTCAGTGACTAGTGAGTGACAAGTGTGCATTTAGAACAAAAAGTAAAAAAGTGAATATTTAAAAACTGAATATTATAAAAAAGTGAATATTTAAAAAGTGAATATTATAAAAAAGTTAATATTTAAAAAGTGAATATTATAAAAAAGTGAATATTTAAAAAGTGAATATTATAAAAAACGTAACAAAAAAAACATAAAAACATAAACTCGTAAGTTTCTTATAATTTTTTTTAAGGTATGTATATAATATTAAATTTTTGATATAATTAAGATCATGGCAACAAATGAAGATTCCGTGGGTAGTGAATTCTTTCGCGCAATAAGCATTGGGGAAGAAAGATCTCATTCTCAAGCCTCAAGCCAACAGGAATTTTTTAATGGGGCTAGTGCTAGTGGCAGTAGCAATATAACAGAGATTTTAAGTCCAGAGGAAAGAAATCTTCTAAAAGATTGCCAAAAAACCAGCTATTTAGATGGACGTTTTTTTACGGTTGACACCAAGGAGTCTCTCTCAAAAAATAAAATAGTTGCAAAATGCAATAATTGCTCAATGGCTTTATGTGGCAATCTCAATGTGTCGTCTAATTTGTTGCGTCACTTAAAGGTTGGTTTCAAGGCTTTCGGGTCATATTTGCAAAAAATGCGTTGCGTAACTAGGTTTTTTTATTAAGTTTGCTTTATTTTTCCTGTTTAAGGGTAGTGCCTTCATTGTATGAAAAAGCATGTATTCGTTTCACGTACTTTGATACTTTTTTATTTTATGTTTTATTTAGCTAAAAATCATAAGAGGTCTGCAGCAAAATGACTACAGACTTATATGCTGTGCATAAATATAGTTTATATGTTTGTTGTCTTCTGCCATTGCTTATTGAACCTAAAAACTAGAGCGAGCAATATTTTTTGTTATTTTGACATAAAATTTAGCTCACACAATTAAAAGCTCAGAGATGCAAATGCAACGAAATAAAAACGCGGCTAGATATTTGATAAAAAAAAAAAAATAGATTGAAAGTACAATTGGGAACACTAATGTCAGCCAAAACTACTCAAGGCTTGTCTCACTATCAGTGCAACAATATTGCCAAAAGTGTTAGAGTGCTTATTACTCAATTATCAAATCATTATATATTTTGTAAAATGGCACAAACATTGGTAAAATTGTTTTCAAAGATTGACAGTTTAAAATATACGTTTGAGTCTTATTTTCCATATGTAGTACAAGCAGGATATGCTTTTCAATATGAAATGTTCTACACCTCATTGCGGTGTGAGTTTCTAGAAGTAAAAAACTCGATTTTGAAAGTTCAAAACAATATTGCTTTTCCATTTGATGAAATGCAAATGATAAAAAAACAACTTTTAATTTGCGACAGTGAAATGACAAAATGTGACCGAATGATTTCAATATTTCAATTTTACAACGATGAAAATGTAATAGATAATGAATATGATCTGATAAGTGTTGAAGTGTAAGTAATAATAAAGCTTGTTGTATGTTTTGTATTTTATATTTTTTCGTATCTTTAATAGAGAATTCCGTTTAAATTTGGTCTTTTGTTTTGATTCTGATAGTGATGATTAATCATAATTTCGATGTTCACACTTGGACCTGTTCTATGGATTCTTTTTTCTTCCTTTTTTTCAATAGTAATGTATATTATTTTTTGGTTTTTTGTTTTTGTTTTTTCTAATAAATAATGAAAAAATAGAAAAAATTGTAAACTACTTACATTTTTATGTTTATTGTTGATGTGTACGTTTTGTCTTATTATTTTTGTGAAGTCTGTTGATGCAAGCAGGTTTAAAGTGTGGGTAGCACATTTAATATGCTTGGGCAGGGAGGCATCAAAAATGTCATTACAACACAAAATACACTAAAGACATCCAACTTACTACGACCATAACGTAGAAAATAAAGGTAAAGTATGTTTAACAAGAATGACATCACTTCCAATAGCGTTTCAGAAATTAAATCCAAATAACATATTGCTTTAAATTAGAAATAATGTGTTAAAAAAAATTTCCGTTTTCAACCAACTTATATCCCAAATCATAACATGGAGCGATATTTTCTTCTCAACCAGACTGCTTAATAGAGTAGGAATAACATTGCATACTGTTGAATCCGCTCTTTTTAAGTTTTTTACTCATTCTTAAAATAACAACTACAAAATTGTTTTTATACTTCTGCAGAAGAAAACATACATATATGTACAATTGAGCATACGTGTTAAACTCAAACTCATAATCTCGTTGATATGCGTCTTCGTAAAATTAAGGGAATGCAGTGCTGACATTTCTATTGATATTAAGCCACTTGATCTTTTTAACATTCAAGTGTTATAGTAAACTTGGCCTTTTTTCGATTTTATTTTTTACTTGCGATTATAGGTAAGGTACTATAAGGCAAGTTATGCATTCGTAAAAAAAAAATTATTTTTGGACAATCAAACATAACATAACGATGATAGAGAAGCCTAAAAAAGTGGATCCCACAATTCTGTCTGTCTGTCTGTCTGTATCGGCACCTACAGCCTAAACGGCTGGACCGATTTGCTTCAAACTTGGTACATAGTATTATTATGATGTCCTACAGAGGGGTTTTCGGAATTAGCATTCTAGCTCCAAAATTAACGGTACCTGCCATATGATTTTGAGTGAAAAACTCATTTATCCCAAAAACTGCTCCTACGATTTTGATAAAACTTTCTGAATGGTATTTTTTGAGTTAACTTTATGTTTTGGCTGGAACAGATTTTTCAGGAAAAGTCTTATAACGGTACCTCCCATAGGGTCGGTTTTTTAAATCAGATTTTCTCGAAAATAACCTCACGGATTTTGATGAAAATTTTAATATAAAAGCTCTGTTATAAACTAAATAATATAAATTCTTTAATTTTTCAAAAAAAGTTTTTTTTTGAGTTTTAAAAAAAAAAAATTTTTTTTGACTTTTGGTTTTTTCAAAAGCGGTTTGTTCAATTTTTTTTAACATTTTTGTTTTCTGATAAAAGCTACAAAGTTCCAGAAGTTGGCATACTCAAAAAAAAATTTGAAATATGTTTTCGAAAAGTTTTTTAAAAAAACGGCTCCAACGATTTAAAAAAAAAAACCTTAAAATTCAAAAAAGTAAAAGAAATCTAATGGCTTACTTCATTTTATCCAAAAAACGATTTAACGTTGATTTTTAAATGATTAATAAAATTTCATATGATTTTTTCATTGTTTTTTTTTCAAAATCTTAAGCCCCAAGACCACTGTAACACATTAGAGCAAGTTCGTACGACCCAGTCGTGCACATCATATTAAGACATATAAGGTGAAAGTAATTAGGTGATTCGGAAAGAGTAATACCAAATATTCGCATTCGCCAAATGTTTCTGGCGAATTGCGAGGCATAAAAGGCCCCTGAGTCAATTAGCTGTGATTTTACTGATTGTGTAATATTTAGTCATCACTTAAATACACTTCTAACATCTCTGAATATTATATATGTATGCAAATTTAGATAAAAAATTTAAGTACGTGAAACTGAGAATTTAAATTATTATTTTTCTATTCCACCGAACATATTATGTAGAATGTATATTATGTACCTAGTTACGCCACTAAAATGATTTCACATTCTATATTTTGAAACCATTAAATTTTACTCTGCGAATTTTACAGAAAAAACATCATGATAAATATGATGAGTATCAATTACACAAGGCACAGAAAATTTCGAGATTGGACGAATCAAGCCGCATCATTCGACGAGTGACATGTAAATTTTCACAAAGTCTGTTTGAAAATAACGTTTTAGGTTTTGTTTTGAAAAATCAACTACCGATGCGCGTCGTAGAGGATTCAGCGTTTCGAAAAATTATTGATGGTAACCATACATTTCTTATAATTTTTTTTAAATAATCTTCAAATAGATCTGCCATATAAAGCTCTTTGAAGTTTTATAACTTCATTGAATGGGAACCAACCTCCCTTTCATTATGAAATATGTTAAAGATTTCATTACTGTCAAACGTTTATACAAAATTAATAATTTAAACTTTTATGCAATATTTAAAAAGTCATTAGGCTGGTTTCTAAGCTATACATTATTCAGACTAAACACAACTCTAGGCACCTCTCGATTTTTTTTTAAAGATTTGGATATAAAACATGGAGACCAACCACTTCAACACTTAAGTAGGTACACCGCTGGAAAAAAACTAACCGAGTTATATGACAATTTAGTGACCGATATCAAGAAAGCTTTAACAAAAGCTAAATATGTCTGCACGACAGTTGACGTATGGACAAGTGCAAGAAAAAGATTTATAGGAATGACAGCACATTGGGTAATACTAAAAGGATACAACAATTGTATACACGGTCACACAGTCACCTGGCCAGACGAAAACCTAAGTACATTTGTTGTTTTATGTTGAAAAACTTAAGATATTATTTCCTTGGTATAGCTTCCTTTTGAACTTATAACGGTTTTTATGGGTTTTCGATCTCGTTTTGCTAATATAATATCTCATTATAAGTTCATCTGCAAAGGTATCTAATTATTTTGCTTCGTATGCAGTAGAGGGTTAGAAACCCATCCTTTTCGTCTGGCCTGGTGACTGTGATACACCCTGTATAAAATATACGTATATTAAAAATGATAATTTTCAGCTTAGCGAAGAAGACTTAAGTAGAAAGTCCGCTGCTCTAGCCTGCAAGCGCCTTTGTGGAACCCATCATTACATTAACCTTGCTAATAAAATTAATGAAATTCATCAATCTTTTGGATTGAATAATGAAAAAATAACAGCAACAATAACAGATAATGGTTCCAATTTTATCAAGGCTTTTCGAGAGTTTGGAATAAATAGTTTTGAAGCTTTTATGGAAGGTAATATTTTTTTCTTTTGAATACAACTTTCGATTTTTGTGTACAAAAAAACCAAACTATGTAGTACTTGCTCTAGCAGTTGAAGTTTTTACCTTTTTAATATAATAGTTTACAAAGTTGTTGCTAGAGTAATTATTGCTCCTTGATAGCTTACCTGATGATTTATAAAATAGGCTTTTATTGAGAAAGATTAAAATTTTGAAAGGAATGTAAATTTAAAAAAATAAATGTTTCCAGATGATATATTATATCCATTTCAAACTGATGAGGATGAGGAACATGATAATGGGCAGAGTAGTGATAGTGACAACGTCGAAAATGCAGAGAACGATGTGCCTGTAGAAAATGAATCTGTTGACTTACACCTATCTTATCATTTGCGATGTGCCAGCCACACTCTTAATTTAATCGCAAGTAGCGATGCACTCAAGGCCACAAACGAAAATCCAACTTTAAAATCCATACACTCCAATGTAATGAAAAAATGCGAGAGCTTGTGGAAATGTTTGGGCTCGCCGAAAATACGAGAGCAACTACAGATATTTTTGGGGTGTTGTTTAAAAAAACCAGTAGTTACGCGCTGGAACAGTCTATTTGATTGCTTGGAACAGGTGTTCCAGCTGAAAGAAAAATTGCTAGACTGCGAGCTGATAACGGTTTCAAATAAAATTTCCGTTTTCTATGAAAGCGATTTTGAATACATTTTCGATTATTTAAGTTGGTCAAACCCTTTAGCTAAGGCAATAGACATTTTGCAAGGGGAAGAAAATTGCCACTATGGGTATGTTTTGCCAACTTTGCTGTCAATAAGGCGGAAATGGGATTCCCTTATAAACAGTAACCGGCTTCAGTTTTGTGCTCCCATTGTTGACAAATTAAAAATATCACTATTGACACGGTTCCACGACTATTTTGAAATAATTGATAAGGGTGAATTGGCAGCAATAGCTGCAATTACTCACCCTCGCTTCAAAATTCGGTGGATAAATCTGCTGGACGAAGAAAAACAATTAAAAGTAAAAACACTGATACAAAGCCTTACAAGAACACCTACGCCAGAAACTCAAGAAACAAATGAAGAACCTGACGATTTTTTTGATTTTGGTGATGGGAGCAACAACAGCGTTATAACTTCGCTTATCCCACAAGAATCTGAGGAGACCGAGCTTATGAAGTTTATAGTCAGCAAATGCTCTAGTTTAGAAGACTTGATGGATTATCCTTTGGTAAGATCCTTGTTTTTAAAATACAATACAGCCTTGCCGTCTTCTGCCCCAGTGGAAAGGCTGTTTTCGTATGTAACGATGCTCGATTTGCCAAGGAACAATAAGATTAAAGACAAAAATTTTGAAATGAGGGTGATTTGTAAGGCAAATTCTCAGAATAAATACAAATAAATGATTATTTGTTTTGTTTTTTTCTTTTTTTTTATTTTTTTTGAGTAATTTTTCTTTTTGAATTTTTTTTTTTTGAAATATTTTAAGTTTGTTATCACATTTTTACATGTATTGCTTTTTATTTTTATATTTGCTTATAAGATTATTGTATCTACATAATTTACTTTTATTGTATTAATAAACATTGAAAAATCTTATTTAAAATGTTTCTTACCTTTTGAATCTGTTTTTAACTTTCAAACGCTGCTAATAAATTACAAAATTGACATGCTATCTTTAGTTATTCCAATTCATAAGCTCACTATCAATTGAATATTTTCTTGCTGATAATTCACGCATTAGCTTATGAATTAAAATTTTTAAATCATAAATCATTAACTCTAGGTTAAGAATTAATTTTTTTAGTTCATAAGTCCCCAAACAGCATCTCAATAATTTTTTTTTAATTCATAAATCACCAACTAACTTATAAGTTAAATGTTTTTTAATTCATAAATCACTAACTACCTGAAGAATTAAATGCTTTTAATTCATAAGTCACTAACAAGCTAATGATTTTCATTTTTTTTAATTCACAAGTCACTAATTAGCTTAGGAATTAAATGTTTTTTAATTCATAACTCACTAACTACCTGAAGAATTAAATGTTTGTTAATTCATAAGTCACTAACAAGCTTATGATTTTCATGTTTTTAATTCATAAGTCACTAACTACCTTTTGAATTAAATATTTTTTAATTCATAAATCACTAACTAGCTTAAGAATTAAATGTTTTTTAATTCATAAGTCACTAACAAGCTAATGATTTTGATGTTTTTTAATTCATAAGTCACTAACTACCTTGTGAATTAAATGTTTTTTAATTCATAAGTCACTTACTAGCTTATGAATTAAATGTTTTTTAATTCATAAATCACTAAATAGCTTATGAATTTTTTTTTTATTTAATTCATAAGTCACTGACTAGCTTGTGAATTAATGTCAAGAGTTAAGATAAGAAATGACTTAAGCTTTTGCAACTCTGATTTGTTACTATAAAATAATTTTTTCTTTAAATGTACCTAAGAATCATGCCCTAAATATTGCCTACGAATCAGGGGACACCCTGTATAAGGATAAGGAGTTGCTCATACTTTGTGTGATCTGCTCGTTTCATTTCAAACTCTCATCATGATGATTAGATGCAGCTTAAAATAACAGCTTATAATATATTATAATGTATTAAAAAAAAACCTCGGATGCCGCTTTTCTCGAATTAATTCATGAATACCCCGTCCAATATTAATTTGCAGAACGTAGTGGGCTACCACATAGCGTTCTTTCTTGTTTCGTTTGCATTATCAGCATCTATTTAAACAAGTCTACGCCTACGTTTCTATTTACGGCATGCAATTGAAAGACATGTCACTTTTTAATAAAAATGGGAAACAACTAGCAATAAAGTTTGAAATGTTTGCTGCCCTGCTGTTGACTTTTGTCCTTCTTTAGCGAATTATTAAAAATGTTCCACAAAATATTAAGAGTAAACTAATTCTTTCGATTCTGTATTTGTTTCTTAAGTTTCTTAAGTTACTTCTTAATTCCGAGATATTTCAACTAAAACTATGATCGCTTATAATCCACGGAACGAGAACGATTACTCTCACTGTAACGACCCCCAATAAAACGCAAGCAAACTTTACACTCGGGAACACTGCTGTCGAAAGTACTCCTATAGGAGCATTTTGCTCCTCTGCCGTAGTTAATGCTCCCCAAGTAAACAAAATACTCCTTAAAATTTTCTTATAAGGTACGGGGGCCAAATAAGGCCCAGCTAACAGACTTTTCTTAATATCTGCCATATTTTTGAAAATATCGGAGTGAACTAAAAAGATTATGAATCTGTATCATTTTATCTATGCATTTTCTTACTTTGGAAAATATATTTTTTCGAAATTTTACCAAAGCTTACGTTTTGCCTTATTAAGAACAGGGGGTCTTAATAAGGCCCATTCATTTCTCATAGGATTTTAGCGTTATTTCTATCGGAAAAAAGTGTTTTAATTAAAAACACAAAAAATACAATATTTTTTCAAAATCAATTTAAAAAAAATGTATTTTATAATAATTAAATAAAAAAGAGCCTTTTCGAAATGATTTGTAGAATAACATAGGACTTAAAAAAACCTTCTTGTTAATAAAAAAAATTAAAATTAACTTAAATCCTTTCCTTGGCAATATCTCAAAAAAAAAAAAAACTTACAAAATTAATAAAAATTATTAATATAAAAAAAAACAGCCACACAGTTCAGCGTTGGTAAATTAATGAACAGATAATCACTTGCATCCACCTGGGCACTCAAACGCCTCGTCAGCGGGTGGCAATGGTACAGTGGATGTATTGCTTGGTTGCTCAACCTGAGAGCTGTGCGTTCAAACCCAGCCGAGGGCAGCAATTTTTATTTATTTCCCAAGTTTCAACTGGATGCCACCCGTAGAATTTCCATGAGATAATTATCACCTAAAATCTCAAACCACTGTACCACCTTTCTTTCCTATCTTTCTATTCCTTCTCTTTCCTCGCTCGCACATGTTAATTCATTATAAAGGTATTAATATCCCTTTGAGTGCCAGTGCATTAAAAAAAAAAAAAAAGCTGATGTCAACCCAACACAGAGTTCATGGTACCAGGCTTCACAATTTTGACATTGCCCCTTATCCTTAATGCGATCTTCTTTGCAGGCATGACAATTCCAAGCTTCGTTACGACGCATTTGATTTTGCGCAGCCTTTGATGGTGAAGGAATATATTTAAATAAATTTTGTCATTTGCCTTGTTTTGTTTTCTTATGGGCCTTATTAGGAAAATGGAAGCCACTTTAAAAAAATTATAAAAATTAAACAATAAAACGGTTTTAAAATAAAAAATATCTCAATCTAATCTATATTGAACTTATTTTATGATAAAAATAATAAAAATGTTCTTACTTCGTTGAATTTCTCTCTAAAAAAAAAAGAAATACACGTTTTTTAACAATTTGAGTAATCGTCACACTTCAACAAAATTCTATCAACTACAGGAATCGACATGAATCGCGCAGCTGGCTGTTTTTGGTTTGTCTGAGATCTTACAGAGAGAGTTCACATATACAAAGCAAACAAAAGTTCGTTGTTCGTTGTTCGTTTTGGTGTTTTCAGTGTGGTGGGCCTTATTAGGGACAGGGCCTTATTTGGCTCCCGTAGCTTAGTCAAATAAGAAAAAACAATTCTAAAGGTCCACACCTTAAAAATTGGAAATTTCTGTTTCCATACAAAATCGCCCGTCAATTTTCCAATATAACAAAAACCATCCCTTAGTCTCCTTTTCTCTTATAAAATGACGTTATAATGATTGTGATAGAGAGAGATAGTTTGAAACGCACCGTTTCTACAAAGTTGAAAGTTGAACCATAAAAGCAGCATTTTTCAATTTTGGTATTTGTCTAACATAAATAAATAAAAAATGCAAAATTAAGGCCGTCTTTAACATTTTCTTTGTCGTACGAAAAATACTCAAATGTTACGTTTGCAATCAAAACAGATTTTTAATAAAAAAAAGCAGGAACCAATCCATACCCATCCCGAAAACAACACAAACATCCGATTTATTGCAAATGCAAATAGAGCCATCAACATCAAACATTTCATTTTCTCCTAAAGAAAATTCTCCGATTGCATCACCAACAAGTCCAACTCAGCCTAAGCCGTCGACATCCAAAAGCTGTGTTTCAATGGCTTTTACTATACTCCAAAAAGAAAAAAAAACCATCGGAGGATAGAACAGATGAGACAGATGTAAGCAACAAAAAAGCCGCAGCGAAGTCACTGCAAAAATTTAGAAAGGTTTGGCTTGGAAACTTTAAATGGATGGATGAAAAAGTTGGTCCATACGACAACCTTAAGGCCATTTTGCAAATTGTGCATGGTTTTCTTGCCAAACAATAAACCACAACTGTTAAGGCACCAGGATTCAAAACAACATAACAAACAAATTCAAATACTAAAAAAACAACCAAAGATCAACAACATCCAGGCTATACGAACATTACAATCAAAAACCAATAAAATTAAAATCTGAGATAGCAAAATATTAAGCATTTTTGCGATTAGCAATCCTCAACAATCAAAAATACTCCCCAAAATATACGGAAAACACTCCCCTTGAAAGTTTTTAAACGACAGCGCTGCTCGGGAACAGGATTTTTTTTTTTAAATTAAGACTTTGCAGCAAATATATCTTCTCTCTGGTGATCACAAGTTAGTACTTATTGTAAGGAGTAAGGAAGGACCTAAGTGATTTCTCAAATTTAACACACATCTCAATTTTCTTGTCTGCCATCAATCAAGGCCAAGACTACTGCTGATTGCCACCGTTTATCAGGTTGTGTTTGTTCTGTTGTGCCTTCTTATTCTGTAGTTGTCCACAAAAGAAGCAGAATGTGTAGTGTATCTTCCTATGTAAAAGTTTATCATAAAGTGCCTGTGATGTCCCGGTCTCCGAAGTGGGTCCAGTCCGTTGCCATGATTTACTAGAGAATAAAATAATTTTCCTTTGCTTCTTAAGGATAGCCAGAGAGACAAACGATATCTAGTTACGCTCCTGGAAATTCCAAATCGTGTTGAATAATTTTTTTTCCTCAATAACTGAATTAGAAAAAAAAAATCCGTAAATTTCGATAGCACCAGCTGAAGCAGCACGTCCTCGCGTCTTCGCACTGACAGCGGCACTCAATGCTGCAATTATTATAAAAAAAAAACCTAGCGCAATTGCATTGACGAAACGCAGAATGATTACCCGGCCGATAGGCGATCCGCCATACGGGATACGCAAGTCGAACATGACATCTCTGTGTGTGCGGATTGGAAAATTTCTTGTGACATTCAATTGGAATGGGTTCGCAATTGATTTGCTTTTTTTACGCATATTCATTGAAAATTGAATCGTTGGCTAAAACAGCACTTCAGCTGCCGATATTTGTTTGCTGTGGCTACTGGTCATACACAGTATGACAGGGAACAAGATTTCTCATCTACATACGAGCACCTATTAAGGACGCAAATAATTGCTTAAGACAAGTAAATGAGCGCCTCCAGGGTCCAGGCTCCAGGGGAAGAATTATTTTTTTCTTCTTGTGCTTACACTATATGGATGCACACACACTTGGAAAACGGTATTATGGTGAGGACGTATACATATTTTGGGCGCCGCGCCACGCCACGTCGCACGTTTATGAAAGGATGTGTGTATTATTGTAATAATAATGCCCGAAACAAGTCGAGCTTAATGGAGCATAAAACTGCCCAAGCATGGCTATGAAATGTGACAACAAAATGCTCCCAATATACAATTTGGACCAAATATGGGGGAAGTCGTTGTCGTTGTAGAATATCCTTGCTCCGCATAGACCATAGACCATAGACCAAAGACCAACTTCACGTCAGCCAGGACCAGTTTAATCATCTGAAAAAAGAGGGTCGGGCGAGAAAATTAAATTGGCCAGCACTGGAATTGAACACATGCAGGTCACTATTGCGATGATGGTTGTGTTGTCGTTGTGGGTGATGATGACGACGACAGCAAAACGCGTTTTCCAGAGTTAAGTAAAGTCTGGATTGAATATTTTTTTTCTTTATTTGCTCTGGCGCACAAATGAACAGGAGCCAGCGTAGTAGTTAGGGGGACTGGTAATATGCTGATGATGACCCTCATCGCATATAGTGCTACCCGCATACATGATGTTATAGAGAATAAAAACTCCTATGCAAAGAATAAATAAAAAGGCAAACGCATAATTCAGAAAAAAAGGATTCGCTGTTAAGTTTTCTTTTTTTGCACTAACCTTTTACACTTTCTATTTTATAATGTATCTATAGACGAAGGAGAGTTCATAATACAATAAATTCTATGTGTTTAACACACAAGCCAGGTATAGGGAAATTCAAAACTAGCTATTATTCTCTATTTTTGAACAAAACGCCAACAGTTCAAACTAAGACGTATTACTATTGAATACAATACAAGATTCTATTAATGATTTTAGGCTTTCATAAAATAAGTAAATCGAAAGGAAAACACCTTGCATCAAAAGGGAGGCAAGTCCAAATTTCACTTTTTGCGGGAAATAAAAAAAAACTTTCAAAAATTAATTATTTTTTTTTATTAAAAAATGCTATTAAAAAATGTTCACATTTCTGAATCAAGTTTAAGGTTAAATAAACAATATTAGTAATTACTGCGATTTTTTAAAGTTTGGATCTGCCCCTCATTTGCACCAAGATGTAATAAATTTGATTCCTGATTTTGATTTAGTGATAATAAAGCACATATAATTTAGTTATTTAGTTTATTTTGAACTATCAAATTGATAGTTAAACAATAAATAAAAAAAGTAAAACAGATCAATAATCGAGAAAATTAAAAATTTATAGGTTAACTTCACTTGAAACGTCATCATTTGTCCCAAAAGTTTCACTTTTAAGGGCCCTGTAGAAGAACAGTTTATTCGGATGAACATTTTTATTTAAGAAAAACAAATTACAAGACTTATGCACAAAAATATGTCCACTTGGCTCGAACACAAAACATGAATTGACAAATGACGCAATATTTTCTTTTGTTTCAATATAAGGGGGCAGAACCGGACTTGTCGCCTTTTTGCACCAAACGCACTAGAGAGGCAGATACATATTTTTTGGAGTTATCAAGGGTCACGGTAGTGCCCAGCCAAATTCTAGCAACTTTGGCACTACACCTTTATTTACAGGAACCAACTCAGGCCATTTTCGACCTCCCTCTAACTTCTGAACCAACAAACCCAGAAACTCAAATTCGCTACATGGCATTATCATGACAAGAAAAAGCAACCCTGAAAATTTCAGATGCTTAGCATGATTAGTTTCTGAGATACAAGGCTTCAAAAATCGCAAAAATAGTAACTGACTTACTCACTCACTGATTCACTGAATCAATGACTGACAGATCATCACAATTATGGAGCACTTCCCGTCACCGCAGAACCTTGAAATTTTGCAGAGCGGTTGACCTTGCAATATATACAAAGGATAAAATCGAAAATTTGGGATTTTCAATTCAGGGGGCGTGGTATCTGCCCAATTATTCGGAAATGTTACCAAGTTCTTGGAGCACTTCTAACAGTCGTAGAATCTTGAAAATTTGCAAAGCGGTAACCCCTTTGATAAATGCAAAGCGAAAATTAAAAACAAAATTTGACTTCCATTCAGGGGGCGTGGTATCCACCCATTTTCCAAAAAATTTTTGATTATCGTAGAAACTTGAAATTCTGCAGAATGGCAGAACTTGTGTTGCATACCAATGAAATAATCTAAAGTTTGATGTTTTCGTTTCAGGAGGCGTGGTAACCACCCATTTAGTCGAAAATGGTATCAAATTTATGGAGCACTTCTTCTCATCTTAGAATCTTGAAATTTTGTATAGTGGTAAGCCTTGTGGTGCATACAAAGAAAAAATTATAAAGTTTATGATTTTTCATTGAGAGGGCGTGGCAGCCACCCACAAAAAAAATTTCTCAAATGTATGAAGCACTATTAACTTTTGTAAAAATTAGAAATATGAGCGGGCGGTAGAGTTTGTATTGCCTGCAAATAAAAAAATTGAAAATGTTATATTTTTCATTTAGATGGTGTGGTATCCGCCTATTGAGTAGGAAATGTTATCTAATTGATAGAGCACTATATTTTTCTTTTTTCTTAACATAAATGTTTTTGGTGTGATAGCTATTTCACGGGGACCAACCCAATCACCAGACTCCTTTAGTATGGTGCTCAATCGCTTTATGTTGGCTTACAACTTTCATGTGGGTGCGTGGCTAGTGTGTAGTGTACCTACTTGTTCCTCACATGCGAGTTCGTTTTGTTCAAGCCCAGCTCGGGCAAAAAAATCTTCTTAAATTAAATTGAACATACATAAAGCGATTGAGCACCACTAAAGGAGTCTGATGTACGGGTTGGTCCCGTTGTACTTGTAGCACATACAAGTTGTTGTGTTTTCATTAAAAACTTCTAGTTGTAAATTCGGCAAGCATCAGCTGTCTAAGCTGCAAGTATACAAATTTCACACAAAAAACTCCTTAAAGCTTTCACCACGAAAATAAATTAGAAAAAATTCAACAAACCACATCTGAAAAAATATAATATTGAAATATCTACAAAATTTAACTTTTTTTAAAAAACTTAAAAAATTATTTTTTTTGAAGTACATATTTAGATGGAATAGAATAGAATTAATATTATTTCGTAAAACGGCATGTCTGTCTGTATTGAACACAACAGCATAAACGGCTGGACCAACTTTCTTCAAACATGGTATACAGTATTTTTATGACGTCCTACAGTGGGGTTTTGGAACTAGCATTCTTGCTCTAAAACTAACAGCACCTGCCATACGATTTTTGATTAAAAACTCATTTATCTCAAAAACGGCTCTTACGATTTTGATATAATTTTCTGAACGATGTTTTTTTCGAAACTTTATGTGTCGCTTCTAATAGAATTTTTCAGGAAAAGTCTTATAACAGTATACCTCCCATAGGACGGGATTTTTCAAATCAGATTTTCTCGTAAGCCACTTACCTAAGGGATTTCGAAGTAAAGCTCTTTCAAACGAAATAATATAAATTATCAAATTTTAAAAAAAAAGAGTTTTTTTTTCAATTTTTAAGAAAAAAGTAATTTTTTTTTTTATGTTTAGTTTTTTTTTCAAGACCGGTTCTTTTAAAATATTTGTTTTCTGATAAGAATTACAAACTTCTAGATGTTGGCATTACTAAAAAAAAACTTGGAATATATTTTCGAAAAGTTTTTCAAAAAAAACCGTATTTTGAAAAAAAAACATGCTCTAACACATTAATTCAGGCTATGAATGGGTTTGTTACTCTTATGACGTTTTACTTTTGTCCCCAGTCTCCCCTACCCTAAATCGCAGAATTTCGTCTTTTATAATAGCTAGATATTTGAGCATCACAATGTTGAAAAGCAGGTTTTTGTCTACCGGATGAGAAAGAAGCAGATCTTTGAAAACTGAATTTTGGGTTTGAAACCAGAATTTCGACCCATTCCCATCATAGGTAGGCATACCTATAATCGCAAGTTAAAATCAAAAAATTGTTGGGCGGCTATTCTGCTTGTATGTCTGTATGTCTGTATGTCTGTATGTCTGTATGTCTGTATGTCTGTATGTCTGTATGTCTGTATGTCTGTATGTCTGTATGTCTGTATGTCTGTATGTCTATGTCTGTATGTCTGTATGTCTGTATGTCCGTATGTCTGTATGTCTGTATGTCTGTATGTCTGTATGTCTGTATGTCTGTATGTCTGTATGTCTGTATGTCTGTATGTCTGTATGTCTGTATGTCTGTATGTCTGTATGTCTGTATGTCTGTATGTCTGTATGTCTGTATGTCTGTATGTCTGTATGTCTGTATGTCTGTATGTCTGTATGTCTGTATGTCTGTATGTCTGTATGTCTGTATGTCTGTATGTCTGTATGCCTGTATGTCTGTATGTCTGTATGTCTGTATGTCTGTATGTCTGTATGTCTGTATGTCTGTATGTTTGTATGTCTGTATGTCTGTATGCCTGTATGTCTGTATGTCTGTATGTCTGTATGTCTGTATGTCTGTATGTCTGTATGTCTGTATGTCTGTATGTCTGTATGTCTATGTCTGTATGTCTGTATGTCCGTATGTCTGTATGTCTGTATGTCTGTATGTCTGTATGTCTGTATGCCTGTCGTTATCCAGGTCTAGTTTTCAATCCCATTACAATCAACATAATCTCCTTTAGTCCCACTAGAAATTTTCTTTAACGCTTTTAATGTTTAAATTTATCATTAGGGTATTAATAACCCCTTGTCACTCAGGGGCTCTTATTATAAAAAAAAAAAAAAAAAAATTAACTTATAAACGCAAAAAAAACAATTAACTTATAAACGCATCTGCCTATCCAAAGAACTTATTTTTAACTCAACTCATCTTCCGAACAAACTCCACTGGGCTTCTATACCTACTATTGTGTCAAAGTTCAAAGTTTAAATTTATAATACCCTGCAATTATTCTCGGATACAAAAAAAAAATTAATTTTGCTGCATCAAATCATTCAATTAAAGGTTTAGAAACAACTCTTTCTAATCCCACCATAAAAAATCCCAAAAGTCCTTTAAATTTTATTTTATTGTGAATTTTCTACCACAATCACTCCAATCAAACACCCTTAACCGAGGTAATCAGCACAGACGAGGTGATTTAATACAATTATCGTCGCAAGAAATATCCACCCATTCAACACTACCCCCATCCATCCAGTCGAGCGCATTAACTTTGTTAAAGAAAACTTTTCTCTCCCATTCGAATCACATTCGCACAGAGATCTGGGATTCCCTGTGGTTTTCCGGATACAGAAAGCACAACTCAAGGCAACCAAACCAAGAATAAGAAAGCGAATCCGAGTCCTCTGAATGCGAATCCCAAAAAATGGCAATGAAACCGCAAATTTACTATAAATTATCCCCAAAATCACATCCTCCTTGTAATTTGTTGCCGCCACAGCGGCAGGCATGGCAGCGTGAAGAATATCCCTTTTCACTTTTGTCTTGTTTTTCCTGGATGATGCGATTTTTTTTGTATTCTTACAGACGCACTCATTCGGCTTGAGATTGTTTCCGAAGCTTGTCTACAAATTTTTAAATGTAAGTTCATAATGGTGCTTTGTTAAAGTGATGACAACCGCACCGCGTCGCATTTGGAAGGTCGAAGACGCATCAAACGCCGCGCCATAGGGGAGGGCATTTTTGTGTTTGTGAAATTATTGCCGACTACACTATCACAGTTCATAAATTCGCAGCAGGTGGCGCGTGAGTCGGTCGGGCGGTTAACATGATATTAAACTGAAGAACGGCGAAGATCTGTGTTCGTATGTTGTGGTGCAAAGTTGTCGTAATATTCCGGCGCGGTGACAAAGGGCGTGTAGGGTGTTGTTGGTGTCATTTAGCGGATATGAGAAAAGATGCGATATTTTTTCATATAAAACGTCATATCTAGCAATTTTCATGCACATTATTTGGTGACATTGAAAGGAGCGTATAAAATATGATTTAAATCGAATCACGGTTCTGCTTGAGTGACATTTAAGTGTGTGCAATCAAATTTTCCTATTAACTGTCATCATGAGAGGTCGTAATTTTTATAAATCAAAATTGGGAGAGGCCGCTCAGCGCTCGCTGCTTGCTGTCGAGGAGTATAAACGAATAAGCATCGGGCCAAAGTATTTCAACTTTTTTGCTAAAGATAGGTCTTTATGTGGTTTAAAGATATTTTTTTTACACACCTTCAACTATACCACGAATAACGATTTTTATGATGATTGCGCACGGATATCTGTTAGTGCGTAACTGCAGCTATATTGTTGCGTCATAAATTCTTGTTAAATGGAATTGAGATACATTATGTAGATGTACGTAGTCGGAACTAAGCTGAATTATCGGTTGTTGTAATGACAGAAACAGGAAATGCAATGTAGTTTAATGACAAATGAGTGTATGTTCATTGTACATATATGATCCGTTATAAAATATATCAGCAAGACATTCTCTGCTAGAGCCAAAGGAGTATGCAAAAGTTTCAATAAAGGTACCTTATTGGAAAAAATCTTAAAGCTCTTTACGTCCTGTGGTTTTCAATGTTAAGAAACTTAAATTAAATAATTGTAGGGAAGGGCGGGGCTAGTTGGAACACGGTTGGTTGGTCGTGGTTTTAAGTGTGAAAGTAAAAAATACGCATATGATATGTTTTTTTATCTTTCTAGTGAAAAAACCAAAATTTTGTACTGAGGTAAATTTTTTGTATAATAGTGAATTTACTGCTTTTAAACAGGGTGATTCGTATAAGGTGCATCAAGTAGCTAGAGCAAGAAGGTTGGGTGGAGACTAGAAAAAAATTGTATAGGAGGGGGGTCTATTCCCCTCCGTTAAGCCATAAGGGACTTAAAACAAAAGAAATTATTTAAAAACAACGTTATTTCGCCATACCATACCTTTTTTAAAGCCAGAAATCTCTTTTCTCATTGTAATTTTAAATAAAGTTATTTTAGTGAACCGTTTTAGAAAAATTAATTCTCAAACTCAAAATTTTGAAAAAAAAATTAAAAATATATTTTCAAACTAATTTTTTTCTATATTTAACTTTATTAAGTACTTTTTTTGTTGTAAAAATGCAATACTCTTATTAGTTTTCAGTCCAACACTGACAACCGAATGACTCAAAGACTTTTCGTTGCCAAGTTATTTAAAAATAACCGCACCTAGTTCTGCATTTTTCTTAGCCGGGTCCAACTAACCCCACATAATGTTCCATTCAAGGCAGCATTTTCTTTTGCGATGCCAAATTTATTTAAATTTTTTAAAAACTTCATTTAGAAGTGAGAATCTCATTCTTTCTTTCAATACCACCTCAATGCTTGTAGGTACTATGAATAGTTTGATAATTATAACAATTATGAGACTTCAAGTAAAAACTATAGTGAACAACTAGCCCCGCCCAACCCTACCTATTATCTTTACTATTCAAGAAAAAACAAAAACACAATATTTTTGTCATATAACATTCTTATCATTCATCAAGAGAGACTTGATACCAAAGTTTAAAAAAATCCGTCGAGAAACTTACAAAACCTATGTTTAATGAAAAATGCCTTTAACAAGTCGTTTAAAAAGTTCCAATTAGTTTAAGTCATTTTTGATAAAATAATTTAACTCCAAAACCCGAACATGGGTGTTTTCAGAAAAAAAAAATTCTTTGCAGTCCATGGTAATGATCGTTTCCTCTTTTCAGCTGTTCGTATAAGATTGCACGAAGTGCCTCTTTAAGTTTTTCTCACATAAGTTTTCATTTTCCTGTAAATTGCATCAATAAATTATGAGAACCGTAGAAAAAAAATTAATCATCTTACCCCCATCGACCACCTGACTACTGAAAAATGACAATGTGAATCATACCTATACATATACAATTGTGTTGGTTAGAAGTTATACTAGTTAGTTTACATGCCCCTGGAGCCAACTTGCCTCGGTTACCCCTATTCCCGTTATAGCTAGTCTAAAATGAAAATTTGAATTTTTAATCTATTTTAACAGAAAAAGTTGCACAAAAAATTTTTCTTTGAATTTTGAAGAAACTATGCAAGATAGATAAATATACAAGTTAAAGCTACTTGAACATTTTTTTCAACTTGTGTCAATTAAGTTAAAAAAAAATTATTTTTAATGATTCCTAATGTACAAAGTTTAAAGAAATTATGTTGAGCTTATGTTAAATCGTGACCATACATATGGTCTTAAAAACTTGAATAGAAATCGATACTTGGAATTGGAAGTTAAGTACCAGTTCTATAGCCGGGTCCTAACAAACTAAGAACACTCGATGTTCATTTTTTCGACTTGCTATGAAGTTAAAAGAAATTATGTTGATCTGTTCAGGCTGGAAACAAATGCTTGCCCCTCAGAAAAAACTCAGAAAAAAACTTTTCGAAGAAATATTTAAAAACTATTTTGAGTTTGTCATTTTGAGAAAATTTGTAGTTTTTATATGTGAAAATAATTTAAAAAAAAAATCAATCCACCCGTTTCCAAAATGTTCCAAAAAACCAAATTAAACAAAAAAAAAATAATAAAAACAAAAAAAAAAGGTTTTTAGAATTTTGAAATTCTATGTATGCCAATAGTGTTATAAATGACTTCCTGTGTTCAAATTTTTTATTGAAACCGTATGAATAGCTTACGAGAAAACTTGATTTGAAAATTCCTGTTCTATGAGGTACCCCTCATTATTAGACAAATTCCGTATATAAATTTCCATCCAAAAGATAGGTCTTCGCAAAAAATATCATTCCGAAAGTCTTATTAAAATTTTCGGAGCCGTTTTCGAGAAAATCAAGTTTCTTTTGTACGATTGTATGGCAGGTACCGTTATATTTGATAACGGCTGTGCCGATTTGGCTCAATTTTTTTTTTTTCAGTTTGTTGTTTGTAATTGCCAGGTTAAGATTTCTATTCTACGAAACAAAATTTTGGTAAAATCCTCCGGAAAATTCGGTTACTTAAAAAAATCGAAAATTGATTTTTTGAATGGAATTGTTAAAATATGTGTGAATAAACTTATGCGTGCAAAAATTGAGGTTATCAATTTATTACCTAGGTTGAGGAATTCTTTGCGAAACATTCATACCGTAAGTTTTTTTTTTTTAATTTTATTTTGAATAGGATTCATCAAAAACGACTTTTAGACGAACGGGAGACATTCACTTTCTGGATGCTTCCGGTTGGACAAACAAGACTTTCGTCATTTCGTTGTTCTGCCAACAATTCGGTCAAGATCAAAATGATCGAACTGCACATTACGCTTTGAAAATTCGTATGAATCTTACGGTTGACAAACAAGCGTGCACAATAACCAAGGCGACAACGAAATTGATGCGAGAATGCAGTTTACCAAAATATGAAGGATTTAAGAGGTGAATCGAGACGATTTGGCGTGGGGCTCTGCTTGCGCTTGGCAATTGCCAAATTCGCGTTGATGTTTCAGTTGGATTGATATCGTTCCCGGTAAATTTTTATGAGTTCACATCGTCATAGGAGGAACTCATCACCAAAGTGTTCTCCGGCATTGCACAAAATTATAAAAACCTTGATTGGATTAGTGTATATACGGGCAATACTAGCATCGAAGAATAAAAAAGTCAAATCAATGGAGAACTGCATTCGTACAAATCCGTTGACAGCGTGACCGACAAAGATATACCTAGCGATCAAATATCCGACGGAATTTTTAAAATCGCTTGATGTGCCAGGAACTCCGCCGGTGCCGCATGAATTACAGCTGAAGGTAGGAACGATCATAACCATGTTGCGGAATCTGAATCATCCGAAATCGCGCAACGGTACGCTGTTGTCCGTCAAGAAACTGATGAACAATGTGATTCAAGTGACGACCATCAAGGTCGAATTCAAAGGAGAGAAAGTCCTTATCCCACGAATTCCGAATATTCCGGATTCAGTTCCCTGTTTGATTGGCTTTGGCGTTGACAATCAATAAATCGTGCGTGATGACAAATCATGATTTTTATTATACTCATGATGGTTTTTGTCATCATTATTTGGTTCATCATTCAATGAAATGTTACGACAAAATTTTATGGAGTTTGAAAAAGATTTGAGGGCCCCGGTACACCGGATCAATTTAAGCCAAATACTATACCCAAATTAACTCAAAACAACTTCAAAAAGGAACCTATCTAATAAATAGATCGCTTAATGCATAGTTCTTCAGCTAAGAGATTACTCATCTGTGCTTCCAGTGTTCATAATATTTCAAGCTGTTCCACAGAATGCTTTTATAAAATAAAGTATATTTTGTATAGGTAACCATGTAACTTTGCCCCATGCTGACAAACAATAAAATCACGACAACGCCTACAAATTTGTGCTTAAATTTTCACAGCACTATCAAAAAAACAAGAAAAAAAATAGAAAAAATATAAAGTGAACACAAATACCATGGTTGATGGGAAACTTTTCCAAAAAGGACAATCAGCTCAAACATGCAAACTATATATAATATGAGTTGGCCTCTTTACTTTTACTCCATCCTTAATTTGATTGGTGCTGTTGCTGTAGATGTGGCTGTGGGTATCTAGTCATATGCCGCGCCGTGAATGTCGCCTCCCCCAACAAACGACATCGAAATTATATTATCCAACTCTTTGGTTTGGATAATTGCACGAGAATTAAAATTAATATACTGTCATTGTGGGTGAATCTTTTCAGGCCTCCTGCCAACAGCTATAGCTCCAACTCCAACCGTACCATCGTCGAGATGTCACCAAATTTGTTAATGCCTCGCAATAATTCCTTATAAAATTAGAAACGATAAAATTGTGAGGACACGTAGGCTAAGGTATACAAAAATATATAGAAAACTTCATAGTTTGAGCAAGAAAACGAAAGGATTTAAGGACCTTATAATCAGGCAGTTAAATTCTGCTATAACGAATGCCATAAACAAGAAGTATTTCAACTTGGCATGGGCCAATGAATAACTTTTTGATATAAATGTATAGTAATGGGGCTCGTGAATGGGGTGGCATAACATTAATTTTCAGTTCGTAATTTCATGTTTTCTCTCCGTTTACGTAGAGTCCTGGTACACACTTCAAGGAAAACAAACTTTACTTTTTTTTTTGCTTAGTATATTACACGCACAGTATAGTTTTGAATTTTGATGAAGTCCCGCGAGGAAGGATAGATATAGAACGACGACATATTTGAACTATTAAAATTATGAGAATAAATCTTATAAATTGAGTTGAGTGGATAGAAATAGAGAAAGGGGTACGGGTACCTACGTTTACTTTAATATTGGAAATAGTATTTGTTTGAACATTTGGCAAGCGACCATTTTGAAACTAGTAACGGCAAGGTACTAAAATTTTGACTTTACATCCTTGTGTATCCCTTAGAGAGGGAGAGACAGAGAGAGAGAGAGAGAGCTTCAACGTTTGAAGCAATTTTTACTTTGCTTTACTTACTTCTACTTCACTTTTCTAGCATGAAGCTCTTCACGGGCAATCTTTTCCTTTTTCTGTGGGCTTGTGTCCGCCAATATATTCCATTCTCCATACGTGTCACACTACCGCAAACCGAAAGTCCGAACTCGGCTCAAGCTAAGTTTTTTCGTTTACCATCTCCATAAACAATTTTTAGTCGGAACAAATCAGTATGTTCCTTTCATTTCTGCAGATCTACAACGCACACACAGGAACGTTATAAAATCCTAGTCGTTAGCCTCCCCCTTTTAATGCCATCATCACATATTGCTTCGGTATTGTATGAGCTAGGTACTTCGAAAAGGCCTGAGTGTAGATCAGATTAGAAACAGTCTGCAGTTTTGCATTCCATAAAACAAACTACACGATAAAAAGTGGTTTTATTTGTCTGTCTGTATGTCTGTATGTTTTTACCCGCTCACCCAAAAACTATTGAATGGAATCGCATGCTCAATATCACAAATAAGTATCACAATACTTACGAAAAAACTTCATTTAAAAATACCGGTTCTATGAGAGGTACCTACTGTTATTAGACAAATTCCGAAAAATCTTTTAAAAAAAAAAAGATAGACTGTCTTAAGAAATAGCATTCTGAAAGTCTTATCACAATCGTTGCAGACGTTTTCGAGAAAATCAAGTTTCTTCTTCGGGATTGTATGGCAGGTATACCGTTATTTTTGGGCCTAAAATTAAAGTTAGAAATACATTCCAAGGGACGTCTAAATAAATACTAAATACATAATTAGAAGCGAATTGGCCCATCTGCTCAGGGTGTAGACGTGCGAACATACAGACACACGGAATTTCCAGACCCAATTATTTCGACTTCTTCATCATCGGAATGTCATGTGTCGATTTTTATCTCAAAATATTTTTTTTTGCACGAATCTATAACTTGCAATATAGTACCTATAATCGCAAGTAAAAAGGGTCCCAATCGCACGTTATTCAATGAACAAAGCATATTGGGCTTTTTTTTTAAAGCCTTTAATTCCTTACAATTTTGTAAAAACAAGAAATTGTTGTATGTCAACTAGTTACCGAGATATAGCGCTTCGAAAAACACGTTATTTTCCAAAATTTATTTTGGCATTTTTTTATCGAATTTTGAAAAATTACCTGTTTTTCGAAGCTCCGTATCCGGACAACGAATTTACATAGAACAATTTTCGTCCCATCAAATTCTAGGACATTTGAATTACTAAAAAGAAGTTGGATATACTTTTGCCGTAGGACGCAAGAAAAATAAAGTTATTGAGGGAAAACTAGAGCAAAGTCGAAAATTTTGCAGTTCCCTCTCTTTCCACAGGGCCCTCGGGGTCAAAAACTTAGCAAAATGTTAATTAGCTATTCCTGAACCTGAACAATATCCTCAAGTTTCATTATCTTCCGACTATCTTCCACCTGAAAGTACCTGTCGGAAGGACTTCTATATTCATGAATATAAATAAGTTCGTCATAGATGGCGCTTTTTATCTTTTTAAAGGCTTATCTCATTCATTAAAGGCAGAAACCGAAGAAAAGTAATTTAACCAAAGAATAGTGTCCACGTCACGGCAGTTCATGGCTTGAAGCAGCTGCTTAAATCACAGTGTTAAGTAAAAATTTCGGATCATTAACATAGTTCTAGACCCAACCGTGGTTCCACTTATTCGGTAGAATTTATTAACTCTCTTTCTTCCATCGCATAGCATCGTTCTGAAAGTGGACATTCCGATTATATTATTGCTTCGGAACTTAACCCTCCAACTATGCAATGGAAACCGAAATTCTGACAAGCTGTGGACCTGGTGAGGTAGTTTCTTACCACGCCTATCCCTCATTTCCAGCTATTTCACGTTCCGACTTCTGAGAGTAAGTTTCGCTATGACCATCTATCTACCTATGAAACAAGTCGCAAGGTTAATCTCAGAACGAACTGTTCCTCACACGGACATCTATAAGTTAGTTGTTTATAATGGATCTTATGGGTAAAACATGAAAAAAATTTAATGTAAACAAATTCTTTAGTTTTGGTTGTTTCATTTTGCACAAAAATAAGCACTATATGTGTATATCTACCCATTCCAAGTCCATTTTATTGGTTTTCAATTCTGAACTGGATGTGCAATGATAAAAATAAGAATATACGAAAATCCACATGTGCGAATGCGAAGTAGCGGGCAAAAGCTAGTTTTACATAAAATTGAATTTTAATTCAAAGTATAACCCTGCGAGCTGCGATATAGCGAAATTATCTGAGAACCGAAAAAGCAGGAGTTTGCACCTCTTCATAGTTCACATACTTATACATAAATCGTTTTCGACTAATTTGCCGGATGATTTGCCGACCTATGGAAAATCGTGAGGGGGGGGGGCTGAGCCATTCCCGCGCCCCTTCTCGCTACGCCCCTGTTCAGATGTATAACCTAATTTGATTGAGCAGTGTGTGATTAAGGTAACTCACTAGGGCTTTCACCTGCTTTGTATGGAAAGATTAGTAATTCAATGATTGCAAAGAGTTTATGGATCCTTTTTGTAAAAAAATTAAGAAAGGAAACCGTCACCGTATGAACCAGGGTCGATCATTTTTGAAACCAAAAAAAAAAAATTATGGTAGAATGAAACCCATTGGAAACGAAAACGCTCCTGCCCGACGAGTCTTAAATTCCAACCCGGTGGCGGCGCGATCAAGTGGAGAATGACCTCAACCAACCGGTGTGCGCAACCAGAGGCCACTGGCTAGGGAAAGGCCTAGCTGGCGAGGATTGTTGGTTGAGGCCGTGGTCTGTCTGCGCCACTTTTAATAGGTAAGTAAGTAAGAAAACCATTGGAAAAGGAAGATAACATACAAAATAGGAAAGGAAAAATAAATTGCGCGCAATCTTTGATCGGGAAGTTGGTGGGAGGGGGTTTAAGGGTTTTTTAAGGGTAAAAATCGGTTAATCTCGATTTCCGGCAAAACGACAGGTCCGATGGAAAAAGTTATTTTGCAAATTTAATTATTTTAATTAATAATTTTTTTTACATAACCTCAAAATGTATGTGAAAAATTCAAAAAAAACTATTTTTTGTTTTTTTATTTTTTTCTTTTACAAAAAAAATATATTTTATTTCACGAAATTTAGTGAAAACTTGCTTTTTTATGTCTCCAACACACTGCAATTTGTTTGATTTAAAATATTAATTTTTTCGCCTTATTTGGACTTAATATCCAAAAAGGACCTTATTTTCAATAGAAAATTCTCAAGCCAAATCAGCTTTTTTAAAAAAGTCGCTGTTCTTGTAGTCCCTTTTTTCGATTGAAAATACGGACCTCTATTATACTCGCAGAACTAATTTTTTGTACGTGAAGTTTACCGCAAGCAATTTTGTTCAGTAATGAGACTCATTTTTGGTTGAATGGCTACGTCAACAAGCAAAATTACTGCATTTGGAGTGAAGAGAATCCACATGAGACCCTTGAGACGCCATTACATCCACAAAAATAAAGTCTAATTGATGGACATTAAAACGATTTTCTTGTACTTTTTTTCAATTCGAAGTTTTATACCTCTAAAAAAAACACCCGATACTTTTCTCAAAAATGAGCGTTGAAAAATAACTTAAAATATGCCATTTTTGAAAAGTGATAAAAAAAATTAAGATTTTGTATCACTGTTTAAAAATAAACCAAATAAAACACATTAATAAATACAAAGCAACATTTAAGAACCATGATGTGATTCCTTAAAACAAAACAAACAAAAACAGTTAAAACTATGTTTTAAATATGGCCCACTGGTTTATATCAAAACCCGGAATGGGCCATATTATCGACACTATGACAATTTCACTTTTTTTAATTTCACATTTGATAACATAAAAATAACACGTTGTACATAACGCAAAAACTAATTTATTTTCCAAAAAATTTGATACAAAAATCCTTAAGTAAGCTCACCCAAAAATTATAACGACACGAATAAAATTAACAAAATGCACTCACTCCAAACACTAATCAACTACTGGTCGGTTTGAATTTGTTTGATTTGAACGATTAGTTAAGTGCCTAGTATGTTAAATTCATAAAATATTACAGTGGGCCATATTACCAACCTGAGTCATATAGGCGACATTTACTATACCTATAACTTCTGATGCGTGTGCGTTTAGTAAGCATTACCTACTTAGTCTTTTTTTGTTGTATAATTGCAGTCTCTGTCAATACGACAGTGTTTCCTCGAATTCAAAAAAAGGACATGTTTTGTAATGTACTTACCTTGACCAAACATATGAGTAACAAATCCATTGATCATTAATTTTGTTAATTTTATTCTTTTTATTGACACCACCCGCCCTTACGGAGTGTATAGCAATTTTTTGCAACAAAATTCGAAATTCCCTGCAAGTGACATTTTTGTTGAACACACACACCCAATTCCTAGTTATAAACTCACATACCTACATGCAGACTTATAGGAATTGAAATATCCCAATCAATTAACCCCAAAAAACATTTAGCCGATGATGAATGGTATAGTAGTCCCGGAACCGGACCGGACCATGGCTGGAATGGCTTGCAGAACAAATAAACAAATTCATGTGCAAGGCCTGAAGAATAGTAATTCGTGATAGAAATTCTGCAGCGTTTGCTGGAACTGAACAACCCCACACAATAATACCCGAATCGAATACGAACCGCACGCATCACATCACAGATCATGTCACTGAAACGGGGGTGCCGCTCATTCATGCGAACCAAACGCTTCACTAAGTTTTTTGCATCCATCTCTGCGGCTCAATGTGGCTGTACTGTACTTGTACATCATACGATAACGATGACGATGACGACAAGGTACGAGGAAAGGTCCTATATTATCGTCGTCGTCGCCGTAGTCGTTGTCCTTTACAAAGATGCATTTGAAATATTTTGAATGATAGTTATTCTTTGCGGCGTCGTCGTCTGTCGTTGTTCCTATATCCAGAGCTTGAAAGGCTGCTAGCGACACAAACACGGCACGGGACGGATTGAGTAAATCGTCATCATCGTCCTGGCTGTGGTCCTATAGTCCTGGTTCTGATACAGAGACAGACCGACCATCAACCATACAACTTTCGTGATGCGATTGAGTTTGAATTCCCTTAGGCGTAATATTCCATATCGTTGTTGTTCGCTGCTGAATTAATTCGCTAGTGGATTAGGCACAGGAAATGCAATCAACTACATTGACTATCTTTATTGGGGGGGGAGTAGAAAGAGTATACCTACTTAGCAACCATATCACCATTCACCACCTACCCTTATCGCATTATAATTGCAGGGGCGGCCCGCCGCGCCGCCCTGTTGTGTGTTATATTTGTTTGGTGAGTGATCTGTGTGTGATGACCTCTCCATCCAGGCAAAAGATGGCATTTAGTCACATGCACCATAGTCACATTTCACTTATTGTGAATAGGTAGTTGGTACGTGGAGGAACAAACGCATTTTGCGGCGGAATTTCTATCCCATACGTCTGTCCATCAGTCTCCTCTTGTCCTCTGTTGGTAATGCTAAGTTGAACAGAAAGCAACTGCGCCCACTCGTATCCTGGATTTCTAAGAACAAAAAAATATAAAAATAAAAAATTAATCAGCTAGAGTATCGAGTGGGTATCAGATGCATGAAAGAGGGCTGTCTGTATCCACTGCTCAATGCTCAGTCCTATATATCAATAATTGACGAATTTAATGGATCAATTCATTAATAGCGTCCACAAGAATGCACAACATACAGAACTTTCAAAGGGGAAAAAAAAAATATGAGCATCAACATCAACATGTGACGCTTGGTCGGGCATTTAACACTCAATTTGTTTCGAAATTTATTACAAGTGACAATGGCCGAAATTAGCTTCGGTTGGTGTTTTTGAGCAAACTACAAAAATTACTGGGGCTCTATCACTATTCACTGGTTCTAAAAATGCACACATGAGTGGACAGTTGTCCGTGGTGGTGGCGGTATAGGGTTATACATAAGTTATAAGCTTAACAGTAGGGCTTAGCAAAACAATACACATTTCATTTTTGATTGACAGACTCAGCTAAAAGGGTTTGTTCTAATGGAAATGGAATGGTTTTCTTTTATAGTTTTGCTTTTGAGTTCGGTAGAGATTACTTATACTTATGTTGGCTCAACTAGAGCGTGGTGTTCCTAGACCTTGCTTAATATGCCCCTCCAGCCGGCTCGATCACTAGCCTGCCATCTCCAATTCTGCTGTTCAAGTTGTCAGAGGTCTCCCTCTACCTGGTCGATCCATCAAAGATATGAGGTATAACTTGGTTTCTGACTCCCTCTGGTTTGGTGTTTAAGACTTTACGAGGTGGAGCGTCGATGTCTTTTCGCACTACATGGACGAGCCATCTAAGTCATTGAATCCGAATTTTTCTGGAAAAGCTTATATATGGCTGTACAGCACGTACAGTTGTATCTTCTTCGCCAAATGTTGTTTTTTTTTTAGTGTACGCAGACAGGACCATAAATCGTACGCAGAACTTTTCTCTCGAAGACTCCATCAAGTGAGTTTTCATCCGATTGGAAGGGGGTCCAAGCTTCTCCACCATAATGAGAACCGGGATGATGAGTGTTCTATACAGTGTATCGTTGGTTCTTTTCGATAGGGCTTTGTTCTTCAATTGCTTATTTCCCAAAGAAACAGCGATTGGCAAGAGTTAGTCTGCGTTTGATTTCAGCGCTGATGTTGTTTCCTGTGTTTACAGCAGTGTGGTGGTTTGATTGCACTCTTGTTGATGATAGCATAAAGTCCTCCAGTCTTGTCTTCGTTTATTTTCAGTCACATTCTGCTCGCTGCTGACTCCATAGTAGTGAAGGCACCGGTTACTGCTCGCTTTGTTCTTCCTATCACGTCAATGTCGTCCGCGAACTCAAGTAGTTGTGTTGATTTATTTAGATGGTGTCCGATGTACTGGCATATGACATTTTCCAGCACAATGTTAAAACAGCTGCATGACAGTGCATCATCTTGTCTTAGAACTCTGATGGTGGAGTCGAAGGTTTCAGTAGAGTAACTACAAACTTTGACGGAACAGCGAGCATTTTCCAACGTCATCCTGATAAGGCATATCAGTTTAACACGAATTCTATGAATGGACATGGCACGATACAGTTCGACTCTATGAACACTGTCGTAGGATGCATTTAAATTGACAGGTGGTGGGTATCGATGTTGTATTCTTGGGTTATCTCCAGGATCTGATGGCGTAATGTGCATTCATTCTTTTAATGATAATTTGTGATGTTAAAATTCCAAGTCAGAAATGTATTGAGAAAGTATGGTGTGTCTTCGCCTGCAGCCCAAATAGCTGCTGTTGTTAATTTATTATGAATCTGCGCTACTGTCCGCAGTTATCCAGTTTAAAGCGTACACATGGACAAAAATCAGTAAGGTAGTCATCAAGTTTTCACTGGTAGACACGACTCATCCAACCATATACGTACCGCCGCCGCCGCCGCGCCGATGAGGTACCATTGTTTGTAGAAGGCTCTTGTAAATTTTAAACGTATCGGGAGATCGCTTTTTACGAGAAGTATCACCGAGAAAATTGTCAATGATGTCAAATACATACGCAATGTGTAGATATGGTTTTCCACAATGGACATGGACTGCACAGCCTTCTGACTTTTTCGATCCTAATACATCATTTAATGCAAGCAAATAGAAAAGTCATTGGCTAGAACCAACGAAAACAACCGGCAATTATAAGGCAGGGTTCGGAACGGACCTGGATGTAAGAACAAACAGATTTATTTCTGAGATTATATCCTTCTACCCGAATAGCAAAGTAATATCTTGTTTTTGTGACGTCATCATGAAATGGTAGGTAAAGTGACGGACGCCAAAGTAGATCTTTTATTCTTTGCTGACGGTGGAACCACCGTAGTCGAGGATCCTTCACCCTTACAACTAGTGCTTGACGTTTAGGTGGATGTTTTGGAGGGAAATGGGTAGGTACTGTTTAAGTCCAAAAAAGACTGAGTACTTCTGCTGCTGATGGTTTTCTTATCCACACATGTCTATTCCAGACATTTATTTGAATGGAAGAGTGATTCCAATGTTTGGAAAGTTTAAATATATGGGATATATGATTTAGGGCGAAAAAACTTGTGATGACCAGGTAAGCATGACATGGATGAAGTGGCGGGAAAACTCCGCTTTCTTCTGTGGCCGAAAAATGCCGCTAAGCTGAAGGGAAGACTCTCCACCGTCCGTCCGGCACTCACATACAGTTAACCATGTTGGGCAATGTACAACAGGTATGAAAGCAAATTAACAGCAGCCGAGGTGAAGATTCTTCTCCTGATTACTTGAGTTACATAGTTTGATTATATAGGATGTACAAAAATCCGAGCAAGCCTTAACATCGAAAACACCGTCTTGCAAACAATAGAGCACGGCCAGCTCAACTGATATTGTCATTTCATAGAAGAAAAAAAATCATAATCGAGGAGCCTTCAACCCTACAACGAGCACCTGACGTATCAGTTGATGTTTTGGAGAGCAATATGGGTACCGTATTAGTCCAAAAAGGACTGAATACTTGTGTTGACCGCTTTCTTATCCACACATGCCTATTCATGATTCCAAAGTTTGGAAAGTTTAAATACCTTTGGGCAAAATGACTTGTGATGACCGGGTAAGCGTGGCGTATATAAAGTCTTGAAAAAACACCGCTATATTCTGTGGCCGAATTATACTCCTAAGCTGAAGCAAATACTGCAACCAGCGTCCGGCACTCACATGCGGTGGTCAATGTTGTGCAATGTACAAAACGTATAAAAGCAAAGTATATAAACAGCATGATGAAGATGCTTCTTATGACAGCAGGAGTATCACAGTTTGCTCATAATATTAAATTCAAAAATCCGAGGAAGCCTTTACATCGAAAACACCGTCTTGCAAACAAAGAGCACAGTCGGGTCAGCTGATATTGTCACGTTCAAAGGAGAGACCATTTGAACCCTGTAAAAAGGCAATACTTTACGACGCTCCAATACAATTGCGAGGGATGAAGCATGAATATAATATGCGTAAGAACTCCTGGTACAAACAAATACAGCGACATCAGTTAAATCCAAGCAGGAGGCTTGACGAGTCTTTCTGAGGTCAACCCGGCGAACCCCACAGCAAGATGACTAGTGTCCAGCAGATAAGTGGGAGAGTTGGAATTATCCTTTAAAAGTTTAAGCAAAATCGTTACAGAGTCGCTTTCGAAAAAGTTAAAAAAACATCACTGTAATATTTGCGAGGTTAAATCAAAGACCATGTGGTTTGTTACGTGTCGTTTATTCGAGTGACTATTAAAATATGACATTTGTCTGACAGTGCCTAAACTGTCAGACAAACAAGTGTTACCCAGGTAATGCAAACTCAAATGGGCTACGCTTACATTGATAACACAATCACCACACTTGCAGAAATATCCACACAGAAAGACTGATAGAACATGGAAAGCATATATGACGAACTTGGGTTGGGTTCGATATCCCGCTTTATATAATCCCGTTTTGTATTATCCCGCTTTGCAACCAGAACTAGTTGTTTTACTTTCAGTCCAGTCGACAGGTACTTTTAGGTATAAAAACGTCAGAAGTTAGTGAAACTTCGGTATTATGTTCAGCGATAGTTAACTAACATTTTGCTAATGGGCAAATTGCTAAAAGAGGAGGCAAAATTTACGACCTCCGGTTTTCCCTACTCATTAACTTTTTTTCTTTACGTCCTACGGCAAAAACAGATGAACATTTTTGTTAGAGCGAGGAAATTTAATCCTTCAATTTTGTTGGTACAAAAATTGTTGTTATGTCATATGTTAGAAAAAATGGCGCTTCAAAAAACAGGCCATTTTTCGAATCGATAAAAATGCAACAAACGTTTTGAAAAATTACCTGTCTTTCGAAGTGCCATATCTCAGTAACAAATTGGCATACCTACACAATGTTTGTACTAAAAAATTGTTGGAAATTTAACGTTCTGCAAAAAATAAAAAAGGCTTGGCGTAGAACGTTAGAAAAAAAGTATTTAAGAAAAACCAGAGCAAGGTCGAAAAATTTAAAAATAAAAATAGCACAGGGCCCACGAGGTCAAAAACTTAAAATGTTAGTTAACCATCCCTGAACATAATCCCCAAGTTTCATTAACTTCTGACCTT
This sequence comes from Platycheirus albimanus, assembly GCA_916050605.2. Taxonomy (NCBI): domain Eukaryota; kingdom Metazoa; phylum Arthropoda; class Insecta; order Diptera; family Syrphidae; genus Platycheirus; species Platycheirus albimanus. The sequence continues at coordinate 294,099,432 of OU696696.1, read as the reverse complement.
TTTCCACCAAAACCCACTTTTACCGACCTGTCGCGAGTTATAAAATCGCGCGATTAATTTGTCTTGAATATCTTGCTGCCAACACCACTCAATGGCAATTTCACGTACTTCTGTCACTTTACTTTTCTTCGCTATTGCAATTTAACTTCAGTACAATGTTGTGACTTATTTTAAATGAACGCTGCTTTCTTAAGATTGGAAGCTTCACAAAACTAAAAAAAAATAAAATGCACGACTGGGTCGCACGAACTTGCTCTTATGATAAGCAATTGCTAATTGTGGCTGCATATATGGCTATTAAAAAAATTTAAATAATTTCGAAAATTCTTTGATTTTTTAAATTAGTTTAAGAGTTTTCTCGGAAAAACAAAGTATGCAATAAAATTTCGAAGCTATACGTAAATCTAGGAAAAAAAAATATTGAAAATCGTTCGACCAGTTTTTTTTAAAAAGGTTATTTTTGAAAAACTTTTCCAAAAAATATTTTGAAATTTATTTGGGTATGCAAATATATGGCAATCTGTAGTTTACATTTGAAAAAATAATTTAAAAAAAATCAATATACCCGTTTCCAACATATTTCGAAAACCAAAATTTTTTTGAAAAAATTATAAAAAATCAAAAAAAAAAGTTTTTGAAAAATTTGAAATGCCATATTAATAAAATTATAAATGACTTCCTGTGGCCAAAATTTTATTGAAATCGAATGTAAAGTTTACGAGAAAATTTGATTTGAAAATACTGGTTCTATGAGAGGTACCGTTATAAGACAAATTTTGAAAAATATTTTCCAACCAAAAGATAGACTGTCTTACAAAAATAGCATCCTGAAAGTTTTATCAAAATCGTTAGAGCCGTTTTTGAGAAAATCAATTTTTTTCTTCACGATTGTATGGCAGGTGCCGTTATTTTTGGGCTTAGAGCAAAAATAAAAAATATATTCCGAGGGACGGCCAAATAAATCCTAGATACCAAATTTGAAGCAAATCGGCCCATCCGTTCAGGCTCTAGAAGCGCGAACAGACAGACAGACAGACAGACAGACGGACGGAATTCCCAGACCCACTTTTTTCGACTTCTCCATCATCGTAATGTCATGTGTGATTGTTATCTCGAAATTTTTTTTCTGCACGAATCCATAACTTGCCTTATAGTACCTATAATCGCAAGTAAAAAACAAGCGAGAGCTACAGTACGTTTGCAACGAACTGTTGGATACCCTATTCCCCATATTTTTGTATGTGCATGCGTCTGCCTCCCGCAAACAGCCGATGTTTCAGAAACAAAATTCTTCTTTAGCAGACAGAACAAAATTCAATAACATTAATTTTATGCGGTGTGATGTTCAACTAGTGCTGGCGCAATAAAAAAAGGAGTGCGCCACGCCCAAAAATAAAACGTTTTATTGCCAAGGCAATTGTTATGAGCTCAGTGACATTCAATTTTATTCTTGCAGATCGATTTGAACAAAACAAGACAAAACTTAAATTTTTAAAAATTAAATTTGGAATGGAAATAGCGATTATGGGTGTTTTTTAACAATTATTGGACCACACTCTGCTACGTAACCAAGGAATATAAATCCAAGTGTTCATCTGTTTACTTCAAAACTGCGACCGATAGTTAAAAAACGTTAAAAAAATTAATGCATTATACGACTTTTGACGGAAACGCCCCTTAAAAGTGGGCGTGTCTTAAAAATTTGAAGCACTAACTTCACTTTTTTCAGTATTTAGGCATATGTGTAAGACTACAGCTGAATCGAGTAGTTTTTAAACAATCTTACCTGAACAAAGGTATTTTACCAAAATCACGCCTTTAAAAGTGGGCGTATTGAAAAAATTTACAAAAGAAAATGTAGAGATATATTTCTCAAATAACGAACGGAAGGAAAAAGGTTTAAATTAAACATTGGAAATGCCTTAAATTCTTAAGGCTACGTTTTTCGTTCTTTCATGAAAAGTAGGCGTAAACCACGCCCAAAATTCAAAAATTTCTTTTCATACACAAACCTTTTCGTTTCTATTAAGAGACGCAAAATTTTGGCTTGGGGATTAATTATAAATACCGTTTATTTACAAAAACAATTATTTTATAGTTTCTAATGAAAAGTGGGCGTTAGCCACGCCCAAAATCAATTTTTTTGATTTCATACACAAGATGTTTATGTAAGACCCACAAAATTTAATGTTTTTCGCTTTAATATAACAATTGTTATTTTATAAAAACAATATTGATGGTTTTGTATGAAAAGGCTAAGCCACGCCCAAACTGAAATATTTTTATTTGATTGGAAGAAAGTTTACCTAAAGCAAAATTTTAGGGTTATGCTTTTATCGTAACTGTACAAAAAACATAATTTAATTTTATTAAATTGAGGTTGTTCAACAAAAATGGCAATTGTGGGCGGATTTTTCCGGTTCAAGAACTTAGCCTTACTCTTGAACCAAAGATTATATATACCAAATTTCAACTTTCTAGCTCAAAAATTGCGACCTCTAGAGAGTATACATACGGACGGACATGGCTTAATCGACTAGGCTTTTGATTCTGAGTCAGAATATATATACTTTTCTGTACCTAACGGTATTATTTCTCTACCTATGTTACAAACTCCACACCAAATACAATATACCCATTCTATGGAATAGGGTATACAAATTAAAACCGGCTGCTGTTACGTGTTATATTTCCTGCTTAACACACTGTAGAAGGAAATATCAACACAATCAATTACATGCACCACAGTTTAATCAAAGTAGATTGCACTTCAATTGTATGGACTGCGTCTTTTGTAGGCTCATTGTCATCAAAAGACCGGCCCTCATTTGGAGTAGGCACTCAAATATTGTGCCCTTCATCGCATACTACATCGGTGATCCCCCTGAGCCCTGATGGCATTTTGCTACTGCTGTTAACTGTTATAATTTATTCGTTCCAATTGTGAATAATCGAAGAGTTTAGTTTGTCGCTTATCTGGTGATGAGATCGTCTTCGATGGATCGTTGCATGCGGTCGACCATATGGAACCGATCAATTAGTTCGATAGCTGGACGCGCGATCTTTTTCACTAAAAGGTTACGTATAAATATCTTCGAGCCAGCCAGCCAGCCGGCCGGTAACGGCAACGCAACTACAACGGCCCTTCTGTGCAACAATCAACACACACATACATCGATAGAAACGTTGTTTTTAAATTTTTTTGCGCTGTTCATTCTTAATTTATTCGATTTTCTTCTGTCGATGTCGGTCGGTCGTGTCGTTACCGTCACCCCCTTCAAAAGTTATACGGGTGCGATCGATTGTTCGGAAATGCGAATACGGTTGGTATTATGTTTTTGAAATAAATTCAAATCTTTGAATGGTCGTCGTATAAGACTGCCTTCCGAACAGTAAGTTATTGCGGTCGGTTACAGTTGAGCAGGTTCCTCATTGACGCGCCGAATGTCGAGTGTGAAAAAATGTTTCAGAACATTTTATGTGTTCTCACAAGTTCTTTTTGAGTCTGTTTGTAGGAACCTATTTTAGCCGGGCAAGACAGATGGTGTTAGTATTTATTTGAGGCTGAGAAAAATCGAATAGGTATTCGTATTCGTATCTTTAAATATTATATTTGTTGGCACACACAAAGTTTTTGTTCGATCTTTTAGGCTAAGGTCATTCTTGAGCAGTATTTTTACCAAAGAAGCATTTTTGGAACAGTTAATTTAGGTTGCAAGGGGTGGTGGTTTGGATGAAGTTGAGATTATAGGGACGGGGAAGGTGGATTGAATGTAAATTAGGGTGTTTATCTACATAATATATGAGCCTCTTCTGAACCAACCTGAGTTTTGGATGAACTCCAGGATATTTTTGTAGCTTGTTTGAGATATCGCCTGACGTGATTATGTATGTTGTGGAGCTGAAAACTATGCCGATGTCAAACCAACTCTACTGTGTGAGGTTGCAAGATCGAAATTAAAACAATTACAGCTTATAAGTGCCGTCAAGATGAATGAATAACCCCTTAGTCCTGCAAGCCTCCGAAAATTCGAGCAACGTATGAGTTTCGATTAAGCGAACCAACTGCGATGCCATCAATCAACATGCTTGGTACCCTTAATGAGTTCGATTTTTAGCCCCCATTATGATACAGACATTCAAAACCAATGTGCATCGGTATCGACAATAGTTAGAAGGAATAGAAAGGTAGGAAAGATTTTTTGTTGGTACAACTTTCAGAAAAGGCGGATGGATGAGCGCTGAAAGGTCCAACGGTAGATCTCGCAACCTCGTAGTGGGCTACCGATTGGACTATCCAACTCATTTTGCAAAAACTTTTAAAAGTAATGGATTCGAAACTGCCCCGAATGTGGATAACCAAACTGATATCGACGAGGACGATCTTAACCAACTTGAGTAACTGGAGGCAACTAACTAAAGACCGGACTGTTTGGCTGTGTGTGTTAGTTTAGACCGTGGTCCACACAAAACTATATATGATCAGCCTTAAGTAAGCAAGCTTAGAATATTTTTTTTGACGTGATAACGTCTAATAAATCGGAATATATGGGCAGCACGCACGAACAAATGTCACGGTCACAGTCACAGTCACGTTATAAAAATAATGGGTTGTATCGTTGGTGGCTGTAGGTGGTATGCGTGTTTGGCGTTGCGTGGGATTTGGTAGGGTTTGGGGGGGGGTGGATTGTCAAATGTGGTGGGTGGTTGGTTGGCGGTTGTAGGTGGGTTGGGTGGTTGGTGATTTAGGTGGTGGGAATGGTTGATTTGATTGGGGGCGGTGAAAAAATTGTCAAAAATGGTGGGTGAGTGGAAGGTGGTTATAGGTGGGGTGAATGGTTGGATTTGGTGTTGGGAGCGGATGACGAACAAATTGTCAAAAATGCTAGATGGTTGCTGTAGGTGGGATGGGAAGTTGGCGGTGATGTTGGGTGTGATTTGGTTTTGAGGGGAGGCCAAAAGTGTAAAATTGTCAAAAATAGTTGGTGTGGGTGGATGGCGGTGGTGGTTGGTGAAGGTGGTTTGAGGAAAATATGGTCAAAAATGGTGGGTCAGTAGCAGGTGGTTGTAGGTGGATTGCGTGGTTGAATTTGGTGGGAGGATTTGGTGTTTGGGAGGGAATTGTCAAGAATAGTGGGTGGTTGGTTGGTGGTTTTAGGTGGTGTGGATGGTTTGTGGTGGTATGTATTTATTGTGTTTGTAGGGGGGGGGGGGAGAAAACAATTGTCAAAATAGTGGGCTGTTGGTTGGTGGTTGTATGTTGGGGTGAGAGGTTGATGTTTGGGGGGAAGGGGTGAGAAAAAAAAAATTAAAAATGGTGGTTGGTTGTAAGTGGGATGGGTTGTTGGTGGTTAGAGAGAGATACAACCTACACATAAACTGTTTTGTTAACTGGTTATCACGTAAAATTATCGTCCGTAAACCGACTTTACAGACAACCAAGTATTTTTTGAAATTTAATGAAATCTACGGAGTTAATTCGGGATTCTATCATTTTAATCCAAATCTTAAAAATCACTCGCCCTTCACTCACGTCCTAAGTCCCGATAATTTTTCTTTGAGTAGCTTTGTGATGCTTTTGTGTGACTATGCTGAGGTAGCTTCGTCGATGTCCGCAGAGTTGTTCCCAAAGAAAGTTAAAACTCAGGGTTGAAAAATTTTTCAACTCCAAAATAACAATGTTTTTATTTATTGAAATATGTCTGACAGGTTATTTCATATACTTAATGGTAAACTTACAATAAATGATATCAATTCAATTCATATAATAGCCTAGGTCTGTGGGGTTCCGATAAACAGTCCACGACAATAAACGTTTCCTTAAAACTAGGTCTGTAGAGTTTCCTCCACGACAGTAAACAGGTGACCTAATGCCGTAAATCTGGCATTACAATAAATGGTTTGGCTTAAAGCCGGTCAGCAATCCACTGCGACCGACAGCGGAGTGGATTGTTGACAACAAACTTCTCTTCCAAAACTCGGTGAGGTTTCTGTCTGGTATTCCCAGTAGCGTATCTTCGGTGTGAGATCTCTATTCCCGGGATTCTATATATAGAATATTCTGCCAACAACGGTAGGGAGTCGGTCGAGTCTGTTTTGCAACAAGAAATGAATTATATCATCAAAAGTTAAAAATACTTGTGAATGTATAACTATTCTTCTTGCTTGAAAATTGAAAATGGATGGCGTCCAAATCATCGATGCGGGGTACAGGGTTAATCAAAATTGCTTTAGTGAAATGCATGGGATGGTATTGCCTGCGTCACGTTATGGTGATTTTATTCTCGTAGATTATTGTAGGAAATCATCTTGGCACTCGGGGGTGGTAGGAAAAAATGTGTAAATTCGCTACAGGTTGGCATTATTAGTCTTCGTTTTTTTCATTTTGGGCGTATTTAAAATGCATTGGTTTCCGCTAGTCTTTTTCATAATAGCAACACCCGGTATCGGTATATCAGATTTGAAGCGCAGAACCTGTGTTCTTATAAAAAATTATAATTTCTTATCTTATCCCAGTTGAAAAAAAAAAACAAAATTAAAAAAAATCCACAGAACTTTTTAAAGAGGGAATGGAGTTTCTGAGGATTTAGTTGTTCTTTACTTCTCATTTCCATTACATTTATACATAACGCCTAAGGAAAATATGAGTCAAAAGTTACTTATTTGTCACTCAAGTCAATTCATCAAAATTTAAGTGAAATGTCAAGATTCCATTTGTTGAGGCATCAATCCCGGTTGAAAAATTAAAAAATTAAATTAATTCCGCGCACTTTCTCCTTGAACTCAAATCCGTTTAAGTCTTATTGGCATGTATAGTTGTGCCAAATTAAATTGGCAACATTAGACATCGATGTGTCAAAACTTCAAGTCATAATACTCAATTGTCTTATTATATTTCAAGACACCCATTAAATTCAAAGTGAGCAGCTATTGCACACGACTTGTGACAAGTTAATTCGGTCATCAGCCATATAGAAATTGATTTTGAAAAATCACCCTCTTCCAAACTCCAAAGAAAAAAAAGAAAAAAAGGAAAACACAATATTTCGATAGAGGGCAGCAAAATAATGTGCTATTAAACCGTCAGAGACATTATCGCCGCACGGCAATCGAAAAGGAAAAATCGCCCAACAAAGATACACATACACAAACAAAAACATATAGGATATGACTTGACCTGACTATTTGTATCAATCTCCTGTTTTCAATTAGTCAAAAAGACAAATGTATGATACCGTTAACACAAGTCATTTGACATATGTGACCTCAGAGTTCTATACTCAATCGATAGCAGCCAAAGCCACCCCTTGCTACCGTATAACGCTGATGGGTGTCTTGGTCTGAGTGCGGGTAAACTGGCAAGTATATCTGGTGAGTCTTCTGGCGCGTTAGAGACAAAACGCACACATAATTTTAAGGACAAGACGCCAGTAAAACAATTTCGAGGAGAATTCTAAAAGAAATTGATGATCAGTGTTGAGCTCTGGAATTGCTTCATCCTTTTTGCTGATTGCTGTTTGTAAATGAAATGTATAAGTGTGTCACTATAATGTTTGCTATTTTGTCGTGCGGCTTTTTATCCATCGCATCGCCCATATCGTTGGGGCTCGTCTCTGTCATCATCCCCTATTTGCTGAATTAAATGACCCTTATGCTTGATAGCTTCAATGTTGTACACAATCACTTATACAAGCTATATATATTTTTTTTTTCAAAGAAATCATCGCAAAATGTAATTTGGTGAATGGTATGAGTGAGTGTTTACTGTTTACTCAAGGAGCTGTACAAAGATGTTGAGAATGAGTAGAAGGAAGAAGGATTTAAACAAAAATTTCTATGTTTGTTTATTTCGAAAAGAAAGTTTTACCCTAACTATCCTGTTATGACACACATTCTATCCCCAATTCACGATTTCAAGGACTTAAAAATAGCAAAAAAATAAATCCTTCTAATCCCCGTAGGTGGGTACTACTACGAACTAGTGCCTCTGGAACTCGTTTCGTATATAATTTTTATTAACTCAACGGTACATAGAAATATTGCGGGCTTAGAAGATACAAAGGATAATGGCAAACGGACGGCGCCAGTGATACTACCAAAATTACTTCTTATATTTTTGTAACTGTAGGTTTGTATTTTGCATCCGCTGATACAAACTGGGAAAACGAAACCTATCCCAGGGAGTGAAAGGATGGAGTGATTGTTAAGTTGCCAAAGAAAGGTGATCTTAAGAACTGCAACAATTGGCGTGGTATTACCGTTTTGTCCGTTTTTCCAAAGTTGATGGCAACTTTAATCCTCGAACGGATAAAGGCTAGAATAGAGTCTACACTCAAGAGGCATCAAGCTGGCTTCCGCAGCGGTCGTTCTTGCGTCGACCATATCAACACTCTGCGCATCGTCCTTGAGCAGTCTGTGGAATTTCAAACACCGCTTTACCTCATGTTCGTAGATTTTGAGAAGGCCTTTGACCGAGTTAACCGAGAATGTATATTTAGATCACTTCTTGGTAGAGGAATTACCCCAAAAATTGTCGCCATTATAAGGGAGTCTTACAACAATGCGAGGTGTTTTGTGTTGCAGCTATCCGACTCTTTTGAAGTGCTTCAGGGTGTGAGACAAGGGGATGTTCTATCGCCAATTCTTTTTCTGCTGGCGATAGATGATGTTTTGAAGGCCAGCGTTGGTACAACGGAGAGGCAGGGCATTCAATGGAGACCGTTTGAAAGGCTTAGCCATTTAGACTATGCCGACGATATATGTCTCATGGCAAATAACAGCAGTGGGCTGAACGTGATGTGTCAATCTCTGCTATTGAATGGAGAATCGTGCGGTCTTAGAATAAATGGCAAAAAGACAAAAATAATGCTAACAGGACCCCCCTCACAACAACAACAACAACATATTATTCTGCATGACACGCCTTTTGAAGAGGTCGAACAGTTCAATTACCTTGGAAGTACTGTATCAGCGTATGGTGGTACGGATCTGGACGTAAAAAGCAGAATAAATAAAGCTCGCGTTGCCTTTGGTTCTCTGTCTCAAATTTGGAGAATATCGTTACGCACTAAGTTGAGATTCTTCGAATCCAACGTTAAATCCGTGCTATTATACGCTTGCGAAACCTGCAAAGTCTCGGCTACCATCTCGAGAAAATCGCAGGGTTTTGTGAATCGCTGTCTACGTCACATTCTAAAGATTCGCTGGCCACAAACTATTTCAAACCAGGAATTGTGGCGCAGGACAAGTCAGGAGCGGTTGGACGTCGACATAAGAAAGCGTAAATGGCAATGGATTGGTCACACACTTAGGAAACCAAACAATGATATTGCAAAGCAGTCTTTTGAATGGAATCCTCAGGGTTCACGTCGGGTTGGAAGACCAAGAACAACATGGAAGTCAACAGTTGTAGCAGAAGCTAATTCCCAGAGAAAGACGTGGCCACAGTTAAGATATCTAGCTGCAGACCGTGAAGGATGGAGACGTTTTGTTAGCGCCCTATGCCCCGAGCGGGGTTACAGGACAACAATATCCTTGATGATGATGATGATGAGGTTTGTCAAAGTTCTGGGTGGTTACAGATAGATAAAATTTGTTTGTCATATTTAAAACAAATAACTTAAAAAAATATCGAAACAAAATTTCGACGTGAGGTAGGTATACCTACCTAAATTTTACATTTATTAATGGTGAATAGCATAGTGGTATAGGCTAACAGACAAGTCTATCAGACTTCTACGCCAGCCGAAGGTCTGGGTTCAATCCTGATTCCTCCAACAATTTTTTTTTCCTATGAATAATATTTTTCAATAGGTTGTGCACCTCTGCTAGCCCTTCGGATACAGAGGTAACTCCTGTGGTCTTTCCATTCCTGACCACCAAATACTTAGTATCAAGTATCAAGGCACACATGCCAAAGAGTGTAAGACACTAGGCCTTGCTTTGCTCTGGTTCTGGAGCTGTCGCGTCAAAAAATTTTACTTGGGGTTATAGGTATTGCATGGTTTCTTAATAAGGGCTTCGCTTACACAACAATATCCTTTTCATGAAATGTTCCCTCACCAAATCGCGAAACGGCTGCTTTATGCAATCAATAGCTTCACGAATTCCATCTTTGAGGTCTTGAATCGACGCTGGGCTGTTGGCGTAGATCTTATCTTTCACGTGGCCCCAAAGGAATGAAATCACAAGATCTCCGTGGCCAATTGTGATCACCTCTTCGATAGGTAAAACGATCCGGAAGCTTTTCCCGTAAAAGATAGATGGTTTCGTTGCTTGTGTGGGCACGTGCGGTCGTCTTGTTAAAAGTAAGCGTTGTCCAGATCAATGCCATCCAATTCCAGCAGTGCAAAATTATTAATCATCTCTCGATAGCGAAATCCATTCACCGTAGCTGTTGCTTAAAGCCTCATTTTCAAAAAAGTAAGGCCCAATGACCCCTCCGGAACATAAACCGCACCAAACAGCTACTCGTTGAGGATGGAGAGGCTTTTCAACAATAAATCTTGGGTTTTCCGAGCCCCAGATGCGACATTTTTGCTTGTTGACGTGGCCATCGAGTTGGAAATGGGCCTCATCCATCAAGGTGATTTTTCGATGAAATTCCGGATCATTTTCATGCATTTCAAGGACCCAATCAGCAAAAACACGACGTTGTTGATGATCGTCCGGCTTGAGTTCTTGTGCTAACTGAACTTTATAAGCCTTAAGACCCAAGTCTTTATGCAAAATACGGTGTAATGACGTGAAATGCCCAATTCCAAAGATCGGCGAGGAATTGACAAACCTGGGTTTTCTTCAAAACTTTGGGCTACAGCAGCAATATTCTCAGTTGTTCTTGAGTGACGTGCACGGGCTTTATTCTTCACGTCGCGTCGCGTCGCTAACTTGTCCCAACAGCTCAAATTTGTCCACTAATTTCTGAATTGCGGTCCGACAAGATGCTTCACGACGACGGACGACCAAAAAATGTTTAAGTTTAACGAACCGTGTGTGCCATATTTTCACCATTTTTATAGTGAATTTTAATAATTTCAATGGGTTATTGAAGCGAGCATTGTTCCATTTCTATTTATATCGTAGTTTCTACTTGTCAAATGTCAAAAAGATAAATCTTTGAAAGTGACAACTACCGAAGTAGCGGGCTACTCAAAATACCACCTCTTATTGGAAAACCCTATACTTTGGAATTCTATTCAAAGGTAAGACAGCACGGTGCGACACATTTCGTGATGGTTGCATTTTATGTCGCACCGCTGCAGACTGCAGTTCAAGTTCAGTTTAAAAAAAATACTATAGTTGGCGGTCTGGCAGCAGTGCATCTCATGCTTACACATCAGTAGCCTTGACGCCTTGAGTTATAATACTCCCACTTTCTTGTTTTGATTATTTAATCGAACTTTACTAAAAACATTTTAATGCTGTTAAAGTCATCGTTTGGACTCATTGCCTCATTTATACCATTAATTTTCCTTCAATGACAACGACTTTCGATTTTTTGCGTTATAGGACCAAGTCAAAATTTCCCAACCCTTTGCCACACAATTTGAATGTCTCAAAGCAATTAATTTCACACGAAATGGTATACGAAGCGGTGGCACTCTGTCAAAGGCCGTCGACTACTGGAGAGACCAGTTGTTGAATGTCGATGACAGCTAAGATCCCGTCCATGATCGACCTGTATAATAGCAGTAAATCTAGATGAGAACATCATGAACGACATCCGCCTGACCAAAAATAAACCAAAGTAGCCATCACCAGACAGCTGGATCTCATGGTCTACAAGCTGAATTTTCAAAACAAGCTAGAGATGACCTGCTTCTGCTTAGGAGCAAGCTCAACACATCTGCAAAATAAGGTCAGAAAAACGTATGCCCGATAATTGGATCTCGATAAAAACCGTTTTCCTGATCCACAAAAAAGAAGACTACCTGTAATGCGCCGACTTTAGGGACCTTGTAAACACCGCATATAATAAGATCCTGTTCAGCATTTTAAGTGAAAGTCTTAAGCCGTTTGTTGATGGTGTAAAAGGAACTTTTCAATGTGGCTTCAGGACTGAAAATCTACAATCTACAAAATCTTTAAGTTACGCCAGGTCCTAGAGAAAACTCAAGAATACAGCATCGATACCAACCACCTGTTCGTCGATTTTAAAGCAGCCTACGACAGCTTTGAACAGAGTTGAACTATTTTTTTATGGAACTTTAGAATTTCTGCTAAACGTTGGAGAATTCTCGCTATTCCGTCAAAGTTGGTATAGGGACTCTATACTGAAACCTTCGACCCCACCAGAGTGTAAAGATAAGATAATGGACTATCATTCAGCTGTTTCAACAATGTGCTTGAAAATTTAATACAGAAGGCAACACATCAGGCAACATCTTTAAAAAATAGACACACAATTACTTGGGTTTGCGGACGACATTGACATGATAGGAAGAGCAAAGCTGGAAGAAACCGGTGCCATCTCTGCCATGGAGTCAGCTGCAGCAATCAGAACGGGTCTGAAAATAAACGAGGACAAGAAGTAGTACATATGCTTTCATCAACAACAGTCCAATCCCACCACCAACTTGGCCAGAACGTGACCATTGACATGTACAACTTCGAGGCAATCAGTGAATTGGTCTACCTGGGCACTGCAGTATCTAAGCACAGGCTACAACATCAGCTCTGAAATCAAACGCAGACTTACTCTTGGTAATCGCTGTTTCATAGGCTGAATAAGCAATTGAGGCATCCAGGAGAACCACGGAGACACTGTATAGAACACTCATCATCCTGGTTCCTGGCCCTGCTTGATGGTGCAGAAGCATGGACCATGGACCCAATCGGATGAAAAGTCATTTGGAATCTTCGAGAGATAAGTTCTGCGTACGAATTATGTTTATGTCTGCTTGAACAGAGAACGGAACATTTGGTTCAAAGTTGCAACGATGAGGTATTAGGTACATGCTGTACAGCGGCATAAGAAGTTTGAATTCAACGACTTAGATGGATGGTCCATGCAGAGCTCAACTCTCCAGCTCGCAAAGTCTTTACCGCCAAACCAGAGGGAGTCATGATGGTGTCGATGATGAAGCCACCAGGTATAGGGAGATCTCCGGCTACTTGGAGTAAGAATTTGGAGACAGCAGGCTAGAGATCGAACCAGTTGGAGAGGCATTTTAAGTAAGCGTTATGAGGTGGAAAAGCACCAAATCAATCAAAACCATCCACAGAATTCCGGAAATTTAAGCGTCCGTATTGATTTAACACGGGTCATGTTGAAATAGTTTTAAATCTTTTCACTTAATTTTAGGCATTGTCAACTCTTCTAAATGTAAGTTTAATATTAAAATTTAAAAACAGTGCTTACCAAACCGTGTTCATTTTAAGTTTGCCAGTGAATTTGTGTGTGAAAATCGTGTAAAATCAAGAAGGTGTCATATTAATTTTGTTCACGGGTTTTTTTCTCAGTGTAAGAAGTGCGTGCAAAAAAATTTCGTATTTTGTTCTGTGAGGGTTTGAAGAAATTCTTCAAGAACGTATTGTTCCCTTTCCTTTCCCTTGTCCAAATTTATAATTTGATTTGAATAACCGTTTTGGGAGTCTTCCCGTTCCCAGTCGGAACTTTGCAGAGTTATAAGGTTGAACTCACCTTGAGACGCATAATTGTGTTGGCTTCCTATTCAAATGACATTCCTTAGAACTCAACATAAACGAAACGAATTTAGCAATTCCGTGAATAAATTTTGCCATTTAAAATTCCACTCAACACCCAACATCTCCTTGGCGGTATATTTTTTTGTTCGATTTGTTTTTGTTGCGTCTTGTATATGCTCTGGTCCAATTCAGTGACGCACAGCCAAGATAATTGTCTCAACATTTTGGCTGGGATAACTTAAGTGGCGGCTGCTGTGGCCTGTGGGACACTGGACCCGATCTTCTATTCACATAAATACAAGTCCGATGAAAATTGTCAGAGGCCCTATAACTTTAATCTTCGATAACGACACCGTCAGCACCTCCTCCTCCTCCGTATACCCGTACCGCACCAATGAAAGAAATTATTCCTTTACCGTATTGCAAAACAGTAGCCGCCTGCCGAAAACCCTACTACAAAACCCAACGATTTCACAAATTTACACGAGGTTAACCAAACCCAGCAGCATTCCAAACTATGCGCGGTACCACCATCGGAATGCGTATCCAGCGGAAGAAACACCACCGTTCCTCACATAATGAGATGGTTTCAGGAATCTGTCCACATCAGCAACATGGGAAATGCACATACACTTGGCCATTTTTTTTTTGTCTGTTTGTTTGTCAAATCCCTCCGCCCGCATTGAGGGGTCCTCGATGGACGTGAAGAATCGAGGGACTAGGTTTGTGGATACTTATTTGTCTTATTCACAGCAATTCAGTGATTCGTTGTGGTGGCTTCGCTGCTGCTGCGCCACAGTCACCGCTCTGCCGCGCCACCGCTGCTGGCTGTCTGTCCGTCCGTCGTCGTTGCATCGTCTTCTTCTTCAGTGGCAGTTGTGCCAATCTCGCTATTATCACATGATTCCGTAAGTGGTGCTATGGCTGCCCAGAGCAATTTCGGCAGTGTGAGGATGAAAGTCCTATACTCACCTGGCTAAGGAAATCCTCGTAAAGTTTGGCAAAGTGTCAAGAAAATCAATTACGTGAATGTCGGCTGTCCAATTGTTGTTTGCAAGTTAGGATTGGAAGGAAGACTTACGCGGGCGCGGTATTATGTGCGAAAAATCGAAATTGCTGGCTGACCGTTCGGATTGTTATTTGATTTCAAACAACGGAGCCACTTATCAAACTGACACCTAACACCGTCTGCGAATTCCCTACGGAGAATTCAATTCTCTTCCACAAGATTTATGCCCCCAATGATCGAACCTAAAATGCGAAACGAATTTGAATGTGCAGCGGTATATGTTTGGTTTTTTAGTTTTTTGGAGGTTATACTCGAGGGGAATTCAGGTGGCCCTAAAGCTATTTCAACCATACGCGTTGATTAAAATACTCAGAGGTCATGTTGAAACGAAAAGAAATTAACTAGGAAACTTAGCTGAAATGTCAAGCCTGACTTCTAATTGTGCAAAATTGGCTTAAACGATTACTCCAACGTTTTAAACCGAGAGGAAATGACTGCTTCAATTGAAAGTTGTGTCTTCCTTGTTTGTATTTTTGCTGTTGAACTTGTGGCTGAGCGTCCAACCTCTTCGAAGGCTTTTCAAAAACAGTAGGCCATATTGTATATGGAAATTATAGCTAACATGACCTTACACAAGTGTACAGTATCTTACCTACCTACACACCAGATTTTGTATTTGTGAGGGTATTCCTGCCACTTCGAAGTCTGCAAGAACCGAAGTAGTGGCGTAGTGGTTGGAGCCGCCCGAGGCTGACCAAATTTTTCCGCCCCTAGTAATTTTTTCACGCACTAAAAAAAAAAAAAATTAAAAAAAAATCTTTTCAGGGTTTCAACCACAGACATACAGATGCAGACCGGCAACTCGTACTCCTCTTGCCTTAAACACCCTCAAAATATTTTATTCGCCACCGTATATCTCTGTCTGTGCATTTTATTTTCCCATTTAAAATGCACGGGAGAGCTTAAGAGAGAGAGAGCTTAAACTTACTCAAAATAAAATGCACACCAAGCTTTTAGGCAAAGAGAGAAAATATAAAGAGTTGGCGTGGCGGTCTGTATCTGCATGTCTGTGGTTTCAACAAGTTATACCTAAAAAATGTCTCTTCAAAATTTTGTAAACTTACTAGAAAGTGATATAAGCAAAACTGAAGCCGCAAATTTAAAATGTTCCCATTTTGGTACTGTTCGATTTCCAATGCTCTAATCGAATAAAAAGGATATCAAAGAAACAGCGTTAATTCGCTTTAAACTTCAAGAGGGTTATTTAAGGATCAATCCTAACTTAGAGCCTCGTATGTCTTTTCGCCAACCAGCGAGCACTGTTAGTAAAAATTTAAGAGCGTTCGCATGACTTATGAGTGTTGAGACCACTCTTTAAGTTACGAGTGGTATCTTCGAAAAATATGTTCGATAGCAGCTGTCTTTTCATACACAGCAGTAATACCGGTCTCATTTTTTCAACTGTGATGTCATGTCCGGAAGCTTGGTTAGGCGTGGGCCAGACGATTTAACAGTGTAGGGCCAGCTGTACAGTTAGTAGTCGTTCATTCTCGGATCAAAATTTGGAAACAGTTTACCTCGGTTTGTGATTGCATAGTCAGAGTTTAGACGGTGGCCCAAAAGTAGTTTAACTGGCTGAACACAATGGTGTAGCTGCGGCAGTAGTACGTAGTACTGTCAAAGTTAAATGTACGTAAATGTACACGGCTACAATGTGAAGTAGCAGCAGCAGCACAGAGAGTAGCTGAAGTACAAGTCGACTCGACTCCAACTTCCAACTTCACGAAAGTGCTGCGCTGCAAAACAACAACAAACCAAAATGGCAGACATGATTTTTGTTTCAGTTCAGTGCTACACATTGTATTCGTGCATGCTGCTTAGTACGCTACTTTTTTTGACATTAACTTTGACATTGCTACAAGTACTACTGCTGCAGCTACACCATTATGCTCAGCCAGTAATAGTTATAACACCGATTTCCACTAGTAAAGTTGATAAATAAATCAAGAATTTAAACACGAGGTTCAGTGCTAAAGAAGAAGAAATTAAGTGTTCGTGCCAAAATGTAGGAGAAATCTATTTTTGCTCCCTTAGTGGTTCACGCCTTTTCAGTCTTTCCTGTAGACAGCTGTGTTGTGTCAATGCCTTAAATGTGTTTTTCAACGCTGTGCTATTTCAGGGGAGGTATTTTGGTCGTGATTTTAGAAAATTAATATTTTGGTAAATTAGGACTTTTTAGACATTTCGAGATGGTTCGCCGGTCTTTTTATTTTTACTCTGGATTTGTAAGGTACGGTCAAACCTAAATTCAATTTTTACGATGCAGACATTAATAAATTAATTCCGGGAAAATTCGGAAAATTTTCGACATAATATCATCATCGATATAATATCGGCGCAGGGGCATAAGACCCAGGGACATAAAGCCCAAATTTTTTTTTTGGGCGTTATGACCCATTTACGTGGGACATAAGACCGAAAATTAATTTGGGCCTTAAATCCCACCCAAGTGGGTCATAAGGCCCCCAAAAAAAAGTTGGGCTTTATGTCCCACATAATATGACTTGACAAATGATACAAATAAATGTATTTCAATGCGAGAAAAGTTTTTTTTTCTTCCTGAGCCCTTAACTTTAATGCTTAGAAGAATCCGCACCTGGTTTAGTTGACATTCAAACCATTTTTATAATCTCTCCCAAAATTTGAAGCGCTCTTTGGTTTCGAAATTAAGACTACTGTTACATTTAATGTTGAGAAAATAAAAAGCAAATATTTAAACCTTCAAAGTACATTAAGTGTTGATTGAGTGTTGTTCTTATAAGAACTGAAAGTTTAAAAAAAAAATGGAAAATCGTGGTTTTGAATTTTTGCTTGACTCTTCCTTTAGGGTTGAAAAGCAACTACTACATATTTTAAAATGATTACAAGGTAAAAGCAATAGATTTCTTGGGTTCTCGAAACATGCATATTGAATTTAAGTTTTAGAGGTTTTATAAAATTAAAGCCCAAAAAATCGCGCGATTTTTTGGGCTTTAATTGATTGATTCGTATAAAAAGTGCATCAAAAAGCTAGAGCTAGTTGGACAAGAAAAAATAGTATGGGAGGGTGGTGGTCTCCTCCGTTTAGGTGGTCTATTTTCCTTTTAGCAAAAATTTAGGAACAATTTAAAAAAAATTTACTTAAGCTGGACAAAAAAATCTTGAAAAATAACAGTAACTCCTACAACGTCATGATATACTTTTTTGCTTAGCCAAAAATCTCTTCTTTTATTGTATTCTTAAATTAAGTTATTAAAGTGAAACGTAAAAAAACTCGGAATTATAAAAAAAAATCAAAAAAAAATCTTCTAACAATTTTTTCTTTTTTTTTTTTTTTCAAAATTGTACTTTTTTATCACTATTTTTGTTGTCAAAATTTAATGCTCTTATTAGTTCTAAGTTAAACATACTGAAAACCATATTGCTCTTTGACTTTTTGTTGCAAAGCTATTCACAAATAACCGAATAGACCCCTCCCATACAATTTTGTTCGGCTTGGGTACGATTTGTCGATTTTTAAAATGTCGACTTAAAAAATTCGATCGTCATAATGTGGACTTTCGAAAATTCGATTGTTAAAAAAACCGACTCTTATAAATTCGATTTTGAAAATATCGACTTAAAAAAAGGTCGACAGTGGCACATGCATCCGGCATTCAAAAATTGTTTTTTTTTTATGTAGTATTAGTTGAACTTCACATTTTTTCATATATACATTATGTTCTTACAAACATTTAAAAAAAAAAAATCATTTAATTTAATTTTATTATTTTTTTTAAACAGCGATACATACGATTTTGACGGGTCCTGCAGATGCCATGCTGCTACGAAAGCGGCGCTGATGTTAAATTATGTTGGTAGCCTTAAATTTACGGAAACGAATATCAACGAATACATGTAAGTAATCAGACATTTCAACTTCTTTGAATTAACTTAAAAGTGGTATATGCTCAGAATCAGACTTTCTGTTCATATCAGCCACCTTTCAAAGAAACGAAGACATACTGTGAGACTTTCTTTTTCGGAGCATGTCTAAGAAAAATACAATTTGAAATCAGAATCTCTAATTGATGCATACAAACTATTCGGCACAGTTTTGGTGCACATTTAGTGTAATAAAGTTCTAAGTACTCTACACTCAGACCTTTTAACTTTGTCCAATTCCCTAAAACGGGTTAGGATTGTTTTTAAGGGTTCATTTTCATCTTCAGATTCAGATTCAATGCTCATCTCAGCTACCTTTTAAAGCAATGAACATACATTTTCAGACTTCCTTTTTTTCGGAACACACCTTTAGTGAAGATAGTCATTTCTTATCAAAATCCTGACCAACAAAAAAAAAAAAAGCAATAGATACTTTTACTACTTTTTGTTCGAGAAATGAGAAATCCCGTCGGAATTTTTCACGCCGGTAACCTAGGCCTATACTAAAGAATTACTTCCCTCCTATATTTGTTCGGTTTGCGTGGCACTGTTTTCCTGTTGGTTTATTCGTCTTGTGTTCCTGGTTCCTGTTCAAATACTTTGTGCCTCTCTGAGAATATATTTTATTTTGTTTGGGTTATCAGTAGCTACTTCACCGTCACGGCATAATGATGTGTCACAGATCACTGCGCGATCCAACTCCCATTTCCGGATGGTTGACAAATAATAAAAACTTAAAATATGCTGCAGCTAATCGAGCATGACTTACTCCTACTCTCCGTCTCCGCATCAACTAGCTAGGTATATATATTCATGTATAAGGTATCATACCTATGCTATTTCAACAACGACAACGCCGACGACGTGAAAAGCCCACAAATCATCACTCAAAGTGCACTCAATGAAAAATCATCGACAATCAAAAAATTTCAAAAGAACTCCCATATACAAAAACACACGCACATTTGTTCAACCCTTTCGTAGAAAAAAAAAAACTTTCGTAGATTAATGGCTGAAATTTTTGGTTATTTTATTAGACCGCATAGAAAATTTACCTATAAAAACAGACACCCCTTGCCCTTGCGCGAACACATTTCACTCTATCTTCATTCGTCACCTTTTTTTTCAACCCTTTCACCTATGCCACGCCACCCTCTGCAAAACAGGTGAGCGAGCCTTGTTCAGAATTCGATGTGGTAGTAGGTACGCGAGTATTTCGTGCGGGAACGTGCGTGAGTATCTAACTACACCAACTTGGCTGACTGCATCTGAAAAGGGTTAAAGGATAACGTATAGACCTGTTTAACTGTCTTTCTGTGTTAAACAAAATTGCAGTAAAATTATGAAATTAATTGACTGTATGTCAATAGCGCGGTTTTTTTTTTTTTTTTTTTTTGTCAGACATTATAGAACCTATAAGACCATGATGGTGTGGAAACCCTTTCTGCCATATTATTTGGAAATTTTTATTGCACATGTATCATGGTTGCCAACTGACGCGACGTGTTATTGGGAATTGAAAGTCAAATGTTAATAATTTGTTTAAATTAAAAGTCATGTGTAAGGGAAGGGATGATTAATTTCGGTTGGTCAACAGAGCTTTAACTAAAGGGTTAATTCAATCAATTCAGTGGGTTTTTAAGTTATTTTTAGAAAGACGAAAAAAAGGTACCCACCTTCGTAGCTGTTTTAAATAAATTTGGTATCATCTCTCAGCCTTAAAATATTCAGTTTCTAGTTTGTTCTTTTTTTCCTGTTCATTCTTGTTTTTAACTTTGGGGTCAGTATAAGAAATTACATTTTACTGTTTTGTTTTTAAATGTTTGTAAACATAATAAAATATAAGTACCAATGACATAGTTTTGCGAAAAACCAATAGATCTTATGATACTCAAAGCAGAGAAAAAATGTCCAAAATTTTTGTGTAGTAAGGTAATTATTTTTGGGAAAAATACTTGAACTAAATTCGTACAGTACAAAAATTTTTTTCTTAAAATATACCCCAAGGATCATGCCCTAAAATATTATTGACAAATTAAGGGACACCCTGTAGATGGGGGTTCGTCATGTTGACTTTAAGAGCATAAACTATTTGATGGTTATTTACAAAGACCT
This sequence comes from Platycheirus albimanus, assembly GCA_916050605.2. Taxonomy (NCBI): domain Eukaryota; kingdom Metazoa; phylum Arthropoda; class Insecta; order Diptera; family Syrphidae; genus Platycheirus; species Platycheirus albimanus. The sequence continues at coordinate 294,078,698 of OU696696.1, read as the reverse complement.
GCAATTAAGGTCTTATTGCCAAAACCATAAAGCCCAAATTAAAAATATCACAAGCCCAATTTTTTGTTTAGTAATTTTATTGTTGTAAGATTTGCCGCAATATGGGCAAAATTGACATTGGTATTGGACATTTTGACATTACTTACGTGGAAAACGGCGCGGCGTTGGTCTTATGGCCCAGATAAAAATGCTCAATTCACAAAATGTTATATGGCCCAAATACTGACACATGGCCCAAAATCTCCTGAAAAAAGTCGTCGGGAGACCCAAATGGACTTTCATGTCGCCAAAAATTATTTTAAATTCCGAGAACGCCCAAATCTTAATGTTGTAACACCCAAAAATATTATTGTGTTTTAATTTGGGTACTATGAAATACTGTTTGGGCGTTATGAGGTTTTTAGTGAAATAAAACTTAAAGAAATTTTTAACGGAAAACATTTTAACATCAAATAATATTACTTCTGTCAAAAATTGTGTTTGCTATGCAAAAGTCTGCGATGCACGCGTTGAGGTCTCATCCATTGGCGTTTGCTCAAAATCTCTTAATTGAGCTCATATAATTCATAGTGAACAAGAAAGTTTTTACAATTAACTTAAAACAGTCCAAATTATAAAAAAATGCCAATGTTGCGCCGCCACGCCAAGGAAACTGCCGGGCAACATTGCCACCTTATCGTCATTGGAGTGTCAGTTTTTGGGCCTTATGACATTTTTTAAGAATGGTCAATTTTAAAACTAAACATAAGCGAGAGCTACAGTACGTTTGCAACGAACTGTTGGATACTTTTTTGTATGTGTATGCGTTCACCTCCCGCAGCCAGCCGATGATCCAGTTTCAGAAACAAAATTCTTCTTTACCAGACAGAAAAAAATTCCAATAACATTAATTTTGTGTGGTGTGATGTTCTATCAGTGCTGGCGCAATAAAAAAAGGCGTGCGCTACGCCCAAAGTTAAAACTTTTTATTGCCAAGGCAATTGGTATGAGCTCAGTGACATTCAATTTTATTCTTGCAGATCGATTTGAACAAAACAAGACGAAACTTAAATTTTTAAAAATTAGATTTTGAATGGAAATAGCGATTATGGGTGTTTTTAACAATTCTTGGACTCCACTCTGCTGCGTAACCAAGGAATATAAATCAAAGTGTTCATCTTTTTACTTCAAAACTGCGACCGAAAGTAAAAAAAACGATAAAAAATTAATGCATAGTACTATTTTTGATGAAAACGCCCCTTAAAAGTCTTAAAAATTTGAAGCAATAACTGAGCTTTGATCATTAGTCAGTATTTAGGCACATGTGTAAAACTACAGCTGAATCGAGTAGTTTTTAAACAATCTTACCTGAACAAACCCTGCAAACGTAGAAGTACAGAAATAACCAGTGGAATATGTACGTAAAAGAAGTACTTCCTTTCCACTGAAAAAGGATAGACGATCGGGAAAAAATTCAGTTATATACCTACTGTATATAAAAATATATGAAGGCACTATCTCTTTCTAAAAAAGCAAAATATCAAAAAAGTACTGCACTTCCCCGCCAATAAAAGTACTTCCAAAGCACATCCAAAGTACTTCTGGGGATGCACCTACTTCAATGGATGTACATCTGAAGTACTTTTTTGAAGCGCATATTCCACCAGTTATATTCGTACTTCCAAAGATGCACGCGCTGTGAATGTAGAACTACGAACCGAAATAGACATGAAGTCAAAAAAAAAAAAATAGAAAAAATTGATTTTTATGATAATAATTTTATTATTAAACTAGCAAAAAGTACCCGGCGGCGGCGTTGCCCGGGCACCCGAGGAAAATCTTTTCATACAATATCTTTTAAATGAAATTAAAAACCAAGACATAATTTTTGTAAGAAAAAGGGTTATTTAATTTTATTTTGCCAAATTATGTTCTTTGAGTAAATAAAACAAACAGAGATGCTATTGTTTTTTAATATCGGGTACCTTCAAATCTTATACTGTAATTTCGTTGGGGTAAATGATGTAATTTCCTAGCAGATTTCCGAATAAGATTCGAAATTACATCATTTCCTATACAAAAACACATTTCGAAATTTTCTCATTTCCACCAAATTTGGATGAAATTGGGTTACAACCGAAATCGAACATCCCTAATTTCAAAATGATTGTGTTCTCGACTTTCAGCTGTTCTTAATATCTTAGTGAAGAGAAATTCAGAAATTCAAATTGCGCTGGCATTAGAATATCCTGGATTGCAAATTTTGAACCTCAAAATTTGCAGAAAAAAATTAACGCATGGTAACACTCACTTGCACCGAGGTTGATATAACATTTCCGAAATATCCAAGATGGCTGAGCTTATGAAATAGGCCAGAACAGAAGAGTTAAAATTTTACAATGTCTTCGGTATGGCCCAAGCTGTTAATTATTTGACGAAGATGATATTTTGGACAAAAGTTATCGATTCCGTTTCTTTATTCGGATTTGGACACCATGGTTGAACCAGGGGTTGCAGGTATTTAAAATTTACATATCGCACTAATGAGTACATTCATTGTATACAAAATCTATGGTTCTCTGATGGTGTCTTTCCACTAAGTTGCCCTCTGGTTCACAGCATTTGTGACAGCTAGCATGTAGCGTTTGTGATAGAAATTACTTCCTCTTGATAATACTAAAATTTGTATAGCAAAGGTTTTGCTCCTAAGGACTATTTACATAAGAACACTACGAACGATTTATAGAAAATCCGTTCATTGCTGCCGACAACTGATGGATTTGTATGAAGCTTGACAATTGACTATCAATAGGCCTAGTTTTTGTAAAATGTTTTGAGTCACTTTTGTTAGTCAACTCCATCATTTGTTGGTTTTCGGGTTTCGCTATCGCAAACATCAACGCCATCGCACTGGTTTGTGCGATGTTTCAAAAGAATGAATTGATTCATATCATCGGAGGTATAAAGTGTAAAGCATTAAAAGCGCATTTGGTCTCAAAATTTTAACCCCAATCACAGCAAATTCAACTAACCCAATAAATTAAATGTTGCTTTAATTTTTGAAATCACACCAGAATCGCTAAACGGATCTGAATGAAATTTAGCAGAGAGGTAGATTATAGTCTGGAATAGCACATTTGCTACTTTTTATCCCGGTAAAATGTATGGATCCCGTTTGATAGATATGTTTTAATTTTTGAAATTACACCAGAATGGCTGAACGGATCTGAATAAAATTTAGCACAGAGATAGATTATTGTCTCAAATAGAATATTGACTACTTTTTATCCCGGTAAAATGTATGGTTCCCGTGGGATAGATTTGTTTTAATTTTCGAAATCACACCAGAATTGCTGATCGGAGCTGGATGAAATTTGGCGCATAGCTAGATTTAGATTATAATCTGGTATAGCACATAGGTTTTTTTTATCACGGTTAAATGTAGGTATTAAATTATAAAGCTATAAAAGAAGAAGAAGTAAGATGACGATAGACTATACTCCTCAAGCTACAGTCTACTTCTTGATCAGCTGAAACGCGAGCGAAGGCTAGTACTTCTTAAATACATGCGAAACCTTAGCAACTACTGTTACCGGCGCATGAAAAGAAGTTGGTGAGCAACAGACTCTTATTATACTTTCATGCATGTTCCCAACCAACGCGTAAGTGTATGTTTACACATGCTTTTTGCTTTTTGCTTTCATAAATTATTCATTCTTGTGTAAACCGCACAAATCATAGAAAAGGAACACGGCAGAAGTAAGCAAAACTAAACACCAATTTGGAAATAAATCCAAGGCAACGGCAGAAGTAAACAAATCAAAACAACAATTTGGAAATAAATCCAAGGCAAAGGCAGAAGTAAAAAAAAACACACTAAACAAACAGCGAATAAGAAAAAAAGGAAAAGGAGAAACGTCAAAAATATTTGAGAAATATAAAATTTCTCATGATAAATCTAAGAGGTAAGTTCAAATATTATTAAATTAAACCTATTTAAAATAATTTATTTTTTAATTTAAATAGCCTATAACCTGGCCAGTGAATGGGGGAAGATCTTTGGATAAACTGCATTGCGAAGTAAGTGGTGTGTCGTCAGTTTATCTGCCATATACAGACAAACTGACACACAAACAAAATTACTCTTTTATATATTTAGAGATATATTATATTATTATTTACATTTGTATTATTAAAAATATATTTATTATTAAAAACAAACAAAAATATCACACAAAAAAAAATAACTTACATAAAAAAGGATTCGCCATATTCTCAAATTATACACAACAAACTCAACTCAACTTAAAAACTGTTGATGATTATTTTTTGAATCGAATATCACTCTGACAAAAAGACAAACGACAACAAGAAAAAAAAGAGACAACATTTTGCATTACATCCTGGATTTCTCCTTCGCACAGTTCAAAAGGGAATCGTTAATTGTTTTTTCAGGAGAATCCAAACTACTTCCTTTGTTGTACATATTTCATCTATTGTTACCGTACTTTCTTGTTTCTACGGCGCAGGGGAAGTAGTAAATAAAAAAACCAACACATTCGAACATATATTTTTAGTTGTAGTAGTGTTTTCTAGAAAACTACTGCGGTTTGGTTTGCAGGGAAGGTATTTTATCAAAGTCACGAGTGTAAAAGTGGGCGTATTGAAAAAAATTACACAAGAAAATGTAGATATGTATATTTTTCATAAAACGAACGGAAGAGAAAAAGTTTTAAATTGAATTTTGGTAGTACCTTAAATTTTTAAAACTACGTTTTTCGTTCTTTCATGAAAAGTGGGCGAAAGCCACGCCCAAAATTCAAAAATTTCTTTCCATACACAAACGTTTAAGTTTCCACTAAGAGACGCAAAATTTTGGCTTGCGGATTCATTATAAATACCGTTTATTTGCAAAAACAATTTTTTTTATAGTTTCTAGTGAAAATTGGGCGTCAGCCACGTCCAAAATCAATTTTTCTGATTTGACACACAAGATGTTTATGTGCAAGAAATGCCCACAAAATTTAATGTATTTCGCTTTAATATAACAATTGTTATTTTATAAAAACAATATTGATGGTTTTGTATGAAAAGGCTAAGCCACGCCCAAACTGAAATATTTTTATTTGATTGGAAGAAAGTTTACCTAAAGCAAAATTTTAGGGTTATGCTTTTATCGTAACTGTACAAAAAACATAATTTAATTTTATTAAATTGAGGTTGTTCAACAAAAATGGCAATTGTGGGCGGATTTTTCCGGTTCAAGAACTTAGCCTTACTCTTGAACCAAAGATTATATATACCAAATTTCAACTTTCTAGCTCAAAAATTGCGACCTCTAGAGAGTATACATACGGACGGACATGGCTAAATCGACTAGGCTTTTGATTCTGAGTCAGAATATATATACTTTTCTATACCTAACGGTATTATTTCTCTATGTTACAAACTCCACACCAAATACAATATACCCATTCTATGGAATAGGGTATAAAAAAAAAAACAACACAATATAAGGCAAGATAAATTAAATTGGGTTGGCAACAGTAGAGGAAGCAAATCAAGGCTTTGTAATGCATTCCATGTAAGGCCAACAATTGAATCCCATAAATGAAACTTTGAAAACATTTCGGCAACGTATAAGAATAAAATGTGCCTTCCATTTCTTTCGTTTTGAAGTCAGATACATATTTCCAAGAATGCCACACATTAAAGTCATAAAAATCCACAATTTGTGTTATACCGAAGGAATCGCATACTTCCATCAACTAACATGCCCTTTCAATGTTTCTACCACCACCGTACCGTGTCGTCGTCAACTCGTCAAAGAACGATGACTTCTTAACCAATTACAAATAGGAAGGGCTAAGTCGAAATGAGCTCAAACGCCATTGCAACGCGAAAGCTATTGTTAATTAGTTCCAATTTGAAAGTTGGTATTGCTATCTAAAAGTGAAATCTTTTTAATTCGCACTTCCACCAGGTATAGGTAGGTATATTAACGATTACGTGCCCGTCCACATCGACGTACAAGTCCATGTCTCCTTAACTATAAAACACAACATTCGTGCGAATCACCCGCAAGATTATCATTTCATTAAAGATTTTAAATCCATCACGACAAAGAAAAAAAAAATGGATATTTGAACAGACAAGAGACAACTAACTAACGTTCTGACAAAGAGGAGCAGTCGCAGTCGGTGTTGGGAGCAATTAAATGCCAACACGGCTTATTAACTTCCCGCGTCTATCTCGTCTTTTACAACTCAAAGGGCAACGGTTTGCTGGTGCAGGCGAGGTGTTAATTTGTCTAAGTGGAGGCGGAAACTGTTTAACATTTTGTTCTAGTTTTGATATCAATCTTTCAGCTGAGTTTTCCCACACAAAAAAAAATTAAGTAACTATTTGAACTTGCAAATAAAGTTTTACATTATTGATGATAAACGCGCTTCGTGGCTGACAGAAAAGTTGAGTAGCAGGGCAGTAATGTGCTATGTGCCTGAGAAAGATGTGGCGCCCCATGGTCAGTTTTTTTTCGAATTGAAGGAATGATGATAAAGTCTGCGTAACTAAGTGAGCAAAACCAAACCAGGAATACTCGAGTTATTTACTTTGGCTTGGAATGGTTAGCTATAGATACTCTTTATAAACGACTCAATCTTCAGGAGCATATATTATTGGCATGCCGCATGCTCCAGGAAAATAAAAAAAAATTGTGAAACTAAGAATATAATTGCATGTTTATATGAAAACCAAGAAAAGAGGAAACCTCCGGGCACCAGATTGAAGAAGCTGTTAAAAATAGGTTTATAACAATTTGAGGACATAGATACCTACCAGGTGCTGTAGTTTGTTCTAAGCATAACGTAGATATATCTATTCCAAGTCCGCAACCAACTGATTGCACTGGGTGCATATAGGAAATTATATTGAGGATGGTACTAGATTAAAGTGAATAGGTTTTACAAACTACATATTATAAATAAATCATTTGCTATAGTGGAAATAATATAGATTAATTTTAAGGTGCTATTATTAAATAATCTGTTATACTGCTTTGGACCTTGTCATTTTTGAACTAGGCATGATTATGTTGTATCAAATTGAAGACTATATAATTGTGAACAAACTTAAAATTGATTTTCCAATTCATTTAGTAATTTTTTCTAAATATAGATTCGAATGAAGATTTTAGATTGAAAAATTGCTTGCAGGAAGTTTGAATTTTTTTTTAAGTTGTATGAGTATAGGTATACTTGAATGTAAAGGGAGTACTGTGGATTAAGAATTGGAGCTCATCTGGCTACTGCTTTTTGTTGAACCTATCATAGTGAATGTTATGGTCGCATGTGGAAGAGGGTCCTCTGGTCATTTTAATAACCCACAACTATAGTTTTTCTAAGCTGATCTTTGAAACAGAACCCCACTTGTTTCAAATTTTAATACTTTGCTGATCAATAGAATATAGACTCACTAATTAAAAAACTTAGACATCAACTTTTTAGTCTTGGAAATGCTATAGTTTGGATAACATCATAATGATGAATCTGTGAAACCATAATTTTTACTCTGAAATCAACATTCTGGACACTGGGTATAAGTCATGTCCACTTGAACTGCTTTAATTGAAAACGCGAATGCCCTGTTGGAATAGCTTCTCTGTTTTTTGGGTTTCATATAACCTGGATGAACCCCTCAAAAAGATAGCGAGCGACGGATGAGTTCCAATTAAGTGAACCAACCGCGACGCCAGGAAATATCATGGTAGGCCCATGAAGCTGCTTCGAAATATTTGAAGCATATGTTATTGGGACCTTCCACTACTAGTCATAGTGAAATAGAAAAGGAAGCGGATGAGCCCTGAAAGGGTCAACGGAAGTTATCGCATATCCGTAGTGGGATACTGGGTTACTAACTCTGGGCACAATCCAGCTCATGTACATGGAGAATGTCCGAGCCTTAAACAGGTCACATATAGCCGAACAATTAGTGGAAGCTCTAAATAGTACCAAAGCCGACATTTCAGCCATCCCAGAAGTGCGATGGGATGGGTAAAGGAACATGGAGAATGATAAAATGTTTTTTTCTATTTCGGCAAGTTCTGCAGGATAAGCAGCAGTTAATTAGATGTGGTTTTTCTGATAAGAGGAAGACTAAGGCAAGCAAACCTTAGATTTCGTGACATAAGAGAACTCAAAGCCATTATCCGCATTAAGTATATATTCAATATCATCTCGCTGATCAGCGTCCACCCCCCTACTGGGAATAAAGATGACACTAACAAAGAAGAGTTCTACAATCTTCTCGAGAAAACTTATGATAAATGCACGAAATACTGCACTAAGATTATTCTTTGTGACTTTGAAGCCAAAATCGGAAAAAAGCATAACTTTGCCTTGACAGCCGGAAAGCACCGCCTGTACGACAACACTTCCGGTAACGGACACAAGCTAATCGACTTTGCTGCGGGGTCAAGTGTCATCATAGCTAGGACATATTTCCCACAGCTCAATATACATAAGGGGACTTGGTGGTTTCATGCCACCAAATTCTTGGATGTCCGCACTTTCCGAGGGACCGACATAGACTCTGACGATTACCTTGTAAATTATTAATAGCTAAAGTGCAAATTCGGATTCCACCGCAGCATCGAGGAGCTAATATGAGAAAGTTTGATATCACTACCCCCAGAACCTTTACCAACCATGTCTCCTCCTACCTCTCAAGAAGCCTATTACCTGAAAAAAATTCAGAGGACTAATGGACCATTTCAAACTGCCCATCAATTCAGCTACTGATATTTTGGATTTCATAAGTCAACCACAAAGAAACACGTAGTTCGATATTCAAAGACAAACACAGCCAAGAACATTAGCGGATGGTCTTCCAGCCGAACTTTTCAAAGCAGCAGGAGATGACTTCGTGAGGAGCTTACACCAACTTATCTGTACAATTTGGTCGGATGGAAGTATGTCGAACGAATGGAACCTGAGCACCGTGTGCCCTATATACAAAAAAAGGGAGATACTTCGAACTGCACGCCAACTACAGAGGTATAAGTCTCCTAAATGTCGCCTATAAAATCTTGTCGGCTATTCTGTGTGAACGCCTGAACCCTTTCGCACGTGAGCTGATTGGCCCCTATTAGTGTGGTTTCAGGCCCGGTAAGTCAACCGTCGACCAAAATTTCATATTTATGGAAGTACATTTGTGTGGAGCTAGTTGCTAAAGTTTTATTGCTGTTTCAGTCTCCTAGAGTTGGCCTATTGAACATTTATCAAATTATTGTAATCTAATTAGAAAATACCCGTCCCTATACACATATTTTATTCATGTATAAATGAAATAAGTATTTCGTTCTTCTTATGTCTTTAATAATTTGAGTTGTTCTTGTTTGAACTAGCCCTAACTTATGTTACAACTAAACCCATACGCGGGGTAAGTTGAATCAACATGATTTTTTTTGTATTATGATCTACCTGTAAATGTTCTGAACAGGCTTTATACCACGTTGGGAACTTTGCGTCCATTTTAACGTGTTGGCCCCTTCACAGAAGACTCTTCAACGTTTGGTGGCCAAATTTGATATGACCGCTTCGGTAATCATTCAGCAAACATTCGTACTTCAAAGGAATGCGAGATCAATCGAGAACATCGGTCTTTAAAAGTTTAGAGCACAACCCGAGGCAGTTTATTTCTCACTGTGCACAAGAACTCGGCCTTTCGCAAACTTCAAATTGGCGAGTTTTGCGTCAAGACTTGGCCTGATCCAGGAGCTCAAAGTTCATGACCATACCCCATTTTTTCGCTGACTGAGATTCGGAGCCGTTGTAAGAGGACCCCAATTTTGGCGAAAATATCACCCTTAGCGACGAGGTGAATTTTCGGATGAATGTCTGTGTAAGCAAGTAAAATTGCCTCACGGGGAAAGACGCCAACCCATAAGAGATTCACCAGGCAACAAATGCATCCTCAAAAAGTTATTGTTTCATGTGGATTTCAGGCTGGAGGACGGAGGTGCTTACGACGTTGGTGAAGCGGTTACCCTCAATTGGATTAAACAATATGGATCGCTAGATGACATGTGAATTCAGTAAGACGGCGCTACGGGCATTCTGCAAGAACGAATTTCGGGTAAGGTTATCTCTTGCAAGGTGACGTGAATTTGCCACCAATTTCGTGTGATTTGATCCCACTAGACTTGTGGGGTTTCCTGTAGTCGCAGGTCTATGCTAATAAACCTTAATCGACCGATGTTAAAATAAACAAGCCATCGCTCAAATTCAGCGGGGTCGGAAAACTCATACGGAAGACAGAGTCATTGAAAATGGGACCACTCGGATCTGTGTCATAACCCTTTTCGTTAATACCTCACACACTGCTTGTTTCATACCGTTTTAAAATCTACCCACCCTTATTGAAAAACCCTTTATTAAATTCGTTTCTTTTATTGGGGACCGTATCTTGTGCATACAGGGTCTAGAAATATGTCAAATAGTTTTGGTGACTGTGGAGGACGTTTTTGGATTGTTTTCCCAGCAGTGTGTGAAAAGCAGTGGGAAGTGAGCTAAGTCAATACATCATTGTGGGCTCAGCTCGTCGCCAATATTGGTTCGATTTATAAAACCTTAAGTCAAGGCGTGAAAAAGTTCGCCTCAATAATCGAATTCCATTTATAAGGGAAAATGTATATCACGCTGCGAGTAAACTATATGTACAAACCTTTCAACCACCCCCGATTCCGTCGAGCATAGCCGTGCAACAACAAGCGTGCCGCCCCTTCTACTTTCCCAAAGTAAGTCACCCGTTGAACCCCGACTCGCAACAATGGCAGCCAAGTTTTCATTTAGCCAGGCAGTGTCTATTCGAACGCACCAGTGTCGCTCTTGTTCCTGGTGACTTTTTTTCGAATTAAGAAATGAAGAAACGTCTGCCAGATAATTGGACATGACAAACCTCAAACGCAGTTCACACCGGGCAACCCATACTAGTGTGACACTGGCAAAATTTGGACATGTGAATAAACACTGCCAAGAAAAACATTTAATGACAATATTAAGGTATGGAAGATCGCAGAAATGGTTAAGATGGTTATGAAACGTACTTATGCAAATATTTCGTTCAGTTTTGAGATTTGCTCATTCCTTTTACATGTGAACTTGAAGAGCTAAAAATTGACGAGGTTCCAATGTATACTGAATGGGTTGTAAGGAATCTAAGCGCGGGTCCTGAGTGATCAACTCTTTAGCTTACCATTAAAAATATTTCTCTTTAAACATCATCATATAAATTTAAGGGATTCATTTTCCAATACAATACTCTTCTAGAATTGATATAAATGTTGATAAGCTTTCCATTGTTTTGTGCCACGTAGCTTGGTTGTTAGTGTTTCGGGCTGCTGCACTGACTGTACTTGTTTCAATCCCTGAATCTAAGAAAAGTGCTACTTTCTCTGAGCCGTTCAGATCCGGCGGTAAATTGTTGGTCCATTTCATTCCTGCAAAGTATCAACGCACACACAGGAACTCGTGGCTCAGAGTGAAAGCTCACTGAGCCTTGGTATTTTAGTTGTCCCCGTTTTATAAACAAAATTAAAACACATAAAACTTAAATTTTTTAATATATATTTTTTATTTCTTTTGTGTCAGTTTTTGTTTTTTATTTTCATTTTTTTGTTGCTTTTATATTTTTATTTAAAATAACAAATTTACAGATCTCCGTTTTGTATGTATATTCCATAATATAATATATATATATGCCTTCAAGTTTGTTTGTTTTTGTTTAAATTTTTTGAAAGTGATTTTGTATTATTTTTTGTGTTTTTTATTTTTTTTTTTTTTTCTTATTAATTGTTTCTAATATGTTTTTTTTTTTTACACAATATAATATTATTTTTATATATGGTATAGTAATTCTTTTTTGTTTTTTTTTGTATTAGGTATATATATAGATAAAATTTACTTCTTAAATAATTCTAATTACGCACTAAAATTTTAACTTATATATTATTATGTATATACACACGGATAGTGTTTGTTTTTTTTTTGTTATATTTTTTATATAGCTAATTATTTTAATATTCACAATGAAATAAGATAAAAATATAATTATTATATATAGCAATGCAAATAGTGCTAATTAACTATGAATAATATTGCTTTCATTTTTTTTTATATTTAATTTCTTAATTTTTTTGTTTGTTTTTGCGAAGTGTGAATGTTTCTCAAATTTGTTTTTCTGTTTTTTTTTGTTTCTTCATAGGCATATGCGCTTTTTAAATATTGAATGTATAAGGAATTGAATTTTTATCATCGAGTTAAATTAAAATTAACAAATTTATAATTTTTTTTTTTTTAAATAATTGAGAGATGTTTTTTTTTTGTATTGTATCACACTTTGTCATTCCAATAATGTTTAAATAAACTTAAAAAGCTATTAGTAGGTAGGTATACAATTTATTTAGAAACAATTCACTTTGCATTCAATTTGTGCATTGTTTATATATCTGACGAACTGATTTTTATTAAATAAAATTAAATAAGGAAACAAAACATAATAACATACATATAAATGTGTGCATACGTACGTGTATATAGGAATGGAAGGAAGCTTTATTTTTAATATAATTCCAAATTCGATGCCCGACTGATATGTTAGTGATGTACCTATATAATGTTTTAGTATGGGTAACTTTTCTAAAGTATGTTACAATTGCAAACAATATTAATACTGCCACATTCAATTTCAAGCCTTAAGTTTGTGTGACTTTCTCAAAGGCTTCATTTTACGCTTTGACTCAATTATTTTTTGCACAATTATTTTATTTTCTTTTTATACAAGTAAACTTAAAGAATAATAGGAAAAATTACGGATATATACGCTTAATTAAAAACAAAACAAAAAAAAAAACTTTCTTTGGTTACTTCATTGATTTTAAGGGTTTATAAGTTTATATATATGTATGTAGCTATGTGTCGAAATTCTAAGGTGTACTGATTACAAATAATGATCGGCAGGTGTTTAAAGTCTAGTTTAAGGACGTGTTTTAAGTTGTTTCAAATTAAGAATTAAGGTAGTTGCAAATAATTATAGTGCCAAATGTCTAACGATGCAAATATTGCAATAGTAAGTTGTGCTATACTTTTGATAATTGCCTCAGGGCCAGTCAACCAGCTCACTATGGTTCAACTAAATAAATTCCAAAGATTTGTGTAGATTTAAGATTTTAATAACTCGGCTTACAAAAAAAGTTTCGTAAAGTTTCCGTTAAGCTTTTTGGTTACGTACGTAACGTAAACTTAGTCATTTTTCAATTTGCGGGGGTAGATTTTTGAGGCTTATTGCTGCCATAAAACAGTGGTGTGGCCTCTTTGTTTAGTTACTGATGCCAAATCATAACGGTAAGTAAAAAAAGATTAAACTTAAACTTTCAAAAATTTTTCGGGAAGAAGGGCAACATTTGGTTGAAAAATTTTCTTAAGCGACGAGGATCATAGTGGGTGAACGGCTGCGTTTACCCATTTATCAATTCTCGTCGGCGTAATTGTTCCGTACTTTTTTGAAAACTTCGATGATGAAGCGGTCACCGTCAATGACGAGAGCTACAGAACGATAATAACTAATTCCTTATGGCATAAATTGACTCGTACGGACCTAGCCAACATGTGGTTTTAGGAGCACAGCGCTACGTGTCACACAGCGGACGTCATAATTCACATTCTGTATGAACGGTTTAAGAGTAAGGTCCACCAAGGTCATGCGATTTGACCCCGCTATATTTTTTCTTGTGGGGCTTACGGAAATCATGTCTATGCGAACAAATTACAATGGAACGATTAATTTAACGTTAACATAACACAAGTAATCGCTCAAATTCACCGTAAGAAGCCGAGGCGGGCATTTGAACAATGTCATATTCGATACATAACGGCATATTTAGGCATGTGAACATACTAACCACTCTAATTGAAAAACACTGTATATTATACCGAGGTGCTTCCGTCCATTTTTGCGCCTAAAAAGGCTGAACAACTACGGCCCGTCCGTAATTGTGCGAGAACAAGCAATTCGTATATCACGCCCGAAAAAGCGAACTGCTCCGCTTCGTCAAATTTCTATCAATTCAATTTACGGACGTAAACTGCTCTCGCTATCGCACTTTATAATCGAAAATTTGACATCATACTGTGAATAGATATGAGAGTGAGAGGCATGCTGACTTTGTGTGTGACGTCACAGTCATCTTGTTCTTCAGAGAAAATTCCATGATTTGCTTTCCGGCAATCCGTCGTAGAGTGGTAGAGTGTTCATTTCACAGATTGGACGCCAACGTTTCTTTCGTTTGCTTCTCCATTATAATAGTTCAGCCTTAACAGCTAAACAGCTGTGTTACATCAAGTGTTCGTTAAGCTTTTTGGTTACGCACGTAAACTACATTGCCGTTCGCATTTTACGGACGAAAACTATCAAAACTGACGGACTAAATACGCAAAATAGATGTTGTATTTTGACAGATATTTTCTGGTGATTTGTTCATTTGACAGAAAAGAAGGAAACGCTTCGTGTGATTCTGACGTTAGGTTACGTTTTGACAGTTTAACATTATTTCTGAAATTCAACAGTTATTTGCTCATAAAATGGCAGATTATTTAAATAACATTTTTTTTCTTTCTTGAAAATTTTGTACCTACAAGTGGAAGTAACATGGAAAACGGTCAGAATATTTGGTGCAGATTATTTTGAACGTTAATTATGATTATAAACGTGACAAATCTCGACAGAAACAGCCTTAGGCATTGTATATATAAACTTAAGTGCTCTTAATAAGCGGAACGTTAGGTACATCTATGGACGAAGTTCACAAACACTTGGTTGAAGAGTCAGGAGTGGTTTTTGTCCAGATTTCCATGAGAAGCAAAAACAACAATAAAAGACATTGGATGTAAAGTAGATAATACAACTAACGGCACCATTGATGAAGTTCACAAATAAAAAAACGTGTTCCATGAAATTACTATAAAAATATATATCCATCACCTTAAGGCCACGAGCCCCAAAGATACTTTTTCTCAAGGAACAGCTTGGTTGCTTTAGTGGTTACCACCGAAGAAAAAAGGACACAAGAAAGCATCTTCTTTCTTTTCCTCTACGAGCTCAAAATCAGCTGATGTTCTTTTTAATGTCTGTCAGATGATGCACAATTGCACACCAAAAGAGACAGTTGCCGTAATAAAACCAACATCTTAGCAAGGGGTGCCTTTGGTGTTGATTCAGGCTGGAGGCATCATCGGCTGCTGGTTTGGTTTATTTTTTCTGTGAGGATTAATATGTGAATCGGTAATTTCTAGCGAGCCCACTCTCATATAAATCGAACCCCACGTAGTTTTTTGACAAATCATACTGTTCCGCGATTTGAAGGGTCTAATATGGTTGCCTGGATAAGAGTTGCGTAGTTATTTAGAAATCGCTGATTCTCGATTGCAGTTAAGGTGTTTATCCGAAACACTAATTTAAAATTGAGTTGGAACATAACATTACACCTGGAAGCCTGGAACAACAAATTAAGAGAATATTGATCCCACCCAAAAACAAAAACAAAACTTTGTCATCATTATATTTTTAACAAAGAAAAGTTAAAGAATCATAAAACTATTGAGATTTAATTACTGTCCTGAATAAAGTTACAGGGAAACTTTGACGTTTCCTGATTTAGTTAACATTTTTTTTGAAACTTTAATTTTTTTTAATTTGGCAACACCAGCATTTATGCACCTGTCAAATAAACCGCAGGGTGCTTCAGATAATTTCGTCTAATCTATTTGGAAAACAAATTTTGACAAATTGAGGACTTCAAATTCCTACCAAGACAGTTTTATTTTTGGACAAAGTCTGGCACTGTCCTTATCCTGCTGGAATAAAATTATAACGACTGTCTGCACCGGAAAAAAAAAACATTTTAAAGATTCATTGTACATCACTATTTATAATCTGTCTTTAAATTTGGAGGAACAAAAATGAAACAACACAGAAACACTTAATTTAAACATTCTTTCGATATCAATGTAAGTCATAATAACTCTAAAAATTTGATTGCCACAACCCAACCCAAAAAATGCAAAGAAATGCCACCGTGTCCTTTCATCATAATGCATCAATCCACCTTTAAAAGAAATAAATCCTAGTACAACTCTTGATGATTGCATTAATTGCTTTGAAAAACAGTGATGGCCCATTAAAGCGTTGCTCCTGGCACTGCTTATATTTTTTGTATATAATATACTTTACTCACTCTCCGATCGAATTAAGATATAGGTAATTGATAAAATTTCATAATTTTAATTTATATATAATATACGTATTTTTTTAGATTTTTTGTTTTTTTTTTTTGCATTTTTTACAATTTTTAAATTTAAAACATAATTTTTTTTTTTATCTATTACCTATAGTTTTTTTTTTTAATATTTTTTTTTTTTTTTTTTTTTTAATTATTATTTTTATCTACAAAATGCTATGCGGTTTTTATTTACACATGTGTGATGTCTTTGTGGCTTGGAGCGCCTTTATAATATAATCTTAAATGTTTAGCTTGTGAATTAAATAAGTCTTACGAGTTATATGGTGAGTGTGAGGGAGGAAGATGATTTTTTATAAAGGGCATCCTTCTTAATAAGCCTACAATTCGGTGTGTCACACGTCGTCGAGATCTATGATGGATGACTTATCATTATCATCCGCGGCATACAAATGTCACTGATCAGATTGTGGTGATTGCTTCCCTGATCTCTGATGCAAGTGGTGATGATGATGCAGTGGACTTTCTTCCATTGAATTATTGGCAATCAAACTGCTGCCATTGTGCTGCACTTCAAGACCATTGACCATTTTCTCAATATTTTTAAGTTCTGACGGCGAACTTGACCGTTGTTTTAATAGTGATGGCGGTGTTGTAGGTGACATTGAAATCGGTCGCGTGGGTGGAGAATTCGAGGAGGCACGTTGATGTCTTGATGGGCTTGAACTAAGGCTTCTTGGACCATTGTCACCAGTGATGTTGGCAGCATTTTCGCCAGAACCACCAACACCTGTGCCACTGCATCTTTGATTGTTGGAACCAGGCGTTACAGCATCAAATGCCGAGCCAAGGCTACCCGGTAGATTATACGGTGTAAATCGATGGCCTTTAAGACCTTGTAAAGGAGACACTGGTGAATGTCCTGAATAATGACCGAATAAGGCGGGATGTTGAGCGGCCAACGCAAGCTGTGCATTGAAAAGTAATCCTGGATTCAGGCCCGGATTCATAGCGGCCGCAGCTGCTGGATTGTGAAGCAATGACAATGGAGGTGGTGGATATAATCCGTGAGGATAAAGATAAGGCAAAAGATGAGGCGATGGATGAATCGGTGGACCTACTGATATATTCGGAGCTGGATATGAGCCGCCTGCAGCACCGTGCGCTTCTTTGGGACTACCCGATGACGTTGGGCGAAATGCCCCTCCCGCACTGCCACCAACACTTTCTGAACAACTTGAGTCGCTGCCATCGCGTTCCATATCTTCCGATTGTAGACGGCGTCGTATTGCATCTTCGTTTGAATGGTCACCAGCACCGGCAAGGTGGTTGAACCAAGCTGCAAGGGCTTTAAATTGGTTAAAAATTTTGTTATAATATCTTGGTAAATTTTTTTTTTGGAAAATAAATAAAACGGTTTATCAAAAGTTGGTCAAATAAAATTTAAAAGTTTTAAAGGTTACTACATAACTCCTGATAAAATAAATGTCAACCCTTTGTATAATGGTTTCGAAGGATACGAATTTGTAGTTTGAAAGAGATCTGGGAACCTTAAAGTCAAGAAAAAAAATTGAAAGCTTGGTTTTATTTTTATTGAGGGTGGAAACCGGTTGTAAAATTGAAAGTTTGGATAATAGTTTCTCTATAACATCGAAACGACTAAACGGGTTTGAGTGCAATTTTGGTAGGTAAAGAGACGACTAGTTTGATAAATAAGATAGTTTTGATTCTCGTGAAAAAAGTCTTTAAAGGTAAAAATATCTACAAAGCTGGATGTTTGTTCCGACGTCCTGACTTAACATCTATCTAGTTGAAGTTTTGTAGGTCGATAAAGAACTCACTGGATTAACGCATGCGCTACTTTTTTTATCAAAAGTAAATGGTGTAGATATGTGGAAAAGATCTCAAATGCCAGGTGCTTTCCACCCCTTAAACATTTCCCCCGTAACACTCGTCTTGCTAGGAACGCTCATCAGTTTTTACTTGAGCCCAATTTCGGAAGTACCGTGGAATATAGGGATGCTTTCTTTAGCCGTACAACACGAATGTGGTTAGCTTGGTCGAACCAGTGGCGGCGTCGTCGAAAATAACAAGGTTTGCTTTAACGACTAGAAGGCATACGATGGCCGAGTATTTTGCTGGGGATGCTATCAGTGTCTTTCTCATTTCGAAATTCAATATATACCACAATAGATTTTCTACAATTTTAAAATGTAGAAAATCACCCGTATCTCACAGCCGTTATGTCCCAAAAAAAACTTTGCTGGGGCAGCAGCATGGGTATGGTCGATATTCATTTACTATACTCTGTCCAACATAAATTGGCAGTACACTTCATATGGGGAAAGCTTTTCAAAATCAGTGGCGTGCAATATTTTTGCATCATACTAAATTCAAAGAAACCCCCAATGAAAAATGTTTACCCGCCAGTGGATTTCCAACTGCATCTGACTGGCCTGATTAGCTGTGCTGTGGTTGTGGCCTGCGGGCTGAGTGTGGCAGTGGCTGCTACTTTTCAACCGCCATTTATTTGATGTGCATTCAGAGTTACCAGTGTCCGTTTGGTTACTCAATCAGTTTTGATTTCCTTTGGTTTCCGTGGAGGTGACCTGTATTTTTAAAAATTTGGATGTGCTTAAGGGGATACCCTTCAAAAACGATCCTTTTATCTTACCTTTTAGTGGTGTTTTAAAAAGATTTTTTTTTTAAATAGACAAATTAAATGAAAATGTCCATCTTAAAATAAAGTGCACGACTGGGTCGTACAAACTTGCTCTAATGTGTTAAAATGGTCTTGGGTGCTTGAGATTTTGGGAAAAAAGCGTTGAAAAAATCATATGAAATTTTATAAATCACTTAAAAATCAATACCTACACCGTTTTTTGGAGAAAATGAAGTAAGCCATCAGGTTTCTTTTACGTTTTTGGATTTTTACGAAATTTTTTTCAAAATCGTTGGACCAGTTTTTTCAAAAAACAGTTTTTTTTGAAAAACTTTTCGAAAATATATTCCAAATTTTTTTTGAGTATGCCAACTTCTAGTACTGTGTAGTTTTTATCAGAAAAATAAAATTAAAAAAATATAGATTAAACCGTTTTTGAAAAAACTAAAATTAAAAAAAAATTTTAAAACTTTTTTAAAAAACTCAACAAAACTTTTTTTGAAAAATTTACGAATTTATATTATTTCTTTTACAAGAGGGCTTCTACATTAAAAAATTCATTGAAATCCGTCAAGTGGCTTACGAGAAAATCGGATTTCAAAAAAACGGTCCTATGGGAGGTACCGTTATAAGACTTTTCCCGAAAAATCTATTCCAACCAAAACATAAAGTTTGCACAGAAAACACAATTCAGAAAGTTTTATCAAAATCGTAGGAGCCGTTTTTGAGAAAAATTAATTTTTCACAAAAAATCGTATGGCAGGTACCGTTAGTTTTGGAGCTAGAATGCTAATTCCAAAAACCCCTCTGTAGGACGTCATAATAATACTATGTACCAAGTTTGAAGCAAATCGGTCCAGCCGTTTTAGACCAAGAGCCGGCAGCAAATTTTGGGAGTGGAGTGATAACCAAAATGTATACACATGTATGTGTAGATATACGCAACATAATGCCAAATTCAACCGTCTGGCAGGTTTTTTTTTCAGCCGGGGGCGGGGGTGGGCGTTCGAAAATGGTCATTTTTTCGATTTTGGGGTCGAAGTGATAACCACCTAAATTTATATATAAACAATAGGAGATGGTGCCCTGATGTCAAAAAAGTGTGTCCAAGACGTTTTACCTTCAGCCTTACCCCCGCCAGACGGCCGCTAAAATGCGCAAAAATCAGCTTTTTGGGTCGAAATGATAACCACTTAAATTAATATATAATCAGTAGTGGATGGTCCACTGATATCAAAAAAGTGTGTCCAAGACGTTTTACCTTCAGCCTTCCCCTCGCCAGACGGCCACCAAAATGCGCGAAAATCAACTTTTTGGGTCGAAATGATAACCACATGAGTGATACATCAAAAAATCAGGAAAATTCTCCTGATTGTAAAAATGTGTGTCCAAGACGTTTCTCTTTCAGCCATCCCTTTGCCAGACGCATTTTAACACTTTTTCAAAGCATTTTTCAACTTAGATCCTTAACAACTTTTTTCATGTTAACTATAACCAAAAGAGTCATATATCAAAATATCAGAAGAATTCCTCTGATTGTAAAAATGTGTGTCCAAGACGTTTTTCTTTCAGCCATCCCTTTGCCAGACGCATTTTAACAATTTTTTAATGCATTTTTGAACTTAAATCCTTAATAACTTTTTTCATATTAACTATAACTATGTATATATAAAGTATGTATAACTACATATATATGTATATGCAGGTCACATACTTTGCAGCACTTCGTTATGAGTTTTTACTAAAAAAACATCATAAAAAAAATGATAGCGAAGAAGACAACATTTCGCAGAATTCTTCATCGGACGAATCTGATGAAGAATAGATTTTTTTCAATTCAAATTTTAAAATTCCATTTAATATTGTTTTATGTGATTAAATAATTTTATTTTTAAATAAAATACAATTGTTATGCTTGCAAAACAATGGTTTTTGTGCATTCTTTCTTTTGGGTTTTCTGGCAAGCATAAGACTGCAAGAAAAACGTCTTGGACACACATTTTTACAATCAGGAGAATTCTTCTGATATTTTGGTATATGACTCTTTTGGTTATAGTTAACATGAAAAAAGTTGTTAAGGATCTAAGTTGAAAAATGCTTTGAAAAAGTGTTAAAATGCGTCTGGCAAAGGGATGGCTGAAAGAGAAACGTCTTGGACACACATTTTTACAATCAGGAGAATTTTCCTGATTTTTTGATGTATCACTCATGTGGTTATCATTTCGACCCAAAAAGTTGATTTTCGCGCATTTTGGTGGCCGTCTGGCGAGGGGAAGGCTGAAGGTAAAACGTCTTGGACACACTTTTTTGATATCAGTGGACCATCCACTACTGATTATATATTAATTTAAGTGGTTATCATTTCGACCCAAAAAGCTGATTTTTGCGCATTTTAGCGGCCGTCTGGCGGGGGTAAGGCTGAAGGTAAAACGTCTTGGACACACTTTTTTGACATCAGGGCACCATCTCCTATTGTTTATATATAAATTTAGGTGGTTATCACTTCGACCCCAAAATCGAAAAAATGACCATTTTCGAACGCCCACCCCCGCCCCCGGCTGAAAAAAAAACCTGCCAGACGGTTGAATTTGGCATTATGTTGCGAATATCTACACATACATGTGTATACATTTTGGTTATCACTCCACTCCCAAAATTCGCTGCCGGCTCTTAGACTATTTAGGCTGTAGGTAACTATACAGACAGACACACGGACAGACAGACAGACAGACAGAGAGACAGACAGAATTGTCGGACCCACTTTTTTCGACTTCTCTATCATCGTAATGTCATGTTTGATTGTTAGAATTTTTTTTTTTTTTTTACGAATGCATAACTTGCCTTATAGTACCTATAATCGCAAGTAAAAAGGCGGCAACCCTACATACTCTTCTCTCAGATCCTTGCAACATTTAGGTGCTTACAACGGAAACCCTGTTATAGCTTTTGTTAGAATTGCACCTCACTTATTACAAAAGAGTGCGAATAATGAGAGACAAACATCCCTATCTTCCATGTACTGCCTATTTATGTTGGACAGAGAATAACTTGGTGTCTGATGAACCAAGATGGATACCGAGCGATATGGATCGTCCCAGACAAGATTAATAATAAAAATGATTTTGAATCTTTTTTAATTCTTTCTTAATGCTTTAGCGAATCCTAATTTCAATATCGCTCCAAAAATTTTATATAACACTATTTTCTTCAAGTACCTAAATTAAAAAAAAAATGTCCAACTCATAAAAATTGAAAAACAAATTTTTTCGACCAACTTAAAAAAAAAAAAATACAAAACAATCTTTTAAATGTCAATCATACCTGAGTGTTGATGCGCATGCATCTGTTGTAACGAATGGCTCAAAGGCAACAACGGACTTTGTGGCGGTCCCACCACATCAAGCAGCTTATCATCGTCGTCCTGGCTATCGTGCGGATGAGGCCGACCTGTATGTCCCAAATGCAGCGGTGCTCTACTACTGCTCACGTGTGTTGGATTCAGTTTATCTGAATCGGATCCGCGATTCGACATCAACGCCTGCCTGTAACAACAATTGGTATGGGAGTTTGTTCATTAGAATATCCTCGGTTCTTCCAGATCAAAGTCATTAGTTTATGTTTACGAATTAAAAAAAAACGAGAAAAAACCACCCACAAATCAAAAAGTATCTTTGAATTGTGTGAATAACATTTAATTGATATAAAACTCTGATTCTGGTGATAACCCCATCAAAGTGAGTATACTACACTTAAACCGCCCGGCCAAAACCCAAAACAAAAACGACAGAATCCAAACAAAGATACTTTGGAAGACTAAGTCCTTGCTAATTACTTCGAATGGGTCGCATCAGACATTTTATTGCTATATTTTGTTTTTCTATTTGATCACCCAAAGGACCACTTGGGAACCCTTTCTTCATTCTTCGTTCTTCTTTGTCGAGAGAGGGCTAATTTATTGGCGTAGATATTAAGTATATACACAACAACCGAACGGAACCCTTTTTTTTGTCCCCTTTTGTCTATCAAACGTTATAGACTCTTAGAGTAATCCCCAAAAAAACATTCTTGTGGTTTCATCCCTCTTTCGATATTATTATATGAAATGATGATGGTTTTGATTATAATGCTCAATGATATGGTATTAAAGATGTTAAGTTACTTCAAACACCACAGGGATTTGAAAGGATAATATTCCCAATCGAAAGAACACACACATACACCACTATGCTAAAGGATAACGATAATGCGACGGCGACCTACCATCAGACCAGAGCATTATATTTGTCAACTTCTTTTGTGAAAGTTTTTCGAATAGTCTTGGGCAATTATCACGCTGTGGTATTAAATAATTCAACTTTAGATTCATTTTTCTAACAGTTCGTTTTTACGTAATTAAGCATATCGGCAGCAGCACCTCAGTGGAATAGAGTGTTGGGAAAAGGATTTTCCGGTGTTTTGCTTGTGAGGAACAATTTTCACCGTCTACCGCTTCCGTAGGTTCTCTCGACAAAAGTTTTGCATTTAAATTTTGTTTGCATTTTTTTGTTGTTGTTGTTTTTTTTTTTTTTTTACTTTAAACTCTTTGCTGCGGAATAACTGAAGTGTTTGACTCTTTGCTTTTTATACAATTGATTCTCTCCCCGCCCAGGCAGCCAGAGCTATGAATAAGGTTCGTTTTTGATGCCCAGAGGGCAGAATTGTGGTATGTTTTGATCGTTTAAATATTGCCAGCTGGGTTGAGTTAACAGTTGAAATTGGAATAGTAAATTGTTCTGGGTTAAAGTGTTTTCATTTTATTTTTTTTTTTTCGTAGACAATATTGTTCAGGATATATTTAGGTACAATTTAAGGACCCAAAGTGAGATGATGAAGCTTCATAATGTAAGGCGACATTTATTTGGCATATTGAATTGTACATTGAAGGTAGAACACGAGTCGGAAAACGATGATTGGAAGACGTTTTACAGAATTCAGTCAGCTACTTTCACTTCAGTACTTTCAATTGACATTGGGAGTCGAAAACTTACACGAAGTTTGAGTAAAAAAATATGTCTAGAAACTCTCCCTCAAACCATAGACATGTGTTTATTATGAGTAGGAACAACTGACGTGGTATCAGCGTTTTGTCCGTATTTCCGAAACAATTAGCATCAACTATTATCCTCGAGAGGATATGATCCAGAATCGGGTCTACGCTCAAGAAAAGCGAAGATGGGTTTCGGAATGGTCGATCATGTTCCGATCACATTGACACCTGATGAACAATCCTTGAGCTATCATCGGAGTACCAAACGCCCGTCTACCACATATTCGTTGATTTCATTCATTTCGTTGATCGCGTTCATCGCCATGCTATCTGGAAATCTGTTGATGCTGGAGGCGTCCTTAATAAAGTTGTGCTTTTAGAAGAATCTTACATCAACGGTGTTTCGTTTTCAACAATGGACAGCTTTCCGATGCATTCGAAGTGCAACAGCCAGGAAGACAGCAGGGTCATGTTCTCCCACTGATTTTTTTTCTTACACGGTCTGGCCTATTGTCATTAGTACTCAGCAACAGCCCGCAACTGTCGCTCATCTCTCGCGGAGATGGCAGAACAGTTTAACATTCCCCTTTTTTGGGTGCCGGGACATAGAGATATTCCAGGAAACTGCAAGGCCGATGAACTCGCCAGAAATGGAACTACTGAACCACTTTCACCCGACAGGAGGAATTTTGGTATACCTATCGCTACATGTAAACTCATGCTAAAACACAATGCCATGAACGAAACAAATCTAAGGTGGTCAAATTTGACTACCTGTCAGGCGACAAAACAGATCTGGCGAAAACTAGATCCAAAACGCTCCAAATGTTTGTTATCTCTTGGTAGATCACACATTAGCTCCTTAATCGGTGTCATAACTGGACACTGTCTTATAGGCAGACATGCTACTAGACTCGGTGTCTTCTCAAATGACTTCTGCAGAAGTTACATGGACGAGGAAGAAGAAGAGACTATAACACATCTTCTTTGTTCATGCCCTGCTCTCTCACAAAGACGAAAACTACATTTGGGAGATTTCTTCCTCAACGATATCAATGACCTAACTCAGACAGACATACACTGTCTCCATCGCTTTGTTAAAAGTTCCAATTTGTTTTAAAATTAGTGAGGTAGTGCCTTACTTTCATATGTGGTGTCACAATGGACCTAGTATCTGGTCTAAGTGTGTCAGTCATTGACTGACAGCCACCTTAACCTAAACTAACCTAACCTGGCCTCTTGTGTGATTCTAGAGCAGCTCTGTTGCTCCAGACTGAGACTAGAACTTTAAGATATTCTATGGGTGGAAGGTTTTGAGTTTTTCCAAGGGAATGATCTCGTCACCTATAGTGTTCGCTTTCTGAGTCATGTAGTGAAGGTGTTCTTTTTTCAGAGAAAAGTGTCCGGTTTTGATTCCAGTCATTATTTTGAAAAATTTTCCTAGTAGGAATTTTGTGGTGCTGTTTGAATATTCTGATAAAAAATGTTTGGATCAGATTTGACCAGGAGTTGTTTGCCAAGCTGCATTGGATTCCATTGGATTTTTGGCAGTGTTTTTGAAGAAGTTTTTATTTACTCAGCAGAAGGGTTCAGGGCCGACAAATGGCAGTGCGGCACCCTCTTTGGCCAGGTTGCCAGCCCTTTCATTACCATCGTGCCGGGATCTAATGGAGAATCACAAAATTGTTCCTTGCAAGATCAGGGACTAGCGTGGCTCTTATGACAGGTGAAGGCAGAACTTTTAAGTCAGATGAGAAGATGAATATTGTTTTATTTCCGGCGTTCGATTGAGATATTATCCTCGCGCATTCGTTATCAGCGAAGACCACTGCCTGGAATATGGACAAGTGAACCCCAGGGCTGACTGAGAAGTTCGGTCAAGGTGATGATTACATAAAAATACCGGAACCATTACCTGTTTCCATTTTTGAGCCATCCGCACACCAGACTAGATCTTCAATAGATGGGTGTGGTTTAAAGTTTTCCCAGACTTCCCTAGGGAATATGACTATAGAGAAATTCTGTATGAAGTAACATGTGCGGATTGTGACATCCAAGCACATACTAAATTCCTCATGATTTTCCAAGCTGCTGAGAAGCGATAGGTGGCCCCCTGTGTTTGGGGTTGCTGTAAAACCGACGTGTTAAAAACAGAATGTGTAAAGCACGTAGTGCATTCGGAATCCTTTCTTCATTGTGGACCTTTAGACAAATTTGAGTAAACTGATGCTTTTGTGAAAGGTTGCATGCATTACATCTTTAAGATCCGGTGTCTACAAACCATATTCATCAATAAACTGTGGCTGGACCAACAAAAGTGGATGTAGATATAACTCTGAGAAAGTGGCGCTAGATTGGCCCTACGCATAGGAATGACCAATGACGAAACAATAGAAACTCAGTCCTTTCAATGGAATCCTCAAGCGTTTGAAGACCGGGAGGTCAACCGTCTTGAAGGAAGATGAGTCCCAGAATTTCTTTGGCGCAGTTGAGGAATCCTGCTACGAAAAGAGAAAGATGGAAGGATCTGGTTCCACCCTATCATCCAATGGTCGAGGAGGAGTTAAAGTGTTGTTGACGACAGTAGTATACGGAAACCAAGTGAGAAAGAAAGCAATTAGAGTCAGTATTTTAAGAAGCATTTTCATCATTTTTCTAGAAGATATCGTTATCAAGATCAACGCATTTAAGGACGAGAATAAATCCAACGGAACTCACGCAGATGTCTCGCGAGCAGTATTTGTATAGGTACCAACAGCATGTAGATAAGCAAAGTTTCTTCTTCAGGTCATGGGGAGAACAACGCCAAGAGAAAAAATTGCTGTTTTTACAAGCTGATCACAATGGTGTAGCCGCGGCTGTAGTACGTAGTAATGTCAAAGTTAATGTTAACAAAAGTATAGCGTACTAAGCAGCATGTGGTTTGTTGTTGTTTTGCAGCGCAGCACATTCGTGAAGTTGGAGTCGAGTCGACTTGTACTTCAGCTACTCTCTACGCTGCACTTTTTACTTCACATTGTAGCCGTGCAATACGATTTACTACGTACTACTGCTGCAGCTACACCATTGTGCTCAGCCAGTCTGCATCACCCCGTGTGGAACAATACAAGACCGGAATTTGAATTATCGAAAAATGGAACATCCTGTTATCAATACAGGAACAGGTACATAATAAATCTTCGTCAAAGGTAAGGCCTGAGTACATGAAGAACTTTGGAAATTTGTCTAAGATTTAGTCATGCTCAATGCTCATTGACGGTTAGGCAGGCATGATGGCGTATAGGAAAATCAAACAGGAGCTAGAGGAACGGGAGATCTGTTGCAAAACAAAGCATATTCCTAGAAGTATAGTGGAATCTATAAAACGTTATTTTTGCCGACAGTTAAGTTGACCTTGAAACTCTGACGACTTTGTTCTGAAAGCCTTGGCCAAAAAGTCAATCGATAAAATAAAATTGAAGCAAAAGTACAACCTAACCCCAACTGTATTTCAACAAGAACGTTTACTTATGCAGAATGTGTAAAAAAAAAGCAACAAAGGCTATTTACACAATTTTACTAATCCCCTTTATTGACAATGTTGCTCAAGGCCACTCATTTCTAACGCATTAAATTTAAGCTTCAACGTTATACCATAGCGTTTATCTTTTCAGTGTAAGCTCTGTAATTTTCTAAATTTAAAAAATAAATTCCATTCGCCATCCGTGAACGCCTCTTTTTTTTACTCTGCTTTGATCTTAAAGTCATATATGTGCTGATTTTAACACCCATATCAACCCATCCACCTCCACCAAAAGGAAAGGTTCTAAGGTTTACAAAAAAAAAAAAATATAAAACAGAATGTGAATAGAATTCTATTATAAAATAATTTGTCTCAGAACCAGAACCCACCCCCTGTGTCTGTGCTGTCTCGTTATTGTTGGTCGCACTGTTTTGTGGTTAGCAATTTTTGTAAACCATGCCTAGGTATGCCTACGTGGAAATTCCATAAAAGGGTAACCATAAGCAATAAATATTCTTGAAATCAGCTTACACGACATTTTCATGTCATTGCATTGACAACCTAATCCTTAAATTTAACAAACATCTTCTGGTTTTCCATTTACCGCTACCGCACCCTCGAAAGAAGCTGACGACGCGACGCGACACCGAACGACTTGTTCCAAACGTCAAGAAATCATTTACGGCAGCTAATGGCATTAAAATTATTGCGACAATGACAACAGTATAACAGAGTAAGGCAGAGCTTTAATCATCTCCTCTAAGGAGGTAATGCAACGGCAGAAAAAAAAAATTACACCAAGGGTTCTCTTCTCATGCATCAAGTTAAAAAGCAGGATTCCCCAAATTGATTGATTGATTTTAATTTCCTGCATTATCATGATCCTATATCCTTAAGCTCTAGCTGGAGCATTATATTCAAGTCAAACAATGCATAAAAGGAGAGCAAATAACGCAAGTCACCCCAGCTTGACGCCCTCCGTCGCCGCTTCGGCCAGCTCGAATAAAAAAACAATTTTCCCCCAGATTACCGGAAATCCGATACACCCGGAGCAAAACGGAGAACTCCTTGTGTAAGTATAACTCGTGCCAGGACATTCATCTTCTCCCCATCATTGTCATTGTCATCACAAATCCATTTGGACAAACAGATTGATAGAGTCTACAACTTTTGTGGCGAATTCAAACCCAGAAATGACATATCAATTTGACTTTTTTCTTCCTGCCGCATGTCAGAAGATGACAGCTATGTCCTTGGTGGACAAGGCAAGAGAACAAAGAGTATAGTAAGGGATGATGATGATGATGATAGCTTCTTCTGTCATTTGGTTGTCAAGGGGGTGGATTCGGAATCGCAAATTTAAAACCGGAATCACTTGACAGTGCGGCACATAGTGTCAGTGCCATTTGGATAGACGTCAGCTATCTAGCTTCTCTGTATAGATACTAATATGCTGGCTGCCAGTTCCCGTGACACCTACTACAACACAACGACACGCGGATAGTAAAAGCCAAAGCCAAAGCCATGTGCAAAACTTGGCAGTGGGAGTTGTATTTTTTAACGACTCAGTACACACAAATAAATTCTGAAATTAACTCCCACAAAATATATACCATCACCATACTGTCTCTCATTTTCAATACCTACACCAAGACCAACCATCACATCACTTCACCGGCACCACACCGCAATGGGGCTTCTTTTCCGTGAGCTCTTCCATTGTCGAATGAAATATATTCTGCTCACGACTTTGTACTTTCAGTTCGTTGATTAGAGTGTAGAAGTATTGTTTTTGACGTGCGACCAAGGAGTTAGGGATGGAATATCGAATTAAAAAACAGGGAAGCTGATAGTTGAGGTTTTCTTCTGTATATTTTGTTTTGTGGGTGATGTAAAGGTACGTGTGGAGGTTGGGGTTTTTTTTGTTGTTGTTGCATTTAACTTTCTTTGGGAAATTAAGTTCAGATATTTTGCATAGTGTCACACACAAAGATTGATTTTCTAATTTTATCAAAGTTTTGGAAAGTGTATTGAAATTGATTATAAAATATAAAATTGCATTTGGCTGAAGCTCGCTACTTATCTACTTGGTAAAAAAATATCGGCGAGGATCTGCTCGAACCATTTTGCCAAAAAGAAAACACTTTTTCGACGACAAACTTCATTCCGAAGAAATTCTTAACAAAAACTGAAAACCAATGGATTTCAGCTAAGAAAAACATAAGCGAGAGCTACAGTACGTTTGCAATGAACTGTTGGATAACCTAATCCCTTTTTTGGTATGTATGTACGTTAAATGTGGGCGTGTCCTAAAAAATTTAAAAAAAATGTAAAGCACTAACTGAGCTTTGATCGTTAGTCAATTTTTAGGCATATGTGGAAAACTACAGCTGCATTGAGTAGTTATTTAACGATCATACCCGAATAAAGGTATTATATAAAAATCACGCCCTTAAAAGTGGGCGTATTGAACAAATTTAAAAATATATATTTTTTTCATATAAAGAACGAAAAAAAATGGTTAAAATCGAATATTGGTACCTTAAATTTTTTAAACTATGTTTTTTGTTCTTTCATGAAATGTAGGTGTAAGCCACACCTGAAATTCAAAAATTTCTTTTCATACACAAGCTTCTTGGTTTCGACTAAGCGACGCACACAATTTTGGCTTGTGAATTTATTATAAGTACCATTTATTTGCAAAAATAAGTTTTTTTTTATAGTTTCTAATGAAAAGTAGGCGTCAGCCACACCCAAAATCAATTGTTTTGTTTTCATACCCAAGATGTTTACATTTAACAAATACCCGCAAAACTTAACGTTTTTTGCTCTCATATAAGCATCGTTATTTTATAAAATTAATATTGATTGTTTTGTATGAAAAGTGGGCGTCTGCCACACCCAAACTGAAATATTTCTATCTAATTTACAGATGATTTACTTATAGCTTGCGGGTGAAAATTTTAGCGTTGTGCTTTTATCGTAACTGTAAAAAAAAACAATTTAATTTTGCCAAATAGAGGTTGTAGAACAATAATGGCGATTGTGGGCGGATTTGACCAGTTCTTCTTACAAGCCTTACTCTTGAACCAAAGATTATTATATTTTTAGCTTGCTAGCTCAAAAAATTGCGACGTATATATATACGTTTCTCTTTCTTTACATAAAGGTATTATTTCCCTATGTTACAAACTCCACATCAAATTTTAATATACCTACCCGTTCTATAAAAAGAAGGAAGTCTGAAAAACTCGAGACTGAAGTATACTATGAATGTATTTCAGCGAGAGTGAAAAATCTATCAAGAAAATTTGTTGGACAAATAAGCGGGGGCAATGGTACAGTCATACAGTGGATAAAGTGCTTGGTTGCTTACCTAAAGTTGTGGGTTCGAGCCCCAGCTTGAGCAGCAACATTTCTATATTCCTCCAGTTTCAACTAGATGCCACTCGTGGGATTTTCGTGATACTTTTTTTGTAAACATAATGTGGGCGCACTAAAGGGGTTGTTAATACCCTTAAATTGTTGAAACACAGTGCGAGCGTTAGGAAAAAAGGGAAGGAATCAAACGAAGAAATCGATGCACATTGGTTTTAAGGCTCTGAATATTAAAAACATGAGGGAAAGACAGGGCCGGGTAAAACATTCAACATTCTTGTGGTGCGGCTAAAGAAATAATCCCTGTTTTGACAGTGTAAACTGATTAGCATTCCTTGCAGGACTGTTCGGTTTCCTCAATGCAAGTTATGTTGAGGTTATGCTTTAACGACAGAAGACCATTGGTTTTTTGAAGCTTTAAATTCCACGCGGTTGATAGTTCCTCATTGAAAAATACTGTCTCAAATCGGAATTCAATGAGCTTATCATACGCTGCCGTTACAGTTCCAAACTTCCAAAGATCAGGCCTGTGAATTTGGAAACGAATATGAAAAACTGAGGGTACTGTCGTCAGCAAAACAATATAGTGGATTAGAAACGTAATTCTCAATCCACTGTTCCGCCAAAAATTCTTTTCTATCTGTCTTTTCCCTCGCTCGCACAGTGTTAATTCACACGATAAGGGTACTTTAACCCCTTAAATGTGAGTAAATTTAAAAAAAATGTTTGATGAAAATGTTGATGAGCAAAGAGTCAACATTATTCATTTTCCAAAAGTTTTTATAGGAGCAGACATTCAAAAATAAGAAGTTATGTAGATGGACTTGGTTTCAGCACCTAAAGACGCAGTTTTAAAGGCTTGACTTTTGCGTCCCACATTACAAGCCATCTGTGAAAACTGTAAAAAGGTTTAGATTCCATTTTTCTAAATTTAACAGCAACTGCTCATGTTTTGCCACCAACCTTGCACATCATTCCTCACTAATGAGCTGAAATCTTGTAAACTCTAAACTTCATGCCATTGTATTAGATTTCCTGAAAGGTTTTACTGAGCTTACGTAATTAAAAATATGGAAATCGATTCCCGCAAAATGTTGTTGCTATTTTAGAGATGTCTAACGAAGCTTGGAATTCTTGGACTTTTTCGAGCTTTGAAGTAATGCCTTCTCCGTTTCAACTGATTAATTATGTACTGTTTTATATACTTTTTAGGTAAGTAAATATGTACATCTGAAAGTCTCCGTCTATAATGGAGACTGATGGTAAAGATAAGATGAGTCCCTAAAAAACTTGCTGACATCGGGCTTTTTAAATAGGTTTAGTTGACAATCTTCGATACTTGTCTCGCAAGGATCTCAAGAAAGTTGCAAATTTTTGCCGAAGTTTTTTTACGGTTTTGCTTCAGATTTAATTTTTTACTGGCCGACTTCATGCTCATCGAAGGGAGTTGAACCTTTACCCTTGTCAGAACTGCGCAGGAAAACTTATGGCAGTCTTCGTCGAAGTGTTGTGACTCACGAGATGGTTTTCATTATCCACCCTGCCATGGTGCCATGGTTCCCGTATTTGTCTGAACAACAAATTTTATAAGAAGTATACGAAGATGTAAAGTTAATCGTAGTCTTCGAGGAGGCAGTGTTTAAATTTGAACAATTTAGAAATGAGAACTGTATACTGTGTAGTGTACATTAGCATGCGAGGATATAATAATAATATATAATAATATAAAAATATTATAATGTTTTCAGCTCATAACGAGAGTTAGAAACATGGATAGATTTATATTTAAAATACCGATAAAGGACTTTGGTATTTAATATAATCTGAGTATCGTAATGGGAAGGGAACTTAGATCTAGTTAAAACATTCTACATTCGTACGAATGAAATACGGCTCAACTTCTTGAACGAATGTGCATTGCTTGCAAAGCGATATAGGTACGGGATCAATGCAACAAAACTCCCCCAAAATAAGCTTTTTACCCGCATTTTACCCTTTTAACATCTTCTGTTTGTAACTATCAAATTTGAAATATTTAATTCGAACGAGTGTACAAAAAAAATCAAAGAACATTTTAAGAGTTTAAGGGTACTTACTTTTTCTCTCTTTTTCCAGCGCCAGTGTCTCGAAATCCTTTCGCAAAAGGATTGTTATCGATCTTTAATTGAGTTATCTGCAAGAAAAAAAAAACACATTTTCAAAAACTTGGCACAAAATTACAGTCGCAGAAACATTGACTTACCTTTTCATTTTGATATGCGGTTACAGCTATGAATTCTGTCTCCTTGAACACATACGTTCTAAATGTTGAATACGGTAGCTTCAGAATGTCATTGGCTCGTACCAAATGAAATCTTGGCTGATATTTATGCATTGAATTGAGTATAGTCTGCAAGAAAATAATTTAAACAACAAAATTTACTCACATTGAACATCACAAACTGTCATCGTTTTATTATATTTTATTAAAAGTCAAAATCATATACCCTGCCTGTCAATGTCAAATAATAAAGTAATCTAAACTTGGGTTAAAAAAATAAAAAATTCGCAAAAACAATAACAAAACCCCCGTGGATATATCGCGAGACCACCCACATTATTGTCCTTCTTTTAAACAAAAAAATATATTTTTATTTTATTTTTTGTCTCTGGGAGGTTAACATGATTAACATCATAAATAAGTTTCAAAATTACACCCATTTCCAGTTATTTATCACTTAATTATCCTTTATTTTGGATCTGACAAGAAAGAGAAGGAGAAGCAGATTTTATCGTCGGGAATAATTAACGAATCGGACCGTTTTTCTTCTTTTTTTTTCTTTTTCGTTGATTTTGATTTTGTTTCTGTTTGGTACCTCTACCTCTCTGATGGGTGCTAAAGTAGTTCTTGAAAACCTTGTTAATCTTGTTTTACGGTAATAAGTGGTATAGTCTGTCCTTACGAGTATATACAGACTGAATCTGTGTGTGGGGTTTAATATGCTAGCTGTCTAGTTCAGGTCTATATACTTTGCAAGGAAGCCAGGCTTGAACCCTGATATCTCGTTTAATCTTTTTAATTGGTGATAAAATACTCTTAAAGGGCGTTGAAAACAAAACTCGAGGAAAGAATAGAATTTTCTTGGTTCCATTTCAATTATAAACAATAATTTAAGAATCAGTTTTATATGTATAAACGTATCTACAACAAGGCAACAGACCTCACACATCCAATTTTTTAATCCTGGAGAATGACTGTCATTATTTGTCTTCTCTTCGACACTTTTCGATTAGAGCGCCCTCTTTGCATTTCCTTTTTTGTTTCAAAGAATAATTTTATAACATTTAATTCCTGCGTATATGTGAGTGATCTTTTGAATATTTACATATATATGTATCTCTGGGAGTTAATCACCTATACATTAAGACGCGAGAAGTATTCGTCTTTTGCGCTGTGATTAAGTTTAAGCGTTTCAACGCCCAAAGACCGACGCGACGCGACGGCCGAAGACCAACTGATGACTATACGTTAAACGACGCCGACTTCGAAAATGAGCAACCAAATAAAAATGTATCGCTGAAATACAAAACAAAAATCAAGAAATTTATAGATCTGGTTCTGATTTTTGACCCGCGCAAAAAAAAAAAGAACGAAGAAGCTAATCACGTTTATAGGCTATGACGACGCTTTGCAGCGGAGAGGGTTTGAGGTTGAACCTTAGTTCGGAATTAATTCGCCTTTTTTGGAAACAGATTATCAGTTTTGTCAACTAGCACCAAGCTGAAGATACAACACGAAAAAGTTAAATCAGACTACTATATGGACAAAAAGGAGAATATAGCGTGCAAGTTTTTTAAGCTTTTAAATGGTGTGGCGCTATTGGGGAGGTCTGCTCCCTTGTATGTGTGTTTTTGGTGTCATGGGACTAAATTGTAGCGATTCATTTCATACAATTTGCACTGGGGAATTCCGCGAACGCGCCATGTGTAGACAACGACAGTGGACTAATAGCCTAATTAGAAAGATCACAGAACGATTAATTTAAACAAAAAAAAAAAAAGATACAAATAGGTGTTTGGCGTGGCCATCGGCGTCGTTGGTGGGACAATAAGTTGATTATAAAGTTAGGTAAAGTGGGTTATTTCTTCTTGGAAGTTTTTAATGTCGTCACTATTTCGTCCGGATCCTTTGATTTCTTCATGTTTGTGTTTTACTTTGGCTTTAAGGATAGGCATCATATAGGACCTCCCTGATATCTTTAGTATTTATGGGTATTTTCAGTCTATTAAATAGATTTCTAATGACAAATGATCTGAATGCAAGTGAATTAGTTCTTATGCTTACCAGCATCTTTTTTTCAGTGTGTTGAACACATTGAACAACTTTGACATATCAGCCGAATAATTTTAGTAGACCATGATTTAGAAACGTCAGTTTGGTGCAATTTAAGCCGCATGAATCTGTTCGCACGAAAAGTAATACAAAATACACATTCGTTCGGTGTCGAATTTTGTTGAGACGCCCAAGTTGTTCCAAGAAACTGGTTGAAGCGGTAAAGGAGAACATTGCCGAGAACTCATATGTGACATATCGTCACCGGAACGATCTTGGGAGAATGATTTGCGTTTGTTTCCGTAAAAAGTGCGTTTGACTCCAAGGATATAGGTAGCTGACAGAGCATCCACGTCTCTTGAAATACGTTCGGCCAAACAGTAACATAACGAAACAAAAAATGTATATTTTGGAAAATTACGTCACCGACAAACGGACTTTTTGTTTAGGAAGTCCAGAAAATGTCGAGCTGACAATTCGGGCGGGTAGATTTTACCGGCCTGCGGCAGCCATGTTGTTTTGACGACATCTGTTGTTTATTATTCAAATAATGTTTGCAAATTACAAACCATGGCAAGTGACACGATTGAACAACACATCCATATGGTAAGACTTTATTGTTTCTTAACGTTTGGATAGGGATCCAAATCTTTAGCGACGAGAATCATTTTTTGTTGAATGGCTGTTTTAATAAGTAAAATTGCCCTATCGAGGTATCCGTCGGAGCGGAAATTTGTCCGATTTTATACGATTCGGACGATCTTCCGACTCCGAAAATGTTTAACGCACAGCGGGAAGTTGCGTTGCAGTACATTCAAGTGCATTTTTTGGTGTAATTTTTGACACCAAGGTTTAAGTTTTGTTTTAGATTTCCTACGACACAAATTCTTGGCGGAATTTTTATACGAATTTAAGATAAGTGTTGCAAAATGTAAGAAACACAAAAATTACGATAATATTTACCTCGAACTGTGTCAAAAGCAGTTTCAGGAGAACTGGTAATTCACACTCTCAACTTTTTTTGTGTGTGTGTTCATTCCCTGAAGGAATGGAGTGGACCTACAATTTACCGCTGACTCCGAGCACCTGACAAAAATGCACTTGGTCATGACCAGATTAAGGCATAGGTATATGTATCCCGGAAAAAGATCTTGCAATCGCGGATTGAACTTTAACGCGATCGGGCACAACAAGATCTTGCCATATACCTCCCAACAAGCAGATTAAAAGCACCTTGAAAGTGTCGCGAAAAAAATTATTTGCGTTTTTTTTTAGTTTTTGTATAGTTTCGTGGCCTAAGTTCTGTCTAATTAAAAACAGTAGTTGATTTCGTAAGCAACTTCTTAGGCGTTAATGTTTTTCAGACACTTCAATTCTTCTTTTTATTCACAGTTTTGGAAATAAAATTGAGCTCTTTGATCTTAGAAGACGGTTACTCAAGGTTTCAAAATTAGTTTCCATTGATGCCTATTTTCATTCATTCATATTGGAACTTTTTTTCCACGTGAAATTTAATTTTGCTTAAAACGGAAATCTTTTTTTGAATTCAAATGATTCTAACGATATAAAAAAGAATATGTTCCGTTTCCAAGATGTGTATAAATAACCTTTTGGTTACCAAAACTTCGGCGAACTGCTAAGAGCTCCCGCTGAATTCCAGAAATTCTATTCCTCTTCTGAAACGGCATTTTTTTAAAGGTTAATCCGTCCAAGACTTCATGAAAGTTCTCATACCTACGGATAACTCTTTTTTTAACGCGGTTCCATTCTATTAACTGCTTAGAAAATATGGACTCAAATAAAGAGCTCTATAGATGCCTACAAAAAGATGTTGCTTCACACAAAAAATATTTGTGTCACTTGAAAATTGGCAAAAAATGCTTTCCGAAGTATTGGCAGGCAATTTCGTGTTCCTGTATTCAAGAATCATTTTAAATTACTTAGCAACACACTATATAAGTCATTGTAAACATCTTTTGACACGGCCAGCGCCGGCGACTGTATTTTGACACTTCCATCAATCACACACCAAGGCCTATTAAAAAAAACCAACTTCCATGCTGTAAAGTTATTCATAATTATGTCGATATTATTCGCAGAACGAACCAAAAGATACAAAAAAAAAGTAAGATCCAACTCATTGAAGACTTTCGTCGCCACCATAATGCTTGACCGAGCCAAGCACTCCTGCTGATCAATGCATAGGTACGATGCAACCTGAAAAAAAATTCTCACACTCATCAAGGAGAAGGTTACACACCATAGGAACATTTTACGATTATTACTATTCATCTCCGAAAAGATAAATACCTACACAGGTACCTTTAGCATCTGCATAAAACAAAATTTATAGACATAAACCCGTCTGTTAGATCGTTAAAACGAATCAAATCACGGAACGGTATACAAAATGATACAAGGAATCTACTTGGGATGGAACAAGATCCAAAATATCTACATAGATACTTGATACAGATACAGTGACCCTTTAAATACAAAATGTTTCGGCCGGCAATAAACACCACATTGACGCCGACAATTCGACGACCGGACCTGTGATGACGTTCAGGCGACCCACGGACAACAGACGACTACGACACGGTGGAGTAGCTTGTCCAAAACGAGAATTAATAAAACAATAAAGCATTTTAATTAGTTGACCATTTATAGACAATAGGGTCAGAGGAAAGTATGTATGGACGGTATGGCGGAAGATGGTCAGCGTGTCAAGAAAAGGGCACTCGCTTTCGAGTGGTGTGGCATATTCTGAAAAATAACAATCACCGATGGTTCTGAAGTATAACAGTGTAGTCTTTCTATAGCTACTCATGACAAAAAAAAAGTCAGAGTCGTCTTCCCCAGATAGGTGAATGGGTTTCCAATGCCTGGGCTATCTGAATGACGGAAAACAGATGACCGACCGAGACCAAGACCGACCACGACGATGACGTGATGGTCAAATGATTTAATAATTTTATTTGATCTCAGATTTTGTGTGAGTGTGTGTGTAATTTATTTTGTCGAGTAATTAGTTTTAATAGACAGACAGCAGCCTTGATTATTTATTGTGGAAAATGGGGGAGGGCAAAACGGGCATTTCACAATTCGTTAAGGAATATATAGTTGATGGACTGACAAACATGGGCTTTCTTCACTCTCTTGGACTCTTCACTCTCGTATATCTTTAGATATATTGTATGGTATACCTGTTGAGTTGGCGTGGCAGCACTCATCTAAATGCCATGGTTGCTGCTACTCAACGATGATTGATGATGTATTAACTTTGTTTTCTGCGTGTGCACACCTCCTCCTTTGGACGTATTATTAGGAGATATAGGATTTTTATATTAGGTAGGTTAGGTATATTTTTTTTTTGTGTTCCTTGGTGTTTTTTTTTTTTTTTTTGTATACGGTATAAGGTATACTCTACTCGTATACGAGAGAGATCACTTGATTTGTCTTAATTTGTAGAAGACAGCTTTAGAAAAAGAAAAGTTGTTACCCCAGGCTGCGGCTGCTAACGCTTATAGACTTGGAGTGGAGGTGAAAGAACAGTGCAGCGCGGGCTCCACATCAGACACAGCAACAGCACAACTCTACTTTGGGAATTATTACTAAAGGAATTAATAAATCACATGGCACTTAATGCGTATTGCTACGGGCTTATGGGTTGTTTCATATTTTTTTATATTTTTTTTTTTTACCTCATTTGGTAATGTCTAAGTTGTTTGATGGGTTGGGTATTTGGCGCCAGCAGGGAGGATTCTAATGATTGGTCTGGAATTGAAGACAAGTCAGGCAATCGGAATTTGGCTAACAAGGTGGTAAAAGAATTAATAAGGGAAATAAATAGAAAGGAAGTCATGTTAGTATTTGTTTTGTTGTTGCGTATCCTTCCATAATGAAAGTGTTGAGGAATCGAAAAGGTTTTGATGGAAGTGTTGCCGAGATCATGGAATTGAAGTGTTGCATATATGAAATTGACAATTCACTTGAAAACTTATAGAGGCGAGCTTATTGGAGTTTGTGCCCTTCCCCTCTCCCTTCCTAATGCATTTGCTTTTAAACTGAATTTTGAGAAAGCACAGTTTGGTCGGGCTTTTTTATTTATTCGGGTAACAAAGCTTTTATTCACATGTTTTCACACAGTGTAGTTAGTTTGGATTTTTGAAAGTATAGACATGAGAGGGGAAAAATAACCAACATTCGACATTCGTGCGGTGCGTTTAAAAAGGATTCTCTAGTAGATACGTACCAAATTTTGTTGAAGGTTGAATTTGTAATAATTTCAAGCATTATGTATGGGATTTGTCGGGGAGGGGGAAATGCAACTGATAATAACTTATCTCGATTATTTAAGAATCGATGAAAAACATCCCGAACAGTAAAGTCCTTTCTTCGATTTATTTTGAACCATTTTTCTGAGACGGCAAAATGTGAAGCTATACGACTGCGCAAAGTTAAGAAGAGTGAAACAGTCTACGTAAGGTTCCACAAGCCAACCTGGGCTGAATCACCAGACTGAAGATGAACCAGCTTGATGCGATGGTGTACAAGCGGAGCTTATTAAACACGCTGGAGATGACACGGTCTGGAGCATACACCAACTCATCTGCAAAATATGGTCGGAGGAAAGTATGCCCGAAGAGTGGAATCTCAGTACCATCTGCCTTGCGTTTTACGTTAACGTCTCAAGCCGTTTGCTGATAGTCTTATAGGTTCCTACCAATGCATCAAACCTGGCAAAGCATTACGCCAGATCCTGGAAAGAACCCAAGAATATAAAATCGATACCCATTACCTGTTCGTCGATTTTAAAGTAGCCAACGACAGTGTTAATAGAGTTGAATTGTATCGTACCATTTCTAACTTCAGAATCCCTGCTTAACTCATCCGACTTATCATGATGACGTTGGAAAATGCTTGCTGTTCCGTCAAGGTTGGCACACCTCCGAATCCACCAGAGGGCTAAGACAAGGTGACGCAGTGCCATGCAGCTGTTCTATCTTCTATTATTGTGCGTGAAAATGTCATACGGAACACCCATGCCAGCACATCGGACACCATCTTTAATAAATCGACACAGAAACTTAGGTTTGCGGACGACATTGACGTGATAGGAAGAACAAAGCGAGCAGTAACCGGGGCCTCCACTACTATGGAGTCAGCAGCAAGCAGAATGGGTCGGAAAATAAACGAGGACAAGACGAAGTACATATATGCTTTCATCAACAAAAGTCCATTCCCACCATCGACTTGCAAAGAACGTGGTCATGACAGGTATAACTTCGAGGTAGTCAGTGGTCTAACTGGGTACTGCTGTAAGCACATGTTACAACATCCGAGCTGAAATCAAACGCAGACTAACTCTTGCTAATTGCTGTTTCATTGGGCTGAATAGGCAACTTAGGAGTAAAGCCCCATCGAGAAGAACCAATGAGACACTGTATAGACCACTCATCATCCCATTCGAGGTAGTCGAGCACTGACTGGTGCAGATGCAAAAGCATGGACCCTCTCCCAATCGGATAAAAAGGCACTTGGAGTCTTCGAGAGAAAAGTGCTGCGAACGATTTATGGTGGTGTCTGCGTAAACCGAGAAAACACATTTGGCGAAGAAGATACAACGCGAACTATATGTGCTGTATAGCGACATAAGCCTAGCCCGAAAAATTCGAATTCAACGACTAAAATAGCTGGGCCATGTAGAGCGAAGGGACATCGACGCTACAGCTCGTAAAGTCTTCAATACCAAGCCAGAGGAAGTAGCAAGGAAGACCTTATCTCCGATGGAGTCTCCAGGTAAAGAGAGACCTCCGACAACTTGGAGTGCAAAATCGGAGCCGGCCGGCGGGCTAGAGATCGAGCCGGCTAACCAAGACCTAGGAGCACCAAGCTCTAGTGGAGCCAGCGTGAGAAAAGTTACCTTAAGTTACACACTTTCATCAGCAATCGTGGTAATTCAAACATTTCGAAATGTTTGTGTGATTTGGTAGAGGCTTTTATCGGTCGTTGCCCCACAAAATACTTGAGATCGGATAACTCTTTCAACTAAATATGCAGAAAAAGAGGACAGTCAACAGATACTCTTACGAGCTAATGTCGAGCTATATCTTAAAGTTTTTTAAAAGTTTTTTTTTCGCTGCGCACATCTACGCCAGTCTTTCCATCTTTTAGAAGTCCCTTTTTCTTACACTTTTGCTGAGTGTTTTTTCGCATCATTCCATTCAAGTTTTCCAACTCTCGAATGAAAATATATCTTTCGCAATGCTGTGTGAAACTATTTCTTCTTTTCCGATATCATAATTCATGCGTCAAACAGATAACACTCAACTTAAGTAACACGCACACCCAAGACCCAAGAGAAGGAACTGTGCGCAAGATCTGCCAACAAAGTGCAAAGGCCGATGTCATTGTGCAGCGCCTATTAAACGTACATTTACGCAAGATATGTTG
Source organism: Platycheirus albimanus (assembly GCA_916050605.2). Lineage (NCBI taxonomy): Eukaryota > Metazoa > Arthropoda > Insecta > Diptera > Syrphidae > Platycheirus > Platycheirus albimanus. The sequence continues at coordinate 294,037,092 of OU696696.1, read as the reverse complement.
TTCTTGGATTGGATATTACATATATTAAATGGCGTTCGCATAATATGGTGAGTAAAAACATACCGGGAAAACCGCGAATGCATCGCATCGAATATCGCAGCAAAGAGTGTCGATGAAAAGATACTAACTCCGGGAACATAAGACCAAGAGTCACTTATACATGTTATTGTGACAACCACACGTTACTTTTTTTTTTTTTTAAATCAACATTACAATACAAAAACAGCAAAGTAAGAAAATAAGTGCAAAAAAATAAAATGTGAAGGATCTTAAGTATAATATGTGGCAATGTGGGCTTCTAGCCCAGCTGCAGTGTATCTCAAACTGCTATCTTAACTTGAATTGCTTTCATTTTAATTTGGTTTCTCCCCACATGGGGTTGTTTCTGGGAAAAGATGTGTACGATGTATGGACTGGATAGGACATCTCACATAGTACACACACACACTGCCCCATGTTGAGCGTCAGCATCGACACTGCATAAAATTATGAGTGTTTTGTCGTCCCACACGCTCAGCGACAATGGACTTAACAACAAAATTTTTAATCTACGACACATCATTTATAGATTCCAATTGGACGCGGAGCTGGTCGGTACGGATTTTGTTCAATTTGACCAAGGAACAGATTATATCGCTTATACTCGCATATACACAAGGACGTGTAGGTTTAACGCATTGGTCCTGGCAAATGTAATGTAATAACATATCCGATTTTAAACAGAAAATAATTCATATTTCTGACTGGGATGCATCTGCCAGAAATTGGTCAAAACTACAGTCACGGTGTTGTACCTTAGCTGTTGCTTGTGGCGCAAGAATTTGGACGATGTGGATTGTTGACAGAAAAAATGGCAGAAGGCTCGATAAGAAGAGCACGCTGGTCAGTTCCAATAGCGAATCTGTCACGTGAAAAGTCCAAACAAAGTTTTCTGTTTGGGATGTGGTCTCGGCCTACTGAAACCAGATATTTCCTAGCCACATCTATTTCAATTCATTGAAGAAACGTCTGGGAGATTGTTCCAATGCAGAATACTGCGCTGCCCGTTTTCTGATCCACAGTGGAACAGTGATTCTTATGTGTAATAGTAGGAGTTTAAAAACCTTAGATCTTTGAACAATGACGAAACACCTTGTAATGATAACATCAATTATCGCGTAAGCTTAGGGAAGATGTAGTTCGAGGTAAAATCCGTAGTCTCCTGTGACCGAAAGTGCCCCTTAAGCTACAGTTCACAATGTTGGGCTGTACAAAACGTAAACAAAAATTAATAAAAAATACTTGGCACAACAGCTCAAAACGGGACTGGGGCTTGTGACTAACAAGTATGTGTGTGTTAATATTCTGCAGGAATGGAAGGGACTTACAATTTACCGCAGTGTCCCAACGGCTAACAGAGAAGCACTTTCCATGACATGATTGACTCTTGGAAGATTTGTCTCTTCCTCGCAAGAGGCAGTACACCGGACAAGAACTTAAGTGGAGGCAAAGATCACACCCAGAACCTTCGGTGTGGAGGTTGAACACATTTACCACTACGCCACGGCGGGGTACTAGAATGTATGAAACGTATATGCGAGTAAATTACCAGCAGCTGAGATGAAGATGCTTCGCATTGGGAAGCAGTAGTTAAAGTCACCATCTTGCAAAAAACAGAAAAAGAAGAGTAGGTCTTAATGCATCAGAGACATCGGTATTTAGTTGGCCTCCTCAGAAATGAACATTCCGAATCCGGGAGACTTGCCGACGTTTTCTGAGGTCAACCCGGTGAACCCCACAGACGGATCACTAGGTTGAAGCAGACAAGTGGATGAGTTGTGATACTCCCGAAATCATAACTTTGTCAAAAAGAAACAGAAAAGGACACAGTTCTCTGAGTCCCCTTTTTGTCATGATCACCAGGTCCGCGCAAGAATCGGATTTACTGGCTGACCACAATGGTGTAGCTGCAGCTGTAGTACGTAGCACTGTCAAAGTTAAATGTACTTAAATCGTATTGCACGGCTGCAATGTGAAGTAGCAGTTGCAGCACAGAGAGCAGCTGAAGTACACGTCGACTGTCGACTCCAACTTCATGAACGTGCTGAGCTGCAAAACAACAACAACAAACCAAAATGGCAGACATGATTTTTGTTTGAGTTCAGTGCTACACATTGTATTCGTGTATGCTGCTTAGTGCGCTACTTTTTTGATATCAACTTTGACATTGCTATTTGCTACTGCTGCAGCTACACTTTTGTTTAGCCAGTTAGATCGAGAAAACTACCAAGGAATGGGATATGTTATGTCTTCGAATAACTTCATATTATCATCTCATTCTTGTAGGATATGGGAGCGCTGATAGTCGCGCAGATCAAAGAGCGACGGAAGCACTTGAAAATCGAAAAATTCTCTTAAGGCAATAAAAGTGTAATAATTTCCTTTTTTAACAACAACATGGCCTGGCCATCAAATGTGATAATACTTCATCCGTGCAGGGATCACTTGACACATTGGTGGAGAAGATTAAAAAGGAAGTCAAAGCCAGTATCAACAAAGAACAGATTACTAGAATACTTGTGCTTCCAGTTTCCTGAGCTCGCCCATTTCAGACATTTCTTCCATTAGAAAAGTGTTTCCAAAGAACTAAGAGTTTGACCAATCTCTAGACTCTGTCTCTCGCCAAACCGATTTTCATCAAATTAATAATAATTCGCACGAGATAAACTGGATAGAACCTCTTATTCCGAAGTGAAATATATCATATCGATTTAAAATAATTATCTCCATTCATTAAAAAAAAAAAAATAATCTAATCGCTTCCACAAGAACAAAACGGATTTTCCAAGCAAAACATATAACTTGACGCCTTCGGCCTCGGTTACCTAATTTATTAGTTTTTCTCACATTGGCATGATTTCCAACCGCAAACGGCTGCGACAAAACGCATGCAATTAATCGACCAGAATGAAATATTTGACGTTGCATTGTCGCTACCAGGGGCAATCAGACGTGAATAAATAGGTACGTGTCTGCCTGCCCCACCAATTCAAACACCAGCAACTACAACAACAAAAACATATTGCAACTTTAGAATTTGCGCGCACTTGAAGAAGTAGGTAAAACAAAGAAACAAGATACATCAACAGCAACACACTAAAAATGTATCTTTTTCTGCGCGTAGGTACAAAGCTCTTCCAATTGATTTTTTTTTTTTTTTTAAGTAAAAAAAAAGCGAAAAATAAAATAATCATCAACCATCATTCAAGAATCGCTGAAATTATGTGACAATATTTTAACGATGGCAATGTATCAATTGACATTGCGTCAGTTGAAGATGAAGAAGAGGAAGGGCTCCTCAATCCTCACTCTCACGCGCAATTTACTTTCAGTGTTTTTAATAGTGTTGTATAGTTGTTGTTGCTGTTGTATTGGATCCGCAAAAGTTATTTCGATCAGCAAAATGGCTGAATAAAGTGTTGGTTGTGTTTCTTTTTCGTCCGTTCTTGTAATTTCTGAAGTTTTTTTTTTGCTGTCTTGTGTTGTCATTTTAAATCATCGTCGCATCCATGTTGCTGCTCCTGCTCCTGTTGTTGTTGTTGTTGTTAAGGCCGCGTTAAATGCGTGTATAGTGACAAAAGTGGAAATTTGCAATAAACCAGGAGCCAGAGCACTGAAAGTTGTGTTTACACCATTGCAGAACTCACTTATAAATGTACCATCATCATAGAGGTGTTGAAAGTAGGGACTTGGGAAAGGGTGGAAGTAATGGTCAATGCGCTGTGCTGCACTGCGCGTTGGTATAATAAAACTTGGTATTTTCGAGACACCTGATGGAATGTTGAACAAATGTTTCTTGTCTTGGGTTTTTTTTTTACTTGCTTGATGATTGCATGCCCAAAGGGAAATTACTTGAAAGCGAGAAAATGTATCTTGAGGATCATTGAGTAACGTAGGTACGTATAATAAATTTTAAGCTTCGCTCAAACCGGAGCCATTTCGTAGATAGCGTAGATTGTTCGATAGTGAGCGGCTACTGTATCCATTTAATTCTCTTTTTTTTTTCGTGTGCAAGTAAACTGTCTTGTTCGTGGTTCCCAATATTTCGTTTTAATAAACCCATCGATTGATTCGCTTCAACAATTACATATAATTTTTCTTTCCCAATCGTTAAAACCCAAGGAACAGCTCACAATCCTTATGCGCGCACATACATAGTTAGCATTAAATCGCGCTTACAACAAAAACTGTCACGTTGCTCAGCTATACCTATATGCCTTGACATTGGCTGTCAATTTATCCGCCATATGCAATTTGTTCATATTCAATTGTCATTCAAGAAATGCTGGGCGATGATATTTTTATGACAGGATCATATAAGAATATTATCATGCTGATGAGTGATGATAATGGCATGATGGTCGTCATTATCAACGTCAATATGATGGTTGGTCTGGTGGAATTCAGTTGAGGCATCAGTGCGTTGTGGCCAATATCATAACGCCTTTGTGAATTCGATGTGCGATGGCAAGGCAAGTAAGGATCGTAAAATTTTATTGATCAATAAGTTAAGCTGAAGTGCAATCGCGGTTCTGATGACCGCTACAGGGTAGACTTTCTGATTCCATGGGCCGAGTATGGTCTTCATTTAAGTAAAGGCAAAGTAACAGATGGAGTAGGTAATTGCAGTTGCAACTTACGGGTGTTATTGTTCATTTTCTCGTTTTGTTTTGACGAAACATAATCGAAGGTGCAACTTAATAGATGCTCCGACTATGGAATATAGTTAAGGAATTGACTAGAAACAAGTCTTACACAAAAAAAAAAAAAAAAACACTCTAACAAAGAATAAGACGGTTCCAGACTAGTTAAGAACAAAAAGCAGCTTAGACAATGGAAGCAGTATTTTGTTCAAGAACTACGATTGCAGAAAAAGTGGAAGAAAGGCCCAGCTTCATCAGATTCGTATTTTACCATCGGTCTTAAAGTTGATCTTGGAGTGCGTGAAAGGACATCTGGCGTTTACTTTCGAGGTAGAAAGAACAGATTTCTAAAACCAACAAATTACTTATCCAAGAATAGAGTTCCGTCTTCTTCTTTACTTGCTCATTTCGATTTTTTGGAGACTATTGCTAGTTTAAACAAATAAACGTCCCAACTAAGAATATAACTTCTATAAGACTTTTGTTGACAGGTGTTATAGCAGCAAATATATTTTCATGGAAAGCCATTAGTTTGTCTGAGCAGGCCATTTTATGTCACCTAAATTCTAATAGCTTTGGATGTAATAAGAAGGCATTACCAATTTTATTTATTTGGGGCATACTTTTTTTTGAAATCCGAATAAGAATTCGTCAAGGATCCTCGTTTTTTGTGTAAATAGTTGGTAATTGCTGACGTTGTTAATGTCACTAAGAAACCACGCAAAATTTTAAATCTCATAGGTTAGGTACCGCATCATATAAGTTCACTATTGATATATCTAATTGTAGCAGGATCAAAATGAGTCAAGACCGAGGAAACAAGAGCTTTTTTAAAAAAAAAATTGGAAAATAAATGTTTTTCAACAGGAAAAGCAAATCAGCCAGCTGCGCTCACCTCACTCATGGAGTCTGTAAATTTGTATACCTTTACGAAGATTTTGTGGAGAAAGATGCAGTGGATGATTGCACCTGGCAACGTTGAAACAATTGCAAATCACTCACGCTATGAAGTGCGATCTATTCACATCCTAAAAGACCGAAGAGAGAAAGGCCTTTTAGCTTAAATATGAGTTATTGAACTGATCGAAGTCACATGTACCACAGAAGGGTCAAGGAACAAAGATAGCACTGTTAGTGAACTGCGATGATATCGTTCCCAACTCTATTTGAAAAATCTTTTCCGTAACCCTTTTTTAGACGTTTTCAACAACGCCAGCGAGGGAAATTTTGATAAGCGAAGTTTTTCCTAAGCAGGGTACCTATAGAGTCTACAGCTAAACGAATCGTAATTAAAAAAAAAATATTCATGAACATAATAAAGGTTAGGTTCATTATCTTACAAATTACATTCCTTATATCTCAACACATAAAATTCCGTAACACAACCAACAACTGGACCAAATCACTGGGTGGCTCAAAATTAAAGCACAATGCGCATGAGTTTTATCTGCGCTTTCCGCTTTAATTGTCATACTGTCTACCCACAAGTTCCACTTGACCCTATCCAAATGAGTCCAGTCTACGATATGGTAAAAAAAAACCTACTCATTTAAGTTATAGGGTATATACATCCAACAACAACTATAATGCTCTATTATATATTCAAAAACATATTTAACACACTTATTCGGGGGCTTCTAATGAATATTTTATTCAAAGAAAGCCTTTTTTCCTTTAAAAAAAAAATACAAAAAATAGAATGAAGTCCCAGAAAAAGACATAAATTAAACAAAAAACAATGCCGATGGTGATCCATTAAAGTAGATAAAAAAAAAACTTAGCTGCTACTGTACACAATCTAATCCCAGACTCATTTATTGATTTTCCAATTGTCTCACAATGCAAATTAGCAATTATAGACACACGGAGATCACCCAAAGCTCCTGCTCCAACTCCAAGACAACCGACCGGTTTAAGATCACAGCTCTCTTCCGGACAAAAGGTGACTTTAATTTATTCCCATGCATTGATTGGGAATATCTTATACCTTATAAATGTAGGTAGGTATACAATTTTTTACTGAAGAAAAAAAGTTGGTAACACTTAAAGGGGACACTTGGGTGGCAAATGGTTGTAATTTATCACAAAAACGTATCAATACAAAAAAAAAAAAAAAATTCAGTTAGTGTTGATGAGGTTTCTATGGCGGCAGCCTTAGCGGCAGCGTCCACGACCGGCAGCCTCCTAATACAAGCCATCTCCTACTCTATGGCGCTGGATGCTTTGCATAATTTTGTAATTAACGAAATGTCTTTGTTTTTATATAACGAAGCAGTAAAGAAGAAGGAAATTTTAAATCATTATCAGTGGAACTTGAATATTTATAAACAATAAAAAAGAATCGATGCGACGACGCGACGCGTCGCAATGAGATGAGACGAGACGAGACGGACGCGACACATATCATAAAGGAGTTGGGATTTGTGTGAGAAATTTGGTGACACATTGTGTTTCAGGGAGGCCTTCGATCGAATGATGAAAAGGTTTTTAAAAATTGAGATTTATCGATTAAATTTACTGTTTTGATGCAAATGAAGTTACCGAAATATTGGCATATATGGCTATAGCCAGGTTATTTTGAATACATAAAGACTTTTATGAATAAGTTTCTAATAATAGACATTTTCTTCAAGCAAATTAGTGTGGTTATCCCACTTGAACATTGTTTATTTCCATTCACACTCTACTTAAAACATATCGTGCTAAACTCAATCATAGCGTCAAATGAGAGAAACGATATTCCCGCTATTATGTAAATCTGTTCAAAGCAACAGGCAACTATGGCCATCTGCTAGCGATTATTAGAAATATTACTCGGCCATTGATGTCCATCTTGCTTCTTCTACCAAGAAATCAATGATGGTGGCATTATTGACTACCTATATCGTCACTGACTATGATTAAGTTGAGCTGTAAGCTATAATGGAACCACAGCGAAGACCGATATAATTGCAGTCTGTGCTATTAAATAAACTGACAAGAATAATTGTATAATGGATAGGTAGGGACCCATGAATCATATGTTATATAAACTTTGGAGCAGAATTAGATAGGATTCCACACTTTAAAACTGTTCATTTAATAATCGGGGGTTTTAAACTTTTTATCAAGTTTAGTATTACACGGTCATCAAAATCTATCATTCCAATGACATTCTGACGTCACAAGAAAATAAGTCATATTGTAACGACAGTGCACTGTCACAGTGTTCACACGAATGGCGCAAATCTGTCATTGGTGTCCCAAAATGCGATGACAGAAAGAGCTTGTCATTGTGATTTTTGACATTCGGTGTCATCTTCATGACATGCAAAATAATGACGATCACACGACAAGTATTTTGTGACGTTCGAAAAATTTTGGTCAAACCGTTTATTACCATTTTCCGGCGCAGTTCTTGGAATTTATGAGAGGTACGAGATTTTTTTGCACTAGGTAGCAAAAAGTCGTTCAAAAAGTGAATAAAAATGGATGTTATTATGAAGAAGAGGTACATTCAGCTCGTGATAGCAGTCCGAAGCGAACCGAAGTGATTTAGTGGAAAAAAAAAATGGGAAAAATAAGTTCGGAGTGCCAAGCCAATATTTTGTGTCTGTCACGTCTTAATTTGAGAACTCGTGAATTTTCCAAAAGATTAAATGTTGCTCAATAAACTGTGACATGGAATTTGAAAAAAAATATCGAGCGACCGGGACTACCAGCAGGAAAAAGGGCTCAGGGAGGCCAAATAAGAAGACCCCAGTGGAAGATCGTTTTTTGGTGCTGCAAAGTCGGCGGGATCGGTTCAAGACTTCAGTGGATCTTAAAAACGATCTTTGTCGAGCTACAGAAAAAGTTATTGCGTCAAGCGCAAGGTCGCGTAAAAGCTGGACTTAGAGCACTCAAGCCAGTACTGAAACCGAATTTTCCAATAAGAGTCAGAGAAAAACGATTGGCCTGGGCTCAGGAGCATCTTAACTGGACTCAAGACATGTGGAACAACGTTATTTTCTCCGACGAATCAAAGTTTAAGCTGCATGTTGGAGATTGGAGGATTTTTGCTCGAAGAGATCCAAAGGAAAGACTAAGCTCTGAATGCATCTTACGGATGCCCCCCAAAACTGAAGGTGTGATGGTCTGGGGATGCTTCTCTGTAGATGAAAAAGGTAGAATGGTCTTTCTAGAACCGAAAGTCACTGCAGAAGTTTACCGACGGGTGCTGGAAAATGAATTTGAGCCCTCTGTGCTGGAGTTTTTTGGTGACACTTGCAGATTCATTTTTCAACAGGACAATGTTTAAAGATTAATATCAGGCTTTTAAATAAGCTAGAACTTCTTTGACTAAAAGTAATATTTGAAGTTTTTTTTTAGGTTAAAAAGTACTTCGAAGAAAATAATGTCGATGTATTAAGTTGGTCTCCTTACAGTCCAGATCTCAATCCAATTGAGAATATCTGGTCAATAATGAAACTCAAGGTTGCGAAGAAGCGTCCAGTGTCAATTGGAAACCTAAGAAATTTACTTATCCGGACCTGGAACACCATACCTGCATCCACATGGAAAAACTTATCTGAGTAAATGTCTCGCCGGTGTGCAGCTGTAATAAAAGCAAGAGGAGGTCCAACAAAATACTAATAAGATAGAGAATGTTTCTGAGAAGCAATAAAAAACAAAAAAACTGCACATATAAAGCATTTTTCTTTAATCATTAAAAATGAGCCAGGTACTCAAAAAATCCATTTTTCGGTCTAACAACATTTTACTCCCGTGACCGCGAATAAAAAATTATATTGCTCTAAATGTATCATGAAACGATTGAAACCGCATAAGAAAACGAAACCTCAGTAAAATACCTATATGTAGTTATTGCAACAACTTTGACAAAATTCGAAAAAAAAAGTTTGACCAAAAATTTTTCGAACGGCACTGTTTATGGTTTGGAAGAGAGATTCTTGAGATACTACGCTTATATTTAGCTACGTCAATTCCGTACATTTCCGGTTAACGGTGCTAGAGATCCCAATACTACTGGAAAAGAATTTGTTCCAAGCATCAAGTATAATGGACTTAAACAGGCTACGGAGAGTGTTCCACTTGTCTCGGGCTTCGCTTACATCCACTGCGGAGCTGGTCCACAACCTGCTCCAAGCAGTCATCCTCCATCCCGCTGCTTTTGAACATCCAATCAATGCAAACAAAAAACACAAAAAACTTAAAATTTTTGCTCGGTTTATTTGAACTTTTAACACCAAACATTCAGAAACAATTAAAATCAAACAAATAAGTGCATTTGACGTTTCATTGTGACTGATGCTTGCCATGTAATTTTTGGGACACTACCATTGCAATGCGAAGTTTATCAAAAAATATGTCATTGTGATCTATCAACAATGACAGGGATATAACCCGGCCATCGAAAATTGTCATTTTCATGATCGAAAAATGTGTGTCATTGTGCTGGTCATTCTAGCCGTCAATGCCATGATAGCATTTTATGATGTCGATCACACTCCCTCAAGAGTTAGCTTTAACACGGCTTCATTTTGACAAAGTGATAATTTTGTCAGTATCAATACCAAAAGAAGTGGCGAATATCTCCAAGAATTGAGACTGATTTCAAATCAGCTTGAATGGTTGGAATCTGTTCTCCCCACGTACAGCGATTAACCTTTGCTTTTATAAATATCCACAGAAACTTGAGAGTCTCAACCTGCAATTGTCGGATTTTAAGAATATAGGGAAAGATTTGATTGGTGTCAATCAGGTGATATCTACCAACAATGGTGCTTATTTTACCCGCTCTGCTTTGTGTATAAAGCTACCTCGGTGAGCGCGTCGAGCGGTGGATGAGTTTCAAGGACCTGAACAAATGGCTGCGCCAATAATAGACCTAAAAGGGGCAAACGGTAGATACGAGTAGCTCTCGCATCCTACTTTTGTTCTCCAAGAATGGGGTTTTGCTTCTGTGTAACTTAAATTCCACTTAGAAACAGTTGTCTCGAAACAACGATGCAAGAAATTAACCATGGTTAAAATTTCCGCACTATATATTTTAGGACGACGAAAAATTTCGAGATCTATTCGCTTCATCTTCTTAACGATATCCGAGTCACCTATGACAGCGTGAATAGAGCCATCAATGAAAAACATTCCAAAAGAGCGGGATGACCATGTGGTACTCGCTCTGCTCCATGAAAATTGGGAAGAACATCACTTCAAGACAAGGTAACAAGCTGTTTTGAAACTTGTTCAACATTCTTCTTGGTGAATTTGAAGAAGTCAAGGGCTTTTCCACTTTTACCTCTCAGAATAATATAAGTGCAGAGATCAATCGAATAATCAGTCTTGGTAGAAGAAAAGTCCCTTTTTCAAATGACCAATGATACATTATACAAGACCCAAATACCTAACCATACCGATTCTGCTGTATGGGGAAGAGTGACACTGCCATAATAGGGTGATTTGCTGCTGGGGATACTGTGGGAGAAATATTTTGTGGGTGGTATTCAGTCCTACAGTGTACCAATCAATAGAGTGAAATTTAACTACGAACTATATTTACGGGCTGTAGCTACACAGCAGAACTGACCAGGTCAAAAAGCTGAAGTACAACGGCTTGGGTGCCTGAGGCATGCAGAAAGTAGAACCATTCTAAAGGGACGGCGCAGAAGTGGAAGTCGGGGTAGGCCATTTGGGACAACAGCTCCCAGCGGGGCCGGGGCCTGTGAATTACACTCTCAACCATTCCTGTGTGCGTTGATATTCTGCAGGAATGGTAGGAACCTACAATTTACCGTCGAATCCGAATTGCTAACAGAGAAACACTTTCCATGACATGATTTACCTATTCTTGGCCGATTTGTCTTTTCCTCGCAAGAGGCGATTCCCCGGAAAAGAACTTATGGGTGGAGTCAGGGATCGAACTCAGAGCTTTTGGCGTGGCAGTCCGACACACTCACCACTACGCCAAGGGGTACTACCATTCTAGTATCGTCAAATAATTGCACAAAGAAACATGTATACAATAGTCCACCATGTTACATGAAATTTCCAAAATCCCGAGGGTTGTTTGGTATTCGTTTTTTAAGGTCAAAGCTGACAGGAACTTTAAAGAGCAAGGTTTGGAACTTGTGCGATCGCTATTACTTATGATATTTGAAGCTTCGGCACAAGGAAGAAGCAAACCTCACATCAGTTTCCTATACCCGGTCAAAGAAACACAAGGAACTAACATCAAATCTCCCAGACACGGTTATCAAACCGATAAATTGTCTAAATTTCAATTTCCAAACTACAAAAAGCACCGCCCGAAGTCCAAAATGGAACACCTATCAAATATGTCACTTTGTTTCGAATACATATCTCCAAATTAATTTATTCAATTGTTTGTATAAACTGCTTCATTGTCACCGCGTCTCTATACAACTCGTTTGTCTATTTTGTTTGTTATAATCATTTTTCAATTCGGAAGTCGTTATGATGTTCCATTTTTTGTTGCTGTAAATTTCATGAAACCGGTCATGATCGGTGTATCAATGGACAATGGTATCATCACCGTATAGCGTAGCATTGAATCCTCTGCTCTTCACTTCACAATTATGTATTTAATTTCATTTAGTGAATTCCGTTCCTTTATCGAAATTTGACATTTTTTTTCTTGTTTCCGTGAGTCCGTCGTCCGACAGACCGGCCCGACTGACTTACCGATGCGATGGCGACGACGACGACGACGCAACTTGAAAGCCAAAAGCCGCATCACTTACGACTGCCATTATCAACGTTCGCAGCCCGAAGAGGGTAACTAATTCTTAGTGAGATAAGACGAAGCAATGCTATACCTGAGCCTGCGAGAGTACATATATATATGTGAGTCCTGAGTCGCAGATCGCAGGAATGGAAATACGGTCACATTCAGAAGCTAAATGCCTTCTTTTCGATGGCGCGTTTTGTCTCTGACCTGACCAGATATATACATATACAAAGCGCAGGAGAAGCAGCAAGCAGGAGAATGGCAGCGCGTTAGTAAAACGAATTGATTGTCTTTGCTGAGGAGGTTTCTGGACGAACGAGAGTCTCCTTCTATCCCTTTGGACTGGTACATTGTCGCCATCACTCTTATGACTTTACTAAGAGGTCTCAGCCGCACACATAAAATGACTTTTTTAATCGTTACACTGCCTGAGTGTCACTGCGTGGAATGAGTTTCCACTGATAAGGAGATGCATCATCACCGCACCGCACTGCACCTACCGTATACCAGCCACCCGGATGGTATAACACTGCGACATCTCAGCCACTTTTGCCACCTTGAAGTCGGTGCCACACATATACCTAGAATAAGTAAGTTACATTGATAAAGGTGTTCACATTCGATTCGATAGCACCTTTTGAGATCGAGCGACATGACCGCAACCAGTCGTAGCCAGTCTTTCCCTGTCATCTGGACCGCCACCACTTTTAAAGTGGATAACATTAGCTGCTGGCCTGCTGCACTGCCACTGTTGTTTTGTTGGTGTTGCTCCTGTTTGGCTGCGGTAATGATGTGTAATCGAAGGCTTCCGTCCATCGGTCGCGTCGGTGATGTCTTCGTCCTTCACCTCAAATGCTCCGCTGTTGATGATGATGATGATGATGATGAAGCGACAGAAAGCGCCCGGTAGCCGCTGGACGCGAACATAAATCGATAACACCTTGAGTATTTTTTCATGTTCGGAGGCGAACCATTAAGAGATTGTTTTTTGTGTTTCATTTGGGTTTTTATTTCTTTCTTCCACCGCCTTCCACCTACACTTCCTCCATATAGTCAGTTGACGGGACTCGACTGCACTGAAGCGATAACTTTGCATACCTGTTGTATCCGGAATCACAGCGCCGCCATTGGACTCGAGACGTCATTTCTGAGCTTTAAAACTCTGGGAAAATTATTTTAAGGATCACTTAGGGTGTATATCTGGAGAATGATTCCTTGCCTTTGTTTTTATTGTTTCTGGATCGACAAATTTATTGCGTTGACGTTTAAACATTAAATCGTTTTTTTTTTCAAGCGGCATGGTTAATAATAAGGAATGACACAAAGTCAACCCAAAGTTTCAGAAACAATTTTTACGTTTGAAGGTTTAATTATATTTTAATCTTAAGCGGCGCTTTAAGCGTCTAAGCTGATGCACTGCGAAAAAATGCAAACCTATTTTTAGCAAAGTAAGATAATATCTTGTTGCTTAGAAAATGCTAGCTATTGTTTAATTAATCCAACAGTAAAAACTTTGATTCAAGAAATTATTTTCTTTGTTTGATATCTGATTTTATCACTGATTGATAAGAACTTTGAATTATTGGAATACAATTTCATTGGATCATTAAATCAGTGCATCATTGGATCATTGCATGATTGGGGGAGTGGATCATTAGAACATTTATTCATTTGTTCATTGGATCATTGTATCAGTCGATCATTGATACGATGGATCATTGGATTATTGGATGATTGGACCAGTGGATCATTGGATCATTCGATCATTGGAACGATGGATCATTGGATCATCGGATTGTTGGATTAATGGATAATTGGGTCATTAGAACGATAGATCATTGGATCATTGGACCACTATATTAGTGGATGATTGGATCATTGGAACGATGGATCATTGGATTATTGGATCAGTGGATCATTGCATATTTGGATCATTGGATAATTAGAACGACGGATCATTGGATCATTGGATCATTGGATTAGTGCATTATTTGATCATTGGATTATTGGATCAATGGATTATTGGATCGTTGGATTAATGGATCATTGTATCATTGGAACGATGAATCATTGGATCATAGCAGCATTGGATCATTTGTTTATTGAATCATTGGATCAGTAGATCATTGTATCATTGGAACGATGAATTATTGGATCATACGATCATTGGATCGTTGGATCATTGGATCAGTGGATTATTTGATCATTGGATTATTGGATTATTGGATCCTTGGATTAATGGATCATCGTATCATTGGAACGATGAATCATTGGATCATAGGATCATAGGAGCATTGGATCATTTGTTTATTGGATCATTCAATCATTGAATTATTGGATCAGTAGATCATTGTATCATTTGAACGATGAATTATTCGATCATACGATCATTGGATCATTTGTTCAATGGATCATTCAATCATTGAATCATTTATTTATTTGAATTCGAGAGAAATACTAACGGTAAATTCATCATTGGATCATTGGATCAGTAGATCATTTGATCTTTGGATCCTTAGAAAACCAAAACATGAGCCATGTCCTCCGCTCCGAATTCAAAATTTTTACTTTTCTATGCGTAAGTAATTAAAATCTTACCCAATTTCAAAAACTCAATCATTAAACATAATTTACTCAATGTTCAACAATACTAATAAACTTCAATGTAGAAATTCAGATTGTAACCTCACCAACTGCTAATCGTACACTGAAAAAAAGTGGTTAGTTTAATCAAGAAATTTTTTTCTCACGGCTTCGTATTGAAACAAGTAAAAGTGGATTGATTTCCAGCAACTCAATGATGATAAAAAAATGATCGAGCCACCTACTGAAAAGCACAATAAATTTTGAATGATTTCAATTTTCGATTATTCTTTAATGTACATAGTTTTACTTTCTCTTAAATTAACTATAGCTCAGTTTTTATGTCAAACAATACTATTGATGGCAATGCTATCGAATAAAAGTATCTAACACTCAGACAAAATTGTATGTCCACATGACGTGACAATAAATTAAGTGTCTACAATACATCAACCTTCCTGCTTAAGCATATCTCAATCTAGTTGCCATATTTTATTGTAATGATGCCAGTTTTATCACAATTTACTCTCTTACTTCCAATAATTGCATATTTGAGGCTACCGTTCCGTTCGATCTTAAATCTGATTGTCATTTCGTTACTTTAATGACATTCAGATCTAATTGATAAATATGATTGAAAACTAACATTTACGTCGTTCCTTTTCAAAACTCGAATTAAATAAACACACAGTTTAAGTCGCTGTCGCTTGCTCAAAATGGACAAAATGTGTTCCTGTATTTGGTCACAACAAGTTGGTAGACAGCACACAGTTGATGCAGTTTTGGCAAAAGCCAGTTTTCCAGCTTTAACCCAAAAATAGAAATAAAAAAAAAAACTCCAATGAATATATTATTACCTTTTAGCTGATGACGCTCACCAGTCACTACCATTCTTACAGTGAGTCACTGGTTGGCTTGTGAAATCAAATAAGGTAGCCGCTTCCCGCGCACCCAATGCGCATGTAGCCTAACACCCGAAATTAATAAAACAAAAAACAAAATTAAGGCAAATTTAAATCTCAGCTAATGAACAAAATGATGCTGTAGATGTCGCTGCTGATTGCGATGATCTTTGATGATTTTAATGCAAATGCTGCGAATCCGAACTGTCGGTTATCGATTGTTGTCCAAGAATAATAGGAGATATACAACTTAAGACTTGTGTATCTGTAGGTATAGGTATATATATTCGTTAATATGTTTTGCATTTCCAATTAGTGATTCGCAGAGAAGGATATAATAATTAAAGTGTCTGATAGTGTTTTGGGTTTAAGTTTATTGGTTTTTTTTGTTGTTGTTTTTGCTGAAATTTGCATAATGGCTACCGTGTTTTTACACTGCGCACCGGTGTCACTTTCTTTTATTCTTGACAAAACATCGCCGCTCCGCTGCCGCCACTTAAGTGATTTTTTCGATTGGATTGGATTATCCACTATAAGATGGAATTTATAAGTAAACAGTAAGGTAGCTATCATTTTTCGAGGACGTTTTGTTCATAAATTAATTGCGGGTGATTAGGTGTATCGAATTTTATCAGTTTTTCGAATATATTGATGGGATACTTTTTGTTTCGTCATTTCCAATTTCGAAAGAACAGGGCAAATGTATATCTTATATTCTGAAATTTTGATACAAATCTAAAGGAATGGCAGAAGTCGCCAGCCTGCAGAAACATGGAAGATGAACAACTATAAGAATTGAGCATTTGGTGAAGGAGTGATTGGGGATTTCATGGGATCAAGGGTGTGTGTCTGTAGAAGAGCCTCAGCTGAAACAACCTGACTTGTGGATGTTCGTTAGTTCGACAATTCTTTGAATACAAATTTTCCGAGGGCTGCATAGTCCGTGCTAAACTTTGGCATTTGCAAATGCAGTGAAATGAGTCTTCCTCCATATCTATTTGTCAGATGTGCCGATGACCACTCCGCTCATGGGGGCTCCCTTCAAATTGTGATCCGTTAGGATTCCAATTAACAGGGACAGTTGAGGCCTGCTCAAATTGAGCAAGTACCTATTCTGTTTTAAAGTGAAACTTTTTTTCATCGCCTCAAATTTTTTCATTCATCTGTCGCTTGTTGCAATATGGCGGCGCCGATAACTCGCATCAGCTGACCGTGTAGCAATAATATTCTCATTATTAATGTAAGTGTTGTTGTTCACTTGATCGTGATGAATACCGATACAGGTAGTTAGTCAAATAAACCAGTAGACAAGGGAAAACCCAAGAACAGTGCGAAATGCCAATGACCCGAAAAAAAGTTTCACTTGCATCGTGGTTTCATAAAACCACACATTTTGTTTTTCCTTGAGAGATTTGACTATTGACTCGACAAATAACTAATCCAGGACAATCTTTCATTTGCCATTGCTCGTCAATTCTCTTTTTTTCCCGTTCCAGTTGTATGAGTATCGAGCAAGGACCTTGTTTGGTTTGATTCGAGTGCCTATTTTACCTGCAATTTCGTTCTCCTGTGTCCTGGGATTCGGCATAGGGCAACTGGGTTTGTTGCACTAACTCTTCGCCGCAACAATCCACTAGTTATGAGTGTTTGATTATTGAGGAAATGGATTTGATGGTTACTTGGCTGTTTACGAAAACCATCTTTGTTTTTATTGGCTAGTTCACAGATGTTTTTCGAATCCACAAATTACAAATATTTCAGCTTTGCAGGTGCAGCAAACAATTGGAAGTTTTATTGAGCTACCTACCATCACATCTGTCTAAGACCCGTTCGTTCACACCGAGACATGATCTTCGTCTATGGCCCGGTTCTCCTTGAATTTTCCTTGTTGGAAAAACTCTTTGTAGTAATGGGTTGGAAAAACCGCCAGTACCATTTTCTTTTTAGTTTGAGCCCGCACACAAGGGGTTATTAATACCCTTAATATGAGTTAACACAGTGCGAGCTTTTAGGAAATGTGGATAGGAATTAAAAGGAGGTGCCGGTGCACATTGGTTTTGAATGCCTGTATATCGTAATGGGAGGGAAAAATCGAGCCGGGTAAAGCATTCCACATTCTTGTAGTGCGGCTAAAAAAAGAGTCTCTATACTTAACAGTACATCCGAAAATAGGCTCGAGGGTAAACTGATGGGCGTTCCTTGCGGTGCGGGTGTTACGAGGAATTTGTTTTAAGGGAGGAACGCATCTGGCTATTTCGCTGGAGCACTGTTTGTGAAAGTAGCGATAAAACAAGGTTAGACAAGAAACATTACGACGATGTTCAAGTGAAACAAATGTTTCGGTAATGGTTCTTTCATCTATCAATTTTAAGGCTCTTTTTTGAATCCTATCCAGGAGGCGCAAGTGAGTGCCAGGAGCACCTGCCCAGACATGAGAATTGTACTCTAGCTTCGGGCGAATGAATGGCTTGTAGATTATAGCCAGATCAGAAGGGGAAAAATATTTCTTGCATCGATTTAGGAAACCTAAGCAATTTGCGGCATTTTTGGCGACGTCAAATATGTGATCGTTCCACAGAAGATGATTTGTGATGCACATACCTAGAACGCAAAGCTGATCGGTTTCCTCAATGCAAGTGCCACTCATGGACAGTGGCATAGGGGGTAGGTTATGCTTTAACGACAGAAGGCAGCATTGAGTTTTTGAAGCATTAAATTCCACGCGGTTGATGATTCCCCATTGGACAATGCTGTCAAGATCGGAATTTAATGAGCTTATCATACGATTTCGTTGCAGTTCCACATCCGAAGGACATGGATGTGAATCTGGAAACGAGTATGAAAAGCTGAGAGTACTGTTGTCAGCAAAACAATTTAGTGGATTAGAAGTGTTAGACAAGAGATCATTTATAAAGATTAAAAAGAGATTCGGAGACAGAACGGAGCCTTGGGGCACACCAGCATTTATTTTGTGGGTAGCAGACTGAAAACCGTCCAAAACAACGCGAATTGAACGGTCCGAAAGGTAATTTCTAATCCATCGAAGGGTTGAAGTTTTTTTTAACAGTGCAATGTCGTCACTTTGAAAACGAAACTAAAGCGGAAAACAGAGGCTTCTCATGCACTTATAGTCCGGTCAAGTTAGCCCGAAAAATAGGGATACCCTTGCATATATTTACAAGAAGCTGAAATTTTTTATGAACGTTAAAGATAGCATTATGATGAAAATGAAAGAATTTCCCATCGATCCCATGTGTGCAAAAAATTTTATTCAGGGTCCAAGGTTTTACTTAAGGAAAACAATTTGTTGCACAAAAATGTAGCTGGGGTATTTTCCAACACAAATGATTATATAAGTTTTTTCCGTATTATTTACCGTTAAAAATTTATAGCAATTCAAAGAATCCTACTAATCGGACTTATTTTTTATATTTAATCTAAAAACTTAATTTTTATCCTGACTTTCACTGTACAAATCCATGAAATCTGATCCCTATGCACACATGATTCAGAAGCAAGCAGATTCAGAAAATCGTGTCCATCTACACAAAAACTTTTTCTAACACAGCCTTATCAAAATCGATATTTATATTTAAATCATAATTAATTTTTTTGTTAAAAAAAAACTGTTTTCGGATATAATTTTACCTTTAACAACATACATTTTATGATTAAAACAAAAATGTTTTTAGCTCGAAAAAAAAACAGGCTTGTTGGCCAAGAGATAGTGTTTTGTTAAAACATTTCAATTATGTTGGAGGAAATATAATTCGAAATTCGACGTTCCAGTTAAGCGGAGTGGACTGTAACCATTTTTCCGATTAGGTTAAATAAACGCTTCTGAAGGAATTTCAAAGATTTAGATTCTGTTTAAGAAATTTACATCAAACAGTAGCGGAAAATATCAAAGGTATTCAGGTTAGATTTTCAAACTTAGTCTTAAAATTTAACCTGTTGTAGGTACTTTTATAACATACCTAATTATAGATATTGTCAATTAAACAACAACAAAAAACAGTGTTTTTAATCTTTGGTCACTGGTAGAATCAAAAGCCACTATGGTGGGCCCTTGTCAAAATCTACATAGTTTAATTGATTGTATTGCGTCATCTCATAAACCTACCTTTGAATCTCTTGGCCGATCCAATTAAAAAACTGTTTGAATAAAACCCATATAAGCTCTATAATTTAGATATGTAAATTTCATGTGTAATTCCGGCCACCTATGACGTTCCCAATTCGACACATGTCAATAGCTTTATTGCTTCCTTTCACCCATAACATAATATGGGAACCCACAATACACAGAAGAAGAACAAAAAAAAAAAAACATAGTTACAACTTTTCAATGCGCTGCTGCTGCTGCTGCTGTGTAAAAGCTAGCCTACCGTTTTTGTCGCTATAAGCACGTCCATAAATTTCTATCGTTTTGTTATGCTGTCGTCGGATTCCCTGCGTTCCGTTCATCGTTCTCGTCGTATTGATCGTCGTCGTTGCCGGCCGCGTTGTTGGTTTGGTTTTAATCCGGTTTTGGCTAAAAGGGCTAGGTATAGAGGTACCTATAGCTAAACGTATAAAGATAGATAGATACACCAAGCATAATACACATGATCCCACGATCTCTCGAATGAACAACGTGTTTGTTCACACACAGCATCCGATTGATCTTGCTGACCGATATCATTTGTTTTAACAAAATGTGGATCTACTTGGGGGTCACACGGCGGCCAAATCGACGACAACGTCGTTGTTGGTGACGACAACTTGAAGACTCCCGCTCCTGGCCTTAAACTTTGGGCGACAGACGAACAAAAAAAAAATATTCAAACACGTCAGAGACATTGACTGACTAGTGTTTCTTTTTCGTTTTTTTTTTATTGTATCTTCTTGTGGCGCTGCTGAAAATGCGGCCATCAATGTACCACCAGCACAAGAGCATCAAGCATCATCGGCCGTGACTTGAGCTGATGATGATATGATAATGTTACCCTGACGATAATGATGCCAATGGCGAACAATTTGATCACCATTGTCTTGGGATTCGCATAAGATGCACGGGACTGGCTTTTTGGCGTCAATCGCATCCGTATAGCGTCGCGTTGCGTCGCGTCGTTCTGCTTCTGATGGAAGGACATTTACATTTTTATCGAACTCTCCAAGATTGAGTTAAATAAATCCACTGTTGCAATGTAAATGACTTTGGGAAGCCACAACAAATTCAAAAATAAAAGGACACAACCAAAATACCACGGACGACGATCTAACCAATAATATTTATCGTTATTATGTTTGATACGACGACGGCAAGTGAGAACCGAAATCGCCCAGGGTTATCGCTGCTTAATTAAGCAAAATTAAGTGCGTTGCAGTATTGACAAAGACACATACAAAAAAAAAATTGGAATCGATAAGATCAGCAGTGGCAGTTTGGTTTTAAAAGCCCGGGTTAAATGAGACATCATCATAATTAATAACAATTGATACGTAACGATTCCAAGAAGCTGTTGGAGAATCATGTGAAAACAATGTATGGGAAATTATTTGCGCCAAGGCGCCATCGCCATTGCCATCACATCGCCATCTTCAGCAACAGACGTCTTTGTCTGCAGAATTCGATGATAAAACTATATCAAAGGTGGTAGTTTAATTATTTAAATTTAATTCAACGCTTGTTTATGACATTAAACATTAAATAATTCATTAAATATTTGTATTTTGATATCGTTATTAATAATTTTTCATAAGGAAGTCATGTACAAAATTTGAACCGGACAAGTTTCGGGAATATGAAAAAAAATTTACAACAATGGAAGGGATCCGTCAAATGTATTAGCCAAAGACCGTTCAATGCTAACGTCTTAGTTTCGTTTTTAACTTTTATATAATTATTGTGTTTCGATGTAAGTGTATTCGTATATTGTCTCCTTCCAAACTACTTTACCGATTTTGATAACAAAATGGTTTCAGTTTCAGTAGGTGCGGCTGAAGTCAATAAACTAAGAAATTTTTACAAATGAAAAATATTTATTAATTGCGATTATAGGGGTATACTAAAGGCAAGTTATGCATTCGTCGAAAAAATAAGTTTTGAGATAGGATGATAGCAAAACCGAAAAAAGACTGTCTGTCTTTATGTATGTACAGAAATCTACAGCCCAAACGGGTGGACCGATTTCCTTCAAATTTCTAACATTGAGTTTTTTAGGTACTGTACTGTTGAAGCTTATTTTCTTCGAAAACGGGTCCAACGCTTTTGTTTAATAAAAAAATCAGTTTAGCTTTTATGTTGTTTTATATTTTACGTGTGAACGGTACCTTCCATATAGAACCGACTTTTTTGCTTTCGACTTTCTCGAAAACGGCTTAACCGATTCTTTCGACATTTTACACATATATAGGTACCTCAATTTTCACTGCATACCAAAAATATTGATACATTTTTTTTGTAGTTTAAAAGCATTTTTTTTTTACTTTTTTTTAAATTAAATATGTTAAATTAAAAACAGCTGTTGATTTTTTTTTCAAAAATGATAAGTATGTATGTGTATTTTCTGAATACGTATGTATTTCAAATTTTGTTGAAAAAATGTTTTCAAAAAAACTTTTTTAATTGAAAATTACCTAAGAAAAAATTTAGCTTATTGAAATTAGGACATTAAAACGTCTGTCAGGCGTCAGATAGTTTTCACAGAAAAATGTTTTTGATACTTTTAAGGAAGTAATAAAACTAATGAAAAACAAAAATGCAGTGGTGGATTCTCTTTTTGAAGCCCCAGGCACAAATTCATTATAACTTTTTTATTTTATATTATTTATTTACTATATAATTATTTTTTTGCACTTTGACATCGAAAGATTTTATTACTCTCTGCACTTAGCGGATTTTGAAAAAAAAACTAAAATAAGATTTTTCAATTAAATACCATTTGTCCATATAGATGTATGTATGTATGTATGTATGGGCATTTTTCTACAAACATGGTCATTTTGGTTGAAAAAGTATCTCAAAGATTTGATTGCTCGAATTAATCCAATAAAGCAATTTGTATTCTTTCTTTAAACAAATGAAATCTTATGATATCGTAAACATTACTTTATTATTGTAATTCATTGGCATTCGCAGCGTTAAGTGTTCATTAAAGAAATGAAATCGAGCAGTGATAAATCCAATATCAAAAATAAAATAAAAATAGGAACTGACCAGAGAGACTGTGATTCGAACTAGTTTTTGCGAGGTTGTCCGCTTGAACAGTCCGCGCTACACTACACAAAACGGATATGGCGCCCTCAAATATAAACGGAGCAAAATTATCACTAGTACCTTTCCATTTCATTCAAATCATGGCGCGGAAATGTAAAAAGATTTTATTGGTAGCACTTTAAAGTTAAACCAGGGAACGATGCTCAAAATTTGTGGACAAACTTAAGCTCAATTTTATGCAATTCATAATGATTATTATGACTGAGAAATTAAGTTTGTAAATACATTAACTAGAAATGTATTAAAAAATGTTACTTAACAATTTGCTTACTTGCTTTATTGAAACATGTTTTTTGAATTGGTGAAAAACCCAGGGGACTGTTTTTTGGTACTTACAAAATCAATATATAATGATGAGAGAAATATTTTATAACATGCATGTAGATAATTCATTTTGTTTATTAATATTTAAGATCAAAATTACAATGTTTTTAAAAAATGTCTTTTAAAAAAATCACGCGAAACACTGAGTTGCCCAGTTAGTGGAGAAATACCCGTATAGTGCATTGGAATTTTAAATCGTGTTTATAATTTTATTAGAAGAGGCATCTCTGAAATAATTTAATTCTTAAAATCTTTTTTAGAACAGTTTTAACACAAAATTTCATGAATGTCAATACAATTGTTCACAACAAAATATGGAGTCTTTTTGAGTCTTTCTGAAAAGTGTATTTAAATAAAATAAGATTTATCGAGCAAAAGAAGCATTTTTAGATTTAAAAACAAATTTGGAAACCACACTTTCAATCAAGCTGCATGTATGCAAACGTAAACAGCCATTAAGCAAGATGCGCACCCACTAGGATCAAAAGTACACATATGACAGTGGTTGATTGTTGCGCCCTATGCACTCCCAACCTTCGTTAATTATACTGATAATTTCATGCAAGTTATTGAATTGGAATGTCAATAAATGGCGCCTCCTACACTCTTCAGGCAAACATGAGTTAAACCGGTCTAGTTTTCTTTTCGAAAATATTTTTATTTTAAAATCAATCCTTTAGACATGATTTGGAGAAAAAAAGCATAGGTATCTGAGAATTAATATTGGTTTTGTATCTTATTTAAAAGCGACTCTAAGTGGCATATAACTTTTCAAAATCGGGCTACCTCAAGGCTAGTTTCGAGTGAAATCCAAAGTTTTTTTTAGTTATGTACTAACAAAATATTCATTTAATTGGAACAGGAGCTCTGATCTAGTGTATATTAAATGTTAATCTGCCACTGAGTGTGTCTCAGAAGCCTGTCAGCAGTTTGCATTTAAGTGATTTTGTTTAACCATGCTATATTGTTAAGAATAACTATCTTGTCATATTAAACTGATATTAAGATCAAAATTATAAATAATTTTATTTTTAAATATAACTTTACCAGCAATAATTACATACATGGCTCTTAAATGAAGCATCAGCAGATTGTATATTCAGATTTGTGTTCATTGTAACACCAGCGGCCATTTTTTATCGAAGTTTAATTATCATGATAAAGATAATGAACTTCGGTTAAAAATAGGCAATCATTATGTCATTATGTGGTATTTATCTTAATCTCAGACATTTTTTGTCTATTTGAATAAATTAATTTTGTTTCTCATTCAAAAAGATCAGACTTTTGATATAGGATAGGTTTTTCTTATAGAGAATTAACGATAAGATTATTTTGTATCTTACCTGCTCATCATCTATAGGGGACCTCCTCGAGAAAAAAGTGCATTCAAGTGCAAGCATAAGTCGGTTCTGTGAATGAAAGTTGGGTTTAGTCATGAAAACATTGTCAAAACATTCCTGCTTAGATGCAGTTAGTGCTCAAAACTTGATAGAGGAGTTCAAGTGAAAAAAGCCAGAAGTTGAAAGAAAATTTTTTTTCTCACTTTAAACTTGGCTTAAAATCTTAAAACAGAACCGACACCTTATTAAATTCAAAATTGGAAATGAGAGTGGAAGGAACTTTTGCTTGAAAGGCACATATAGGTATATGTAAGTAGACTTGAGGAGTCTGATTATTTCCAAATTTAAGTAAGTTTATCTACTTGATGGAATGTCTTATATTTTTATTGATGCAGTTTCGAAATGGGTAAGAATGATGTTTATAGCAGTAGAGTGTGGAGAGCATAAGGTTCAATGATGCTTTTAAATTTCTTCATTGAGTTTTCAGTGGTGATTTTTGCTCTCTGTAAAGCATCCAAGGATCTCAGCACGTTACTTTTGCCTGATTTTAAATCCCAGTGCTGGAACCTTTTACCAAACTGTGTTTCGATTCGAAAATGCAGGAATCATGAAAGCAGACGGAATGGTTAGTGTGTCGGAAAGCTACCCGGAAGGTTTTGGGTTCAATTCCTGGTTCCACCTAATTTCTTTTTCTGGGTTTCTGCTTCTTTAAAGGAAGTGACAACACTTTCAGGAGTAAAAATTAATAAAAGAGTATCTCTTGTAGCCGGTGTTGGTATCCGGAGGTAAACTGCAGCCGCCTTGCATTGCTGCAGAGTATCAACGCTCACACATGAATTGTTAAGAGTGTGAGTCGCTATAGACCTTGGCTTCCCGGAGCAGTTCGTGGCATATGGCGAACAATTTATGGCTGGAGTGTCCAAGAAAATAAAAATAATACACTAAGGTTATAAGGACCTAAAAAACTGTAAGCAATTTTTGAATAATATGAGATCACAGCTTGTTTGGTGCTGACATGGGGAGAACGGTGCCATGTAGAAGAAGCAGTTGAAGTTGAACTTTCGTTTTCTTTATAAATTCCCAGTTTAACTTGGAAAATTTCATTTCCAAGAATTGGGAGCTCCCTCAAAAAAGTCAGTGCAATACAGCCTTATATCTTTTTAAAGATCAGGATAGTTCCAAAAGACAACTTAGCATCTAAAACTTTTCTAACTCCCCTCTATTACATTTCTTCCTGAATTTCAGGGCCCACAAAGAACCTGGGTGAAGTGCATAGTTCGAGTTCCTAACCTTAGCTAATTTCGTCATCTTCTCTCGAATTTCAGCTGCAGAAATTTGATACATACTTAAGTTTGACATCAGTAAAATTATTTCCCACTCAAGCCAATCTTGACGCTGATTGTAGGTACCTACATGAATGTGTTTTATAATTGCCAGCACCATACGTGTAAGTTCCGCTGGGCTGTTGTACTTTTCTAACCAAATTGTGCAATTTTGCGGAACCGCATAACCACTTTGTATATCCATCAGTACCATCATCATCATCATCATCATCGTCAATCCGGCTGCGGCTATACCAATTGAATCGAATCAAAACGAGAGTAAAATTGTGCTTTTAATTTTTTCGTACCTAAATCCAAACGGAGATGTGCGGGTTGTAAATATAATTCACTTTTCTAGAACCCTTATGGACCGTTGCGTTGCTGCCAATCAACCATCAATTATTGCAGCATACTCGTACTATAAGGCATACAAAAGACCACGCGGAAAACAATTAAGTGAGCCCGCTCCGCTTATACAGTTTAAAACTAAGTAGGTACGTTCGAGTCTTTAGGAGTAATTATTGTAAATTTCGCCTCCTCCACATATATATATGTGAAGAGTGAAGTGGGCGCTTGCGATTTAGAAAATACTATACTACATATAGTATAATTATAAAGTAATTATTACAACACAGGCACAGTTGTTATACAATGGATACAATGGCTCCATACATCAGGATTATGATCCATGAGTCATGGCTGTTAATCTTAAGGATAAAAACGCATATAAGATTGCGCGGATGCGGATATGAAGAAGGTGAACCTAATGAAGGTATTTATGCGCATGAAGGACTTGAAGGACTTTTTTTTTAAATATACGTATTCGTTTGGGTTTGTGTAAAGTGTCACATATACTGCAAACGGACATATTGGTTGTGTTTATTTAGTGACACCGATTGGAACGTCCTAGGGGTTGCGTTCGAAAATGTTTTAGGACTCTACACTCAGTCTTCTTCCGCTGCGGAAAAACGTTAATAAATCTTTGTTTTTAAGATACAAGAAAAGTAGCGTGAACTTTAATTAATTTGATAGAGTCTTTTTGACCTTATTCACGAATACACCAACAATTTTGCCAAAAATAAAAAAATCTTAATTTTGTTAACAAAAAGTCAATGAATCAATTATTTGAAAAAAAAGAAACTCGATAAAGTTTCCCACATCGTGTGCCATCGGGAAATCGCATTACGACGATGACCTATCAATTCCCCAAATACGCCCGTAATTAACCTCAGCGCGCTAATCAAACCAAATCTTTACACACTTTTGCTAATGGCAATGATTACTGAAAATCCATTAAAAAGAGACAATATTGGGGACAGCAGGGACATAAATCCCGACGATGTCCCTCATGAAAGGACCTCAATTTGGACATAGTATGTAGGTACGACACTACAAGGCATAATTATAGATATCTACCAAAACATTTTATATGGGTGCGTCAGGTAGGTTTTAGTACAAGCGTGATGAGCCCATTAGTCACTATCAATTGTCACTTATCAATTTTTATGACCAGCCAGCCACCAGCCAGACAATGTGCCACCCAAAAAAAAAAAATATGGCCAAAAAAACCTCACACAAACACAAATACAACACAACAAACACGGTGTGGTGACTATATGATTCACGGCTACGCATACTAATCATATGAATTCGAATAGTGCGCTGATAACTGGACTCCAATTAAAACGGAAAACACTGAAAACGACAAATTAATTCGCCTAATGAAGACGCTATACGTAGGTATAGATATTGGAATGTAAATAAATCCAGTGACGGATTTCCGTACCCAAAATACCGGATGCACCGCCGCGCCGCACCACGTCAATGATAAAAAAAAAACAAAACACAAAACCAAAAATTGCCTCATAATCAATCTTTTATCTTTTGGCCATTAATAGCTGCCTAATTGAATGACTTACGTGCGCCCATTAAACTTTAGAGCTAATATGCATTTTTGTATTAAATATTAAATTAAAAAGGCGTGTGTGGTCAAGGGACGGTTTTGAATCTTATAAATGCGATTTTTACCATTATACCATCGTCTCGTCGCCGGCCGTCGTCGCGTCGTCATCGGAGATACTGTATCCCAGTTCGTCATAAAAATCACTGATATTTAGAGCGTGAGAATCAAATTGAATATAATCTCATGAGCTCGCAGGTAGATTATACTCGTAGTTTTGGATTTGGATTTCTTTTTTGTGTTAATTTGAGATATCCTCGTTAAAAAAAAAAAAAAGTTTCCCCACGCCACCGATGAGGAGGGGGCACCCTGAGGCGTTTAGCCAAAAGAATTGAGATAAAGGTAGACACGATGCGACCTGGTGGCGGCGAGGCGGTGGCAACAGCGGCGGTGTGTTCCCCGCTAAGGCGTCAAGAAAAGAAACAAAACAACGCGAGACTGTAAAACAAAAAGATTAAAATTTATTCGTTAATATTTTTGTTGGATAATCTTTTTTTTTTTTTTTTGCTTTTGTATTTCGTTTCTTAATTAATGCTTACTTACTTACTTATGTTGGCGCCACTGGAGCGTGGTACTCCAAGGCCTTGCTGAGAATGCCCCTCCAGCCGGCTCGATCTCTAGCCTGCTGTCTCCAATTTCGTACTCCAAGTTGACGGATGTCTCCCTCTACCTGGTCACTCCATCGAAGATGAGGTCTACCTTGGCTTCTGACTCCCTCGGGTTTGGCGTTGAAGACTTTACGAGCTGGAGCGTCGATGTCCATTCGCTCTACATGGCCCAGCCATCTTAGTCTTTGGATTCGAATTTTTCTGGCTAGGCTTATGTCGCTGTACAGCTCGTACAGTTCATTGTTATATCTTCTTCTCCAAACGTTGTTTTCGCGATTTACGCAGACAGGACCATAGATCGTACGCAGAACTTTTCTCTCGAAGACTCCAAGTGAATTTTCATCCGATTGGGAGAGGGTCCATGCTTCCGCACCATATAGCAGGACCGGGATGATGAGTGTTTTATACAGTGTCACCTTGGTTCTTCTCGATAGGGCTTTACTCCTCAATTGCTTACTCAGCCCAAAGAAACAGCGATTAGCAAGAGTTAGTCTGCGTTTGATTTCAGCGCTGATGTTGTTGCCTGTGTTTACAGCAGTGCCCAGGTAGACAAATTCACTGACTACCTCGAAGTTATACCTATCAATGGTTACGTTCTGACCAAGTCGGTGGTGGGATTGGACTTTTGTTGATGAAAGCATATACTTCGTCTTGTCCTCGTTTATTTTCAGCCCCATTCTGCTTGCTGCTGACTCCATAGTAGTGAAAGCACCGGTTACTGCTCGCTTTGTTCTTCCTATCACGTCTATGTCATCAGCAAACCCAAGTAATTGTGTCGATCTATTGAAAATGGTGCCTGATGTACTGGCATGGGTGCTCCGTATTACATTTTCAAGCACAATATTAAAACAGCTGCATGACAGTGCGTCACCTTGTCTTAGCCCTCTGGTGGTTTCGAAGGTTTCAGTAGAGTCTCTACCAACTTGGACGGAACAGCGAGCATTCTCCAACGTCATCCTGATAAGGCGTATCAGTTTAGCAGGGATTCTAAAGTTAGACATGGCACGATACAGTTCAACTCTATTAACACTGTCGTAGGCGGCTTTAAAATCGACGAACAGGTGGTGGGTGTCGATGTTATACTCTTGGGTTTTCTCCAGGATCTGGCGTAATGTGAATATTTGGTCGGTGGTAGATTTTCCAGGTCTGAAGCCGCATTGGTAAGGACCTATCAGGTCGTCAGCAAACGGCTTGAGACGTTCACATAAAACGCTGGACAGGATCTTATAGGCGATGTTTAAAAGGCTTATGCCTCTATAGTTGGCGCAGAGGAGGCGGTCTCCTTTTTTGTGAATCGGGCAGATGGTACTGAGATTCCACTCATCGGGCATACTTTCCTCCGACCATATTTTGCAGATGAGTTGGTGTATGCTCCTGACCAGGTCATCTCCAGCGTGTTTAAAAAGCTCCGCTTGAAGGCCATCACATCCAGCTGCCTTATTCATCTTTAGTCTGGTGATGGCTACTTTGATTTCATTTTGGTCGGGCGGGTGTAGTTCGTGGTCGTCATCTAGATTAACTGGAACAAGTTGATCTTGGGCGGGATCTTGGCTGTCATCACCATTTAGCAACCGGTTAAAGTAGTCTCTCCAGATGGCTAACATCGCCTGCGTTTCCACTATGGTATTTCCATCCTGATCTTTGCAGGGCCCAGGGCGGCTTGTGAAACCGGATGTAGACTGTTTCACCTTTTTATAGAAGTTTCGTACCTCTTTTCTGCAAAAACATCTCTGCATCTCCTCGACTTCGCGTTGCTGGTGTTCTTTTTTCTTTCTCCTGAGTAGACGTTTCTCAACTTTCCTTCGCTCAACATAGAGATTTCTGGATGCTCTAGTATCTCTCTGGAGCCACGACTTGTATGCCTCCGTTTTGGCTTTGATTGCCTGAGCACATTCGGAGTCGAACCAGGGGTTTCTGGGGGGTGGATGTGAGAAGCCCAATACCTCTGACGCAGCACTTCTTATGGCTTGTTGACATAGCTGCCATTGGTCTTCCGGGTTCATGTCATCTGTCGAAGGATTTCTCGCAAGCTCAAGGGATACGCGGTCGGCATAGGCAGCGGCGGTCTCTTCCGATTGAAGACGTCCAACATTGAATTTCCTAGGTGTAGTCGGTGTTCGCCTAAGAACTTCCATGGAGATCCGTACCCTAAGTTTTGCACCGACTAGGTAGTGGTCCGAATCGATGTTTGCTCCTCGGAAGGTACGGACATTCATAATGCTGGAGGAGTGTCTTCCATCAATCACAACATGGTCGATTTGGTTGCAGGTTCGACCATCTGGGGATCGCCATGTGCCCTTGTGGATGTCGGGACGTGGGAATCGCGTGCTGCTCAGCACCATGTTTTTTCCCGCTGCAAAATCGATGAGCCTGAGTCCGTTGTCGGAGGTGGTGTCGTGCAGGCTGTGTTTTCCGATCGTCATACCAAAGATGTCCTCTCTCCCAATTTTGGCATTGAAGTCTCCCAAGAGGATTTTAATGTCATGTTTTGGGCACTGCTCATATGTTTTGGCGAGGAGCTCGTAGAAACATTCTTTGGTAGCGTCGTCTTTCTCTTCTGTAGGGGCATGGGCGCTAATTAGGCTTATGTGGTGGAATTTGGCCTTAATGCGGATCGTTGTCACTCTCTCGCTGACTTCGCGAAAGCTCAAGACCTTTTGCCTAAGTCTTCCTCTGACAGCGAATCCGCACCCAAACAAGCGCGATCTCCCATCAAGGTGGCATTTCCCATAATAGAAATTACAGTCCTCTGTAATTCTCAGGCCCGGTCCATCCCATCGCATCTCCTGCAGGGCTGTTATATCAGCGTTGAGACTGGCGAGGGTCTCGGCTAGCTGCTCGGCTTTACGCGGCCTGTTTAGCGTACGCACATTCCACGTGCATATGCGTAAATCGTTGTCCGTTTTTCGTTTGCGGGGGGGGGTCGTCAACATTTTTGGTTCTTTCATCCGAGGCATTTTCTGCGGTTTTCATCACAATAAAATTTCCCTTTCATGACCGGCTTGTGAGGCCTGTGCATGACATATAGATCTTTGTGGTGGTTGGATCTTCAGAGCGTATCTCTTTCTTCCTGCTCCTAGTTCCTGAGAAGATAACTCAGGTATCTACAACCTATGGATCCGATGGATCCAACGTTCGTCGTTAGTTCACCTTTCGGCTATCCAGCAGGCACCACTTGGAGGTGACGATACGATTTTGCCCACCTCTTAATTAATGCACTAAACATTAATTAATTAATCGTTTTTTATTCTTTTCATAAATGGAGAATTTAATATTCGAGATGATTAATATCTAAATCCAGCCAAATGGGGTTCAATTGCGGTTTAAATTTTTGATAATAATTTTTCTGTATTAAACCTAAAGACAGTATGTCAATGTCACGCAGGCGCAGTTGGTGAAATGTGCATCTTGAATTTTAATTAGATTCAATTTAAGACTATAAAAATGTAGAATTTGTCATAGTGTTTACATGCTATTATGTCTAATCTCAATCCCAATACAAAGTGTTCGGCATGAGATGTGACAAAAAGATACAAAAACTGGAACTCCAGATCAGTTATGTTGAATTTGCAGGGAAATTTTTGAAACACATTTTATAACTCTAATTAAAACAGAGTACTTTATTCGGGTACCCAGTATAATATTTCAAAACAAGTTTTGCATTACGTTTTTAGTTTTTAACCTTGGAGTAAACTTTAGCCCAGGCCTAGGTTTCATGGAACACATCAACTGCTTAAAGGTGGTCGAGTGAATTTCAAAATCCCGGTGGTGAAAGGGGGGGGGGGGGGGAATGGGGGGGCCTACCACATTCGTAGCTCACAGCTATTACATTGTCCCTAACATCGTACTAATTATGGAATGAAAATAAACCCTTAAACCCGCATCTGCAAGCTTTTAATTCTAATAAAAGTATTGTTGATTTTATTTTAGTAAAACTTGCCTGAAAAATAATTTAATTTTTTAACTAGTGCTCTACGCTCGTAGTTTATGTTTATTTAATTCTTGCATGTCTTTTTTATGTTTGTACTTATTTTGTATTATTATTTTAATTAGTGTTTTGTTTTCTAACTAATAGTTATAACACCTGCACTAAATGATGAGCCATGCACAAGCTGAAAATTCGATTGTAAGTTTCGCTTGCTTTAAGCCTCTTCTTTTCAAGATTTGATAGTTAAAACAGACTGCCAGGAAACACAAAACAAAACTTATGATTAGTTTCAAAATCTCAAACAAGGGTTTTTTATTCTGAATCGATTTTAAAGATTTTAAATGTTAAAGCGAATCGGTAGCATTATGCTTAAATGTTGAAGCAAAATTATATGATTGTTTATAATCATTAAAAGCAAAAAAGCGTTAATCTATACATATAATAAAATTGTAACGGGTCGATGTCTGTACATTGAAGATATAGATGCAAAACTAATATGGGGAGTCTCTATTAGACCCACAGAAGCCAAAACAACCGTTTTTAGAATTTTTGTCTGTCTGTCTGTCTGTCTGTCTGTCTGTCTGTCTGTATGTTTGTACGCGCATCACGCAAAAACTACTGCGTGGAATTGAATGCGGTTTTCGCAGATTTATTGGTAGTACGCCAACTTAAAATATAGGCTACATTTTATCGCAGGAAAATATATAATTCTGGTTGTTTTTTTAATATTGCTGAAATCGAACGTTATTCAATGAACTTAACGCAAAATTGAAAGATTTTAAGGACATTAGCGTCTCACTTACATAATAAAATAGCGCCGCACTTACCTTCGTATACATGAATAGAAATAAGTTAGTCGTTCTGAATAGAAGTTACATCAAAAACATCATAGATGGCGCTATTTACCACCATATAGACAATGCCTCATTCAGCGAAAGCAGAAATCGAAAAATAATGTAACCATAAAGAACGGTGAACGAGCAATACTTACGCCCAAAACTGATGAAGCGGAGCTGCCATAAATAGCAGTATCGGCGCGCAGCATCGTTTTGAAAGTGGGCATTCCAATTAGGTATATTCGTATATTGCTTCAGAACTTAACCCTCCAACTTTGCAATTTAAACCGTTATGATACTTCGAAATAATATTATACAGAAGCCAAAAATCTTATGGCTATAGAGCTGACTTTATAGCTTTCATACCACGCATACCCCCCATTTTGACCGGTTGTGCATAAACAAAATATATACTGAGATACCTACTTTATTCTAAAATCCACGCGTACGAAGTAGCGGGCAAAAGCTAGTTTAAAATAAAAACATTGTTTTTTTTAAAACAAAATAATTGCTGTTTTTACTTTTAAATATTCTTCATTTTTGCAAAGCCCAGATAAATACAGTCGAACCTCGATAAGTCGAACTTCGATAACTCGAATGTCTCGATAACTCGAAGATATTATTTGGCGTCAACTTCGATAAGTGTGTGTGTTTTACTTGATAACTCGAATTATTTTTTTGGAAATTGATGGTTCGAGTTATCGAAGTTCGACTGAATCAAATCGTGAAGTTTCTTTCGAATCAAAACTAAACAAAAACTTTGAGGTAACTTTATTGGGCGACTCACATAGCACCCTAATGTTTAATTTGGTGTAATTTCTTGAATTTTTTTTTATAATTGAGAAAACTGAAGAAAAATTTAATATTTTAGTGTACATATTTGGAAAAATTTTCGGTATAAAAATAACACCTTTTTGCCTTTCCAGTGCAAAATCTCATAGTTTTCTTTAAAATTTGGTGCAAAAAATAACTTGATTCGGAACAATGTATATAAAACATTATTGGTGCACAAAGAGAAAAAGAATTTTTTTTAACCATTTGGAGATATTAAATACACTAAACTACCATTAATGTCAAATTCTGTCTGCAAAAATGTTATTGAAATAATTTAGTTCAGTCGCCAATCGCCATTTGCATACGAAGTTACCGCGCGTTATTTAATTTAACAAAGTGGTATCGTAGAAAAAAAAAAGTTAATAAATTTAAAAAGAGTGTTAATCCAGTAAACAGCATTTAGCAAAATTTGTCAAAATTTATTTGGAACATGAGGGAACATAAACTTTAATATTTGAGACAAAAAATCTACAAATACCTAGTACATTATTTGGAGCAAATATTATATTTCAGATAAACCTAATATTGCTGAGTCAAATGAAATCATAATAGACTCAATTTCGAACGATCATTTGGATAACGAAATTGTGGAAAATATATACCTGTCTTCGGAAGATGTGATGTGGACGAATACATTGATTTCATGTCTAAATTGGCTGAAATGTACCAAATAAAACATTCTGCTGTATCTGAGAAGAAAAGTTGAATTGCCAAAAGATGTAGATGTGTACCTACCTATACGTTACTCCATACACCACTGAATGAAAACTATACAATCAATGGAATCCAGTTCATTTTGCGGCTAAGGCATCGAAAACTGTTTACGCTTTGCATTTCTCGTCAATTGAATCAAACAATGGAAGTTCTTCTTTATTTCAATTTTGACGGATTACCTCGAAGTTGAAAACTCCAAAATGAAAACACAAACGAAGAGAATGAAAACTCTGCTTTGAATGCTGAACCAAAATATGCTGTCTTAATATAGATAAAACTTCATTAAATTAATAAATACTTATTTCATTCAACTCCAATGATAACTATGGTTTTGCTAATGTTAGCATAAAAGGTCTTATGTTTGCGGACGATGTTGTGTTACTTGCAAGCTCTGGAATCTAGTCGTAAATCTAGAAAAATCCAAAATAATGATTTTTAAAAAAGGTGGAGGAAGAAAAGGTAGAAATGAAAAATGGCAGTACAATGATATGGAAGTGGAAGTGGTGGACGAATACAAATACCTCGGTGTACACTTGACAAAGAACCTTAGTATGGAAAAACACCTACAGGAAAAAATTTTCAAAGTTTAAAATTGCAACCAACGCCACATGGAAAGAATGTTTCTCCAACCGTTTTATCCCACATAGCAGCAAATATAAAGTTTTTGAAGCAGTCGCCGAATCAGTTCAATTTTACGCTGCACAGGTCTGGGGATACAAACAGTACGAATCGGTAGAGAAACTCTTGAGATTTTACATCAAGCGTATTTTTCAGCTCCCCTCTAATACGCCGAATTATATGCTTATGATAAAAACAGGTCTTTCACCCTTGTTTATAAAAACGCTTAAACTGCATGTGGACTACATCCTTAAGGTGATGAATATGCCAGATGCACGTCTCCCAAAAAAGGCAGGTCTTTAGACAATTAGCAGCAAAACAAGTTGGTACGAAGAATGGCTGGATCTTGCCCTGGAGTGTAGGATGGAAGTGGATTTGAGTATTGAAAACTTGGCAAACTGGAGACCTGTTTTGTATAAAATAATTCAAAAAGTAGATGAGTTGTATGCATCGAAATACAGATATGAAGTTGAATCCTCAATGCACAGATCTATTTACAGCAGCTTGAACCACAATTTGATGCAAGAAAATTAATTACTATAAAAATAGTGTGCAGGAAATTTCAATGATATGATGAAGATTCGTGGAGAACTATTGAAACTTAACTACATGCCTCATAGGGACGATCTGCCATGCTTGTGTGAATTGTGCAATTTAAGAGTACGTGAAGACGTTCTACACTTTCTTGGAAAATGTCCTATACTACGGGAAACAAGACAGCATATTTTTGGTAAACACTACCTTACGGATGAAGAAAGCATAAGTATGCTGAATGGAATTGATGTTGGCAAATTGTTTAGCTTTTCCAAAATTGCTTTAGCTTATAAAAATAGAATTTTAGAAGGAAACTTTTAAAACATATTATAACACATATACATATGTACATATTTATTAATTTTTATTTTATCTGTATTTTTGTTGTTCTCTTTCTTATATTTGTGGAAATACTTTTCCTTCATAAAATTAGTTAATAATTAATTAAATCACTAGTTGATAATATTGTCATTCTGGCAGACGGCAATAGCCAAGCTAAATAGTTTTTGTAATTTGTTTATGGAAAAAAATCGATAATGACTTAATAAAAACTAAATTTAAACTAACTTAACCTAACTATGGTTTCATATATTTTGAATATTTTGTACAGCAAATTAAAAATACCTGCTCCAAAATTTTGAGTTGGCGGTATATTTTGCACAGATGCAAAAAAAATTTTCCAAAACCAGAATATTGGATATATGTCTTACAATGCTGTATTTTCTCCTCTTTTTCTATACGTGTACAGGGTGTCACTTAGTGGCCGCAGCAGACGAAACACATTCTAAAAGGTAATAGGGTAATGTTGCGTTCTTCGGATGAACTTCCTTGTTGTATTATTTACCATCATCAATTTATAGTCAATGTTCCTAAATCGGTTGCCTTTTCAACGTAATCATTTCTATGTGATTAACGATTTTCTCACAATTTAGGTACTATCAAACGTATTACTCTGCAAACGTGAAATTAAATATTTGTCTTATCGAGTGTATAAAATACAACCAATGGCAAAAAATGAAATGAGCTTTTATTAACCTATAATATGATGGTTTTCGTCTGAGACAATTTCTGTGGGTCACCCTGTGTTTTGGCTGACGGCCAAATATTTTAACATTTAAACTACAAAACAACCAACAAGTTAAAGATTTCGTATTATTTACTGTCATGAATCGTTATAGAAATCTTTAATTATTTGAAATTTTTGAGGCGTCATTATGAAAATTCTTTCGGCAAAATGTGCTTCGTTTTAAATTAGGCACTCGCAATCAAACTAATTCATGATTTTATTGCCTCCATATTGTGGAGGTGAATAAAAAAACACATCAAATTCTTCAGATACACTTTTGATCAGAAAATAAATGTCGGTGTAAAATTAAAACCTCTCCGATTTCTACAAAAAATTAACCCAATCACAAAAAACACCCTAAATACATATTCTGGTGTATTTCTGACTTTTGTGCTACTTGAGGGACTGTCGGCATGTTTTTGCTAAGATCACAGAATTTTGAATTGTTGAATTTCCAAATGCGCTTTGGATATTCTAAATATCAGTGCAGGTACTTGCCAAAATAAATACTATTTTAGAACTTTAATTTCTAATGCTTTAGCAACAATATACCTAATTCGTATTATCAACGAAGCCATAGTAACATCAATTATAACTTTACGATATGTTTCATTACGTTCGAGATTTCAATTCAGTTTTCTGCCTAACATTTTAAAGTGTAGGAAACAAAAAGTAACGCTCCATCCAATTAACTTGAGAACTGGTTCCGCGGTCACGAAATCAGATAATCAAATAGAAATTATCCTTTGAGACATCCAGTATATCTGGAGAGATTGGCAGGAAACTGTTTTCATTAATTTTTCCATCAAATGCTTGTTTGCAATTTTATTCAATATAATTATCCTTTGAAACATACAATGTTCTATAGTCTTTAAAATCCTGTTTGAATTTTGTTTAGTGGGTTATTCAACTTTTCCAGAAATGATGATGTGAATCTTAAATAAATAAAAAGAAATTTAAGAAGGATCTAAGCTTAATAATTAATTAATTAATTCCATCAGAAAGTTTTTCAGGAGAACTATAACTGGCGCAGAAGTGACAAATCGTCAGAGGAATTGGATTAACCAGGCAATTGTATGTCCTTTCCATTTCTGCGTAGACTCACAACGCACACAGAGTATTTGTTTTAAAGCAGCAAGCAACTAGCCACTAGTAAACAAGCTTCGCTTGAAATTCTTGCACGACATTTGAATTTGCTGAGTATACAACAGTTTACAAGTTTTAAATGAAAGTAAATTTCAAATACACTTCACCCAAAATCTAAATTAGAATTCTGTAACAATTTACTTATTCCCAAGTCAAATGCAATAAGACAATGCATTTTTTCTCTCTGTGACTGGTTTCATTATTGACTTTGTTGTCTTTGAAATAAAAATCTAAAACGATTGGATGGGTTCTCATTTGGTTAGCAGCCAAAGACGTCTTCTTCCTTATTGAATTGATTAATCAATTTAAAAAAAAAAAAAAAATCCACTCAACATCATGTAAAAATAAGGTAGTTAAAGCTTTCAACAGTCTATGCATAAAATATATACAAATTCGGAAGGGGGTAGTGTCTTACAGTATACAGACAAACAGACAACAGAAAAATAATAATTCCATCTAGGGAGATACATTATAATAGATACAAAGAACGACTTGTGCAACTCTCTAACGACAAACAATGTTAAAGAAAAAATCAGCAGTTTCCCCCCACACTCAAACGAGTATAAATGTACAGGAATCAGGACCGCCGCCGCAAATAACATGAATGTAGGTATAGACGTCCTCGTTACCGCATAGACATATAGCCAAAGAAGAGACAAACCCCTGCGCTCCAAAAGTCAAAACTACTCGATACTCACTCGTTTATATACCAGCGATTCGTAGCGCCTGGATGATTCACACCGACAAGTACCAAAAACAATACTACACACATTCAAACACCCATCAGACTACGTTATGCTTACCTATACTCTTGTTTTATTTTTGATGTGCACAAAAATTTTGTATTCCTATTTATTGATAAGGATCTGGCAATCCAATTTGTATCCTGCCAATGGGGAACCAAAAGGGTTCTTCTTTTCTTCCAATAAATAAGAAAATAAAAAGACAAATTCCAAAAATCATTCCAAATGAAGGGAAGGGGGCCAGGAGTATAAGTGAATGACTAAACCTGCCCAGGCCAGGATATGTTTGTTGAAAGAAGCGGCGCGGCTGGCGGGAGTGAGGTGATTGGAAGTATTGGAGAAGCTGAATGCTGAATCCTAACAAAAAACCACCACCACCACGACAACAACAACAACAAAATCAAGCATTATTTGCAGTATGACGAAGATGGTGCAAGCCAAGCCAGCCAGAGGCCTCCACTTTTCGGTCAGCTTCTGGACCCTTTCGCTACTGCTACTTGTGATGTTGATGATGATGATGTGTAGGTATAGATGCTCGAAGGAAATTTCAAAGGGTGGCCTTGTTAGTCCTATACTAAAGACGAAGTATAAGAATCCGAAACAAGCAAACAAACTACTCGTATATGTGCTGCTTGTGCACTGTAATATTGTCTTGTATATTAGCTGGCGACGAAGCTCTTAAAATGTTCACAAGATCGGTTCGCGTCGTCGTTTCTTTGTTTTAGGGACTTCTTTCTTCGTCTTTTCTTTGCGTCCGTCGATTTTTGAATAAGTAAACGCGACGACCAACAACCAAAGCCCATGACGAAGGAAAATACGCGCCGCGATTTAAAGTTAAGATTTGAATTTCCGATCCCGACTCATCTCGAGAGAGAGAGCAAAAGGGAGAACGAACCAGCCAGCCCCAGCACTAGCACTGGCGCCTGCGGTCTTCATCGAATTCCCTTTGAGGTATTCCAGGAGAACAAATCTTATGAGAAATGAATGATATCGCAGAGTTGATGCTGTGTATTTGTGTGTGCTTTCAAAAGACAGACAGACAGACCACGACAACCAGCAGCAGAGGCAGAAGCGAAATTTTTATTTTATTCATATATTTTGTATATGCGCTGATGCGCAAGCATGCATACCTGGATTGGATGTGAACTGGTTCCTGGGTCATTTGTGGTACATACCAACACATGTCGTTTAAATGATGTAAGTATAGCGACTATTTGGTTTAATATCCGATATACCGCCCAGGAACAGAAGAAGAAGCTGTGGCGGGCGGCGGGCGATGCCGCGGATGAAAGAGAGAACAACGTTGGGCGCCACTTAAAGAGCATCAGCAGCGATGTATCTTATTGTCCATGGATAAATGTTTTGTGTATATGTGTGCGCGTGCGCGCATGTTTGCTATCCGTGAGCACATCTCATTTTGTTTTCGCGAGATTTGCAACAATCCAATTACATGAATGGTCTTTGACATGAATTCGGGACGGCCGCCGCGGCTGGCCGGCGCTGCGCTGCGCGGCTCGGCTCTGTAACGACCAACGACAACAACGATATTGCTGGTTGCTGCTCGTTCGTCTTTGCCACCGCCGCGCCAGCCGATACGATGCTTTGTATTATCGTTGCCATCCATCGTCAAGATATAGGCTCTCAAAGGCAACACACATTTTGTAGCTAATGTTTGGGCCAACAAACGAAACCATGACATGTACGCTTTAATGATACCTAATTAGCTACAGTCTCTGGTATCAATATCGCATTAGTTTTAATTTCAATTGCAATTGTAATCATACAGTTTGTTTAGTTTACCTTTAGGAGTATGTGTGGAGGCATTTGCTTAAATGGTAACAGAGCAGTTTGTCTATTGGGTAATCTATCCACTGATACTGCCCAACTTATATAGGTTGTGGTGACTTTGGCAAGGAGGTGTCGGCTTTTACTTTCTGTCACGATTCCGAATAAATTTATTTAGGGTTTATATTTTTAGATTCAGGAATTTTCAAAAAGCTACTTTTTTAGTGCCAATTCCTTCCTGTGGGATTTGTCAATTCCCCTCACTCTTCGTGTCAACTTTTTTCGGACAAGTGAATTTTCAATAATAAGAATATAAGAATTACATCAATGGTTAAACCATGATTGTGGATTGTGCGACAGTTGTCAGTTTGATAAACATATTTTGCATTGTGATTTTGACATAAGGTCGCATATTAACACATTTTTCAACAGCAACTTTGGTCTTTTTTAACATATGCCGAGATACCGATTGTCCA
This sequence comes from Platycheirus albimanus, assembly GCA_916050605.2. NCBI lineage: Eukaryota > Metazoa > Arthropoda > Insecta > Diptera > Syrphidae > Platycheirus > Platycheirus albimanus. Next base: position 293,995,698 of record OU696696.1, on the reverse strand, counting down.
ATGCTTTTACTTTTTAAGATAATAAACTATTTTAAAAATTTAGTTCATTGACTTGGCAGTTCCGATATTTGTTTGGCAAAGTAGCGATCAAGAACGATGCAATCAAATTGGTACAATGAGAGGATTCAATCTTATATATACATACATACTACGTTTTCATTAGGGCAAAGAATGTAATTTCGTAGCAAAATTTTCAAATTCGATTCCAAAATATTTCATTTCCCATACAAAGCCAAATCTCTCAATTGAACGAAATTAGGTTGCGAATTATGTGAAAACAAATCGAACACATCAAAAAAAATGCAAGTTAGGCTGGTGTCAAACGAAATTAGCAAACTCAAATGAAAATACTTTTTCTTCTAATTTCGAAAATTAGCTAATTTCGTCCCTAATGACAACGTAGTAATTGTTTAAATGAAAATGTAACTTTTGTAACAAAAACCTAGATACCTAAGTTTTGGTAATTGTTTACGCTTATACAAGACTAAACACTATTTATTCCGCATCACGATACGATACAAAAAAAATTGGTGTCTGAGGAGAGTCTCTCTTTTATTTCTCCATTCGATATTTGGGTACAGGACACAAGAGCTAGTCCCTTAAAAATCACTTACATCATTCTCACTGCCAACCATTTTGAGTGCCACTTTCAAATTCATCAAACAGATGTCGCTACTAGAATCTAGAATCTACTAGAAAGTAAACAAAACGTGCAGTTTTGATTCAAATTTTTGACACCGCAGCGTTACACGATTGTTTGATTGATAATGTAGGGTCAGTTGGGGTAAATGGAAACATGGGGTAAATGGAAATGTCAGTTTTTTTCCGTTAAAATCATGATTTAAATTCAAAAAAGATAATAGCCATACATTTTGAATTTTCGTGCAACTGGTGCATTATACCTCGGGTTCCTTTCTTTTAGTTTTTAGTTGAAATTTCTGTTTCAAAGTCAATGTGTCTCAAAAAAGTAAAAGTCAATTAATTAAGTATTTTAATATTTTTTGTTTTTTTACGGTGTTTAGATAAAGACGTGAGAAATATTGTATTTTTTCAAGTGTAGTGAATATAAAAAAAAAATATTTAAAGTGTTCTCATTTACCCAAGTAGAATTAACGTCGGGGGTAAATGAAAACATGAATTTGGGAAAAATGAGTGTATAGTGAATATCAATAATCTAATCTGTTTAAACTGTTTCTCGTAATAAGTAGGTAGTTTCTCATATTTAAAGTGTTCTCATTTACCCCAGTACAATTAACGTTTAAAAAAATTTAAAAATTAAATGAATATTATCATATTCCAAAAAACTGTTATTTTCAACAGAATTAAATGCCGAAAAACGCCTCTCAAAAAAATTGGATCTGGGTGAACACCTGCCATTGCTAAAGAAATTGAAGATGAACGTTTTTGGGGACAGTTTTTTTGCAATTTCAAAGACATCGAAATTAAAAAAAAAAAAAAAAATAAATTAGAAGCAATATTGAACTTCTAAAAGTGTTAAACTTATAAAATAATGAGAAGAGTTCATTATCTAATGGCTAATCCACGTTATGATGAATATTAAGTGCAATACCTTGACGTTTTCATCTGCCCCTAATTTCAAAATGAAATGGAGTAAATGTGAACATTGCGGGGGAAATAAAAACATCAAAGTATTGCACTTAATAGTCATCATAACGTGACTTAGCCATTAGATAATAAACTCTTCTCATTATTTTATAAGTTTAACATTTTTAGAAGTTCAAAATTGATTGTAATTCAATTTTGTTTTAATTTTAAATTACAAATACTGTCCCCAATTACCCCAACGGACCCTAGTTGTAGTTTAGTGTTTAATTAATTCTTCGAGAAAAACTTTAAATAATGCGTAAGGTTCCGTAGGAAAAATTATTATTATTTTCAAAAATTCAACACAATAATTTTTGTGTTTATTGATTTGCACGGATTTCGACAGGCAGATGTGTATCTACAACTGTTGTGAGGGTCACAAGTCTCAAGATCTTGTGGGGTTGATTTCTTGTGAGGTTAGTTGAAATTTGATTAAATTTTTCGTGTGAAAGTTTCAAGAAAATAGACTGCGAGAGAAAAAGACAAGAATTGTGAGACTACAAGAAAATAAAAGAAAAAACTAAGGATAAATCTTTAAGTTATATAGTTTTTTTTCTTTTAAGTGTCGCTTTTTCGTTTCATTGCATTTCAAATTTTCTGGTTTTCTCTTCAAAAATTTATTACAACCTTTTCAAGAATTAATATACATAGTTTTATGTTAAACAAATAGCTTTTTTGGCAATAAAACATACTTCCGTTAATTCTTATGAAATTCTCAAGCTCTGTTAACCCCATCTGTGTGACAATTAGTTCTCAAAATATCACTCTACCAATTCGAAAAAAAGATGGCCATTATGAGCGTTACGAACTAATTCAAAGCCTGAATGAAAATTTAAAAAATAAGGAAATATTAGATGTTAATTAATACTTAAGAATGTCACAGACATGTCAAAAACACATTTTTTTAAGAATTTGCTTGTATGGCTGCTTGCTAACTATCCATTTTAGGACAATTTAACAAAAATGTATTGATATTTTTATTTCTATTCAAAACTCCTTCAATCGTAACCTATAAAACTATTCCATTGAGGATTTTATTCGAATCCAATTTTTTCTACTTCATTTATTTGAAAGGCGTTACCAGCTATTGAGAATTTTTATTGTTAATTTAAGTTTGCCTAAACAACATTCAAAATTGTCTTTCGTATTTATTTTTTTTTTCCATTTAAAGAACAAAACACAATCCCATCAATGGTTATTTGTTATAATGTGATAAAGAAACCCGACGAAATAAAAATAAAACAAAACCAAAAAAAAAAAAAAGGTGGGTTAAATTCATAGAATTTATTCAACACACTATTCCCGCCACACACCCACGCCTGTTTTGTATAATTCTTTGTTATTTATATTTATTGAAGACATTTACACATGATTAAGCTTAAGTGGCTACCACCTTTGTGTCTAAACTTTGACACACAAAACTACATTTAACCACAAAAAAAAAAAAAAAAAAAAAACGCACATTAATGACATTCATTAAGGTTCCGTCAGAGAACATTATTGTGCGAGTGTGTTCGTTTTTTTTATGTATTTTTGTGAAATTTTAGATGATATTCCTAACAACATTGACTACTGTCATGTTCAATTAATTCTGAGCGGTGAATAGCGATTTGACACGCTAAAATCATGTCAACACGAGCTCTCTCCATATCATAACTCTGGGCTACTGCTGCTGCTGCTGTTTGCGCTAATGTTGTTTATCGAGAACAGTAAAAAATGTGACACACAAGTTGTAAAATGTAATAAAAATAAAAAACACATACATATATACATAAGGCGATCTGTCACATTGCCTCTATTAGCGCGCTGGTTGACATAAAATTGCTTAAACTAGCGGAATTTGCTTGTTGCACCCAACCTAATTGTGATGTAATTGGCAGCGAAACACAAAACCCCAAGTTGACAGCTTTGGAATGTGTTATTTACACGTCAGTGCGGTGGTGACAAGAAATGTCACTTAAATTTTTGTATTAAAAATGCAAAAACTTTTGACATTCTTAAACTTCGTTAGTCCGAACGACAACTACTATACTACGACAATGACGTTGCCCGTCCAAGTCCGAACCCAACCGACTCTTGTGTAGGTACCTTTTACCTTCCCTCTCATCGTCATCCATCATAATAATAATAAAATTTAGGTATAGTGTAGCTCAAGCTTTTGCTGGAAGGTGTTTTGCCACAAAATGGTTGTTTGAAAATCTTTGCACAATGTGTGTGATAATATGCGAGCCTTACAAAATAATATTTAAAGTGAAATAAATGTCCAATTAAATGCAATTGTCGACAGTGACAGGAAAAAGGTTTGCTATTGCAGTTGATGGTATTGGGAATGAGAAGGATGGCTTGTGATGAGAGTTCACCGGTAAACCGGAAGACCTGGAAAACTTCTCTGCAGCAGCAGCCAGCCAGGACTCAAGAATAGGAATAGGTATAATAATTATGAATCTATTATTTAACCGGTAAAGAGACGACAACGACGACGTCCGACCGCTGGCTGGCTGCCTGGCGATGGGTAGGAAAAGTACTTTTAGAAAGTCGGAAAGGGTTCCTTTTTTAAGTTTAATATGAGAGGGAGAACTACATAAAGGCATAGTCTAACCGTATCCGTATCCGTGTTGGGATTGAGCTTATTTTCGAAACATTTTAGCTCAGCATTGAATTGCATACGTTTTGCATATAGGTATATTTTAACCTAGTGCTGGCGATGAAGTCTGATGTAATAGGGTGCGAGTGTAAAATACACTATGGTGAACAGGTTCAGGAACGGTAATAAATGCTCAAAGTTTAAATATTTTGAAATCACAAAGTTATTTTAATACTTTTAATGAAATGGACAGAGAACATGTTGACAATTAAAACTGATTTCGAAATTAGAATTCGTTTTACAAAAAATAATCAAAGTTTTGTAAAGCAGTTTCTGGAGAATTAACGTGAAGTCCTTGTGGGCAGATAGACTATAAAGAGCAAGTAAGGGCTTAAACTATCAATACACGAACATAGTTAAATGGGTCCGAAATTGCATGCTGCGTTCCATATAAATCTTAGCTTATAACTTGCACGAAGTAACTTGCACAAGTTGCATTTACAGACAATTTTTACAAAAGCATTTAAAAAGAAAAAAAATACTTGCCACAACAGCTCCAAGCGGGGCCGGGCCTGTGACTTACACTCACAACCATTCCTGTGTGTCAATATTCTGCAGGAATGGAAGGGACCTACAATTTACCGCCGAATCCGAACGGCTAGCAGAGAAGCACTTTCCATGACATTATTTACTCTTGGTGGATTTGTCACTTCCTCGCAAAAGACAGTATTCCGGAAGAGAACTTAGGTAGAGTCAGGGTCAGGGATCGAACCCAGAACCTTCGGCGTGGCAGCCGATACACTAACCACTATCCTTCGGGGTACAACAAGAGCAATTTGCTTGTTTACTTATGGCAAAATTATATACATTCAGGGAAGTACAGTTTAGGATGCGGATAATGAGAATTTTATTTGAAATAATCTAGAAAATATTGATTCACTTTATTTTGGCCAACCTGAAGTTGTCGAAAAATTCATTCACTGTTTAACTAAATTCACTTTACAAAATCTGAATGCATTTATTTAAGATGATTACTTTCTGCACTGCAAAGACAAGAACTCATTAAAAAAATGTTTTTGCAGCCCTCCTATAATATCAAACACGGATACAGGGTGTTCCTAATTCGATGACTCGCAAAAAAAATTCTTAAAACATGTTGCGAAACGCTTTGTAAAATCTCAAATGAAGTTTTGGTTTATCAAAAATTACTCACTGTGCCTGGAAATCATACAGAAAGAGAGCAACAGGTTAGGCTATTTTTAAATAAGAAAACAAAAGTCATTAAAATCTTAACACTTTGTCCAACTAACTGTATGTGGTCTGTTTGCTTTAGTGTGTGTGTATGCATTTTTCCAAAAACCTTCTTTACAATGTAATCACTTGTGATAATGAGCTTATCATTATAAAATTTTGAATGATCAAAACTAAAATAACAATGGGCGTGTTTAATATAACATGATATGGCGTGTAATTTGGTTAAATCCTAGCGTTTTCTTGCAACTGAAATAATTCCCCTTCCATTTTTCTGATAAAAAAGATGGAATGGAAGGAACAAATTTGCAATCGCAGTAAAATTGAAGCATGTAGAAATAAAATAAATATGTATCTGTTTTAGATACCTATTTAGAGTGGTTCTCAGCTTGTAGCACAGCCTGTTATCTTCTGGTTTTCCTATACAAACTTCTATTTTATTTTTTGCTAAACGTTAGGGTGGCACATGGCATACCACACCATCATTATCATCATAGGAAGTAAATACCATGATAGAAAGAGTGCTTAAGGCCCCCGAAGGCATGCAATTATCGCAACAATAAAGTTTTGAATACGTTTATGAATTGTTGCTAACTGCCGCCTCCCATTCCTTTCACTATTCACTTTCCCCATCTTATACAGTTTAGAGTCGTTCAACGCGCTTCTAGAATAACCTATTCCAACAACAACAAAAAAAAGCTGTGAAAATCTTTTATAAGGGTAGTTCTGCCTGCAACCCTCTGCTCTATGTGCTGTGCAATTCATGTTTGCTTTTTGGCGAGATATACAACAATTGTATCTGTCAATTTGAAGTGTCTTCATCTTTGTTTTGTTCTATATTTAAATTATAGAACTGACAATAATTTTTGTTCCCATGCTGTGATGGCTAATGAGATTGAATTTATCTCGTGATGTCTCGTTTGGTTTGGCGGGAAGTTAATCCTTGTGGCTATTTTTTATTCAAGCTCCAAGGTGTATAGTGTCTGTATATATGGATGGGAGAGTTAAAAGTGCCATAATATGCATTGTCAGACTGTCTATAGTGATTATACGCTTGGAGAGGGTGTGGCTGGCTGGTTTGGATGGCTTGATGGCTGGATGGCTGGATGGCTTAGTGAACTTAATTAGTATGCGTTTTCTTGTTTGCTCCTTTTATTCCAGCTTTTTGCGTTGCCTGTGCCTTGTTTTGTTTCGTTCGCTGCTTCTATTGAGTGCGCGAAAAAGGCCTTGTGGTTCAGCTTCCATGTTTGTTTTTCCTTGTTGCACAATGCACTGCACAAACCTACTTACTCACGACTCAGGCAGTATATGTGGTTATGGTGTGTCGTGTCCCTTTCGCCCTCGATGCTCCCCTCTTTTTTTTTCTTTTTTTTTTTTCCTTAGGTAGGTTTATTTGCATTTTTATTCGTGTGTTAATTATCGCACTCTGCCTTTTGGGTATGTGTTTTTGCTTCGCTATTTCGTTTTTTTTTTCTTTTTCTTTTTATTTTTGTTGCCTTGATATTTTTTTGAAAGAAGCCATTTTGTCTTGATTTGCACGAAGCAAAGACGAAGACGACTATGACGACAAGTTCGACGTCGTCGAGTAAGATGATGTCGATGATGACGGGACTGCCTCTAAAGAAACAGCCAAGATGGTCGTTTGGGGAACGAAATAACATGTAGTTGTCGTTGGCGTCGTCAGTGATGTGGTAGTGGCGCTTTAAAGCACTGCCAACGCCAAGTTAGCTACCTATCCCTGCTTTGCTTTTCTCTTCCTCCGATGCACTGTCAAGTGTAACTTGACACCAACGACAGCGACAACCCTTTAGAAACAACTCTCGCCTTGTTTCCTTGGCTCTCTATACGTTTATATGTAGGTATGAGGAGCATTTCTGATTCTGTCAGTAAAAAAAAAAAAAAAATTTCAGAAAATCGTTGCCATTTGCATATTTTACTCAACTTGATGTATGTCTACTACGTCCACATATATTCGCATTACTCGTCATTAATGCACTCCTTTTGTCGCACTTAGAGCTGTGGTGTGCCCACTCACGCAGCGAAAGTCGTATACTTTTGCTTTGCATCATTTCTTCCAAGATGTCTGTCACATGCATTGTTTCACTGTTTTTTTTTTTTTTTTTGCAAATCTGATTTCATTGCGTGTGACAATTTCGCATAAATAAGCGATGTGATAGGTATTAAGCGTTTTTCCTTTTCCATTCATATCATATCCACCATTTTAATTTGGCACGAAGAACTCATCTGAAATATGTGTGGAATATCACACACTTCATATGCGTTGGATGACAGTGACAGCAGAGAGATAAAAAACATGGCGTCAAGTATTTTTCGTATACCAAGATGATGGGCTGTCAAGAGTATACGCAGCAGGCTAAAGTTAAACAGAGAACTTTTTCGCTATTTAAGCAGAAAAGTCAAGTACCTATCTATTCGAGGTTGGACGGGATCGTTTTGATATAGTCGATGATATATTCTGCCTCTACATCAATGCATATATAAATGTAGATAGACACCAACCAATATAAGAATGCAGTTAAAACGTTAAAGGCAGTTTGAAGTGTGTTTTAAAAACGGTTGATATAGCAAACTTAATCAAGTTTGATTATAACTTCTGAATTTCGTATAAAATAAAGCCCTTCCACAAAACACCCATCAGTGTGATCAAAACCTTATTTTTTCGTTATTGTTGGTGGTTCGCTTGTTTAAGGGATATAAATTGATATCAGAACATCTATTGCGGCTGATTTCTGTGTCCATCCATGAACACGCGTGAGAGACATAGGTACATATCTGTCTCAGCATTTTGTGGTGGCAGCCATCACCGAATGTGTATGTATTATGTTTAATTTAACCCTTATACGTTACCGTTCCCATTTGGAATGCACAGTGGTAAAATCATACATACTCAAAACAAAATTCACTTTCAGCTTGTTGGCAAAACGAGAAAACCATCCGTCGGTCGCTGCTCTGTGTTATTTTTCTGTGGTTTAAAGTATTTGTTCTTGTTAAGAGTCCACGTTCTCTTATCAAGACTACGAAATCGCACTCTTGACAAGAGTAGATTTTGTATAAAAACTTTAGAATAGCTCCGGGGAGCAAAGGCTTTATGGCTTACACTCACGTCACTCTGATCTTCCATGCAATTTCTGTGTATGTACTCGACAGGAATTGGATGGACCTTCAACTAAAATTATTTACCTGTGGTTGCGAATGCCTAGCAAATAAGTTTTCTCTACAAGTGTTACTTTTTGGAGGATTAAGTCACTTACTCTCTAGAGGCAGCACCTTAGGCGAAAGCACAGACATACAATACAGACTGCCAACCATAGACCAATACAGACCGCCAACTCGTACTCCTCTTGCCTGAAACACCCTAGAAATATTTGTTCGTGTCTGTGAATACGTGTACATCTCTGTCTGTGCATTTTGTGATTATAACCATCCCTGCGTATGCCATTTATTTTTTTGGTGTGTTTACTGGCTCACATTTAAAAAGCAAGGGAGAGCGTCAAACTCTAAAAAAAATGGGATATCAGCTGATTTTCAGCTTGTAGTAGGCAAAAAGAGACCATAAAGTGAGTTGGCGGTCTGTATCTTATTGGTCCGTGCTGCCAACTCCTTACAAATTCTCTCTTTGCCCAAAAGCTTGATGCGCATTTAATTATGAGTATATGAATTCAGGTGTGCCACAGGGCAGTCACCTTGGTCCGTTATTATTTGTGTTATTTATTAATGATCTTCCTTCCGTTTTTGTAAACTCTATGTCTTTAATTTATGCCGATGACGTGAAAATTTTTCGAAAAATTGACTCAACTGTTGATTGTGAACTTCTTCAAGACGATCTTAATAGATTTTGGAACTGGTGCAATACAAATAGTCTGTTTTTAAATATCGACAAGTGTAAAACCATGTGTTTTACACGCAAACATAATGTATTTTCTTATAATTATATGTTGAATACGTCGCTCTTGTGTAACTTGTCAAGCTTTACGGACCTTGGAGTAGTGTTAGACTCTAAGCTTTCCTTTACTGATCACTACAATTACATAATTAAAAAAGCTAACATGACACTTGGTTTCATTAAAAGGTTTGCTCGCGAATTTCGTGATCCTTATGTCCTAAAGACTCTTTATGTCTCTTTTGTGAGATCAATTCTGGAATATGGGTGCATCGTATGGGCCCCTTACTACGCTGTTCATATCAACAGAATAGAGAGTATTCAAAAAAGATTTTTGAGATTTTGTTTGCGTTTTCTTCCATGGTTAGATAGAATCGTTTTGCCACCTTACTCTCAAAGACTTCAACTAATAAAACTTCCATCCCTTTTAAGTCATCGTGAGTACCTACAATTCTGTTTTATTGTGCGGTTAATTAATGGATCAATTACAGCCCCATCAGCCCTTTGTCGTATTAATTTTAATTTTAGTCGTTCCAGTTTAAGAAGGCAATTGCCTCTGTGTAACATTTTCAGTAGATCCAACTACGGCGCCAATAGCCCTCTCAATCTCTTGATAAATATATTTAATAAGAACTATGCCATATTAAAATCCACTAATGATAATGTTAAATCTCACTGTTTTAAAAATAGATTTTTATCCAATATTTATAATATACTCGTAGATATAAGATTTATGTATGTATCAATTTATGAATATATTGTTAGTTTTAATTTTATTTAAGAATGTACCGTTAGTATTTAACGAATTCAAATAAATAAATGAAAGCTCTCTCGTAAGCTGACCCGTGCATTTTAAATGGGAACCAATACACAAACAAATAAAATGCACAGGCAGAGATATACATATATCGTGCAAAAAGAGTAAGAGTTGGCGGTCTGTATTGTACGTCTATGGGAGAAAGCAGGAATTGAACCCAATACATTCGGCCACTACGCCACAAGACAAGTAAAAAGGGTAGATTCTTTTCCAAAATACCTATTGCTTATCATTAAAATGAAACTCATGATCTCACTGGAAGTAATCAAAAAAAAGAAGATCAAAAACATTTGTTTCTGGAGCGTAACAGCTCTGAAAAGCTCAAAGTGAAACAGGTCAACTTCAAAAACATCTCAACCCAAAATAAAATATACATCTCTAAGAGATAACGTTCAAATCAAGTAAGTGTCCCAAAAGCATCCGTTTGAATCATTAAACTAGATTTTGACATCTGGGACAGTTTGAAGAAGACTATTAGAACTATACATCTCTTCAGAAGAAGTCCAAGGCAAGCCCTGCTCTTCACAAAAAGACACCGAAAAAGCAGTTTCGAGTTAGCATGGAAGTATCCAGGACATACAGAAAAAAAATGGCACAACATTCTTTGGCGGGATGAAAGAAATGTTCATTTCTTGGATCAGAAGGAGTCAGGTGTCCAAAAGAACGCAGTTTATTAGCAACCGCAGTTAACGAGGATAAGCGTTTACACTTGAATGTAGGTAGTATACAAAGTAGGTCCACTATATTTTTGATCTAATTTCCTGGCCCACCCAATTCCCAGACCTAAATCCTCCTCTAGAAAATGTATGATCAATATGAAGATGGCTCACTGTGCTGAATAATCCGAAAATCAGAAAAAATATGCGAAGACAAATACAAGAAGCTTGGTACGCTATACCGACAAGACTTGCCGTAAACTGGTGGAGTCAGTTCCAAGAAGAATCCGTTAAGTAATTGAAAATAAACCCCAACATAGTAAACCAAGTTTGATTTTTTCATCTAATATTTAATTACTTTTTAAAGTTCTTATCTTGAAAATGAATACATATTTTGTTTTCCTTAAATAATTTAAAAACTACGTTTAAAAAACATAAACAATTTTGACTCTTTTTTAAGAATTTCAAAACTCCGTTGAAGGGTCCTTTTTGGCTATCCATAACCATTAATTGAGAGTATCAAAGAGTTTTATAATTGGGTTTTATTAGACCCAAGAGCCAAGGCTGTGATGCATTTGATTTGGTTTTGTAAGGAAGCTTTAGGAAAGATCTCTTAAATGAAAGAAAAGGTATTTCAACAAAAGCATCCACTTTTTAAAATACCATGTTTGAAAAAAAGTTCTCTAACTCACACTCAATTTTGTGTCAACGAAAATATTTTCTTTCTCTCAACTTTTTTTCAACACACAGGGTGTTTAAATGATTAACGATCATTTAAGTCATTATTTATATACCTACTATTACTCAAAGATAGATACCTACTCCAACCATCCCTTGAATTTCTGCGTGCATTCTAACAAGCGAAGGATTTATTATTATTGGGTAAAGGTATAGTTTCAAGTTTGTTGTTTTCACATTACCAATGTTTGTTTTTCGTATGCCCCTTTTCGTGATGGGCTGTTAAATTAGCCAGAGGGATCTACTTATGGTCCTCGGTCTTCAGTCTTCGGTCCTTGGTCATCGCACACACACACATACACCGATTATAGGCACCATTGGCATTGGCATCGCCACACAGGTAGGAAGAAAATGCACCTCAGCTAGCTAACTATATACGATACGAAGATGGTTGTTTTAATGACGCAATGATTATTATATAGGGTCGTTCGAAGGGATATTTTGTATCTCAAAGTCATAATTATCCGAAAATATTAATGAATTATTTGGAAACACACAAAAGCAGCTGACGTGCGCGCCTTTACAGCAATAAAAACATCTTTTTTTCTGTTGGTTTAAGGTATTTTCACATTATGTGTGGCGCCATGGATTTCTTTATACTTGATACTTGGTCTTGTAGAATGCGCCGAGACATCTACGCAAATTAGTATGCAATCGGGTAGATTGATTTGAAAAGTAAATATATGAATTTTTATAACAAAAACATTGTCATTCGCTTTATGATCACGCACTTCTTTTTTTTTTTTTAATTTTGTTTGAAAAAAGGGTTTCAAATATTTAAAATGGACAAATTACATGGCGCTAGCTGCATCGTTCGTCACGTATGCTTTTACCCACGTTTCATCTATGTATCTTAGAGCAGAGCACGATCGTTATCTCTGCTATATTACCACCAAAATAATAATACTAATAAAAAAAACAATAACCTTTAAGACATTTCTGGGGAAAACAATCTCAAGCCATACATACAAAAGACAAACCACAACATACCCTCCCTCACAAAAATATTGTGTGAGCCCGATCAATGGGAATTGTGTGACAATAATGGTTAATAAGCCGTTGAGCATCATCAAACCACAAAAAAAAAAAAAAAACATTTTTGTCCTCGATTCTTCTTCTCAAAAACAACACTCTTAGCTTTGAGATCTAAAGCCCCGCTCGCTATATCAATATGGGATAGAGATGTACCTATAGGTAAGGTAGTCTTAATTCGATGGATTGTGCTAGAAAACAACTCTTGCAGATGACAGTAATCCCTCGGTATATGAACCAAGGTACCTATACGTTTATATCGGGGGAGCTCTCTTCAATATGATGATGATGATGATGATGATGATCGGATAAAGATCATATCAACACGACACAGCCGGGTAATGGCCAATAATTTGGGATTTTCGTATTCACTTTGATTTCTGAAAAGAGGCCGACCGAAAAAACTTCAATATCGGCGGCGTCGTCGTCGTCGCGTCGCGTCTTCGATAAGTCGTCGCTGATTCTAGCGAACAAAATCTTAAAAATTTAAATTTGTGTGTGGGATTTTTGGTTGCGGGGTCCCTCTATATGGTCTCGACAGGTGGCAGGATTAGTTGGTTCTTAAGGTAATCGAAATTAATTAAAAAGTTTGTCTTTCTCCTTGAACAATCGATTATTTAAATAGTCAATATATACACACAGATTTATGTTGGTTAAGAGCAGGTATCTTTCCCCTTTTGAAATATGTTTTAACCAAACTATAGACTTTTGTCATCAAAAGCAAACAAGTTCGGTAATGCAATTGGGTGGTAATCTGTCCTAGAGTTGACCAATTAAGCAATTATCTTCACTATAAGAGATTAAGCAAGGCAATCAGGGATCAGGAGTTGGGTGGGTGATTGCATAATGGTGAAGTTTTTGAATTTAATTTTACCTTGATGTTGATGCTGTAAGCTGTTCTTTGACCTAAAGATATAATTTAATTATAAATCTAAAACTTAAACTAGTGGCAAATGAGAGTTCTGGAACTAATATGTATTTGTTGAAGAAATGTTTTATGAATAGAAATTCTGGTCGGAAAAAGAAACTCTGGTGATGGCATTTTGTTTAAACTGGAAATCGATGAATTAAGCAAGATTATTAAAAAGATACAAGAATCGATTTAAGATTCTTTGGATGATCAGGCTAAGAAAAGGTTAAGAAAGTGTTATCATAGTTTCAGTATACTAAAAAAAAAACACTAAGTTTATTTTCAAATAAAGCCTTAATAACATTTAAGTTTATCAATATTGGAAATGTTGAAAACTTTTTGTTTTAAAGATTTTTATACAAATAAATATGGTTCTGAGGATTAAAAACAATTTTTTTTAACATCTTGCACAATGGAATTAGTATCCCGTGGCGTAGTGGTAAGTGTGTCGGACTGCCACGCCCAAGGTTCTGGGTTCGATCCCTGACGACTCCACCTAAGTTTTTTTCCCGGGTAAATACTGCCTCTTGCGAAGTGACAATGTAATTAATGTCATGGAAAGTGCTTTTCCGTTAGCCGTTCGGATTCGGCGGTAAATTGTAGGTCCCTTCCATTCCTGCAGAATATCAACGCATACACCGAAATGGTTGAGAGTGTAAGTCACAGGCCCGGCCCCGTTTGGAGCTGTTGTGCCAACAATTTATTTTATTTATTTTACAAAGGAATTATACATACTTAAGTCTCATTACATTAAAGGTGGTTTTGTGAGTACTTAATGTTTAATATGTACCTTTAACTCGTGATATAAAAATAGTAAATAACCAACTCATTTTAAATAAAATAAAACAAATAGATGTAAAAATGGAATAAAGTTATGAGTTATATGAAAAATATATCTCTTAATTTTGTTTGTGCAGATTTTTTCAATACGCCCACTTTTAAGGGGCGTTTTAATATTTTCTAACTATCGGTCGCAGTTTTGAAGTAAGAATATGAACATTTCGGTTTGTATTTCTTGGTTAGGTAGCAGTGTTGTAGTTTAAGAATTGTTAAATACACCCATAATCGCTGTTTCCATTTAAAATCTAATTTTTAAAAATTGAAGTTAGGTCTTGTTTTGTTCAAATCGAGCTGCAAGTTTAAAATTGAATATCAGTACCCTCATAATAATTTTCTTGGCAGTAAAAAATCTCAACTTTGGGCATGGCACCCACCTTTTTTCATTGCGTTTTTCAACATCGGCCTTTTGGAATTTTGTTCCTGAAACTGGATAGCATTTGGCTGCGGGGAGACACGCACGACTGGGTCGCACGAACTTGCTCTAATGTGTGACAGTGGTGTAGGAGCTTGAGATTTTGATAAAAATACATTTTTCAAAATTCTTAAATAAATACTTAAACTAATATGAGCTGGAAAAAAGTACGCCATTTTATTTCTTGGATAAACTTAAATTTATGAGAATAAATTTATAAAAATCTGTGGAGCGGTTTTTGAGAAAAAAAGTTTTTTTTGAAAAACTTTTTGAAACAAATTTTCAAAAAAATTCAAAAACGCCATTTCATAGGTAGAGCAAATACATTTATTTATAATTTTTAGAAAAAAAATTTAATAAGCAGTTTTCAAAGTATTAATTTTTTAATTTTTTTCTTAAAAATGCTTTTAAAAATACGAAAAAATATTTTTCAAAACTATTGGTATGCTGTACAAATTGAGCTACCTACAACTATATATGTGTGAAATTTCGAAAGAATCGGTTGAGTCGTTTTCGAGATAGTCGAAAGAAAAAAAAACGATCCTATGGAAAGTACCGTTCTTAGCCATTTTTTAAACTTTTTTTCAGCCATATGATTGGTTGTACCTAAAAAGTAACACTGATTTTTTTAAATCAAAATCGTTAGAGCCGTTTTTGAGAAAAATAAGCTTTAACGTAACGGTTATATGGCAGGTACCGTTATTTTTTGAGCTAAAAAAAAATTCAATTTTCCCTCTGTACAATACCTAAAAAACTCTATATACCAAGTTTGAAGCAATTCGGCCCACCCGTTTGGGCTGTAGGTCTCTATACATACAGACAGACAGGCAGGCAGACATACAGACCGACAGAATTTTTAGACCATCTTTTTTCGTCTTCGCTATCATCGTAATGTCATGTTTGATTGTTATCTCAAAACTTTTTTTCAAAGAATGCATAACTTGCCTTATAGTACCTATAATCGCAAGTAAAAATAGGTAATAGGGTATAAACTGTTGGTTTCAAACGTACTGCAGCTCTCGCTTATGTGTTTTTTTTTATTTTACTAATTCAATAAGTTTTAAGAAGAACAAAAAACATATCAGTTTTTATTTCAAAGCAGCCCTTAAATCGGGATCAAGTTTTTAAAAATTGAAATTGCCTTCAGTTTTAAAATCAATAACCGGCAGATTTTTTCTTCGTATACGAACTATAGTTCCAAGAACCAATTGTACAGTTTACCTTCGAAAATTCAGATATCCTATAAATATCTATAAGTTAGGGTGGGGCACTTTTGACGATGGGACACTCACGCCGACATTTATAGGTAAAATTTTGAAACAACAAAACTTAACTGTACATCCTACCCTATGTCTTTCATTAGTTCGCTATTTAGAGTAGTGTGTCCAAAACTTTATTGGTTCACTATATTGGATAGTTTACTTTACAGAAGTACAGATTCAGTCCAGCCGACAGGTACTTTTAGGTATGGTAAAAGGTTGGAAGTTAGATACATTTTGCTAAGTTTTTTTACCTCGAGGACTTTGTGGAAAAAGAATAAAAAAGGTCTGGGAAACTGCAAATTTTTCGACCTTGCTCCAGTTTTCCCTCAATAACTTTTTTTTACTTACTTTCTACGGCAAAAGCAGAATCGGCTTTTTTTGTAGAGCGTTAAATCTTGTTTGATACTAACAAAAATTGTTGTATGCCAATTTGTTATCGAGATATGGCGCTTCGAAAAACAGGTGATTTTTCAAAATTCGCCAAATACTGCCAACAAATGAAGAATTCCACATTATTTCTTCGGATATACCCGAATAATCATGAAATAATGTTGTCGTTATGGTTCCTCGTTGAAATCACAAACTTTTGTCACTCCCTAACCCATCCCCGCTTGCCAACCAGGTTTTTGTCATTCCGCCGTAATTTTAACTTTTAACTTATTATTTTAAATACTTAACAATCTTATAGGTATTAGGTTATTTGAGCATGTTTCGAAAAACTAACTATTTAATTGAACCCTACATTTCGCCAATTATTTTTAAGATTCTACAAGTGATTTTATTTTGTTAAATATTAAAACTACAAAGAAGGTATCTAAAAACAGTTTTTCAAGTATGCTACGCATATAATAAAATAATTACAAAATTAAAAAGAAAACTTTGCATTTTTTAAAGTTTATTGTTTGAGCTTAATACTTTGGATTCTCATTTAGTGGTTAATTTATGAGATCAAATCAATGTTACATGAAACTATAAATTTAATATTTTCTCCTTTAATTATATCATGTTTTATAGTTGTTCCCACAAACGACCATATAATACCAAGTCAGTTTATTACCAGAACAAAAAAAAGAAAAGCTGTTTTATGTCAAAGCAATTAAATTAATATAAAGAAACCCTTGAAGGATTCATGATTTTTATATAACGATCCTTAAATTAAGTCACGCCAATAAATTTCTAAAAGTCCAAAGTAAATAAAAATTTATATTTATTGAAAAAAATATTATAGAAACAAATATAGTAAAATATCTAGTATCTAAATAAAAAAAAACTGTTGACTCTGAGATACCAAGTGTAAAAACACCACTCCGCCAACCAACAGGAACAATAAGATGAATGCACCTCTTCAAGGGCTATTGTGGATGGTATATTTAAAAGACACTTTCTGATGGTTCAAAAACGTGATGAAAGAAACATCTTGTCTTCGAAGCTAGTTCTTTTTCAATCTCGCCCACAAAAATTTTGTTCCTGTACCATGAAGAAGGGAAGAAATATGTTTTGCCAAATATTTTTATGGAATGCAAGATATTACATTCCTCTCAAAATTCTCGTGATTTCAGTTTAATTTCTCAAATAAATAGAAAACGAAAAAAAAAAATACCCCAAATTTCACGACGACTGACTCCTGAGAAATAAGGACTCAAGCGTTGATATACAAAAACCGTCTGTTTCCAACCATCCTCCCCATTCTTCATAATTTTTTTTTTTTTTTGTAATATAATTTGAAAATTTCCTTATCAGAAAATGCTCCCCTTTGGCTTTCAACTTCAAATTACATGCCAATGAACACGAAATAGAATTAAATTCGTTGGCCCTTATATTTAATTTTTCTTGAGTTATTTTTTTTTTTTTTTTTGCCGTTGTAACCTTTTGTATCTCGGTGCTAAAATTGTTCAACACCCACAGGCGTCATTGACTTGAAAGCTTCCCCCTTCCATTAAATCCATCGCCAAGTGAAATTAATGGGCCATAGTTGGTTTTTATTACATTTTAACCAGGATAATTAGATTCATGTTTAACATACACCAAACTATACGTTTCACAGGTATATAGGAAGGTATAGCACTAAATATATTATGTTAATTAGATTTTTGTCACGACGAAAATGAAAACGAAGTCGAAGACGAAGATTAAAGCTATGACGGGAACGGGAGTGTTCACATTTTCACCCACAGAAAAAAAAAACACACGGGAGTAATTTTATGGTCGAAAATTAAATCCCTTACAATCCTGTTACAGGCGTCTTGTTTAATGTGATGATTACCCGCAGACAGATTAGGTGAGTTTTTTTTTTTTTGAAGATACCGATTTTTGTTGTTCTTCATAAAGAAGTCCTCAAGAAATCTATTCGGCGGAAAATATCCTAACCGCATTGTCCTTTGTTAACTCTCATCATCACCCGCTACTGTTCAAGGTACCTATTCTTCTTTTCTTTTTTCTTTTCTTTTTTACCTGTCAGACAGAGTTTTTAGTTTTCTTATCTTTTGTGTCTTCCATCAGGATAAATTTTCATTTATGATTTGTCGCTTTGTTGTCCTTTTCGGCATACCGGCATCCCGAGTCCTGCTCCCGACATAGAAGTTTGCAATTTATAGTGCGGTTTATCTGAGAGGATGATAATTTGGCGATTAGCCTGGTTTTTGGCTGAGCATCCATTGAAGCCTGCAAACCACTTTGTCGTGGCTGTTCTATTTCTATATATATGTATATGGATCATCCCATCCGTATATTCCTTTTTACTAAACAACAGGATATTTCATAGGGCGCTAGCATTTGTGTTCACCTTTGTTTCTTTTGTATTTTATGAAAGGAATCGAAAACTAAATTTTTTTTTATTGTTTGTTACCTGCGCTACTGCGCGTTGTCGTTGTCGCTTATCGTCGTCGGTTGTCGGTTGCCAGTTTGCCGGTTTGTTCTCGGCATTTCAAAACATCTAAGCGTTGTTGAGTTGGTTTTGATGAGAGTATCTTAATGTGATCGAAATGAGCGCACACCATCTAACAAGGATCAATGATGTGCGGCGGAGACCCGGGGACCTGGGTTCCAAAGAGGCAGGCGAGTGAAGTGAGGATTGGTATAATAAATTTGTCTTCTCATCTGTCGAGTGAAGGGTCTTCCTTTGTCCTTTTTGTCAAGATTAGAAGATGTTTTGAGATAAACAAGGAGGCAGGACTTATGTCGATATAAAGAATGTCTGGGCATACATGAATGTGCATTGATAGGGGTATTAAAATTGATCTTCAAGAAAGATCTTATTAGAGAAAAAAGGGTGATCCTGATCGTGTCTTATCAAAAAGGTATGTTAGGTATAGTGCTTGTAAACAGATGGTTCTACAATTAACTATACATGCTCTAATTTTTATAGTTATAATTATATACATATACATAGTATAGGTACCTTTCAATTCAGATATTGGAACTTTCAGAAAAGTATTGCGTTTAGGGGAAGTCTGGACAAAACCGCACATGGGGGCAAGTCCATTCTGAGAACGTCTCATAATGTTTGTGTTGTCTGCTTTAGGAAAAAGCGGTTTTGGTACCAGTTTAAGACCAGGGCTGTCTTGTCCCCACGTAGGGGCAACATCGTTTTTTTGGAAGTTTTTTAAAAGTTTTCAAACTTTTTTTCACTGATTTATTTATTTAAGGTATATTGCCAGAGTATACCTAAATGACTCTACCACTTGCAAAATAAAATCTTTATTTTCCTTAAAAAACTTGTTTTAATAGTTTTTAAAGCGGGCAAACACTAAATATGCAGTTATGCCCCACTTCCCCTACCTACCTAAAAAAAATGTCTCATCCATGCAAGAAGACACTCGTATATAATGGGTGTTTTTTTTTTAGACGTGTGGTTTTCAATCTAGCAATACTTTTTTCGGAGTTGATCTTTTTGACAGCTGTCACTTGATTTATGCTCAGGTTGGTTTGCCATTTCATAATAAATTGACTTTTTCCTGAACAACGTTTGCAAATTGTGCAAATTTATTACCAAAATAATGGTTCGGTTCGAGCGCCGCATCACGCGCTGCGCCCAATATTGGGTCGACCTAATCGCTAGGAATTCATTCGATCCAGCCGCGGCGGCAACTTGCCCGAAATCATTTTTAAAACATAATGGCAAACCCTTCTCCATATAACAAAGGTAAATTCTTGGCAATAACATTAAATGATATGAGATATGAGTTTTGTTTCTTCTTGAAAACCACAAGTCTAAAAAAAACACCCTTTATATTTTTTTTGTCCAAGGAGTTATTGTCATTGTTAATAAAGATTAAGGTATTTTTTGGAATGAGTTAGGTTACGTTAACTCATTTTGGGGAAAGCTTCATAAGTCTGTTTGCCGAAATTCACTCAACGGTTTGATATGAGATATTTGTTTGCAAGTTAACAAGTGGCTTCCAATTTGTACTTCTACTTTGCAGTGCTTACTTCGCCAAGTAAGTGAAGATAGTCTTGCTTCAAGTGTCTGAGAAACAGTTCACAATTTGGCAGTGGTTTAAAGCAAAGGTTCGCTATAGCTGTTGTCCTGATGGCATTGAGGGCGAGGTACAGGTGTTTATTCTGCTTTTGATTGTCTTATCACTAGAAATAGACTGGATAATGCTCATGTTCCATAAAATAACTAATATACTCGTATTAGTAATTTTTATTATTTCATTCGGATTGGTTCACAATATCTAACATGTCTAAAAGGTTCGTTTTTTCAAATTGTTTGGCTTTTGAAGCAAAAGAATCTTATTGAGCCATCACATCTTGATTAAATCCAGGGTAGCTACCTTAATACTCATTTCATTTGCCTGTTCAAAAATTTAGATCAGAAGGTGGGATATCCTCTTTGTTGAAATGGCAGCTTCTGTCATCAATACCTGAACAACAGCATTGTACAAATTTACCGCTTCTTCTCAAAAAATATGAGACACACTATTTCAATTTCATTCAAAAAAGTTATCTTCCGAATTTAGTTAAAAATCATTGAATAAGATCATCGAACCTCGAATAAGATGTTAGAACTTAGTACACTATTTTAAATGACAAACATCGGCCTGCAAAGCATTATGTAAATATTAAATTTTATCCGCTTGAAGGAGATAGTCTTGTGTGTTGCATGTTTTCTATTCAAAACCACTTAATGGGGACATTGTTCTAAGATTAAATCTTATGCAAACGGAAGTATAATATTTACTTTGGTAAACATCTCAATCTCAATAACCTAGCCACTTCATCCCCAAATCGTATCAGATTCATTTTTGACAGTTGTAAATAAAGTGTTTTTTTTTCTTTTTTTTTAAATTCAAATTACAAAAAGTGTGTTTGCTTTGAATCTTTAAGTCTTTAAACAGTAGTCGGTAGCAGTATATCTATGTGTAGATGTAGGTTTAAAGGTGCCAACAAAACACCTTTGATTCAGCTACTGCTTCAAAACACTCACTCCCCAGCTGTACGCAGGTATAACATTGACATTACAGAAATAAAAAAATTCCCTCTGTGTCCTCGGCATAATGTGCCGATGTTTCTCTGATATTCACCGAATATTCCCTGGTTGGTTTGATAAACAAGTAGCTAAGAAATTAAGACAAACACCATTTGAGATGTCAACAGAGACTTATCCATCACTGCTTCCATCTCTTCTTTAACCACTGTTTGAAGAACCACGCACCTTACCTACCGACCACTGGGTGTGTGGACTTGGATTCTTTTGAAAAACGCATGGTGATCAAACACATCATCATCGGATTGAAGTTGGCGCCGCTGGCTGCCTGGTAGCTACCGTTGTTGGTTTGTGTATCTATAATTGTTCGATTGTTTGACTTAAAGATTCAGCTGAAATCTCACCTTAACCGGGTTCAAGTGAAAATTTAACAAAAAGTGAGAAATAGCTTTAAGGAAGAACAGTGAATTCAACAGAACGAATTTATAATTTTAGAGTTAATGATACATTTTTGTATCTTAATAAAATTAATTTGTGCTTCCATCCATGAACTTATGATGACGTTAAACGTACCTACTCGAAGTGCCAATTATTGATTTGCATGATTCGGACCTTCTGCACGAGGGAGCCCTGCGATTCACAGCAGACTAAAATAACTTTTAACGAAATGACGCTTTTTTGAATAACCCGCATCACAAAAATTTGCATTTTTAAAATGTGTAACTTGAAAATCTTTTCATTATCAAAATCTTGAATAGTTTTGAGCGAAAATCTCGCTAGCATCTACTTAAAATTCCCGCAGGACCAAAATGTTGCATTTTATTTAACAATTTAAAATCCCGCGCAGATTGGTTTTTGCGAGATTTAAAAATACAAAATTTTTAAATGCAAGATTTTAAGAACGAGATTTTAGTCTGCGGGCCAATTGTACCCAAAATCTGCTAAACATCCCATTTTACTGTTTTTTTTTTTTTTTTTTTTTGACTGAGCCTTCTTACAATTAAGAATGCCCTGCGACTGACTGCTACCTTGGAGAAATCTAACAACATAAATTCTGTAAGTAAATTTTGGCCCAGCTTTCAAAGTGCTTTCGAAATATTACTTTTGATATCAGCAATTGCTGACATCTAAACTCTATGCTTGACTCAATCGAAAACTTAGATGAGTGTTTAAGTCCCGGTCCTGATATAGCTTGCGTTCTGTAACCTTCTGAAAAATGTTAATATGGACACGTTGTTTTGTAGTGCTTAACCATAGTCAGTAGTTACAGGTTTTCAACGATTTACAAAAGTCAATTTTTCACTCCGATTCACAAGAAGATGAAGAAAACTTTGTAACAAGCTTCTGGCTTATTGCTAATCTATCTGCCATCAGTCATTCCTAATTTTTTCGAATTCAACATTTGTGATATGTGAAAGTTAAAGCTAATGGACGAAAACAAACGGAAGCTAGTGTCAAAACCGAACGAAACGTTGCCGTCCAACCTGTGAAATGAACACGCTACCCATAACGGACGGACTGCCGCGGAAGCAAAAGATGTATATTTTCCTCTGCACAATAAGATGTCACAGTCATCACAGTCATTTGGGCGTGAGATACGAATTGCTTGTTCTCGCACAATTAAGGACGGACACGTCCGCGCCGTTCCGACTATTATAGTTCAGCCTTCAACAAGGTTTCGTTAAAAAAAAACTGCGGTCCCAAATTTAAGACAATTTAATATATCCTGCATTAAACCTTTTGTTTTCTTTAAAAAGAGCTGAGCTTAAGCCAATCTTACTTCAAAATAATTATAACATTAAAATTGTTCCTTAATTTGAGTTTGAAACCGAGCAAAAAAGAAAATGCAAATTCGTGAAAAACTTCAAAAATAACGGTTTAATCATCTTTTTTTAAAGAAATATCGTAATTTTATGTTTTGAAGCAAAGTCTTTATTCGCAATAACCGAACGCAGCCTTTTAGACATTGGGTCAATCAACGACGCCAAAAGGTTTAGAGATATTTAGTCCCCATTCTGTTCTTATTCGTTCCATTAACTCGAAAGTTTCGCTTTCTTATCTCACGATCTACTAGATCCCATACATTTTCTATGGGTTTGAGGTCGGAAGATTGTGCTGGCCAGTCTAAGACAACATCAACTCGCTCCACTTTTAAGAACTGTTTTATAGCTTGAACCAAATCACTTGGCCAATGAAAAATCATACTTTCTCTTTTTAACCACTAGATTTTTGAGTGATAATTTCTGGTGTCACTCAAAAAGCCAAGTTCCTAATCAAAAAAGTATGATTTTTCATTCGCCAAGTGATTTGGTTTAAGCTATACCAGTCGGCTAGTGTGTTTTGGGATATTATCGTTTTGGAATAAGCTGTTTTCAGGCATATTCGACATCAAATGTGGAAGCAAATGATTTTCCAAAATGTCCTTATACATTTAGGCATTCATCGGGCCTCTAACTTGACATAACTGACCCACTCCTCGAACGAAAATGAGCCTTAAAAAAAGACTTATCCTATTCGATATTTAACTATCGGAACTTGATACCTAGGGTTGTACCTTTGTCCCGGAGGCCTACGCACATACCGAATGCCATATGAGTTTTGGTATTCCGCAGGGAAGTCATCTTGGTCCGTCATTATTTGTTTTATTTATTAACAAAATTGCTTGAAAATTAAATTCAGATTTGAATGTGTCCCAAGTCCCAAGCCGCAAAGTCATTTGTGTGAACCTTTGATGTTCACATTTTCCTTCTCCATTTTACTTTTTTTTTTTATTACATTTGGTCGAAAAAGACATCGTGTGTTCTTCAACAAAATAACAAAGTTTTAATAATTCAAAGACACTATATATAAAACTAGAGAAGGAGTTTAGAAATAAATTACCCTAGCTGCCATCTTCTTCTTCGTCCTGGGGATTGTCCTAGCACACGTTCTATATAAATGTATATCTACCTATCTATGCGACTGCGACCTACAATAAATGGACACAACCCCAAAAATATATATATATGTAGTATATCCCAAGTGGGTGCACGAGTAGTTCTTTGATTTTCTATTTGAATTGGTTCTCAAATGTGTATAATACACTCTTGTGTGTTCCTTCAAGGTGTATAGTATAAAGTTATAGAGTATGTCCTTTTTTGGGACACACGTCCCAACACAAAGAAACATACACGTTGAAGCTTTTACCACATATGTTTAGCTCATCCAACCGTGTTTCCATTTTAATTGTGTCATCTTGTATTCCCGTCGATGCAGATGATAGCTTGCAAGAGAGTATAAGTAGTTGATATACCTATATACACTCACATATACTATATGAGTTGAGGTTGAGGAGCTATAGAGCTATAAGAGACGAAAACATGTCCTGGCCTAGCTTGGCCTGTCCTGGCGTGCTGGCACAAGCAAGGGAGAAAGGACATGAATTAAATTTAACCAAATATAAGAAGGTGAAGTCCTTGACGTTGTTCTTTGCGCATGAAGAAGTTTGTAAGTGAACGAACGAACATGGCTTTATATGAGGTTTCTGTGTACAAAAAAAAACAAGGACGCACTTGCTGAGTGGCGGACCAAAATTAACGATATGATGTCCTTGTATCCTTCGAATTACATGGCTCGTTGAGATCAAAAAGATGCGATGCTCATATAATAATTGCCCAGTGTCTTGTAGTTAGCAATCGATAAATGTAGGTATAAGGAGGTCCTTTTCTTGATTGAGTGTATAGATAGATATAAAATTCATATTGGCATCTTTAAGGAGTTTATTCTAAATTTAGTTTGGATTCTTAAATAAAAGTATATTGAACTACAAAACCAAATTTATGAGTATCAAATTCCACACCTTATTACATATCATCGTTGCGGCGGCATCTGCTCTTAATAAATGAGGTCAGATACATTTGTTAACAGCCACATCTGTGTGTTTTATCCTTTCTGGGTCTTATAATCACATACAGGTAGGTGTGTATGTGTGTTTCAAATCATGCCGATCCGTTTTCGACAGTTTCATAAAACATAATATAGATATGATATTTTCGGAAACAATATACGGAAAAGTCTAATCTTCGAGGTACTTACTCCCTAAAAATAGTTTTCCAATACTAAGGGCTGTTTTTTTTTCGGGATTATCCAATTGAGAATTGAACACACAGAAGCAAGACGAGATAAATTAAAATAGAACCAAAATTTAGATCTTATTAACACAAGCGTACATGTATTATAGATAAAGATACGCGTATCCATTGCTGGAAATCTTTTTAAAGCATCATCCCCTGCACTTAAAGATAATTTTGAGATGCTTTGCTTAGATGATTTCTCTTTTCACACATTATTATTACCACGGGTGCAGAATTTTTTTTTTTAAGGGGATTTTTTTTTTGTGGTGCGACTGAATGTGCACGCGGGTTTTGTAAGGACAATGCGAAGGAAAGTTCAACGCACATGGGTTGGCCTTTCATATGTTTTTTTTTTCCAGTTTTTTTTTTCTTCAACATAACACTTCTTTTTTTTTTTTTTATTTAAAGGGGTGCGAGAAAATAAAAACGGTAAAATGTAGAACACGAATATGTTTTATAACGCAAATCCCTTAGAATATTTTTGTATAAGTATATACCTATGTTGTAGAGAAGTCCTAACAAAATGGATGTGTGGTTAGGTTATTATAATGCACGCGCGGGATAGGGGAAGGTATGAAAAAAAATATGGCTGACTTTCGTTTTTATTAATGGTTGTTGCTTTCAGATGATGTGTATCTCTGTTTTGTTGGTGTACATCCTTTTCCATCATATACGCACTTACACACAAGTACACCATATGACTGTGGTTTCACGCGAACAGGGTGACACGTAAAATTAATTAAATTGATAAAAATAATTTTGTTTTACAACACGACAACACGCCTTCTTACAATTAAGAATGCCCTGCGACTGACTGCTACCTTGGAGAAATCTAACAACATAAATTCTGTAAGTAAATTTTGGCCCAGCTTTCAAAGTGCTTTCGAAATATTACTTTTGATATCAGCAATTGCTGACATCTAAACTCTATGCTTGACTCAATCGAAAACTTAGATGAGTGTTTAAGTCCCGGTCCTGATATAGCTTGCGTTCTGTAACCTTCTGAAAAATGTTAATATGGACACGTTGTTTTGTAGTGCTTAACCATAGTCAGTAGTTACAGGTTTTCAACGATTTACAAAAGTCAATTTTTCACTCCGATTCACAAGAAGATGAAGAAAACTTTGTAACAAGCTTCTGGCTTATTGCTAATCTATCTGCCATCAGTCATTCCTAATTTTTTCGAATTCAACATTTGTGATATGTGAAAGTTAAAGCTAATGGACGAAAACAAACGGAAGCTAGTGTCAAAACCGAACGAAACGTTGCCGTCCAACCTGTGAAATGAACACGCTACCCATAACGGACGGACTGCCGCGGAAGCAAAAGATGTATATTTTCCTCTGCACAATAAGATGTCACAGTCATCACAGTCATTTGGGCGTGAGATACGAATTGCTTGTTCTCGCACAATTAAGGACGGACACGTCCGCGCCGTTCCGACTATTATAGTTCAGCCTTCAACAAGGTTTCGTTAAAAAAAAACTGCGGTCCCAAATTTAAGACAATTTAATATATCCTGCATTAAACCTTTTGTTTTCTTTAAAAAGAGCTGAGCTTAAGCCAATCTTACTTCAAAATAATTATAACATTAAAATTGTTCCTTAATTTGAGTTTGAAACCGAGCAAAAAAGAAAATGCAAATTCGTGAAAAACTTCAAAAATAACGGTTTAATCATCTTTTTTTAAAGAAATATCGTAATTTTATGTTTTGAAGCAAAGTCTTTATTCGCAATAACCGAACGCAGCCTTTTAGACATTGGGTCAATCAACGACGCCAAAAGGTTTAGAGATATTTAGTCCCCATTCTGTTCTTATTCGTTCCATTAACTCGAAAGTTTCGCTTTCTTATCTCACGATCTACTAGATCCCATACATTTTCTATGGGTTTGAGGTCGGAAGATTGTGCTGGCCAGTCTAAGACAACATCAACTCGCTCCACTTTTAAGAACTGTTTTATAGCTTGAACCAAATCACTTGGCCAATGAAAAATCATACTTTCTCTTTTTAACCACTAGATTTTTGAGTGATAATTTCTGGTGTCACTCAAAAAGCCAAGTTCCTAATCAAAAAAGTATGATTTTTCATTCGCCAAGTGATTTGGTTTAAGCTATACCAGTCGGCTAGTGTGTTTTGGGATATTATCGTTTTGGAATAAGCTGTTTTCAGGCATATTCGACATCAAATGTGGAAGCAAATGATTTTCCAAAATGTCCTTATACATTTAGGCATTCATCGGGCCTCTAACTTGACATAACTGACCCACTCCTCGAACGAAAATGAGCCTTAAAAAAAGACTTATCCTATTCGATATTTAACTATCGGAACTTGATACCTAGGGTTGTACCTTTGTCCCGGAGGCCTACGCACATACCGAATGCCATATGAGTTTTGGTATTCCGCAGGGAAGTCATCTTGGTCCGTCATTATTTGTTTTATTTATTAACAAAATTGCTTGAAAATTAAATTCAGATTTGAATGTGTCCCAAGTCCCAAGCCGCAAAGTCATTTGTGTGAACCTTTGATGTTCACATTTTCCTTCTCCATTTTACTTTTTTTTTTTATTACATTTGGTCGAAAAAGACATCGTGTGTTCTTCAACAAAATAACAAAGTTTTAATAATTCAAAGACACTATATATAAAACTAGAGAAGGAGTTTAGAAATAAATTACCCTAGCTGCCATCTTCTTCTTCGTCCTGGGGATTGTCCTAGCACACGTTCTATATAAATGTATATCTACCTATCTATGCGACTGCGACCTACAATAAATGGACACAACCCCAAAAATATATATATATGTAGTATATCCCAAGTGGGTGCACGAGTAGTTCTTTGATTTTCTATTTGAATTGGTTCTCAAATGTGTATAATACACTCTTGTGTGTTCCTTCAAGGTGTATAGTATAAAGTTATAGAGTATGTCCTTTTTTGGGACACACGTCCCAACACAAAGAAACATACACGTTGAAGCTTTTACCACATATGTTTAGCTCATCCAACCGTGTTTCCATTTTAATTGTGTCATCTTGTATTCCCGTCGATGCAGATGATAGCTTGCAAGAGAGTATAAGTAGTTGATATACCTATATACACTCACATATACTATATGAGTTGAGGTTGAGGAGCTATAGAGCTATAAGAGACGAAAACATGTCCTGGCCTAGCTTGGCCTGTCCTGGCGTGCTGGCACAAGCAAGGGAGAAAGGACATGAATTAAATTTAACCAAATATAAGAAGGTGAAGTCCTTGACGTTGTTCTTTGCGCATGAAGAAGTTTGTAAGTGAACGAACGAACATGGCTTTATATGAGGTTTCTGTGTACAAAAAAAAACAAGGACGCACTTGCTGAGTGGCGGACCAAAATTAACGATATGATGTCCTTGTATCCTTCGAATTACATGGCTCGTTGAGATCAAAAAGATGCGATGCTCATATAATAATTGCCCAGTGTCTTGTAGTTAGCAATCGATAAATGTAGGTATAAGGAGGTCCTTTTCTTGATTGAGTGTATAGATAGATATAAAATTCATATTGGCATCTTTAAGGAGTTTATTCTAAATTTAGTTTGGATTCTTAAATAAAAGTATATTGAACTACAAAACCAAATTTATGAGTATCAAATTCCACACCTTATTACATATCATCGTTGCGGCGGCATCTGCTCTTAATAAATGAGGTCAGATACATTTGTTAACAGCCACATCTGTGTGTTTTATCCTTTCTGGGTCTTATAATCACATACAGGTAGGTGTGTATGTGTGTTTCAAATCATGCCGATCCGTTTTCGACAGTTTCATAAAACATAATATAGATATGATATTTTCGGAAACAATATACGGAAAAGTCTAATCTTCGAGGTACTTACTCCCTAAAAATAGTTTTCCAATACTAAGGGCTGTTTTTTTTTCGGGATTATCCAATTGAGAATTGAACACACAGAAGCAAGACGAGATAAATTAAAATAGAACCAAAATTTAGATCTTATTAACACAAGCGTACATGTATTATAGATAAAGATACGCGTATCCATTGCTGGAAATCTTTTTAAAGCATCATCCCCTGCACTTAAAGATAATTTTGAGATGCTTTGCTTAGATGATTTCTCTTTTCACACATTATTATTACCACGGGTGCAGAATTTTTTTTTTTAAGGGGATTTTTTTTTTGTGGTGCGACTGAATGTGCACGCGGGTTTTGTAAGGACAATGCGAAGGAAAGTTCAACGCACATGGGTTGGCCTTTCATATGTTTTTTTTTTCCAGTTTTTTTTTTCTTCAACATAACACTTCTTTTTTTTTTTTTTTATTTAAAGGGGTGCGAGAAAATAAAAACGGTAAAATGTAGAACACGAATATGTTTTATAACGCAAATCCCTTAGAATATTTTTGTATAAGTATATACCTATGTTGTAGAGAAGTCCTAACAAAATGGATGTGTGGTTAGGTTATTATAATGCACGCGCGGGATAGGGGAAGGTATGAAAAAAAATATGGCTGACTTTCGTTTTTATTAATGGTTGTTGCTTTCAGATGATGTGTATCTCTGTTTTGTTGGTGTACATCCTTTTCCATCATATACGCACTTACACACAAGTACACCATATGACTGTGGTTTCACGCGAACAGGGTGACACGTAAAATTAATTAAATTGATAAAAATAATTTTGTTTTACAACACGCACGATTTTTGCAGACATTGAATTAAATTTTGTTTTTTAATAAATTTGTTTTAGCCATTGAGAGGATGGTTCTACGAATTTTATTGGAAGAAAGTGATGAAAACGTCGACGTTTTTAGAAGCAAGTATGTCAAAAACAAACCAACGATTAAATTTCTTTGTTTGTGAATATATTTTAAAATCGGAAAAACTGATATTAGTAGGCTCAAGTTTTAAATATTTGTTTCACAGGGCAGGGTACATGTCAACATTAATCGTGTAGATATATTGTTTATGTTAAATGTTGACAGTTATAGTAGGGCATCACTTGCTAGAAAGGGGGAATCACTTGCTTTAGGGTTTTTTGTTTGGAAAATGTGTTTTTAGAAATTAAGACTTATTTTGAGTTGAAAAAACAAAATTAAATCTAAAGAGATTTTAAAAAAGAGAAATATTTATCAGTGTGATAAGTAGGTAGGTATACATATATTCGAAAAAGCCACAATGAAACATAAATGTCTATAAGCACCCTCACCGTATTTTGGTTGTTCTTCATAAAGCTTGATTTGGGTCAGCATTTAACTAGGATTTCATCAAACGTTGAAAGGGGCAACATTTTAGATCTATCTGATATGTCCTACCTACTACGCTCTCTAGTAAATAATTAGATTTTTTTTTTTATAGGAATAAACAATTGCATTGAATGATTAATCCGAAATTGCATTTGGTACCTACTGCAGTAATGATGAAGTTATTTTTAAACATTTAAAAATGCAACAATAAATCCAGTCTTAAATTATAGGTGTCAAGAGTTAATTATTGCAAACTTGTAATTTATTCGTTGAAGCTAGTGGCAAAGGTGATTAATCAACTCAAATTTGCTTAGTGTATAATTGAGTACATATGTAACTAGTCATAAGCAAATTAATTAGACACTTTTGTAGTTGAGTGAGCTTAAGCGCTGTTTAATATCTCTTGTACCTATTGTTTTACTAATACCTATGTCTATATGTTGTGGTTAAATATTTGCATTTATTAAAAAGGGATAGGTCCATTTTTGGAACAACTTTTTAATTATTTCACTTTTGAGCTTAGTATTGGTACCAAAACCGGACTAATAAACTACTTAGATGATTGCGTATCATTTGACGGATGAGGTTTTTAGTGCTTTGCCCTATATTCAAAAACAATAATTTTAAATAAAAATACGGGGAAATTTTTATCTTTTTAAGCCCTTACGAAACGAATAAATGTTATTTTGTATATTATTTCCTTTCTTAAAACTTGACCATTGATCAAAGAAAAATCTGTCTAGTTGAAAATTTAAATTTACACTAAAATAAATCACAGTTGATTCACTATTTCGCACATTCAAAGTTATTATATGAAAATGTAATAAACACTTATTCCTTACAATTCTTTAATGAGACAGGCAACAAGGCTAAAATCTGTCTTCCTTATGCCAACAAAAATATCATAAAAGCTTAGTCAAAAGTATTTTAATTAATTGTTTTTGTTTACTAAAAAAGAAAAAATATTATTGTTTTCATCACTGTTTTCCAAAGAGAGAATACCTGAATTAAAGGCCATAAATATTTTTTTTTTTTTCAATAATTCAACAAATTCATGTATGGTGCTAAGTCTTTTCATGGGATTGTTTTTTGTATAAATGCAGTTTTGAGTTTAAAATGTATTTATCTTAACCTGTAGATATATCCAATCCACAGATTTACTATTTATGAAATTTTTGAAAGAGATATAGAACAAGGTTTGTTCAACCTACGAATCTAAGTCGTCAAGTAAGGAAAGGATATATACAATCTGAAAATGCTCTGAAGATTATATACTGGGCTCTATGTACATGTATCCAGGTACATACATGTTCAATTTAAGAATTTGATACCTCGAATTCAAAATCTTAAATATACAGAGTCAAAATCGGTTAAGTATAACGACATCGCTTATTAAGAAATATTGGCTATTATACGAACTAATTTCTAAGACCCGGCATATTTCATACGAATTGTATCATCCGAATATCGCGTATAACGAATAATTGGTTATAATATAACCGATAGTTAAAAATGGAAAATTTTAAATCTATCGCTTTACTTTTTATTCGCGAAGTTCGCATTTCGTTATTTGAGAGCAACTCGAATACTCATTTTTATATTACGTCATCAGGTTAAGGGTGTGACCAAAAATTAGTAAAAAAAAAACGTAGAGTTTTTACTATTGCAGAAAAGCTTTAATATTTTTAAGGCTCGATGCTGGTGAATCAAATATAAATATAGGGTTCTCCAATAAGAGGTGTTATTTTGAATAGCCCGCTATTTCGGTAGGTGTAACTTTTAAATCTGTAATTTTTTGACATTTGACAAGTAAAACTACGCCATTAATAAAAATGTAACGATATACACACTTCAACAACGCTTTGAAATTATTCAAATTCACAAATAACACCTCTTGTTGGAAAACCCTATAAAAGTTTGGCAGCAGAATTTCGTGTACATACCAGCTTCAACAATCTCAACCAGCTTCAAAGATGGAGATAAAATTAAAAAGAACTGGAGAATCAAAATTAAAAATTAAAAAAGTTCGTCAACTTCCCGACACATAGATGCTGCTCTGCTGAGCTGATGGTTCAAACCCCAAAGGAGCTTGAATACTCCATTAAGCGAATCAATTTTACAAACTAACACTGAGGACTTCGCAAAAACAATGGGAAACAGAATTTTTTTTAAATTGGTTTTATAACATAAGTTACGAAGGAACAAATTCTCCACCAGTAACAGGGAGTTCGTTATAAACGATTTTGACTGTAGGTGTAAGTGTATTAATTTTTAGGAATTCTAATAGAAAGATTCAAATTTGCCAAATTGTGTCTAATTGATGAATGCATACATTAAGGTGTTAAGCTGTCTGAGTATCTCACACGCGATTTTATTGCTTGATTCACTACTTGCACGTCGGGTCGCGTCATCAAAAATATTTAATAATAAATTAAATCAAATCTCTTGCACCTAACATTTATTTAAAGAAACAAACGACACCAAAAAATGACTTTCACTTCAGTTCATTTTCGTTTAACTTCTAAACAAAGTTGGTGTTACGACAGGAAATGCTTTTAAAACAGAGGTCCAATTCAAAATGCCTTCTATTAAGATTGAAAAATATGACAAAAGTTTTTTTTTTTTGATTTTGAAAAATGTATCTAAATACAAAAAATTCAATCACTGCCCCAATAAGTATATCCACCAATTACAGCTAGATTTTAGCCAAGGACTTAAATGTACCAAAAATATCTCAAGCCGAAAGAACTTGACCTCTGTCGTTACTTGAAGAAACACAACATAAATGAGTATCAAATACGAAGATTGCTTCCTATAATTTCCCTATCCAAATCGTCGTGGTCGACTTAAGAGTGCATGCAAACTACAGAACGAGAGTGGACATTCGTCTATCTCTATATGCATTTGCTTCCCATTGCTAGCTTATCCAATTCCAACAAATAATGAAAGGTTTCTTTGCTTATCGAAGATATGGTGATGGTGACGCATCATCGCATCGTCTCGCGGATGGGTACGGAATTGTGTGATGGTTCTTAAAATTCACTTAATAACCTCCTCCTGTGTTCTTTTAAACTAAATATTTTTGTTTTAATTTGCTATACTAACTCTGGGATGTCCAGTGTGTTTCCCATATTTCCATAAAGCTGATTCCGCGTTTGATCTTAAGCCGCCTCCTCTGTGCCAATATACGCGGCCTAACCGATTGCCTCTCAGCTATATACGACAGCAGCAGCAGCAGCAGCAGCATCACCACCACCGTGATCACCATTACCGCCACCACATCGTCGCCCGCCGCACCGCCATCCACCCAATGTCGTTGTGCATTTAAAAGGCCGCCAAATATGAGTAAAACGGACCGCGCACGACGATAAAAATGAAGTAAGATGAAAGTAATGTACTTACTTACAAATTTATTTATTGATGATCATCGGTTGGCGGCGATTGCACTATCCGGCCGGCCGGCTGTGCAGATGCTGAAACTGAATGGACCAAGATCGGCAGTGGCGGACGGCCGCGGATGGAGCGGTAGGTATCCGCATATCTATCTATAAAGTTTGCCAGTATCTTTTTGCGTTTTTATTGGAGCGGCTTTGGCTGATTGCGCGCTTGAGTCTGCACGCGCACGCTACCATCAGCGGGGGGTGGGTGGATCGGTTAAATATGTTGATCGGCGCTTCAAGGTGCCATTCGCACTGTTCACCCTCTCCCGGTGCTTTTGGATATTTTTTGTGCTCCGCGTCCGCGGTAATTTTCAAAGCGGCCGACTTTGTGGGAATCCCGCAGTTCGGTTTGGTGCCCCGACATATGAGTGGGCAGCGCTCGCTAACCACTTGTTTGATATTGGCGCTCGGATCGCGTAATCTATCGATTTATTTACGACGGCGCTCGCTCGCTGATGGCGTAGGTACAACGTGTGTGTTCTAGCCGCTTAAGCCTTACTCGCTATTTCGTATATCTTAAAGGTTTCCTACTTACCTATGGAATATGCAACTACAATACTAATATAAGTGGTTTCAAGCAAAGGCTGTCACTTTAAGTGTCAGGCTCTATATTGATTGGTGACTCCGCCTATGTTAGCGCTCCCGTTGGCATAAGAATTTTTCAAATTACATATATTTCATAGCCCGATTGACATGAATGTATCAAACACAACAGAACTTTGACCACGCATGGACATAGTGTCAGTGTGTCGTATAACCTTTATGATATACAAAAAAAAAGGTAAGGGGTCTTTATGCTTTATGAACTCTCGAACTTAAGTATCTCGCCCATATTAATAATGAGTGTAATTTACAATTTTTTTCATTTTGCCCAAGGCATGTGAATTCTCGCACCTGACGACGACGGACGGATGGATGGTTTGTAAGGAAATTCAATTTTTCTTTATTTTTTTTTTTTTTTATCATGGAGAAGGGTTTATTTTGTGGTTGGTTAAACTTACAAGGGACGTTAAGAAACATATAGTATACAAATATTCATATATAGGCATGTAAACATAGTTGAAAAAGTTAATAAAATTCTGTTCCGTAGAGAAAATGAATACGTATATGTACTTACCCACTCAACAACAACTTTTTTTCAACAAAGTTTGCAATTTTTTTTTAACAATTTTTAAAATGCACACGGTAACACGAGGAAAACAGTAATTTTAAAAACTCAAATGTCTTCCGTAGATACGTGTGTCAAAATATTCCAAGCCTCTTTTCAATAATTTGATAGGTGAATAAACGTTATATTAATAATTAACTTTTTTGTTAAAAAGAAAACTTGTTGAAAGTTCTGTCCTAAGGACATTTATTAGGTAGATACTTTAGCTGCTCTCATTTTTTTTAATTAAAATTGTTGAACACAAAATATAAAGTCCTCATCATTTTTGTAATCGTAAGACACAAATTTAGTACCAAGTGTCAAATAACTATAAATGTCAACAACCAAGTATGTCTTCCCATTTGCACACTTTAAACTAGATCAGACCTGATTTTTAGCCTTTTCTACAAAAGGGAATTTCGGCCTTCTAGAATTTGAGACTTTCAAGTCTAAAGAACACATGACAGCGACCAATGAATGGACAAATTGGCGAACAAATT
Organism: Platycheirus albimanus; assembly: GCA_916050605.2. Classification (NCBI taxonomy): domain Eukaryota; kingdom Metazoa; phylum Arthropoda; class Insecta; order Diptera; family Syrphidae; genus Platycheirus; species Platycheirus albimanus. The sequence goes on along the minus strand of OU696696.1, from coordinate 293,959,833 downwards.
ATATTTTAGGCCTTTAAATAGCTCATTTCTTTGCTTAAGACTATACCAATCGATAGAGATTGAATTTTAAAATATTTAAGTACAATAAAATATGTAATTTTTATTGTTTAAATAAGTAAAATTACATTAAATAAAATGTTCAACGCGAACTGCAAAGTGTTTGCTACGAACTGTCAAAGTCTATTCGCGTTCCACAACCATCCACATCGCAACGAATAAATTATTCGCTCACTACTAACCTCAAAATCTTGCTGTTCAATTGTGATATACGGACATGACGTTCGTTGTACGCAACGAATAAAATAAATCTATATCGAATGAAACGTCAAAATAGGCGAATAATCATTAGGGGTATTCATTATCTTGTGTAACTTGTCTTGCATCATTGTAAAAGTGGAGAAGTGCTACGTTTTCTTGCAATACAACAACAAATATACTGCCTGTCATTTTGTTACACTTTTGCACTTTATCTATACCTCAACCCCATTGCAACAGGAAAATACAACGGTGCAAAATTTGTACTTTTTATTTTGACATTTGTGTCAACCTGATTTTGACATTTGTGTGAGTTTTGCTACAGATTGGATGAAGTGAGTTCACGATCTAGAAGAAATACAAACAATTTCGCACTTTTACAATACTTGTTTGCACCAGATAGTGAATACCCCTATTCATTCGTTGGTTTTTGGTCGCTCTAGTGTGAATAGGCCTTAAATGAAACTTTCGAGTTGCAGGTTGCAGCATTGAATCCACAACTTTTCACTCGCTCTTTTTGCACATTATTAAACTAAAAATATGCGGTGCGGCAGGGATTGTTGAACGGTATTTATTTAGAACAACTTAATTTGAAAAGCCTTGTGGAATCTATTGGATTTTATTTTACGAAATAAAGGTACTAAAATTGAACTTCGTATTATGGTTGCGTCAACCGTAAGATTTGCAAAATCGATTTTGGATCATCATTGAAATTATTACGTTTCACAATTGTTTTTCTTGATTTCGAAAACTGCGGTCATAAACTTACTAGGTACATATTCGAGTGGAATGAAAAAAGAATACGTTCCAAAATGTTTCCACGCCACATTCTTCATCAATATTTCTTTTGTTTGAATATGAGTTGTGGAAGGTAAATTTGTAATATCAACGTCGTCGGCTCATTTTTATGAAGTTTTTGTTTTCGCTCCAAATGCGGCTTGTTAGAGAAAATGTTTAATGAACGTGCGTCGAAATGCATAAAGCAAATAAATCTGTTTTAAAATTGATACACCATCTTTCAAATACAAGCTGTGGAGTCTTAAATTCTGGATGTTATGGAACAAAAACACATTTTAAAGGCAAGAAGCATTGTAGATTGTGAATGCATCACTACGGTATTGTTTTACATTAAGCTCCGTTTTAAGGACCAAAAGCTGTCATAAAAGTCATACCAAATTTGGATTGGACAAAATCCGATTCCTGCAGAAATTGAAGTAACTAACTTAAGAAGGTCTAAAATATTCATTTTTCAATTAATGGTTTTTCGGTTAACTGGCTGATCACAATGGCGTAGCGTAGCTGCAGCAGTAGTACGAAGCACTGTCAAAGTTAAATGTATACGCAAATCGTATTGCAAGGCGGCAATGTAAAGTAGCAGCTGCAGCACAGAGAGTAGACATAGATGAAGTACAAGTCGGCTCAACTCCAACTTCAGGAACGTGCTGTGCTGCAAAAAAAAAACAACAAACACATTTGGTGCGTTCTTTTACTAACCATATAGTCAACAATTACTGTTGTTATTTCAAAGACAATTTGTTGAAGTGTCATTGTAATTATTTGTTTTGTTTTTTACAGATCATTAAGGAACGATACGTTCTCAGAATTTGTTAAATAGTGAAATGACCACTCTTATTAAATTATTCTTCTTCATCGCTCAAAATTGGCAAATAATCCATTTTATTCTTTGTTGTTGATCACTCAAAAAAAAAAAAAAGACGTTCTTGCTGCTCAAATCGAGAATTAGTAATTTTTTGGTTTGATTTTTAGTAAAAACTTTGAATTATTTAAAATAAAACGTCCAATTTGGCAGTTCAACAATCTCAACTCATATCATGGAGGTGAGTTGGAAATAGTAACTATTTGACACTTCAAAGTGAGCTTAGGAACGCTTTTAAAGCGTCATATAGTGACAAATCGTAAGTAATTTGGATTAAAGGAACGCCCCTTTGTTGACTATTGTTACCAATTGTTGACTATGGTTAGAAAAAAAAAACGTACCAATTGTACATACTTTTTTTGACATTAACTTTGACATTGCTGCGTACTAATTCTGCAGCTACACCATTGTGCTCGGTTTGTAATTGTCTTTGGACCCCAAAAATGTGCTTTATTGAAACTCCAGACTTTTTCAGCCGAAACAGATGAAGAAAAAGATGTACAAATATGTTTTTTTGAAGAATCGAACAGTGCACGGAATTACACATTCGTGTAGTGCGGCTATAGAAAGAGGCTCTGGCTTTAGAAGTTGTGAATTTAACACCCACTATTTTGCATACAAGTTTCACTTTAGATTTGAGTTCAAAGTCAGTACATTTTGCAGAGTTTTAATCCCTTTCACTCCAGAAATTAAAAGAGCATGGTATTCTGAATAGGAAAGAAGGAATTGTTTCTTGTCAAACAAAAAAAGAAAATATCAAAAAAGACAACAACAAAAAAAGAAAGTAGAAAAACTCCTTTTCAGAACTTCTTAAACGAATGATAATTTTAACAACCAGTTTAAATTTATTTATTAAATGTCAACACATAGTTCATTCAGACACTTATTTAAACAATATTTGATTTTGTTATCAGATTGTTCGCAGATGTGCAGACTTAAGAATAATAATTTTTGAAGCAATTAATTAACTGAATTTAAATTTGAAGCCTCTAAAATTGATGTCATTGGCTCTAATATAATTATATTTTATCTTGATTTGCATATAAAACTCAAAATACCGACCAAAAACTTAATTGAATATTCATTGCCTCAGCAATTAAAAATTATTTTGAATATCTATCACGATCGGCGAAAAACAAAAAGCGTATACCTATAGATACTTTGTATTTGTTGCTTGTGGGACGATTCCCATTTGGAAATGATAAAAACAAAATAAAACCTCCACCTTGACATTGACAAATATATATAAAAATATAAGTATATTTAAAAAAAATCTAATATCTATAGTAAAAAAATTCGAGCCAATAAAAAATTTTCTCAAAATTAATTTTATCACAAAAATTGCGATTTCTATAAAACAAATATATTAATTCAAAAAAAAAGAAAAAGAAACAAAAATCAATTCATTTGGAAAAAATTAATATTGAGAAAATTTCTTATATAAAAGTGGCTTTTCTGTTTTTCAAAAATGAAAATGTTTTAAAATTTTCAATTAACAGAGATAAAACGTACAGTACTTACAAATCCATGTTTATCACTAATATTATTTGTTAGTTTCAACTTATGAAATGAGACGACTTTTTGCATCCATTGCTCACCGGTTGTTGGTGAGTCCGGATGGATGTACATTCGTTTTGGCATTTCTGGATCAGCTTTACCAGCTACCATCCAGCGACTGGAAAGAAAATTATGTGTTTTCAATTAGTTTATAAATTTTAAGGGATGAGATCTTATGTTGCACAAATTTAAACGGAAAATTTAAGTATTTTTGAAGATGTAATTTTGGATCTGAGCTCGGTCGAATTCCCGGTTCGATGATAAGTGTTGGCTGGCGCATACAGCCAAAAATAAAGGCCAGAACTAGGTGTGCGGACAATTAAAATGTTTATATTGACCAAGTTTTTTGATGTGATAGGCTGGGAATTAATGTTTTCCTTCGGCTTTTTATGGTCACATTAGACATAGCAAAGAAACAAAAACAGTAACTTTAGCTTGTCCCGACGTTTCGGCAAGGGTTGTTGCCTTCTTCAGGGGAATACCAGCAAAAGGAGGAACATCGGATTTTCAGAAAGAAAAATACAGAACTGGAAAAGCTAGAGGTTCTACGGCAGAAACAATGATCGAAAGTTCTACAAAAGGATAAGACACTCGTCCAGGGGATACAAAGCCCGAGCGGAAGCCTATAGAGGATACAAATTTCGTAGTAGATGTGTAGTCGGTGATGATAATTTGGGAAGAACACTTCTCTAGACTGTAAAACGGCGAAGACAACCAACTAATCGCTGTCAGGTAGAATTATCCATTCGATTTGGAATGATGAACCAAAATTCCGTCCGCACCCTACCAAGAAAAAGTTCGGGTGGCAATATCTTAAGTCCAACAACGCTGCTAGAGCGGATGGCTTCCAAGCAGCGGGAGTTGACTGGGTGAGCCAACTAATCTGTACCTACAATCTGGTGTGAAAGTATTCCTGACAAATAGATCCTCAGCATTGTGACCCTATCCACAAGAAAGGAGATACTCTGAACTGCGCCAACTCGTCTATTAAAATGTTGTCGGCCATTTTGTTTGAATGTGTGAACCCATCCGCGCGTAAACTGATTGGCCCTATCAGTTTGGTTTCAGGGCCAAGTAAATCAACCGTCGACCAAATTTTCACATTTCGACAGATTTTAGAAAGGACATATTAATTCCATATGGATACTGACCACCTCTTTATCGATTTTAAAGACGTCATAGACAGCGTAAACAGGACCGAGCTGTACAGAGTCATGTCACTTCTTGGCATCCCTGCTAAACTCGTTCGATTGTGCAGGATGGAAGAACGAAGCGCGCTGTCAGTGGAGCTTTCAAAAGTATTGAAGTTGAGTCGGCGAAAATGAGTCTGGCTGCAAATAAAGATATAACAAAGTATATGCTGTCCTCGGGTGCAGAACATCATCACCGTAGGCTCGGGCAAAACGTCATGATGGAAAGATATAACTTTGAAGTTGTCAAGGACTTTGTCTATTTGGGTTTCACTATAACCCCTCAGAACAACATACATTAGTGAAGAGATCAGTCGAAGAATCACTCTTGCCAATCGCTTTTCTTCGGGCTTAGAAGGCATCTTGCTCAAAGCCTTCTGTTAAAAGACCAAGGAGACACTATACAAGACCTATCATTAAGTTGAATCGTCTGAAGACGGCTTTTGGACTCAAAAAACTCTCTTCACTCCAGAAGAGACACAGCTGGAAGATGTCTGGTTACAGTAGGAAATAGCCACAGCGCACAAAGCAGGAGTTTGGATGAACTGTTTACGTGTGTGCTGCTCTGGGCTCCTGAATTAACCCATACGATTTTTTCGTTTAGAGATATCTTGGATGATAGTACCAAGGATTGCAATCCCTTAAAGTCAACATTCGAACCGAAGCACATCCTCCAAGAGGGGGCACGGAAAATTCAAAAAAACACAGGCCTAGACAATGTTTGGAGTGTGAGAGCCGCCATTAAGCCGAGGATTGCTCCAAACTTTACAAACTGAAATCTGCCATGTAAATGAAACAAGAAACAAATTAAAAAAGTTGTCGTTTTTGAACAGTGTGCTTTTAAATTGATTTTTTAAATTAATGCGTCTGCTGTGCGCTACCCTGAACAAGGGAACACTTTTATTATCAAAACCGGTAGAGGCGTTAATGAGAATGTCGTTTGGAATGTTGAAAGGGAGAAGAGGGCGCGTCCCAGCGTTTAACTAAGATTGCATCCATTTTGTAATGCCTGATCCATCTTTCAGTTGAATCTCATTCAGTAAGTTTTGAATTTCAAAATGTCGAAGCACAAAACATATCGGACCGGACAAAACATAATCGGACCGTTACTTAAATGATGATGTTTGTATGAATGCAAAATAATCAATGTTATTTTTATTCTTATGGTTTTTATTTATTCCGGTTTTGTTTTTAATTTAAATTTATATTTTTAGTAGGTATGTAGAATGTGATTGGAAGGTACTTACCTATTATGAAACTTATATCTATAATCATCAGCCGCAACAATATCCAACAACAGAATATATTTCGCCTTTGCATCTAGTCCCGAAACCCGAAATTTCATTTGCGGAAACATTTGTCTGGAAATAAAAATAAAAATGTGTCTCAGATTACCTTATTTCAAAACCAAATTTTGTATTGTAAAGGTAATTTAGTGAACAGCCAATTAATTATGTTTAAGAAAAAACTTTAACACAAAAAAAAAAAAAAACCAAAATCATAACAAAATCTGACAGATATAGATAAAAAGATACCCTAACTTCATCATTCAACCCGTCCGTCATCTACATCGTTGTCGTTGTCTCAATTGATTGTTTTCCATGGGCGGTTGCGGGCATTTCCCACCCATATAATTATCATAATACTGGCCCCCATCTTGGCCAAGCGCCGGCCGCCGTGCCACCACCGCCACCGCACAGATTTCATTTGTCCAATTTGTTTGGTGCAGAGAAAAGCACCAACTGCATCATCTCACCAAAAACAAAAACAAAAACAACAGCAAATATGAAAATTATATCTTTGGGCCAACAATCACTCAATCTTAAACCAACAACGCGTACAACATGATCTCAACGGTGGTGGTGGTGGCGTGGCAGTGGCGCGGCAGTGGCGCGGCGGTGCGGTGCGGTGTCGGCAGCGGCAGCAGTGCCCAGGTCATGAATCAAATTTAACGAACGGACGTCGCTCGTCGATCGTCGTCGGTCGTCTACAGTCCATTCGTCCGTCTGTCCGTCCGTTTGTTCGTCTTAAAGGAAGAATCGAAATTTAAAAAAAAAAATAACACGAGAGACAAAATCAAAACGCGATGAGTTCAGGGCGCGCACAGGGAAAAGTGATGAGACTCACTCCCCACACTGCCCCCGAGTCGCCTGCTCGAAATCTCGCCATCAGAGATGAAGGCACTTCTCTGATGATACTCTACCATTATGAAAAATTCTTTACTTCAATATTATTGAAGACTTGGCGCCAGTTAGCTCCCCATTTCATTGTCCGTATATACTCCTCCGGTATACAGCCGCGAGAGATTTTTTGACGTCGCGTCGCGTCGTTGTCGGGACTCGGGAATCGGGATAACTTGGATGGCATGGATGGCATTGGGAATAAAATTCAAAGAGGAAGCTACCTAACTACCTATTACCATCTCCCTCTCTTTTGCACTGATCGAAGGATCCCGTGATTGGCGGCGGCGGCGGCGGCGGTGGTGATGATGCAGCTCGAAATAGTTGGCGCAGCCACACGCGCTTCTTTTTCTGTTACAACAGCTTCGTCAGTGGCCTCATTTCCACCGAGGAGTCCAAGACGCCAGACACGATAGCTCGAATCGAATTCTGCTCGTTTAGCAAATCGAAAAGTGTAACCCACCTTTAACACGTCGCGCGAGCTCTCTGACACGGCTGTTTACCAGTTTTGATGAAGGTATCTTTTTAACACTATATATAAACCGCGTCTGTCTCTGTACCTTTGCCCATACAAGTAGGTGCTCCATGATACACTGCATCATCATCGCTTGAAAAGGAACCAGCATTTGTTTTGGTTTTTTATTTGTGACGAATTTTGTGGACCCCGAAATAAAAAAAAATTTGAAACTTCATTCCTATCGAGAGTAAGACTACTCTAAGGCTTGTTACAAATTCGGAGGAGGAATGTGCTGCGCTGCTGCTGCTGATGCTGCTGCTATTGCTATATTGCATCCTTGCGCTGCGTCCAGGCGCGCAACAGATAATCATTTTTTGAAATGTCTTGTCTTACATTGAGGAATGAGTGTAGTGAGTGAGGATTTCTTCGTGTTTTGTTGGACGTTAGCTTTTTTTTATTTTTTTTATTTGACCAGTTAAATATCTCTGTCGATCACGACAATGATGATGATGATGATGAGAACTGATGATGGGTCTGTGGTTCAACTTGCCAGCCATCAATGTGGCGACAGCGCTGGAAACATTGTCAGGAATAAGAAATTCTGCTCAGGGAGATTCAGCAAAAAAAAAAAAAAAAAACTTTACGAGCGTAGAAGTTGATAATTCGATGATGTGGTATAATGCGGACGTTTATTCATTAATTATTGGTTGCTTGGTTGCTGGCTATAAGAAATCGCAAATATTTCCCGTGGAGTTAAGCTCTTGTTTTTTTTTTTTTTTTTTTTTTTTTTTTTTTTTTAATGATGGAAAAGGTCCTTGCCAAGAGACCGCAGTGAATTTGATTTGGATATTATTATTATTTTTTTTTGTATTTGGAAGAAGATCGATGCATATGAAAGATTTCGTTGACACATTTCACAGGAGAAATCGAATGGTAAAGTATAATTGCCAAAGGCATGAAACAGTTTTGACGAACAAAATATTTCAAAGGTATGTTTTTATTTAGGAAGGTATAGGTATAGCTTGTGGAATTCCATCTGGTCTTAAATTAGAATTCCATTGGCTTTTTTTAACTGTTCAGCAGTTCCAAATAATCAATTTGTATTTGAAAGTTCTAACGACAAGTTTTCAAATTTTTTAAACTAAATTTAAAATAGTCGAATGGTTTTGAAATTTGATTTCTTGAAATAAACGCTTATCAAAAAAGTGCTTAAAATGTGTTACTTATTAAGGAAGCAACTTTAGCTAATTTCAAATTTAGAAACAAGGTGGGAAGGTTTGCTTCAGTATTTGTTTGTTCGTGAGTTCTTTCTTTTACGTTTTCCAAACTTTACAGAGGCACTAAAAACCTGTTAAATATCTCCCGAAATGTGACAAAATTGTCCAAAGGTGTGATATCACACGATCTAGGCAGCCAATTTGACGTAACAAAACGTGAAATTAATTGCTCACCAAAATGATTTCTCAACAAGTCCATTATTTCACGCGTCGGTCGTAAGGCTCGTAGCGCCCGCCGTCTTGTTGAAACCAGAGCTCACCGATACCATATATGCTTAAATTTCACGAAGCACATACTTCGTTAACATGGCGTGATAACGGTTACCATTGACGGTAACATTCTGATTTGCCTCATTTTTTAAGAAATACCAATGATTTTACCAGCCCATGCATGCATGCATAAACCACACCATACCGTTGTTCTTAATGGATGTGATGGTAGCTCTTGGTACTCTTCGGGTTGCTCATCAGCCCAGATACGGCAATTTTGTTCATTAACGTATCAATTGAGCCAGAAATGGGCTTCATTGCTGAACGAAATTCCACTATAAAACACCGGATTTTTGTTGAGTTTTTCCAGACATCGCATTCACTGAAAATAGAGACGCTGCGCTGTTGTGGTGTGAGCCTTTCCTTGGTGACTTGCCAAACATAACTGAACAAAAATGACAAACCAGTATGTTAGGAGTCAGCTTGATCTGTCAAAAAAGCCTTTCGTAAATCAAGCCTCACGATGAATCACCCATTATAAGGCGAGTTATGGATAAGTGCAAAAAAAATATCGAAATACCAATCACCCATGATACAACTAACAAAGATATGGCATTGCGCATGGTGCCAAACAAAACGTCAAACTATTGTCAAACTCCCCGTGTTCTTACGTGTGTTCTTATGACGTAGAGCGCACAGAGTAGAACGAAACAAAAGTTAAACGGGAAGGCGAAAACGAGAAGGCAGGTGTTCTTATGACGAGATGCGCAGAACAAATCAAAAATAAAAATTGGAAGGCGTTATCTTTAGTAGTTGTATCATGCCAATCACCCATGACATTACGATGATAGAGAAGTTGAACTAAGTTTAATTATTTGGAACTTCCTGAAGGGGTATTTTTCATTTTTGCTCTAGGTCGAAAAATAACGGTAGGTCTGCTATACAATCATAAACAAAAAGTTTGATTTCCTCGAAAACGGCTTTAACATTTTTGATAAAAATTTCAGGGAGCTATTTTTGTAGGACAGTCTATCCTTGGGTTCGGTGGTACGATACGCCGATTTCTTAAAATGTCGATTTAAGAAAATCTATCATCATAATGTTGACTTTCGATTTTGAAAATATTGACTCGAAAAAAGGTCGTGAATGATGTTGACATGCATGCAGCGCCATATGCCACTGTCGATCAATGTTGCGCTTCCTACTGCTATCTATACTATGAACCAAAGCATAATTTAATAATTTGAACTAGATGCAATCAAAAGAATACATTTCTTATCAGGATAAAAGTCGACATTTTAACTGACACTTTTTCAATCCAAATTTTCATATTCTGAATTTTAAACTGTCAAGGTTTTTTTTTTTTTTTTTTGATCGAACATCAGTCGATATTTTGACAGTCGATGAAATTTGTATTTATCCAGTCGATTTTTTTTTGACGACCATTCGTACGCTTCTCCTATTTTTATGTTCGAATGGTGCCTCTCATAGAACCGATATTTTTAAAATACGGTTTTCTCGTAAACTCCAATTCCAATTTCCTAAAAAAAATGAACCCGGGAAGCCATTTATAGTTTCGATTTTAATAATTAAAAAAAAAATAGTTTAGAAATATTTTGAAAACGGGTGGATTTGAATTCTTTTAAATAATTTTACCAGGTGAAGATTACGGATTTTCTAATACTGACGTACACACAAAAATTTTAAAATAATTGTTAAAAAAGTTTTTCAAAAAAAAAATGGTCAAACGATTTTCTATGATGACTATTATACTATGATTATTTGTGAGAATGCACACAATCACGGTTCTTAGTCGATGAGACTGCGTGGCTTTAATGCAGCGTTTTATTCTATTTATTCGCTATCGACAGCGATTTTTAGTCGCACCGCATCTTTCGCTGTTCCCATTATAATAAACACTTCTAATTTTTTAAAGTGCAACGTTTTCTTTGAAATTAGCTATCGCAGCTATTTTTCCGACGGTGTTTCTTTAACTATGACTTTATCAAGCAAAAATTTTCGCAGTAAATGAAAAACGAAAGCAGCAAGTGTCACACAACTACTGCTTGTCATGCAACCAGCCTCCAATTCGAAATACCTTCACCCTTCTTTTTGGAGTACCCATATTTACATAACATCTATAAACTTAAGGAAACATGAACTTTCATAAAAATTAGAACTAATCGAAAATAGGTGGGTTAATTGCCAGTGTTGTTGTTCTCGTTTCTGAGACATTTTCTTATCCATTAGTGCTCAACAGTGAAGGAAGCTTAAACCATTCTGCTTAAATTCTGCAGAGTGTGCCTCACACTATCCTTGATTCATACCCATTCAATGATCCAACTGCGTAAGTTGCTATTTCATATTTCTGGAACTCAAGCACTTGGATTTTCAAACAATTTAAGTTTGACGTTTTTCATTCAGCATTAAACCAACATAAAATAAAGTCCCACTTTACACTATCTCCAAGTTGAATGTAACCTCAACCGCGATCATAATATTCCCAAACAAATCTTTCTATAATTACTCAAATCTATATTCAGTCCTTCAATCATAGTCTTAGACCAAGTCCCATTCAAAAAATATAAAGAAGAAGAGGTCATCTTTCCGACCGACATAAGAGGCACCGAAACCGAAACCCAAGTCGAGTCGCATCCATGCTGTTCCATAATGTTGTTTGTATTTATTATAATAGTATGACAGGCACTTATCTGGAATGAATGGCGAGCATGTGATTTATGATCTTGACAAGGCACAAAGACTGGTGATGAAATTTTGGTTGATTAGAAGCCATAAATAATCCATTTCATGACGGGAAAGTGACAATTTTAATGAATTGGTCTTCTTAAAGTGAGTAAACAAAAAAAAAAAAAAAAAAAAAACGTCCCGACCGACCGACATAAGGGCAATTTCGTTTTTATTATTATTTTGAGGATGATCGTTGTAAGCTGTGGAGGAAGATTATAATTAGTGTGATAAGAACGATCGATATGCAGCATATACTTGGAGCCTTATTTTGACCTTTTAAGGTCGCAGTGAGCGGCTTTGGGGACAAACTACAAACAGTTCTTGGAATGGTTTAAATTTTTAAGATGCAGCATAAACACAAAAAAATTCTTTTTGGTTAATTCAAGTGTCACTGGGATCTTCTAGTGGTCTTCCAGTTACCAGCAAGTTCCAATTAAACATGAAAGCAACCACTTTATAACCTTTGTTTTGTATGCTACTAAAAAAATAAAAATTATACTTCATAAGAAGATTACTGAGATTGAGATACCCACTCAGAACACACCACAATCGAATCCTTTGTTAGTTTGGTCTATGTATCATAATACAAAAAAAAATTGTACCAATGTGCCCCAACTCTACCCAAGACACGTATATTTCAGAGACTTTAGCACTATGACTTGATTATATTAAAAAAAAAACTCATTCCACAACCATCCTTACACTAAAAAAAATCCTTTAAAAAATAAATGTATTATCTCTTCACAGTTTTAACAGAGTGCCACCCAGATGGGATATTTTATTCAAAATATTCCAACATTCTAGGAAAGACTAAAAACAAAAAAATACATACGATACGATAAAAATTCAAATTGCAACCTTCACAAGAGAGTACAAACACAAAGGTAGGTTATTAACCACCTTAAAATATTAAGTTGATATTTTATTCCGTGCTCATATTCGAAAAGAGAACTAAAAACTGAAAATAAAAATATAATTGAACATCGAAAGTGACAGCTTTATGTACTACGACAGAATAGACCACCCGACGCACTGTTCCACACGAAACAAGCATTATATAAATATATACCTACGTTTGTCCAGTAGTATCCATGGCACATCGCAGCACTGTGCTCCAACTCCCAATACCATCAGTTGCAACCTTTTTCCCATCATCAACTGTCAAGTCACTTCGACCACCATCGGAGGCAAAGGCGATTTAATTGCATTTCAACAATTACCCGTGCTATTGGCATTTAAAAATCGCGCTTTTCAAAGTGTGCGTGTGTCATCGCGGGTGGGGGTTGAGTATTATCAGAATCAGTACACCAACCAGGGATGTGAGTTTGATGCACGAATTTCAGATCTACTACCTTTTCATTTAAGCTTTAGTTGTTCGAAAGAATACGATTTTCTAATATGATTTTCACTACAAAATATGGCGTGGAAATATTGTGGAACGCATTCATTTTTATTTCACAAGTAGTACGGTCTAGCCTTAGGGACACAGCGCACAGCTGGGAGTTGACTTTTTTTTTATAATGGCAGCTTTGATTTTTAAAGCAAGATAAATAAATGTCTTCATTTTGTGCAAACATTTGTGGAACGTATTAACTTCTCGTTTCATAAAAGTGAGAGTTTACAGGAACTAGGCTAGAAAAGTACAAAATTGTATAAAAATCTTCCAGCCAAAAATAACAGACAAAATTTGTATTTAAATCTGCTCGAGTGAAAATGAAAACTGGTGTGAGCATAACACCTTTACATTCCACACCCTACAATTCTTAAACCAAACACATATCACAATTTTGAACTTTCCAAGATAGTCCCATGTAGTCGGACATACAAAATATGGCGTGGAAAATAATGTGGATCGTATTCATTTTTCACTTGGGGCCAGTTGAGTAGGTGCACCCCTTATATTTTTATATTGAAACTCAATATGTAAAATTGTCATGAAATAAAAATGAAGTAGGTATTTATTTACTATGTTTTTATACAAAACTTTGTAGATACACAATTTTAGGGGAGAAAATAAAACATTCATTTACAATTTTCGGTGTGGAAACATCTTTTATTTTGGAACAAAGAAATTGTTTAAAAAAAATCCACATCTTTCACGTGGCTTTGAATTTCCCCGATCTCGTGTAAAGTTAAACAATAAAAGTATATGCCAAGGAAAAGATTGTGGAACGTATTCATTTCAATTCTTGCCCGAAGCGGAATACTCCAGCCCTTGTTTTTATGACAAAAATTTGAAATTTACAAAAACCAAATAAAAACGTTCAAAAACATAAAAACAATATTTGTGTTAAACGAAATCTGCTACTTTTTACTAATCTATTTTATTTTTCTTAAACTGCATTGACATCACTGAACAGTCAACCATACTTATCGCCAACTTTTCGCCATTTGTATCGAGGTTTTCAAGCTACCAATCATTTCTTCGGCGTTGTTGTTGTTGGTGTGCTCAAATAGGATAAATTGGTGGAGGCTTTTTTTTTTGTGTATAAGGCCGAGTGGGGCTGTTCTCTGTTACTGCTGTTGGCGGTGGATAGTTCGTTATTTGTAAGTACAGTATATTCGTTCTTTCTTTTTTTTTTCTTTAATCAAGACGTGATTACAATTCGCAATCAAATGGTTTTATTATATTAGTGCGAATGTGCGATAACAATTAGGTATAAGAAGACACAAAAGCATATTATTCTGATAATGAAATAATGGCGATTTGAAGACGTGACGGCGCGTGATGCATGGAATCTAAAATGAGATGCAGGGTGGGAATAAGTGTGTATATATGAATGTTTTATGATGCGCACACGGGAAGGTCGTTGGAAGCCATTATATTATAGGTACCTTACCAGTGTATTTTGCCCTTGGGAATCCACTTTATTAAGTTAAGTTTTATGATAGATTTATTGTGTTTGATAGTAAAAAAAAAAACATTGAAAAAGAGTTAAAAGGATAAAAGGAAAAAAATAATGGTTTAAGGGAAAGAATGCTGTTTTAAAATATTGACTGTAGGAGAATGACATGTTTTAATTTTTTCAAGAAAAAATGTCACAAATTTGAATACTTGACATGACAGGGACTTTGTGAATCAGTTCCACGAATCTCTTTTTATTGAACAAATTCAAAGATTTCCAATTTTGATGACAGGGCCTTGGGTCGTGTTTTCTATTTCGGAAAGTTCAAAGAAAGTACGGTAGGTATGTGTATTGAACTGGCCAATAAGTTTCCACACCAATTCTTATGATTAAGATGTAACGAACATAGAGGTCGCTAGAGTCGCTTTTTGCCCTTTTGTCTGAAATGTTCGTATTTTCGCTATTAATGGTTATGCATACAGGGGTTCCTAAATTTGTTGCGATTTGTAAGCGGACTTCTTTCAAATTCCAGCTCCTAACCTTTCGTGTAACCGTTCTGCATACTGATCAGGTAGAATGATCCATTCGATTTGTACGATTATGAATATCGTCAACCCGATCAGGATGAATTTCTTGCTGTTCGCGGTTGGGAAGAATGGGAAGAACAATTTCAACTTCTTTGGTATCGATAATGGTTTAAGAAAAGCTGACGCACTGTCGTATAACTTTTTCAACATCGCTTTCTAAGACTATTGAATGCAACTCGCATTTAAACAACAGAGATGTTATTGGAAGGGCTAGGCGAGCTCTTAATATTGAAGTGGAGGCAAAGTATTATGATGTATTCAGGAGCTGGGCATCATCATGCGGAGGCTTGGTTAACGCCACTATATGGACAGATGTATAACTTTAAGCTTCTTCAAAATTGTCTATATAGGTTCCACTAAGAGTCAGTATTTCAAATCACTGGAGCCGAAGCCTGGACCCTGCTAAAATCGGATCAATCGGATGAAAGGCGGCTGGGGTAATTTGGAAGAAAGAATTTTAGAGTGATATAATGCTTTTTATATATATAAATGGATTGTCGAGGAGAAGAATCAACCATGATCTGTTTGGGTTATAAGCTACAGCTGTAAATCTGAACAAAAATGTGGGCCGTATTCTAACCACAAGAGGAATAACGCGCAACAGGTGGCACCAACAATTAGTGTGCGTAGCTATAGGAAAGTGGGTAGGGACCGGGTTTTAGGCTGGCGGGGTATTTGGTTTTGGCAGGGTTCCACAACAAAAGCTACACTTTAAATAAGCAAGTCATTCTGTTGAGATTGAAGCTCGGTTCTAACGACAAAACCCATCAATCCTTGACTTTTCTACTGCTACTTTCACTAACGATAAGTAACGTTGATAGTTTAAGACAGCCAAGGGATCGATGAAGTGCGAAAATATGTTCATGGACATAAGGGTTTTGAGCACTTAGTTTTTCAGTCAGTATGAACTTTGTACCCTAAAGAGGCAAAACTTAAATTTGGTGCTTTCAAATTGATCATAGCCTTAATATTTTCTGCGACAAAGCTTCTGTCTATTATCAAGCTGTCAACTTCTTTTATTTGATGATAACTATTGTCTTGAGAGAGCTTCGAAGACCCACATAGCTATGTTTTATTTGATTTGAAGTTTCCAAACGATATGCCCTTACATTTTCCTGGAAATTTACAAGATGTTTATGTGGCCATTGCAGAAAGAGTCTGTGCTCTCCAAATATGACATAATCTACAGCGAAAGATGTCATTGCCCAAGTACCAAATACTCAAGTTCTAATTATTCTTGGTTTAAGAAAAATTTTAGATTCAAATTAAGGAACTTGGTTGGTCACATGTCAGTGCATCTAATGAAACATCTATAGTAGATTGTCATGCAAAAATCAATGTTAAAAGGCTATTCACAACAGGCAAATTTGTATTGCTATACATGTATAATTTCTTCTTAGCTATAAACATTGTGCAACTTTTTCACTAGTATCATTACATTATCATTCCGTGGAATTTCTGCATCCTTATTTTAAAATCAACATAAAAAAGCATCAAAAATGCACTTCCTTTTGTTGTTCACCTGCCAGCCAAACCCACTGTTTGTCCGAATTCGTAAAACTTATCCAAAAGTGACGTTTCGACTGTTTTTTACACAAATTCAAACAGTTTTTGCACTTCACGATTTTTTGTGGGTATCTACCTATACAACTGATGGATTCTTTTTCTGTTTTTTTTTAACCATTCCCGCATCAAAATTCATCTTCGTCCAATTTGACACGGCACTTCACAACTTTAAAAGCGATTTAATAAGATTGCCATCCATTTTGTATTTTTTTCGTGTGCCGTGCACTAAGTTCCCCAAGAGTGACCACCTTGTCCGTCACTGTTTACACAGAACAAGAATTGACTCCACTGTTACCCAGTGACACATTTATCACGATGCACTGATCACCAAGCAGAGGGGTCGTTTTATTTTTAAATTTTTGTTTTTTTTTTAATACTGTCTTCGTCTTGACAGAAGAATATAGGGGGATGTTCTTTGTATACGTCCATGATTACCATGTTTTGTCATGTAAATTTTATTACAATTTTCTTTTGATAAGAATTTGATTGTGAAATTGGCATAAGTTTTATATGAAAATAATCGTCAGGCGCAGGTGCAGTTTGATGTTGAATTGCAAAATATGCGATCAACAATGAAAAAAATGTTAAAATTTATTTGACAAATAATAAATGGGGTACAAATGTATCTGATGGATACATCTCTATCCAAATCCATCTCATCTGTGTGCATCTTTTTGGTTGGCATTTTAATTGGATTTGATTTTTATACAAATTATATCCGACGGCGAAGCGACCGACCGACGACAACGACGCGTCGGATGATGGTATAGGTATGCCTTTTTTTATGTGTTGCGCCGTTAATTAGCCCGACCGACCGACAGGTGTATTGGCATGACTGTGTATAGCGCCTTGTGCCATCCTCCTATACCTATATCGTCATCCTGTTCAATCGATTCCTTAAAGCAGCCGGTGGATGTATGTTAGAAAGATGATGATGATGATGCGAATAGATAACAAGAAGAAGATACACAATAAAAAATAAAATAAAAAAAAAAGGAAGGCATAAACGAGGACTAAACAAACAGTAGTGTGACATTTGTGTATTTTCTCCCAGAGTTTCCTTTACCTGCGGCCAGCGCAACAGCGAGGCGAATATAATGATATATCCTTCAATAAATAATAAATTTTATCGACAGCCAGACAGAGGTAAACACGCCTTCGTTTGGCGTTGGCAGTTAGTGCAGACGTTTTGCTCGCCGTTTGTATTCTTCCTGCCATTAAAGATCTTTATCTGGTTGAATGTATCTATGAGGAACATAAGACAACACAACATAACAAAATAATGTATTTATCGGATCGGTGCATCAGGGTGGTCATCATCATCCAAACGAACAACCTATACACAAAGTCCAAAATACACGGCGTAAATTGGCTCAAATGGCTTTTCTATATTTATATTTATCTATATACGCGAATGAAGGCTGAATTTATGAAGTTATTAAAATTCGATTAAGGCTCTCATCAGGGAAATAGATTTGTAAACACTGCTCGATGAGATGGCTGAGACCGCCCCTTATAATGAGACAATAATAGGTGAAGAGTACCTACCTATATAGAATCTTTGTAGGTATCTATAAACTAAACTAAACATAAAAAGATACAAAGAGGCTTTGATTGTAATAATGGGGAAAATGTTTGTTTTTCATTCCTATCAATACCTACAATTATAGATTTATTTTAATGGCAAAACAAACAAAAAGCAAATGGCTTTCCTTATTTTTTTTTAAAGGGTCTTAGCCTATAATTCAAAAACAAGTCGATAGCTTAATGGTTGGCTCAAAATTTTCATGTTACGAGTCGTATAGTATGAGTTTCTTAAACTTTTCAACTATTAAAATTTTGTGTTGTTTTTTACAATGAGTTTGAAGGTTTGAGCTGGGTCTTCTCTCTTGGAATAGTTAATGCTGTAGGTGGTTTCCCAGGCATTCCATTGGGATATGATTGAATTAACCTTTGAAATCGCTAACCCAGAATATTTGTACATCACCTTATCTTGTTCATGTAAAGCCGAATCGATTTTGAAGCATTTTTGCATCAGGTTATGAAATTTTACTCAGCCATTGACCCTTTTTTATGACGGGATCTGAGCCACCTGCATTTCTTGGACAAGAAGGATGAAGTTTTGGGATTCTTGAAATCTCCTCTCCTCTCAAGAGGCAGTACCAACATATGGAAACATTTGGGTAGAATAAAAGATCGAAACCGGAATATTCCACAGAGCAGGCCGATATATCAACCACTTCGCCAAAGGGAGTAGACTTTTTCTAGAAACAAACAAGCTCACTGTATTCAGGCAGAATAATCCATTAGATTAAAAGAATGATGAACAAGACAGTCTTTCATCCGGTCAGAAAGAAATTCGGATATAGAGACACCTAGAATAAAGCTGATGGGGCGGATGACCTCTTGGCTGAGCTTTTTTCAAGGTAGAGTGTGAAGACTTTGTATGGATCATAATAAAATGCATCTGATGGTCGGATGAAAGTATACCTTTAGCGAATGGAACTCAACACTTATTGTACCCCATCCACTAAAAAGGGATACCTTAAACTAAGCCAACCTCGAAAGTATGTATTATAGTCTCCTCACCATCGCTTGTAAATTTTTGAGATATTCTGAACCCCTTCTGGTGCAACCAACCTGTTTATCCCGTATCACCGTGACTTATTGCCAAGTAAGTTAACCATTGATCAAATTTTCCGAACACCAGATTTAAGAAAAGACCCAAGATTTTGAGATCGATGTGCACCATCTTTCCGATTTTAAAAACGCCGAGCCGTGGACCGCGTGGAAAGAGACAAATCTGTATACAGAGCCTTGTCATGATGTCACATATCTTGATAATCTGCCAAACTCATTCGATTGTGCGGGATGATAAAAGAGAACTCGAGCTGTTCCGTCAAGATTGGAAAGAACACCACCCACTTTTTCAATGACAAGAAGGCTTATTTTACCCCTTCAGCAGTGGAGTATTCGCAAGCATATTAAAGTGGATGAAGAGGATTAGAGCAGCATCATCGGAGTTACCGCTGCTGGGCAGAGATACGAGTAACTTTCAAGTTCTCAAGGACTTAGTTTGTTTATGCTCCACAAATGCCTCTTAAAATATTATTAGTTCTCTTTGGCTAATATTCGGTTCTGTATGTATTATTTGAATACGAGAAGATTGAACCACTACAGCACCATGGTCAACAAGTTGAAAATACAACGGATTTGATCAATGTCCAATGTTCTCGCGGAACATAATTCACGAAATAATTGAAACAAATAAATTTCTTGTTGTGATTGTTTTATTTGTGGCTCAATACGAATATCCTAAGTTTTCCCCTCGGCGGAACTGAGCACAAGTTGGAGTCAGTTCTGGTCCATCACGCATATGTCGAATTCTAAGACTTCAAATTTAAATTCGGTCATCGGTTCCAGTTCATCGTCCACATCCTCTTTCTCTTCTTCGAGGAGTTCGGCAGGTTAGAGGACGATGTGCAGGAGGTCCTCTTGAAACCAGCACAAATCATTGAACATTTAAGCCCTGACTTGCCGCAGCCACACGATCCAGGACAATCTTGATGCACTTGCAGGAGATAGGCGAGACCTATAGTATTTAATAATTTTAAGTGTATTCTCTTTCGTGGTTGCGTTAAATCTTGGCGCACTCTTTCTTTTAGACTGCGTTTCTAATATGCTAAATATAAAATACACGGTAGCGATAGCAGCGACCCCTATCATGCAACTTTCGCAACACAAACTATACTGTCTCATGATAATACTGCAGTGTCTACTCCAAACCTACTTAAAACAAGTCTTCAGCTTCAATTCTTCAATGAAACGACTGCCCCTGTCATCTGGTCAAACCACGTTTGTTTTTAAAGTTCCTCTCCTCTATTTTATTTAAAAAAATATTGTTCTCCAATCTTGGGCTTGTTGGGTTTTAAGGTTTTAAGGCATGTAAAAATTGTAAAAATTAGTGACTTATGTATATAAAATTTAACTTCGTATCCTGCCTTAAATTAGCAAAAGAATAGAAGACTTAACTTGCGCGTATAGAAAGGTATTAAATATAGCCGGTACTGTTTTTTTTTTTTTTTTTTTTTTTGTCTCAACACTTTTCCTGGTATTCCCATAAAAACTGCTTTGTTATATAATTAACTGAGACTCTTATTTTTCACCTGCATATCCCATGAATAAAACCAAATGTTATGCTGGGATGTGCATGCGCTTGAAGGTTTTATACTGATTCCACGATAAAGTGTGACAAACATATAAGTATATATAAATTTATATCATATTATCCCATTTTCACACCAACCAAGTATTCAATAAAGGACGAAAGTTTTGATTGGGAGGATATTTGACTTTTCCTTTTAAAATCGCACATTTTGTATGTTTTTTTTTTTTTTTAATTTTCATAATTATGGCTTCTCCAGACAAGAAGCCATAATTACATTTTACTCATGCCCCTTTTGTTGGGTGGGTTGTAAATTAATGTCATTTGTCGTCGTCCTACAAACACCCACTTTTCACACATACCTATACACACTTAAGAAGTGTTGGTCATCTTTTCTCTCATTCGATACCTATACCTACCTACAATCTACAATTATTGTTATGATGACTAGAAACTCAGCCATGCGCACCACGTATGATGAAAATTTTAACTTTTCGTACATAGGTATACAAGATATAGGTACTATACTAACCCCAGAGATACTTTAGATATACATACTTGCAGATACTCTTGTAGATAACAAAAGCAGCAATAAGTATAGATACATAAAAATATGAGAATTTCAATGTACCACCCACAAACCAACCATGTACCTATATTTACTCAAAAGCTGTTTGTCGATTGGAGCTTAGCTTAAAGGTACATAGGCTGTCTTCAAGGGATTACTGGACTGTGGAGTGAGAATATAAACCTCGACCACCAACATCATTCAGAATAACTTGTAAATCAACGACTTCT
Source organism: Platycheirus albimanus (assembly GCA_916050605.2). Classification (NCBI taxonomy): domain Eukaryota; kingdom Metazoa; phylum Arthropoda; class Insecta; order Diptera; family Syrphidae; genus Platycheirus; species Platycheirus albimanus. The sequence continues at coordinate 293,938,340 of OU696696.1, read as the reverse complement.
CTTGGTTAACGAATCTGTTGTTCATAACTTCAAACAAATTCTAAACATTATCGCGATATTGGTACCTGAAACCCACACACGAGTTGTGTGTTCCATAAGAAATGAGCCGGAGGAATAAGGACGTTCTGTATTGAAAGGATACAACACAACACACATCCAAGATCCAACTCAAGCTTAGAGGCCACATGTTGCCAAACCAACCGACTGGCCCGGCCCGGCCACGGCGGCCGCCGCAGTCGAGCGAAAACACCAACTTGCTGCAAAACGTCTAATCGATGTAAATATCTAAAACGGCACAAGATGGACACGGAGGTGCTGCAGACATCGATGTAGACCTACGTGGAAGAAACATCACGGATACACGATGCAGCCAAATACCCACCACAGAGCTGCTCGGAGCATGCATGGAGAGTAGAGACGACCGACAAGGAGTGCGTGTGCTCTGTTTGTACTGGTGCGGTGCGGCGGCGCGGCGTGGCGTGGCGGTCCGCAGGATTTATCGCGAACATGCGGATGCATTATGTTCGGTGTCTCTTTGGAGGATGGCTATGATGTGGTATTATGTTGTTGAAATATTCATGTAATATGCGAGGGCAATTGGCAATCGAAGCTGAGCAAAACGGAGAAGAAAATGTTACAAAAAAAAAAGAGAAAAGATCAAATCCTTTACCTGGAGATGGCTGCAAGATTATGTTTGTAAATGTGTACGGGTAGGTGAAGGCGGATTGGGATTTGATGGGAGTATGAGATTTAGAATCTATAAGGCTAAGAAAGTTGCGTAAAAGAAACTATTGCGAAATAGTATTTTATCAAAGATACCCCATGACTCTATAGTATCTTAAAGAAGTTACATTGTATAGTGCGAGCAAGTTTTTAAGAATGGGCGAATAAATATCCACCCATCATACCCTATATCTTAGCCATGTTCACTTAGGTAATTGCCCTGTCCAAGTAGTTGATAATTATTATTCTAAAATTAATGTCTTCCAAATTGAAATGATATAAGCTATAGGTCACTAAACTTAATTTTGAATTTACTTCAATAAAGTCCACTAAACATTAAACAAAATTTTGAAAAATATTATTTTTTTAATTTTTTTCGTTTTTCTCATCATCGATAACTTCAGCCAGACCACGTACTATACTAATTTTAGGTGCATGAATTTAAACAAATTCCCCTAAAATGTTAAAATTCACAGTATATTCATGCTGTAATTTTAATAAGAGTCGGTAATCATCGACCAAAATTTTGCGTCTTAGAAGGGTACAACAGCATCTAACTGATGAGCCCAACTGTTGTACCTGGGCGAAACGCATTTGGACTATAGGTCACTAAACTTAATTTTGAATTTACTTCAATAAAGTCCACTAAACATTAAACAAAATTTTGAAAAATATTATTTTTTTAATTTTTTTCGTTTTTCTCATCATCGATAAGCTAATTATTGACAGAAGGAATATTTAAGTGAACGAACATAATAATATGCTCCCCAAAAACTAAAGATTTGTCTCTAGTGATTTATTCAGAGATAGGGAAGAAAAGGAACACACCGAGTATGTGTTCATTTCGACCCAGACACACTTCTGCCTTCAAATTTAACCCTCGCTGAATTTCGGTAACTTTTCCGATCGAATGACATCTCTGTTTAACCATGAATCATTTCGGATGACATCTCTGCTAACATACAACTCCAGCCAGACCGGTACATTGTTTCCAGCTATGGAAATCAACTTGGAAGAGGTCTTCCTTCATTTGTTCGACTCACCTTAGGTTAAGTGTTCCAACAAAGCCTTTAAAATATTTTAATCAATAACTAAAAACGAAGTTTCGTTTTTACGATTGCAAGTCATAAGAAAATTAAGAAACACTTTAACAAACACCTCTTTAAACGTCTTTAAAGGTTGGATTCGAACCGGGCTTAAATGTATCTTCTATTTCTTTGTTTTTATGAAATTAAAAGCAATGAAAAATATATGAGAACTTTAACTACTATAATTTAGCCTTTTTAAAACTCAGTGTAGGGGTAACCGGAGCAAGTTGGCTCCAGGGGCATATAGACTAACTGCATATAACTTCAAACTAATAATGTTGTATGCATGTTTCTTGTTGTCTTAGCACCAATTAGCACAGCTACATGGTTTGTCTCAGATTGCCTTTCGTCAGTAGTGGATGTTGTTCTGGAGTTACTAACTGGTTTTTTCATCCGTAAGTACCTTTACTTTTACTTGCTATTATTGAAACTATAAGGCAAGTTTTAAGAATTCACACTCTAGATCTAATAAAAATAATGGTACCTGCCATATGATATTTAATATAAACGCAAACGGCTCCTACGACTTTGATAAAACTTTTTGTGTATTGTTTTCTGAATAATATGAATGTTTCGGTTGAAATTAATTTTTCAGGAAAAGTCGTACAATGCTTCCATAGGACCGGTTTTTTATATAAAATTTTCTCGTAAGCAACTTGACGGATTTCGATTTAATTTTTAATGTAGAAGCTTTTTTATAAGCAAAATAATTATGTTTCTTAAAAATTTTTAGTTTAGTTACGATTTTTTTTTTGATTATTTAAAGAAGGGTTAAATATATTTTTTTTGTAATTTTTTCTGATATGAATGACAAAAATCTAGGAATTGGTGTTCTTTAGAAAAAAATTGGAAAATGTTTTCGAAAAGTTTTTAAAAAACTGTTTTTTGGAAATACTGGTCGAACGATATAAATTTTTTTTTCTTAAAATGACGACAACGATGGTTTAGATACTTCATTTCTTCCCAAAAAAAAAAACGTTTTACTTAGTGATTTGTCAGTGATTAATAAAATTACATATGATTTTTTGGAATGCAAGGAACATTTTTAGTGATAAACAAAAATTAACAAATCAGTTTTTATAATTTCTGTTTCATACCTCAAATGTTCATTTTATAGCATAGTCAACTTACCTCATAGCGCTGGTCAACACTTACCCCGGTACCGGGGCTAGTTGGCCAACTGGAGATCTTATCGCAAAACTTTTAAAGAAAAAGTTGCTTAACACATGCAAATTTTTTAATCGTTTTGTTTAGACAAATCAATAAGATGCTTTATTTATAGAGAAGTATTATAACTCTTTTTTTTTTTGGATTTATAAAAGAAATGTGAACTTCAGTCTACATGCCCCGGTCTCCCCTAATCCTCAACATTTTACAGTGGGTTATTTAATGTGCATTCGCCTATCAGTTTTTTGGTTTTTTTTTTTAGAAATTGAAGGATAACTGAGCCTTACCTGTTTTTAAAAGTCAAAGCAGAAAAATGTTTTGAAAATAAAATATAGTGTGATTATTTCTTAACACTTTTTAATCCTTGCCTTAGCTCTTTTTCCACTTAGTATGCAATTCTTTTTTGCGTGCGTGTTGCTTTTTATGTTTTATGAAAAAAAAGAGGTCAATTTTAACGCTCTTGCCTATAAAAACAAATACTCAGCCGACAGGTGTAGAACATTAAAACCAGACCATCATCAGCAGCCAACGGGCCAACATAACCAAAAAGAACCTTAACCTTCTCTGTTCTTCTTGCTTTCTTGCTCACCAAGCACAGTTCATCATTTTTCGGCCTCCTCTCTTTTTATTGACTCGCTTTTAATTCCATTTTGTGGTTCCCTCTTCGCCTTGGCCCTCCGGTGTCCAGTGGCGGGGGCTATGCTAACTAGCCCAACAGAATACAGAACCGCACACAGGTACAGGTATACTCAAATGATGCGAGTTCCAGAGCCAGAGCCAGAGCAACAAAATACGCGCCTTTGCTTATATGTGTTTGTTTAACTGATCGTCAATAATGGAGCCGTATGTTTGTTTTTGTGTTGTCCGTTCAGCGCCAGCATCGCAGGTTAATCCTTTGGGGCATGGACATGTATTCTTATGGTTTATAATTATTTGATGCCTCTTGTCCGATGATGACGATGATGATGGCTCATGATGGTATGGAAGTGTGTATATGTGTATTTTTTTTTTTAATTTCTTTCATCATTTCCTCAACACACTACCGACTGGGCTAATAATATCGCTGACCCGTTTTCCGGAGCTAAGCGCTTTGTGTGTTTGTCTGGACTCTGGAGTAGTTTTTTGAGCGCGCGATATACAAAAGCTCAGACAAAAGAGGAGCATCACATAAGAATTACAATTGGCAATGATTGTCATGTTGAGGGGCCAAAGATTCGCCGTGATGTGCATATGATGTGTGATTCTTGCCGGCATTGACGAGAACGATGACGATGACGATGATGATGCGCGCCGATGACAGTTGAAATGAGATTGGAAGCATTGTATTTGTATGTGGAAGGACACCACTCCGGAATATGACAATACATACCATGGTTTTGTTCCTCGTCTGATTAAAAATAATAAGAACACAAAAAAAAAAAATTGAAAAAAATCCTAAATGTTTTGGACTCAAATTGAATGATGATGTTGGTTTTGGTTTTGGTTGGTTGGATAGACTGGACTGGACAGAAGGACGGACGGACGAGGAATATTGTTTTGCCATTTGATTTCGTTTTTCGGCTGTTTTTGTTTGTTCGCCTATACGGGGTCTAGCGTTTTTAATTTTTATTCTAAAGAGGATGTGTCGTTTGTGAATATTTAATGCGTTTTATTAAGATTGACGTTGTTGTCGGCGGATTTTTAATTTTTTTTTATTTTAGACTTCTATAGACTTCCGATTTTGGTTTTTTTTGTTTGGTAAAATTTTTTGAGGAATAAACTTTTATACTATAGAGACTGATTTAAACTTGCCTTTATTAATTCGACGATGAAGATTTAATTTCAAAAAAATATTCTTAGTAGGCAGTAGGAGACATAAAGTGATTTTATTTTTAATTTGAAAAAAAAATTATAAACTCCTCCATTTTGATTAAAACCATCCTAAGATGGATTCTTGAAATATTTTGTTTTTTTTTTTTTAATTTAAAAATCAGTCAAAAATTGGAACATTTAGATAACATTCCAGACAATAAAGTTTTTTTTTTGTTAATCACAATCAGAATAGCTTTTTGAAAGGTTTTATAATTTAGGACAAATTTCAAAACAGCATTCCACTGTCGTGGACCAAGACTGGTAGAAATCAGAAACCAAATCGTGCTTAGAATATATTCCGACTTTTTAAGGAAATTTATGGTACAGTTTTAGATGTTGGAAGGATCGGTTAGCGCATCCATGGCATTGTGGATCTTTTTTAGGGTGGCATTAGAGTTTTGAAACACGTTTTGAGGTTCTATTCTGGGCTGGAACATAAAACACCAAAAAATCTTCTCCATTCTTCATGGTTTGTGGCCATGATTTTCTCTAAAAAAGTAGTTGATTTAATAGCTTTTGTTGGTCTCCCGACTTGTCGATTATCCTGAAGATTCCACTCGAAGGACTGCCTAACAAACGGTTTTCCAATAAGAGGTGTTATTTTGATATTCAAAGAAAAATGGTATTTTTTGAGATAAATGATCGGATGTTTATTTCAATGTAAAGAAGAAAATATGTCGTTAGTAATGGAAAACAAATGGTCGCCACGGCTGCGCTTACACAACAATATCCTTTGCATGAAATTTTTCATCACCAAATCGTGGCTGCTGTATGCCCTCAATAGCTTGAGGAATTCCATCTTTGAGGTCTTAAATTGACGCTGGGCTGTTGGCGTAGACCTTATCTTTCACGTAACCCTTAAAGGAAGAAGTCGCAAGGTGTTAAATCACAAGATCTCGGTGGCCAATTGTGATCACCTCTTCGAGGGATAACAATTGACTATTCACTGATTCACTCACGTGCAGTAACTGGCACTTTTCGGAAACCCAGTTGATATAAGTTGCCGGGAACATGTGTGTTTCATCGACATAGTAGGTACAAGGCCAATCGAACGTTCCCAATAGGTTGCCATGTCCATAGAATGATGATAAGTGCGGGAGTAGGTATCTCTTACATTTTAAGAAGTTTTGAGCTCTTTTACATACAAAAACACAATAACAAATGGCAGGGGTTTTATGCTTGCACGGATCTATGTCGAAAAAAATTTCCGATGTGCCTACAAGCTTTTGCGAGGAAGTGAATTCTCCAAGAGTATCTAAATCTTGTCATTAGAAAGTGTTTCTCCGCTGGGCGTTCGGGTTTGGGGGTAAATTGTAGGTCCCTTCCATTCCTGCAGTGTATCAACACACACACACACAGTAATGGCTGACAGTGTTAGTTACAGGCCCCGGCCCTGCCTGCTTGGAGCGAACAATTTTTTTTTATTTTTTGTATTACCACATTCATTGAAATCAAAAAACGTTAATGCATTAGGGCCTAACGAATGAGTATCTGAAGAATTGATTTGAAACTGCTCTTCCTCCTACCTACCCATATATCTTCATATTAAATACTTTTTAAGAATCCTGCTACAAAAGCAAATATTCCTGCACAAAAACAAAAACCAAAAAACCACTCATAATCCACATTTTTATGAAAATTCAAAATAAAAAAAAACACTTTGCTTCAAAGGATAAGGTTGAAAAAAAACCTGCTAAACGAAAAACCAACAATTACATCGATTGGAACTCGAAAAAAAAAGCAGATGCTATACAAAGTGGCCCCAGGGATCTGCCAATACCAGCAGAACCAACCATAATTTCCGTCTTAAATAAAACAAGCCCGTTTCGACCTTCGCTTCGTGTGAATCTTTTTACTCAAGTTTCTTTTGTGCTGCTGCTGCTCTGGACGTTCCGTTCATTCCTATAATCATCAGCAAAATAAACACACTAATCGATCACTCTCTTAACGAGGATATCCCTTGCTAATAAGGTGTTGATCTTGTTCGATGTTCCAACTTCCAACCATGATGATGATAATGATGATGATGATGATTCAGATTGAGTATAAGTGTGTGTGTTTGTGTGTGTGTTTAAATCATATGTAATTAATAGTGCCAATAACAACTTGGATAATAACCTTACCTATAGATGTATCTATATCTATCTATCTGGCTTTATCATCATCATAGCGCGTGTATATTTGACTCAATTTAATCGCTGGAACCGCACTTGTCGCAACAACAATTCCATAAAAATTACAAAACTTCAAAACCACTTTATATAAAAAAAAAATATATATATATACTCGTAGATACAGATTATAAGATAAATAAGGCGGTGGTTAAGTTATAGTTAAAGTGGCTACTGCGCTACTTGAGACTTGAGCAAACAAACGCCAAAGCATTAGTTCCAACACTTTAATTGAAGATGCAGAACCGGTCCAGAGTTAAACGCTGAACGCTGAACGACAGTCACGCAAATCTAATGTTATAGAATATTAAAAGTTTGAAAAATTGCTAACGCATAGCACGGACACGGACTCTCGAAGCGCTTGGCGTAAATGCAATTAAATTAATATGTCAGATTTATCATTAGTAAGAGGCGTCAGTGGCAATTCAGCCACGTCTGGCGACTGAAGAGTCTGATGAGTTATTGTGTGATCTAGGTGACACTCTGTATGAGTTATGTTTTTGGTACAGTGAGTCAGGGGTGTAATTTGTTATTAAAATTGGAAAATTTTAAAGACAAACTAGAAATTCAATCTTTTCTTACTACGACCGATTAACTTAACGTTATTGTTAAATTGGCAAGTTTTTCAACAAGTAATTTTATTTTGTTTTTAGTAGAGTTCAATTTTTGTTGTTTTATGCAAAATGTTCAATTTTTTTTAAGCTTATTCTATTGTTATCGGCTAGGACTCTTCTGACATTCACTGCCATAAAACTATCATGATAGTCGAACTTCTACTGTAGACGGATACTTTGCTGTAGTGTGCAACTTGATAAAAGGTAACAGTGCTGTTTTCCAGAAGTCTAGGTATCATCAGTTTATAACACTGTTAACACTCATTTACTTCGTCTTATCCAAGGCATCAACTTCTTGTATAATTAAGAAACGAAATTCTTCTTTGAACAACGGAAAACACAACCCTTCTTTTATACAAATTAACACTGTAAAAAGCGTTTTCAAGATCTACGAACTTTAAAATTAGAGCAATGATTGGATCCAGTTCCAAAAAAGAATTGATATGATCGGTTAACTGGTAGACGACTGCAAGGCATCACTTTCTTGTTGCTTCTTTATAGACTCGATCCTGACATTTTATCATACCGAAAACGATAGTTCCCAAAGACTTCGATACTTATCTAGTTATTGCAGTTTTGCAGGTTTAAGCCGAAAACAGATGTGCAGTCAGTCTGCACTCATGCCTGTATGCAGGGCGACACCTTAAACAGATGTGGATACCCTCCAAAAAATTTGATGCTTACTTTTGTCAAATATAATTTGGTCCGTGACTATTCGTAGGTATGCACCAGTGTCACCAGTTTAAAAAGGGATACACTAATGTGTGGGTGGCAAACTTTAAAATCCTTAAAGGTACTTCTTTTTCGTAGTCAATCTCCTTCTTAAAACATGTTACTCTACAGAGTATGTATCGCTGTCTGGCTAGTCCCTATCTCATCAGTTTCTCAGTTCAAAAGATTCAACCGTTTTGATTCAAGCTAAACTGGTGCAAATGTCGACACTGGTACATGCGAATACACGCTATCTTTGTTTTAAAAGGAGAGGTACTGTCAAAACCAGTAATGCAATAGCAATTATTTGCATTTTTTACGTTTGTTGTTTCGTATATACTACACTAATGTGGTGTGATCTTTTTTTCATTAGTAACTCATGTCACTTTTGCGTGCGAAAGACACTTAACATTATCCTCAAAAATTGAGCGACTTGCTAATTCATAGTCTTATCCTAGAAAAACTGGTTCACATGAAACAATGATTGTCTTGTCATCTGCATTGTCTTATGTATACCTACACAGCTTATCTCAAGAGTGTTGACTCTAGCAAAACTGGTGCAATTGGCGAGACTGGTGCGTGCCAATAGACACTGCGCATCTGTTTTCGACAAAAGGCATCTTCTGTTGAAGTTATAGAAATTAATTTGCATTTTGTTCATTTTTTGTTTTGACTGCTATAAAAATGTGGCCTTATAAGACAAGACGCTAAGACAAGGATTAGAATAAGGATGAATTTTTACCGTGTGGACGCTCACAAATTAGAACTTTCGTAAATTCGAATCTTCCAGAAATTCGAACCTGCGTTTTTAATGTATTGAATGCTCCAAAATTAGAACTTGAGGTTCTAATTTTAGAGCGATTTTTTTCTTAGCTTTGTAAATAATAGGGGAACTCCCATTTTTGTATTTATTTTGCTTCAAAAAGGCAAAAATAAAAAGGGGAATCACCAAATAATGTATGCGGAGATTCCCTTCACGTTTAACTTGTTATACTTAGGTTATACACCTGTGAATATTTGATTCGCATATACAAATTTGGCTCAGTTTTGTTCAAAAACGAAACGTGATTTATTAAAAATGTTAAATAAACGTAAAAAAACACTTTGTCTATGGAAACCAAAGTAAAGATTTTAAAAAAGCTTGATGAAGGCGTACAAGGGAATCGTTTAGCTTTAGATTTTAATATGAAAATATCTGCCATCAGCTATATGTAAAATCGAAGAAAAAAGCGATATTAGATGTTGTTTCCAACTCCTATCAAGAATTACCAATCGTTTCGCCCTCCGTAACGAAATCGTTGTATCAAGTTTAATTAAACCACAAAAACAAACAAGCATTACTGAATATATGCTACAAAAAGATTAATTGTTTATTAATAAAAGAGATTTGTGTGAAAATAATAAATTGTGGATGTGGTTTCACTCGTTTTTTCCTATACCAGCGAATTAAAAAAAACTTCCAGAATTTTGAACATTTCGGAAATTAGAATTACCCCAGGAACAAAGTGGTTCTAATTTCTGAGCGTCCGCTGTATTTCTATTTTGTTATTTGGATATCCTTCACTATAGCTGATAAATAATTTATATTTCTTGAGAAAACTCCTGAAGCAACCTCTTTTCGTTTAATAAATGCTTTTAATTACTCCTAATCTGGCCCCGATCTAGGGGGGGGGGGGGAGCATAAGCCCGGGTCGGGAATTTTCAAGAGCGGCAAAATTTTAAAATTGAGGACTAAAAATATACCTAGATATACCTTTCCAAAATAATTTTACTTTCAACAACATCAAGGGGGAAAATATATAACTCAGAAAAAATTTTAATGTTTCGTACGCAGCTTCAACAGCGTCTGAATTTAGTGCCAGAGTAGAAACGAGGAAAATTTTGCAGCTTAACGGGGGCCCAAGATTAAATGCTGTAACATTATTCCTGAAGTGGCTATAAGCAAAGAAAAAAGGCATAAAACAACCAACAAAATATTTTTATTTGAAATGTTATTATGCATTTCAAAGACTTCATTTTAGAAAAAAGAAAATGTTTAAAAGTTTTAATCATAAAAAGGAAATCAGTTAAAATAAACTACGTTTTTATTTTATTTAAATCACATTAAAAGCGAAGAAAAAATTCCACAACAAAATATAATATGGTCGAAGAAAACATAAACAAATAATTAAGTAAACCAACCAATAAAGTAATAAAATAAACATTTTTTTAAGTACTTTAATCCTGGAAAATAAAAGAAATTATAAATATAGAAAAAAAAACAGAACGAGCATTTTTATTTTTTCTCTTTATGAACAAAAAAAAAAAAAACATTCATAACAAAAACCACAGTCACCCTGTTATACATTATAAAAATACCACCTGACTCAAACCTTGCGCAAAAATGGTCGCCACTGACCTAGCCAATAAAAAGCCATTTTCTTTCTTTTTTGTGTTTATTAGATAAATTGGAGTGAATGAGAGATTGAATTTTAATATGAGCAAGTGCGATAGGTGAACTTCGAAACCGTAATTTTGTTTCCTCTTTGTGATCGTCATCACACACTTCACAAACAAAACTTTTGGCGGCAAATATGCCTCTACAATGTCTATCACTGCTTTAAGTGTTTTTTTTTCTTCCTAACCTCACAAGGTTAACCTTTAAACTGCGAGCAAAAACATATGAAAACTGTTTGGATCACCAGGCGCTCAGAAAATGAAAGTAGCCTTTTATTTCAGGCGATAATTTGAAAATGAGTGGAACCAAAGTAGGACATGAATATTAAAAGGGAGAAAGAAAAAGAATGGAAAGTAGTTAAGGCGGCCCACATACAAACAGCACAGCAACCAATTCGCCATTAACAAAACATAGCACAGGATGTTTTCTTAGACATTTGGTTTTCAAGAAGAAATAAAACTCATAATTTAATGTTATGGCCAATAATTTATCTTTATTATAAAGATAATGGTTTGTCATTGTGTTTTAAAAATGATTTCGGCCAAGTGAAAAATGGGCGGAGCCAAAAGTTGGAAGAAAACGGTAAAGATCAATTTGGAAGCATTGTAGCCACACGTCATCTGCCTGATTATATTAAATCTTAGTGTTAAAAAGGAACGCAAAGTGGAAATGGAAAGACCCCATCTAGCATACTTATAACTTTAACCGTAATCATCAATGGAGAGCATTATCGGGCCTATGTAACGAATTCTGTCATACAAATTCTGACTGTTAATGTGACATGGACAGGACCACAGACCATACACAGACCGCCAACTCGTACTCCCCTTGCCTGAAACACCCTCGAAATATTTTTTCCTGTCTGTGAATACGTGTACATCTCTCTCTGTGCATTTTGTAATGGCAACTATACCTGCGTATGCCATTTATTTTTTAGGTGTGTTTGCTAAATGGGTTTTAAAAGCAAGGGAGAGCGTCACACTCTCAAAATAAATGGCATATCAGCTGATTTTTAGAGGGACCATATGGTGAGTTGGCGGTCTGTATCTTCTTGGTCCGTGGACAGGACTTTGCGTACAGTTGACATAGCCGGAACTTCATTCGCTACATTGCTCTTAGTATTCCTCCATAGCCTAAACTTAAACAATTTGGATGGAGTCCACGATTGCCTGGCTCAACCTCTGAAGACTTTTCGCTGTGAGTATGTCGACTTTTATCTACTTAACTGATTTTCATGAACTTGTAAGTCAATGAAAAAAGGTTATTTAAATCTTGTGAGTAGCTCTGAGAAATTTATAAATACGTACACGTAGGTACCTACTAGCTTCTACATGCATGACACATACACTTATGTTATTTGATATAGGTACTCTTTAAGAAGAATGATCAGAATAATATATGGGGGAATATAATACAACTCCAACAAAAGTCGGTCAAAAATCGAAAAATCTTTGCAAAAACAATTTTATAACTTATCTATAAACGTTTTCATTGCAAAGGGTGGTAAATTAAATGTTTGCCCAATGCACGGCGGAAAAGCTAGATCGGGCCCTGCTTCTAACATCCTAAAAATTCTATTGCTCAAAGTTATATGAACAAAAATCTACTGACTCACTGTATTTTCAATTCACACTAAATCACAATGCCGACAGGAAATTTCCACATGAGATTTGTGTTCCTCACGTTTAATTGTTGGAGCAATTAATTTGCTGGTCAAGTCTTTATTATCGCTGAGCGACGCGTCGTCGTCGTCATCGTCGCAGTCATGTATAAATGCGTGTCCCAAGTTCTCTATTTTATTTATTTGCACATATGTACATACATATCTTCATCGCCCGCATTTCTAAGAGCAGCAAATGCTCAGCGTCAGCCTCAGCACAGTAAGTTGATGCTACACTGAACATGCACATGATTAATTGCATTTCACACAGATGTGCTTGCATCTCTCAGCTTCAAGCTGTTCCAATTCATTTCACAAACTCAAACCAAACCAGATATAGCTATGTTTGTAAGGTATAGTATAGGTATGTATGTAGGTACACCTTCCTACCAGATGTATACTACAGTACATGACGAGTGCAACCAGCCAGACAGTGCCAGAGCGCAACGAACAAAACAGTCATTAGCACGTTATTCAACAACACCACCACCACCATCACCACCTCGACCTCATCTCACCATTTCACCACATCGTGAACATCATCATAACCAGGTATGGTAACCACGAAACAACAGATTATTATATTACAGAGGTAATAATAATATTGAGCCAAGCCGAACCGACCGAACGAAGCCAAACGCGAAGCGAACTGAGCCTTGTTTTAGCATAGCAGCTAGCAGCCATCAGCCTTTGCATGTATCCGTGCTGTTCCGTCCGTTGCGTCTTACCGCTTGCGTCCGCGTCCGCGTCCGCGTCTTCTTCATCATCATCTTGTTCGACACTCTCACAAGTCACAACTCGTGTTTTTGCCATGTTCCACTGGCGCTAGCGAAAAATTCGCACCTTAAGGCACTCTCGGTGTCTTAGTTAGTGTTGATGGCGGCGGCGCTCGGCAGTAGGTGGCTCTTATATGCGACCTAAACCTCTCACCTTTACCTAGGCTTTTACAAAAATTCCATCACACAAAGCACTCAGCACCTTGAATTATATCTGAATGAGGGATCTTGCAATGGGCTGTTGAATAGCGCCACATCTCCTTGTTCATTCATAGTCAAACTACCAGAAGTCACCCTCTCGCACTGGGACTGGTACTGCGCTGGGAGGGGAGCAGTTCTAGATTTTGATTCCGCTTCCTTGCCGCGTTTCTATATCATTCCGTCTTTATCCACCCTCTCTCTGGCTAAATCGGGTTAAATGTGAGACGTTCGCCTTTTTGTATAGAATGATATGCCTTAGCTTTTTCACCAATACCATACATATACAGTGCCGCTGTTACAGCAACAGCAACAGCACAACATACATGAACTCGAGCCCTTTTATTCTTGTTTTTTTTATTGTTGTTGTTGTTGTTGCTTTGCCTACTTCTTCTAATTAATTAAAAGCACGTTTTAGATTTAACACCATTAAAACCAGCAATTCAGTTGGTGTGGTGAGGTGATGTTAGCTAGCTATGGCTGGCAGGCTAGTATGGGTCAGGCTAAGGTGAGAGAATAGAGGGGAATCTTATATAGAGTGTACTTACCAGTGTTAACATCTTAATACAATTTATTGTTAGCGTTTTAAACTTATTTTTCCACGAAAAATCGTTTCCAAAAAAAAGATACCTAACCCAGTAAATTAAAAATTTGTTTCAATTTTTTTAGACAAACAAATTTTTGCTTTGGAATTAAAAACCCGTTTGACATTTGCCCAGTCATAACTACGAGACATAACTCTAGGATCTCATATAAAATTTAAATTCCATGTACCGGATGGTATTCCCAGAAAGTTCTATCAATATTTTTTAAGTGAAAACTTTCTTAGCGGCGCGAAGTTGTGGTTTAAAAATCAATGAAACGGAAAAACGTCACTAAAAAGAGACAAACATAAGCATCTATGGCATTAAAACTGCCAAAAAATGGGATAGAAACACAGTGTTTCCTGATTTCTTTGTCCCCTTTTTGTGTTTATGTTTCCTAACGTTTCACTTCTACTGCATGCGAAGTTTTTATTTCAAGTAAAATAGTAATTATACCACTTTTTTTTTATTGTGATACAAAACATAAACAAAACAACAATCACCAACGTTTACTTAATTTTTTTAATATACTTTTTAGTAAAGCAATGTATTCAATCCATATTTAAATATTTAAGAATAAGAATCATAAATCCTGATTTACTATAAATTATCATATATTGTTTTTAAATAAACTTTTGTAGTTTTAATAATTAGTTTATGTTGTTAGCTTGATTTTTTTTAAATATGTTTTTTATGACATATATATACCTTTTTTTTATTTTTTGTTAAATTTGAGTTTAAAAATTAAAATTCGCTTATTTTTTTCTAAGGATATGGCAACACACTTCAATAAGCGAAAGGGGCAGCGCTGGCACCTCCCTACATGTGTATTATTACACATATTAAAGAATTATACGAAAACTGTGTTGGTTTACTGTTTACTCTTTCTTTTCTTGTTTTTTTTTTTTTGTATATGTAAGCACTAAAAACAATAAAGAGAATTAAAAGTAAAAACAAAAGCTCACGCATACCTTAACATGGGTGTGATTTGTTCACACTTACGTGTAAACAGTATTAATAATAATTTGAGGTTGTTTTTTTTTTGTGCCACACATAATAATATCTTTGCACAAAAAGAGTTGCCAATGAGCTCGGTTGTCTGAGGATTTCGGCGAAAAATAAACGAGCCGTATCGTTTTGAGAATTCGTATAAAATAGTGACCACCTGACACGATATATTTTTAACGGTTGAATGACACAATATTAGTCTTGGGAATTTAAAAGCACACAAAATACCAAGTATGATACGAGCTCTGGCAAAAGAAATCGACAAGGTCTTAAAGAATGCGTTATAAGTAATTCATAATTTAGCACAATGTTTCTTTTTTTTTAAGGAGTTTTGTGATAAAATTTAAAAATGTTTCAAGGAAGTGAGCTTTTTATTCAAAGTGTATTATGCCAGGGCGATCCGCGAGAACAAATTAGTGTAACACTCTTTAGTAACTGAGTAATTCATTGATCAGCTCAGAAGCACAGAGGACCTAAAGGTGAGTGAAATCTTTCGTACGTTTCACCCTCGGACACCTATTTCCGGTTTTTTTTTATTATTTGAAATCGTATGTCTGTTAATAAATGCAAAAACAACAACACAAAATCATATCATAATAGTATGCGAGTTTTTATGCACACTTTCGCAGCTAATCTGAATTTTCTGTCAAATCAGCTTGAAAGCAAAACTCCATTTTCGGTCTACATTAAACTCTCTTTATATATTCTCTCTGCTCAGAAGTAAGTTTTATAACCTTTCACTTCGTACAAAGACGTTGGGTTCTGGGACAAAAAAGATGTGTGAAGGAGAAGACTTCCATAAAGGTTTAAGAATCAAGCCTAGCTCTATCATCGTTTCCATATTATATTTTTCCACGTTTTATTTGTAACGCTAAAAAATTCAATTTGATTTTTTTTAATATGGAATTGATTCATTTTTGAAGGAGAGCATTGTGCTACTACCACGACCACACTGTCCTTTCATCGGCAAATTCGTATCGGTGGACGGTGGCTTAAATTAGTTGCACTGCACCACAACGACAAATAATTCTCTTTTCGCACTCTTTCTTTGCCCAGGGCCGCACTATACCAACAAGGTAGGATACTGCACAAGGCCGGTCCTTTTTGATATTCGACTTAAGTTTTCAGAAATTAGGATACAAAACACAAGAAAAGTGGAGTTAGTTTATAGGTTCATGAAAAATTGAGTGCGGTTGTGCTTAAACATTTCGTAAAAAGTAAAAAGTTTTTGATGAAGCAAAGTTAAAACAAAGCCATGATATTTCATTTGAATAATCAAATCCCAAATGCGAGTTCATCGTTCTGAAACGTTGAAAGGTGTCTGTTCCGAGTGAACTTTAAAGGATGCCTGTTTTGAACGAAGAAGCCGAACTGAAACCATGTAATTCAAAGCTATTTAACGACCAATCGGCAAAAGTCGATGCCGGCACTCATGATGTAGAGGCTTCATAAGGAACAGAAGAGAGTTTATACTTCTTATGTTTTGGCATCAGCTTTTTTAAAGCCCCCACATATAAAAGACTTGTTCAAAGGAGTACCTTTTCAACCAACTGCTCGTATTTACCGCTAGTAAACTCATTATACAAAAATAAGTGCTTCAGTGCCTTCTAACTGAAAATACTCTCCTTTAGCTCCTTAAAAACTTTTATATTTCATTTCACTTGTATATTCTAAAACCAAAACCATGTAAATAAATAAATACTTGAAGGTCCAAACAGGGCCGGGTCTGTGACTTACGCTCTCAACCATTCCTGTGGGTGCGTTGATATTATGCAGGAATGGAAGGGACCCATAATTTACAGCAGCATCCGAACGGCTAAAAGAAAAGCACTTTCCATTATAGGATTTATTTTTGGAGGATTTGTCACTTCCTAGCAAGAGGCAGTACCCCGAAAAAGAACTTAAGTGGAGTCAGGGATTGAACTCAGAACGTGACAGTCCGACACAGTATCCACTACTCCACGGGGTATACTACCTACTCTAAAAACATGTGAGGGAAATTATAAAAGTTTTAAAAACTGGGATCTACGAAGATCAAAATCCCTCAAACTGATTCGAATTTAATGATTTACATTTGACGCGAAAATATATCCCATCTTTTGTAAATTGATACTAGGTTTGAATTGAAAGTAAAAGAGCTTGTATAGGGAAAAATATAATAGATACATGATTTTTTGGATGAACTCAAAGATTAGGTATCAAATGGAAGACCGCTGATTTATGATTCATTTGAAAATAGAATGCAGATCATCAGACTTTGTCACAATTATTAAGAGCAGAAAGTGGGGCCCCATACGATTTGTTCTGCATAAGGCCCTCTGCGTGGCTAAGTCCAGTCCTTTCTCTCTGACTTACCTCTACAAGACCACAAGCACAACACAATACATGTGTAAGGCGAACATGCATGCATTACGATTTTTTGCATCACATTCCTTGTAAATGTGTGTTATGGGCTGTTGTATTAAATTTTTCTTCACGTCAAGTGAATGAAAAGAATATTTTTTTTTTCCTTTTTTCATTTTATTTCTCACCCGCCCGCCCCCGCGCGCTTCTGTATATAGTCTTTTAGAAAAATTCATTTTTGTCTTTCATTTTTCATATTTTCCATCCCATACAAGCTGGCTGAGCTGAAGGTGTTGCGAGGAAAATTATAACACATTTGCTCAATTTGAAGATAACACGGTGTTTTATGTTGAGATACACACAGTATACAGAAACAACAACAACATCACACATGAAAAGAACAAACAATGCAAAAATGACACCAACACCACATCATCGGGTGGTGCTGTTCGGTGCGGTGCGGTTCGGTGGTGAAGACAAGGTGCGACTCGATGACTTGACGACCTGACAACGACTTGGCGACTCTTATCCGTCACGTTTGTGTGATGTGGAACGCCAGGCAAATTCATAATTAATTAAACGGATGAGAATCATAGCAACACCTCGTGTCGTCTAACACCTGCAACAATAAAACAAATGCTGCTGGAAATGGAAAAATGGAAAAATGAAAATGCAAAAAAAAAAAAAAAAAGAATAACAATAATAA
Source organism: Platycheirus albimanus (assembly GCA_916050605.2). Lineage (NCBI taxonomy): Eukaryota > Metazoa > Arthropoda > Insecta > Diptera > Syrphidae > Platycheirus > Platycheirus albimanus. The sequence goes on along the minus strand of OU696696.1, from coordinate 293,920,303 downwards.
CACGACATGACAGCAGAACAACAACAAAAAACATTGAAAAAGAAAATCAATGGAAATTCACTGTCAATGGCGGTATGATGGTGGAGATGCAGGTGATGGAGGTGGTGGGGGTCTTACCTCACCCCCTCTCCCTTAAATAAACACAATGCCCCCAGCACGAGTTTTCTATATAAATGATATGGGGCGCGCAAAACAAACAAAAGCCCATCACGGAAAGTGTGAATAATGCGGACATTAAAAACTCGGGTGTTGGTGTGTTTTGCACGCATTAACACTGTACTCTGTGCGCCACTGACTGGATTCATTTAAAATAAAAATGTATCTTTATATCTACCTATACGTCTTAGAACTTTAGAATGGGAGGTGTGAGCGCTGAGCGGGTGCAAATGCGGGTGTGAGATACGCACTGCAGTTCGCGAACGCAATTGTTTTGTTTCCCTATAAGAAAGTTCATTTTGATTTCGAAGAGAATTTATTGTACGCAACGCACGGTTGTGTTATGAAGTTTTCGCGGGCATAGTGCGTGCTTAAAGCTGCATAAATTCTAACCGATACCTAGGTACAATCGATGCAACAGTTCAGTTCAGGCGGGGTAAGGGTGTACTGAAAACAATGTACGTTAGAAAATGGAGTGGATTTACATTTCTTCAAATAAGTTTCGCCGCCGACGCGACGTCGTCGGGATTGAAGCACGGCGGCGCTGGCTGTCTACTTTGATTATAATTTCAAAGTTTAGCTTCGCTTATCTCAAAGCCGAGTGCGTTTTTATGTAATTGAAATAAAAACACCTTTAACCAAGGAATCTTGAGTAGCATGCATGTGCGTGTTAAACAAATAGTGGCAGGGTTAACATTGTACCAGTTTGCTTTGGACCACCACTTTTCCTGCCGGTACTTGGTTCTTGTATGGTTAAGTCTTAAATCATTTGCATTTTTTTTTTCAATAAAGAGCCATTTAATTTCTATATTAAATGTACAGGTTCTTTCTAAGTCTTTTATAGAGTCCTGGAATGTTCATGAAAACTAAAAATAAAACCTTTCGTGTTGTTAGGTGTGAAAACTCTTGAACAAGTCTTTGAAAAGTTTTTGAGTTCGAAGTAAAAAAGAATAAAATGCACGACTGGGTCGCACGAACTTGCTCTTATGTTCAATAATTGCGTAGTGGCTGCATATATGGATATTAAAAAAAAAATTAAATAATTTCGAAAATTCTTTTATTTTTTAAATTAGTTTAAGAGTTTTCTCGGAAAAACTAAGTATGCAATAAGATTTTAAAGCTATACGTCAATCTAGGAAAGAAAAATATTGAAAATCGTTGGACCAGTTTTTTTTAAAAAAGGTTATTTTTGAAAAACTTTTTCAAAAAATATTTTGAAATTTATTTGAGTATGCAAATATATGGCAATCTGTAGTTTTCATTTGAAAAATAATTTTAAAAAAAATCAATGTACCCGTTTCCAACATATTTCGAAAACCAAAAAATTTTTTGAAAAAATTATAAAAAATCAAAAAAAAAAAGTTTTTGAAAATTTTGAAATGCCATATTAATAAAATTATGAATGACTTCCTGTGGCCAAAATTTGATTGAAATCGAATGTATACTTTACGAGAAAATTTGATTTGAAAATACTGGTTCTATGAGAGGTACCGTTATTAGACAAATTTTGAAAAAAAATTTCTAACCAAAAGATAGATTTTCTTGCAAAAGTAGCATTCTGAAAGTTTTATCAAAATCGTTAGAGCCGTTTTTGAGAAAATCAATTTTTGTCTTCAAGATTGTATGGCAGGTGCCGTTATTTTTGGACCTAGAGCAAAAATAAAAAATTTGTTCCGAGGGACGGCCAAATAAATCCTAAATACCAAATTTGAAGCAAATCGGCCCACCCGTTCAGCCTCCAGAGGCGCGAACAGACATACAGACAGACAGACAGACAGACAGACAGACGGACGGAATTCCCAGACCCACTTTTTTCGACTTCTCCATCATCGTAATGTCATGTGTGATTGTTATCTCAAATTTTTTTTTCTGCACGAATCCATAACTTGCCTTATAGTACCTATAATCGCAAGTAAAAAGGGGCATTGTGGTGCACATTGAACCACATTAGCATGGCCCTCAAGAACAACGAATAATATGTATCTACTTACATTTAGATGGATGGATGTCGTTGCTTTCGCAAAGGCTAAAGTCACTATTTCTTATTTTTGAATGCTCCGCAGGGTCAAATTTCGAAAATTTCTCAGCTGAAATTGAGAATTCCAATTTGCCGGCAAGGAATTCAACGCTTTTAGCTTAGATTTTTAATCAAACTAAGTTGTTTGGCAAACGTCGAACATTCCACGTCCCTTGAAGTTTTCCGATGTGGTCGCTCATTGCAAAGTTAAAAAAAATGCATGGAAAAAGTTTTAAAACGTATTAATTTTTCATTTCTGGAGGTGTGAGTACATATATAGGTATAATAGGCTTAGATGAGCAGAAAATAAAACATATGATGTTTATAACAAAGAGTAAAAATATGTGTTCCATTGTTGACCACATCAAACCCGCTGTACAAAAACTCTAAATCACAGAACAACACCTTAAGTCATTAAGTCAACTTTGCTAAAAATGACAGATTAAGGTCTTTATAATACTGACTTCACCTATCAACGAAAAGAAAACCTCGGAACATTTTACAAGAATTTAATCAAAGTGCTTGTGTGGAATGTACAAAATTTAATAAAATCATATTTTGTCTTCTTTCCTTCCTCTAAAAGATCTTCCAATAGCGACCTCCGAACTTTGACAGTTGATAGTGGCCAACTTGTTGAAGCATCATCTGTCAAATTGGCTGTCATTTATTCAGTCTGTTTTGCAATTCATTGTTAGGTTTGATCTATAATATAAAATAAAACATAAGCGAGAGCTACAGTACGTTTGCACCGAACTGTTGGATACCCTATTCCCTATATTTTTATATGTGTATGCGTATGCCTCCCGTAGCCAGCCGTTGTTTCTGTTTCAGAAACAAAATTCTTGTTTAGCAGAGAGGAAAAAATTCAATAACATTAATTTTGTGTGGTGTGACGTTCAATTAGTGCTGGCACAATAAAAAAAGGCGTGTGCCACGCCCAAAGTTAAGACTTTTTATTGGAAATGCAATGAGTTTGAGCTCAGTGACATTCAATTTTATTCTTGCAGATCGATTTAAACAAAATAAGACAAAACTTAAATTTTTAAAAATTAGGTTTTGAATTGAAATAGCGATTATGGGTGTTTTTAACACTTCTTGGACCACACTCTGCTACGTAACCAAGGAATATAAATCCAAGTGTTCATATTTTTACTTCAAAACTGTGACCGATAGTTAAAAAACGTTAAAAAAGTAATGCCCTATACAACTTTTGACGGAAACGCCCCTTAAAAGTGGGCGTGTCTTAAAAATTTGAAGCACTAACTGAGCTTTGATCAGTATTTAGGCATATGTGTAAAACTACAGCTGAATCGAGTAGTTTTTAAACAATCTTACCTGAACAAAGGTATTTTACCAAAATCACGCCTTCAAAAGTGGGCGTATTGAAAAAATTTACAAAAGAAAATATAGAGATATATTTCTCAAATAACGAACGGAAGGAAAAAGGTTTAAATTAAACATTGGAAATGCCTTAAATTCTTAAAGGCTACGTTTTTCGTTCTTTCATGAAAAGTAGGCGTAAGCCACGCCCAAAATTCAAAAATTTCTTTTCATACACAAACGATTTAGTTTCTACTAAGAGACGCAAAATTTTGGCTTGCGGATTCATTATAAATACCGTTTATTTACAAAAACAATTTTTTAATAGTTTCTATTGAAAAGTGGGCGTCAGCCACGCCCAAAATCAAATTTATTGATTTCATACACAAGATGTTTATGTGCAAGTAATGCCCACAAAATTTAATGTTTTTCTCTTTAATATAACATTTGTTATTTTATAAAAACAATATTGATGGTTTTGTATGAAAAATGGGCGTCAGCCACGCCCAAACTGAAATGTTTTTATTTGATTGGAAGAAGGTTTACCTAAAGCTTGCTTGTGCAAAATTTTAGCGTTATGCTTTTTTCGTAACTGTACAGAAAACATAATTTAATTTTACCAAATTGAGGTTGATCAACAAAAAAGGCGATTGTGGGCGTGTTTTTAGGCGGATTTTACTGGTTCAAGAACTTAGCCTTACTCTTGAACCAAAGATTATATATACCAAATTTCAGCTTTCTAGCTCAAAAATTGCGACCTCTAGAGCGTATATATACATACGGAAGGACGGACGGACGGACGGACGGACGGACATGGCTAAATCGATTAGGCTTTTGATTCTGAGTCAGAATATATATACTTTTCTGTACCTAACGGTATTATTTCTCTATGTTACAAACTCCACACCAAATACAATATACCCAATCTATGGAATAGGGTATAAAAACATACATTTAGTAGTAAACTTAAAATGTATGACATTTACTTTTTGAAAATGATGTCATGTAAATGTTGGCCACGACTACGTCTGGTCTATTCGGAAGGTCCAATTTTGGGCGGGCGATTCGTTCGAACATAGCGACTGGTATATCGCGTATAACACGGCGCGGCGGCGTCCAAAACGTCAATCGAAGCTGACATATTTCTAAAGACCTGGACTTTACATATCGTATGATCTAGGCTGCCAATTTGCCGTAGCAAAACGTGAAATTAAGTGTTCGCCAAAATGATTTCTCATTAAGTCCATTGTTCACGCGCTGTATGGCTTGTAGCGCCGCGCCGTCTTGTTGAAAATAAAGCTCACCGAGACCATGGGAATTGAATTCCAGGAAGCACATAGTTCGTTAACATGGTGCGATAACGTTTACCATTGGGGGTAACAATCTGATTTGTCTTATTTTTGAAGAAATACGGACCAATGATTCCACCAGTCCATAAACCACATGTTTAATGTTAAACTGACACGGTTGTGGTGTGAGTCTTTCAATGATGACTTGCCAAACGATACTAAACAAAAATGACAAAGCAATTTGATAGAAGTCACTCGTGATCTGTCAAAATCAAACTCTTGAAAATCAAACCTCACAATGAATCACCCATTTTAAGAAATGGAATCAACTAGTCAGGATGTAAATTTAAATAAAAATTGGAAAACACACCAGTTTCCAACATGATTTTTTTGAATTTTGTGAGTGCAATGCAACTCAAAAGTCTTTAGCTGAAAAATCACAGTTATTTAGCCTAAATGCAGTGTTTTGTTAAAACCACAAAGCTGTGTTGTATATAAAATACTACATTGATAAGCAAAATTCTATTTTTTGAGTCTAAACCTTTGATTTACAAACTGAAGTAGTGAAGCGGTATGCTAGGTGTCGCTGCTTCTTGTATAAGTGTCTTACGTATTTTCTATTGCAAATGAATTTTCTATTTTAAAAAGGGTTTCATCTTATCATTTGGCCATCAATATCGGGATGTGTCTTTATTTCATCATCCGAACAGGAGCCCACTAAATCATTTTTCTTAGGAAACAATTTTGTTTGCTCAAGTGACTATATCATGGGTTAAGTGCGATCACATAACAACTACTGATTCCCAAACAAATTACAGACCTCCCTGACCTTAGTCTGAATGAAAAAATCAAATAAATTTCATTTTTAATCGCTAGTTGATAATTTACAAATTTAACAATCTATCTATCCTACATGGACACTGGACAGATAACTATTTTAATTTCGGATTTGTTTAACTACCAATGAAAAGCTTATAACTATTTCAAAAGCCAACAATATAAACAAAACAAAAATTGTCATAAATGAAATATAAATAATCCATCACTTTCATTGGAGTTCCATCGAACTCGCACAAATTCTTTTGAAAAAAAAGTCGGAAAAAAAAACCAAATGGTGCCTGTCTGCCATCAAAATTTACCATAAATACAAAAAAAAACATGCCCCTCCTACACGTTCCCAACCCCCTTGTTTATATAAAAATATATTCCCAGAATAAACTTCCAAAAATATTATACTGGCCATAACCGCATCATGTACAAAAAGGATATGCATCAAGCCATAGCCCCCACGTATAGATTCATTGGTACCTACAACATAGCCATATTGCTTGGTGGGCATTTAATATAACCACTCACTCGCCGAACGCTTGCACATGGAATACAAAATATATTTATTTATTTTTTTATCATTTATTTGTTTCATCAAAAGTAAAACAAATAAAAAATAATTATAAAAATATATATTATTTGTTTGTCCGATGGAAATGACAGAGACACCTCATGAGTGCATTTTTAAACTATGATCACATCACATCACACATCGTCCTTACCTTTTATGAGGCAAATCACGTTTTTTTTTTTGTGTTTCATAACCAAACTCTTGTGCCTGGACTGTTGTTCTTTTGCTCCAACGCAACGCCAACCCAAAAAAGCCACCACAAAAATCAACGTTTAAACTGTGACAAAAACTATGAAACAATTCATATTTGTTTGATTCGGCGGGCGTTGTATATACTCTGATTAAATATTCTAAATGCGTTTTTTTTTGTGACACACGAGTTTTTTTTTTACTTAAAAAAAAAATTTGGACACTTGGTTTGATGAGAGTGCATGGATGTGAGGGTGTTTTCGGCATGCCTGCTAAATTTTTGAAGTTTGCAAATCTGTAAAAATATAACAATGAACACTTTGGGGTATAATTGTACTTTGAATGTGGTACACACTGAACCATTTTGTATAGCCCTCTCTAGCGAAAAGTCAACAGTCAGCTATTTGTTAGTTTTAAAAGAGGGTAATACCCTCAGACTTTGAATCATAATTTCTTGCTCAATTAATTTTTAACATTTAGAATGCATCAAAACAATTCACTAACTACCTCGTGTGGTACACAGTGAACCAGTTAATTAAGAAAAATTTTGTGCTTTAATTTTTTTTTTCAGCTAAAGAAATCGTGCAGAAAAATATTTAAGATACCTTCAGTTGATCCTTTTTTTTCTTTAAGAAAAACAATTTTTTTTTCAAGTTCAACACCGCTTCAAAATACATAATCCTAAAATTGCCGGAATATACTTAGTTCCTGAATAATTTTCTTCATAAATTATCTAGCTCTAGCTATTACTTATATTAAGACAACATCCGTTTCTTATTTAAAATTCAATTTTTCATCACGATAACGTGAGAAATTTCACACAAAAGTTAAAGTTATAGCCAGGCAGCCAGCCTAGAGAGAAAATTGAAAAATATACATTTTATCAAAGGAATAATTCTGAGAACCAATTTTGTTCGTCTTGCAATTCTTTTTTTTTTTTTTTAACGAAAGCTTAGACAAGATAGGTATACAAAACACAACAAAATAGATATCCTTTAAGTCTTTTAAGTCCAAAGTACAGTCAAGGTAAAAAAAAAAATTACAGTCGTTTAAATCTTCGGATTTTTCATCGTTAAAATATTAGCCAAGCCCACATCAAGAACCAATTATAGACTTTTCTTGAAATAAACCATTGAAATTTAAGTTCAAATCCAGCCGGGGGCAGCAATTTTTATTTATTTCCCAAGTTTCAACTGGATGCCACCCGTGGAATTTCCATGAGATAATTATCACCTAAAATCTCAAACCATTGTACCACCTTTCTTTCCTATCTTTCTATTCCTTCTCTTTCCTCGCTCGCACATGTTAATTCATTATAAAGGTATTAATATCCCTTTGAGTGCGAGTGCATTATAAAAAAAAAAAAAAAAAAAAAAAAAATATAGAAATTTTCACGAGATGCTTAAAACTCGCAATAAATGCAACCAGAAGGAAAAAATATAAGGCACTTGAGAAATGTTTTCCGTTGAAAACAAAATTTGTGGATTGTATGGACATTTGTGAATTACATGAAAAAACTTCTGTTTTGGAAGTTTTGATTTCATAAGGACCTGATAGCAAAACCCAAACCTCAAGAACCTTCACAATTCACCTGAACAAATTTCTTCTTGAAGACAACCGTTTCACAGCATTCCACAATACTCTGTTGCTGTTTCATCTCTCCCAGCAATCATTTCATGTGGCATAATGATTTCCTCGGAAAATTTTTCATTTCACTAGCAACCAGGTGAAAACGAAACTTCCATAAGCAAATTTCACTTTGCGAGGTAAAAACGGAAATGTGACTTGGAAAACGTTGTGGAACGTGCGAATATTGGACTCAAGTATACCGAAGCTATAATAGACAAAATGCAGGACCTACATGATAGTGTACCTTTCACGTTTTTTTGACGTGAGCCAACTATCTTTTTGACAGTGAAATCAACTATGCGTGACGTTAAAATAACTCAAGAAGCGCAAGAGAGTATGTTACCTATGTGGATTTTACAAATCGTTTAATCATTGCCTTAATTTTTTTCAAATATTTTGTTGTGTTTTGAAATAAATTCTGTGGAATGTAAAGTCACAGTTCTAAGTCAGTCGTTTTTGCATCTACTTTAATTAAAAACGAACACGTTCCACAATCTATTGCACGCCATAATGTTCATCCAAAATGTGCTACAACACAAGAAAACCTCATGGGACGTGATTAAAAGTGACATTTGCCAAATATTTTGATTCGCTTGAAAAATAAAATTTGTGGAAGGTAAGGGTAAAGTGAAATCCGGCATATTTGTATGAAATTGTCAATAATTTCACTAGACTTTGTTTCCTATGGCTTAAAGCCCGAAATTGTCTGTAAATTCTAAATTCAATTTCACGCTCGGTGAAATAAAAAATAAGTGATTTTTTCTTTCGACAGTTACTGTAGGAATACATACATTAGAAAATATCCTTTCCGCTTTCCCTACATACAAAAAAAAAAAAACCACACAATTGGCCATCAGGAGGGCGCCTTCCTTAATATTTGTTGGTTCTGCTTCAAATCCATGAATCCATTCCATCGTCTTTGTTGTGGAATATGAGAATAGAAAAGAGCAAGAAAAACTTTACTCTTTTATGTAATACAGCAGTGGGATATATTTGCGTATTAAATTTCTTGAAATCCCTTTTCGGCAAATCGAACCATCATCGTCGGAAACATTGTATGGGGGATTGATTTTTTTTTTCTTCATTTCTATTTATTAAGTTCTTTTAGTTCTTTCCGCACCGCTATACCACATACAGACCACTATAGTAAAAAGAACCAAAGTTTTTCCATCGGGAACATATCTATATGAATGAAATGCAAAAAAAAAAAATATAAAAAAACCTTTCTCAAGAGTTTATGCGACTCAAAAGACGACGAAGAAAATGTGCTTCAACTTCAACTGATTACAGATGAAGGTGCGATGACTGTTTTGTAGGGGAGAGGTGGGTGTATGTACGGGAAAACCTCTCGCAGATACTTAAGCGCACTTTGGTGAGTATCCGTTTGACACCCTTTTTTGTTGCAGCGGTCGCGACGAAGCGGGGCGGGGCGGTCGAGCAATGACGAAGTTCTTCTTTTTTTTTTTCTTCTCTAGTATACGGCTGTGCTGCAGCATGTGTTGCGGGAAAACAACAATCCTATTAGAGAGCGTGAGCAAAGCGTAAAAGAAAAATAAATCCATACACAACAACACGGAGGAAATCATGTTCTTTTAAGCCGCTGTTGGATATTTATTCGCGACACCCCGATGTTTGATGAGTGTATGTTAAATACTTCGAAGTGATACTTTTGAAGTGACAGATACATTCATGTTATTGTCGTTTAAATGGATTTCGTTGAGCAGCGAGAGAAGGATAATGTTGTTTTTTTTGCGCGCGTAGATTTTATTTCACTTTTGAAATTTTCATCGAGGAAAATTTCGGTGACTATTGCAACGTGAAGTATTAAAAAAGTATCTTTGAATAATTATTTTGAAACCTGCCTGGCTACTTTTGATGTCGGAATTCAGTTGGAGACTTCTTATTCGTATAAGAACTAAATTTTAACATTGAGATGAATCTAAAAAGGACACACATAACACAACACTTCCAATCGTAGGCTCAAGACAACTAAAGACAATAAAACAACAGTACAGAAAAGAGAATAACAGGTAACACAGTCAACAGCACGCGGTTAGTGTCATGCAGTTCATAATCCGGAGGTTCATGCTATGATGACTTTATATCAGTGAAACGAAAAGCACTGCCTTAAGCAATCTAGTGTACCTATTATCAACTTTCCTTGCTTAAAATTGACGGCTTAGACAATTAGCTTCTACACTGAAAAAAATATTGGTTGTCATATTCACAACCTGTGGTTGATCGCGGTCGTTGTCTGAAAAATGTCAACTTTTTTTCATCAATATGACAACCATTTAAGGTTCAGTGTATATCGGTGGCCAGTTCACATCACCTCCACATGAGATGACCATTGACAATGCCCTCGTATCGCTCCAATGTGGTGTTATCATTGTGGAACGTATTGCCGTTCCGTTGAAACCACTCGCCGTTGTTTGGGATGCACATCATCCAATTCAGACCAAAAGAAGTTGCTATAAGTTGTTCGACCTTTAGCTCTCGCCGTTGACGGAGTACTGGACTGGATAATGCGTTTTTCAAAGAAATATGGACCGATGACGCCGCGCCGCCGCCAGCCAAAATGCACACCAATCAGTGAATATTTCTCTTGGATTTCATATGGATTGGTATCGTCCCAAACTCGACAATTTTGTTTGTTGACGTACTCATTTATCCAGAAATGGAATTCAACGCTGAAGATGATTTTTCGATTCAGCGAACAAAAATGTCGTTTTGTATGGTCGTAAACCTTAAGGTCCTGGGTCAGTCGAATTTTGAACGGGTGCAAGTCAAGTCGCTAATTTCGCCAAGTTGTGATCTGCAAAAGGCCGAGTGTTTTTGATCGGGGCCACACGTGACGCTCGAAATTGACATCCTCGAATTTCCCTGCACTTTGTATATATTTTTGGCAGATCTAACCTTTTATCGACGTATGGGTGTTGGTTGATCGTTTGCTGAACGAGGGAACTCAAATTTATCCACCACATTGTGAAAATTCCTCTCGATTTTAGTGACCGTAAAAAATGCAAAGCGTGCGGAATATTGCCCGAACAGAACATCCATTTTGATAAAATAATTTTGTCATTTACACATGTTGTTGAAAACGCTATACCCAAAACGGACTGAGTAAATGACATCCAATTTGACAGATGTAGCTTCAAAAATATGGCCGCTTCTTCATGTTACTCATAGGGGGAGAAACAATACGATTTTTTAATGCTACCTATATTTTAATATTTGTCTGATGGCACTTCATGCCATACAGCTAAAGAATCAATCACTTTAATGAGGGAAAAATTCGATGAAAAAATCATCTCAAAAAATGGTCCTGTCAATAGGCCACCAATGTTTTGGGATTTGACAATACGTCCATATAGACCCGAAACGATTGTAGCTTTGGAAGCCTATACATATACATAATTCGTGTTATAAATGGAATATCGGCTGATATGCTATAGACCCTCAGAATGGAACATTTGAGACTTATTAACAGGCAAGATTTGGAGGAAATTTTCTTTAAACATTGAATAGGTAGTGGAATGATCCAAACAAACACATCAAAAACTTTCCTCAATACCTACGTTAATTTGTATACGGTTTATTTTAAAATAAAGTCAGGATGCTCTTATTGGATCATCCTTTAGTGTCTCCAATTTTTTATAAACACACTGACACCTTAAAGACACAAACTCGAAACTGACTGACACCTAAAGAAACAGACAGTAAACTTACTTTTTGGACGCTTTTGCACGGAATATGCAACTTTCTGATTGTTTGGTGTGCTTTATGGGTTGGTGGAATAATTCGTCCGTACTTCACGTTTAAGGAACATGTCACACAGTGCGTGCCACAACAGGTTTGTTGAAGAAAACGTTCGGTGAGCGCTTTGGTCCTGTGAATTGGCCTCCAAGATCATGCGATTTAAAGCGGGTTGACTATTTGCTGTGAGGATATGTGAAGTCGCTCGCTAGTATACGCCGATAAGCAGGAAACGATTGTCCAATTGGTTGACAAGATTCCCCCCGTTATTGCCGATATACGGCCACAAATGTTATAAAAAGTAATCGAAAATTGGACCTGCCAGAAATCATATATTTTATTATAATGCTGGAAGATTATCTTTCGAATAAAGTTAATTTCATGTCAATTTAAAAAAATCATCTTTGTTTTATTCCATTCAAAGTTCTATACCTCTTAAAAACACCCTTTATGAATGAGAGAAATATCTTAAGCACTAATTTTTACACTACATTTTATGTAAATTAAAAAAAAATAAGTCTTCAAAAATATGTTCTTCTGAAATGTATGTTTCTGTTTCCAAAGGCCACGATACTTGACTGCAAATAAAATCGTCCAAAAAATTACCACAAATATTCAATGTTAAATTTACAATCCCTTTTTTATCCCGCAAATCTTATTCCTTCTTTGCTTTTTTTTTCCCTATCATATAAAAGAATATAATAATAAAAAAAAAAAGAAACCGAATGCAAACTTCTTTTGGAAAACAACATACAATCTCAACTTGATCCGCCTATTTGGCGCCACAAATATAAAGTATTTTTGTATTTTTGATTGTCTACCAATTTCTTTCTCCCCTTTAACTGTTCTTATACACAACACACAGTTGTCCTTCGGGGCTTACCCGTTTCAAAAGGTCTCTCTCGCCCTATACAATGTTTCCCCTGGTGTAACATACATCCAGCAGCAACAGCAGAGCAGCAGCAGCAAAAGAATGGCACTCACAAAATGCAAAATGAAGAAGAAGGAAACTACAAAAAAAAAAAAAAACCAAAAGAGAACAAACAAAAAAAAACTGATCCAACAACAAGACCAGCAAACAACATTTAACACAAGAGAAAATGTCAAAAACAATGAAAACGGTCGGACGATTTTGACAAACATTTCCTAGATTACCACCGACAGATCAAAGGAAGCGCTAAGCGCAGTCTTCTACATTTTATCCGTTCGCGCATTTGTGCGCTGCTATGCTGGTGCTCTCTCACTCTATGCGGACTGCGGACAGCGGGCAAAGATACACGTCAGACAGAACGAACAGTGTTTAAAAGATGGCATGAGAGAGCACGAAGAATTTAGCGCTGTGCTTGGCAGTTTAGATTGATCTGACTGATCAGGAGAGCAGCCTCCATTTGTCAGCTGATATGCGCGAAGTAGAAGTAGAACGGGAAGACGCTTTCCCCCGAATTTAATTGAACCACTGATTCAATCGATTGCCGATGGCCGATTGCCGACGCTTTGTAAGATGTCAATCTTAATGTTTGGCCGCGCCGATTTGCTTAGAATTTGACCGAAAGGTATTGATTTCGGTCCCTTTTTGGCCTTACTTTTCTTCATCAGCATAAGCGAGGATATGTTTAGCATACATCATATAGGTACCTAAGTAGTGAAGAAGGTTGCCGTATAGCACGAGTTTCGGCTAATCCTTTCACGCTGCCGCTGAACTAGCTTACTGCCTGATGATGGGATGTCGTCGAACTGTAAAAGGATTAACTAATCGACAAAAGGACAGTTTTCATCAGTTTTCACGTGAAACTGTCCCAACCGCTCATTTACACTTGAATGGAACAAATTTATACAAAAACCCCAAGCCCGTGTATACGTGTATGCAAAATAGGAACAGCCCAGCCAGCCGATCATGGTCCTAATTAGAGGCCCTTCTAGACATTGATTTATCGCTTTTAATTGCGCGTTACAGTGTGCGTCTGAAAATAGATTCTCCCTACAAACGCCAACGCAACAGCGAGCACTATCTTCACAGTTTTCTAATTAATTTCAATGTCTGCTCCAGTGTGCTCCGCTCTGTAGAGAGGTGTGTTTTCAAAAACAAACCAAAAAAAAAAAAAAACTCTTAGGCTGGAACTACATGCGTTTCCGGATACTTAGGTACACTAGCTTAGTAAATACAAACATAATATAATATGGTGGTGGTCACGGCTAAGTTAATTAATTGGCTTTGCTCAAAGGGTTCGCACTTTCTTGTTAGACAAACCAGCTAATTGAGAGAATTTTTAATGAAGCTACTTAACCGCTGTAATGTGGTTCTTATCATTTATATTTTTTTTTTTTTTATTTAGATAAACGTTTTGTGTGTTTGCTTTTGGTTTATTGGTTCGTTGTTACCATAATTTTTGGTCACTTGCTGACAGATTTGCATATCAAAAAATGATAATTTGAATATAAATTTAATTTTTTTTTTGTTTGAAAAACTAAAGTTGGCATATTAAGCAGGAGGCGCTGACTTTGATCACACAATAATATGGCATGGGAGCGACTTTTTACGGCCAAAAATTATGCTATGGAACGTGTTAAATTTGGTGGCAGATTGTGCGGATTAAATGAGTGTCAATGAGACACGAAATATACCAAACAGCAAACACTATAAACACAACGGATCAACTACACCCGTTTTTTTTTTTTTTACGTTTTTGGAAACATTACTGTCATTTGAATGTCAATGCGATGATTGTTCACAAAAGTTGGAAGAAAGTTTTCAATCATTTCACAATGGTGTTGTGATTATGATAGTTTTTTTTCCAGATCCAGAGCACATAATGACATAATATTTATCAAATGTTTTTTTTTTACAGAAGCGTTGTTTTTCTTGCACCTTATAAAAACTTCAAAAAAATTGTCCTTCAAAGCAGTGTTTGTTCAGGTCATGTTGAGCGAGCACAGTTTCTATTATTCTAAGTTTCAAGCTTCCAAGACACAACTGAATTTGCTTAAAAATCTACAATTTTCCCCAAAAATATAGTTGCTATACATTGTTCACCTTAAATTTCTTTTATATAATTGTCAAAGTATCTATATGCCGCTCAACCACCGATTGGTTGGATGTTCTGCCCAAAAAAGGCATCACGGTGCATTTGCGCAAGTTGTCCAATTTGCGAATCCCAAACAATAAATAATATAATGGAGCCTAACAAGAGTTTCGGCAGAGAAGACAATTTGACAGTTGTCCCTAGGTTGTGTTATTCGCACAAGATTCTCAAGTGTCGTCACTGGTGACATTTTATGTAGCACAAAATTTTTAATATTATTAGACAAAGTTCAGTGAGCTAGCTTAACTCTAAGGAAGGCGTTGAAATGAAATCACTTGCATGTCTCATCTAAGAGTTGGCGAAACTATCAACGCTATTAACACAGGTAGAAATATGCCTTAACTGTCGACCACTAACAGCAATCGAAAATGATGTTGAGGATACCACGATTCTAACTCCTGAAAACTTTTTGGTTACAATTTCTCTGAATGCAGTACCCGAATCAATTATTGACATAAGACGGTCCTGCGTATAGAAAACGAAATTGACATAAGTAGAGCTCTGCGCTCATGCCGTTCAAGAGAATAAAGCATTTTTACTTGCGATTGGATGTACTATATAAGGCAAGTTATGGATTCGTGCAAAAAAAATAAAATGCACGACTGGGTCGCACGAACTTGCTCTAATGAGTGACAGTGGTTTAGGGGCTTGAGATTTTGATAAAAATAAAATTTTCAAAATTCTTAAATAAATACTTAAACTACTTTGAGCTGAAAAAAAGTTCCCCATTTTATTTCTTGGATAAATTTGAATTTATGAGAATAAATTTATAAAAATCTGTGGAGCGGTTTTTGAGAAAAAAAGTTTTTTTTGAAAAACTTTTTGAAACAAAATTTCAAAAAAAATTCAAAAACGCCAGTTCATAGGTATTCAGCAAATACATTTATTCAAAATTTTTAGAAAAAAATTTAATAAGCAGTTTTCAAAATATTAATTTTAAAATTTTTTTTTCTTAAAAATGCTTTTAAAAATACAAAAAAATATTTTTCAAAAATATTGGTATGCAATACAAATTGAGCTACCTTCAGCTATATGTGTGTGAAATTTCGAAAGAATCGGTTAAGTCGTTTTCGAGATAGTCGAAAGCAAAAAAAACGGTCCTATGGAAAGTACCGTTCTTAGCCTTTTTTTAAAACTTTTTTTTCAGCCATATGATTAGTCGTACCTAAAAAGCAACACCGATTTTTTTAATTCGAAATCGTTAGAGCCGTTTTTGAGCAAAATAAGCTTTAACATAACGGTTGTATGGCAGGTATACCGTTATTTTTTGAGCTAAAAAAAAATTTCAATTTCCCCTCTGTACAATACCTAAAAAAGTCTATATACCAAAATTGAAGCAATTCGGTCCACCCGTTTGGGCTGTAGGTGTCTATACATGCAGACAGACAGACAGACAGACAGACATACAGACGGACAGAATTTTTAGACCATCTTTTTTCGTCTTCGCTATCATCGTAATGTCATGTTTGATTGTTATCTCAAAACTTTTTTTTTCGACGAATGCATAACTTGCCTTATAGGTTATAGTACCTATAATCGCAAGTAAAAATTTGAGATAACAATCACACATGACATTACGATGATGGAGAAGTCGAAAAAAGTGGGTGTGGAGATTCCGTCCGTCTGTTTGTCTGTCTGTCTGTCTGTATGTCTGTTCGCACCTCTAGAGCCTGAACGGATGGGCCGATTTGCTTCAAATTTGGTATTTAGGATTTATTTGGCCGTCCCTCGGAACAAATTTTTTATTTTTGCTCTAGGCCCAAAAGTAACGGCACCTTCCATACAATCATGAAGAAAAAAATTGATTTTCTCAAAAACGGCTCTAACGATTTTGATAAAACTTGCAGAAAACTATTTTTGCAAGACAATCTATCTTTTGGTTAGAAAAGATTTTCCAAAATTTGTCTAATAACGGTACCTCTCATAGAACCAGTATTTTCAAATCAAATTTTCTCGTAAACTATACATTCGATTTCAATATAGTCAGCCACTAAGCAATTGCTTATCATAAGAGCAAGTTCGTGCGGCCCAGTCGTGCATTTTATTTTTTTTAAGTTGACTCTCTTCGTCTTCGTCCATTTTAAGGTACCTTTAGAATAATTCACAGTGTGTCCCGCAATTAAGTTTTTTTTTGCTTACAATTTTTAAAGACAAAAAAATAGAAAATAATATGTTTGGATTCCTTGAAATAAATTTTTCGACGCATCTCGTGCATCCGCCATTGCCGCCATTGCGAGGACAGCGTCAACGAGCGATTTAACGAAATTCAGAATTTAACGAATTAATATTAAATTTTGTAAAAAAAGATACTGACTTTTCGGACATCCTGTATATGAGCTTTCAAACGCATTTGAACTTTTTACACACTACCTATGCTCAATGCACAAACTCATTAGTTTAGTGAAAATTTAAAAAAATATGAGATTGTACCTGACTCAGTATTAGGTACCTATATTAAAACAAATACAATTAACACAGCACAATTTATGATAGAGCAATAAAATAAATTTTGTTGATCGTATTGTGATAGAAGATTTATTAACGTTCTTTTCATATTTACCAAGGTTTCAATTTGAGTGTACTTACAAGTAAGTAGCGAGAGATTTTGAAAATTCACTTAAATTATGGTTTATCTCAAAGGATGGCTTTTGGGCAGAAGTCATAGATACTTTTTATATCTTTTGTTGAGAAAGTTTTCCTTCAAATGAAGTTATTAAAATGATATGTTCTTTTATAGGAGGAGTACCTACTACCTTATGTGAAATAAAAATTCAAGAATATCAACACATCCACCAGGTCTTGGAATTTAATGGCATTCACGTTTCGGTCTTAAAGAGTCCATACTTCTTCCCTGAGGTGTGGTTGGTTTTTTTTTTATGTTGTATAGATAACTCCACCAAGTACTCAGGGTTTTTGGTTTCCTTTTCTGTGAACAAAAAATATAAAACGAAGAAGAGATTCGGGGCAACACATTACATTGGAAAAGTATAGAGAAAGAAGCACGTGCTTAAGTAGCTGTCTTAGGATTACTAAAGTGAATCATTTTGTTCAGGCGTTCAACGTGTTCAGAGAGTCAGACACTTCATAGTCATCTCGTATATGGTATACGCCATATCGCCATGTGTCTATATATGGATGGATATTTATGTATGATTGTATGGTGGTATGTTGATGGTTATTATTACTAAGAGAAGCCTCAGGAAGAAGCCAAGAAGATCATCCTTCGATAACGACTATATTTTTGATGCGTGACTATAAATGAGCTTAAATATGCTCGCGTTTGTTCTTCAGCGAATTTGTGTCATTATCTAGAGATAATGATTTTGGAATCTTCGTGGGAAAAATATTTTTGATGGTAGGTATTACTTACCTAAAAAAATTGTTTGTTAAAGATGTTGTTTTTGGTATCTTTTGCGCGAGAAAGGCTGCACTTAATGACTTTAAAATTTTTGTTGATTTTTCGGATTTTTAATTTGATTTTGATTTTGCCTGCGGAGGTTACTTTATGAGGAGGATGGGTTATTTTTATACCATTTGATTGAGCTCTTTAAATCAAAGTCTTACCTGTTTTTTTCAAATTAAACTTTTTTAAATATTTGTAGGTAAGTATGCGTTGAAATAGACGATAGATAGATTGTGATGATAGATTGAGTTAATTTTAATGCGTTTTTTGTTTACAATAAATGGTTCGAGGGCAACATCTGTCATAGTTGGACATTTGATATTGCTCTTGGATATGAAACCATCAGCAAAGTTTATGTAGAGAGGGTATTTGGTAGAGAGATAGAGATAGACTTATCGAAGGAAGAAACGTGGTATTAAATCGAAGGTTTTGTAACGCAAATATGATAGTGGAAAATAATTACCATCACGCAGAAATTGAGGTTAACATGATTATGTGAGTGGACAATTCTGGAACCACCCAAACTGTGTATAAGATTTGCTCATCCCAATCAGTTAAAACCGAAATAGTTGAAGTTTCCTTTCACTCTTGTGTTTAGTTATCTGAATTTCTTTTATTGAAAACAACATAAGATCGATTTGTAACAACACGAGTTGGCCATTTATAAACAAACAAATGTTACAGGGTTCAGGTGTCTAGTCACAAATTGCTGGCATTTTAAGTTTGCACATGTTGAAAATTGGAAGGATTTTCTTTTGCTAAATTATTTTTGTCTAGTTTGTATTGCAGTGCGCTGAGTATAACGACATTCAAGAAACGTAGAAAAGCGTTGCGTGAAGTTTTAACTCATTGTTCCTCTATTAATCTCGTGTTCAATATTTAAAACTGTTTTTGAAGTAGCTTATCCTCGACCTTCCA
Organism: Platycheirus albimanus; assembly: GCA_916050605.2. Taxonomy (NCBI): domain Eukaryota; kingdom Metazoa; phylum Arthropoda; class Insecta; order Diptera; family Syrphidae; genus Platycheirus; species Platycheirus albimanus. The sequence continues at coordinate 293,901,147 of OU696696.1, read as the reverse complement.
TGTAACGAGTTGGCTACTTAAGCAGTTCAAGTATCGTTAAACTTTAATTAATATTTTTATCAGATTTTAAAACAATTAACTCTGTCTTTTTTGCATACTTCGTTTTTTCGTTATCTAACTTTTTCTCTTATGGCCTGAATGAAGTACTCTTTCTATCTTTATCTTAGTCTCTTTTTTTCGTTCTCAAGCCACCTATTTACTTTTCCTAGCGTATTTCTGACTCTCTCTGTTTTTCCTTAATTCCCTGCGCGGGGTAATGGTTAACAAGTCGGACTGGCACATCAAAGGCTATGGGTTCGATACCTGACCCCGGGTAGTTCGTCGTGCAAATAAGTGTCAAAACCTCCGAGAATAAATCTTGTCTTGAAAAATTGCTTCTCTGATAGGTGTTCGTTCGGGTTCAGCGGTAAATTGTAAGTCCCTTGGATTTTTGCAGAATATCAGTCCCTTAAGTTTAGTTTTTCTACCGACGCGTATATGTGTTGTTAGTTGAGCTGGTTGCCTCTATTCCCATTCCTTTTGTTCGCTAATTAACGCTTTACTGGCTGTGCACAATCTTGTAGCTGCAGCAGTAGCACGTAGCAATGTCAAAGTTAAATGTACGTAAATAGTATTGCTGAAGTAAAGGGTATTTTTTTGACGCGTGGTTTTCAATTTGGCAATACTTTTTTCGGAGTTAGTCTTTTTCATTATGAATAGACTTACTCCTGAACAACAGCAGTAAAGTGTAGTTCGTATAAGCTAAGGTTCTGTATTAAACTTTAGTACGCAAAACTGTACTATATTTGTCTAGCTTTCTCTTTTAAAATATCTGTCTCGCTCTTTATCTAATTATCAATTTATCTTGCTAGTTGCTACCTCTATGTTTTTTTGGTAGATCCTCCCTTTCGTTTTGTATCTGCCTGGCATGAACAACATGTATCCCTCTCTATCTCTCATAGTCTCTTTTCCTCGCTTAGTATCATGCTCTTTTGCAATCTTGGTCTCGCTCTTTCACTTTTACTTTCTCCTTTCCTCTTTAAACAATATTCAGGTATGAGTTAAAAAGTTACACAAATCTTATAGTTTAATAAACAATAAACGTTGGGAATACAAAATTGAAAGTTTATAGTCAATTCAAAGTTAACTCTCCCCCAATCAGGTTAGTTAACTCCGATTTAATTTTAATCTCACACTGAAAAACTAGGTCATCCCATACGAAAACTTCCTGCAGTTTATAATTTTCCAAACTATTTGTATGAGAATTAATATTAATAATTTTTCTTCCAAAGTGTTTATTTAAAATTCCTTCATTCAGGGCATATTCATTCACTTAACAGTTATTTGAATAAGTTATGTAAAAATTAACAACAACTATACAGACCTTTTCACCATGAAACGCACATTTATAAAAACACACTACCTAATTCGTTTAAATGTGTTCCCCGAAGCTTAAGGAATTAAATTTTATATGCGGAATTATGCATTTTAAACGTCGCCGTCGTCGTTCGTCGCGTCACTTAGTTCGCTGGAATTTCTATCGGCAGCAGCTCTAATCACTGCCTCCGCACTTAATGACCCGTACCCCATTATCAGCGGCCGGTCACAACTCTTCATTTGTTATTATAATCTCTGTAGCCCGCCCTGTCGGTATTTAAAGAATATATCTCGTCAATTTGCATTATTTATTCGGTGATTCATGAGTCGAAACATTGCTTCAATTGGCCACCACTTTATATGTACACTCGCGATGTACAACAGCTCTGTGAAATTATTCGTCTTGAATGTGCCATATAGAGCTGCCAGTTCCAGTTCCAGTACCGCTGCCACTGCCACTGCCACCCTACAAAACCTTGTCTAATGATAACAATTTTAAATGAATTTCATCACATTGCGTCCTCGGCGACTCCTCTTCACATGTACATACATATATAGCGATAGCGAGCAGCCCATCATTAGCCGCCAATAAAAGCAGTTCAGCTATTAGTCCCTCCATCTGCACCTTCAACCCACTTTAATTGCTGGACGCGGATGGGGGAGCCAGAGCCATGTACAAAATCTGGACTTTCTCCCACATCTATTGCATGCAACTTCTGGGGGAATGAACATCTGTCATCAAAGACCGTTGAAAACGACAATAACAACGACGCAACGTAACGCACGAAGATGCATATATATGTATATACACAGAAAGAAACCGGGTGAGCGCCTGTCAATGGAAGTAGCCACGACTCAAAATAGTATACAAATTGTCTATACCAATCGAGGGACCTCGTGCTCATGACCCTTAAGGGAGGGCAGAGCAGCAACAGCTCCAGCTCCCCCACTGCTTTTTTTAGGATTATTAAACAATAATTATCAGTTTCTATCATAAAAGTTCCCGAGGGGTGGTGTTTGAATCGAATCGCTGTTTTCGGTGAGTTTCGAGAACTTGTCAGAGTGACAATTGCAAGGAACTAGCTTACTAAAACCCTATGGTTAATCTGTCAAAATTAGACTGTTGTTTTCCCACCAAATCCGAAGAGGGAGGTGTCGAAGTGTGTGTGTGTTTGTGTTGTTTAGTAAACTGTTATACTGTTATATCTGATGCATAATTGACAATATTCTGTGTAAGAAATTGTATTTATTGTCCTCCTCCTTCCTTTTTTTCTTCCAAATTAAAACAGAAACTTAACTTTTTTTTTCATCACTCACAAAACTATACAAAAAAAAAGAACAAACACACACAAAGCTTAGACATGATGGTTTTATACAGTAGTTACGGCTTTGAATAGGTGAACGGATTATCCATTTAAGTTGATTAATCCGACATGAATTTAACAAGTTACGTCCGTTCTGGACTGTGAATTGCAATATCTCAGATGGTTTGTGGTGTATTCAGCAAGAGGGGGTCTGGGAGGAAGGGTTGGATGCGGTTGGGGATGAAATTTGCAACACATGTACAGTATTATGCGGCGCGAAATTTTGCGCTACCATCACAGCGTGAGTTATAACCCACCAAATGGACTTAACATGCATCAAGCGGAAAAGTCTGTCAGCACGGTTTTGCGAGAGTGGCGAATCCATGGTGACATGCAAAGTTAGGAGAAGTGGTGTCTCAGTGCTTGCACTCAATGTGTCAGAACGCATAAAATGACATATGCTATGCATGCATGCATAGCAGAAAATTGAAATCAGATTTGTAATAATGCTGTGCCAGTCGTGCTCTCTTTGTGGGGATGCGACGCGACGACTGAAAGATATAAAATATACTCGTTTATAAGGGAAGATAGGTAGGTACAGTAAATTAAGATGCTTGCACTTTTTTGAATAGGAAAAGGTGTTGATGTTGGCACTCTTATAGCGGTAGCGGAGTGTCTTTCCAAGTTTTTTTTTTTTACAGAAGACTCAAAAAGTCGTCAAATACTTGCTTGGGTCTAAGAACTTTAAGAAAAAGTTATTGAAACAGCGTAGCCGTAGCGGTGTAATACACCAGGCATCTCTGGACATGAAACCATAACAATAGGAAAGGAAATGATGTAAAGAGAAGTGGCCCAAAGTTGTACCTTGCGGAACGCCATGTATGAGAGATTGACAATTATTGCCTTAGTTTCTTCACAACACATGCGACAGATTTTTGAACTTGTGTTGTGATTTTTTTGAAGAAAAAATAACGTAGGTAATGAGTCGAGTAAATTTTTGTTTCAAAAAATATAGCTGAGCAAGTTGGCAGTTGGCAGGTATAATTGGTATTTTTTTAATTTCTGTCATTTCATTTGGCATGATACGCCGAAAGTCCTGGGTTCATTTCCTGATTGCGAGGAAGTGACAAATACTTCAAGAATAAAACTTGCCAGGAAGAAATACGTATCTTCTAAATTGTAGGTCCCTTTCATACCTGTACAGTTTAAATGCACACACTGGACTGTTTGAGCGTGTAAGTCACACTATAGGTCTTGACTTCTTCTTGCAGTTAGGTATTTAAGCCGCAATATTTATATTTTTGTTGACTGAGACTTGAAGCCTTTTTAAATTACTTCAAGAAGGAATCAATGAAAAATATGTTATGCTGAAAGTGGTGACGCGCCCACTAGTAGGGGCGCTTACATAGTTCCTAAATTACTTTCGCATTTCCAAACAAACAAAAATGAAATTAAATTTTAAGCACAGCCGTTTTTAGATTTTAGCGTCGCTGAATAATAATCTGATAAGAAAATTTTAAACCACAAAATGGCTGACTTTAAGAAATATAAAAAATAATTCATTTAGACTGTGACAAAAAAATTAAGTTTATAAAACAAAGATTTCAGGCTAACTAACTTCACAAGTGTTCGCTAAATAATCTGACTCTAGATCTGAAGTTGGCACCAACAGTAGCGGATTTGGATTTGACAGCGGCCTAGGCCCAAGCCGATATGGTGCCTTTTCTTACGTGTGTGTATAAAATAATGAAAAAAAAAAATTATTTAATCGAACTTATTTAATATCCAGAAATTTTGTGTTCACCTTTTTTGGGGGGTATATCATATACCCCATTTCGCCCACAAAATTAATTTTTTTATGGAAACTGAATTTTTTTCTATACTTCGGATATCATTAAAAAAAACATCGTATTTGAGTCCACAAAAATTTAGTATTTCTTTAAGTACCCCCTTAAGCACTTCCCTCATTTATAACTTAAAAATATATTTGATTCAGAGTAATGTTTTTTTTTTCAGTGTTAATTTTTTTGTGTGTTTGGTATCTATTCGTATTTTTATAACTTTTCAAATTCAATCTGAGACCTTATAAATTTGATCAATCATGCTGATCATTTAGGGGCTTCAAATTACGTACAACAACAAAAATTTTACAAATATAGAAACATGAAAAAAATATTTAATGAGTCAACTGGCGCTTGTATAGTTCAAAATGGTGAAGCAATGTTTTGTTTTATAATAAAAGCAAACAGATTTTAGTACTTTCCAAATTAGTTATTTTAACTAATTCAACCCTTGAAATGGTAGATACTATGTTCATATTGTAAGAGCGCAAAAATAAAAAAATAAACTTTAAAATTTGATGTCATCGTTTATACAGAAAAAATAATCGATTTTTAAATTTAGTCGTCTTAAAGTTTTTGGCCTAACTGGCCTAAGCCTAAATCCGCTACTGGGCAACAACCCATAAAGATACTTTTTTGACACTTTTATAAGTTTACATTTTCATATTATAGTTAAATTTATTTCATAAATAATTTTAACACATTTTAAGTATAGAAACGCGTATAGATACGCAGTAAACTCAAAATAAATGGAAAAAAATTGGTTGGTTATCTAATATTGAAGAAAGAAACACCCTGTTGTCGGGAACTATTTGAACAAACAAAAGTTTGGGAACAATATGCTGAATACATTGCAAGTCTTAGAACCTCATATTATTTGTGCTTGCTATTATAGGTAGGAATCCAAATTTTGCTATAAGGCAAAATTTGGATTCGTGCAAAAAAAATTGAGATAACTATCACACAAGACATTACGATAATGGAGAAGTCGAAATAAATGGGTCTTGAAATTGCGTCCATCTGTCTGTCTGGAATTCCTTCAGGGATTTTTTTTCATTTTTTCTCTAGGTTGAAAAATAACGGTAGGGGAGAGTGGGGCTAAAAGTAACACTTTTTACGAAAACCTATGCAGCTCTTAAGTAGTACCCCGTGGCGTAGTGGTTAGTGTGTCGGACTGCCACGCCGAAGGTTCTGGGTTCGATCCGTGAGGGCTCCACCTAAAAAGTTCTTTTCCGGGGTACTGCCTCTTGCGAGGAAGTGACAAATCCTCCAAGAGTAATTAATGTCATGGAAAGTGCTTCTCTTAACCGTTCGGATTCGGCGGTAAATTGTAGGTCCCTTCTATTCCTGCAGATTATTTATTAATTTATGTAGCTCCTAAGATTTTGAAAATAAGTCAGCCAAACCTCTTAAATTTAAAAACCCACCACACAACTTTTCTCGTTGACGTCCAATTGACACCCCAAGTAGGCATGGTGGTAGACATGGAAAAGATGCACATTTTTCTCCTTCACGCAATTCTTAATTTAAAGGAAAACCTTGCTTTTTAGCTGTTACTTCTTACCCCTGTTACTTTAAGCCCCAACTCTCCCCTACCTGGCATACAGTCATAAACAAAAGATTTTATCGGAAATGGCTCTTCCGATTTTGATATGAAACTTTCAGGATAGGTATTATTTATTTAGAATAATATATTTAAATTAGCAAAGATTTTTCAAAATATGTCGCATAACGGTAGCTATCATAGAAACGTTTTTTACAAATTAAGTTTTAATTTAGTAAACTTTATTTCCGATTTTTTTATTTAATTGCGAAATCCAAAAACCCATTTATAATTGTCTCAAATTTTTCAAAAAAAAAATTTCGATTTTTAATTATTTTCTAAAAAAGGAAATATTTCAAAAACGGGTGGATTGAATGTGTTTAAAGTAATTTTTCCAGATTTTCTTATAATGACATATACCTAGTGAAACAAAATTTTAAATATTTTTTCGAAATTTTTTTCAAAAAAAAATCATTTTTTTAAAAAAATTGGTGCATATAGTTTTCCCTTAAAAAATTAAAGATTTTTCTAAAAACTATATTTCCAAAATAAGCATAAGAGCTGACCAAGTTTGTGCGAACCAATCCTGCATTTATTTTTTTCGGAATAGGAAAAAACTGAAAACATATACCTACTGAATTAAAGAGTCTTTTACAAAATCGAAAATCAACAAGACCGATCTTTTTCACCTCAGTTCCGAACCATGCACTTTTTGACTCCCAAATGGCTTAGCACATTTTTTAGATTTAAAAAGTAATGCGTGTTCATTTATTTAATGACATTTTCACAAGCTTACGCAATTTCAAGGAAGATACTTACTTAACCTACACAAACACACATGTTGATGTTTTCGCAGTTCCGAGTGTCAAAAGTGAAATTTTCTTGACTTTTTTATTTGAATCGAGTTGAACTTAAATTTATTTCAGCCCCAGTTACTTGGATATTGTTGACATCCGAATGCAAAAAAAAAAATATATTCCGTGCCATTTTCTTTGCAGAAATGGTAACATAAATGTTCTTTTATAAAACCGTTAAAACCTCTGGGAACTGGGAGTATTCCTTAATTAAGTGAACTTCTTTTTTATTTTTGTATATGGACCTAGACATTTGTCGAAACAACAAGTGTGCTTTTAGTTTGGTGAACGTTTTTCTTTCTCCCTTTGGGACTATATAAATGAAGTCTGCTATGGAAGTCCCTCCAATGATGACGATGATGATGATGATGATGGTGAGGAGAGAAAAAAACTCTCAGTTTTCAACCACGTTCGTAGGATACCTGTATCTATCTATCTAGGCACACTATGCACTTATTTAGATTGAGTTCAACGTGTGCGCGCCCCCCGAATGGTGAAATTAAATGCAATACCTATCAAGGACCTGAAAAAAGTGTTTTTTTTTTTTTTTTTGAAAAACTTTCACAACACTTTTGCCCGCATATTTCCGTGAGTGTTGTTGTTGTTAGTTGTAGCCTTGCAGGGTAAGAGAAAAAGGATGATTATTATTTTTCACCCGCACTACCTACATAATATACGCGAGAATGTTGCTCTATTTGAATATTTGCGAACGCGCACACAATATTACACCCTGGTAATAACTGGTATAATAAAATCAGCATAGTAAGGTGATTTGTTTGCTCCGAAACAGCCCAGGATTCTAGCGGCTTAGTGTTTATGGTATCCGAATTGGAATATTGTAACATAGTCCTCAGGATGTGTAAGAATGCCTATACTTCATCGGGACTAGGTGTGAATAGGTGCTAGGCGAGAGAGTTCGAGGTGTTTTCGTGATGTCTTTTTTTTTTTTTTTTTTTTGGGAAAAAATTGAATTGTTTTGCGATAGACATGTGTAAAATGTGTTGTTTACGGTCCCCAGGATATATATGATGTGGTGAATAAATGAGGACAATGGGTGTTCTATTTTGTTTGTATATTGCGTATACAACAGTTGAAAGAAATAAATGATTTGTAGTCACGTCAAAGATCATTTAGCAAAACACTTATGAGAAGTAACCCGCAATGTATAACGTGGTTAACACGATAGATTTTTTTTTTTAGTTTTATAAATAATAATGTTAGTTATGGAAATGTATAGGTCGTTACGGGAAAGTGCGTGTCCACTTCATTTGAAATCTATTTGTGTTTCCCGTACACAAAAGGGTTTATGAATTGAGGGCTTTGTGTATAGGACAAACAGAGAGGCTTTGTATATTAAGAACTTTGTTCATTTTTCTTCTGAGAAAAGATTTAAGAAACCTACCTATACAATACACATGAATAAGCTGTCAACAAAAACATCAAGTTTATCTATTAGCCCGTTTATTTAGAGGGTTTATAATGGGAGAATTATCATTAATAAATGAGTATGTGTACACAAACTGTAGGGGATATACGAGCGAAATGATTACGGGCAGATAGATGTATGAAAGCAATTTGTTTGAATTTTTGAGCCTATTTTTATTTTTGATGTTCGGAAGTAAGTTGTTATTTTTAGTTTTAGTTATGTAGATTTATTTACTTAAAAAAAAACTTTAAATGTTACACGGGTGACAACGGTACGGTGGATGTAGTGCTTTATTGCTAGCCAGGGCCGGATTTAAGGGAGGGCACCCGGGGCAACTGCCCGGGGCCTCCACAAAAGAGGGCCCTCCACAAAAGCGGCCAACCTTGGCAACCCATTTGAACCATGCAAAGCAAAGGGAGTGGCCCAGTAAATTACCTTCCGTCCACGATTTGCGAGGACCTAAACAGTTCTATGTTTGTACAATGTAGTGGTCATTCTCTCAATTTAGTTGGAAAAGCAGCTGCTAACTCTTGTCCATCGGCGATTTAATTCTCAGATTTTGTTCAGACTTTATTTACGTTTTTCACAGCAAGTACCTACAAAACGATACCGAATTCTCATTGAGAATTATCGAAAAAAGGCGGACAGTTTAAAGTGCTGAAGCTTGGCATTCGTAGCTTCAGCACGTTGTCGGCGGCTATTCGGAAATAAAAGAAGCTTTTACCAGTATATCGTCCGATTAGTAGCAAAAAGATATAGTGAGGAATGAAAAGATGAGTCGTCTCGAAACCGCTTTTTTTGCAGTCTTTTGGAACAATATCTTGGAGCAATTCAACGCTACAAACATGATGTTGCAGGACCCGAAAATAATTTTTGAATCTTCAGTGCGTGCATTAGAATCATTTAAAACATTTGTGGAATCCGAAAGAAACAATTTGGATAAATTCTAGGACGCAGCCAAAAAAATAGCCCAAACTGATCAATACGTACAATATGGGCCTATACTGCACGGCTGAAATTAGTTTCGTCAAAGTTGAATTTTTTGTGTTTAGTTTTTCAAAATGGTAAGTGATTTTTGTGTTGTATATTCAAATGTTCGTGGGCTAAGGAAGAATTTCTTTTCTGTGTACGCCCATACTGTTCAATACAGGCCAGCTGTTTTGGCATTAAGTGAAACCCAGGTTGGACAGAATACTGATTTATCAGAATTTTGTTTGTTTGGATATAACTTAGTGCCATTACTTTTTTCCCACCATGGTCTTGTCGTTTATGTTAGGAATGATATTGCTTGCCAGAGCCTTCCCCAATATGGGCATTGTTCTAATACGAACTTTAATTTCCTGTGGCTCAAATTCACTGTCCGCAAGCATATCATTCATTACTGTTTTCTTTACAGGAGTCCGAATCTTGACAGCATGTCTACTTGTGATGAGTTAGATGTTTTGTCAGATTCAATTTCCCGAATTGTTTCCCATTGTCCTCACACTGAAGTCGTGATTACGGGCGACTTCAATGTACACAATTCAAGTTGGCTCCGATATTCTGGCCAGACAACACTCGAAGGAAGGTATACCGAGATCTTTGCTGAGTATAACCATCTTACCCAGCTTGTCGATGAGCCTACTCGTATACCGGATGTTGATGGGCATTCCGCCCATACTCTTGACTTGTTCCTTACTTCCCATCCTGATAAATATACTATTAAAGTAACTTCTCCATTTGGCACCTCGGACCATTGTGTCATTTCAGCTAATTTCTCGATCTCCAACCATCCAGTTAAAGAAAAAATTCCCACTAGGACCGTTTGGCAATACGAGAAAGCCAACTGGGACGGTCTGAATATTTTCTTTCGCAACTTTAACTGGTCATTATGCTTCCTCGATAATGACATTGATGCCAGTGCTGAAATGATTACAGAAGTGATTTTTCTTGGAATGAGAACTTTTGTCCCTCACAGAACAAAATGTATCAAACCAAAAGAAAAGTCTTGGTTTTCCGAAGAGTGTAAAGAAGCTATCAGGTTGAAAGAAGTAAGCTTCCGATCCTATAAAGCCAACCCAACTGAGGAAAATCGGAAGAAACACAAACAAGTTAGGAACTCGTGCAACTCCGTTATACATAAAACGAAATTTTTGCATGACCAGAAGTTACGGCAAAAAATTCTGCAATGTCCCAAAGGCAGTAAAAATTTCTGGTCATTTGTAAAAAACGTCAAGAACTCAACGTCATCATCAGTTCCAACGCTCATCGTCGACGATAAACCCATTGTCAGCTCTTCAGAGAAGGCGAATATGCTCGCAGCTCATTTCGCTGCAAGTTCTACGTTGCCTGCAAGCAACAATGCCCCTCCTGTACTTGAGAACGTTAATTCTTCTATGGGACAGATATTTTTCCGCACTCGTACAGTAGCAAGAGTACTTCAAGATCTTGATATACACAAATCCGCTGGCCCGGATGGTATACCCCCTATTCTTCTGAAGAAGTGTTCTTCATCTCTGGCAAAACCACTGCGTAAGCTTTTTCATCGCTCCTATCGTTCAGGAATCTTTCCTAGTAGATGGAAAACAGCATTTGTCCAGCCCGTCCCAAAAAAAGGTGACTCCTCCTCCCCCTCCTCTTACCGACCAATTGCACTTACGTCCCTTCTTTCCTAGGTCATGGAAACGCTGATAAATCGTCAGCTCAAGAAATATCTCGAAGATCGGGAGCTTTTAAATGACCGGCAATACGGCTTTCGCAGCAATCGTTCCACTGGTGATCTGATGGCATATCTCACCGAACAGTGGAACAAATCTGTGCATCGCTTTGGCGAAAGCAAGATTATTGCGCTTGATATTTCAAAGGCATTTGATAGAGTTTGGCATGAAGCTCTTTTATCGAAAATGCGTGCATTTGGTATCGATGATACTCTTATTCGTTGGATTAGAAGCTATCTTCTGGACCGTTCAATACAAGTTGTATTAGACGGTTTCAAGTCTGATCTCCACAAAATAAATGCTGGTGTGCCCCAGGGCTCCGTTCTGTCTCCGACTCTCTTTCTCATTTTTATAAATGATCTCTTGTCTGTGACTTCTAATCCATTAAATTGTTTTGCTGACGACTCAACCCTCAGCTTTTCATATACGTTTGATAATTCACGGCCTTCGCCTTCGGACGTGTTATTACAACGAAATCGTATGATAAGCTCGTTAAACTCCGATTTAAACAGCATTGTGAATTGGGGTACTAGAAATCGTGTGGAGTTTAATGCGTCGAAAACTCAATGCTGTCTTTTGTCGTTGAAGCTAAACATACCCCCTATGCCATTATCCATGAATGGTACTTGCATCGAGGAGGCCGAAAAGCTATCAGTACTCGGTATGTGTATCAGTGACAATCTTCGTTGGAATGATCATATACTTGAGATTGCCAAGAATGCTGCAAGATGCTTAGGCTTCCTTAATAGATGCAAGAAGTTTTTCACCCCTTCTGATCTGGCTACAATTTACAAAGCGTTTATACGCCCTAAACTCGAGTATAACTCCCATCTCTGGGCAGGTGCTTCTCAAACTTTTCTTCACCTGCTCGACAGAGTTCAGAAAAAAGCGTTAAAATTGATAGGAGAGAGAAGCATTATGGAAACATTTCCGTCACTTGAACATCGTCGAAATGTCTCATGTCTTTCCTTATTTTACAGATTCTTTTACAAAAAATGCTCACTCGAGGTAGCCAGTTGCGTTCCACCCCTTAAACATTTCCCCCGTAATACTCGTCTTGCTAGGAACGCTCATCAGTTTACACTTGAGCCCAATTTCGGACGTACCGTGAAATATAGAGATTCTTTCTTTAGCCGTACAACACGAATGTGGAATGGATTGCCTGGCACAATTTTTCCTTGCCATTTTGATCTTCAAACATTCAAGATCAATGTTCATCGACACCTCCTTTCCCTCCCTTCCTAACTTCCTATCGCTCGCGCTGTGACTTATCATTAAAAGGGCTATAACAAACCCCTTGAGCGCGTGTGCATTATAAAAAAAAAAAAAAAAAAAAAAAAAAAATCACGCACAAGGACAAAAAATGTGAGGTTTTAACCGCTTTATTATATGAAAGCGCAAGACGCAAATCTGTCACCCAAAGAGAAATTTCATACGCGTATGTACGCTGTACGTTCGAGATTTGGATTTTTTAGTCGCATTGAGAAGATGAATGCTGAAAATTTGAACGCTGCAGCAGAGGCTATGGTGAAAGTGTTCTGTTCAAGGATGATTGAGAACCTAGTCTTGGTAATAAGTTGGTTCAATTTGTATCTTTGATCGACATGTACAAAAAGAACTATGGAAAAAACTAATATCCTGAGTTATTTTACTACTAAATTCTCAAAAACCAAAATTTCAGCACTACATTTTAAACCTCCAAATGTCTTTCATAATGTTACCTCAGGGCCTCCAGACCTCTAAATTCGGCCCTGTGGTTTCTACACATAAAATGCTCAATGAACTATGTGGAGAACATCTTTATCCATAATACCACCATACACTTGTGTGCAAGAACTGCTTCCCAGTTCATTTGGAAAAGATTCTTGAGTTTTCAAACTGGTTGCTAAAGAGGAACATTGAATGCCAAAACGATTTCATAAGCTGAGTTCCTTAGACGGACGAATCTCATTTTACCAGAGCTGAAATCACAAAAGCGGAAATTTGATACCATTATCTGAGAAATTGACAACTACTGCCTATCTCCGGTGACTTTCTTACTTCACAACACATTCCACAGATTTCTGACCTTGTCTAAAACAACTATTTATTGATTTATTTCAAAAAGATGTTTTTGAAAAATAAACATTTTTCCTTCCACAGCTTAAAATTCTCAGACAAATTAAAAGTTTCGTCAAATTTCACATTTGAACATGATGTGGAAAAGGTTGTGGAACCTTTACATTCCACAAAATTTCAGTACTAGAATAAGAATAAAAACCACTTAGTTTTCCATTAATATTTTATTTTTAAAAAAAGTAAACAGAATGAAGCTAAAGCCATCTACAATTTTTTTAACATGCATGACAGCTGATGATTGATGTTTTTTACATTTTCTACGTATAAGCGAAAAACTTGTACAGTTTAATTTTTTTCTTCAATACTGTGTCATGGTGCTTAAAAAATGGTTTTGAAGTGTTAATTCTGAGGTAAATAAAATAAAGTTATGGAATTCCTTGAAAGAGTTCATAATATTGTGCGACGGTTCCAGTATAGCCATATTTTAAATCTCGCTTTCTTAAATAGATCAGAAATGAAAGAGAAGCCTTACAGAAATTTAAAAATGTGCTTTGACAGCAGAGTCTGTGAATACCAGAATTTATACGAATATGTACTATGAGTTTAAGAAGTGGGGCTGGGAACTGGTCTCATCAGAATTTGAAGTCTTATTTATTCCAGTTGGTTTTGAATTAAGTCAGTGGAAGGGAGTTTATAACTTTTCAGCAGAATATACAAACAAATTTTTTTTAGAAAACAAACTTGGCGATTCAACGAAATTAAAATTGAATGAATAAAATTGTAATTTTCTAGTTATAATGTTCGAAATAAAAGCATTATTCTTTATAATGTTCCTAAAAATGACAACAAAATGTATTATGCGACCCCGGAGAAGTCGTATAGTCAGAATTTTCCGATTCGATTAAGAACTGTCAAAGTTTAACGAATTTGTTTGTAAAATTGTGTTCAGAAAGTTCAAGACAAATGGAAAGATTAAGATTGTGATTTCTGAATGGTTTTTCCGACTGTCTTCGGAGTTTAACATGTTTTTATTTTCGAGGACAGCTGTATTAGGATAATTTCAAAGAGATGCACTGAAAATAATTTCCTTGAATATTAACAGAAGAAAATATTCGTAGAATGACACTGAAGAAAAATATAGTCCTTTTCCCAAATTTTTAAAGAAACATTTCTGATCCAGCATAATTTTTGATCACCTTAACGAAAATTGTATTTGTTGTAAAGAAATCTCTCGTAAGCTTTCCAATTATACGACGTCATAAATCTTACAACATTACGACATTAATACTCTTAATGTATCTACCTACATATAAATGATAATACAAATTGTACTCAAACTGTTTTTATAGATGGATATGATTTTGAGTATGTTGTGTTGTGCAAACTGACTTAAGGACTATTTACATGAGAGCGACCAACGACCAACGAATGAACGAACATTCGTCCATTTTGACGTTTCATTCACATGCAATTTATTTTATTCGTTGCGAACAACGAACGTCATGTCCGTATATCACAATTGAACAGTGAGATTTTGAGGTTAGTCGCGCACGAATAATTTATTCGTTGTGTTGTGGATGGTATGTGGAACGCGAATATAGTTTGACAGTTCGTAGCAATCACTTTGTAGCTCGCGGCGAACAATTTATTTTACACAATTTGACTTATTTAAACAATTGAAATCGCATATTTTAATAAACTAACTTATTTTAAAACTCAATCTCTATCGAGCGGTCACGTTTTAGCCAAGAAATTAGCTTAATAAATGCTTAAAATCTGATTTGTTCGTCAATTCGTCCATTCTTTGGTCGCTCTCATGTGAATAGTCCTTTACTTAGCTGGCACTTCACTGAGCGACGATATAAGTGGTCTGCATTAAAGCGGCTTTGTTTGCTATAGCAATTTCTAATTTCACCTTGTGTTTTTTTTTACTACCTCCTATACTCTGTCCAATATAAATCGGCAGTACAGCGAAGATAGGGATGTTTGTCTCTCATTCGCAGTCTTTTGTTTTCCGCAAGGGCTATTCATTCAAAAGCTCATACAGGGTTTTCGTAGTAACTAAGCATTTCAAATTAGCAAAAATCCGAAAGAACTGCAGGTAGGGTTACCGTACTTTTTTAGATTGAAATTTGCATTAACATATACTTTGTTTTTTTTTTTTTTTGTATAACAAATAAATAAAATTTATATTTTCCACATCACCACATCCAATTTGAAATTCACTGGCGGGTAAACAACTTTTATGTGGTTTATTTCAATTTAGTACGGTGCGAAAATATGACCCGCTACTGATTTAAAAAAAAAGTTTCCCCATAAGACGTGTACTGTCTATTTATGTTGGTTGGATATTCGGTAGGTTAGGAACGATCTAAATTTAAGATTCTGTTTTTTTTTTGTCTGCTATTTCGTTAACTATAGGGATTTTAATAATAAGGATTGAGTTATCCTGTTTAATTAATATTAACTGGATATGAACTTGGATATAAACTCAAACTCAAACATTAAGTTATTATAACAGCTTGTAACATGAACGACGATAATTTGAAATATTTACTGAATTGCTTTCAACTTTATTCTTCTTTATCTTTATTTTTTATTATTTTTATTTTATTAATAAACGTGTTTTTTCATAAACTTTTTCACCTGACAATGACTCCATTTTGATTGCGAACATGCATTCGCACACGTCTAAATTCATTTAATTGATTCTGTTTTCTGTTTTGTAGGTACCTAACATAATGATTCGCATTTTACCAACAACAATAAAGGTACGTAGTTAATTATTGTTTTTATTTGTTTGTATATTTTTATTTTTTATTGCACGGCATTAATTGTGGTAATGCATATAGATATGTAGAAATATAAATTTTTTTAATGCCTTTTTACCTGCCATATGGAGATCAACGCCGATGGTGATAATTAATATGGAAGATAACACTGTAGTTGACGTACCTACAATAATTTGACTACAGTGTCTTTTTCCATTCATAAAGAATGTATCACGGTTCACGGGGGGATATAGAGGTAGATAACCTAGGTATAGTGTTTTATTTATTGTTGTAGCATGCAATTTGCTGAATGAAAATTAATTCACATGTTTTCACTCTAGTCATTTTATTGTTAAATGACGGTTGTAGGTTGTAGTATTTTTTTTTTTTTTGTAAGTCGTTTCAAAGGTTATAATGATTAGGTTAAAAGTGTTTTAGGTTGATGGTTGATAGATTGATTATATGCCATTTATATAATGAAACTTATAAATAAATATAAAATAACAAGCAAAAATCAAGCGGCACTGAAAATACACTAAAAACTCACTTTTCACACAAAACTGTCAACATTCAATTAAAATATCAGTCAACTATTAAACTGTGTACAACAATCGAAATAGAATGGTTCTTGTTTTACTCAATTCTCTTGAATAACGATGACGAAACGACACTATTAAATTATCCTCGCTTCATGTTTTAATAAAGATATAGCATCCGATAGTAAATGGTATCTCTCACATTTATTTGGAAAAGTTTTTCTTTTATTGTGCCTCATTTACAGGACTAACAAATTGAAATCACTTCTTTCATTTTCTGGCCAATAAAGGGTGAATATCATAAAAAGCGTTTCTCAATTTGGTTTTTTTTAATCGCTAAAAAATATATTAACAATTTGAATATACTTGTGATCGGTAAATGTAAGAGGTAGAAAAGAATTTTAACTTATGTCATTTAATAATTTAAAATGCCTATCGAAACTATATTATTTGTAATAAGAAGTTGAGCATACCTACAGCTTAATTTAATAGTAAAAAAAATAAATTCTTCGACACTTTGAAAGGAAGCTTGAAGCCAAAAAAAATCCTTCAATTTAATCAGTAGAAATCGCTTTGTTAAGTTATAAAAATTATTCAAATAACAATGAAAACAATTTCGTTAGTATGATAATATCAAAATTCTTTTCTTATAAGGCCTAGTACTCACATTCCATTCAGCAAAATAAAAATCAATACGCTCCACAATCTTTTCCCTCTGAATTTATACATTCATTCATAAGCTCGAGAAGCTTGAAAACATATGACATCTGTCACAATATTCGTTTGGTTTGAAAAACTATACAATGTGGAAGGCAAAGGTGTAAAATTCACGTTCCTCCGCCCAATTGGTCTATAAAGTTTTCATTTGCACTCGAACTATAGTCACATTTTTCCACAACCATTGAAAGGCATAGTTAACTATGTCATAAAAGTTTTGAAATATTTTCAAAAATTAAGTACCTTATAATAGACCAGTGCCGAAGCCTTTGCAAATGGTAAAAAATGAATAAAAATTATAATATAGGATGAAACCAATTGGAGAAGGATGAGAATATATGAATTATGAAAGGAAAAATAAGTTACGGTCGATCTGCGGTCGGGAAGTGGGCTGGAGGGGTGTTTTAAAGGTGTTTAAGGGAAAAAAACGGTCTATCTAGATTTCCTGCAAAACTACAAGTCCTATGAAAAAAAAATTAATCGCAAAGTTGTAGATAATTAAAAGATCTTAAACTTTTGTTCACATAACCTAAAAAAGTAGGTATGTCAAAAATTCAAATAACAAAATGTTTGGTTTTTATTTTTATCTTTTACAAAATAAACATTTTTATTTCACGAACTTTGGTGAAAACTTGTCGTTTTATGCTTCAAACACACTGCATTTTTGTTGTTTAAAAATATTAATTTTTTTTTTTTTACAAAATTTTGACTTAATATCGAAAAAACACCCTAATTTTCAATCGAAAAATCTCACGTCAAAATATCTGCTTTTTTTAAAAATTCGGTTCCGTATCTCTACTTTTCGATTATGTAAACAAAATATATGTTACTATGGTAAATTTTCTCAAACAATAACTCGAATCCAAAACTTATTTTAACCACTATAGATATGTAGAATTTTGAGCTGTTTATTAAAATTAATAATAAAAGTAACTCTTGATTAGTATGGAAATGAATACCTTCATTTTACAAGATAAAACTTTACAAAATATTATAAATGATTTTCCGCTGACAGCCTTATAGAAGCTATTATAGATTACTTTTCAATAAACAACTCCGGAGTGGCTATTTAAGACGACTCGAATTTACTAGGCTTATACAGAACTTATAATACTTATTTTTAGATGTCTTAGAGAAGCTAAGAATTTGACTTGCTTGGATTTGCTTTGCACTAGCTTAATACAAGCTATTATAATTTTCAAACTTTAGTTACATGAAACAATCGTGAATAAGAGTGCGATTTGCTTTAGAACATATATTTTTAATTAAAAATATTGCAGAAGCGTTGAATCCTTAGTAAGTTTTTTTTTTTAATATAATGCATTTAACCATTTAACTACCAATTGAAGTAGGTGGCAGAAAAAAGTATATTTTTTTTTAGAAAGTAGACTGATTAACGCTCAAAGTTAACGATAAAAATTATAAAACTTAAACTGCATACCTACTTAATACCTAATTGGATTTTTTTGAATAAAATTGAAAAACAAACATTTAAATATGGATTTCGTCTATAACTTCGCTTTTTCTATTATAGCTACGATTTCTGCTCAAAGGTTTATAGCAGCAAATTATCACAAGAGTTAACTTTAATACAATTACATTTTTAAACAATTACATCTAAGCTTTCTCGGTTGAAGTTTGTGTTTTTGAAATGGAAATTGTATTTGTATGTGTAAATACCTAAATTTTAGGGTACCTAGAAGCCGAGTTTTAATTTAGTTATGCTTACAATTTGAATCAAGACATTTCCAGCGAACAATCATTGAGCTATGTTAAAGATGCTTTTTTTAATGCTGTCCATAATCTCGTAAAGGCCCTATCAACAAAATTTTTACTTTTCACTTTTTTGCAAATTTGGAGTTAGGGCCTGATTTATTTCCTGATGCTGAATCTTCCAATAAGTTAGAAAATAACAATTTTTTAAAAGCCCTTACTTCAAATCGTATCCATCAAAATTTTAAAGAGCCCTAAACTATAACACATAAGGCCTTTTATAAGATGCTGCAGCAAGGTAATGGACCCATGATATTATTTTGAAAAGCCCTATGTCCCAGTTAGGGCCTTTTAAAAAAAAAATTTAAGTCTCATTTCTCTAAGGTAACAATAAGGAATTCTTTAAGAAATAAGCTATGGCAAGCTTAACTTCTTTTGTATTTAGGACAAAACAAAAAAATAGTGAAAATGCAAATTTTTGTACGGCCTTTCAAATTAAATTTTTCAAATGCACACTACACTATTTTCTGAAAATTTTAGTAATTTAAACTTGAAGTAATTGAAAAAAATAAAGAACGTATTGAGTTTTAATAAAAATTTTATTTGGAAATTTTAATGTTCTATATTCAGGTTGCGGTTAAAGATTTAGTATTTCTATCTATAACTCGGAAGTGTGAAAATTACAGTTAGTGCCTAGCCTTTACAAAATTATGGGCAGTATGGCACACAGAAGCCACGTATATAATATTTAGATATATCACTCTTTTTTTTTTAATTTTTAATTTTTTAACATATACCTTTACGTAAGATATAAGAAATAAGAAATATTACATTTGTTTTCAAAGAATATTAGAGCTTATAAAAACTATAGTTACGGAACAGCGCGACGGAGACTACATACCGACTATATATCTGTATTCTCTACCTTATAGCCAACATGAGCAGACATAAAAATATACATAGTTCAGCTACGTGTGTGTTATCTCTAGATTCACAAATTAAAGATGCACTTCCCATCTTCTTGGCAAGACTATTTTGTTTACAAAAATAAAAAAACTTGTCCAGAATTATAGTTACTTTGGAATGTACTTGTTTTTGTTACAACAAAAATATAGAAACAACTTAATTTAGTCAATCTCATAGATACCATGATTTTCGAATGAAGAAATCAACCATCTTTAGTTTTGTATGAAAAGTATCTTCTTGTATAACAACTCACATCTCCACCAGCACTCATATTTAATAACCATGAAGCGTGAAATTCTTTTATGCAAATGAAAGAAAAGATAGCAGAAAATTTTGCAAAAAATGCTTCAACATTTTGTTTACATAATCATCGTAGTATATAGGTATATATTTGGTAACGAAGTTATGAATTTTATGAAAACATTAAAATTGATATAGTCGTCTGGCCACAATAACAAACTAATTCAAAATAGAAAAGAACAGATAAATCAGATATCTACCTATACACAAAAGTGATAATATTGAACAAAATATAACATCTTTCTTATACCTAGAGCTGCGTCTTGAAGGAATATCAAAGGTGGGAGGCCATTTTGGATTAGCTATACTCGCATGTTTGTTTAAGAGTTATAGTTTTTAAGAAAAGAAAAAAAAACCTAAGGCTCGAGATTTGTCGTTCATTCATTTATCATGAAAAAATTAAAATAATAGGTATAGGTAAGGTATCGATACATTTTCAAAATCACAATTAACATAGCTTTGCGGTGTCATGTCGCTTTGATTTTGATAATAAATACAAAATAAAAAAACACTCATATCTTTATATTCAAGCAGTTTTTTGATATTTAAATAACGGGTTTTGTAGGTACATATATAGTTAGAACATGAGAAAGGAGCTTTATATCAACAACCTGACTTTATATCCTTAAAAAAAAAGGTAGATTGTATCGACTACCTATACCTACGTTAAATGAAGACAAAATAAGGTACCCATATAATCGGTGACTATGCAATGCAATGACCGCAGCCATATTGGAACAACTGTAAAACTACTCGAAATTATGAAATCCATTGTTTCTCAATTTTGAAGATGTACCTAATTCAAGGGTTGCCTACTGTATATGTTGAATGTTGACAATGCTTATTAATTTTGTTTTAATTTGTTTACTTTATCCTTACATTATCTGGGTTTTAAAGAAATTTTAAGGCAAAGTAATCACGAAGAAAAGTGTTATTTGTTATAAAAGTCAAGGTTATAATTTTGCAAGCATACAAAAATTTATCGGAGAAAATCTTTTCTTAGCATAAGAACTTTGAATATAAATTTTTTATACATTCTCATATTAAATTGTTTGTGGAAAATGCTAAAAATCTTTAACAATTTAAGCCTAGTATATAAAATTTAAAAGTCACAATAAAATTTTCTTCCACAATGAAGACAACGTAAACTTTAATGCTTAAAAGAATTCATCCGGTCAAAAGAGTCTGCGAATTACATTATATAGTTTAAAAGGCCGTTGATATTTTTGTTTTAAAATCTTTTAACCAAAATTTCATGGCAGATTTTTTTTCATTTTTAAGCACTCCAACGAAGAGCAATATTTTAGTTTTTCAATGCTAAGGTTCCTATGCGCTAGAAACAAAGTATTAGGCCTAGCACCTTAATAGTTCAAGTAGAAATGATAATTCCATGCCGCCGTGGAATTTACAAATTTACCTTCCACAGCTTTTATTTTTTAAAAACATGAAACATA
The DNA here is from genome assembly GCA_916050605.2 of Platycheirus albimanus. NCBI lineage: Eukaryota > Metazoa > Arthropoda > Insecta > Diptera > Syrphidae > Platycheirus > Platycheirus albimanus. The sequence continues at coordinate 293,879,612 of OU696696.1, read as the reverse complement.
GTGACAGACAACACATTTTCCCCAAAGACTGAAGCATTTCTTATGTCACGGCGGTCGCATATGGAGAAATCAAAAATCCAACGCGATGGTATAGATCGTGGAACGCATTTATTTTTCTAATATTGTTTTAGTCGGATAGTTTTTGTTTTAAAGTTGAAAACAATTCTTGATAAACAAAAGAAGCCAAGAAAAAAATTGTAATACAGCTTCATAATTCGCTGCTTGACTTTGCGAAGCCAAAATTCTGTTTTTTTATTTGTTTAAGCCGAAAAGTTTTAAATATATTCGAGAACTCAATTTTTTTTTTAAATGAAAATTAATATGGTCCAAAAAAAATTTCATGTCATGTTTTTAATTTCGCATGGTGCGAATAGGTATACTTGAAAAAATCTTGAGAGACGGTGAAATTTATTTAAAAAAAAATATTTTTCTTAAGCATATAATTCCGTGGAAGGTAAGAGTGTGATTCAAATTCAAGCCAGTAATATGAACTAGGATCTAAGATCATAAGGATTCTATAAGACAGATTTTTTGTAAATTAAGTGCTGGAAAAACACACTTTTTTAAATGCAAACAATAGGTATAATAGGTATACCTCCGTTAGATGGAACTACAAAGTTGAAAAAAGAAGCTTTTCCACCAATTTCAACGCTATAGCTGCTTTATGAAATGTAGCTATTTCTATTAAGAAGTTCGCCCTGGTATATTAACATTAAATTAAATGCCCGATCTTAAAATATTACTATACTACAGGCTTTATCGAAATTTATAGTAAAATTCCATACTGGGATACATAAAAAAAAATAAGATTTGATCATGTATGTAGCTACTTTTCCGGTTTGGTTCAGATATTAAAAGGAATTTGATGAGAGATGGATGAAAATAGCAGGAATATAAAATTTAACCCCATGTTAGGATCCTGCGATGTCAACCCTACTTCTTTGTGAAAAATTAATTCAACCACTTTATTCTTATGCTTTATTATGTGTATATCCAAGATGAATATTCAAAATGGCTGTTCTTGCTCATCGCTGCTTGTAAACTATGGTTTATATGGTACATAACTGTTTATAATGTCTTTTTTTCATATACACATATATCTATGTTATTAGATATATTTTATTCGGAGATGTATGTTTTGAATTCACTTTGAAAGATCGACGGATTTTCTGCCCCGAGAGAGTATCACCTTAAGATCGAGGGGTAAAAATAAAAACTCTTGGCGAAAAAGTAAAAAAGTAAGAAATAGCAGACGAACCATAAGTTTATAAATGTTTTGTAAATCCATATTTCCAAAAATTGATTCTTTAAACGTACCTATTTAATACTTATTTAATCCTTAAACTATGGGCAAGCATTGTTTTTTAAAGTTTAAGCATCCCTAGTTGCTAATGTTGGTAAATATTGTCCGCCAAAAACGGAGTTGGACATTAGAATATCCATACTATCTGGTTGTAAGAACTTAAATCATAAAGATCATAATTAAAATTACTGATGTAATGATGTACAAAGCAATCTGCGCCATTTTGATATGCAAACGATTCATTTAGTAATAAAAATAATAATTTAGATATCTTTTTGTCAAACAAGATCATTTTATAGAAAAGAATTACTAAAAATGTTCAAATAAATACACATAGGTACATATTTTGATGAATTTAAAATATTAATCGCAAAGATAAAAGTGATCACAACGAATTGCCGAGTTCTTTTCGTCCTTCGCTTTTCAATTATTCGCTCGTGAATAACCCAAAATCACAACATAAAAATTCTCAATAACGAATTATAGACATTTTTTGTGAATTAAACTCTAACATTTAGGAATTTTCGTTCTTTCGTTAGTCGGATTTTATTATGAACACTTTTAACACTTGTTGATAAAAAAAAAAGATCAATTTCGTTTCCTAAACTATTAAGCAGCAATTATTTCAAATCTACATAATCCGATCCTAACTTTTTGCTTAGCTCAACTAATGCAGCAATTTTATATGAATCTCTGGTTTTGATTCTGTCAATTATGTGTCATTTGATATGGGAAAGCATTTTGATCGGTTGATCATTCAAAGATTTACATTTTCCCGTCGGCTTACAATACTTTTTTTTATCATCTTTTTTGATTACAACATTATCGTTTGAATGATCGTTAATGTAAAACGAAAAATTTAATGTTGTTTTCAATAATCAAATCTGTTTATTTTAAATGAAGCAGGAAAAGGAAACATTTTAAAAGTGAAAATAGAAAAAGCGGACAAGTAAAAATAACTTAGTAAGTAGTTAACAGTTGTGCAAAAGTGGTTATCAGCACTGAACTTAGTTTTAAAATTCTTGATCCGTGGACGAATTTTATTTAATCCGTGGAATTCGGTGGGTTAACTCTTAAATCACTCCTGAACCACCGTCCAAGTTTTGGTTATGCAAGCATATACTACCTAAATCGTTTTAGATTTTGATCCGAGGCTGAACCACTGTTGTAGAACTGGCCCCAAATGAAGTTTACTAAACTGGAAACGAGAATTTATGCTTAACAAAAAAAAAAACAGCAGTTTGCCAAACGCATTTGTTAAAACATTTTTTGACTTTAAAAGTATCTATACCAACAAAGAAACCATTTTGTTTTTCTATTTACAAAAGGTAGGTACTCATTTTGTTGGGTTGCTCAAACTGATCACCTTCATTTCGCTATACTATTTCTTCAAATGCAAATTATGTTGCATTTTAATACTTTTGGGCGTTAAACTCTACAGACTACAGTGCAAATATTTTATTTAAATGATTTCCTGTAGACTCCAATTTGGTTTTAACCGAGCAATGTTAAACCAAAAATCATTGAACAGAAGTTTAATGCGAGAAAACAGATTGAAATCCTGCAATCAGTTGGTCATAAGAATTTGATTGAATTATTTGACAATGTCTATTGGATTTTTGTTTTAACAAAATTCAGTGAACAATGAGCAGATCACACAAATATTCTCTTCAAATTATCAACTTTCTTTAGAAACACATTTGTGAATTTTCCAGAAAATAAGTATGACGAGGTCCTGTTGAAAAAAAAGCAAATTGAAAATTGTTCAAAACTCCTTTTGTGTGTTTAAGCTTTTTGCCAAGTTAATTAATGATTTCTCCAAAGTATATACTTATACATATTTGAAAATTCGTTTGTAATTAAAAAATCACTTGATTCCTTTTGATCTATATAGGTCAAACCACATTATTGAAGTAAGATTATTAAAAAAAATTATTATTAAAAAAATGGGCACAAAATACGATTTTATACTATGGGATAAGATTTTCCGAGTCAACCAATAATTTTGAAATTTCACTGATATTCTTGATTTTAGCTCGTTTTTTTCTGAGTGTATTGATTCCACCGACTCTAGCTTAAGTAGGTACCTAGTTAACATCATGTATTTTTAAAATACAGAATGTAAATATAGTTCATTAACTATTAGTTATAGATACTGTGCCTACATTAGTGGTTCGTATTGGAATCAAAATTTTAACACGGCTTTCTAAGAATGGTTAATCTAAGGAGTTAATCTAAGGATCAAGAGTTTCAAAACGACTCAAAGCGTGGTTCACTGCTGGACCACTCCTGACTACAACTGGTATACCTATGTTTTAATAAAAAAAATATCAATCTGCAAAATTTCCAAAACAATTATCATTTCCAATAAATTATTTAATATAAAATATTTCTAAATGCAAGCCTTTTTTCAACGTAGCCGGTGACATTAAAATTAATTTCGTTGGCGGACAGATCAAAGTGAACTAATCAAATCATTTGTCGATTAAATTAAATTAAACATGAAGTTGAGATCAGTTATTAATCAAATGAGTAAAAAAAAAGTGAAAAGCGCGTACCTATTTAAAATAAAAGCATTTATTGGCGGTGTAATCAATAGGCCGGTTCAGCAAAAAGGTCTTTACTCATCAATCTATCTTACATCATTGAAAAAGTTGTACCATTTTCGGATTTCTAATTATTGATAAGACAAGCTGCATAAAGCGCCGACAAAGCTTCTATAGTCATCAAGGATAGATATACAGCTTTGATTCATAATATTGCTTGAGTGCCATTTGTAAAGTGCGTAAATGATCAAACGCATTTACATGATTCAGATCCATCTTCAACTGAGATCTGAGATTTTTGCGTTCCGTAGAGGAAAATTTAGTTTAGTTATTATGAGCATTTTGATTTCAAAACAGCGCGTATAGGTACTTAGAAATATACGTTAGATTTTCGATCAAGAACAGCGTTTTGGTGTTTCGAATTTTACTGCGAACGTACGAGTACCTTTTGAACTACCTTAAAGCTGGCTTTGTAAGCGTGAACTTGGAAAGGGATTTTATCTGGAATATGTTTCTACGAAAGTTGCTATATGAACTTTTCTACAAAATAAATTACAAATTTGTAATTATATGTTTATTTTAAGCAACAATCTGTCAACTCTATTCTTCTTTTGTTTCTTACTTCTAAGGATCCTTCTTTTACTCCGTATCACAAACAGAACCTATTTCGACAGATTTTTTTCTCTGTTTTTCTAAAACATCTTTTTAAATCTCTTCAAAAAATCGGCATAAAATATTTGTTCCTATCTTTTCTGCCATTTTAATTTCTTTTAACTTTTTTAACTCAAGCTTGGAGGGCAGGTCATTGATACGGATTTCTACTAACCTGGCATGTATCTTACGGATGGTATTCACTTTTCATCACAACTTTTGAGACATGACAAGACTTTCCCGAAGAACACAGTTCAAATTGGAATCCAAAACAGTATATTTTCTTGAATTAAACCCTTCATTTTTAACTATTTGCCACTATTCACACTTAGTTTTTTAATAAAAAGGACAAACTCTGCACTGAGCACAAAAATAGAATACAATTCCTACTAGTTATAACGTCGGTATTTAAAAGTTTTCATAAAAATCATCTAAATTGAATCTATCACTTTGCCGACGGCAAATTGAAATTATATAAAAATTAAACACTCACCTTCCACTCTTTGTTATCACCATTTCCGTTCCAAGTTTGTGAAATTTCTCCCACAAATCTTTGCCTTCTAACGTCACTTTTGGATCGTCGACAACTCCGTCGTCTTCGGGTTGTAACGCTCGTAATGGTCTCATGCCTGGATGCAATTGATGTGCTGCGACTGACGCTAGCACAACGTCTTCCGCCGTCGTATACGGCGTCCCCAATGGATGATGCGCGTGCGGGTGATGCGGTGGAAATTTGTGCAACAAACCGCCCGGATACAGACTAGGATGAGGACCTGCCGGACTGCCGGCAAGAGCAGCAAGAGCAGCGGCGGGAAAATACGGTTGCTGTGGCAAATGTCCTAACGCCGGATGACCTGGAACCGTTGAATGATGTGAATGATGCGGATGATGGCCTAGGCTAGAGGCGGCTGCGGCCGCAGCGGCCAGCGCTTGATGCGTTGATACGGAGTTGTTGTTGTTGTTATTATTATTGTTACTATTGCTATTATTGGTAGAGTTACTATTACTACTGTTGTTGTTATTATTGTTATTATTACTACTTGTATTATTATTATTGTTAGGTGACAGCTGGGGCTGTTGGCCACCGACAGGTGAGGACTGTCCGCCGCACTGTAACTGCTGTTGGGCGGCGGCTAGTGCAGGCGTTAAAGACGTTTGTTGGTGCTGCTGCTGCTGTTGCTGGTGCAGTAGTGGCGAAGTTGGTGATATTGTTGCCCCAGCGGCCGTCACTGATTGCTGTTGATTACCCGCCGTCAACAGCGATGACACGCTGAAGTCAGTGGGTCGGGAAAGCTGCAGGAATGGATGATATGCCATCCCATTTGCAAACCTACTGATTTGATCTTCAGATTGCTGAATGAATTCTTGGACGTCGTATCTCATTACATTACAATTTTAGACACCAAAGTCGGAAACACAATATATTTTCGAATCAAAATTCACCTCTCTCTTATTATTATTATTATTTTTTTTTTTTTTTTGTGGTAGATATAATTATTTTTGGGTTTTTCACTTTCAATTCTTTTAGAATTTATTTGTTTAACAAAAGTTATGCACTATAAACACTATGACAACTTGAGAAAGGATTGATTGCACTTGAATGACGTTAGTCAACTTTTATTTTCAACACTTTTCTTCTCTGGAAAAATCGTATAGGAAGGTATAGATAGATTTTTAATTCTTGACTATTTGTGTGTTTACCTACCAAACCGACAATATATACTCACAACAAAACGTTTACCTTTACTCTCGGCGAGAACACCACACATTTAACATCGAAGCAAAGCGAAGCGAAGGTGTCAAAAGCTTTCAAAAAACAATTATGCGAACTTTTCTTCCTAGCCTCCAACAACAAACAACGAAAAAAGCCCCCCTCCGCGAATTAACAACAAGACAAACGATAGGTATGATGACGGTGGTGAGGTTAAGGGGTGAAGAAAGGAAAAAAACAAACGTCGTCGCCGTCGCTGACAGAGAAAAAAAAGGTAAACACACACGATACGAACTTAACGCCGGTCGCTTACGAACTGGTTAATACATACAATCTCCAATACAATGCAACCCCCATGTTTGCACCAAAAAAATCACCCACACAATGACAATTCTCACACAGTCGCATAACCCACCTAACACCACTCAAGAAAAATAAACCCAACCAAACCCAAACCCAAACCAGAAAATATTCCAATAAGACTACTAAAACACCACACCACACCACACCGTAAAGCGTAAAGCGCGCACAGGCAAACAAAAAGTAGTTTAAGCAATTCCAATTACACTCCGATAGATGGAGCTACAAAACATTCGCCATCTCTCTTCCTTTATATGTGAAGGAGAGGTGAAAAAGATTGCGCGACACTACGATTGTCACATGAAACAACACACAACAAAAAAAAAAAAAAAACAACTGTGAATTCGAACAAGAAACCACTCAAGAGAATTCTAATAAGACTTGACACCAAGCCGCCACGGATTATCCTCACTAACACACTCTCACCTTGATGGTGTCAAACAGCAATTTGTTTGTAATACTCTAGCTTCTCTTCTCTATCGCAAAGGTATGACCGAGCCAGATGATAATGACACAAACCAGAAAGACCACTTCTGCTGTGTTCTGTGAGTTCTGTCTCTGACTCTGACTCTGACTCTGACCAGTTTTATGTTGCTCACAGTTGGCTATGTGTGAGAGGCGACAAGTTTAACCACAGATGTATACATACACACTCTAGCATAGCGAGCAAAACCCAACCAACCGGTCGAAAGAGATCGAAAATACAGGAAAAAAAGAGAAGCAACATGAGAAATCCTAAGAATAGATACAAAAATGGTGACCAACCGGGTTTAGTTTTACACCCCTCCCTCACCAAAGTATCAAACATTATACACACTCCGACACACCACGAATGTCACATGAAATCGCTGCCAAAAGAAGTGTACGAGATGGCAATAGCTTTGAGAGTGAAGATTGTCGTTGTCGTTGTCGCCGTCGTCGTATTCTTGTGGTACCGCTATCCCACCACCACCGTTGTTTGTGTCTTCTTTTGGTACCGCACGGCGCAAATATGGCTAACTTTGACGTTTTGCAAAGGCATATAAGAATGATTTATGTGTGTGTGTGTGTATGTGTGTGACCCTAGATAGAGGTGCTGGGCTGGAACTTTGTCACCGGCGACGACGAAGACGTGTTATGGGATGGGGTGGGATGGATAATGTAGTGTCGCATTTTGAGTTATATTTTTGTGCCTTTGGTTTTCTGTTGAAATGTCACTACATATTTGACAATCAACATTTTTTTTTCACCTTAGCTAAGACTAGCATCGTGGTGAATTCAAAGAAAATTCGATATAAACTCATCAGGAGTCAATTCATTTGAGCATCCTCGCCTGAATTATTAAATTTATCTCTTGGCATGTACTTTTTGTCGAAATCACTGTAGGTAAGTAAGTACCTACCCAGCCCAACCCCTTCTTTACTGTGGTGAGTATATAGGTATACTTACTTACACTACACATCTACAATCTCCTTTGTGTATTCAGTGAATTCAGCTCTTTTTTTTGCACTCGTCTCGTTGGTGTACTTTTGGAAGTGTCGTGTTTACCATCGCACCTACGGTGTTGATCTGGTGTTTGACTAGCGCCTATTCCGCCCCATATTCTTTTAGCGGCTACCCTTACCCCCAGTTCAAACCACCAACTGCTCACCATTATACCACCACTACCTCATCGCCATCGACGAACGACGAGAGTATAGTTTATGCACTTACATATACACTTGGGCTGCGAACTGCGATTTCGAGTTCATTCTTCCCATTGATTATGATGGTGGTAGTACATAGTAGTAGTAGGTATAGTAGAGTATCTAATAGAATTTGTTATCATTCATCCATTCTTCGGAGTTGAGGAGATGAGTGTTGGTGTTTTTGGGAGATGTGGGTTGATCTGTCAAAATAATGGTAATGTAGGTAGGGTGCGGCGCGGCGGCGGCATCGGCATCGGCATCGTCGTGTGTGTTTGGCAATCGTTTTGTTTGTGTAAAAATTCCTCCCTTAATCGGTGTCATCTTTTGCACATGATGAAATCGGAAAGATAGATAAATGAAGTCGAAGGGGGTTCATTGAAATTTGAAAATCCCTACAGCAGCTGCCTATCATCAAACCTACCAACTAGGAACTAGGATTTCCTTTTCCAGTATCTATCTATCTTCTATCCCGTCCCGCCGTAGGTATCCAAAAGCCAAAGCCAAAGCTAAAGCCAAAACCCAACAACAACTCAACTCTATCATCGTGTGAGAATTTTGTAAAAAGATGTGTGTTTGCTGATGCTGCTCACACACACCAGAGGTGTCATATAAAGTTTTTTTTTTTTGTCATTTTCGTTGGTGGGTGGAAGTTGGAAGACCTTTTTATTTGTGTGGCTAATGCCAAAGCTCTGTCCATACTCCATATTATCCATTTCCATATCCTTTGATATATCTCTCTTTCTAAACGAACAAGAAGGTGTACTAAACTACACACATTGACAAAGGACAAGTGAAAATCTAGCCAAGTCTCGCCTAAACAACACCAGTCGACGACGACGGCGACGACAGCGACACCAAGAGCATGGTGGCGATGCGATGGCGACAACGACAACGACTTCTACGGTGACGGCCGACAATGAAGAGAGGACGACAATTTCAAGGAGGACGACGACAACTACGACGTCGACGTCGACGACGACGACGACAACGACGATGATGAGGATGACGATTGACTGGTACTGAAGTGGTGTGAATTGTGTGTACTTTAAGCCACTCCTTCGTTTTTGTGTATACGGTGCACGGGTACGGTTTGCGAAGCGACCGATTGGCAACCCTCAGCCAATCACTTGAGTAAATATCTGGCGTTCCTTTTTTTTTTTTGTATTTTCTTCGCTTTTCTTTGTTTGTGCCTTCGGTTCGGAATGGTGTTGGGTGAAATAAATGGTGTTGCTGTATGCTGTGCGATGCGAGAGTTCTGTTTTTCCTATTCTTCAGTGTGTCCGTTCGTCTTGGTTGTTTTTGTTGGTCATCTCATCCTGTTTTATTTTATTTTATGCTTTTTTTTTTTGTTGCAGTTGTTGGTAGGTACCTACTCATTGTCTTCACACATGTGTGAGAAGAAGAATTTTTGAGCTTTTTAGCGAGCTCGAGCTGCTGCGGGACTGGGATTTTCTTTTTAACCTTTTTTTTTGTTCTTTCTTCTTTTCTATCTGCTTTTGGCTGTTTGTTTAATTGTTTGTAAATTCTTTTGTAGATGGCGTGTTTTTTTTTTTTTAGGGAGAAGGGAGGGCAATAACGATGGTGTGTAGTGTGTGGATTGTGGATGCCGATGCTGATGCAGTCAAATGGATTCGGTGGTACTTCGGTGACAAAAAGGTGTCTAAAATGTGTATTTGTATCTAATTTTTCCTTAATAAATTGGATAGGTACGCAGGTACTGAAAATATTTTGTTTCATTTAAAAAAAAAGATCCAAAGAGAGCATAGACTGTCAATATCTCTGTATGCTACATTATATGCTTGTAAAATTCAAAACGGGAAGCTTATTATCTAAGTTTAGGTACCTACTAGGTATGGATTGTAGGTATGAGCTGCATAAATCATTTCAATGGGTATCTTACGATTTGAAGGATATAGTATCGAAGAAATCGTATTAGATTATATACCTACAAATTTAAATTGGAAATTTTAAGTGGCGCCCAACGCAGAGAAAAAGTCAATGAAACTAATTTTTATATAGTTCAGTTAAGATAATATAAGTAGGATCGGAGATACATAGGTACAAAATCAAAGCTTTTCTGAATGACTATTTTTGGAATAAAGAAATTCTCGTTTTGTTTGCTTTTTGAATTAGGTATATGAAAAGATTGTTTTGGAATTTAACCTGTTAGGTAACATGACGCTTGGGCATTCGAAATTATTAGTCCTACCTACCACTGACAATCTTATAGGAAGCTTAGGTATAGATAGATCAAAGGTATCGATATTGTTGATATATTCAAAGCAATTTTAATGATTCGAAATTGGAGTCACCAATTTGTGGTTTCAAAATCCCAACTGAAAAATCATTCTTTTTAAATTCTAAGAAATACATTTTTGCCTCCGGTTTCTCATCAAAAAAAAAAAAATTATCAGTATGTACCTTGCGGAGCGCAGAGGTACCTACCTACCTAAGCAAATGTAAAATTTTATAAAATACCTAGCAAGTGAGTAAATGTCCTTGTCCATTTTTGTTCTCTTACTAGATATAGGTATGTAGTACCTACTTAGTTGCTATTGCAAATAATAAATAATGCGTTAAGAATTTCTAAAGAATAGATATGCTGGAAAAGTTACCTTCTCACAATGTATAAATGAAAGGAGACACCAAGCGCGCGAAGCTGTGAAAATTCCTTAGATGATTTGTGTATTGTGTTTGTTGATTTTGAAAAAGCTTTGGGAAAGTAGAAGGGCGGCGGCCCCACGTTGGGCGCCATTGTTGCGAGTAAGCGTGCCGTCGCCCTTCTACTTTCCCAAAGTAAGTCCCCCGTGGAACCCTGACTCGCAACAAGTGACAAAAGTAAAATATCCAGCTGGAGTCAAATCACAGTAAGTAGTTGTATCTACACCAGAGAAGCTACCTACTCGAAAGTCAAGTAAAGGACCCAATAAGTGCATCAGTTATTCTTTGCTGACGATTTATATTTTATTCCTGCAACAAGAACTTAACGTTTGGTTGAAAGTTTTGGAGTTAAATGGGTACCGCATGAGTCCAAAAAAGACTGAATACTGCCCATTTTCTGATCCATACATGCCTGATGCCTATTCCAGACATTTATTTGAATAGAACAGTTATTCCCGAGTGGGAAAAGTTTATATATCTGGGATCTTTGATAATGACGAAGCAACTTTTGGTGTCTACATCAATTACTGCGTGTCCAACCAAGGTGTGAATTGAGTGGGGGGAAATCTCCGCTATTTTCTTTGACCGAAAATGCCCCTCTGAGCAGCAGAGAAAAATCAACACATCAGTTGTGCGTCCGGCACTCACATTAGATTCACAATATTGGAAAATTTACTACGTATGAGATTTAATTTACAGCTGCTGAGATAAAGATGCTTCGTATGACATCAGGATAGTATTATAGGTACCTAACAAGACTTGATCGAATGAAAAGTACGAAAACCCGAGGAAGCCGTCACGTCACATATAACATCTTCCAAAAAAAGAGTAGGTATTTACAATTGGATCAGTTGGAGAGATCCAGAGAACCTCTTTAAAAAGGTAATTTTGAACAATGTTCCAATACGATTGCGAAAGAGCAAGAGGAGAGGCAGACCTAAAAGTATATAGCTGGCCTCAGAAATGGAAGAATTCAAAAGCTGGACACTTTATGAGGTCAACCCAGCAAACCCAGCAGGCGGATCACTAGTGTGAAGCAGACAAGAAGAATTGAGATATACTTGCGATCATAACGGAAATGGAAAGAAATTAAAGAAAGTAGATAAACTTAGCTTTTGTAGTTATGAAACTGAATATATGAAAATTCCCGCAATATGTTCTGTAGTTAGGTATTGTTTTTTTACGTTAGTTTTTTGTACTTTAAGTAGTATACAAAGATTCCCGTTTTCCGGGTTCTGTTGTCCCGATTCTATAGTGAAATTTCATCTTGCAGCCCCAGAGGCAGCAAACGAAATATAAAAAACTTCTGTTATTTGTCACTTTTTCTCTTATGATTAAAAATGCTTAACAACGGTCCCTTATACGGTAAGATCGCTTTGATACAACGATGAAAATAAAAAGATTTGAAAACCATTAAAAAAAGCCCAAAAAGTATCCAGTTTCTCAATCTTTCGAATTTTTGAAATATTCTTGAAGCATGGAGTCTTTTTCGTGAATTCTCATCAGTTCCTTCCGACAAAAAAAAAATGCATTGTTCTCTTCAAGCTTCCTTGAATTTTACAGGATTTTAAAAGTTTTTTTTTTAAATTTGTTAACTACAACCTGCTTATTTAAGCCGTAGCACCTTTACTCTTACACACATAGATTATTGTTCGCGTTCATTGTTTATTTTCAGCTCATTCAGACTTCATAATACTTTGTAATTAGATACACGACAAATAGGGTCGTGGTCATTACCCTTTTGTACCTATGTACGATGTACCTAATCGTGTTTTCGTGTTTCTTTTTACCCTTAAGATACACACTTCGATCGTGTTTCATTGTGGTTATAGTTATAAAAATTATTGCCAATGAACGATGAAGCAGAAATTTAACTTGAAGTATTGAAAAATGCCGACGGAAATTGGGAGGATTTTGGAACATGTTTACAGTCTCTCCATTTGTAAGCTATAGCGCCTAATAAACTTGAAGACAGCCAACAATTTTGAGCCAAGAAAATGGCAAGTCTGAATGAGCTGTTCTTGTTCCAATTACTTTGCCACATGTGCATGGGTGCTAGAGGAACATCTTTGATGTGGAACCTTCCCAACTAAAACCAACATCACAGATTGCTTCCATATTGGACGGCATCTTCTTAAATGAATGCCTGTTACAGTCCTTCACATGAATCAATACCCATTTAACAAAATTATTTGATCGATTATAAAGTGTTCGTTTTGCATTCTAACACTGAGCTATAAAAAAGAGCGTTGGACTAACGACTCTATACCCTGATGGTGTACATTGACACTTTTGAGAAGTCCTTTTCTAACAAAATTTCGAACAATGGCATAGCCTGCTAAACAGAAGGTCATTGAAGCATTTAGTAGAACTAAGTCCAGCTATATTGTAAGGCTTAATAATGTGGGTTCTGTTCGAACGAATCTAAGTATCTAACCGTATAACGGTTTTTTTTAGAAGTATAGAACTTTAAGTTGGCAACACTATTTTGACTGGCGGCCATTTTGTCAGCTGTCAAAGTGATTTATTTTTAGTTTGGTTTGACATTTCAACATGAATAGACCGACTTCTGAACAACGCCTCCAAACTTAGCAAATTTATTTTGAAAATCATGGTTCTGTTCGAAATTACGTATTATTTTACGGTGTTAAGCGATGAAGCTCACTTTTGGTTGAATGGACACGTCAAGAAACAAAACTGCAGTATTTGGAGTGATCATAATTCTCAAGTGTATGTTGAGACACCGTTCCATCCGAAAAAACTGACTGTTTGGTGTGCTTTATTGATTGGTATGGAATAATTGGTCCGTACTTCTTTAAAAACGATGCTGCCTAGAACGTTACACTCAAAGGTGCCCGCTATAGAGCCATGATTACGGACTTTTCGGTCATCAATTCAACAATCATGATGTATACATGAGCTATGGTTTAACAAGATGACGCATCATATCAGACAGCTCGTGTTACAATTAATTTGTTGAAGGAAACGTTCGGTGAGCGCATTATTTTTGCGTTCTGGTCCTGTGAATTGGCTTCCAAGATCGTGAGATTTAACTCCGCTTCACTATTTTCTGTGAGGATATGTGATGTCGCTATTCTACGCCAATAAATCTGAAACGATTGACCACTTGGAGGACAACATTCGCCGCATTATTACCGATATACGGCCACAAATGTTGGAAAAAGTCATCGAAAATTGCACTTCCAGATTAGACCACGTCGACGTCCGAGCCCGCCGTGGCAGGCATATGCCAGAGATCATATTTAAATTATAATGCCAGAAGATTATCTTTCTAAAAAACACCACTTTTTAGAAAACAAACGTCCTCCTATTAAGCGAACTACATCCATCAAGGAAATATAAAGTTTCTTCTTTTTCTCGTGTTCCAGTACCGTGGGAGCTGCTGTTGAGAGCAACTCTATTTATCTCTCTCTGTTCGTAGCTCTTTACCAGGTCTTAAGTGAAGATAACAAATTTTTGGACTGTTCTTCCTCCAAATTTACAATCATGCTATTCTTAATTCACCTTAGAGTTTGAGGTTAACATTTGAATCACTGTTTCGCTATGTTGCCATCTTGGTGTTTTTAGTGCCTGGCTAATGAATTTAACGATCTTTGCTTGGTGTCAACATCCACTATTAGCTGGTTAGTCATATTCATATGCAATACAGTTCAATTTTGGAAACCATTTTGAGTCATATTAAAGGCCCTTTTGTCGTATTTGATGATGAGCATTAAGGATGAGCCAAAAACAGAAAAATCTCCACGGTCTCTGAGGTTTTATCGTACTTTTTAAAAATTTTATACAAAAATCACCCTTCATGGTGAGGATAGGAAAATATAGGTACCTACCCAGAAATTTTACATGAAATCGTTTGCTTTTATCCTGTAAACACCGCAGCGCTAAATACAATCATATTCATACCTCTATAGTTGTAAAAATGTACACTCATCTATGAGTTTATTCTTGGACAAAAATTACCTCAGTCCATATGTTCCCTAACATTCTTAAGTCATACAACATGAATGTACAACGCAATATATAAATGCAAAATATGTAGCTTAATGTTCTATGTGGAAAAAGTGAACAGTAAATAGATACATCATAACAAAAAGAATAGAAAAATGTTGGTGTCTGAAAGCAAACTTTATTCTGCATAGTAGTTTTCATAAAATATTTACGTACCTTTTTGTAAAAATAATACGTGACCGGTGACCCAACACAAATAATTATCTTTTTTCATGAATCCCTTCTTTATATATACGAGTATATATCTACCTAATATAAGAATTCCAAAAGATCCATCACACAATTTTCTTTTTTGTATCCAACGATCCATCAGTGGACATTTGAGATTTTCCTTATCTATATGTGTCCTTAAGGATGCAAAAAAAAGGCTTGACAAATAAGAGAAATGAACAAATAAATTTGCCCTGCACTCTGTACTATGTATCAAAGTCTTAATAAAAACTAAAGCCGTCTTCATGTGGGCTGTGTGTGTGTTCTTATATATTTGTGTATCTAAAGATTTGTGTATATGTATCTATAGATAAGTAAAAAAAAAGTCCTTTTACAATTGCCAAATTTTTTTCCTTTCCTCCTGCTTCCACGTCGCCGTTTACCCAGCAAAAGAAAGTTATAAAATCGATTTTCTTCCACTCAAGACGACGACGACCGGGCAAATACCCAGGGAAGATGGCGATGGTGAACACTATCAAATATAAGAAAATGACAGTACCTACACAAAAAAAAGTATCTACGCAAAACTATAATACTCCTGGTAGCCCAATTCCAATAAAAAAAAAAAACCCTGTAGGTATGGATGTATGTATACCTATGTATGAAGGAAAGAATTTGTTTTTCCACCCAAATGTAAACTGGACGGAGAAGAAAACAGACAAGAGAAGCACAAAAGGTCGAGAAAGATAGTGAACCATCTCATCTTGGGCACCAGTATGACACAATAGCAAAAAAGATAAATCGATTTAGTAAAAAAAAAAAAAAAAAATTACGACAAAAATAGAAAAGAAATTGTCCAGAACACCCACATCAGGACATTGTCCCGCAACTTCATCACCCCCACCCATCTCCAAATAGCCTTTTCGAAACTCACCCAAATCCATGTTCTGGTCTTTTTTTTTTTTGCAAATTCAAAGAGTCACGTTAGGCGGATTTGTGTCCTATACTGTTTGGACACTTTTGGGGTGACTTTTGGCTCCATAACCATCATCATACATACAGAAGGAGAAAGAGAAAATCTAAAAGAATATACGCCGTGTATATATATACCTTTCCTTCGCCAAAGGAGCTATGAAGAAGTCCTCTTGGTAATTGCTTTGAATGAGAAATGAAAGAATGAAGAAAATATAAGCAAAAAAAAAAAAAATAAACTTCTCCCGCAACCAACAACAGCTAAAGTGACGAAGAAAAATCCTCCAAAAACTACCCTATGGGACGAGAATAAATGAAATGAGATTTGGAGTAAAGTCCTTTTTATCCTGTGCGATGGGTTATACCTACCAAAACCACCCACAGCCTCAGACACAGATTGCGTAACATACCCAAAATAAGAGGGCGATCGACAACAATTGCCGGCTATAAAACGAAATAGCGTCGTATAGAGCCTTGTGGTATAAACGCAAAATCGAATGCGTTCAGCCAGCGTCGAGATACGACCAGTGCTTTCTTCCTTCTTATAACGCCCTAAATTCAGGACTTCTTCGTTCGAAGAATATAATATAACTTGCGTATCAATTTTAAAAGTCAACTTTTACTTACATTGAAGTATTGAAGGAAAATGAGTAGATACGAATCAACCAGGGACGGATTTAATGCTTGGTGTCGCAGTGAAGGCAATCTGTCCAGGTGTGCCAAAATATATTAAGAGCTAGGATGCTGCCTTACCAAAGATTCAGAAAAATTAAATAAAAAAAAAAACGCAAGAAAATTCTAATTATATGTACATATATATCGTCTTCTTCTTCTGTCTATATAAATAAAAATGAATTTATGTATAGGTATCGACTCCTGAACCGTCCAACGGATGTTTATGATATTTTCGCGGTAAATTAAATTCAGTCCGGGGATTATTCCTGTGAAGGTTTGGTGCCGATCGGGTGGAAGAAAAAAATATTTAAGGTTTTTGGCAATAATTGTTTTCAATTTTTTTATAATTTTTTTTTTCTTTCGTTTTTTCATCAATTTTTCAACGGTTTTGGTTCACAAATAAGTAAGTAAATACTTTCTTGCAATGATTTTTGACGAATTTTTCGAAAACAATTGATCAACATTATCATGTTCAGTTTAAAAACGAAATTAACTGTCCTTTGTGAATCGGACAGGAACATTTTTTGCATGTGTCTGTGAATATTGAAGCTGTGTGACAAGAGAACGATCGAACAAACGCGATTTCTGAGCAAAACAAACCAAACGATGGGAGGAGCTCTGATTCTTCTTGCAGGTGATTTTCGCCAAACCTTGCCCGTTATACCTCGATCAACGCCAGCGGATGAGCAGAACGCTTGCTTGAAAGCATTATATTTATGGAACCGAGTCGAGAAAATCACGCTCTCACTCTCAATGAACATGCGCGTGCATTTGGTGCAAGATGAGTCTGCCAAAAAAGTTTAAAAACAACTTTGGGAACAAATTAAAATGCATCCAAATATGCAAGCCGTTGCGGGCAGGATTTTCCTGAATTTAACCAGCTACTACAAAAACCCAAATTGAATAATGATGTCAATAGATTGAACGAACAAATTCAGTTCCAACTGTCCGGCGAAACAGTCAAATACAATTCAATTAACATAGTGATGGATGAAGAGCAAGCAGTCAACTATCCAACTGAATTTTTAGTTTCGACGGAGCCACCAGGAAAGCCACCACTCATAAAAACTTGGAGAGTTGGATCGCCGGTAATGCTCGTTTGAAACTTGAACGCATCAAAATTGTGCGATGGAACCAGACTGACGACGGTCAAAAAAATTGACATCAAATTTGATGGAGGCAACAATCATCATTGGGCAAATTCAAAGGGGAAGGCGTACTGAATCCACGCATACTGATGAACACCAACGATTTGCCATTTGCCTTCAAGCGACTACAGTTTCCTTTACGTCTTGCATTTGCGATTACCATCGTCAACAAAGCATAAAGGCAATCACTAGATATAGCTGGTTCACACTTGGAAAAGTCATATTTTTCGCATGGCCAATTGTACCTATGTTTCTTGCTCTCGACTTGGCAATCCAAAAATTTTTAATATTTATACACCAACCAAAACGACCAAATATGTTGTTTATCTGCTAGCGGATAAAATAAAGAAATTTAAGTTCACACTAAATACATGTTTTTTCTTGGTCGTAGCAACGCATGCCGGGTACCACTAGTTTGAAATAATAAGGAAACGAAATCGCTGAGTTTGTAAAGCTTGTTTTGAAGGTTCAGATCCATTTTGTAGATCCATGTTTGTAGTATCGGTGGGCAAACTTAACGTTATCTTCTCGCTGGCGTCACGTTTTTCGCAACGTTTTCGACAAGAGTCACATAAACAAGTTTCCGCTTGCTGTTCGTTAACGAATTATAAAGCCTGGAGGGGGGGGGGGGCAGTAAATATTAAATAGGTATTAATTTTTAACGATCTATTTCAAACTAAGAATTCATTGATTTTGAAAAAAAGAGTTTTTCAGTGAATTAAAAAAAAATGAGAAGAGCGAAGAAAACCATAAATAACTAAAAGATGTAAAGATCTAAAATTTATTTTTTTTCAATATCAAGTCCCAAACTATCTGTGCTAAAATTTGTTGTTCAATTAGTCCAACTACCGGTTACTTTGATGTTCCTTTATTCCAAAATTTCGAGACTGTGTTACGTTCACTTCATTATTTTGTAAATATAATATTGGGGTTTCATAATCTAAAATTCTGTAACAATATCTGACTCATCTCTTATGACTTGGGTTGAGAATGTTTATCTGTCAAAAGTGACAATGGTCATGGTTTCCGTACAAATTAAATTTTTGTTTTCCTTTTTCTATTTAATAATAT
Organism: Platycheirus albimanus; assembly: GCA_916050605.2. Taxonomy (NCBI): domain Eukaryota; kingdom Metazoa; phylum Arthropoda; class Insecta; order Diptera; family Syrphidae; genus Platycheirus; species Platycheirus albimanus. Next base: position 293,860,668 of record OU696696.1, on the reverse strand, counting down.
TAAATTAAAATACTTACACATTGTGTTTGAATTGGCAGGATTTTGACTGATGAACAAAATCTAACATTGTATCGTTTATAATTGAATCCCAACAATATCTATCATGTCACTTGAACACTTATTTTTGACATAACAACCATCTGAAGAAAAAGAACGCACTACTGATGGTGTTTGCCTTAAAAATCCAAAATAGCTGTCAACAACACACAGTTTAAAAAAAAAATTTGAACATACATTTTTAATTCTAATCATTTTTTGTTTTCCCTAAATTAAGTCGATAAAAAAAGCAAGGACTTTTCTTCTTGTTACGAAACATTTCACACGCTCTACCTTTTTGTCACGCTTTTGGCAGAACATACTGTGTACTCGAACGACACAGCGGGACTTACAGACACATTTGAAAGCTGAAATTCTACCTAACTCTTTTGGAGTCGTATAAAATTTTGTGTGAAATGGGTGAAATACATAGTGAATGCATCTATTTAAAAAAAAGCTAAGTATGGCCCACCCTTGCTCTTGTGTGATGCGGCCCTGTGGCTGTGGGTGGTGTATGTCCTTATATTACGCACCCACTCTCTCACCTACCCCATCATATAGCCTTACCACGACGCACACACAGCATTTTTATACGCAAACACATAAAGCAGTTTTATCTTTTATATTGTTTTTGTTTTCGTTTTCGTTTCTCCCTCTTACCATCCGTGATGGACGTGTTTTAATCCCATTCCCAGAAATTTTTTGAAGATACTTGAGGAATCCACGAGAATCAATTACTTACTCTTGACGCCAGCGCCACCATATCAGAACTCAGGAGTAGGAGGTGGCAAACTGATTCCGCATTTGTTGTTGGGGGTGCAATGAAGGAATTTTTGCGATTTAAATTGAAATTATCAATAAGGGTATGAATGTGTGTCTGATAAGGTTTTGAGTTTGTGTATCTGTGATGTGGTTTATTTTTTATAACACAATAAAATGAATTTCACGCTTAAGTGCAACGCGCGACATGTGACTTCAGCAAAGAACAATTAATAAATCAGTTGCACTGTATTTAACGTTTGGGGAATTATTTTATATGGATGGTTGCCACCTAGCCGTTGGGGAACATTTGGTAGGTATAGATTTATATATGCACGATGAAGGATAGCTGCTGGCTGCAAAATTTACGAGTATCTGGTGGATTGTTGGATTTAATTGGCGATAAGGGATCTTTTTGTCATGTGTTATGTACAACAGTTGATAATGTTTTCTTTGTTTGTTTTGTCTCTGACTGTCATAAAAACGAATTACACCAGGTTTCATGAATCGATGATTATAAAGGCATACTCAAATACCTTTTTACTTGATGTGCAAGGTAAGGACGTTACGTCAAAAGATTAACATATATTTTTATGTTTATATCTATGTGAAATTAACAGCTATAAAAGCATCTTATTGATTTATGTTTTTTAATATTTTGTATTCTGATTCATTGAAATTGTTTTTAAACATATAGCTTCTTATACACAGATTGAATTTTTGGAGTAAAATAATAAAAAGTCACCAAAGAATATTTTTGGGTGTCTCTATGGTACAGTCCCATATTTTACTAAACCAAAAAAAAATTGTAACCTATGCAAAATTTGAATTTAAAAGCCCTGCCTAGCCGTCACCATCCTGTCAAATAAAAAGTCAATACGTTCCACAATCTATTCCATGGCACTAGTTTTTAGTTTTAACGCCAGGTTTTCATAATAATACTTTGAGATAGAGAATTGTGAATTTCTCGCAGATTTCTGTATACCAGATTGAGTATTCCCTTTCACTCGAATTTTTTTTACTTAATTTTTCAATAAATACGTATCCACTGCACACACACATTAAACGGCATTCAGAATTACACATTCCACAGATTTATTTCGATCAAAAACAAGTCACTATTGAAATGAAATAAAATGTATTGCTTGTACACGGTAACTGCCTATAGATTTGTACGTTCCACAATCCTTGCGACGACATTTTTTATTTTTGTAATGTACGACCACATCATGGAGAAATATAAGGACATGTGGTAATTTTTACACATAATTGATGCGTTCTTTTTCTAACCATATAGTCAACAAATTGTTGTTATGTCAAAAAAAATTGTTGAAGTGTCATTGTAAGGATTTGTTCGGTTTTTTTAAACCATTTGGGAACGATACGTTGTTAGAATTTGTTAAACTGTCAAATGAGAACCTTTAACATTTTTGAACTGATTAAATTATTCTTCTTCATCGATAAAAATTGGAGAAAAATCCATTTTATTCTTTGTTGTTGATCACTCAAATCGAGAACTTGTAATATTTTGGTTTGATTTTTAACAAAAACTTTGAATTGCTTAATACAAAACGTCCAATTTGACAGATCAACAATCTCAACTCATATCATGGAGGTGAGTTGGAAATAATAACAAACCGTAACTTTTTGACACTTCAAAGTAAGTTTAGGAACGCTTTTATGACGTCATATAATTACAAATTGTAACTAATTGGGATTAAAGGAACGCCTTTTTGTTGACTATTGTTAGAAAAAGAACGCACCAAATGCTGACAGTGAAAGTTTTTATCCTACTTGCTTCAAGTAAAAGGGTGTGGAAGTCTAGGCCTAGAAGTATGTACCTATGGAAATTGTATTCCGATTTTAACTGAGGACTAGGCTATTGGTAATAAAGTTTGATTGCAAGTGCAGCATCTTGGGCCGGCTCCGGCTCGGTTTAAGATTTACTACTTTACATTCCACAATTATAATTATGTATCTTTGCTACATGGAGAAGAACTTACGAGTGGAACGTGTTTAATATGTGTTTAAGAATCAGTCTCAAATTACTTAAACATTTATTGGTATTCCTAAGTTTGAAGTCTTGATGAAAACGTGTTGTGCTTGAAAATTTATATGCTGTTAAACAAAAGTGGAATGTAATGTTCTCACTTCACCTTCAACCCGACATCGACACTTCAATATCACTTAAACTGTGTGATATGGGCTTAAAGAAGAACTTGTGATGTTTTATACTTTAAAATTGTTGGTAGCAGTTATAAACGTGAATATAAAACGAATAGTTTAAGCTTGTCAAGAATTTTCTTTTTGGTCAAATGAAAAAAAATAAATTTCGTTTGTCTATATTTTTTCAACAATTCATTTAAATTTAAAACTCATTAAAAATTGTAGTTGGATGTGGTTTTTGTGTTTTTCTGATTGTTCAAGCTAAATCAAGAATTTCCATTTAGTAAATTGTATCAATTTCATAAAAGCATTTTATTGTGTGGATGGTATGTGGAAATCGAATAATGAAACACATTTAAAAATTCATTCGATATTGCTTAAAGTTGAGAATTTCGGAATCGGAAAAGTTTTATATTTCAAAAGTTCTTCAGTTCATTTAATCGTTCATCTTTTTCTAATTTGAAGATTTCTTTATCCAGTGTTTGATTAAGAAACCCCTAGGTTTAATTCTTTTAAAGTCTTTTACATTTTGTACAACCTTCAAATCTTTTGGATACAGTTAAAAACGATTTCAATCATCATCATCATCATTGAATTCAAAATATCTAGTTGAAGAGTCAAGACCATAATTCTTTTGATTTCAAGTATTTTGGCAGCTCCTGATGACTGTTATGTTAAAGACTTTTGAAAGAATGATTTAAAAATTATAAAAAAACCGAAATAACCGAATATCTTTTAAATCTTGAATGAGTGAAGAAAATTTTGCATTGTTGCAAAACTCTGATATTACTCTGATATTATCAATTTTCCGCAATCAAAATCTGTTATTCTTACTCTAAATCTCGTATCCATTTTGTTTGGCTTGTTGTTATTTAAAGACATTTTTTGAAACAAGAGCTCACTTTTATGATATTTTGAAAAACTAATTTTATTCATCCTTTCATCATCTTTCAAAAAAAAAAACTAAAACCTTTATAGTTCCCGTGAAAATTAGATTCCACACCTGTTATTCCGAAACAAAACTAAAAAGTTCAAATGTCTCACTTTTTGAACAGAATTAAAAACTGAGAGCATATATCATCTTATAATCTTGTCTGTTCAATTATTGAAAAGAATTTAAAACGGATTTCGATTCCACGCAAAATAGGGACAAATATGTTAGCGTGAATTTCACACATTTCCCATCTTCTAACAAAATAATCTTTTGGAAATATCACACTTTCCACGTCCTCTAGAGGAGTGTTCAAATGAGAGCGACCAACGAATGGACGAATTGTCGAACAAATTATATTTTAAGGATTTATGTAGCTTATTTCTTAGTTTAAACTATACCAATCGATAGATATTGAATTTTAAAATATGTTAGTATAATAAAATAGATAATTTCTATTGTTTTAATAATTAAAATTGCATTCAATAAACTGTCCAATGCGAACTGCAAAATGTTTGCTACGAACCAGGGCTGTAAAAGAATTCAATCATTTGCCACCTGAAGTCATTTGATTTTCCGTGAAAATCATTGCAATCATTGACTGCAGGTTTTGATTGTGACTTTAAGAAATGAATTCAGCATTCATTTTGAAGTCATCGAATGGATCAGTCATTTTACCACATTCAAATGATTGAAGTCAACGGCAAAATTTAAATTGAATTATGATAATGACTGCAGTCAATTGAAGTCATTTGATGTCTTTTTGAAGTCATCCAGTTTTTGAAGTCATTTGAAGTCATTTGAAGTTATTTAGAAGTCATTCAACAAAAATTAAAAACCAAAACTCATTTGTGTTACCTTTTACACAATAGAGATTTTTGAAGAATAACACAGAGTAGCTATGTTGTATGTACAAATCATTTAATACATAATTATAATTTTGAACATCAAACCAAAAATATTTTCACATAAATAATTTTAAACAAAAAATAAACAAAACAAGAAGAGAAAAACACAAACGTATTGGAAAATGTAAATGAAAATATAAACTCAATTAAATCGGAAAAAACTGAATTCAGATTCGCGGTGCTAAACAGCAGTGAAGTTAACTTATTTGCAGGGAATTACAGCGAGGTAAATTTGTAAAATTTAATGGTAAATCCATTTATTTACATGTAATTAGTGGCAAAAAAAGTTAGATATATTGTAAAAGCGTATACATGCTATGTGATTTGATTTGTTCTAAAAAAGTAATTTGGATTTTCTCGAAATATTTATAAAATGTTATGAGCATACTCATATTACATAATTGTGTTTATTTCGTTCGGCAACGGCTGTGTATATTATTTATTATGATCCTATTCCTCGAAGGTTCGGCTTTGGGACTTGCTGGGGAACTATTGATTTTTCTCTCATTTAGAATAATGGATATATTGGATATGAATGGTAACAACGGAAAAACTAAAAGATCAGGTGAACATTTGGATGACGTTGCTACATGCTCTAGGAAACGGCAAAGACTAGGATCAGCATCTCCAAGTTCATCTGCTAGTGATGAGGTTGGCAACCAAACCACAGAATCCCAACAAATAGCATCATCTTATTCTTTGGAGGAATCAACAACAATGACCTCTGAAGGAAATTTGATCTTTTCCGGAAATTTTTTTAATATTATCAAGCAGGTGTGTTTTGAAAGCTGGAGGTTGCGTCGAGACAATAAAAAACCTATACTATTTTTATACCCTATTCCATAGAATGGGTATATTGTATTTGGTGTGGAGTTTGTAACATAGAGAAATAATACCGTTAGGTATAGAAAAGTATATATATTCTGACTCAGAATCAAAAGCCTAGTCGATTTAGCCATAACCGTCCATCCGTCCGTCCGTCCGTCCGTCCGTCCGTCCGTCCGTCCGTCCGTCCGTCCGTCCGTATGTATACTCTCTAGAGGTCGCAATTTTTGAGCTAGAAAGCTGAAATTTGGTATATATAATCTTTGGTTCAAGAGTAAAGCTAAGTTCTTGAACCGGTAAAATCCGCCCACAAACACGCCCACAATCGCAATTTTTGTTGAACAACCTCAATTTAATAAAATTAAATTATGTTTTTTTGTACAGTTACGATAAAAGCATAACGCTAAAATTTTGCACACGTAAGCCTTAGGTAAACTTTCTTCCAATCAAATAAAAATATTTCAGTTTGGGCGTGGCTTACGCCTATTTTTCATACAAACCCATCAATATTGTTTTTATAAAATAACAATTGTTATATTAAAGCGAAAAACATTAAATTTTGTGGGTCTTACTGGCACATGAACATCTTGTGTATGAAATCAAAAAAATTGATTTTGGGCGTGGCTGACGCCCACTTTTCATTAGAAACTATAAAAAAATTGTTTTTGTAAATAAACAGTATTTATAATTAATCCGCAAGCCAAAATTTTGCGTCTCTTAATAGAAACGAAAAGGTTTGTGTATGAAAAGAAATTTTTGAATTTTGGGCGTGGCTTACGCCTACTTTTCATGAAAGAACGAAAAACGTAGCCTTAAGAATTTAAGGCATTTCCAATGTTTAATTTAAACCTTTTTCCTTCTGTTCGTTATTTGAGAAATATATCTCTACATTTTCTTTTGTAAATTTTTTCAATACGCCCACTTTTAAAGGCGTGATTTTGGTAAAATACCTTTGTTCAGGTAAGATTGTTTAAAAACTACTCGATTCAGCTGTAGTCTTACACATATGCCTAAATACTGAAAAAAGTGCAGTTAGTGCTTCAAATTTTTAAGACACGCCCACTTTTAAGGGGTGTTTCCGTCAAAAGTCGTATAATGCATTAATTTTTTTAACGTTTTTTAACTATCGGTCGCAGTTTTGAAGTAAACAGATGAACACTTGGATTTATATTCCTTGGTTACGTAGCAGTGTGGTCCAATAATTGTTAAAAACACCCATAATCGCTATTTCCGTTCCAAATCTAATTTTTAAAAATTTAAGTTTTGTCTTGCTTTGTTCAAATCGATCTGCAAGAATAAAATTGAATTTCACTGAGCTCATATCAATTGCCTTGGCAATAAAACGTTTTAACTTTGGGCGTGGTGCACGCCTTTTTTTATTGTGCCATCACTAATTGAACATCACACCGCATAAAATTAATGTTATTGAATTTTTTTCTGTCTGCTAAAGAAGAATTTTGTTTCTGAAACATCGGCTGTTTGCGGGAGGCAGACGCATGCACATACAAAAATATGGGGAATAGGGTATCCAACAGTTCGTTGCAAACGTACTGTAGCTCTCGCTTATGTTTTTTTAATTTTTTAAAATTTTTTATGTGAAATTTTTTTTTTTTTGATGTTCAAAATTATAATTATGTATTAAATGATTTGTACATACAACATAGCTACTCTGTATTATTCTTCAAAAATCTCTATTGTGTAAAAGGTAACACAAATGAGTTTTGGTTTTTAATTTTTGTTGAATGACTTCTAAATAACTTCAAATGACTTCAAATGACTTCAAAAACTGGATGACTTCAAAAAGACTTCAAATGACTTCAATTGACTGCAGTCATTATCATAATTCAATTTGATTTTTGCCATTGACTTCAATCATTTGAATGTGGTAAAATGACTGATCCATTCGATGACTTCAAAATGAATGCTGAATTCATTTCTTAAATCACAATCAAAACGTGAAGTCAATGACTTAAATCATTTTCTATGTATTTTTTTCGGCGAATTCAGTGATTGCAGTCCCAAATGACTGCATTCTTTTACAGCTCTGCTACGAACTGTCAAAGTCTATTCGCGTTCTACATGCCATCCACATAGGTAGCAATTATTCGCTCACGACTTACCTCAAAATCTTAGTGTTCAATTGTAATATACGGACATGACGTTCGTTGTTCGCAACGAATAAAAGAAATGTCATGTGAATGAAACGTCAAAATAGGCGAATAATCGGTCGTTCGTTGTTCTTTGATCGCTCTCATGTGAATAGTCCTTAAGAGTTTCCGTGTAACGTACGCAAAATTAAAAATAAAAGCGCAGAAAATATTGTGGAACGTATTACTTTTTCATGTTAGAGGAAATCTAAGGAAAGCTATTCTTCACAAAGATTATGTAACCAAGGGGTTTTTCAATTGGCGCGTGTAGATAGTGGCGGCCTGTGACGGCCATCTTTGTTTTCGTGACATCATGACATTAATCATGTTGAGTCACTATATCAAGTAACACGATTGAACAGCACGTCCAAATAATTAAACTGACTGAACTTCATAGCGTTTGAAAGAGGTCTCAGTTATTGCCGAAAAATCATCTTAAGTGACGAGGCAGGCGCATTTTTGATTGAATGGCTGTGATAACAAGCGCATTATTGCCGTATATCAGAGACGTCATTGGTCCATACTTTGTCGAAAACGGCGTTGGCAAACGCTATAGAAGGATTAGAACCAATTTTCTATGGCCCAAATAGAACCAAATGGATCTAGACGACATGAGCTTCCAGCAGGACGGCGCGCTGCGGTAGTAGGTTCCATGATTGATATTCTGCATTCACGATTTGGGGGTTAGTTCATCTCCCGCAGAGGTGACATGAATCGGCCACCAAGGTCATGCTATTTGACCCTGCTAGAGTTTTTCCTGTAGGATTTTCTGAAGTCGCAGTACTATGTGAATAAACCACAATCGACTAAAGTCCTTAAGGTGAACATCGGATCTTAGCTGAAGAATCATTGAAAATTGGACCACTCGAATCTACACTCAGCTTGTTTTATTCTATTTCAACATCTATCCGCCCTTATTGAAAAGCCTATAGTCCATAAACCTTGTAGAAACTAATACCATGACAGGTTTGTGGAATGTATTTACTTGATATTTGACAGGTGACTTGAGTTGAATTTTAAGCTTAACATGGGGTTGTTGTAAGTAAAATAATAAAGAAACAGGATTGTAAGCGCTTACTCGTTTCAATAGCTGTATATGAACTGAACTGCATATGGACATCAATAGGTATATCGGAAGTAGAGGGACGGGTTGCGGGCTAATTAAAAATCTAGGACTATAGGCCGATAACTCTAAAGTGTTCAGATATTCCGTTTATTAAGAGAGCCTTGTGGGATACAGTCCTAAAGATGTAAAGTATTCTGATACAGGGTTTATGTTAAAGTTTAAGGAAATAACAAAATATTTGAGTCGCGGTGGTACATGCTGGGATCGTGAATCTTCTTCGAAGGTTCAAGATGCAAAGATGAATGAAAAGTCTTTTCTATTTGAAAGTGAAATAAAATCAGAGTGATAAGGACGCATAAGTGCTAAAAGCTTTTAAGAAGTGGATTTTTAATTTGATTCTAAGACTTGAAGAGAGCCACAGGAATGTGATATGTGTTTATCAAGTATAAAGGCATTATACGCTTGAAACTGAATCATTTTCAAATCGTAATCAATTGTTCAGTTAATATTAAAAAACCTAATCTTCTTTGGTTATAAATTGATGTTAATATAGTTAATAAATTTAAGTTTCAATCAATGTCGATTAAGAAAACACTCCATTTGAAAATAAAAATTATTGCCTTTTCTTGCTCAAAACAAATAAAAAGAGTTTTTGTTGATGGATACGTTTTTCTGTATCTGTTCAAGAACTAATTTGTGCATTCGGACTACGTGATTAAATATCATGGATAAGTACAGTACAGTTGATAGCATAAACGCGTTTCGAGGCAGATCTCAGGTTCGTTCTCAGAAAAAGCAAGGACGTTTTTTATTATCTACTTTAAAATATTGATGAACTAAAGTGGGAATAATAGCAACCAAAGAAAGGAAGAAGGCAAAAGGATAACTACAAGAAAAGAAAAACATTTTTGTTGATAAATGTAATCTATATAGAAACACTAATGTTGAACGTATTTTGACAGAAAAAAAAACACACTTCTGACGCAACAACTATACAGTAAACTAGTTGATACTTTGAGTTTGAACTGTTTATGCGTAATCGTTTTGATTCTGCAAGAATGGAAGGGGACCTTATGTAATGTTATATTTATAACGTTGTTCCGATATTGAAAGGAAAAGATGTAGTTCTAAGGTTCTCCTGAAAAAGTTTTCTGGCCTTACATCAAGATGTTCTTGGAACTTTAGTTAAACTATGATTAACCTTTAGGGTATCACCCATATAATGAAGGTAGGTTAGATAGTTCCCCATCTACTTCAATTAATATAAACTTTTATAAAGGTATCTTGGGTCAGGCATTATGCTTAAAATCAGAGTTTTCTTTCCTCATAATGAACTTGGTTCTCGAATTAAATTGTTGGTAACCCTGCAAAATATTCGTTCTTTTATTATCATTCCAGGGTTCCTATTTGACACAGTTTAACAGAATTAAAGAAAAAAAAACAACAGAGTTAAAGTTTTCATTAAGTTTATCAAATCACTTCAAAAAATCAAATTGCTCCGAAAACACTTAAACAAACTATATACATTAATTGCAAACAAACCGTATGAAAATTCAATACAGTGGATATGTATCTAACAGATCAGCACACCAAAACAGTGAAACCAAAATAAATATCTGTAGAAAGATAGGCACAGCTATAGGTCTAGGTATATCTATACCAATTCCAACGAAAGTCCAATTAAACGGCAATAAATTCCAATGTTGTGAGTATTTTGTCGGTAAAGCTTAAAACTCCTCGGTATTTACCTTTTTCACACTTTTGTTTGTAGATATATGATATATCAACCTATGAATCTATCTAGATATATTCAGTTGGTAGGTAAGGTAAATACACAAATACCAATTTAAGTTCTCACTCGCGAAGGTAGGTATACCTACATATTCCATAAATATTTTGGTTCTCACAAATGCACATGTTTCAATTCAATATTTATTTTTTTGATTTTTCACTCATTCACGAATATATAATCTAAAAGATAGGTGCGGGGTATCTACATACATATTCACAAACGCGACCGTTATCGAAAGTAAAATCTATTACAAAAAATGTACAGATCCTCATCAACAGATATCAACTGGGCATATATATGTAAGTAAGTGCACCTCACGGATGTGTCTACGGATTTCGGTTGTCAATAATGGCCGTCGCTAAAAACACGCACAAAGTTAGAAGGAGCGAAAAAACAAAATAAAAATCACACAAAACCCGTCAATCGGAATAAACTTTGTCGCATGAAACCAAATTCGCTTATGTAAAACACTGGCGCGTTTGATGATAATGAAGGCGACTCCGTATAGTCAGTACTCAACTCAGACGACCGACACGACGAGAAACGGCAAACGTAAACGAGAATCGAGAAACGAGATGCGCTGCTTCTGCTTCAACATCTAAAACATCGAAAGCAAACAAAAAACAGCAAAATAAAAGATGAAATCCCCAACACTCCAGCACTCTCACTCGGTCTGAGTCTGTGAGCCGACGTGGATAATGATCTGTCAGTTCAGTGGAAAATCTGGACTCGTCCTCGTCGCAACAGCACCACTGACACCACAAAATGAAAACGACGTAGGCTGGCTACGTCGCTGTCGCTATCGCTATCGTCGTTGTATGATAGTGGAGGAAGAGAAGAACAACGAACGTTGATGACGCGGCAAACCAGACCCAGCACCAATATCTACATCACCACACAAGGTAGATAGATATTCCTATTTAATCGCTCTGTGCATTAAAAAAAAGTATCTCGCGAAAATACGGACACGTAAAGTGAGTACAGCAGGACAGTGGCACGTTCGCGTCTCGTAATCGTAACGTACGGCGGCGGCGCCCACAAGTTCTCACTCGCGCTATAGTTGGGGAACTCATCTCATCACCAGTGTGTCTTTCAATGTATGTATATCAATATGTATGTAGATGTAGAGTAATTCTGTACACATGTGTGGTGAGTATGCTAAATTCGTTGGTGAAATTTTGAAGGGACTTCCCCTCATCAAACATCTAGATGTCATGCCCCTTTTTTGATTTACTCCGAAACATCAAGGTGGAATAATAAAAGGTGAGAATGCGCAGTTGACTAAATGGTGTATGTTTGGTGTGGTGAATATATTGCCATGCGACGCGAGAATGGCTGTTCACTGTTCAGTATCAGTGGACTGTGAGTTGATTTTGATTAAATTTTTATCAACGATGTGGTGTGGTTAAATGCGGAATAATGTGCATAATCCAATAAATGGTAATCTACACTTTGGGAAGTTTTAGCAAAGTCATTATTTAGAAGTTTGATGGGATCTCCATCTCACTTTTGACGGAAGAAGATGCTCTTGTTTGGTAGGTAGGTAGTCAGTGAAAGAAACGGAAATGGTTGAACAGACAGATACAAAATGCAAATGGTGGTTGGTTGAATATGGATGGGCTTAGGTAGGGAAGGTAGGTATGTAGGTATGATGAGAAAGTTGAAGTGGAAATTCATTGCGTTTTGCTCACCTACCGGTAATTTTCAGATAACAATTATGCCAATAAGACAAGGGTAAGATATCTATCTATTGAATGTTTTATACCTATTTAGGGTATACCTAGATGTACCTTCCTACCTTCAGTATACTGAAATTGAATAGGTAGGTAGAAGTTTGGAAGTCTTGCATTGTCCTTTCTTCCATTGATGAGTGTGTACTGTGTAACTCAAACAAAACGTGAATTATTTAGTTTGAAATATAAACTTTTTAAGATCAATTTGAAGGTGGTGTTAGGTGAGCCTTGACAGCACAACGAGGGTTGAGAGGTGAGTATCCAAGTCTTAAACAGAAGTTTAATAACAAATTGTAATAAATCGTTGATTCAACTCCCTAGTAAGTTATTATTTCTAGTACATATTTTCAAACTAATCTGTATAGATCCCAGATATAATTGTATATAGAAAACAATGCATAGGTAGACTAAGTGTCGCAAATATGGCCCACTGCCATATTTTTTGAGTAAAACATCGCAGGCACTCAACTAAACGTTCATATGAAACACATTCAAAACGGCATTGCATTTGCATCATTGTGTTTTGGAGACAGTAGTTGATAAGTGGTGGAAGTGAGCTTATTCTGTTGATTTTATTCATTTTAGATACATATATACATAGTTTTTGGTGAGTTACCTAACTCTTAACTTAATGGTTTTTGTATATTAAAATTTTTGGAAGTCAAATAAGTTTTTTCTTAACATGATGTATACAAAATGTTATATTTTATGATATGAAATTTAAGTTTTGAGTGTGTTAAAAATTTAAAAAAGTTTGGAGGTATATAACTTTAAGTTGGCAACACTATTTTAACTGGTGGCCATTTTGCCAGCTGTCAAACGATTTATTTTTAGTTTGGTTTGGCATTTTAACATGAATAGACTGACGTCTGAACAACGCTTCTAAATTTTGAAAAATAATTTGAAAAATATAGTTCTGTTCGAAAAACGTATCCCAATTTCCATAGGTAAGCGAATTTTGTTAAGCGACGAAGCTCACTTTTGGTTGAATGGACACGTCAATGAACAAAACTGCTGTACTTGGAGTGATGATAATCCTCAAGTTTATGTTGAGACACCGTAACATCCACAAAACCTGACTGTTTGGTTTGCTTTATGGGTTGGTGGAATAATTGGTCCATACTTCTTTAAAAAAAACGATGCTGGCCAGAAGTTACAGCCAATGGTGACCGCTATAGAGCCTGATGATTACTGACTTTTTCGTTCATCAATTGAACAACCATGATGTGCAGGAGCTGTGCGGTTTCAACAAGACGGCGCAACATGTCACACCAGCTCGTGCCACAGTTGATTTGTTAAAGAAAACGTTCGATGAGCGCATAATTTCGCGTTTTGGTCCTGTGAATTGGCCTCCAAGATCGTGCGATTTAACGCCGCTTGACTGTTTTCTGTGGTAAAGTGGTGATATGGGAAGGCGCTGGTCCAACGCCGATAAGTTCGAAACGGTAGACCACTTGGAGGACAACATTTGTCACGTTATTGCCGATGTACGGCCACAAATGTTGGAAAAAGTGAAATTTTTTCCAATTTTTAAATTAAAAAAAAATAAATATTTTTAATTTATTAAAAAAGAATTGAAGGAAGCCTAAACCTAAATTTCATGTTAATTTAAAAAAAATCATAAAATTTAAAAATTGTTTAAGTAGAGTAGAGCCGGGTTAGTTCCACAACGGGCAAGTTGGACTATTTGAATTTCTCAGAAACCGAAAAACTACAAGAAAATTATGTTACCCGAACAAAACGTGCTCTCTGAGTCGCAATGTTAAAATAAAAAAAAAGTGCAGAAGTTGCCAGTTCCACCACCTCGTCCAACTGATAAATATAGAAGTGTTTAAAATGTGTCTGTTTTTATTTGCAATGCTTGGAATGCGGACGCACAAACGTGTAACGGAGAGGGCCGCAGCTGGTAGAGCGCAGATGTATGCATAGCTGTGGCAGCTGTTCTGTTTGAAGAAAAATCTTCCATTTGTTGTTCTTTATAGACATTTTTTTCACTTTTCAGGGCTGGGTCGAACTAACCCCCCATAGTGGTCCAACTGCCCCCTATAAGACCACTTGGACTTGCTCCATTTAAGTCAGCATTATTCTTCTGCGGTACGATATTTTAAATTTTTGAAGACTTCATTTAGAAGCGAGCATCCCATTTTTTTTAATGCCAACTCTATGGTTGTACTGTTTGATAACTATAACACTATAAGTTAGTTGAATAACTAAAAGACTTTAAGTAAAAAGCGGTCCACCTAACCCCGCCTACTTTAACTACCTGCCTTATCACAAAAATTTGGAAAATTTGTTTGCAATGATGCATACATATATTCATGGCGGTCAATTTCCAGTTTTCAACCTCATATGTCTCTAAGTATGGGGAAGCTAAGAAACTTGTGATATTTCCTTTTTTGACATATAGGTACCAAAAAACCTTCGATATTTTGTAATGATTCGTTTTATCATATCTTTTTTTTGGTGACAGTTTTCCTGACAAGTGTGAAAATCAAATATATCCTGATTGATGACATCACCTCAAATTTTTTTGAAAAACTGTCCACTATAGATTCTTTAATCTTTGGGTAGTTAAAGGCGTTCTTCTCTTTATCGTTTTTTTTTCGAATGACACCAGAAGTGCAGATAAAGTTTTGATTTTTAATGTATCTTTTCTACCAGGTGTGGAATCGGCTTAGGTGATAGGTGTACCTATCGTGGAAATCACAATCTTCAAATTTGATAATAACTTTTTCTGGTGATAACTGAATAGATCTAGGAAATGCCACATTTGAAAATCACTTTGTAAAGATAACATTTCAAAAAAGCACCGTTACTTTTCCTTGCTAGCGTATTTATTCATATTTATTCTCGAAGTTTACCTACTGATATGAGACCATATATTTTAAAGTACTGACCTTATTATTTCACAAAGCCTTGAAATTTTTACGAAACTCATTTGAAACTTCTTTTGCAGTTTTGAATTTTATCGAATCCATTTGCACATGATTTTTTTTTGTAGTAGTGGAAATTAACCTCAACGTCAAAGTCGAGTTGAACATAATTTTACTCATAATTTAGACTAAGGTAACTGGCTTACTTGACATCAAATATCGAGAGAGGTATATACAAGAAGCTATATCAGTTCTGTGCATAGATCGATGTATAGTAAACTTTGTCACAATTTGGGACTCAGAAACTATTTCCGGTGTTGTAGGAAACATAAGAGATGTTATCGCATTTAAATGAAAAGGAAGTCCCGAAGCTCTTCGATTATTGCAAGGTTTCACTTTCGCGAAAGGATAATTAATGAAAATTCTTAATGCTCTCATGATGTTTCTTTTTTTTCTAATAACCACTACTTCATACATTAAAATTTGTTTTATAGACTGAGAGCCCACAGCAAATTTTGGGAGTGTAAAAGTCCCGAAAAGTATTTATATTAATAGATAGATCTTGCATTGCTAAACATAGAAATCAAAGTCTGGCAGTCAAAAGTGGGAGAAATTGTGCGTAATACTACATCAAAAACGGGATTTTATCGACTTTTTGGATTCTCATTTGGCTCAGCTAATTTTTTTGGAAATCAAAATTTGAGCCACCCTTAGCACGAATATATGAGTCCCACACGTTTTGAGTGGGACAAAGGGGCTGCCAGACCCCTTTAGGTAGTATGTGTAGTATACCTACGTTACGTTGTTTTTGGTTTTTGTGGATGTATTAGAAACTTGGAAAGATAAAGATTAAAACGAATGCATATAACAAATGTTTAATTAAAAGTATATTTTTAAAGATTTAACTTAATTACAAATTCTGAACTTCAAAGGAATATTTAGTGAAACCCAGTTGCGTATCCAAATTTATAATTTGAATATGAAATATATGAAAATTAACATCTTCAAATATAGTTCATGAAACCGTTTTTGAGGTAGGTATAAAACTATTAAACAAAATTACTTTTTTTTATTAAATGCATCTTTAAATAAAAACACTAAACTACTGGCTTACTCTGTGTTAACGGTGGTAAAATGATGAAACAGTTGCCCTGGCACAGAAGGAACTAAGCGCCTAGTAAATTACATTATTAATCTACTCCGTCGATAAATCAATCGGAAAAGAATCACTTACAAGCACCCTAGGACAGTTTCATGTAACCGTTCTCCAGATTGATGGTTGGTGAGGGTATTACCTACACTGGTTCGATTAGATAACTGAAAAATGTTTGCAAATTTTTGTGTTCAGATCTTTTAAGGTCCTCTGCGTAGTCGTGTGAATTTAGTAAAACAATTGTTATAATATTATTACAAAATTCGAGTTCCCGCCAGCAAACAAAGAGTTCTATAGAGTTCCTCATATTTTTTTCAATAATTTTGGCGAACAAAGTGTTAAAATTCGAAAAAAAAAGTATTTTTTGTTCTGAGCATGTTTTTCGACATAAAACCAAGAGTTTTAGAGTTTCTGATGGGTTTTAGAAAGAGCTTTGCAAAATTGGAAAATAAACTTTATTATTTTAAACAATTGCTTTAAAGGAACTCCATGCATAATTTATTGAATTCATGCTCGGCTTTATTTTTGGCACAATCTTTTACAATAATGAAACAAAAATTTCTTTCCCGACGTCTCGACTGTGTTTCCCATCGTATGTGGGGATCTTTAATCTTTAACTTTAACGAAATCGAATAAAAAATAATTATAAACTTTAAACATTAAAAGCGAATGTTTGGTTTGGGATTGAATAATCATAAATGTTTGCCTTAAATATAGCACATTCAAATTGATTTTGAGTTTATTTATTTATTAAAACGGTTCAAAATAAAGATCTGTCAGTTTTTCATCCCATCAGTCACCATGAGTGAGCAGCAAGAACAGATGAGATATTTTATCTTCATCATCAACATCATTCAGATTCAGTTAGCCAAGTTATCATCGTGGATTCTTCAAAGCTATAACCTAGCTTTTTTTATCCTGTGAAGGTATCCTCCAAGTAATGTATCGATAATTGTTTCTTAAACTGATTGTTCCGTCATTTTACAACTTTTTTCACAAAATTATGTAACTTTGGAAAACGCTACCTTTGGCGTTATTATTTTTTCTTAGACTCAGTGTTTCTCTGAACTGAATTCCAGAAAAAAGACATTTAAAAAAGATACATTTAGAAAAAACTATGGCTCAGCAAATTTTCTGCCAAAATATTAGATATGCTAAACAATTTGTTCGTTCTTAAGTTTTTTTTTAATGGTCTCTGATTCTCTTCCTTTCTTCGCTTTTATACTTTAATTTTACGATTATTTAAAATTATAATCAAATCTACTTACTTTTCCTAAAAAACCGTTGAGCTCCCAAGTGCAAGGCGGTCAAGTGAAAACATAAATTTTTAAGCCAAAAGACAGTTTTTGGTGGCTTAATTTAAAGCAAATTTTTACCAAATTATAGGTAAATAATTGATTGAAAATTAAATTAATTCATTAGAATCATGTTAATCAAACAAAATTTCGATTTATAAGATTTAAAAAAAAAAAATATTTACCTGACAAAATATTTGTAGTGCAGCCTGGTTTGTTTTGGTTGACTGCTTCAAAAGTCTTTTAATGCGTCGTCAGACACATTATATTAATTAAAGGTATGTATGTACCTATAGGTACCTAACCTACCTACGCTATTTTGAAATCTTCAAAAGAGATACCTACATATTTGATGTCATTTTGTTCGTGTAGAAATTTTGTCAATGACTGCCTACAAATAAAGGTTAGCACAATTTTTACTAAAACTGCATTTAGCTAAATAATTTTGGATGTTTTGCGATGTTAAAATGAAATAAGATACTCAAATACCTACCTTCTTCTATTTTGAAATCAATTCTTCCAACAAATTTCGCATGCAATCTTACCTACTTACCTAGATACCTACCACACAAAAAATAATACTAATCCACCTCTCACCGTGAACCACAAATATACCAAAAAATCAGCAACATTTTCTTAATTATACTTTATCCTTTTTGACAGGTCAGTTGTTTAAAGTGTTAATTGACATTAATTCTAGCACATTTGGGGGGAAAATCTGCACACGATTGTCTAGGTACCGCCCCTTTTTCAATATCGTTTCTAATTTCTCCTCCAAAGCATCACGCAAATCCACCTCAATCTCACATCTGGTCTCACCACAGCCTCACATCGTATCGTAATCGTAACATCGTAAGTACCCCTTAAAAAAATCTTGTTTCATAATTCGGAGTAGTTTTTTTATCCGAAAATCGGAAAACCCACCATGTTAACTAATGGGTCAATGTGTTCGTGTGGTGTGTGGGCAATGGAATGAGTATAGAACCGGAGAGAGAGAGAAATAAAAAAGAAACTCTGACAAAAAGGAAAAATGAAAGAAAATGAAATTTTCGTGATGGACGACTGCAAAGTGCGATCGTATTTCAAGGAGGAGTCACAAAGAAGTTTTGTGGGGATTCTGTTCACTCCAAGACTCCCCACTCTACAGCAAGAAAAACAATAACAAAAAAAAAACAAAAACAAAAATCTGTTGTGAATAAAGTTTTTGTTGGACGTTGGTTGACGTTTTGCTCTTTTGCTTTGACAGGTCCGCGAAGTGTTTCTTTCTTTTGGGTGATATACAGTGGCCTCATACGTGATTGGTTTGGATATTTGAATGAATTATATGCTTGGACACGATATCCCTCCTCCCACACACAAAAAGGTATAATAATAATCTTCTGCTTTTTGTAGAAATGTCAGTCATTTTAGAAAATATTCTGAGAAGTGGTTTTCAAATGAATGATATTTTTTGTGTGTAAATTAGCTAGGTTACTACCTTCCATTCTGTTTTTTTTTTTAACAATCTAAAAATAGATTGTTTATGCGATTGAGAGAGGATACCTACTTACGTTCATTATGTCAAATCAACTGGTTGTCAAAACATATTTTGACAGTGACGTTTAAGTGGTGAGATGGGGCTGTGGAATAAAACATGGGAGTTTTAATGAGGCTTATATCACTTTTGGAAAATGAGAGTGTCAAAAAATGTGTGGATGTAACCCATTTTGTTTTTGTTCTGGTCCACACGCACGCATGAGTGTAAGAAGTGGAAGTGATTGTTTTTTTTAAATTCGGTTAAGCACCCACATAAATGTGGGTGGATTAATAATAAGATACCTAATAAAATTATGAATAGATAAAGATTTTGTATCATTCAAATGCATTTCAATCAAACTTTTTCGGAATTAAATTCATAGAGGTTGCTCCTCGCTTTGAGATTTAAAAGGAAATTCAGATCCGGACATGGCTTAAGTATTTTTCAAAACATTCTTCACATGCAGATCAATGCACTTTTGCATGCCTTTGAATCGATTTTCGAAGCACTACTTTTTCCGTTCCTCCAAAGGGTTTGATGTATACCGGCATGCAAATTGTAGCACACCTTTGAGAAAATCATACAGTCGATTGTTGTTTTTTTAGTTTCGGGTTCATAAAATGCAAACGCGAATTTCCTCTCTTTCTAGACATCAACCTACACGAACCTTTTAAAAATTGTTAAACTATGTGGTTTCAAACTCCAACAAATCTCTTTGAGCCCCAAATGCATGCCTTAATTTTACATCATCAGCACAACAACTGATTTTGGAGAACCTTCACGAAATTCGTCCTGTAGCGAAGAGTCACCACGAAAAACCAGCGGAATATTGGATTGAGACGAAGCTTCACTGCCAAAAGTCTAGTGGAAGTGAGTTGATTGGCACATTTCTGTTGGTTTAATCACACACGAATATATCATAGAAAATCCTTGCAAAAAATATTCCCGTTTCAAGTCCATTAATTTTTTTACAAACGGTAAATAAGACAGAAGCATACTCTTATGACGAAACCCGTGAGTGCGATTGTCATTCAAAATGTCATACTTCACGATGACAATGCAACACTGAAGACTAACATTGTCACCCGAACGCATAACTTTATTAAGGCTGGGATTTCACTCATGTAAGTTTTACTTACGTAAATTACTCACGTAAGCAACGTCTGGAAAAATTACAAGGGAAAAAGTCTTTATAAGTGACTAACAGTAAATTTTATCAACTTACGTAAGATGTAAGTTGAAAAAAACTGAAACTGAAATCTCAAAACTTACTCAGAACCTTACTTATGGCAGTGATAAGTTTACAACTAACGGGAAGCATTACTTACTGCGAGTTCATCTTAAGGTATAAGTGGAAACAATCCTGTATAAAGTTACGTCTGTAAGACTAGCGTAGGTAAGTGGTAACAAAATGGCACTACATCAGTCAAATTGCCATTAATTTAGTCTGCCAAACCAATTTGGAGAATTATAGCGTTCAACAACATGTCAAAATTCTGAAATTGTTTTATGAAAGCTGTTCAAGCTGTGTGAGTAATTTCGCTTTAATCTTCCTTAGATTAGATTTTAGATACCCCAAGGAAACCGAACTGTCTGCCTAAAATATAGCCGCTTTCTCCGAGAGTATATAGGTACAGGAGAATCCAAGGCAGTAAGTTTCCCGCCATGCACAAGAATTCAGTCTGTCGCGGGCTTCATACCTATTATATTAGACTTTTGCAATGTTTATCACCTAGCTGGTTTTCTTAAATCTTATTCATGGACATGAAATCAAATTTAAAAAAAAAGCAGCAAATGGGTTTTGGAGAGAAAAAAGTAAGAAACATTTCCATCTTTATAATGAATCCTCTTATGATTGCTTGTGCCAGTACGGATGTATTTATGTATTGACCAGAAATAGCTCTGAGCTACTTCTTTTTGTTCCCGATTCGAAAAGCTGAACTCAGAGTACTGAGATTTTTGTTAAATTGATGCATGAAGGCTTGTCATCGCTTTCAAGCATCTTCGAAAAAACTGGAGTTTATTTATGTCTGCCTTGAGCTTAGTATCTTTAAATGAATCAATTTGTTTTTTAGAATATAAAAGTGACAAAAATTGATGTTATAATCAGGAATCAAATTCAAGACAGAGGTTAGTATCAAGTTTCTCTGGGGAACTATATGCGTTTGAACTGGAATGGCAAATCTGTTGAAGTCAACGGAATTCGCCGAATCAGTCATTCTTCTCCCTTGAACGGCTCTTTCAAAATCGTGGCCACTATCACATTGTTCATGAGTTTCGTCAAAATAATTCGGGTTCCATTGCATTGTACCTATCGGGACATGAAGACTTATCGTAGCATAATGATGACGCCAATTTAGGGCGCAAATTATAGATATGAGGCGACATGCTAACTAAATTCATAGAGTTTTCTAAATACACTGGATAATTGACGAATTCGGTTTTCTTCGCTATCGACAGATTTGTATAAACGCAATTCTCCCGGAATTTGATCTTGAATCGTCCGATTCAAGTCATTGACATCATTCCCTTCTAAAATTGCGCGTACATCGTAGTTACTATATAGCTTTGAGCTATGGTTGATTATATGTACATCTGATGAGTTCATCTTTCGTTGAAGTAAATTGGCAAATGGCAGGTGGAATCGATATTCAACTACTTCAAGTTTCTGCCGGAATATGTCCGATTCTCAACAGTTTCTTTGAGAAAATTTCTACGGTTCTATCCAGTTGCAGGATTACGTATCTCTATAAATATACGAAGACTTGAGATATGCGTTTAGTTCATCTGCCGCAGTGGATTTCGGAAATACGGGAAGTATACCTATGTGGCTATGTCGGAACGGAAGACGCTCGCCAACAAATTTATAGAAGGAAGTATCCAATTCGGTCCAATCGTTTCCAAGTTTTAAGCAGTCGAATAAATTTAATAATTCTTTTTTTTTTATAAATAAGAACGTTCTCACAGGCTATCTTAATTTTTGTAGTCGTTTTTTGGGAAAATTTTGTCCATAACGGCTTGAATATTTGGCTGCATTTGACGAAAAGAGGGGAAACGAAATTTCATTTGTTGTGCGATGTCCAACAGTTGATTGGAAAATGTTTAAGCAGACGCATCTTTCACCAAATGCTCACTCATGTTTTTTGAGAGTGTGATTTTTTCGACTCGGTTCCATAAGTATGATCATTACCTACATAAGTTCCATAAGCAACAAAAGCAAAAACATTTTATAAAAAGGTTGAAAAAAAAACATTGCCAAAAATTTGCATTTTTCTGTCTTCCACTCGATCTTGACATGAACCATCCCTGTACTAAACTAAGTTTGCACTGAAAATTTCATAAAAATCCGGTGAGCGGTTTGGAAGTCCATACATCAATAACTTGTAATGAGTTTGGCAGATTTTGATGGCCAGGTCAGTTTTTACCATAAGGAAACTATCTAAGTCTTTTACACTCCTAGATCTTCGTATTTATTTCGTGGAAAAAAATAACCCCAAACCATCTTCGTATCGTATGTAGTGGCGAAACCTTTTGCTACAAGTAATTATCTCCGGCGTAATTTTTGGTCTACTGGAGTTGTGAAAGGTTGAGACACTTTAATGACAGTACCTTCACAATGCGGTCCCGTCCCGGTCATGCAATAGCTAGTTTCTATATTTTTCATCGGAATATGAAGAAATCGGTTCTCCTATTATATAGGCTTGTAACTACCAACTTTTGTCTTTGGCATTCTTCTGGTTTCACTTTGCATCCATCCTGTTATTAGTAATGTTATTGAATAGATGCGGTGACACATTACACACGGAAATTTCTCGCTTGACTAACAGGGCATACAGAATAATGCTACCCTTTTTATTGAAGGCATGCAATTATTATTAAAGATACATTTACATCACATAGCTATACATTGGGGCACAATGCGGCTACGTTTTAACTGTGAACGTTTGCCGTGTTAAAATTTAATGTAGTGTTGCATGCGGTAAAAAGTGAGCAATTTGCTCAAGCGATCGTGTGGAACACACTTTGAAATTGAGTTGGCTTTTATAGAAATAACATGAATATGATGGGTATTCCACCAGTTGCAGCAAAGGCATCGCAGGTGGTGTGAAATGAATATCACTTGGACTAAGATGATGTATCTTAGAACTTATGTGGAATAGGTAGAGCGCCAGAAAACGTGGTGCTTCTAGGGCTTATTCAATAATATCTCTGCAACCAGCTGGCCGTAACAATCAAACATCACACATCACCGATGGATATATAGGGAAGGCGAAAAAGTGGGTCGAAAATTCACTATGTCTGTCATTCACATTTTCCAATACAGAGTCCTGCCAATTTGCTTCAAAATTGATTCTTAAACCGTATTTTTAAAACATTGTGGGCGACTGTTTTTGTAAATAATTTTTTATAACATTGCCTTCCATAGAACCGGCTTTTTTGTCAGACTTTGTCATAAGCCACTTGATTGATTGTGATAATATGATTTGTCTTTGTTCTAAAATAGGTCGTGTTACAACTTTTGAAGTGTTATATTTTGTTTTTCATTTTCAAATATTTTTATTTTTAAGATGGTTTGTTGATTTTTTTAATTTTTTTTTGTCGTCAAAAACGAAAACAGTTTAAAGGAAAAATTAGTTGTACAATTTTAAATTTGGTTTTTGTCTTCAGGTTATGGTAGAAAATATTTAATATGTCATTTTCCATATTTTCATCTACATGACTCTGGGTACAACGATTTTGTGTTTTTATTTTTTCACAAATTATTTGGCACCCAGGTTTCATCATCGGGGACCGAATTTATAAGAATGGAACAAAATACAGAACTAAATTTTACATTTTACATTCATGCAATAAGATTTGAGTAAATTTACGCTTTACTTTGTATTTTTTAATTATTAGCATCACTCGCAAACCAAGCTGTGAAAACTTTATTTTGAAACGAAACTTCAAAATGTCAGTGATAAATTTGTCTGTTGAAAAAGTGTCTTTTAAATAATTTCATCGGTCAAAATTCGAAAAATTGGCAAAAAAAACAAACTCAAGCTCTGTGAAGATATTGCGTTCAATAATTCGAATTTAAGACTTGTGTAAGTTTACGACCCCGTTTGCGCGACAAAATCACCGCGAAAATTCATCAGCCCTGTGTATAAATCTTTCCGTATCTACAAGTGTTGACATTTAAAACACGAGGTTGTGACACCGTGGCCCCGTGGTGTAGTGGTCGGACTGCCGGTGTTGGACTGCCACGCCAAAGGTTCTGGGTTCGATCTCTGATTCCACCTAAGTTTTTTTCCGGGGCACTGCCTCTTGGGAGGAAGTGACAAATCCTCCAAGAGTAAAAAATGTCATGGAGAGTGCTTCTCTGTTGGCCGTTTGGATTCGGCGGTGAATTATAGGTCGCCCTTCCATTCCTGCAGAATATCAACGCACACACAGAAATGATTGAGAGTGTAAGTCACAGGCCCCAGCCCCGGTCCCGCTTGGAGCTGTTGTGCCAACAATTTATTTATTATTTTTAACATCTTGGCAACTCATTTGAAAGAGCATGCAAACAAAGGGAGTGACCATGATGTCAATTACCTTTCGTCCGCAAGATTTGCGAAGAACTGACCAGTTCTATGGGTGATAAAGTACCTAACAACTGAAATAGTATCCAAAATAAAAAAAACCCAAAGCAGCTGCTAACTCTTGCACATGAGTGATTAAATTCTTTGAATTTGTTCAGAACTTATATACGTTTTTCACAGCAAGTAGGTACAGAACGATACCGACTTCTGATTGAGTAATTATCGAAGAAAAAAGTATTATATTCCGATAAGGAGCAAAACGATATCGTGAAGAATGAAGTCTCGTGCCTCGCACCTTCTACAAAAGATAAGTAGCCTCGAAAGCGCTTTATTTGCAATCTTTTGGAAAAATATCTTGGAAAAATTCAACGCTACAAACATGATGTGGCAGAACCGGAAAATAATTCTTGAATCTGCAGTGCGTGCATTTGAATTGTTGAAAACATTCGCGGAATCCGAAAGAAACAATTTTGATAAATACGAGGAAACAGCCAAAAAATAGCCCACCCTGATCAATTCGTACAATCACGCACGAGGACAAGAATTGTGGGGTTAAATCCGTTTGATTATATGAAAGCGCAAGTGGCAAATCTGTCACCAAAGGAGAAATACAAAGTGTCCGGCTTCAGCCCAGTGGTCGTCGACCAGCTGTGTGTTTCTCTGACTGAAAAATTGCATGCGTACGAAGCTATACGTTCGTGATTTGGATTTCTTAACGCATTAATTTGCACGCTGCAGCAAAGGCATCGGTGAAAGTGTACAAGAATAATTTAGAGCCTTGTCTTAATACCTACAAAAAGGACTATGGAAAAGACCAATATTTCCTGAGCTATTTTACTGCCAAATTCTCGAAAACCAAAATTTAAGAGGTTTATTCCCAAACCTCGAAATTGAAATAGCATTGAGAATGCATTTGGTTTTGATGGTGTCGCATATGATGGCATAAAAATAGGCTGCCAGCCACGGTGGGACAAAACCGTCTATCAAAGCTTTCGTTCCTAAGCATTGTAAGTGATTTGCTTCGGAAACTGTGTTTCAGCGAAATCATCAACGATTTTGCAGCGAAAAAAGCTGGGATGGTTCCGTTCGTAAACTCTTTAATATGATTTCAGATAGTTCTCGTTTTCGATTAGGTAGGTCTATTTATGTGTCTTTGTTAAATGCTAAAAGAATGTACTTTGTTTCACAATAAATTGTGTGTTGACAAATTTGAACAAAATTGTTCATTTTATTTTGGAAATAATTTGGGGTGGGGGGGGGGGGCGAAAGACAATGTGAAGCAAGAAGCTGTGGTTGATGCAAAGACAACAAGAAACATTTTATTCGTTTGAAGTTATTGGCAGTTAGCCTACCCCTAGTCCGAACTTGTCCCGATTACCCCTATTTACTATTATCAACAAAAAAGATGTTCTATTTATCAAGAATTCGAATTAAAGATTTACAAATGATTAGCTGCAATTTTTTTTGTTTTTAATTTCGATGTTGTCTTTCATGCAAATTTTAATCGTAATACATACTATACAAGATACAACATCTTAGCAGTAAGTAATTAAACAGAAAAATTATACCAAATATTGAATACGCAACAAATGAACCAGACATTTTATGACTGCGAAATATGTTCAATGGGCAAAAATTCTCTTTTCCATCTAAGAAGGGTCACTTCGAAAACACGAATTTTAAATCAACACGTGTCTTGAATTCTGCACGTATGTAAATGGGTCAAAAAATAATAATTTTTTTTTTTCGAGCTATCGAAGTTCGAATGCACTGAAAAAAAAAATTGGTTGGCATTCTTCTTCTTCTTAAAATAAAACAAACTAAATTATTGTTTTGTTTAGAATTTTAAGTCACTTGAAAAGCGTTATCGTAAAAACAAATTTGTGGGCAAACAGTCCTCAAAAGTCAACGGCAACCCTGAGAGTTTTAAAAAGAAATATGTTAACACGGGCTATGGAAACCAGACTGACAGGCAAATGTCTTACCAGAGCTGTATTGACAAAACTGGCATATGTAGTAAGAAGACATAAGAAAAGTCAAAAGTCTCGAGAATCATTTAGACCCTGAATTGATCTTCTCTTGGGCGAACAGGGCCCATTCATTATTACTTTGCACTTCAAAGCATACTACAATTTTGGCTAACATCATTGGTGAGAAGAATTACACGAAAGCATGAAATGACTCCAAGGGGCAAGAAAGGCTATATTTCTTTGGGGTATGAAAATTAAAAAAAAAGATTCCAGAAAATATTCGATTCAAGCCACATCTTAGAAATTAAAACTTTTTCAGAAGCGAAGCTTTCCAAACTTAAAAACAATAAAAGTCGAGTTTTCTCAGATCAACAATAACATAACAAGAAGAGAGAAAATGGCAACAACGGGAAGAAAACTATCTTCAATCGAAAAGTCATGGTTTATGAAAGTGGTGAAACTCTTTTTCCTACAGGCATCATAGCGTTGCATGATTTCCCTTTATTTGACGCCCCCTTTTTGAGCAATCCTTCCACTGGCTGTCTATGAAAGATCACCCGGCTATGTCATTACATTAATGATCACTTTCAAGTCAACTGAGCATCGATGTCTTTTTTTCACGCATCGCAAGAGATGATGTGATCAGTACCCTAACTCCCGGTCCCGACCATTGTTTTTTGATATACCTATAATATTGTGTTGTGTGCGTGGAAAAAAGCGTAAATGATTACAACAGAATAAGAGACACGACAAGAGTGCATGCAAATAGCCACTTTTATATGGATCATGGGAAGAGGAGCTTTTGTCACACGAAAGGAGACACAACAATGTGAAACGAAGCCACATGGAGGAGGGTCTTCCTGATGGAGAAAGCCGAACGACAACTACTAACATGACGTTGATGATGATGATGATGATGATGTGGTGCAATAAAATTGCATAGGGACTGACCAAACCATATAGCGAAGAATATTCATCAGCAACAATGCAAATCCAACCTACGCTACCACCAAATGATCTCGTTTGAGTTCAATTTTTTTTTTTTGAAATTTTCCATTTTTTTTTTTTTCTAATTGCACGTCATTGCTCTTATATTGCTCTCTCATCATGTACGCGGTACGCGGATATTATGGTGTAATGGTCACTCGAATACCACGCGAGGGGGTGCGACAGCGACTGCACTATTATCCCTCTTGAGGAGGATAATTTTTTTGCTCGCGTTGCTTTTTGGCCTGGGAAATCACGTTCCATCATAATAATTGGCTTTAATTGAGTGATTGACGTTTTTAAGCAGCCCAGCACAGCGCAGCGCAGCGAGAGAGACAGCGAGCTCACCCACGATATTAAGTTTCGCTGGCGACCGACCGACGGCGACGCGACGCTATGTTGTTGTTGGAGGTGGTCGCTATGCGGTGGCGGTGGCGGTGGCGATGGCGGCGTCCGTTGTTATATTGTAGTCCTCGAAACGGGCTTGAAGAGCTCTACTTTGATATAAGCATTAGCGAGAGAGGGATAGATCATTGATGGACGTGTATGACCATATCCAGCCCACCATCAGCGAGTGAGCCGAGCCGACGACTTTTCGAGTCTTTTGGGGTTTCACATAATGTTTCCCATCAGCAACCAGTACGGCAGAAGCGTGATGGTGGTCTCCAATTAGATTTAGACATTTCTGTACCTACTTCGTTAAAAAAAAATCATATAATATCTTGTAAGACAAGACAGAGCCGCACAGCTTTTAAGTGATCTCGACGTCAATGCTCATTGGCATGATGGGCGCTATACGGAGAATTTGAACTCAAAAAATTCATTTATTTGGTTTAATTGAAAAACTACATCGGCGATCAGCCTGAAGAAGCCCACCGCCGATGATTATCATGGTGGTTGACTATGGTGGTGACCAACGAGCTATATTTTATTGGATAATTTATAATGTGATTCTTACGACCGTCCGATGCGATGATGAAATAATTTACATTTTTGAAAGCCTTCAGAAGGGATTTATGGGAGCATTTTGCGTTAAAGAAAGTAGGAAGTCTTATATTTTTATTAACTCTAGCGTAGGTGGATGGATTTTGTCGGGATTAATATATAACGATTACCCCTATACACTTTTTTTTTAATTGAGATTGTGAGCGAAATGTATCCTACTTATTTATTTTAGTGCTTTGTGGAGAAATGGATAGTGTGTCGACGAGTCGACCTAGCAATTCTGGATGAACATTTTTCTTCTGGGGTTCTAATCATCTTGCGGTGACAAACTCCCCCAAGAGTAAATCTTGTCATGAAAGGTTGATAGCTACCGTACCTCGGCGGTAAAATTGTGCTTCTTTCCAATTCCTGCAAAGTCTCAACGCACACACAGGATTGGTTGAGGATGTAAGCCAACCAGAGTATCCAACAAAAATATTGAGTATACTACAGTCGTGGATAAGAATATCTGTTCAATTGTTTTCAATTCAGGTAGCTCGATTTGTTTTCACATAATTTGAAACCTAATTTCGAGAATTTGTGTATGGGAATTGAGGTAATTGGGAATCTAATTTGGAAATTTTCTACAAAATCACCTCATTTGCTCTATACGGAAAACGGAGTTTTAGGTAAACATAATGACTTATGTTGAGTAAGTGTCGCAAATATCGCCCAGGCTGGCAATATAGCCCACTGCAATACTTTATGATTAAAACATACTAGGCACTGAGCTAACCGTTCAAATCTAACACATTAAAACCGGCATTGCATCATTGTGTTTTGGAGACAGTAGTTACATAGTTAGTTGAATAATGTTGGGAGTGAGTGCATTTTTGGTGAGTTTACTAAAGGATTTTTGTGTCAAAGTTTTTGGAAATTGAATGAATTTGACGTAATGTACAAAGTGTTATATTTTACGTTATCAAATGTGAAATTAAAAATTTGATTGCAATTAATTGAGTGTGTTAAAAATTAAAAAAAAGTGAAATGGTCATAGTGTCGATAATATGGCCCATTCCAGGTTTTGATATAAACCAGTGGGCCATATGTGAAATATGGTTTTAACTAAATTTGTTGGTTTTTTTGGTTTAAGGAATTACATCATGGCTAGCAATGAAAAGCAATGTTTTATGGGTGAATTCTGCATGCTTTACCATCACAAAATATTTAAGAAATATTGTTTTAAATATGTACCACCCTGGTATATATTTAAAACTAAGTGGGCCATATTACCATCAGTTTTTTTTTTAAGTTGCGAAATTAAGTTCCTTTAATTTTTTGTTATTAACTTTTTGTTATGTTTGGTTTTTTCAATTATAGTTTCTAAAGACTGAAGTAAAAATAATTAGTAAGACTGCATGTTTACGAAAAAATAAAAAAATTAGACTTAAATTATAGTTTTATATAAGAAAATGTTAAGGGTGGGCCATATTTGGCGCACTTACTCTACTCTACAGGAAAAAATGTATAGGCATGTTTTAAGGGTCAATCGCCAATGGGAATATTTGTACCTACTGCGATTTACCTGCGATTATAGGGAGAGTGGGTACGAAAGTAACATTTTTGATATTTTGTACCATAATTTGAAAACTGCCATACATAACGAAACGAAAAACAATCCACATCATTAAGTGGGCATTTCGATTTCATAAACTATATACGTTCATAATTTCTAAGGTCGTGTTTGTTTTAAGTCTAATGCTGTGAAAAAGACAAACGTTTTTTCAGATGTATTTGGTTGTAACACGGAGAAAGGACGATTGTAAAACCACATAAATTTAAGTAAAGAAAATATTAAAATTGGATGTAATACGTCATTTTTAATTCAAAAAACCAGTTATAGGAACATATTACAATGTTCCGCCGTAATTGCGGAGAATTTTGAATAAATTTGTGAACGAATGCTGCAGGATTAGTTTTTCGTAAAAGTTGAATGTTACAACCGACCCACTATTACTTTTGTACCCACTCTACTTCTTCTATAAAATTTTCAATATTCTTAAATAAATACTTAAACTAATTTCAGCTGAAAAAAAGTACGCCATTGTATTTCTTGAATAAATTTGAATTTATGACAATAAATTTTAAAAATCTGTGGAGCGGTTTTTGAGAAAAAATGTTTTATTTGAAAAACTTTTTGAAAACATTTTTCAAAAAATTTAAAAACGACAGTTCAAAGGTATATTAAGCAAATACATTTATTTATAATTTTAGAAAAAAAAAATTAATTAGCAGCTTTGAAAATATAAATTTTTTTTTAAATGCTTTTAAAAATACAAAAAAAAAATATTTTTTAAAAATATTGGTATGCAATACAAATTGAGCTACCTACAGCTATATGTGTGTGAAATTTCGAAAGAATCGGTTGAGTCGTTTTCGAGTTAGTCGAAAGCAAAAAAAAACGGTCCTATGGAAAGTACCGTTCTTAGCCATTTTTTAAAACTTTTTTTCAGCCATATGATTGGTCGTACCTAAAAAGCAACAATGATTTTCTTAAATAGAAATCGTTAGAGCCGTTTTTGAGAAAAATAAGCTTTAAGATAACGGTTGTATGGCAGGTACCGTTATTTTTTGAGCTAAAAAAAAAATTCAATTTCCCCTCTGTACAATACCTAAAAAAGTCTATATACCAAGTTTGAAGCAATTCGGCCCACCCGTTTGTGCTGTAGGTCTCTATACATACAGACAGACAGCCAGACAGACATACAATGCATAACTTGCCTTTTATGTTGTACCTTTAATCGCAAGTAAAAACTCTAACAATCAAACATGACATTACGATGATAGAGAAGTCGAAAAAAGTGGTTTCTGTCTGTCCATCTGTCTGTCGATTTGCTTCAAGTTTGGTACTTAGTATTAGTATATGAGATGACGTACAAACTAGAGAGAGGTTTTTGGAATAAGCATTCCAGAGCCAAAACTATAATGGATCCTGCTATACGATTATAATGAAAAACCAATTTTTCTCAAAAATGGCTTCCATAATTTTGATTAAACTTTATGTTTTGGATTTAATAAATTTTTCAGTAAAAGTCTTATAACAGTTCCACCCCATAGGACAGGCTTATTTAATTCAGATTTTCTCGTAAAGCAATTTTTCTAGAAATTCCTCCGATTGTTTGAATAGTTTTAAAATTGAATCAGTAAATATTTTTGAATAGTTAGAAGTTGCTAGCCTTGAAAATTGAATTTCCCTTTAAAAATACCTTTTTGATGGTTATATATTCCTATTTTGAGGGCTTGAAGCAACTTAAATCTATCATCGATATACAGAGTGGTTCATAAATAGTTTAGTGGAGAATCATTCAAGCTATTTTTTATGGGTATCGAATGAAAATTGCTCTTAAGTAGGGGTCTATCTCCAAATTTGACATCATTTATTGGATATGTATAAGGAAAAGAATGATCCATTTTAACGCAAATAGTTTTCTTAAAATAAGCCGTGGCAGCTTTGTTCAGGTTCAGGACATTATTTTGGAGCAATACCAACTTTTGATACAGCTATAGAATGTATTGTAATTACATATCTATTTAAGACTGTTTCGTTTTAAAAAATTAGGGCTAGTTTGATAAGTCAGTTTTCTTCAATAAATGACAAAAGGAGAACACCCAAAAATTAATGGGTGAAAACCCCAGAGTCTATAGAAATAAAAATAAAACATATTATATGGTTTTAAAGGGCATACACTGATGTTTTTACTTTGTTTTCAAGTTATCCCCAAGGACTGGCCATGTGGCCAATTTTTTAATGAATTTCTTCATGATAATAACAAATGGTTTGAGTACCTACTAAGAAAAGACACATGTGCTGTGCAATTCGAATAATCGACGCTGCGCTGTTTTTTTTTTGACTTTCTCCTTTATTAAAATTAGATTTTGTAAAATACAAACAATTTTGTTTTCTCCTCTTGTGTCCTCTTTTATTTCTTTTTTCTTTTTTTTAATTGTGATTATTCTCAGTTTCCTCTTTTCAAATATTAAAAATAAAAAAAATATACCCATTACTTCTGAGAATCGAACCGTGGTTCTTGATATGGAGCTGCTGCTAGTAGTGTGGGAACTTTCCATGAAATGCCCGCAAGTGTTGAATGATAATGTCACATCACAACTTAAATACGCCATATTCAAGAAGTTAGCAGTACAGGTACTTTTAGGTGGAAAAAGGTCGGACACTTGGGGATTTTGTTCGGGGATAGTTAACTAACATTTTTTTAAGTTTTTGACTTCGATGTGCCTCTGGAAAAATAGGAGGGTGGGCTGGTAACTGCAAGTTTTTCGACCTTGCTCTGGTTTTCAATAACTTTGTTTCCTTATATCCTAAGGCAAAAATATATTCGCGGCTTGGTATCTTGGTGAAGAATTGACATACATTAATTTTTCTAATATAAAAATTGTAGGAAACTTAACGCTCTATAAAAAAATCGAATATTTTTTTTCCGTAGGATGACGTAAGGAACAAAAGTTATTGAGGGAAAACCGGAGGGAGGTCGAAAAATTTGCAGTTCGTCCACCGTCCCCTTTTTCCAGAGCCATCGATGTCAAAAGCTTAGCATAATGTTAGTTAACTACCCCCGAACAAAATCCTCGGGTTTCATTAACATCCAATCTTTTTCCACCTAAACCCACTTTTTCTGACCTGTCGACTGGACTATAAGAATGATATTTGAAATCTAGAGTCGCATCGTCGCATCATATAAATGCAATACTCTCCATTACAGAGTGTCGTTTTATTTCGACTTGGTTTTGAATGAAATTTCTTAAAATACCACTTTAAAGTCCGTGTTGGAAATGTTCATAAGTGTATCCATATTCAAAACAGTGAAGATAAATACCTTTAAATATGAAAAAACTTCACCACTTGTACCTACCTAAGCTTATTTTGTTTGTCAAGCAGTGACTTAAGGGTAAGTGACATGATACCAAACAACCAATATTCCTAAACTCTAAATTAAACAGTAAGAAGAAGCAGCGTAGTTGTAATAGTTCAGCACGCCCCACTATTTACCTACCAGAATTATAGGTGAAAAATAACTTCAAGCTATTTTATTTCCTTTCAAAGTAGGAAATAAATTCGTTTCAGAAAAGTTCAATTATTTCAAACTATAGTGGTGAAGTTTTCTCTCATTTGAAGTTATTTCCCTGCACTTCAACAGGTTACGCTATAAAGTCTTAATGAATCTGTTGACGCTGTATTCAAACCTTCACTCAAAGTTCTTGAAATTTTCTTTAAGCGTAGCTCACTTCAACGACAGAGGTATTTAAAAAGGGAACATACATTAAAGATGATTTGTGGATTTTATTATTTTACGTGTAACGTGTCGCAATGTAAGTTAAGTTAGTTAGTTTAAAATTCATTATACTCTTCCAATTAGTGAACGTCTTCTTATCATTTATTTCCTCGGCTACACCTCACAAATCTCTACGGCAAATCTTTCGCTCACCATCAGCATCAATAAACACCTTGATAAATGTGTTGTAATTATCCAAACGTCGCGCCGCCGCCGCCGCCCGCTGCCACTTTTCTTGAAACCGGCAATAAGTTCTCAATTTTTACTATCGCTCACCACCTCACCAGTTCCGGTTATATGTATTTTCTTTTCCCGCCATATCGCCATCGCCTGTCAACATCATATAGCCAGAGAATCGCGTGATTATTGAATCTCGTCCCATATCGTTCGTCCCGTCAGCACCGTTCAATGTCCCATCATAATCGACAATTAGCCAAATCGAATCTGAAAATCTGCCGAAAGATACAGATGCGAGTATATATTAGTTGACGGCGGATAGTAAATTATATAGGTACACCACTCATCACTTGGTATGGCAAAAATACATTAATTACATAAGAGCACATATATATTATCGGGACGGATCGTACGAGTTCTGCATGAGCTGGTTTCTAATTACTCGTCGCTCCAAATGTTTTTTTTTTTTTCTTCTCGGGCTATCGACAATCTTGACAGAAGCTCAGTGCTTTTTTTCACTCTCGCAATCGCAACAACTTTGTGTCGTTGCATCACTATGTGTGCTGAATGTTTTGTCGCGCATCATTGTTTTTATGTCGCAGACGCGCATCATCATCAACTCTCCAGCTATACAGCTCAGCTACTGATGCTCCTCCGCTCCGGCCAGAGGCCACACGAGATAACATCGACGCTATTAAAATCACTGAATGTGACATTTTGTACGCTAACATGCGGCGCACGGTGCATCGCGTCCATATCTTCTGCTTCATAATTTCTTTAACTTTTTTTTTTTTTGTTTTATTTCTCAAACTTATAAATATCACATTTTTGAAATTATTCAGTCGGCGAGCCGAAGCTGATGCTGCAATCATCCTTATTGAATGTATTCATAGACATTGACGTTTTGCCTAAAAAAAAAAAATTGTAAAACAAAAACAGAAAGATTCAATCACGACCCACGAAGACGAAGAAGACGACGACAAACGGCAGCAGCGCGGCGGAGCTTAATTCAGGCAAATCCCCGAGCTCATCCAAGCAAGGAGCAATGCCAATTGTTGCGCCAGTGACAGGATACCTATCTACCGCTGCCTTCTTCACGAATTAAGAATAAAAATGGCTTAATATAAATCTTTCAGATTCAGATACTTTTAGCGCGATTTTTCTCTTTTTGTTCTGTTGTTCCTTGCTCTGGTATTACCTTGGTTGATCTGGTGCGCTTGGTTGATTTGGCACGAAAAACCGAGGCGCGCATTTTACCAGAAATAGCGTGCCTTTCTCGCGTCGCATCGTCATCATCATCATCATCATCATCATCGTCGTCGTTTAGTCAAGTTGTATTTGTTTTAAGTTCCAATCCAACATAGCTGATGCTTGCACCAGATTCAAGCTCCTCTATACACGCATGCAATGGTGCAATGGGCATATACTATGGACCGCACTGGCACAAGTAAGGAATTGTATTTTGGAGGTCTAGCGCCGGCGCCAGGCGCCACCGCCGCACAGTTGTCCAAAAAAGGAAAAGTCGTGGCAAAAATACAAAATTCGATGTTTTATTTTTACTGTTTTGTTTTTTATTTCTAATAGAAATATAAATAGAGCTTCAAAAACAGCAAACAAAATAATTTTCTGACAACTGGTTTGACTAATAGAGCTTTTCAAAGTTGGTAAATTTTTTTTCTAGAGAAAAAAAAAACAAAAAAAACGAAATTCTTTATTTTCTTTTTTGCAATTATGGCATATTTAATGAAAAATCTTCTTTTTTTTTAATATTACCTGGTTGTTTTATTAATACGTTAATTTAAATTTGAAATTTAAAAAATAAAAAAATAATTTTTTAATTTAAATAAATAAAACAAGAAACACATTTTTTTAACAGTTTATGGAGTTTGAATAGAGCTACAAAAAAGTTGCGAGCAGTTGATGCCATAAATCGAATAGGGTGTTGTAAACCAACTATTTGTTGAGCCAAGTGCAAAATTGTAGCCGCGCATATGCGCGCACTACCGAGATATTGTAATTTGTTTAAAAAAAACATTTTCCCATTTCTGTTTTTTTTGTTTTAAAAGCAAATTCACTCTTGGAATATTTGAATTACTCCAATTGTCTAAAGAGCTGAGAGTGTAAATTTTTTTCTTGTATCAATTGCAATACGTTGTATTATCTGTAAGGAAAAAAATCCGCCCACTTCCACGCCCCCTTTTTATATAAATGCCAAATGTCACAAAAATATAATTAAAAGATAGTAAACAAACAATTTTTTGTTTTATTAAACATTTAATTTTTATAATCCGCCCACTTGCATGCCCCTTTTTAAATAGATTTCTGTTACTTCTAAGCCAAAAGGATTATTATAAATCATTATGTTCTTATTTATAAAGCAGGTAAACATGAATTAACGTGCCAAAAGTAAGAGATTAATTTTTTTTTATTAGCTACTCTTTATTAAAGGTTGAAGGATATATTTAATTACAGATTTTTATTTTATGATCCAATAAAACAGGTAGATATAAATATTAAGTTTTTTCACAACCCCAACAAAAGAGATTATAAGTAATGCATTTTGGGTAGCTTAAATTTCGCAGGTAAAATAATCCTTGTTCATGTGCATGTTTATCTGTGATATAATCTCTGACTATGGATAAACTTTATTAGTTTTCAAAAGGTTTCACTGAAGAGCGGAGCGTGTAAATTAAATTTGAATATGAATATTTCAAACAGAGTCCTTTTTGAAAATTTTTGCAATGCTTCGAATTCTAAAGAATTTGTGGAATTATTGTTTCAAAACCAAAACACAGAAATAAGTGTCACCAAAGAAATTAAAAAGAAACTTCAACAAGTATATTCTTTAATCAAACGAAAATGGATTGACTGTAGTAAACACAAAGAAAGATTTCTCTTTAAACAAGCAGAATTTTTAAATGGAACATTAACTATACAAGAGGATGAAATTGAAGACAGTGACGATGACGTGCCAAGTACATCAAGAGGAAGGCCTTCGAAATCCTTGGATGCATGTGCAGAATACACCAAAAGGAGGAAACTATTGGAAACTACGACCAATATTTCGACTGAAAATGTGTCAATAGCTCTTAGTATGAAATATAATAAGGAGCATAATAAGACAAAAGCGGACATCACAAAAGCAGTTTTGAGTGCTAGCCCATTACGAGTCCAGCGAATAAAAGAGAGTATTCATACACCTCAAAGGGATCCAATTAAATATGATGGTCCGACTGCACTAGCCTTGTTCTTGGATATGGGACTTTCTAAGGAAAAGTACAATTTGATGAGAAAATCATTGAGAAGCCATTACGTTGACGTGTTTCCAAGCTATAATGTCTTAATGGAAGCTAAGAAAGACGCCACTCCATCAAACTTGATAGTAACAGAAACTTCTGTTGAAGTGAATATCCAAGATTTGGTGGACCATACAGCAAAGAGGATAATAAACAGCTTAGACAACCGGGAACTACAAGCACTACCAACAAAACTAAATTTGTTAAGCAAATGGGGATGCGATGGATCTTCTGGGCAAAGTGCATATAAGCAAAGAATAGTATCAGAAGATGGCGAAGTAGTATCTGATGCGAACATGTTTATGGCATCACTAGTTCCACTGCGTCTAAAAGATGATTTAATCGAATATTGGAAGAATCCAAGGCCTTCATCTGTGCACTTTTGCAGACCGATCCTTTTTAAATACGCAAAAGAGTCATGTGATATTATTCAGACAACTGTCAGCAACATAAGGAACCAAATAGAAAGTCTAGTGCCAACTGTAATTACTCTTAACGAAGAAAAAAATGTGATGGTTCAACATGAGTTCTTTCTCACTATGATAGACGGAAAAGTATTGAATGAACTAACTAGCACGAAATCCACATAATCATGTGCAATTTGCAAAAGGACACAAAAAAATTTTCGAAAAGATGCAGCCGATTTAGCCGAAGCAGACGAGAGAAATTACGAGTTTGGAATTTCGCCTTTGCACGCTAGAATAAGATGTATGGAGTTCGTGCTAAAACCTAAATCCACTTGTTTCATCTTTAAGACACGTTAGATCCCAGAAAGAGCTGAAAAAAAGCTACTGCCCAGAACTAATAAGTCTTTTAAATATTAGAAATGATGATGATGACAGTGAATTTTTTTCTGAAAATTAAAATTTATATTTACCTATTGTTTAAGAAGATGATTTATGTATGTATTTTTTTTATTTAATAAATATAATATTTTTTATTATACTCGATTTAATTTTTTTTAATTGTTTGGTCCGTTTACTTTTTCCCTTTAGTGTTTCACATAATAT
Organism: Platycheirus albimanus; assembly: GCA_916050605.2. Classification (NCBI taxonomy): domain Eukaryota; kingdom Metazoa; phylum Arthropoda; class Insecta; order Diptera; family Syrphidae; genus Platycheirus; species Platycheirus albimanus. The sequence goes on along the minus strand of OU696696.1, from coordinate 293,822,189 downwards.
ATATCACTGAAAAAATGTATAAAATATTATTATACACCACTACATGCAAAAAAAAATACAATTTTTAATACTTAATACAAATATTTAGGAAATAGGTTCGTTAACTTTAAGCATCCACTGTTGTGATCAATTTTATTTTGGAACACCCAATGAACACTTAGGTGGTCATAGTTTTTGTTTTTTACAATTTTTGAAAGTTTTATTCAATTGTTTTTTCTGTTAATTCCTTTTTCTAAGAAAATCTTTTTTTAGCCAATGATTCCGAAACACCCTGTGAAACAATTTTCTTGAAATTCATTTTTTTAATAGCCCTGGAAATTTCCCTCAAATAAAAAAAAAATTGTAGCAATATCTTCATGCGATCAAAAGTTATGATTTTTGCAACCAAAAAAGTCATTTTGGACCACCGTGCGCCGCGCCGTGCGCCGCATCGCTCTTTTTAGTTCTCAATCGATTGGTTGGCAAATTCCTTTAGTTGGCGCGCACAAATTTCTTTCTTTTATCGAAATGCTGCTGTTGGAGAGCGTAATACTTTATTACCTTCTGCAGCCCAGGCGGCTTTCGCCTCAATTATGTTTCGGAATCTGAAAACGGGAGGAACACTGTATGATTTTTGTTCTTCAAAGCAAAATTGAAATTGTGGAATTTATTTTAATTTGGAAGACGAAGCGCAAAGACCAGATCCTGCAGGTTTTGCCCAAAGCACAAACAAAATTTAAGGCTAAAAACCTGAAAGACTAATTTTAATCAAAATTCGGGGAGTGTCGTCGTTTTTAGCCCTTGTTATAGCCGATTCAAATGAATATAGGTGTTAGAAGTAAAAGTGGAAAGATACAAAACTATAATGCAAAATGTGTGGTGTATATAGATAGCTGCCAATCAAATGATTAAGGGCAAAGATATGGATCATTCAGAATGGTGAAGGGACGTTGATTTATTTAAATCTGTTCTTCTAATCCTCCGCCTAACTTGAGAACTTCATTCAAGAGAAGTATTGGTCCCTAGAAAGTTTTGGAAAAGTTTGTTTTCAGTGGGGAAGTTTTCGAAAATTCCGAACTCTACGAGCCCACCACCTCAAAGATTAAAAATTGTATTCGATGAATTCCAATATGGAGAGAGCTAGGACTCTTGACTTCCGATTTTTAAAACTCCCGAAAAACGATATAAAAGGCAGATTGTACGTTTAGAAAAACTTATGTGATGGAGTTTAGCTTAACGCAGACCGTTTTAAGTCACTCGCAGACGCCAAGAAAACTTAAAAAATTCAGCTTAATGTGTTTCTCTGATAGGAAGCAAGAAAGGTCAGGTGTGGGCTGGATCTTGTATTTCTCTTATTTTCCTCCTACTCGTGCAGTTCCTGTCTTCTTCAGTCCTTAACCTTTTTGCTATATAGCTACATATATCTTCCGGGGAGATTCCAATGACGATGTTGCATTTCCCCCCAAAATGCCTTATTTAGTGATTCGGATTTTCTTGGTCATACGTTTATTGAAAAGTCTTAGTGACTAAGGTGAACATGCACTCCTGGTCGGTATTGGACCAACAGTTTTCTGCTGTATATACAGAGATTCACTTCTGCGTTATCAGATTTAGTCCCACAAAAATCACTACCTGGTGAAAACATCTTTTTTTTTTAGTTGCGCCTTCGGGTGTCAAATCACGCAATTGGCTATGGTTTTAGGTCATAGAAGAATTCAATTAGAGCATAAGTACTTTGCCAGATTTATGGCACAAAGAAGTGCCTATTTGTGATAAATAATTTACCTCCACTGGTAACCGTATGTCCTTTTATGTCAGGAAATTCTTCTCCATCTTTACCATTTCAATATAAATTAACTCTACCATTCAAACCTTACCTCAGTTCGAGTGAAAAAAATCTTGACTTCCACTTCTTATGTTTCTCATAAAAGAAAGAAATTCTTTGACAAGTAATGTCATACTGTTTTACGTCCTTAAAGCTTTTTCCTGTGGTTGCACATCACTAAGTATATGTTATGGTAAAGATTGCGGAACGTATTCGCTTTCCATTTCACTTAAAGTGAGAAGCTTAAACGTGTATAAAATTTGCTTTCAACTGGATACATTTTCCACACCTTTTCATACGTCACGTTTTAGATTACAATGTATTCATAGATATAAATTATTATGCCGTTATTAATTGAGGGTATGAAATTTTCATACAAAACTTCCGGTATGGGATCAACAACTTTACATTCCACAGCTTTGCTTTTATTTTGAAACAACACAAAAAACTAGCTTACTAAAGGTTTGGCACAAGTTCTTTGTGATTCCGGATTAGCCCTTCTGGCTAAATGTTTCAATTTAATAAATATTGAGTTCACAAGAAGTCAATATCTAATTGTCCTATAAGTGACCACAAGGAAAAACCTGAAAAGTTCTTTTCATGTTCTAAATTTTGCAATGTGCCACAAAATAGTTACAAAACTCATGTGGTGAATTATTTATTAATTATGTATAAGGTAAGCCTGGTAACATCTCACTCTTGTAAAAAAAAAAACACGTTCCACAATCGTTTAACTTTGATTTCGCAATATTCAATCGCACGGGAAAATCTTAACGCAGCTGGAAAACCTGTGGATATGGTGATTCACGCAAATGAATTTTTGAAGCTGATTGGAGATTACTCCTTTAAGCCAAGAAGCAGTGGCAGATTAACTTGTTGGCGGCATATTTTGTAGGAAGCGAATTTGGTATAAACATTTTTTTTCTGATTTTTAGCAAAAAATGTAATATTATACAAGGGTGTCTTCAAATTCGTAGGCAATATTTTGGGGCATGATTCTTGGGTATATTTTAAGAAAAAAATTGTTCTACAGTAAGGGCCTGTCTTTAATTTTGATATCATTTTTTTGGGGATTTAAGAATATGCTTACTTTGGTGTACTCTGACCAACGCAACGTTGCGGGTGGCAGTGGTACAGTGGATGTAGTGCTTGCTTGCTTAACCTTGAGTTTCGAGTTCAAACCCGGCCTGGGCAGCAATTTGCATTTATTGCCCCAGTTTCAACTGGATGCCACCCGTGGGATTTTCGTGAGATAAATAACACCTAAATCTCAATCCAATGTACCAACAAAATTTTTTTCTTATCTTTCTATTCCTTCTCTCCTCGCTCGCACATGTTCACTCATTATAAGGGAAGTTTATTCATGTCCCCTTGAGTGCGAGTTCATCATAAAAAAAAAACGTGTTGTTAGGTCTAATGACATAAACTTCGTTTAGCGCTTTTTTTAGGGGAAATAATAGCCTTTGTAAATGCGTTTAAATAAATTTGATATCTTGTTTCAATTTTAAGATATCCAGTTTCTAGCCTGTTCCATTTTTCCTGTCCATGCTAATTTGTTGACTTTTGAGTCGATTTTCCCCAGAAAATGTGTAATAAAAATAAACATAGTGTTTTAATATTTTTTTTGACTGAATCTAACAATGGGTAAAATAAAAGTCAAACACAAGAGTGAAGGAAAACCCACAGATTTTATGATACTTGGTAAAACCTGCTACGGGTAAAAATTGGGAAAAATGGTTTTTTGCCTTTAATTATTAATGTTATGAATATAATTATTATTATTATTAAAAACGATTTTTTGTTGTGTAGGTAATTTTTATTTTATGTGATGTTTACTAAAACAGGAAAACCCCTGTTGTAAAAACCTGCACAAGGTAAAAAGGGGTTTTATGATTTTGTACCTAAGTTTCTAAAACAGTTCACAATAAGAGTGGTTTTCAGTGGTTTATTTTTGACTACCTATCAAAACATACCTAACAATAATAGTACCTATCTAACAAAAGATTTGAAAACCAAACTAATTCATCAATTTCATTAGTATTGAATAGAGAGTGGAAATTCTCCATTCAACAATTTTATTCTTGAAAGGAGCATTTTCAAACAAAATGTATATATATTGATTCCGGATAATACCGACTTCATTTGAGTATGCTGCAAGATATTATATATTACTTAATTAAAATTAAATTCAGTTATAATGCACTCTTGAATTTTAAATAAAGTGTCAATATATTTTAAAGTCAAGAATCCTAAAATTTCTTATAGATACTATATACACTGAATCCAAAAAGTCTCCATACAGTGATATAAAATGATATTAAACTCGCTAATACAACGTTACACTTATTATTTTTGACCATATTTTTTTTTGGTGAAAAGGCATTCATTTTTTATCTCTTTTGCACCATTTGTCAAATTCTAGAGAGCAATCAAAAAACAGTTATATTCATGAATACTCTATAAGTCTGTTTCTCTAGGTCAAAAAAATTTCCGTATATCTCTCTTTCAAGAGTCAAACGGTTAAATGTACCGTTCGATCACAATGAAAATTAAAATTCTAAAATTCGTGGCAGCAATCAATATTGTGCTTATTGTTTTTATAAAGTGAAGAGGCTTTATTTTTGTAGGATGGAGATGAAAAATACGCAAATGTCCTTAGAAACCAAAAAAATTATAGTAAGCTTAAAAGAAGAAGGCAAGTCCCTCACTGAAATCTCAAAAATAGTGAAAAGACCACGATCATCTGTTCAGTACGTAGTACAAAAATTTAGAAAAACCAAAACAGTTGAAAACAGACCAAGATCAGGGCGGCCAAAAATAATTGATCAACGAATGGAGAAGAGAATCGTCAGGACAATCAAGAAGGATCCAAAAACAAGTGTTCCGTTAATAGCTGCAGACCTAGAGAAAAATGAAAATATTGCAGTCTGTCCGCAAACAGTACGAAATTTGTTAAAAAGAAATGGATTTAATGGTCGGGTAAGTCGAAAAAAGCCACTTATTAGAAAGCAAAACCAAAAAAAAGATTGATGTATGCTATTGAGCACGTAAATAAGGACACATCGTTTTGGGAGAACGTTTTATTCAGTGATGAGAGTAAATTCAACATCTTCGGATCAGATGGACGTCGAATGGTATGGAGGAAGCCTAATACCGAGATGAACACGAAGAATTTGACCCCAACTGTGAAACATGGAGGTGGTAATGTCATGGTATGGGGGTGTATGGCTTCTTCGGGGGTTGGAAATCTCGTGTTCATTGACTCTAGGATGGATAAATGTGTCTACCTAAACATTTTAAAGGAAAATTTGAAGGACAGTGCTAAAAAATTGGGTCTAAGCAACAACTTCTGCTTCCAACAGGACAATGACCCAAAGCACACTTCAGGTTTAGTGAAGGATTGGCTGAACTGCAATGTGGCAAACCAACTAAATCACCCTGCGCAGTCACCAGATTTGAACCCCATCGAGCACTTGTGGGACCATTTGGAGAAAAAAATTCGACAGCACTCTATTCAAAATAAAAATCAACTCAAAACTGTGTTAACGCACGAATGGGACGAAATTGGACCGGAAGTTACTTCTAAGCTGGTTTTTTCTATGAAAAATCGATTGGCAGAGGTTATTAAGAATAAAGGAGGACCAACGACATATTAATTTAATTTAATTTTTTAAGAAATTTAATTTAAATTAAACAATCTGTTGATGTACGGAGACTTTTTTGTTTATCAATTTTGAAGTGTTAAATTCAATATTTTTTGTTATAATTTATTCGAAATAAAATTGCGAAACCTTTTGTTGTTTTCGTTTAAATAAAAGTGTTTCTTTCATTTATATTCATTTTATCACAAGTTGAAGAAGAACTTCAATGAATTTTATCTCGAACAATTAAAAGTCGAAGCTGTGCGGTGACTTTTTGGATTCAGTGTAAATCTGAAACAAAAAAAACGACGTTATTATGTATAAGTCTTCTCGATTCAAGAATATTTTATTTGAATCATATTGAAAACCTTAGCTCTGTACCTGAAAATTACTTAACGGTGTCTCATCATACATTTGAGGATTATCACCACTCCAAATACGGCACGTTTGTTTATTGACATAACCATGTTTTTTGTTTTTATAATTTAACTATGCCTGTAAGACCCAAGGTTTTTCGAATGCATACTGCACGGCATTAGTTAGAAGGAATAGAGCTACATCGCTAAACAAAATTCGTTTATGAAAATTGGAACGTATTTCGAACAGAACCATGATTTTCAAAATAAATTTGCACAATTTGGAAGCGTTGTTCAGACGTCAGTCTATTCATGTTGAAATGTCAAACCAAACTAAAAAAAATTAATCACTTGACAGCTGACAAAATGACCGCCAGTTAAAATAGTGCTGCCAACTTAAAAGTCTATACCTCTAAAAAAAACCATTTATGAATGAATACCTTCCACAATCCTTTCTAGATACACCCTATTTTAACAATAAATAAATGAGTTTTGTTATAATCTTAGGGGCCAGTTATAGCTTCATTGAAACGTATCATTCAAACACAAATCAGTGATACGTTTGATATTTTCACTGACAGGTCAATTATAGCAATCATTAAAATAGTAATCAGTAAAAGCAATTTAGTTCACACAAAAAGCAACATATTGAGGGTTAGAGTTGATCATTGAAAGTAAAACTGATGTATGAAAATGCAGTGGAACGATTGTGTTCCATATGCCAGGAACTAAAATAAGCTGTACATTTAAATCGATTTCTGTCAGTTAAATAATAAAATTGGATTTTAAGAGAAATTTTAATAAATATAAAATATTTTTTGCATTAAACAAATTTTAAAATTCATTATCTTTATAGTTTGGTATCAATAAAACACAGTTCTGTTTGGTAAATTTTCTTAAAATCAAATAAAAATGTTCACGGATGCATTTCAATGATAGCTCTGTCCCCTTAGCAAAGCACCAATATGCAAGAGAAAAATACGGAACTTTTGATTAAAAAAAAAAAAACGGGACTGATGGTCGCACTGTATTGAAAAGACTTACCCATTCGTTTACTATTTTCCGAGGGCAGACATTCTAAACATCTAATGAATATATCTAACATATAGGTACGCTTCCATTCGTGAAGATACGTATCTATGGGTTGTTTTTAAACGCGGGCGTATCACTTACGAACCACCAGTTCCGGTTACCGATTCATTCATCACTTTTGTTCTTTATGATTAGGTTCTCAAAAAAAAAAAAAAAAAAAAAAAAAAAAACGAACAGAAATATCCTTCTCTTTAGCGCACAAGGATATCAAATTACTGCCTCATCGAAACACCCGCTTAATATTGTACTGTGGTTTGCATCATCACATCACAATCATCATGATCAGTTCAGTCTATCTCCTTTTAAAGGAGCATCGGCATCACATTCTATAAAAATTTAATGTCGGAGATTTGTTGTACTTCAAAGTCCTCACAAAATAGGTCTATCAGACATAGGTACCTATACCTATATCCCTACATGTATCTACACTTAAATGGGCAAAAGATGCAAATTATAGATCTCTTATACCGTGATCGCGTCTGACAGCGCTTCCAAAATCAGTTTGCGAAAAAAAAAAAAATAAAGATCTCTCTCTGTCCTAGTCTATTCAGCTTATTTACATGTCCTTTCTGATCCTCGCTTCGGATTCGATTGTTATCTCCAGTCGCATCTTGTAGTTTATTTTCAAGTGACGAAGACAGCGACGGTGGCGGCGGCATGAAATAAAATACCCTTGAGTCTAGTTAGCTTCTTTGAAGACTCCATTCATCAGCCGTTGATGGGTAGGTATAGGTTAGGTATACATAAAAGAAGAAAAAAGAAAAGAAAAAAAAACTTTATTCAAATACATATCTGAGAGACGGACACCTGAGCAAGGACGACATTGAATTAGCTCCTCCTGATTACTCTCAGCGGCTGCTATAATTAGCTAGGAAGTGTTTGTCAAGAGAATACCTTTTTAACATAACCTCACTCTATGTCATCGTAAACAAGAGGTTGGATCAATTTACCCTTCCGGTTGGCTTGCCGTTTCCAAAGTAAAAAAAAAAGCTCACAATCTTTTAAAGTGAAATGAATAACATGGATCTTGAGGGTTTGACGCGTACCACAATACCTATCTAAAAATGAACAGAATTGGGGTTTTCGTTTCTCAAGAATCTCCTTTTGAAGAACTTTAATGGATTTTTGTGTCGTTCATTAGCCTTTTCTATGAGTTTTATATTCATCTCTATGTGCACTTTTGGTGCGGAGGGCGCGACGCGGCGCGGTGGTGAGTGTTTCCGAGAGTTGCTAATCAGTTTCGAAGCATTTCTTCTTCTATACTTTTCACCACACCCTATACCTACTCCTCAGGGCTCTCGCATTCTAAGTGCAAGGCTGGGTGGTTGCTTCCTTCCTCAACTTTTTTTTTTCCTTTTTTTTTATTTCTTAATAGAAAATCTAGGAAAAACAGCTTCCCTCTAACGTCTCCACCGCCGCCATTACTCAAAGTGATTGTTGTTTTCCAGCCGTTAAAAATCTCTGTATAGTCACACCAGCCATGTTCATTTTTTTTTTGCAACTTCCAGCTGAGTAAAGTAACAAAAAAAAAAAAACCATAACGAAAAAACAAACCCCGCCACACAATAATAATTGTAATCGTGAAAACGAAAACGTCATAAGCGGCGATACATACATATATAAATCTATATCCCTCTCTACTGCAGAGTGTGTTAAGCTGCGACAGGACTCTTGAACTGTGATTTCCTGCACTGCAATGGTATTTGTTAGGATAATGTGTTTTTTCAAGGCCCACAATTGAACAACGCGCCACAAAAAAAAAAAAAAAAAACAGAAATGTATGTACGTACGGATACCTCCAGTGCCCCCTTCCCTTATTGTCGCCACACCGCGTCGCTAGTAACCCTTTAATTAGGTTTGCAAAGCTCGTAGTCCTCGATCTCGATGTAACTATACTCCATACATATATAAATTCGCACATATAGAGTATGTGCATTAAGGCGCAATGCGTGTTTATGTGCGACCAAGCACTCGCTTGTTCAATGGTACACCTCCATTAAAAAAAAAAAAAAAAAACTTGCCATCATCATCATGTATATGTATACAAACCTTCGAGTGTACGGAGTAATAAGCCTAATTCTGGGGCTCTCCATGAGTGGAGGAGTGTTGTCGCAGGAAACTCACAGCTCACAGCCAGCGCGACACACAGCAAATATAGGCACTTTTCGCCCGGTATATATTAGCTCTATACTCTCGGTCTCGGTCTCGACAACCGACAACGACAACCATAAACTTGCTCTGTTCTGTGATGATGGCAGAGCGCAGAGGACGAATCTAAAATGTTGCACACGTATTGTATTTGTGTTTTGTTTAAGTGCCTTAATTAGCTGGCGAACGATCACACACTTTTATCCTTAGAGCTTTGTTTAGTAAAAGGCAGCGAAAGAAAACAAGGACTTATAATAAGAGTGCGGGTTAGGTATACATGAAACAGTAGGTACATATATGTACTTTGTACTTATACCTACCTACCTTCCTATATAGTGAAGTATCCTTTAGTATATGCTATGAGTAGAAATAAAGGTAGATTGTAAATAATTGTGGCTTGATACTTATGCTGTGAACTGTTTTTAATTCTGACTTTTTTTTTTTTGAAGCATACCTACCAACTGAACTTTAATGTAAATGTGTACAACTTTTTCTGCTTCCATTCTATTTTATGCACAGAAAAATGAGGTGCAAAATTATTTAAATAAAAAACAAAAATATTTATGTGTATAAATTACATCTCCGAGGATATTATGATCTTGACTCGGATCACAACTCTTCAGAGGTAAAGTGCTTCACACCTGCGATCCGCCTATGGGCTTTGTACAGTTTATCTTTTACAGAAATGACAAGATGGATTGTTCATTGTCTGAGGAGCACAAATTTCTGGTGTCATTAAATTTATCAGTGCATGTATGTATTTTGTATTTCTTGTCATTCAACTTAGTTTTGGAATTCAGCATGATGTTGCGGTGTTGGTGTTTTGAAATCTCTCCTTTAAACATGGCAGTTTTGACTGTTCCGTTGGCACTTCATTTTTACCTTTAACTTCGTTCATGAATGCCTTTCTAATGATGGTTGACATTATGGCGTTCATGTTGAAAAATAAAAAGCACCGTTCATCTAAAACACATAAATAAAAATGAAGTGTCTGTTTGTAATTTCTAAATTTAAATTTTAACTAAATGCATTAAGGTAGTTATATACCTTACCTGTAACAAAAAAGCAATTTTTAAAATGGGAGCACGACGTTATCTAGAGTGAAAGAATCTAGAAAGGACAAAATCTATTAAATAAAAAAAAAAAACATAGAAAGATAAAATTTAGAAAGACCGACATCTTGAATAAAATAATAAAATTAATTCTAGATTGTTTTAAACCTTTTTTGAGAGTTCAGTTGGATTTTTCACTACGATATGTTTGTTGTTGTTTATTACTGTAGTTGGTTAATCTATAAAACAATAATGATAATAACAGTTTTAACTATATGCCTGTAAGACCCAAGGTCTTTCGAATGCGAACTGCACGACATTAGATAGAAAGATAGGAAAGAATTTTTGTTGGCTCAATGTATTGAGAATTAGGTAGGTGATATTTATCTCACTATAATCCCACGTAACTTAAAACAGCAAACAACATTATTTAAAAACAACGGTGAAGCTAACATTAGACGGTTCTTGTAATGGTCCTTGCAATGTCCACCTGACGTCATTATGACGTATTTATCTGTCCTAAAGTCGTCATGTCGTAAAATGGACATTGTAAAATACTGTCTTTGCAAGGACACACACACAATGTTTTCAAATTTCAATGAGCTGTCAAAGTGACATCAGATTTTGACAACCTGGAGTGCATTTGCCCTGTTCCCACTCTGAACTTTCTGTGATATGCTCATTTCTTTAAAATCAGTAAAAAAACAAAGATCAAACAAAAAGAGCAGAGAAGAACAAAAAAATCATTTATTTTGTCAATGAATTCGTTTTTCGTGGGTGAATAAGTAACGATTACGAAACAAAATTCCATTTTATGATTACAGAAATGACCAAACAATATTGTAAAGGGCCAGTTGTACAATCGTGGTTCATCCTCGGATCATATTTTAAAAACGATGTACCTCGGTTCGTGTTTGCATAATTAAAGTTTATGCGATGGTTCAAGAGTGGTTCAAAAGTTAACCCACTGATTTCGGTGGATTAAATAAAGTTGACCTACGCATCAAGAATTTAAAAACGAGGTTTAGCGCTGAACCACTATTATACAACTGGTATACTAAGTGATATAGTATATAATTTAAAACGGTATTTTTCGTCAAATAACGAAATCGAGTAATGTGCAGAACAAAATTATTTTTATTGTGATTATGGGTATTCAGTGAACATCATAAAACCAACGTAAACATTTAAAGTCAGAAAGTTTCCGACGTCATAGCTAGCTATCTGTCAAAACTTGTATGGAATATCTTTTACGACAAATCGTATCTATAAACTTTCCGACACGAATTTGTGTCGTAAACTTTGTCGGAAACATCGTAAACGTCGTAAAAGAATTTAAGGCATGTTAAGTTTGTCAGTGACGTCACTATCATCTGATTTCGTTCTGATGAAACAAAAAAATTGTATTAACCCTCACGCCACACATGCCAGCTACTGGCAAGCAAGTTACTGCCTGTATAAACTGTCAGATAGGTACCTATCTGTGTTCCAGTTGGCTGTGTGAGTGGAAAATGTGAGTGTATTACAACTGGCTTCCCAGTAGCTGGCATGTGTCGCGTCCGGGTAACAAACAGCTGATTGAATTCCGACATAGTTTCACTTAAATCAAATTGCAACAATCAACCGAAATTTAACATTTACTTGCACACACGCCAAACGATCGGCGAGCAACAACAAACATTCTTCATAGGTATATGGTCAACTTTTCGATACGATAAAAGAATCGCGGAAGATTCGTGGAATAAGCTCCAGTGTATCGGGAAAGTTATTGAAATTAATGAATGAAAGATATTGTAATCAGTTTTAAACGTTTAACGGTATTTTTCCTACATTATCTTGTTATTTTGCTGTTTCGTGAATATTTTCGTAGATTCTGGTAGTAGTTTCATAATAAATCTGGAATTCACTTGACATAATTTTCCAATAAAAAAAAAATCATGGATGGTAGATGAGATTTGTGATTAGAAGTTTAACATCGCCATGTTCTGTGGAGACAGTGATTATTTGCCGAAAACCACAGTATGGCAACGTCCCTAAAACTTCAAATATACTTTTAACAATGACCAATTTATAAATGTCGTTTAATGGTCACGCCAAAAAATGACAGGCAGAAGGGCAAACGGACAAGAATTATTGTCTGTTAAATGTTTAGTTCTTATCTTAAGTGTAACTGAGGCTGATGAGGTAGGTATATTTAAATTGAGTTAAGTCGTGTGTGTTGATGCCTGTTGAATAATCTCTTAGCGGCCAATTATAGCGATACGGAAAACCAAACCGAAAAAAATTTCAAATGGAAAATTTTGTATATTATGAATCGATTTAAAACACAAATGCTACACTGATCGATGGCAACCAACTCACAGAATTTATTTTGCAAATAAAAATTTGAACTGAACTTGTACTTTTGGTTAAAAAAGTATTTATTTATTTTTCTGTTATACGTATAAAAGGAAAATAAAAAATTAAATTTTTAACAAAACGTATTTGTTCAATTAAACATTTTATAAGCAAACAAAATTCTCTAAGTTAAATAAATGCGATCAGTAAAGCATTTGTGTTTTAAATCGATTCATAACATACGAAATTTTCCATTTAAAAGTTTTTTCGGTTTGGTTTTCCGTATCGCTATGACTGGCCCCTATAAAACGATTCCAAACAATCAGGAAATAGTAGGTTACCTGATATTGTAAGGTTTTTAAGGAAATTTCTTCAAATCTATGCAGTGGATTTCATCAGAGTTGTAAGGCTATGTATTAATATTTATGGTCAAAGAAGTAATTGTATTGAAATCGTATTCCAATCGGTTCGGAAAGACCCTCTTCTCTATCAAAAGAGACAAAATACTATAGTGACGAACTATTATTTTTGAAAAAAAAACGAAAATATATTGGCTTGTGGGCCGTTGTAGGAGCCACCATTTAAAAAAGAGTATTTGGAAAAAATGCAATGTAATCTAAAAAAAAACTGTAAGGAACTATACCAAACAAAATTTGAGTAAATTCTATATAGCCGTTGCCAACTTATGGCCAATTTGAATAAAGCCGTTAAGATCAGATCTCCGTTATTTGCATTTTTAGCCGAAAACTTAAAAGGCAGTTTTCTTTAAAATACTACAGACGTTTTCGATCAAATCCAAAATAAAAACATAAGCGAGAGCTACCGTACGTTTGCAACGAACTGTTGGATACCCTATTCCTCATACTTTTGTATATGTATATGAATATGCGTTCGCCTCCCGCAGCCAGCCGCTGTTCCAGTTTCAGAAAAAAAATTCTTCTTTAGCAGGCAGGAAAAAATGCAATAAAAAATTTTCGTTTGGCCGATGTACAATAACTGTTGGCACAATAAAAAAGGCGTGTGCCACGCCTATAGCTGAGACTTTATTGCCAGGGTAATCACTATATGAGCTCCTCATTCAATTTTAGGCTTGCAGTCGATTTGAACAAAACAAGACAAAACTAAAATTTTTAGAAATTAGATTTTGATTGGAAATAGCGATTATGGGTGTTTTTAACAATTCTTGAACTACACTCTGCTACGTAACCAAGAAATACAGATCTAAGTGTTCATCTTCATACTTCGAAACTGAGGCGACTGATAGTTAAAAAACGTCAAAAAATTAATGCATATTAAGACTTTTTACGATAACGCCTCTTAAATGTGGGCGTGTATTAAAAAATTGAAGCACTAACCGTGCTTTGATCATCCATCAGTTTTTAGGCATATGTGTTTAACTACAGCTGATTCGAGTAGTTTTTAAACGATCTTACCCGAACAAATGTATTTTATAAGATCCACGCCCTTAAAAGTGGCATTGAAAAAATTTACGCAAGAAAATGTAGATATATTTTTCATATAACGAACGGAAAAAAGGTTAAAATTGAATATTGGTAGTTGGTAGTACCTACCTTAAATTTTAAAAACTACGTTTTTCGTTCTTTCATGAAAAGTGGGCGTAAGCAACGCCAAAAATTCAAAATTTTTTTTTCATACACAAAGTTTTTAGTTTCTATTAGAGACGCGAGATTTTGGCTTGCGGATTCATTATAAATACCGTTTATTTGCAAACAATTTTTTTTTTGTTTTTAGTGAAAAGTGGGTGTCAGCCATGCCCAAACTAAAAAAATTTCATTTTATTGGAAGAAGGTTTACCTAAAGCTTACGTGTGCAAAATTTTAGCGTTATGCTTTTATCGTAACTGTACAAAAAACATAATTTAATTTTACCAAATTGAGGTTGTTCATCAAAAATGGTGATTGTGGGCGTGTTTGTAGGCGGATTTTACCGGTTCAAGAACTTAGCCTTACTCTTGAACCAAAGATTATATATACCAAATTTCAGCTTTGTAGCTCAAAAATTGCGATCTCTAAAGGGTATACATACGGACGGACGGACGGACGGACGGACGGACGGACGGGCGGATGGACGGACATGGCTAAATCGACTAGGCTTTTGATTCTGAGTCAGAATATATATACTTTTCTATACCTAACGGTATTATTTCTCTATGTTACAAACTCAACACCAAATACAATATACCCATTCTATGGAATAGGGTATAAAAAACCGTTACTTGAAAGGTTCCAGTTTGAGCCGGGCTAAAATGAAATAAAAAAAAACTCGACAAACATTTTTCTTCAAACTTCTATTTATGAAGTGAAAAAGTTTACACCCGTACCTACATCCGCACAGACCGACCAAATAACGACGGACGGAATTTCGAAAACCACTTTTTTGGACGTCTCTCTATATCATCGTTATGTCATGTTTGATTAAAACTCTATTTTTCTGTTGCTTGAAACCAATCCCTTTGCTATATAGCAAGTAAAAAATAATGTGCCAAGGCTTTGTATATTGGATGTAGGTATACATAAATTAGACTAAGACAGTACTTTAATATTTTAACTCTTAAACAAATATCGAATCGGGGAGCTTCAGCCATACAATCCATAAAATATTAAAACAAAACTTTTCTATACCTAAACTGTTCTACTTTTGGCTTTCTGAATTCTGAAACACACTGACACAAAGTTTAATAAGAAAACCACCCGTTGTTGGCACGAATGAAAAACAATTTGATTGCAATGTTTTGCAATAAAGCTTGTCGAGTTGACAGGGCCATCAGAACAAACCAAAACTAAGAAATCCACACCCGGAGAGATTCAACTGAGAAAATAATTGCATTTTTCCTTATAGCCCAGAAAAATGCTTCTCATCAGCAATCAGCTCAGTCGGACGTTGTCTCACTATAGTCTTCGTCGGTCTTTGGTGCAGCAAAATGATGCTAATGCCTCTCGCTCAGTGGGATCGCTTTTCAACCCATAAAAAAACAAAAAACAAAAAAATAATAGTTGACAGGAACTCTGAAAAAAAAGAACAATAGGTACAATATTGCAAACCAGAAACACTTTTTCTCCAAGCTCTGAAGCTAAAGCTGACGAGCATTTAGAAAAACTGAAAAATGAAAATCTCTCCTCCTTATGTTAGGGTAGTTTTAGTTTCATTTGCTTCCCTATCCTTGCGACCTAACATAGCTACGAGTTATAATTGCCGGATAAAGTGTTTATCTTTTCTTTAGCGCACATGCATGGTTGTGTATCTTAAATTGCCTTCGTCTCGTTGAATAGATATATTCTGTGTGACACACTTTAGATATGCGATCTTTATGAGTGTGTGTAAGAACCTCAGGATACTCCTTTTCCTCTAATGCCGATGTCTATTGTCAACTGTTGTTTCCATTCAATTAAATCTACCTCCGCCGCCGGCAACGACAACAACTTATTCTACGACTATATAGGTATCCGTTTTTGATGTATCCCATAGATACATACTCTTACATACATCTGGAACAACAAAAGGATAATTGTCATTAATCCATGCGTGATACTCTGCCCGGCCGCTCGGCTCGCTCGATTGTCACATCTTCGTAGCGATCTATGCGTGATACGGGCAATTACGCATTCAAGATGACACAAAGCACAGAAGCAAAGGGGGCTCCACCACACCGTTCAGCATTCTAAAAACATATGTTTGTGGTCTAAACTCTAAAGCAAAAACACACAAGCTATACAAAAAAAAAAAAAAAAGGATCAATTAAGATTTGAGATTGTGTGCAGGTACCTGATTTACCTGAATTTATATCTTTTATCTGTAAGCCGGGAGAAAACCGACAAAGGCGGAATGCCTGCGAAAAAAAAAATTTTCTACCGTATCCACTCTTTTCTTGCCTACTTAACCAATTAGCTAGGTCAGTTGGTCGGAGACGGATGAGAATATCATGTCGGTTGTTGTTTTTTTTTTTTTTTGGCTAGGAAAGATAGGATTTGCAAAAAAAAAGGATAATCCAATTTTGATTTTGTTGAGTGCGCATTCTTTATTTTTGAATTTTATTTTATTTTAAGGAATAGATACGGATTTTTAAGTAGTTGAACAAGTATTTAGGAAAATGAAAGGCCGCATTAAAAGGATGTTCAAAATACTTTTTTGAATTTATATTGAAATCTTGAAGGAAAATTTCCGAGAGCATAAATGTTTTGAACGTATGGTCCAATCCTTCTCTCAAAGTGAAGGACTTTTTTCAAAAAGGATGGGTCAATCAAGGTTGACAGTCTGTATGGTGGCCATATTGTGTCTACTAAAACTGTTGTTAATTATTGAGCCACTGTAGCCAAACATACATGGAAATTTGAAAGATTGATCAGCAAGTTCAAAATAAACGTTGCCACCATTTCAAGGCAGACGAGGTGGTTGAATTCGAGACGACCGATTCGGTAAGCAATCTCAATCAGTAAACACTCGAACGTCAAAAGAACACTCAGATCTCCCGAAAACATCGTCACTGTCCGTAAAATTACGCAGGAAAACCCGATGTAGTTGATTCCTCGAGCGCCGTTCACAAGAGTTAAGTAGACTTGAACTTGGTTAATTTTGCGTCGGGACTAAACAAATCAAACTGACTCAGGAGGTCAAAGTTCATGACCAAAGACAGTGGCGTTTTTTTCGTTGACTGCGTTTCAGAGCGTTTGGAAGAAGAACCCAATTTTTTCCGAAACATAGCTTTAGCGACAAATCGAAATGCCACAAATAGGACGAGACCAAGCCACAAGAAGTATACAAAATACAAATGCATCCACTAAAAGTTTCGTGGGTATTTTCGTCGGACGGCAGCGTCGTTGGTACGTGGTCCTTCGAAACAGCGTTGGTCAGACCATCACCGATCAATGGTTAGCGCTAGATATTAATGACCTACACAATTTTCCTATAGCGTGAATCGAACGATATGCACGTGGACGACATGTGTTTCGAGCAAGATACAGTCGGTGGCGGACCATGCCAAAAACAGCTGATGACTTGTCTCCTTAAACACATATCATAAAGGGGGAAAGATTTCGTTGTATCTAATTCGATTTTATGTCCGTAAATAATTGCAAGGACATCTCCTCTAATTTTTTTTTTTGACTAGCCAGCTTGTGGGTATCTAAAGAAGGCACATGATTTTCCTATTTACAATATTTCCTCTATGCTGAAATCGCAAGTAAAGGCCAACATGCTTCGAACGAATGGCGCGGGTGTCTTAAAACCAAGGTCATCGTTCAGATTCTTTTGGTTCAATGTGGCAGTGGATGCCATTGCAAATTATATCTCTCGGATTTGTACCATCGTGCTAAGCCGTGGTGGACATTTGAACAAAGGCCGTTCTTACAAAGACATTTGTATTCCATTTCAATAACGATCTGCCCTGGTTGCACATGTGAACAGGAGGGCTACGAGACAGGCGAAAATTCGTGATTGCAAGTTCGAATAAATTTACGAATTTGTTGGAAGTAATAGGGTTTTCACACCGAGTCGAAAACCCGGTTTTCAGCTAAAAGTTTACGAAAACCTGAAAATCGTTCACACCGGACTTTTCAAGTTTTCGTTTGACATTTCACTTCATTTTTACAACTGACTATCAAATTTTGAAATGAAAATATTTTCGGCTGCTATGATTGATTTTTTTTTGACGTTTATGCGCTTTTTAGGTGTGTTTGGAAAGAATCACAACAAACTTAGGTGTGTTTGCGTTGTATTCCAACAAGTTTTCGACAGGTTTTATATAAAACAACACGTTTTCGGAAACTTGTGTTTAGCAAAAATGTTATGGTAAAACTTGTGTTTTCGTTCAGGTTTTGGGGGTTTTCAAAGAAAACCGCGTTTTCAGCTCGGTGTGAAAACCCTATAAGTTCATCTCATTTGGGGGCTAATGTCCTTCTATACGAAATTGTTCGTATTTCGAAATCCGCCAACTTAACTAGGTAACCTTAAGCCTTGGGTAAGCAACGGGAATAACTGGAAGTTTGAGAACTAGGCTTGGGAGTTTGTGGAACACGTATCTCTGTGTGTTTTGAATAATCATCCGGAATTCTAGAATGTTTTATTGAAAATAATCAGAAAATTTTCGGTATTACCGCCTTTTTCTTTGAGCGTACGTCACGTCAGTGTCATAATTATACAGCATTAAGCCCCAGCAGATTACTGCTTTACTGACGAAATGAAGAAATCGTTCTTAAATGTGCTTGGAGTTGCATACTCATAATGTAATACCATCCTGTGGGTAGAAATATCAAGATATCCATTATAGGAGTTCTGAGTGCTATGGTTGGAAGCGACTAGGACAAGGGGAACGTTTCTTTGAATTCTTCAACGACAACCTCCTTGTTTTACGAGGCACCAACCGTTTTGAGTACAAGACATACCTACAAAATACCCAATCAACCTATGCTTTCGAAGTACCTTTTCTTTGGACGAATTAACAAAAGGTGTGCTGGTCTCAGAATGGCTGGCGCCATCAGTTGATGCAATATATCGAACTATTTTACACACTTCAATGCCCAAGTATACCTAATGCTTAGGCTCTTCAGTAAACGAACAATTGAATGACCCTTCACAGCGAAGTGGAAGAAATCAGCAGCTTAATACATGGGTCCTTCAAAAACCATTGGTGAGAGAAATGATCGGCGAAAGAAATAAACATAAAGGTCACTTTTCAAGCTGAAATCTACATAACATTGCATCAGGGAAAAAAGGCAAGCCTAACTACATAAGTGAGAAGTAAGTAAGAAGTGTGTGACACTAGTACACTGAGCTTCAATCATCAATAGGTCAATAGATCAAAGGAACGTTTATTGAGAAAATGTATCCACTACTTACTTACTTATGTTGGCTCAACTATAGAGAGTGGTGCTCCTAGGCCTTGATGCTTGATATGTCTATGTCCCTTGACCTCTCGCCTGCCATCTCCAATACCGCACTCTAATTGTTCAGCAAGATCTCCCTCTGCCTGCGGTAGCTCAATTAAAGATGATGTAGACTCCCTCTGGTTTGGCGTTGTAGACTTGACGAGCTGGAGCGTTGATGTTCATTCGCTCTACATGGCCCAGCCATCTTAGTCGTTGAATTCGAATTTTTCTGGCTAGGCTTATGTTGCTGTACAGCACGTATAGTTCGTCATTGTATCTTCTTCGCCGAATGTTGTTTTCTTGGTTTACGCATACAGGACCAAATATTGTTCTTAGAAATTTCTTCTCGAAGACTCCAAGTGATTTTTCATCCGATTGGAGGAGGCGACAGGGTCCATGCTTCTGGCACCATAGAGCAGGACCGGGAGGATGAGTGTTCTCTACAGTGTCTCCTTAGTTCTTCTCGATAGGGCTTTATTCCTCTATTGCTTATTCAGCCCAAAGAAACAGCGATTAGCAAGAATTACTGGCTGAGAACAAATATGTAGCTGCAGCAGTAGTGCGTAGCAATGTGTCAGTTAATGTCAAAAAAAAAAAGTAGCGCACTAAGCAGCATGCACGAAAACAATGTGTGGCACTGAACTCAAAGAAAAATCATGTCTGACATTTCAGTTTGTCATTGTGTTGCAGCGCAGCACGTTCTTGAAGTTGGCGTCGAGTTGACTTGTACTTCAGCTACTCTCTGTGCTGCAGCTGTTACTTCACAATTTAGCCGTGCAATACGATACTACTGCTGCAGCTACACCATTGTGCTCAGCCAGTTATACAGCGTTGATGTAGTTATCAGTGTTTACAACAGTGCCCAGTGACTTCCTCGAAATTATACATAGGTATCAATGGTTACGTTCTGACCAAGTCGGTGCTGAGATTGGACTTTTGTTGATGAAAGCATTAACTTCGTCTTGTCCTCGTTTATTTTCAGTCCCATTCTGCTTGCTGCGGACTCCAGAGTAGTGAAGGCACCTGTTATACTGCTAGCTTTGTTCTTCCTATCACGCCAATGTCGTCTGCAAACCCAAGTAATTGTGTCAATTTATTAAAGATGGTGCCCGATGTGATGGCATGGGTGTTCCGTATGACATTTTCCGGCACAATGTTAAAACAGCTGCATGACAGTGTGTCACCTTATCTATAAGCCCTCTGGTGGTTTCGAAGGTTGAGTCCCTATCAACTTTGACGAAACAGCGAGTCATCATGATAATTCTTATCAGTTTAGCAGGGATTATAAAGTTGGACATTGCACTATACCGTTCAACTCTATTAACAATATCGTAGGCTGCTTTAAAATCGACGCGCAGGTGGTTGGTACCGATGTATTTTCTTGGGTTTTCTCCAGGACCTGGCGTAATGTGAATATTTGGTCGGTCGTAGATTGTCCAGGTGATGCAGCATTGGTAAGGACCTATTAGATCATCAGCAAACGGCTGGAGAAATGGAAGTGTTACCAGGAAAATGTATCCCGTTTTGTCCCCAGGTACTTACCCGTAGATAATTGCGAACCCCTATGAGTGTAAGAACTTTATTTCTATATGATCAAAGCAAGTCTATTTGCCATTCGCATAGCTCTTCTTAAAATTCCTATTTCCTTGGTAAGTTTTATCAAACGCTGTTTTCTGTCTTAAGACACCGCAATCTACACAATAGAGCCCATTCTAACTAAAACTATTCCGAGAAAACCCCATTTCAGCTATACGCGGACACATGTGTGTGTCAGGTTTTTTTTTGCTTTCCTCAAAGGCGTGCAATATTTTTTCGCAGAAATCTGTCATCGGCTGAAAGCGTCCGTGAAAAACAAAAAGAAAAATCCCCCTTTCAAAGATCACCGTGTATATACAAACAAGGCAACAGCAACGTTATTATTCGAATATTTTGTCGCCACCGCCGCCGACGCCACTGCCATGCCGGCAGTATCCAGAATCGTCATATCAAATTTGAAAATCAACGTTTGTCGGTTATCATCTAAGTAAAATTTTTAGTGGTACAAAAAAAAAAAAAAAAAAAAAGGAATAAAGGGAAGCGCCATCCAGCCCCATTACCCAGCATAACAAGAGCAACGCGCAGCAGTCACACACAGCACAGCACCGCGCTGCCGGCCAACCGATCCCTTTTAACGACAACGCATCATTTAGGAACTTGAGTGTTTTTTTTTCCCAACTTATAACGTCTCAGCGCCGTCCGTCGTCGCCGCTTTGGATGCTGAGTTCTGGTGAGCTTAAGTGTGTGCCTATAAGATGCGCACAGGAATCATCTGAAAGATTTATATTCATAATTTGTGAAGCCTGGCGCTTTTCTGGGCCGGTTTGTTTCACATGCGTTTTGTGTGCGTTTTTTGTATGATCTCAAAAAAAAAAAAAAAAAACCAAAAAAACATAGAAGCAACAGAAGCAGAACAAAACACTCGAGCCATTTAAAAAAATTAAGAAGTTGTCAAGGTTTGGAGGTTTTGCTTGGCCCAAAATTTGAGGTCTTTTAGGTTTTATTTATGACAGGACAGATGATTGTACATCGTTTATTGTGATGTTACTACAGCACAGTTATGTTGGTGGTCTGAAAAGGGTATTCAAGCCCTTAAAATCTTCTAAATTGGATCATAAATATTTGAGAGTCAAAAGTAAATCATTTTTTGTCGGATCCAAAGCACCGGGTATGTTATAAATTTTATGTATACGCCAAGCTGCATAAGGAATGTTCCTATATGTGTTGTGAAAAAACTTCGGATGAAAAAATAATACTGGTTATCAGAACTGGACGTTCACTATTTCACTTGTTGCCTCTTTCAAAGTGTTTGAAACTTAGGATTCCTAAAAATGAAAGTAATTAGGTGTTTTGGATTTTTTTTGTTTTATATAGATATAAGATACCAAGCAAAACGAAAGATAAGATCTACACATTTTATTGGCTCGAGAGTTAAAAAATATATTTCATATTATAGCAAGCTTGAAGTTGATTAGGTCGATTATAATGTTCCTTTAAGGGGAAATGAATTTGGCAGTAGATTACATATCTATCCATTTTCTTGAAACCTATACTCTGCCTTCTTAAAATCCCTTTATTTCTTCAAGAAAGAAGAAAGCTAGAGAACAGAATTCGTTTCCATTCTCTATGAAAGATTTCAAAATATCTAGAACGACTGTAAATGCTAAGACTGAGCTTACTTTGTGACAGTTGACCTCCATGTTTAATTTGGTCTTCCCACCTGCCTTGCACCTTCAATGCTTTGCTATTTTGTCATCAGGTTTCCTCAGTGTATCGAATCCTTTTTCTTTTTGATGTCATCATCTTTAATTTGTCCCAAGAAAGAATTCATTGTTGGATATGGTTTCTGGCCACCAGATATTCTGGATGCAAAGCAATGACAACGATTGCGGTTGACAAAGACTTGCAACATACTCAAGATGTTTTTAGAGCATTCCCACGTTTCACTGGGATAAAGCATCACACATTTCCAGTTTGATGCAAAATGGTAGTACAGCGCATCAGCGATGTTTTAGTAAAGTTCCACACTTTAGAAAGTTTTATAAATATTCTGTTACTGACATCCAGGTCTGTTTTACCATCGAGTGACAGATAACAACCCAGACAGGTAAACTGAGTAACCTCCTTGCTCCTTTATATTAGCTAATGTCTCAAAATAATCTGCTATTGTTGGTTTCGGCTGGTGTAGGTACATTTTTTGTGTTCTTTTGTATAAAATTGTGTGTTCGTCTCCATATTGTGATGTGATTTAATAATGTTTAAATAAAATTAAAAAACTAAAAATTAATTTTTATTTAATTTAATTTTATTTATTTGATGTTTGTTTTCTTTAATTTTCACAATATATTTTTTTTTTTTATTTATTTATTTTAATCGCGTTTCGGACAATGTGTCCATCTTCGGGCGTAGAATATTATTGACTGCCAATGATGATGATCCAATAATCGTGTTGTTTCTTCTATTGTTTTTTGTAATTGTTGTTGTAATTTAATAATTAGTTTATTGTTATGTGTTTGTCTCTTTTTAATTATTGTTTTTGTTTTGGTAGTTTATTGCAGTGTCGTAGATTATGTTTCCTTTTATTGTTAATTTGTCGTTTAAAATGTTGTCTCGGCAGAACCTTCAAAGATAGATTTTCTGAACATTTACCCAAACATAACACAAAATCAAATTTTGCTATCCATCTAATGGACAATAACCACACATACACTAACTTTGAATCAAACCTTACACCATTACATTTTTGCAAGAAAGGAAGAAATCTGGACGCACTAGAAGAATTTGAGATTTATAAAGCCAGCAAAACAGAACGAGACAACATTTTAAACGACAAATTAACAATAAAAGGAAACATAATCTACGACACTGCAATAAACTACCAAAACAAAAACAATAATTAAAAAGAGACAAACACATAACAATAAACTAATTATTAAATTACAACAACAATTACAAAAAACAATAGAAGAAACAACACGATTATTGGATCATCATCATTGGCAGTCAATAATATTCTACGCCCGAAGATGGACACATTGTCCGAAACGCGTCGCGTCAACATTAATTAAAATAAATAAATAAAAAAAAATATATTGTGAAAATTAAAGAAAACAAACATCAAATAAATAAAATTAAATTAAATAAAAATTTATTTTTAGTTTTTTAATTTTATTTAAACATTATTAAATTCTTTTGTATTGCTGTACGATTCTTTTAATATAGCAACAAATCTGCTGGGGATGCCTCTAGAATCAAGAAATCTCCAGATAACATCGCGATTAATGCGATGGAAGGGCTTTTCGAGACCTACGAACGTGAAGTATATTACGGCGATTTGTAGTGAACTTGTTATTTCTAATTGGTTATGCTACTAATATAACCTAGCAGCGGTGGCACGCTCGCGGGTTGCACGACCTCCTAGCTCGCCGGAGGGGTGGGTTCTTGCTGCTTTAGGTTCCTACAATAACTTTTCGTGCCACTGAGTATAAGAGAAGCCTTACTTGCGGTCTACGTCCCTGAGTTCTCGCATACCCAAGAAGTTTCGAAGGAGGGACGGGAATTTGTTTTGGGACGGAACCTACAAAAACAAAATCCAAAAAAAAAAAAATAGCTAGGGAAAAGGGGAAAATGTGGATAAGAAAAGAAGTAGCGTATCTGAACCTGGTTGAGACCTCGTAGCATGTATAGGCGCTTAGCTGGACTTGCGCCGGCCAATATCCCCCATTTAACCTCGTGGTCCATGATGGCCCCCTATAAAATGCATAGACCCCCTTAACAGTAGCACCCTCTACCTCTACATCAAGCCGTTCTCTCAACGATCAAAATAGAAAAATAATCTTAGTTATTCATGGTCTGCGCATTTGGCACTTTATTAATATATGATAGAAAAACATCTGAATCTTTTAATAATTCGCTTCAACTTTTAGTAACAAAAATACAAATTCTTAAATTATCAATTCAAAACATTACATGAAGAGAAGCGTACGGCTCCGGTCTCGCAAGAAAGAAATGACAAACACTACCGCGTCCGCGAATCTCGCCTGATTTAAGGTGGCGAAGGAAAATCAAAAAAATACAGTATGGGAACTAAAACTTCATTCGATCGGTATGTTATGGTATATACTGACAAAAAACGTGTTCATATATAGAAATTTAGGGGTACTCACTTGAAAATCCGGAAAGTCGGTGATCCTCGTGCACGACGATACTGCGGCTTCCTGGAGGCTGTGAGTAATTAAAAAGGGGCGAAATACAAGGTTTCGGTTTTTTTCGTGCGTCACTAATGTCTCGCCGACTGACCGCGCTTCGCTTTTACAAAATATTACTTAATGATTACTTATTGTCACTTTAAAGTTACTAATTATTACTTAATGGTTTAAAATATTATAGGCAAACGCAAAATTTATGTACTTTTTCGGAACTTAAAAGTTACTAAATGTTCTTTAATAGTTTCTAAGTGTTATAGGCAAAATCTTTCCGTAACTTAAAGGTTATGCGATTTGTTGATTGAAATTAATTTTTTTCTTTTTGATTTCGGTTTTTTTCTCTTTTTTTTTTTGCTCTTTTTATTTGCAAGGGAGCACCTGGCTGGAATATGTGAAGGGTTGGCGCGATGTCGCTACGCTGCCCCGTTAAATTCCACGGTATGCGTCCACGTGCGAGGCAATATTACCACACTTACTATGCGAGGGTCGCCTCCCCAGGCAGGGAATCTTGGTTCGGTTACCACAACCTCCTCCGTACCGTGACCGAATGGATTCTTTCTATTGTTACAACTTTGTTGACCTACAAGATCTTTAGTAATTTTCAATAGCACACGAGCATTACTTCTTTTGCATCGTCTTCCGATCTTTCCGCCTATTTTTCCTATCTGGCCCTGGCCTTCATATCTATCGTCTCACCCACCTCTGCAGTTTGCAATACCTTATTGTGAGCTGCTTTATACTCGATTCCCAGAAACTATTTCCGTTTATACGGTAATAGGAGCGGACAAAATTGAGCAGAGTAACCCATTCCACATTCGTGTTGTGTGGTTAAACAAAAAACCTCTATATCTATACTTAGCTGCGTCCAAATTTAGATTTGACAGTAAACTCGTGGACATTTCTCGCACTTCGAGTTGGACATTGCATGCAAAAAATAGCGATTGAATAAGAAGAGACATCAAAAACTATTTCGACAGTTTTTTAGTAAACAAAAATTAAGGTAGTGGTCTTATGCCCTATCGTTGTTAACGCAATCTTCTATCTAGGAGATGAAATTATGTAACAGAAGTACCTGTCGAGATAAGAATTATATAGCTTCAAGCTTTAAACTAATGTTATACGCTTCATAGAATATTTCTATATAGTCGGCCCTATCGAAGTATCCGTCGGAACGGAAATTTCTCCGATTTTATACGATTCGAACGATTTTTGCTTTCGAGGTTTTTTTTAAGACCAGCTGTTTGGAATATTTTTCCGAAAAATTTTAACGCACAGCGGGGAATAGCGTTGCAGTATATAGGTACTTTTAAGTACATTTTTTGGTGTACATTTTGACAGTTAGGTACAATTTTGTTTCCGACTTCCTCCTGCACAAATTCTTGGCGGAATTTTTTTTATGAACTTAACTTAAGTGTTGGAAAATGTAATCAATACAAAAATTACGATTAAGGTACCTCCTCATAACTCGAACGCAAAAGTCCGAAAAAGTATGAGTTGCGGAAAACTGATACCTCGATAATCCCGATTCAGCTTTGAGGACTAAAAATAGCAGCATTGAGGTTCAAAACTCCTGCCAGTAGATCGTAATCTATTTCTGATGAGCTTAGAAACCATAGTAGCTATTATTGGATCGAATTTGGAAGATGATTGAAGAGAGGAGTCTTAGTCAAGGAGTGCAGAGATTAATGCAAAAACCGTTTGTCCACCGCACTCGCTTTATAGGTTCATTGGTGCCATACAAATTAGGTACAGTGTTAAGGCTGATCGAAGAGTCAATTATTTTTGAGGCTACTGAAACTGAAGTTAGTGATGAAGAAAATAGAGTTGATTGAAAATTTTACAGTGGATCGAGTCTGAGAAAAGTCGTTCTTGAAACATATTCTGGTTAATCAGTTATAGGTGATTGCCAAGACAGGACACGAATATTTAGCTCTAAGCAATTTTTGAGTCATCAGACCGAGATTTTGTTGAGTCCTTGTTATATGAGAAGAGTTTATAGTCAAAGTTATTGTCTTCAAGATCTTTGTATCGTCAGGGAAGAGTGAGATAATGAAATATCGGTAATAGTAGGACTAAAAAGAAGAGGGCCTTAGTGGCTCCTTGGGGGTCTGTCTGCCTGCCCTCAGCTGTGTCGAAAAAAGGTTAAAGTGAAATTGACGACAGTTAAAGCAGAAATACAAAAACAATTAGAATTTATCTCAGTGGTTCTCATTTCATGTTTCACATTTATTTTTAGTGTTCATTATACAAATGGAATCAACTTATTTTAAATGTTTGTATCAGATGCAATGTTGTTGTTTCTAATTTTTAGACAATAAGACTTTAACTAAAGCTAATATTTTCTTCTCTTTTTCTATACGATGTTTTAACCACGACTGGGTTCTGAACATTCCTCCCAGTCAGTGCTTGACACAAGTGATCCAATCCTTTGAAGTAGCATTTTTATATTTTAAGTGCTTTGTGCTGTCTTTCTACTTTCAATTTTATAATGCCGAACCGAAACAAAATTCAATTCAAATAAATTTTAAATTTTATTGAAAATGTCAAAATATTATCGCATTCACAATAATTGCACACCCCATTTGAGGCAATTGCTGTAGATACTTATTCCCTTTTTTGTTGCAAGATTTATTGATTCACATATCGAGAACAAAATTTCAAGTGGCAATCGCCACATTATTGCGAGGGTGACTAAACAACACTTACAAACACTCATCCCCTTCCCTGGCATTATGTTCTTTACATTAAAGTTGCATGTGTACATATGCATGTCGTATGAGTCCTAGCACCATGCTCCCAGCTCCCAGCAGCCAGCAGTCCTTTCGTCCTTCTGCATTTTGTCTTATTGTAGGTATAAGTGATTGATCAATACAATTTCCCGTTGCAATAAAATTTATGGTCTAAAAATAATTTCCCCTGTACCTACCACACAGGACACAGATAGAAAAATGCAATAAATTAATGTTCCAAACGATAAGGATTAAACATTAATTGTTCTTGTTCAAGTCGGGGGAGGGTGCGGAGGATAAACCCAGATTAAACAATTATATCAGTAAAATCTTGCACAGAAATTGCTCGGACAGAATACTATAGACTTTTTTTTGAAAATCTTCATTACCATTGAGTCCTTTGGAAGAAGGATAAAGTGCATAGGCATGCTCGTATAATCCTTGAAGTTGTTTTCTATTATTTTTTTTTCCAGGTGCAGCAACACAAAAGTATCACTATCACTTTAGGATGTTTGTTTGTTCTGAAACTCTTAAAAAAATAAATATTCGTATCTAGATACATTTTCTATGTGAAATTGAAGGTTGCGGCGCCATATTCTGCGATTGGAAACCTTAATCCGGTGTTTTGTGTTGAGTTCAATATTGCTTTTGGCATCATGTAATTGATATTGGGTTGTTCAAAATCAAGAATGGAACACTTCTCATGCGTGAAAAGTATGAGAACAGAGAATATTATTGGAAGATGTGAATTCTTTGAAATAAACTATCTACTTTCAGTTTCTTAATGTTGTCGATGGGCAGGTAGATATATTAAAATGTAAAAACAGTTTTGGTGCTCTGGAAAATAGAACGGAAACACACATTTTGGAAAGGATGATTTATCCGATTAAGTATTTGATGATGTGATGACGTTCCCGATGGTCTTTACTATACTGAATCGCATGGTATTCGTCATGGGAAGAGCGGAAATGCTTTGGCCAGAACAATATTTTCGATTTTTTGGTGTTGTGTTGTCGACCAAGATGCCGCAGCTTATTTTGGGTTTGAGTTACATATAAAAACATTGTTTTCTTGGATAAGTTCTTTGATATCATCATACATCGCTTAAAAAAAAACCTGTTCGAAAGGATGAAAGATGAAACACTCAACAACAACTCTTAGCTGATAAACGCTCTGGGATTACTTCTTTCCCGTAATAAAAGGAACACGAAATTATTATTTGACGGAATGAACCATAAGTAAGTTACACAAAAAATCACTTGAAGCATTTGTTCGATGTTTAGATGGACTTCAGAGGATGTGCCTGGCTACTTCATTCCTTGATGGAGGTTTTCCTCAAAGTTTACCATTCATTCCACTATTGAGACCTGTTGATGAACTTAGTATGGTACACTGGAATATAGTTTCAAGGTAAACAAATAATTACAGTGTAAAATAGCACACAAATAAAAATAAAAACAAAATCAATCTGCTTAAAATTTTGTATTTCAGAGTAAAATAAATTGGTTTCAAAGGAAAACACCAAAAGACATCTGCAAATCAAATTGCCGCATACTGAGGGAAAAGCACAAAATGTCTGATATTTCATACGGCTGGAACTGTTGAAGGAAAAAATCTGAACTGTTATAGTTTTCAGAGGGTGCCCAACGTGCCTCTTTGTCAAAAGGTTGAATGAGTATATAAGCCTTGAATTAGAAATGTTCCGCGAAAAAGAAAAGAATTGGGCTTTATTTCCAGCTGATCAACGAAAGGCCTATGCCAGGAGGAATAGCCTACTAATATAATGCAAGGTGAAGCTTCAACAACAACAAATAGAATAACAAACTCAAAAATCTTCGTAAAAACCATTCAACTCAAAAGATACAAAAGATACGTTTTCGTCAGGTCCTTCGGCAAACGTCCAATATAAGAACTTTTTTTTCAAAATTGATGATAACCAAGGCCCGAGTAAGGGTAGGAGGCACTGAAGCAACAAAGAAGTGGAGCTCCTCCCCCCCCCCCCAATTATTTCCCAAATATAATGCACATTTTGTTGGAATGTTGATCTTCGAAAATTTGGTAAGTAAAAAAAAGTAAAAAAGCACCGGATATTGGTCTTTTCCATAGTCGTTTTTGTACAAGTCGATCAAAGATACAAATTCATCAACCTTGTACAACAATGCCTCTGCTGTAGCGAACAAATTTTCAGCATCCATCCTTAGAGCTGGTCCACGACCACTACTGGTATGAAAGCAGGATACTTTGTAATTCTCCTTCGGTGACAGATTTGCGTCTTGCGCTTTCATATAGGGTTTTCCAATAAGAGGTGTTATTTTGATGTTAAAAAAAAAATGGCATTTTTTTTTGAAAAAAGCAAAAAGTATGCCATTATTATAATGGAAAACAATATCAGCAAAATGGTCAAACAATATCCTTTTCATGAAATTTTCCATTACCAAATCGCAAAGTGGCTGCTGTATGCCCTCTATAGCTTCACGAATTTCATCTTTGAGTTCTTGAACCGACTCTGGGTTGTTGGCAAAGACCTTATATTTCACGTGGGCCCAAAGGAAAAAGTCGCAAGGTGTTGAATCACAATATCTCGGTGGCCAGTAGTGATTTCTCTTCAAGAGATAACACGGTCCGGAAACTTTTTCCGTAAAAGATCGATGGTTTCGTTGCTTGTGTGGCACCGTGTTGTTGAAAGTAAACGTTGTCCAGATCAATACCATCCAATTCCGGCCATGAAAAACTATTAATCATCTCTCGATAGCGCAATCCATTCACCGTAGCTGTTGTTCCAGCCTCATTTTCGAAAAAGTATTGTCCAATGACCCCGCCGGACAATAAACCGCACCAAACAGTTACTCGTTGAGGATGAAGAGGCTTTTCAACAATAATAAATCTTGGGTTTTCCGAGCCCCAGATGCGACAATTTTGCTTGTTAACGTAGCCACCGAGATGGAAATGGGCCTCATCAGTCAAGATGATTTTTCGATAAATTTCCGAATCATTTTTATGCATTTCAAGGACCCAGGATGTTTGTGGAATGCCCAATTCCATAGAACGACGAGGAATGGACAAACCTGGGTTTCCTTCAACACTTTGGGCTACAGCAGCAATATTCTCCGTTGTTATTGAGCGACGTGCACGGGTTTTATTCTTCACATCGCTAACTTGTCCCTACAGCTCAAATTTGTCCACCAATTCCTGAATTGCGGTCCGACAAGGTGCTTCGCGACGACCAACAAATGTTTTAGTTTTACGAACTGTCTCTGCCAACTTTTCACCATTTTTATAGTGAATTTTTATGATTTCAATGCGTTGTTGAAGCGTGTACCGTTCCATTTTTATTAAAAGCGTAGTTTCTACTTGTCAAATGTCAAAAAATTATAGCTTTAAAAGTGACAACTACCGAAATAGCGGGCTATTCAAAATAACACTTCTCATTGGAAAACCCTACATAATAGAGCGGATTCAACCTCAAATTTCTTGTCCTCGTGCGTGATTGTACGTATTGATTGATTTGAGTGTAAAGTTATCTCTCGCAGAGGCAACATGAAATGGCCACCAAAGTCATGTGAATTGTACCCGCTTTACTTTTTCGTGTACTTTCCTGGAAGTCTCAGATCTCTGCGAATAAACCACAATCGACCGATGACCTTACGGTGAACATAACACAGAGGGCATCGATCAAAATTAGTCACTGAAGTCCTTCTTAAAAATGTTCAAATAAAACAAATAAATACACATTCGTGTAGTGCGGCAAAAGAAGAAGTCTCTTTAACTTAACTATTTCGAACTTAACATTCGAATTTCGATTCTAGAGTAAACTGATTGCTATTTTTAGCGGAGGACGTATTATTGGGAAATTGTTTCAGTGGAGGAAGGCAGTTACCTTTTTCGGCGCGTTGATAAATAAATTAACGATAAAATAAAGTAAGGCAATAATCATTTTGATGATGTTTGAAAAGAGCTCCCATCGAGTTTTTTTCACCAATTCAACTGCGGCTGCTCAAATAACTAAGTGAACCATATAATTCACTTTTGAGATAGTTGCGGGCTTGATATTGCTATATTTTCTATTTAGCAAAATGTACTTAATTCGAAGCTAAAAGGTGTTGTTTTTCAATTTAAAAATTTCATAAAGGACATTACCATTACTCAAAAACATTTAATCGTAAACACAAACACTTCTTAGCATAAACAACACATAACACACTTTTTTAAAGCGTCAAACCATAATTTAAAGTTTCACATTGAACCACAAAGCAATAATAACCATGTCCTCGTATAGTTGTGGTATACCTACCCTTATACACTTCAACTTACAAAGCTATAGCTTTTCAAATTTCAAACCTTTTTGGCTCCGAAGGTAATAAAGACTTTTCAAGATGGACTAAATTCAAAACCTCTTCACCGTATAATTCTATTATTTTCAATTATTACGCATGCTACCCACAAAAATACGGCGGTCTTCAAAAAAAAAAAAAAAAACAGAGCTAGCTAAATCCATCCTGAAAAGGATATAAGCAAGGAGACCCAATTGAAAAGTTGCTTTGGTGACACAAAACAAGAACAGTGGAACTTGGCTTAAAAGCCAAGAGGAGGATTAACCCAACTAGGTATACTATATGTATAGTATAATTGCCCTCTACGTTTCAGAGTCCCATCGTCGCCGTCAGCCAGCGAAGTCTTCGACATCGTCCTCGTCATCATCCTCACCCGTATACAAATATCCTTTGATAAGTCAGCGTAAAAGATATAAAATGAGAAAGAAGCCTTTTTTCTATTTTCCACGAGAATAAGTGCCGAGCGTAGGGATAGGCATTAAATCTCCCATCCGTGTCCTCTGATCCAAGTGAGCGCGCTAAATCTTTGAATTTCTTTTTTCTCGGTTATTTTCCAAGTAGGTATTAGCGGGGGTGGAATTTGGTAGGCAAAAATGCAAACCAATGGGTGCCAATGATAAAATGGTGCCTGTTTTATTAATTAAGGCATTTAACAGTAGGGTACGCGGGGCGACGCGCGTGGGTCCGTGGAGTCATGCGCTTGTCTTGTAGCCACCATCATCGTCACCAGTTGATTATTATAAATTCACCTATCTTCGCAGTTTATTTGTGACTCTTCTCTTACCTATATGAAAAGGAAAAAATGTCCTTTGTCAGCTGAATTATTGGGGTAAATAAAAAAAAAATTAAATGCCGTCACAAAAGCTTAAGCACTTGCCTAACTTAAAAGGGGAGCACTCTCAATGAAAATAAAGGTAAAGAAGCCATTGGAAGGAGAGGTTTCCTTTCATCTTGAAGTTTTGCGTGAGTTATGAAATCTATTGACTGTGCTAATCAATCATTATTTGAAGGATCAAGTGTGGGAGTGGGTTTGTATAGCAAATTCACAGCTTAAGATGTTGAAAGTATTATCATCAAGCCATTGAAGATTGCTTCTTCTTTTGAAAATAATGCAAACTTTGCCCTTGATGGTAAGGGCTAGTTTTAAAAAAAGAGACATATCAATTTATTTATTATAGCATTTAAATACCTCTAAGTTATATGTTAGATGGGGTATATCCTTTATCACTTTGCGTTCCTTTTTTGCACGAAGTCTTAATATAATCAGGCAGATAGCGTTTTACTACAATGTTTGCAATAAAATATGCAGTTTTAGTTACACTTTTCACCACCGCAGCGCCATATGTTTGGTGCCCCACATCTCAAACATTTTCATCAACATTGGTTGGTTTACCATCAGGCGCTCATAAATAGAAGGGTGCTATTTTATGCATTTATTTGAAAAAATGGGCGGAGCCTAAAGCTGGAAGAAAACGGTAAAGATCCATAACTTCCAAGTTGATCTTTACCGTTTTTTTCCAGCTTCCAAACTTCCAAATTGACCGTTTTCTTCCAGTTTTTGACTCCACCCATTTTTCCAAATAAATGAAAAAAAAAATAGCATCCTTCTATTTATGAGCGCCTGGTAAACTACTACTAAAATGATTGAGATGTGAGACACCAAACGAAAGGTAATTTAATACTTTTTACGAAGTTTTTCTTTTTGACAGCTATCACTTGATTTTTCAGTTTGGTTTGTCATTTCATAATAAATAGACTTACTCCTGAACAAAGTTTTCAAATCGTGCAAAATTTATTACCAAAATAATGGTTCGGTACGCCCAGGAATTTATTCGAGCCAGCCGCGACGCGCGGGGCGGCCACTTGCCCGACATAATTTTTAAAATATAATGGCATACCATTATCTTTATAATAAAGCTAAATTATTGGCTATAACATTAAATTATATGCGTTTTTTTCCTCTTTAAAATCACGTCTATAAAAACACCAGTGATTATGTTTTGCTATTGGCGATTTGGTTGCCGTTTGTGTGTGGCCCGCCTTAACTTCTTTTCATTCTGTCTTCCTTTTGATATTCATGTCCTACTTTGGTTCCACCCATTTTCAAAATATCGGCAAAAATGAAAGGCTTCCTGCTTTTTCTGAGCGCCTGGTGATTCAAAAAATGTTCATATGCTTTTTACTTGCAATTTAAAGGTTTATCATGTGAGGTTAGGAAGAAGAAAAACACTTTAAGCAGTGATAGACATTGTAGAGGCATATTTCCCGCCAAAAGTTTTGTTTGTGAAGTGTGAAGTAATGGCGATCACAAGGAGGAACATAAAGTAACGGTTTCGAAGAAAGTAAGAAAATGGCTTTTTATTGGTTTGGTCAGTGGCGACCATTTTTGCGCTGGGTTTGAGTCAGGTGGTATTCTTGTAATATGTAACAGGGTGACTGCTTTTTGTTTTGAATGTTCTTTTTTTTTGTTCACAAAGAGAAAAAAATAAAAAGTGCTCGTGCTGTTGTTTTCTATCTTGATAATTTCTTTTATTTTTCAGAATTAAAGTAGGTACTTTAAAATAATTAATTATTTAATTATTATTTTAGTGGTTTGTTTTCTTAATCATTTATTTATGTTTACTTCGACCATTTTGTATTTTATTGTGGAATTATTTCTTTGCCCATCTTGCCCGGATCCAAAAATTTTCATCGTTTCTGCTTCGCCACTAAATTCAGACCTTCAGGGGCTGTTGAAGCTGAGTAGTGTCTGCCAGAGGCTTCAGAAAAATTCATTATATACGTCGGTATTTTTAAATGGCTTGTGCTGTACAACGGAAAACACCTGGAATTAGAAAATTGAAAATTTAGTTTTACAAAGAGGGAATTTCATAAATGGATTTGGGAAATACATTATTATGACACATTCAGAAAGTGATTGATTCCTTCTTATTTTTTATTTTATTCTTTTTAATACAAAAAGCTAAACATTTTGAAACACATTCATTTCGCACCCTTATGTTATAAAATTGTGAAGTTTACGATACTGTATTATCATCATAAAAATGTTGCTCTAAAATCTTTAAATTCGAGATTAAAGATATTTCAGCACTTAAGACGAACGGAAAAACTGTCCTGCTGTAACTGTTCTGGCTTACACAATTCATTTGCAACCCAAATCTTTAAAAAAATAAAATGCACTACCAACTGGGACGCACGTTCTTGCTCTGTGGGTGCAATAGCACGATTATAACAAAATTTTCAGGAAATGACAACTTTACTCTCTGTTTTATAAAATAAGCAAAGAAGCTCAAATTCCTTGTACGTCACTTGTACTTTAAGCCAAAACTTAAGAATATTATTATCGTTTGAAACCAAAAACTTAAAACACAGGTTTCTTAAGAACACTCGAAGAACAATACACACAAAGTTTAATCAAAATCTCTAGAGCCGTTTTTGAGCAAATTTGTAAAAACCAAAAAAAAAGTTTCCTAAAACTGAATCTATCTCATCAATGTGTGCAGAGGCACGATTCTTGGTCAAGATTTTTTTTTCCTCATGAGTTCCAAATGTTTCTTAGCAGTAAAATCGAACCGTTTGCCGTCACGAAAAATGGCATAAAATGAAACATAAATTGTCAAAAACGTTGGGTTTTCGATTGGTGGTTGCAGGTGGGCTGGGTGTAGGGCGGGTGTGGGGGGATTTGGTGTGGAGGTATTGATTTTGTTAACGTAACACTAAATTACTAAAAATTATTTCACTCCAT
Source organism: Platycheirus albimanus (assembly GCA_916050605.2). NCBI lineage: Eukaryota > Metazoa > Arthropoda > Insecta > Diptera > Syrphidae > Platycheirus > Platycheirus albimanus. The sequence goes on along the minus strand of OU696696.1, from coordinate 293,786,332 downwards.
ATTTTCTTCGGTGGTTTTTATTAATTATGAATCTCTGTAGTTGGCTCAGTTCAGAGTATCTCCTTTCTTGTGGATAGGGCATAGAGGTTCCATTCGTCAGGAATACTTTCATCCGACAAGATTGTACAGGTGAGTTTGTGTATGCTTCTCACCCAGTCATCTCCCGCTGCTTTCAAGACCTCAGCGCTACAGCAGCCTTGTTGAACTTTAGTTAAGATATCGCTACTCGAAGTTCTTCTTGGTCGGGTGAACGGAGATTTTGTTCATCTGCCTGACAGCGATTAGTCGTTTGTTTTCGCCGTTTAACAGTCTGCAGAAGTATTCATTCCAAATTTTTAGCACCGACATTACAAGGACATATCAAATCGGCAAGATTCAAAAATATCTAGTTGGAGTTCCCTGATCGACGAAGCGTTGGAAAAAGATCAAATTAATACTTCTTGCTTTAAAAAAAAAAACGAAATAACTTTAACATTAACAAACCAAACATATAAGAATCGATACTCTTTAAAAAAAAGTGGCTAATTTAAAAAACGAAGTTTTTCAAAGAAACATTATTCCACACAAGACATACGCCTTTTACGAGCCAAGTATCCAAAAACCAAAAGTGTCTTTCAGTTAATTATTGTCTCTAAATTTATAGTCCATTGACATCTGACATGTCATCGTGCCTCTCATTTATTGCCTCTCATCAGACGGAAAGAAAAACTTACATATACAATACAAAGTCCAGTCAAATGCTTAATGGATAGTACCAACGGCCGACCGGGCTGGCCGAAAGAGGACACTTTAAAACAGTCGACACATCTTGTCTCAATCTAAGCTATTCATCGTGATTTGTTGCTCTAACTTTGATGCTATTCAAAAGGACCCTTAAAATAAAAACAAATCGACAGAGACAACGCCAAATGGGAACATCTATACTTGAATGCACAAATAATGTGGTGTGAATAGAATGTTGGCTCTTGGTTCAGTGCCAACTTTTCTCCCTAAAACGGTTTAAATCAGGACCATTATTCCAAATAGAAATCATATCTATAGATATATCTATACTCGCCCGAGATAGTTAAGTGCAATTTCGGCTCTTCATGTTCCTATATATATACCGTGTATGGTATGTGTTATATTCGTAGAAAAAGGGATGCTGTGATCACAATACAATTGAAATAGACTCGAATCAGGGGTTGTCTCCTGTCCTCGTGATGCATATCTCTCCACTATCTAGCCGCTAAATAAACCATAACCAACGGGACAATTGATGTCATTTTTATAATTGTCACCCACCGAATAATTCGTGTGTAGCATCAGAGGGTGGACTTATATTATGATGACACAAGTTTGGAGCTTGATGTCATCCGGCACGTGATCAAATTTCGCATCGAAACTTCCTTCCTTCCTGGAAATGTATAACGTGCTTATAGAAGAATTTATTCGAGTGTCTGATGTGTCTTCCTTCATACAATAAGTGCTGCGCCAGCCAACGCCGCCGTTCAACCGACCGCCCGGCGAATCCGACCTACACAGCAGAGAAGCATCCACCCCCCATGGCGCAATGTTTTGAATATTTATCTCGAATTTGTCCTAATTCACGGGTTTCCTTTGAAAATCATTTAAATTGAATTCAATCAATAAAAAAAAAAACACAAGTCGCCGGAGTCGGATTTAATCTATCAGCACGTATTTGTGGTCAAACCGCGCCAATGCGGCAATGTGGCAATTTAGCCGGGAAGCGAGCGGCTTAACGCGCACACAGCAAGAGCGCACATTCGTCATACTGTCCGTGTCCGCGGACGCGTCTCTGAACCAGTCCTCCTATTCTCTTAAAATATACGATGGTGCTGGCTTAGTTCTTCTTTTGTTTTTTTTTTTAATTTTTTTTTTATTTTAATGGCAATTAATCTTTGGATCTCATCACTTAATTGGGGGTAATTAAAAGTAATGATTACTCATGAGCTTGGACGGAATAAATTGTTTCATTGGATTTTATTGAGTGTGAGATATATGGTGATGCAGTAGGTTTGACATGTTACAAATTAGATCTTTTTGAAGTGGGCTTATGGAAGGCTTTATGAAACCGAATATCATAATGATAAATAAGATGACATGGGAAAAAATTTGACTAAGGTGCCTTATTTCAATGATTTGAGAAGACAGTGTAAATATTTACATACTGTTAAAGCCAAGTGCCCCTTTGACCGAACCCATCAAAATATCGTACAAAGCATAATTTAAGTGTAATTTTTTGACTTTTTAAACTTTTTTTTTATTCCAGTTAACTTCAAGTGACACTTAAAATTCTGGTTTGTTGAAGGTTTGGTTAACCTACTCATCTACAGAACTCTGAAGCTCAAATTAACATGAGACTTCGACTTAGCCGATCAGGTAGATTTTGAGAGTTCTGTAGGTGTTACCGGAGGACAGTAATTAGGGCCCATGTCATACATTAGGTATATGTTCATAATCTTATTTTGGAGCATAACTTTTAGATAGAATCGAGTGCTCTAATTTATGCTTGCCTGCTTATAACAGGTATTTTTTAAGGGCTTGAGAACTTTAAATAATTATACAAAACAGACAAATTGTTGGAATGAACGTTTTATTAGGTATTTCTGGTAGATAATTTTATGGCATTTATTTTTTAAATATAATTTCCGCCGCGGCAATGAGTTACAAAGTCCATTCGATCAGTAAAATTTTGCACTACTTTTTCCAATAAATCTGGCCGTATGCGAGGGGGCCAGTTAACAGGACCACTTCTGGAAATAAAATTGTCACCAAATTGATTTAAGTGCGCTGTATGTCAAGTTGTCTTGCTAGAACCAAATGTCGTGGATGTTCAGCTGATTAATTTTTGGAAAAAAAAATCAGTCAGCATAGCTCGATAGCGCTAACGATTCACTGAAACGGCTACTCCTTCCTCATTTTTAAAGAAATAAGGGCCGATGATGCCGACAGCGTATATAGCACCAAACAGTCAATTTCTTTGTTTTGTTGATGGTTTTGAATCGAGAAGAGTGAAATTAGTGCGAATATGATGAATAACTCCACTATAGGCCGATTATGTTGACCGTAAAATGGACGTAGTGCCCTAGATTTCATTTTTTCAATGTAGATTTCCACAATTTGAAAGCGTTGTTGTGATGAATTGCTGAAATGTCTACAGAGTTTGACATTCTCAACTGTCAATCCATAGACAACAAAAAAACACGATATACTTGAAATATAAAATCGCCATTAAATTTCAAAATGTTCGTCATTTCGACGGAGTTTAAGAAACAAACTCAAAGCTATATAGTTAATTTAAAAGAAAGGCAAACCAAGATGCAAGATCCCTTATGGCCCAAGAGACACGGGCTCAAGATGTCAGGATAAAAATGACAAAAGTTCTAGTCCCTGATATCCAAGTAAGATAGGCCTTAATGACACTGGTAGTGTGTCACACTGCCACGCCGAAAGTTCCGGGTTCAATCCTTGAGTTTTTTTCGGCGTCTGTTGCTTGCAAATTTTCCAAGAGTAAATTGTGTTATGAAATATGTTTGTCTCTGTATAGTCGGTTCGGATTCAACGGATTCTATGATCTAATAGGCACCAGTTCACTAAGAGACGCTTTTGTAAATTCACATGATCTAAGCAAATCTTTTCGAACTTAAGGATCAAAAGAACACATATATCTAAGACATCAGAATCTATGAAACACTCTAGGCATATATCCTGTCACTGGGCTCAGATCCTGGCATCGCATCCTGAAGAGATATTTCTTAAATCTCAGATTTAAAAGAAACCAGAACCTAAGAGACACCTTAAGAATAGCAGGATGAAATGGCATATACAGGTCTAAGACTTCTGGGCCTTAGAAACAGTATATTGTTTATTTCGATGATCTTAAAAGCACAGGTGTCGTAGAACTCAGAATTTAAGATATACATCTCGGGATGTTAAAGATAAAGATACTGGTCTTTGGATATGCGATCTAACACTGATATCTCTAAGACCCCAGAATCTTTTGAGAAAATGTGTCAGGCATGTGTCTTATGAAATAAGTATGACAAAAAGGACTTTATTCCAAGTCGACGACCTTGAACCAGTAATTTAAGAAACAGAAATGTTCTAAGATCTATTGAAGTAAGATTTAGTATTGCTTTTTCTTTAGAGGCAGAGGGTTTTAAATTAAAATAAAATACATTTTTCATCCATAAAATTGATATAAAATGTCACATTAATTTCGCGAAATTTGACATAAGTACTTAAAGTGTATGGATACAAGTTCAATTGTTGAGCACAATGACATTTGGCACTGGCACATCATTAACGGTCAACGCAGTGCCTTTCACCAACAACCGCTATTTTGTGCCAAACCAAACTCACCTCAAAGCAATCGAGAACTGTCAAATCGGCTGAATCCTTTATTTATTTAAATTAAGTTCATAAGTACCTACTTTATGGCTGTACTAGATTTAACGTTAAAAAGCAAGTAGTATGAGAAAGTTTTATTTGAATTGGCGTTAATAATTAAAAATTTAACTTTAAGACCATTTGAATATCAGTTCGGTAAAAACGTGCCTCATAAAACTTGCCACTTCACAATCGAAGACCTTTCTTCAGACCAACATTCACAGACGCATATATCACAATATAAGCAATAATGTATTGAAAGACATTTGAATTGAACCACAACTTTTACTTACTATTTCATCAGCAAACATTAAAAAACTAAAAAAAAGACATCAAGGATAGATAAACACGTGCAGTTGGAAAAGAAAAGTGCTGACCGTATCCAGGGAAGAAAAATGCAATAGTATGTATAGCTTTTGTCATGCTTACCATGTCTTGAGACAGCCGTAAAATCAGATTTTTCTCGTTACCGAAATTGGAATGTTGATTTAATGATATCAATTTAACGATTGCAACGAGCCATGTGCACTGTGTCACGCTCTGTGTTTTATACACTTTCTTTTATTTCAAATTATGAAATTTTGTATGGGGCAGGGTTGCTTCAGAATTTAAAGTACCATCATCAAAACAACAATATTCATTTAAAAACTTTAGTGTAAGAAATAGTGTCTTAATAATAATCACTACTGACAGCTAGGAAAGTCAAAATGCGATACCTAGTGGCAAGAAAAATAAACTTCTATAGACAAACTATAGTCGCCCATTTATATTATACCTGTTGGTCAAAAGCAAAAGCCATTATATCCACTTTTGATAGTTTCGCGATAATTGAGAAAAACCATTGTATATACATTTTTATAGTTATTTCATGGAACATGTTTTTTTTTAGTTCTGAGCTTCGTCAATGGCGGTGCTAGTTGTCTTATCTACTTTACATGAAATGTCGTCTATTGTTGTTTTTGCTTCAATCAAGTGTTTGTGAACTTCGTCCATAGATGGTGCACCAAACGTTAGATTATAAATACAATGGAAAACTTGTAGTTTCTAAAGAAAACAGTTTTTTGACTTTTTTTTCCAAGAATGATTGAATTAACGTTCCGCACAGATTTATCCATCAAATCATCATCTGAAGTCTTAAGTTTTGAAATTAAGGCAAAAATAAATATTGATATAATGGGTTTTGAAATTTAACTCGAAATTTTATACTAAAATAAGAAAGTTTATCAATTAAAACAAGAAATCATTATTTTTAAAATAAAATTTATTTATTTTGACGCATTTTAATGTTGCATGAAAAGACTAGTAAAGCAAGTAGATATACACATATTACTATAGCAGAAACTTTAATGTTCCTAAGTACTATTCAAGAATTCCCATCGAATCTCAAAACGTGGTTATAACGGATTTTGAATTGAAATTAAAATAAAATGCACGACTGGGTCGCACGAACTTGCTCTTATGATAAGCAATTGCTTAGTGGCTGCATATATGGATTTAAAAAAAAATTTAAATAATTTCGAAAATTCTTTTATTTTTTAAATTAGTTTAAGAGTTTTCTCGGAAAAACAAAGTATACAATAAAATTTCAAAGCAATACGTGAATCTAGGAAAAAAAAAATATTGAAAATCGTTCGACCAGTTTTTTTTTAAAAAGGTTATTTTTGAAAAACTTTTCCAAAAAATATTTTGAAATTTATTTGGGTATGCAAATATATGGCAACCTGTAGTTTACATTTGAAAAAATAATTTTAAAAAAAATCAATATACCCGTTTCCAACATATTTCGAAAACCAAAAAATTTTTTGAAAAAATTATAAAAAATCAAAAAAAAAAGTTTTTGAAAAATTTGAAATGCCATATTAATAAAATTATAAATGACTTCCTGTGGCCAAAATTTTATTGAAATCGAATGTATAGTTTACGAGAAAATTCGATATGAAAATACTGGTTCTATGAGAGGTACCGTTATAAGACAAATTTTGAAAAATATTTTTTAACCAAAAGATAGATTGTCTTACAAAAATAGCATTCTGAAAGTTTTATCAAAATCGTTAGAGCCGTTTTTGAGAAAATCAATTTTTTTCTTCACGATTGTATGGCAGGTGCCGTTATTTTTGGGCCTAGAGCAAAAATAAAAAATACGTTCCGAGGGACGGCTAAATAAATCCTAGATACCAAATTTGAAGCAAATCGGCCCATCCGTTCAGGCTCTAGAAGCGCGAACAGACAGACAGACAGACAGACAGACAGACAGACAGACAGACAGACGGACGGAATTCCCAGACCCACTTTTTTCGACTTCTCCATCATCGTAATGTCATGTGTGATTGTTATCTCGAAATTTTTTTTCTGCACGAATCCATAACTTGCCTTATAGTACCTATAATCGCAAGTAAAAATTGTAATGTCTTGAAGATATAGATGAAAAATTAATATGGGGAGTCTCTATTAGACCCATACAGAAGCCAAAACAACAGTTTTTAGAATTGTTGTCTGTCTGTATGTTTGTACGCGCTTCACGCAAAAAACTACTGCATGGAATTGAAATGGAAAATTTATGCTATACGTATTTTATAACACGAAAATATCTTAATTTGGTAGTTAGGCCTTCTCTTTAATATATTACTCCATATATCATCATTAGTATTCTATGAACTATGAGGCACCATTATAATATAACATAAAGGACGTTTACTACACAATAAAATCAAAATGAAACCAAACGAAACCAGAACAAGGAACCAAGAAAACGTCGCGTCAGCCTGCCCAAGACCTTGCTGCTGACTCAACTACTGACATTGGTAAACGGAATCACGACTCCCATTCACGGTGTCACGGTGTGCCAACTCTTGTCTTATAATAAATCGCAGCTCACAAAGCAATCATCGCGTGAATTGGATTTTTAAGTTTGTTTTATAAATTCAGTCGTATTTCCAAAGATATAGTTTTGAACAACTCCTGTAGGGTGTTCATAGACATGTACTCCGATTACACATTTAGGCACGTCTCCTGGATACAATTTGGAATTCGGTAAAAATGGAACATCATCAAAACGTTTCTTGTCTCATTTTATCTCATCGTTACTTCTAACAACAATCGAAAAAGCCAATAATGCAGGCCTCCCCTGATACGAATTTCCCTCAATTGGTAATCAATTTAATTTCCAACATAGTCAAGTGCAGAGACTTCTTCTTAAGCTACACTACACGAATGTGGAATGCGATATCCACATATATTGTTCAACAGTTTAAGTGGCTCCTTTTATATCTAGTTCCTACTTTTCCAAATTAAAACTAACATAACGCTAGTTTACTACTAGAAACATCAAAATCTGGTAAATTTGACAAGGCAACGAGCACAAAAATACAGTAAGATTATGCGGGGAGGCCAAAAGCCCTTAATATGTTTTATTTTGTTTATATTCAAAAAAATTAATGCAAGATACTCGTATGTAAGAAAATAATTTATTTAAAACATAAAGATTAATAATAATGTAACCATCGCGGATCAGAAGCTTAAAACTTCCCTTCATACTGGATGTATGGGAGCAACCTTAAATGTATGTATCACACAAAAAGCTTATATGTAAGTGTTGAGGGTTTTAACCACGCGTTTTAATGGAGCCTATACAACCAACTCTGATACTGCTTCTAGATTGATCTAGTCCACTTAAACAAGATATACAAAATGTCTACTTCCGCCCATATATTCATTCAGCTTATGTGTCTAGTCAGACGTCTCCAATTCACATTATAATTTTCATCAAAAATTGATTGAAGTTGAATGGAGAACCCACATTCACTACGAGACATAATTTCCAATCGCTTGCCAAAGGGTGCTCTTACGCTCCACACCCAATACTTTCTGGTAATCATCCTTTGAGAATATATACGCACTCATATTATGTTCACAGTTCACACATCGCAATAGCGCTCTGCTGACGCTGTTCATTAAATAGATGGAAAAAAAAAATCTAGACATCTAAAGACGTTTGCTTATTTGCCATTTTGTTTGTATACGCCTACCGGTCACCTATAAATATCAGATAAACGAACTAAGAAGACTCCTTATTATCTTCATCATCATCACAGCCATCGTCTTTTCCTTGGAGGCTATAAACAGACTCAAAGCTATAACTCGTATATATGTATGTTATATGATGTTATGTATAGTTTATATGCAGAAGTGCTTGAAAAACTGCTTTAGGGACACTGTTTATAGAAGATTGTGGATTGCCCTGTGTTTTGTTCTTGTTATATTCGTAGATACTTTGGGGAAAAGATTACGGACAAAAATAGATACAATATTTCGTCGCCTTATTTCTTAATTCTATATATCATGTCAATCGAGCTTCGAATTGGTACTTAAATCGGCAGACTTAAACGTTCTGTTGCTTAGCTTCGAAAAAAAAAATATTAAATTAATGATTTTAATTCGAAACAACAATTTTATATGAGGTAATTTTCTTTTTTCTTATTTGAGATCTTTCAATCGAATGACATTCAGGTGGGTATGGGAAGTTTTAGAAGATTTAGAAGAATATTTTGGTTTTGATGGAAATAGGCAAGCAAATTCCATCAAATTAAGAAAAATTCAATAAAACGCTGATTTTATTATTATTCCTTTAACTTCGGGGCAAGTACATAATTGCTGTCACGCAGACAAAAATTGGGGTTCTAATCAAAACATGGAGTAACGACAACAGTTTTTGCCATGCCCATCCATTGATGGTGTGTCTGTGTTTCTGTACTCTGTACGCTTTGTCACGCCAGGCTTCAACTTCAAGCTGAAGCTGGTTCCTTACAAGCAATGGTTTTTTTCTCTCTGTGGTTTCTCGAAAATAGCTCAAATGCTTTTGATAAAACTATCGAAAGAGCGTTTTTGATAAATAATTTGTTTTTTTTTTCGTTTTCGGTTGAAATGGTAAAAACGAAAATAAAGTTTAAACTTCTTTTTTTTTAAATGGCCATAAGTTGGAATCGGCATTCTCGTATTGATTCAAACTTTGTTTAGCATAAGGCATTGTGTAATTTTTTCATTAACTTGTTTTTAAATTGTAGCTCCCATTTAAGGAGCCGCGCAGCTTAAGCTAACTTTGTTCGGTCTTTCTAATCACAAGTGTAGACAATTATTTTGATTAAACTTTGTAATAATAAATACTAGAAGTACCTACTTTCAAGAAAACAACATTTTAGAAGTTTGCATTGTTTTTTTTTTTTTGACAATCGAACATAAAATAACGGTAACAGAGAAGCCTACGAAAGTGGGTCCGACAATTCTGCCTCTCTGCATCGGCAACTACAGCCTAAACGGATGGACCGATTTGCAGAAAATTTCAGATGTTTAGCATGATTATTTTCTGAGATACAAGGCTTCAAAAGTCATAAAAATAGTAACTGACTCACTCACTCGCACTGGCTGACAGATCATCAAAATTATAGAGCACTGCCCGTCACCGCAGAACCTTGAAATAATTATGCACAGTGGTTGACCTTGCGATACATTACAAGGGATAAATATATAAAAATAAATAAATAAATTTTAGATTTTCAATTCATGGGGCGTGGTATCCGCCCATTTTCAAAAAATTTCTGATTATCGTAGAAACTTGAAATTCAGCAGAATGGCAGAACTTGTGTTACATACCAATGAAATAATCAAAGGTTTGATGTTTTCGGTTCAGGGGGTGTGGTAACCACCCATTTAGTCGAAAATGTTATCAAGTTTATGAAGCACTTCTCTTTCATGTTAGAATCAATACAATACCAAGGACAAATTATAAAGTTTAGGATTTTCCATTCATAGGGCGTGGCAGCCACCCACTAAAAAAATGTCTCTAATGTATAGAGCACTTCTAACTTTTGTAAAAAATTGAAATTTGAGAGGGATGTAGAGTTGGTATTGCCTACAAATAAAAAAACAATTGAAAATGTTATATTTTTCATTCAGGAGTTGAGGTATCCGCTTATTGAGTCGGAAATGTTATCAAGAACTAGAGCACTTCATATATTTGTAGAATCTAAAGATTTGATAAAGCGGTATACTTTAATATGAATACACGGAAAAAAATAGTACCCCGTGGCGTAGTGGTTAGTGTGTCCGACTGCCACGCCGAAGGTTCTGGGTTCGATCCTTGACGACTCCACCCAAGTTCTTTTCCGGGGCACTGTCTCTTGCGAGGAAGTGACAAATCTAATAAATGTCGTGGAGAGTGCTTCTCTGTTGGCCGTTAGGATTCGGCGGTAAATTGTAGTTCCCTTCCATTCCTGCAGAATATCAACGCACACACAGGAATGGTTGAGAGTGTAAGTCACAGGCCCCGGCCCCGCTTGGAGCTGTTGTGCCAACAATTTATTTATTTTACAAGGAAACAAATAAAAATATAAAATTTTTTAACACGAAGGCGTTTCTGCCACCTCCATTTTTAATTTAATACCCGTAAACTGTATCCTTCACGATTATTTCTTTATTATCTAATTCCATTTATGTGTGTATTTATAATAACAACTTACGAAGTTTAAAGTGAATCAAGATTTGAAGAAGAAACTGAATACAAAAAAAAACTTTGCAAAATGTATGCCATACGATTTTTTATGAAAAACTCATTTATCTCAAAAACGGCTCCTACAATTTTGATAAAACTTTCTGAATAGTGTTTTTTAAAAAACTTTACGTTTTGGTTGGAACAGGTTTTTCAGGAAAAGTCTTATAACGGTTTCTCGTAAGCCACTGGACGGGTTTCGAAGAAATTTTTAATGTAGAAGCCCATTTATAGACAAAATAATATTAATTTTTAAATTTTTCAAAAAAAAAATTTGACGGTTTAATTAATTGTTTTTTAATTTAATTTTTCTGATTAAAACTACAAAAAGCTAGAAGTTGGCATACTCAAAAAAATAATGGAATATATTTTCGAAAAGCTTTTCAAAAAACAAAAAAAAAATGAAGAATTTTGAAAAAAAAAATTCTTAAAATTCTTAACAGTAAACGAAATTAGATGACTTACTTCATTTTTTCAAAAAAAAAAAAAAAAAAAAAAAGTTTTAACTAGTGATTTTTAAGTGACCACTAAAATTTTATATCATTTTTTCCCTGCTTTTTTCCAAAATCTTAAAACCCAAGACCACTATCACACATTAGATCAAGTTCATCCGACCCAGTCGTGCACTTTATTTAGTTTTCTTCACGTAAACTGCCTCTCCAATTTAAGCCAGATTCCGTGTATTCATAAACGTCCTAAAATTTTAGTGGAATGATTTTTATTAGATATATTAACGTAAACAAAATTTAACTAATAATAGAATGTTATAATCAAGTATAATCAGAGCAAGTAGTTACTGCCAGAGAAAAACCAACTTAAAATCAAAGAAGACGAAAATTTTAGAATCAAAAGAGGAACACCCTTAATTCAACTTATGTCCCGCTTTAATATTCAATGTAAAATCGACTACGGATCACTTTAAAACAATAATGAACCTCCTAATATTAACGTTGCGTTGTTAATTCAAAACATTTTTAAAGGAAAATCAAAGATGTTGGATGTGTGCTATTATACAACGTTGCGTTTTTTCCCTCGGTGAACGTTCCACCTAGTTGTGCATCATTTTCAATTGAAATTCGGCTAACTGTGCTCAGTTATATCCCTGTCCCTTTGGCACCTAGCAAACTTAGGTGTTGAATCGTTTCGCCCATCTCCCTAAGAGGTGATCGAGAGTCGTGGGGAAATTTTGAGTTAGTGGATGTGGTATGTGGAATTAAGGAATATCGGCGCAGCCTGGCTTTCATCAGTCACTTTGTATTGTATTCATTAATTCCGCCTGGAAAACGTTACAATGGTTTGGAAGACATAAGAAAAGATTAAGATTTATGTTGAAATGGAATAAAAAAAAGCTGTGTGTGAAGTAGGTATTACCAAAATACTTTTTTATTTGAAAGCTTCATGTAATGTACGCCATTATGTATAGAAAATGACATTCAAGGGGTCAAATTTTCAATGACTCGTCCGCATGGGTCGCTGAATTTTAGTGAGGATATGTTTCATAATTACATTAACAGACCTGCTACTTCAGAAAAGGCCGCAAGAAAAAAACAACATGGCCGCCAGAGGCCTCCAAAATCTACATGTTGCTTTGTTATACTTTAAGTTTAATTTTGTTTGGGCTTAAAATTAATCTACATCGACCTGCTGATGTTGATGTTGAGTGTTAATAATTGAAGGAGTTCACAAAAGGTGTTTTGAAGGTTTCCTGAAGCGGCATTTGCAACGTTATTTACTTAACCAATCACCCTGAATCTCTCCTCCTCAAGGCATTGACAGCAGTTCGTTTACTTGTCAACATTTATAAATTCTTTAGCAACTAATCCTTGCACAAAAATAATCGTCTGCATTTCTTGATTATTTGTGACGAAACAGTTAATTGGGAGTTGAATTAAAGATCCTCCTTTCGTATTCCATATGTTGTGATGTTTGCTGATAGATGGTTGCAACATAAGCCTGAAGGCTTTTCCCACCTTATTGGAGCTTTATCTTTCCCAAACGCCTAGAAACATTATAACACGATTGCCTTCATCCTCTAGCTGCCATCCTTGTCGTCATATTTTCAGGCTCTGATACACTTTCACTCCTTATGCCTTAAGAGGATAAAATGGCGTAATCGCACTCCAAGTAACTACTCAAAAATTAATTGACATTTAGTAAACATGCCAAGTTGTATGTCTTTGGCAATTTATCCTTGTATTTCCTGCAGCGCGCCAATAGATGGCACCATGGCACACATGCATCGAATATGAATCGAGAGATGTGGCTTGAGCGGTGAGCCACACACGATCTCACGATTCTCTCTTGTCATTGCCATAGCCAAGCCATAGCCATTGCTACGAAAGAAAATTCATACTTCGTGTGTTGCGCGCGCGCACAACACATTGTCGTGTCTGATGTCTAGAGTCTAGTGCTGCAGATGTCTAATTAATGGTCACCTGTGTTTTGAGAACTTTGTTATTTTATGACCCTCGGAGGAAAACTGTTTCTGCACCCAAGAGCCAAGACCCAATGATGCCTTATAAAACTCGGGTGCAGAGATACATTTTCCTATTGACTTGGCGGAGAGCGTTCTATTGTCTTTGGCAAAAGATACACGATACCTTTATAAATTTAAGTTGCCAATTCACTTTCAGTTGCAAACTGGAAGGTACAGCAAATTAAAACTGGAAAGGAAATAACATGTTTGTATAAAAAGAAGTGTTTTTGATTTTCTATTGAGGCTTTTTAAGGTTTGGTTGGTTCCCTCTGGTGTCTGGTCTAGCGTCAAACGCTATTGGGGAAAGGAGCTAACACGTACATGAATGACGGCGCGTTGCGATTGCGATGGCCATAATTGGAACTTGAACGCCAGGAATTCAGGCTAACGACTACAATGCTGAACAGTTCTTATAAACTTGAAAAGTAAAAGCAATGTGAAACAGGATGTGCTTAATCTGCTGTTTTAATATACCTACTGTTAAGGACGGCTTAGGGGCTACGGTGTCTCCTTGCGCTTTCGTTTCAATGTCGCTACCCATCGGGAAAATCTACTTTTCCGTTACCAAAACTTCTTGAACTCTCTAGGACCGAAGGATTTTTGCACTTATGTTTTTTAATGAAAGAAAGGGCTTTTCCGTTGGCGCGGTTCGATTTTGTTGGCCTGTGGCGGCCATGTTGTTTTGGTGACGTCTGTCAAATAAGTTGTTATTCAGTAACTGATGCCAAATAACCATGGCAAGTAACACGATCAAAAAGCACGTCCAGAAACTTTATTTTATTTTATTATTTGAAGAGGGGCCCAATATTGGCCAAAAATCATCTTCCATTACGAAATCTAATTTTTGAATTAATGGATGTGTTGACAAGCGAAATCGCCGTACTTGGGATGACACCAGGTTCACAAGGTGACAATGCATCCTTAGAAAGTTACTGTTTGAACTATGTTAAGCAGTTTACCAATTAAATCATTAGGTACCCGGGCGACATGTGGTTCCAGGAGAATCGCGTTACATCCCAGACAGGATACAGCGGATGCCACGATAGATACTCTGTTTGCACGATTTGAGTGTAAGGTTATCTCTTGCAGAGGTGACGTGAATTGGCTACCAAGGTCATGCGATTTGGCCCAGCTAGACTATTTATTGTGGGTTTTCTGAAATCGAAAGAGTAAGTTCAATCAACCAAGCAAACCTATAAACTACGCAGGAAGGGGTGTGTAATACGCACAAACCTTGAACGAAATGCTGATCGGTGTCTTCAATGCAAGTAGAAAAGGGGGTCGATTGGACGATAGGTTATGCTTCAGCGACAGAAGAAGGATTTAATGATTTTGTTGTACGCCATTAAGACCATTGATAAAGAAAAAAAAAAAGAGAGTCAGAGACAGAATGGAGCCTTGGTAAAGCTAGTATTACACGGTCATCGAAATCTATCATTGCAATGACATTCTGACGTCATAATGACGTAACTATCTGTCCGAAAGTCGTCATGTCGTGTGATCGCCATCGTAGAATGCTGTCATTGCACTGACAACCAGAATGACAAGCACAATGACAGGAATTTTTACGTCATCGAAATGACAATTTTCGATGACCGTGTAATCACCCTGTCATTGTTGATAGGACAACATGACAGATTTTTTGATTGGTTTGTCATTGCAATGACAGTGTCGCAACAATGACATGGCAGGAATTTCTGCCATGTCATTGTTGTCAAGGTAGACGGAATAATGGTAGAAATGGTTGGCTGTGAAATTCGGAAAAGGTACTGCAATGACCTAAAATTGTCACCACTTGCCAGGTAACGCAGTGTGAGTACTAATCGCACCTCCGCGGAAATGCTAGTTCGCATATTGGTGTCTTGTTTTGATATTATAGGAGCCACTAAATTTAACAAAAAGTCAAATTGAGTGGCTGACATCCGCAGGAAATTGCGATATAGCTCCGGTTCCTCAGCTCGCAATTCCCGCAGCAACTTGGAACAGAAGCCTTCTGTAAAAAGCTTACGCAGTGGTTTTGGCAGCGTGGAAGCACACCTATTCAGATCTATGGGGATGTACATCTGGCCCAGCGGATTTAAATCGAGGTCTTTAAGTAACTTGTACTCTTGCAACTGTATACCAGTGCGACCATCTATGCATTCAAATTCAGGCGCAGCTATATCATTCTGTGGTAGTTTCGAATTCGCAGCAAATTGGTGCTAAATAAGGGGTGTTTAGACGTGTGGTTTTCAATCTGGCAATACTTATTTCGGAGTTGGTCTCTGTGACAGCTGTCACTTGATTTATGCTCAGTTTGGTTTGCCATTTGAATGACTAGACTTATTCCTGAACAAAGTTTGCAAATCATGCAATTTTACTACCAAAATTAAGGTACGCGTCCAATATTCGGTCGACATAATCGCCCAGCAGAGTCGGTAATTCGAGCACCGATGGTTTGGCCTCCAACCTCCAAGATCGTGTGATTTAACACCTCTGGACTATTTTTTGTGGGGTTATGTGAAGTCGCTTGTCCACGCACGATTGACGTCTTGGAAGAGAATATTCGGCGCGTTATTACTGACATAAGGCCCCAGTTGCTGCAAAAAGTGGTTAAAAATTGAGTCTCTCGGTTGGAATTTATTCAAGCCATCCGAAATCATTTTTAAAACACAATGGCAAACCCTTATCTTTATAATAAAGTTAAATTCTTGGCCATAACATTAAATTATATGCGTTTTATTTCTTTTTGAAAACCACACGTTTAAAAAAACACCCTTTATATGAATCAGCTTTCTTTTGGAAGCTGACCCTACCAGGAGTGTCCTTATAAACGAAGCTCGGAACGACGTACTGGAGTTTCTATAATGGCTTTTACTAATGACCAAATATTTTTACCAGCTTTCGAACATTGAAGTAATTTTCGATTTAATATTTGCTCATGTAAAAATTGAATTCTTTGAATGTGACAAAGGTTGGCTGGAAGCTAGTTGGAGATATTTTCTTTAACTGAGATGTTTGAGCACAAAAATTTGCTGAAATTATGTAAAGGTCCGATGTGTCTAGAAGAAGTCATACATAAATGGCGTACTCATCAGGAAAAGAGCAAGCGGTGAAAAACAATTTGGGGTTATATTGATAAAAAAGTGAAAATAGAAGTGGTCCTCTAACAGAGCCCTGCGGTACCCCCAAAAAAGTTACGAAAAAACGGAGCAAACGGAGTAGACCTACCGATTTTCACTTCAACCGATTGCACTCCATAAACGAAGAACATTTTGAAATGTCCTGAAGCCTATAAATAAGAACAGAGTTATCAAAACAATCAAAAGCCTTTGAGATGACCAGCAACCAACCGATATTGTTTGCATCCAAAGCAAACCGACATTCAGAGGTAATTTTTGCTGGGTTTCTACTGTAATTGCTCCTAAGCCCTGAATGTCATTCCGAGAGTTTTTGGAGTCTTTTTAGAAAGCTTGTCATTTGGATGTGGAAAGATATGATAAAGAAACTAATTGTTGGATTGGAAATAGACATTGCATTTTGCATTTTTTTGGGATCTTTACTATTTTGCTCGCTAGGAAATCCATTTGCAAATCCAAACTCCATCTTCGGGTAGACTTCAGAGTCAAGTCCGTATTTAAGTTATAAAATCAAAATCGGTAAAGATTATTGTGACACATCTTAACATGTGTTGTACTTCATTAAAGCAAGGCGATTCAAAAAGCAGCATTAGGAACTTCATAACATAAATGAGGTATTTGCAAGAAATTTCGTTCAAACAAACCGATACAGTTGCAACTCTTAACAAACATCATACCTTCAAGTCTTACCTTAATTCTATCGTATCTTTGTCTTTAAAGAACTCTCAACTATTGGACATTCCCGATAAAGTCATTCACACAAACAAACAAAAAAAGCCTAAAGCTCACCACCAACTAACTTCCACCTGTGTGTGCCTCTTCAATTAGTGTCAATCTGAGTGCGATCGATTCTGAACCTTAAATACCCTTTTGCTTCAGTATAATCCAATTTACTTTTTTTTTCTTCTTTCATTTCAATTTTTATTTTTTGCTGTGTTCTTGACCAATTCTGATACCGATAGCAACTTTATCAAGAGACATCTCTGGCTCTGCGTCGCGTCGGCAAAGTCCCCGAAAATGTCTTCGCGAGCGATGGACGGGTCCGATAATATTTTAAACGTTTATGTTAACTTGTTTTGGCAATCCGACGGATCCAAATTTGTTTTGTCCCAATGAAAGATCTTTGTCGAGACTCAGAGATTTCTGCCTTTTAACTGGGATTATTGTCGCCCATTCGTGAAGCAGCAGCGACGCCGTCCAGGCACCCATCAGTGATTGAGGGTATAAACGAACATGTCCGACTTTTGGCCGGCTTTCGCTTTGGCATGACATCGTCAATCCTTTCCAGATACACGATGATATTGGATGGCATTTCATCGTGCGCGCGCGCACCTTCCTTTATATGTTTCGTTGGTTGGATATATTGGATGATGGTGCTTGTGCTGGTGCTGGCTCTGTTGCGGCTGGGATTGAGATTGGGATTCATTCCAGGCAACGTCATTGTCGATTTCCTTAATTTTGTCTGTTCGGTTGGGTTTTGCGGAGCCCAAAACCTGGCGGCTGCATTGATGGCATGGCGCCAGCCGGAGAACAATAGTGGAGAACACGGCATTGCACAGATACACGAACACACATATACTCGTACAGATGGAAGATGTGTACGAGATGTTTCTCTGGCCAACAGGTTTGTACCGACATTGCCAGGTTTTGGCCGCTTTGGATAGGATACAGGGGGCGCGATTTATAAAGTTTTGTTTGTTTTCCTTTTTTTTCTATACTTCTTCTTTTTCTTCTTTGTTTTCTGCTTGTCCTTGTTTTGTTTTAAATACCCGCCGCTGCATCTACATACATACATATAAGTGAGGTTTGTTTAGTAGACGTCAGCGGGGAGGAACGATGTTAACTTGGACACACAATGTGCGGTCAGAAATGCAGCTAATTAAACCTAGTGGGGCATACAGCGCCAGCGCACAGGCACAAATGCTCAGGGAGAGTGATGTGAATTCTTCGTGATTCCTTATAGAGCGGCTCACGAAAAGTGTGCAATGCAATCAGAAGAGACACTTTTAAGCCAGGAGAAGATAACATCGTCAGTGCAGACTTGAAGTGTCATCCCTAAGCCAACACATATGACCGATACATTGTCATCCAAAAATATGTGCGCGCAAATGATCGTTGTATGCCTTGGCGTGGAAAGTA
The DNA here is from genome assembly GCA_916050605.2 of Platycheirus albimanus. Taxonomy (NCBI): domain Eukaryota; kingdom Metazoa; phylum Arthropoda; class Insecta; order Diptera; family Syrphidae; genus Platycheirus; species Platycheirus albimanus. The sequence goes on along the minus strand of OU696696.1, from coordinate 293,767,665 downwards.
AAGCTTCTTTAAGGTAATAGAATTAATTATGCATTAAACTGTTTATCAAACTTGTTAAGGACATCAATTACCACCAGATGGAACATTACTGGTAGATACACTGAACTAAATCGCTAAGGTATAATTCGGCGAATATTTTGTTATAATCTTTGAATTATTCAAATCGGGAATTTTTCACCGGAATATTCAAAATCACCAAGGCTTCTTCAAATGCTGACGATTGAGGTCCTTTTTCAAATCAATACAATTTTATCATGTTGAAGTTTTATTCGATTTATTTAAATTTATCTAATTGAATTAAGTATGTTTAAATTATGGTTTTTGTCGACTTAAAAAATTTCGCAATCTACTTGGCATTTTAAAAAATTTTGAAAAAAAATATACTTCTTCGCTGAAAATATTGTTAATAATGTTAATATTTGTTGTTGTTAAGATAAGAATTATATTCGTTTAATTAGTTTTTTTTAATTTGTACAGGGTGGGCTATGTAAAGTTTTTATAATTTTTCGCAGTGTTTTGGCCTGAATAGAGGCCATATCATGCAGAATATTGTTTGTCAAGGCTTCCAAGGTCTGTGGTTTGTTGACATGCAGTTAAGAATTCAAGTACCTACCTATCCCAAAAGTCAGATTTTTTTTTTCATTTTTTTTCATATAAAGGGTGTTTTTTTAGACGTAAACCACACGTCTAAAAAACACGAAGAAATAAAACGCATAAAATTAAATGTTATGGACAAGAATTTAGCTTTATTAAGAAGATAAGGGCTTGCAATTATGTTTTAAAAATGATTTCGGGCCGCCGCGCCGCGGCTGATTCGAGCGATTATGTCGACCGAATATTTGCGTCGCGCGAACCGAACCATTATTTTGGTAATAATTTTGCACGATTTGCAAAAGTTGTTCAGGAGTAAGTCTATTCATTATGAAATGGCAAACCAAATTAAGCATAAATCAAGTGACAGCTGTCAAAAAGACCAACTCCGAAAAAAGGATTGCCACAGATTGAAAACCACACGTCTAAGAAAAACACCCTTTAAAATTTTAAGAATCTTAAGGATTGGATTCAATTTCGGGGATGATTCCGGGGAAGTAAGGGTAATTAGTTGAATTCGATTCTGATGGAACAGGATCATTCCAAGACACACAACAACTAAGGGCAAATCTAAGAAAACTAAGGGCAAATCTAAGAAAACGACGTGACGTTTGATGCTCTCGATTCTACAGACATAAATTTGTGATATGGTTACTATTTTTGGAAAACGTATTCAAGCGGGCGTACAATGATGTAATATAGAGACATATAGGGCGAAGCAAGGGTTGGAGAACTATTTGGATCAATGTTTCACAAAACCAGAGCTTAACATCTGTTAACAGGTGTCAAGAAGTTGAGCACTCGGTCACAAAAAGCGATTCTACCGTAGATGGGTTGACTATGGAGAAGTTAGAGGCGGGGAAAAGTTTTGGCAGTATTTAGCTTTAAGCAATTTTTAAGGCAGCAGACTCAAAAAGTGTCGAGATCAATGTGAACAAGGCAACATTCATGTGTCGAAGATATTGTCTCATAAAAAGAGGACTTAGTAGGTAGCGTACATTGTTAGTAGTAGGAATAAAAAGAAGAGAGCCTCAGAGTCTGCCTTGGGGGACCTCTGAAATAGCAAAGAATAGAGTGCAAAGGACAGATCTGAAATGAGCACTGTAATAACGGTGTTTTCAGATAATTAAAAATCCATTCCAAGAAGCTGGACTTAAAGCCGAAAGTAGGTAAATTTGAAAAATACTCGACTATGCGAAATGTTCTCAAAAGTCTTTCCAAAGTGAATATCACGTAGGCCCATCAGGTCCGGGAAGAAATTATGTTTTCGATGATATATATATGTATGTTGGTATATGTGGATCACTATTAACAGGAAAAAATGGAGTAAGGGAGAAATTCGGGAAAAAGTCGATATTACCCGACCCAGAGTCAATTTCAAAAGAACCGTCGCGTCAGTGAAAGAGTTGCCAATATCTTGCGAATTTTTTTTCGATTTTCGTAATAAAAGAAGAGGGAGGTAGGTTTTCCATTGGATTTTCATTTGCATTACGATCATCGTAACCGAAACTCAAGCACTTAGCTGGTTGCAAAGGTTACAATTATTTATTCGCCACAGCGATTTTAAGTTTAGTAAAAGTGATTTTGGTTGGTTGGTTAGGCTAAGGTGATCAATCTGCTGAAAGATCTCCCAGAAAACCAAGGTGACCAGATACAGACCCTTGTACCACATTTTCCTAATTCATTATTTAGGAATAATTCACGGTATTGTAAAAGACAACATTTTTCTACAAAATCGGGTTTTTCTTTAAAGACAACATGTTTTTAACGCAAATTGGAGAAAAAAGTTGCCTGGATGTCAAAAATCCAAAATAAATGGAGGAGACTTAAAAACCAAATCCAAAGACTCGAACAAGACAACTAATTTATTAAAACTGGGTTTAAAATAAAGGTAACCCGTAGTCCTAAGCCGAGTTTCTTTCAGCGAGCTATTTGAGCAAGCATGCGGGTCAGGGTACGCCTTCGGTCTTCGACTATGAGAGCGATCGAATAGACGTACATTGTACTGGCGGGTTTTCTTTGATCTATTTTTAATTTGATTAATGTATACAAGTGCTTTTAATTTACTACCTCAGAAAGTTTCACAAATCTAAATTTGGTTTTTTGTTGTTTACACACTACATTACGTGTTGATTAAAAGTGCTAACTTCGCCCAAAATAATTTGTCTACTTGAAATAAAATAATCTCTTTTTTTTTTTTTTTTTTTTCTTACCAATTCGTGTTCCAATCTCAAGTCAATTCATACAAATATAAACTCACTTATCAAAGTCACCATAACATCACTCACACATAACATCACTCACACACTCGTTTAACCCATCATTGCATTAAACTCATTGCATCTACTGCCCCTATTACCACTACATGTCTAATCCACCGAAGAGGACCACTTCCCGCTCTAAGAAAAATAGCACGTCTTCGTTGGATTCTCTTCCAAGCTGCCTGCCTTCTCCATCACCACCCCGAAAAGTTGCTCAAAACATCATGGGAGACAATAACAACACCTGGAACAAGTTAGACGAACGACTGGCGAAGCAAAGTGAGCTGATAATTTCTCTTTTGTCTAAACAAATGGCCGAGTTTGAAGCGACTCTCACAAATAAAATTGATGCTGAAATAAACGAAATCAGAACTAGCATCACCACCATAAACAATCGTGTGGCGAATTTAGAATCTGACCAACATAACACTAATTCTGAGATTCAGCTTATCAAAGACGATTTAAACGCAATAAAAACATCACTTTACAACGCCACTACCGAAAGCACTGAAACCAAAAGGTTGTTTGAAGAAAAAACCTCCGAGCATGCTGACCTACATACTGAATTTACTCAAATATCTGATAAACTGGATAAGCTTAAACACTCATTTGATCACTATGAAAACCGTTTGATCGCAAGCGATGCATTCTTATTGGGAGTTCCGTTCCTGCCTGATGAAAACTTGACACAATTGTTCAACAACTTATGTCAAACCGTTGGCATTGAACCGCCCGTCATACGCAACATCTACCGAACTCGACAAAAAAATGATTCCAAGAACACAGCGATCATGATCAAATTCAACTCGTCATATGACAAGAACTTTGTTCTTAAATCTGTTGCTGGCTTTCGAAATTCAAACAAACAACAACTATGCTTGAATCATCTTGGCTTTAGAGGTAATAATCACCCACCGAAATCAATTTATCTGCGTGAGAGTTTATCTATGCAAAATCGAGACCTATACCAACGCGCTATGCTTATGAGGAAAAGTAAACAAATAGTTAGTGTCTATACTTTACGTGGTGTCGTGTACGTGAAACGTCAAACTAATACTGAAGCTGTATCAATTAATTGCATTGGAGACCTCGAGAGAATTGCCAGCTCAGCAAATGAAGAATACGAACCGAATACAACCTCATTTTAACATCGTAAAAATCTACTCTCCACTTTTTATTTTCTTTTTTTTTTTTCTTTTTATTCTAATCTAAAATTAATTTTTTCCGATTTTTAATATCAATTAAATTTTTTGTATTGTTTTTATCACATTCAATTTCAATTTTTTCTATTTTTTTCTTTTTTTTTCTCTCTCTTGCCTAGCTTTTACATATTTTTGAAAACCATTGTAATTAATTTACTGTATTACACCATACTTCTCATTTTATAAAATTAGAAATCCTTCTTTCTTTTCTCTTTATAGTCTTTCTCCATTTTCCTTTACATTACAACTACCTTTTTGTTTTCTATTGGTTTTAATTATGGTTGATAACCATGGCGGAAGTGTCAATGGATCTCTGAGGTCAATGATTAGAGTTTTGAGCAAACAACATGACGGTCTTAGAATTTGTCACATAAACGCACAGAGTCTTTTGCCCAAAATTGACGAATTTCGTGACCTGTTTGTAGATTCTTGTGTTGATGTTGTCTGTGTCTCAGAGACATGGTTGGTTGATGATCTAAATGATCAAACTATTTCCTTGAGTGGATACCGAATATTTCGATCAGACAGAAATCGACAGGGTGGTGGTGTTGCAATGTATGTCAGGGATTCAATCAAATGCAGGTTAAAGTGTTCCTCTGGGTTTAGTACAGGTCTTCAGTATGTGTTTGTTGATTTATTTGGGAACAATGACAAAATACTAATAGGTAATTGTAATTTACAGGCCCAATAAAAATATAAATTTGTCACCTCTTTATGAACTCTTGGAGGAAATTACTTTGGATTGCTTAAACATTGTTCTCTGTGGTGATTTCAACTGCAACCTTTTATCTGAAAACCTTTTTGCTGATCATATAAAGAGTCTTGGCATTACATCTGTAAATATAATTACCCCCACTCATTTTTCCGGTGGCAATCCAACACTTTTAGATTTGTTCTTAGTGGATAATACAAATAAAGTGTTGCTGTATGACCAGCTTTCTGCGCCAGGGTTCTCGAAACATGACCTTATCTTTTTAAATTACAGTTTTATTTTCTCGCCCAAACAAACCACATATAACTTTCGCGATTTTAAAAACATTGATTACTACCAACTTGAAACAGAGACAAGAAATATACCCTGGTATAATATTTACAACCTTTCCTCGTCAACTGCTCAAGTGAAGTTTCTTAATCAAAACATATCTCTTTTGTTCAATAGACATGTCCCTTTTAAGACAAAGCTAATTAAACCTGATATTCCAAATTGGTTTACCCATGAAATACGAGTTTTAATTCAACAGCGTGATCAAGCCTACAACTCGTGGAAACGTTTTCGCTTGCCTGAACTTAAACAAGTATATCAATCGCTTCGCAATAAAGCTGTGAAAGAAATTCGTTCATCTAAGGCCCGATTTTTTTCTGGTAAGCTTAATACTTCACTTAATTGTCGGCAGTTGTGGAACAACTTACGTATAGCATTGGGATAAGTAAGTCTAAAAATATTCCATTTGAGAACGTTGACGCAAACTCCTTAAATAGGAAATTTGTCACCCCTCCTTCAATGTCTCCCCTTACTAACTTCCTGATCCCTGTTCACACTCCACCTCAGCAATTTACTTACAATAAATTTGGATTCATAGGAGTCAATGATATGGAAGTTGTAGAAAGCATACTTTTAGTCAAGTCCAATGCCACAGGTCTCGATGAAATGCATCCTTCTTTTTTAAAAATTATTCTTCCTATTGTATTACCATACATCACACATATATTTAACACCATCCTTTCTACAGGCGAGTTTCCCTCTGAGTGGAAATTAACAAAAGTTTTACCAATTCCAAAAAATGCAAAAAATAGTGATTTCAGGCCAATTTCAATTTTAGCTTTTCTTTCAAAAGTTTTTGAAAGGATTTTGAAAAAACAGATGATTAATTTTCTTAGTTCACATAATCTTTTAACCTCAAAACAGAGTGGTTTTCGTGAGAAACATAGTTGTATCACTGCCTTGTTAAATGTCATTGAGGATCTTCATCAAGCCCTCGATAAAGATAAAATAAACTTCTTAGTACTACTTGATTTTTCAAAGGCATTTGACACGGTGGTTCATATTAAACTTCTTAATAAACTTCGCGATCGTTTTAATTTCTCTGTTGAGGCTTTAAAGCTTATTTCTTCTTATCTATCAGACAGAACGCAAGCAGTTCAAATAGGAAACTGTTTGTCCAATTTTCTACCGATCACTAGTGGAGTTCCACAGGGATCTATTCTCGGTCCATTACTTTTTTCCCTTTATGTTAACGATATTCCCACAGTCGTTCAAAACTGCTCATTACATATTTATGCTGACGATGTGCAGCTGTACTTCGGTTGTGATCTTGGTCTCATTGAAGATGGCGCTTGTCGCGTGAATGCAGACCTTGAGAAAATAACAAATTGGGCTCAGATGAATGGACTGGTTCTAAATCCAACAAAATCTAAGTGTTTGATTATATCTAAGAAGATATTGGACTTAAGCTACTTCCCTTCAATAATTTTAAATAATTCAATTGTCGAATATGTGGATTCGGCACGAAATCTTGGTATGATTTTTTCTCGCAACCTTACGTGGGATAAACATATCAACGCGGTAATTGGTAAAATATATGGAGTTTTGCGTACGCTTTGGGTATCCCAATCATATACACCGATGAAAACTCGTGCTATGCTCGTCAAAAGTCTTGTCATACCAATTATGGCTTATGGTTGCGAAATTTTTTCGAGCCTTAACTATGTATGCAAAAGAAAGCTTAATGTGGTCTTCAACAATACCATCAGGTACATCTTTGGGCTGCGTAGATACGACAGAACTTCCTATTTCTCAAACAGATTACTTAATATGCCACTCGAGAATTATTTTAAGTTTCGTACTTTGTCGTTGTTCTCTGATATTCTGCTTACCCACCAACCTCCCTATCTGTTCGAGAGAATCACAAGGGCCGCTTCAGCTAGGTCTGATCTGATAATACAACCCTCCTTCAATTCTTTAATTTCTGAACGCCGGTTTTTCATTTGCGCTACACGCCTATGGAATTCTTTGCCACGCCATATCAAAAGAATCAACAATGTAATACAACTTAAGACCCAACTAAGAAAATTCTTTTCTGTATCCTGAACCGACACCAATCTTGCTCCTTCCTTTTTCCAGACTTTCTCTTATTTCTTGTTTTTTCTTTTCTTTTTTTTTTCTTTTTTCTTTTCATTCTTTTACTCTCCCTTATATTTTTTTTTTCCTTTCTTTTTTTTATTTTTTCTCAATCTGTTTTTTTAAATTTTTAATTTTTGTTCGATTTTTCACGTATATAACTTTTTATTCATTGCTCTCACTGTTAAATTTATGGTTAGCACTAGTTTAAAAGATATTGTATCTTAATGTGTTATACCCTATCGAAATCAATAAATATAATAATAATACGCCAAAGATGCAAAACATTAATTAAGCCTCTTCTAAATTTTTTTTAAAGTTATGACTAATCGTTTCCCATATCATTATCACTGTTTAAACACCCTGTATTAGCACCAATGACTATGATATATTAGTTTTGAGTTGTTTGCCTTGCTTTCAAATAATTGTTGAGTATAGGTGTGTTGGTCAATTGTTTTAAGATAAACAGTGTCTAGCTGACCCGCTCAATGGAATACTTATTTACTGGCCAGCGCCTATCAATGGCGCTACCAAGCGTTAATATACCATTCCAGCCGCCAGATCGATCTCAAGGCTGCCGTCGCCTATTTTGCACTCCAAGCTGTCGAAGCCTTCGACTCGAAGGCATCCCTTAACTGATCGCTGGATCGAAAATTGGGTTTTACCTTGGCTTCTGACTTCATCTGGCATGTCGTTTAAAACTTTACCATCTGGATCGTTGATGTCCATTCGCGCTTCATGACCCAGTAATCTTAACCGTTGAATTTGAATTTTTCTGACTAGGCTTATGCCGCTGTACATCACGAATAGTTCGGGTTGTATCTTCTTTGCCATCAGATGGTTTCTTTAACGTTAACATGAACTTTACCATAAATCGTACTTAGAATTTCTCTCAAATACTTCGAGGGATTTTCAACCGACACTGGGAGAGTGTACATTGATCAGCCCCATATAGGACCATGATGAGTATTAACTACAAAGTTTTCTAGGTAATTTTCGATTAGACTTTATACCTCAATCATTTATATTAGCCCAAAGAAGAAGCGATAAGAATCAGAGTTATTCTACACATGATTTCCGTGCTGATATTGTTGTTCGTTTACAGTAGTGGCCAGGTTGACAAATTCACTGACTTCTAACTTATATAGGGTGATTCATCCTGATTTATAATGTAAAAAAAAGACATACATTTGAAAGTAAACTTCAAATATTTTCGAATGGTCTTGTCAATAGTGGTTTCGGTAGATCGATTATGAGCATCGTAAGTTCCTCGACTCGCACGAAAATCATTCCTCACATACTCGTAACTCTGATATTCGTAATACAGCTGAACAATTTGGAGACGCTGTTGTAGTGTGAGTCTTTACATGATGATGACTTGAAAAAAAGCTTATTGAAAACCAAACCTCATGATAAATCACCCTAAATTTATCAATGGTCATGTAGTCACGAGCTGGCCAAGTCGGTGCGGTGGTGGGATGAGACTTTTTTGATGAAATCATATATCCTTCGTCTTGTACTCGTTTATTTTCAGTCTCATTCTGCTGCTGCTGTTGTGAAGGCACCGGTTACTGCTCGCTTTGTTTTTCCTATCACGTCAATGTCGTCCGCAAACCCAAGTTATGTTGATTTGTTAAAGATGTACTGGAATTGGTGTTACATATATCCAAACCAAGCACAATACTTAAACAGCTGCATGACAGTGCTCCCTTTGGTGGTTTTGAAAGTTTTAGTAGAGTTCCTACAAACTTTGACGGAGCAGCGACCAGCGAGTATTCTCCAAAATCATCGAGATAAGACGTATCAGGTTTACAAGTATTCTGAAGATCGTCAAGGCAAGATGTAATTCTTCACTATTAACACTTTCGTAAGCTGCTTTGAAATTGATGAACAGGTGGTGGGTATCGGTGTTATATTTTTGGTAGGCAATACCTTAGGTGATCATGGGATCAACATATTTTGAATCGCTTTTCGTAGACACCGCTTTGGGTATGTTGAGTTATCTGGAAAACATTCATTTCATCGAATCCTTGTTCAACGGCTACACACAATAAAGTAAGGATACGACACTTCATTGCTTTTATTTTGGAGCAATACAAATAAAAGTGCATGTATGTCCTTAGCTTGGCAAAAGTTAATTATTTGAAGTGGCATATGCTGATGGGTAACCAACTTTATTTTTTTAAAGGACTAAGTCGTAGTAAAATTTGAGTCCAAACTTATTTACACTTGCTGAATTAAAAAATTGGGAATGTTTAAATAAAACTGTTTAATTTATAAAAAAAAAACGACGTGAAACCAAAACGCAAAAAAAAAAACAAGAAGAAAAACACAGATTTCTCTTTCACCTTCCAATTCAGCACTATAATAATCTGTTTGTGTCTCACACTCTCAGGTTTATTTAAATTTTGAAAATTAAATTAAATCCGAGAAGATAAAACAAACCAAAAAAAAAAACACCCAAAAGAAAGGAAAAAAAAAACTGTGAACTCATCATCCACTGAATATAAAATTAACTTTTCTCCGGGCAAACCGCAGCGAGAGCGAGGAAAAAGACATTGACTTACGGGTTACACCCTTATCATGTTGAAAATTTGTTTAACTGCGTCGGAGTCGAGTCATTTATGCAAATAAGCTCGCAATGTCATCATCAGCGCCCATATAATATATACCATACCTAAGTATACATACTATATCCTATGGAGCCTTTAGCTTATCCTGGTGGCAGTGAAAGGTAAATTGAAACTTCAAATTAACGAATTTGCGCGTTCAGAGGCGGAGACCATGTTTTTTTTTTTATTCGTTTTCGTTTGTCGTTAAAAAAAAAGTCATAAACAAACTCCGGAGCGAGAGTTTTATCACCCGAAAATCTAGGATTGAGATTTAAATTTAAATCAAATGCGGAAGCTTCAATTTCAAAAGCTAAAGCACTTAAAACAAATGGTTCGGGTTGGCAAGTGTAGCTATATATGTATAGAGTTCCCTGAGGGGACATCTACAAGTGACTATAGTAATTTATTTATGTTTTATATCTTATATCGTCAAACAATATCTTCAATATAAATTTTGGCCACGTGGAACAGATTGAGAATCAGAGCCAGCCACTATAGCGACCCCTTGCTGGACTCTGGACAACAATAAAATCAGGAAGAATTCAAATAAAATAGATCCCAGTTACGATTTGGCATGCTTGGAAGATCCGCATCCAATTTGAAATTTTCGTTTGTCATACACGTTTGACACAAGACGTGTGGTGTGTGGTGTGTAGAGGAAACACCCTTCGGATTTGTTTATCTGATGTTTTGGGGGAGGATTATCTAAATCTACCACAACACCATACCGAGGATAATGAACCGTTTTAAATTCCCTTCGATACACTTGGTGCAAATTAAATATTTGTAAGGACACCAATCATATTTGTCATGGTTTGACAATTTACTTTTGATTTGACAGTTGTATGTTTTTCTGTGTAGATGAGGAGGGGATTTCATTTTGTTTTAATTTGTTTTCAGGCGTAAATTAAGAAGCAATAAATCTCGCCAAAAATAGCAAAATTACTGTCAAAATGTAAATGAAAATCCATAAATAAATAAAAGTGTGAACCCAGCTTTACTCTTTCTGTCTCTGTCGCTTATTTTTTGGTGTGAAATATACAATCATGACACAAAAGTTGGACGGTCGCAGCCGGTTGACTTTGGATTAAGCCTCGACTCAGTTCGGGTGGGTTTCGGATGATAAAGTCTAAAAAAAAAATCAAATAAAAAAATAAAACACACTCCAGTATATTAAATAAATAAAATCGCGGAAAAACAAACGACAAATAATATCAAGAGGGGTGAAAATGAATTAAATTAAACGATCCAAAGCCACCACCCAAACGAATGTATAGCCGCAAGAGTATCCTTTTTGTCGTTTTACGTCCTTTTAAGTTCAGTTAGTGTTCACCAGCATAGGTATGTGTGTATTGTGTATCTATATCTACTACAGCAGTAGTATTGCGATTGCGACTTGTATTCGAAATACTGACAGTCTCTGATGCCACTGATTAATGTGGTCGTGGTGTAAAGGTATGGGAGGCGGCAGCGCGCGACGCGACGCGGCGCGACGGACGTGTGGATGCGGGTATTTAAATGACAACAGTTTTTTTTTTTAAATGTCTGTTGTGGTTTAAAATGTGTTTAAAGTATGAAAAGCTGCAGTGGGTGGATATGGGAGGGTGATTTATGCCAACAACGGGGGTGGTTTGTGTTTTGACTTATTTATTGGTTTTAGAGAGGATAATGTTTTACGAAATTATTTTTGTTCATCTTCTTTGCCAAGGGCAAATATTGACTTGGTGACATAAGATTAGCAGCTTTGAATTGTCCTAGTGATTGCATTAGGGGTTGCCCATGAATGAAACAATCACCGTCTTACAATGTAAACAAACAATCAGGGAATCAAAGAGCACTTATGGGTATAGTATTTGGAGATTTTTTTCAAAGATACAAAACTGCCAATGAAATAGATTTTATTTAATTTTTTACTTCAGAAAGATTTTTGTGTGAGAATTGAAAAGACTTGAATGTAAGCAAAGAGCAATTGATTTTTAAAATTTGATTAACTAGTTATCTTAATAGAGTGTTTGCAAATTTATAAAAAAAAAAGAAGGGGACCCTTAATAGAATCTTGCGGAACACCAGCTGTAGAAGTGAGGAAATTGTATAGTAGAGAGTCCCCTTAAATAGTTTGAGTTTTTCCAATAAGATACTTTGTAACTAGTTTCACTGACGGTCTTTCAAAATAAAAACAGCCTGTTTTTAAGAATCTATGAGTGATAGGATTGAAAGCTTTTGGAAAATCAAGCAGTTGGTACCAAGCTGATACGAGGGTTGCTATTAAAGTTATGAGATACTAAAGTAAATTTGGTTTGAAATAATTTTTGAATCAATTTTTCCAAACCGATTGAAGTGTCTCCAAAGGGCGTCGAAAGACGTTGACCTTGCAATTTAAATTTATTTGATCATCATCTTTTTGTTGGATTTGGCTCGTATTGGAATATTGTTATGTTGTCGATGAACATTGGTCTTGAATGTTTGAAGATCAAAATAACAAGGGAAAATTGTACCAGGCAATTTATTCCACATTCGTGAGGTACGGCTGAAGAAGGAATCTCTATATTTCACGGTAGGTACGTCGGAAATTGGGCTCAAGTGTAAACTGATGAGCGTTCGTTAGCAACACGAGTATTACGGGGGAAATGTTTAAGGGGTGGAACGCAGCTGTCTACCTCGAGTGAGCATTTTTTGTAGAAGAACCGGTAAAATAAGGAAAGACATGAAACATTCCGACGATGTTCAAGTGATGGAAATGTTTCCATAATGTTTCTCTCTTCTATCAATTTTAACGCTTTTTTTCTGAACTCTGTCGAGCAGGTGTAGAAAAATTTTAGAAGCACCTGCCCACAGATGGGAGTTATACTCGAGTTTAGGGTAGATAGGATATAAGGGTCTGAATTCTCTTAAGTTTTTAGAACAGGACTTACTTTTAATTTATGTAGGTATCTAGCTACCAGGAGCTTCAGCTTCTAAGGATAGTGTTTGAGAAGCAAGGTATGGTGTGGCAAACGGTTAACTAATTTTAGGACATTTGGGTTCAAACTATAAGACCAATTGCTTTCCACTTTATTTCGACTGCTGATTTGACTTTCGTTTCCATAATAGTTTCCATAATAGTATTGTGATGTCAAAAAAAAATTCTAAATTCATGTACAAGGTACCTATTTCACTAAACTTTGAAGTGTAGAATCTTTTTTGGAATTTTTTAAACTGAAAATTCACAATCGGGTTTTTTTTTTTGAATTTAAAACGTTTCCAAAGTTTGAACTTGTAATTTCTTTGACGAATAAGATTTTTTCATCTTACAGTTAAACCATTTGTCTGCACGATTTATAAAACGATTTTGAGCATTGTGTCTCGGATACTACTAGGCTTATACATCGTACACATATACAAAAATATGTATGTATGGCACTCCAAAAAGAGGATATTCAAGTGGAGGCATGAATCATTGCTTATAAGTTTTCAATCCTTATTTTACGCAGGACTGTTTTAGAACCTGTACCTTTTTTCAATAAGAGGCATATTTATTTTTTCATTCAGAAATAATCTCTGAACAGAGTTCGAGTATATCGAGTTCGCTCTGAACGTCCTCTCAACAAATTGTGTTCAGATCGCTCTGAACTATAAATGAAACGAATTGAATTTCCCAATAATTTCTTTTTTTCATGCGCCATTTGAAAAAAGTTTTATTTTAACATTTAAAATACATTCGGCGGCCATTTTAATTTTGTTTTAATTTCCAGCTGCCACGCCGCCGCTAAGAAATTCTAATTGGTTTGGAAACGTCTCACTTTTGACGTTTATATACTTGTTCAAATTTTAGCTTACTCTGCCCCATCTATTTATTTGAAGCTCGTAGAACGCACTCTGAACACACTCTGAAAGAGAAATGAAATACGAATTCTATGCTCTGAAGTCTCTGAAGCAAAAAGAAACACTTAATTTTTTAATTTTTTTTTTTGAAAACTCAGGCACTGCTGTGAACTAAAAAAGAAAAATTTCTAAGTAAGTATAGGGTTAGACAAGGTAACGGAGAGAAAAGGTTCAAAACAGACCCTACCAACTTTATATACGTTCTTATCAACGAATTCGCTAAATTCAGATATTGACTAACTGCATGGCCAATTGGCCAACATTTTCGTCTTGCCCTATATCATAGGGTCGTGTTAGATTTGTATCTGAAGGTCGTTGGCAAGATCGGAATGGTGCCGCATGTAGATATACATACCTATACTCTTATATTATATAGCAGAAATTATACGGCTTGCTAAAAGGTGCAACTTAATATTCTATAAATTGCATAACGTGATGAAAGGCGGTGGAGTTTTGTACCAGTCGCATACATTTTTTTAATGATGCGCTATATAGTAAATGAAACTTGTTCAAACTTTCAACTGTACTGGAAATAAATACTGACAGTTCTGTATTTAATATGCATTTAAAGCATGTTGCTTACAACTTAGCAAACGAATTTTGTTTGCATAAAATATAAATGAACAGCTCACTGAGATTAATTTGGTTCGTAAGGTACTTACCTCTACCTTTAGTACGCCCCTTATAAACGTTGTGAATTTGTCATAATTATATTCCCTTCAAACAGAACCCAACAGAGAATGACAATTTCCTCAACCTATTCCTCTTCCATCATTACACTTTTGGGCTGCGCACTCCTTCCCCAGCTCATTTAAATGTCGTTAATTATTCACACCGAATGACGAGGAAGGAATATATGGCAAAATCTATGCATTACAAAAGTCCTTTACGTATATAAGTTAGAACAATGAACAGCTACTCGTATGCATGAATGTATATCTACTATATACTATACCAACCAGCATTGATGTCCTGCTGCAATGGAATCCATTATATTATTTTTTTTTATCCATTCCAACAAACAAGAGCTCCTTCAAGAATATGCGCATTGTATGGTGACATGAGACAGATTCCGGTCTCCTAATAGGGTGTCCATTTTAAGAGGTTCTTGACACTGTATCGCTACACAAAGGACTTAAAAAGAAAAGCTTAGCAAATACTCCTTCTTCGAGAAACTCAACAACAACGAATAGAGAGTGAGCAAAAGAGAGTTAACGAGATGTCCTTATATGATTTTTTCCCACAGGCTCAAAACAGCCAAGCTATTATACAAATGAACGGTTCACAAAGCCTCGACAGCCAACTCTACGAAATGCATTCAAACTAAGTGAAATAAAAGTTTGCAATGTATGAAAATGAAAAGCAAATATTTTCCATTTTCCATTCTAAACCTATCATCCTGAGCAGAAGCTCTCATAATAGAGAAGACACAAAAAAAAAAAAGGAGTGAGGAGTGACATGCCGGCAGGATGAAGCAATTTCTTTGACAACGCAACACTTCAGAAACTGTTTGTTTGCTTGTCCGTTCGGGATTTGAATATTTGTCCGGAAATTTGCCCGAGGTGTGGTGTGGACAGAACAGCCGGGATAAGAAGAGCAACTTGAAATGGGTGAAGGATAAGAAACGAAAGCAAAATAAATTGCCATACGACAACGTCGTCATGCTAATTGTGTCCCAGCGTGGAACAGTTTTCTAAAGAGGATGCACATAAATATTTGATATGACAGGTCAACCTGCGCTCTCAAAAAATTGCTATGCCAAATGATTAAATGTTTGTTTCTGTTCCTTGTTCAATGGGTTGAAGGAAGGCACTCATAAAAAACATATAAATATGTTCAAAATAAGGTCAGTTCCAAATTTAAATATTTAATTAAAAGAGTATCCTTAGTTTATCGATTATTTTAATTTAGACTCTTTATTTAAAAAAAAGTGTTTTAATATTATATTGTACCTACAAAACACATATTATGGAAACTGGACTTTCAACATCAAAACCACTCGTAGGTGCCAAGTTCTAGCAACACAAAATAGCGGAACGGTTTGTAGATATCTTCACTGATGATAAGTCTGTTAAAGCAATCAATGACAGTTCATCATAAAAATATATTCGATCACAGAAAACCCAATTTTGAGGTTGGAATTGAATTGATCATCGAAAAAAAAATAAAATGTGTGTGCGTAATTCACACTCGGTTGAAGTGAAACTTCAGAGAAGTTGGTATACCTAATTTACGAGAGAATGAGATGAAAAACTCAGCCACCCAGCACCAGTTTTCGGATTACTTTCAAACCTTATGTTATGTATGACTAAATGCTTTCAACACGTATCTGTACAAATACAAAAGTTTCAACACATATTCAAGCATACAGACGTACCGACATACTTTGCGTCCTTTTGACTCCCTTTTAAAGTATGAACTCCAGGACGCCACTATTTAAAACAAGTCAAAAAAATATTCGAAAACTGACTATTTTCAAAAATTCAGGATACTTTTTTAAAATTTAAATAATTTTTTGAATGCCAATTTTTTATAAATACTTTTGTTATGTATTTGTTTGAATTTTACATTCTTCTTGAATTAAGTTTATTGAAACCTTTTGTAAAGCTTTGTTAACTTGTTAGACAGCATTCAAATCACGTACCTATATTAACTTAACATACTAACTTAATCGTACCAACGCGCCTGCTCACTCGCTTTTGTTTAACATAATGCTTAGTAGACCTGAATGAGAGGCAAAACGTATGATAGGAGAAAATGAGAGCTAGAATATAAAATACTGTGTCATAATTTTTTTTTTCATTCGTTCTCTCTCAGACTTAAAAGTGTCATGTTGCATTTCCGTTTCGTCGAGTTTCAAATTACCCCGATATTAAAGAAGTTTCACTTCAATAATAACACACCCGATAATTATCGATACTGTTAAAGAATATCGATACGATAAATATCGATATATTTTTTACTTGCCCATCCCTACATTGATCAAAACAAACAAATGCCATGCAGCACGTGCATGAATGAGTAAGATTATATTATTTATATTATATTCATATTCTATATTATATTATATTTATATTCTCACTCGTTCGTGCACACGGTGAGCTAATGCGAGTCATCGGTGCCGCCATATTGGAATACTGAGCGTTACTTCCGTCAGAAAAATAGTATGTATATTTCTGTCTCATTCTTTCCTGGCTTCATCCTTCACATTTTTGTATTTGTGTCTCTTACCTGTCGTTTTTCGTTGCATCCGGTTTGAAATCACAACGATTCTAAAGAAGTTTCACTTCAAAAAACTGAGATCTGACATGAGAATCAATAACAATCAAAATGTTCAAGGATGCATTTCAATCATAGCTATAACTGAAAAGTATTATCATTACCACGGTCTTTGAAAACAATCCCCTCTATCATGGTAACCGATCGGAGAGAAATCTCCTCAGATTCGGACGAATTGTACGAATTTTGTATCATCGTAACTGTTCCGATTGACTCATCAGGGATCCTTCCGAAACAAAATGGAGTATGCGTTGAAATTGCCAAAATCAGATCAACGCGTTGCGAATTCGTGCGATGCCTGACGCTTAAGTGTCAAAATCAAAGCGACGCACACAGAATTCTTGCGATGAATGGCGTCTCATAGGTTTGTGTTTCACCGAATTTTCTCCGGCAGACATTTGCATACGGTAGTTTGTCGGAGAACATTAAAGAGAAAGCAAAATAAACAAAAAAAGTTTGTGAATATGACGTTTGAACTGTAAGTTGAATTTAATATTCATTTATCTTAGTTATATTTATATATGGTGTTTTGTTAAAAAAAAAGACATCAAAAGAAATACAAACGGCTGGTTGAAATGATGAAGGCCAAGCCAGACATTGCCAGGAACTTCACAAGCCGATCGCTGGTGTATTTCTTAAGGATTTTCTTTTTTCTTTACTTCTTTCTCTTCATACCTTCCTGCCTCTTAAAATAGCACTGCGCTGTCAATATTTTTTTTTTTTATCTTTAAATGAGATTGATTTCAATTGTGAAATAAAACAAACATTCACTTTGAAAAAGATTTGTCATTTCAGTCTTATGATTTATGTCAATTACTTTGCGATGGTACACGTTTTCATTTTCGTTCCGATTCGGATACCATGAACAAGAAAATCCCGAAAATCGGAACATTTCTACGATCAGAGGATTCTCCGAACGGATACCATGATAGGGGGGAATATATTTTTTAGAACTTGGAATGGTCAGGTCTATCGTCTATTCTATAAGAATGAAATAGAACTTTTTATTTGAACTGAACATGTTCCACAATATATGTATGCTTTTAAAAAACTTTGTTCAAATAAAGGTCTTCCTATTCAATCACAGTTTCACGACGAATACTGTGTACATGATGAAGTCTGGAACTATTTCCTAGTACCTTATCCTCGAAAGACGATATGCTCCAGTTTAAATGAAAGATCCGGACATTTGAATCGAAATGCTAAAGCCTTTCACTATATGATTCTGAGGTTATATGCTTTCTTTTTGTTTTTATTCTTACCAAAAAAAAAAAAAACACTCCTGCAGAATTAAATGGCGCACCCTGTACCAACCGCTTCTTTGGGTCTTTAAGGGATTCCCAAAAAAATATCGGAAGCGAATCGCAAGACAAATTAAAGTTTCCATGCCTTCTTAAATGGACCAAGCTATACCCAAAACTGCTCGTTAAAAAATATTAAACAGGATGGGCCAGTAGTTTCACTGAAACTGACAGTTGTTTCTCTCTCGAAATCTCGATAGAAAGTTAGAAATATTAAAAACTTATTTATAAACATAAGCGGAAGCTACAGTACTTTTGCAACGAATTGTTGGATACCCTATTAACCATTTTTTTATGAATATGAATTCGCTAGCGCGCAATAAAATAAAATGCACGACTGGGTCGCACGAACTTGCTCTAATGTGTGACAGTGGTGTAGGAGCTTGAGATTTTGATAAAAATACATTTTTCAAAATTCTTAAATAAATACTTAAACTAATTTCAGCTAAAAAAAACAGTATACGCCATTTTATTTCTTGGATAAATTTAAATTTATGAGAATAAATTTATAAAAATCTGTGGAGCGGTTTTTGAGAAAAACTTTTTGAAAAAATTTTTCAAAAAAAATTCAAAAACGCCATTTCATAGCTATTTAGCAAATACATTTATTTATAATTTTTAGAAAAAAATTTAATAAGCAGTTTTCAAAATATTAATTTTTTAATTTTTGTTCTTAAAAATGCTTTTAAAAATACAAAAAAATATTTTTCAAAAATATTGGTATGCAGTACAAATTAAGCTACCTACAGCTATATATGTGTGAAATTTCGAAAGAATCGGTTGAGTCGTTTTCGAGATAGTCGAAAGCAAAAAAAACGGTCCTATGAAAAGTACCGTTCTTAGCCATTTTTTTAAATTTTTTTTCAGCCATATGATTGGTCGCACCTAAAGACTTTATTTTTTCTGCACGAAACCAATACTTGCCTACTTACTTGTAAAAAATTGGCTGAAATTGATTGTTGGTAAAATTCTTAAAACTGTTTTTGTTTGTTCTTTATATGAATAGTAAGCGTGAGCCACGCCTGAAATTTAATAATTTCTCTTCATATTTAGATATTTAGTTTCGACTAAAAGCCATACAAATTCGGACCTGTATCTTTATTCTACATACATAAGTAGGTACTTATGGTTCATTTGCAAAAATAAAGTTTGAACAGTCTCTTAAGAAAAGTCAACCACAGCCAAACTCTAATCTATCATTTTTCTACTTACACAATATGTTTTACTTTACCCATACCTTTACCCATTTAGGTTTTTTCGCTCTAATATAGGAGTGGGTATACCGTTATTTTATAAAAACAATTTTGATGCTTTTGTTTGAAAAGTGGGCGTCAGTTGCTCTAAAATTGAAATATTTATTTAATTTAGAGAAAATGCAATCTCACAATTGTGCTTTGATCTCAACTGTATACAAAAAGCCAGATTAAATTTTACCAAATATAGGTTGTTGAACAGAAACGAACGAGTTTGTAGGCAATATCGATTTCTTCCACTCAAATAAATAGTTTTCTATTCTTACGCACAACATCAAATATTCAAGAAACAAAACACAGATTTCGATTCTTGCTAAAGTAATTGTTTTTTTTTTTTCAATTTTCAAGCATGTTTACATAAATATTTATCCTTTTTCTTTCTCTTTGCTTTAAGGTTTGGCCACGCTCTGGGGGCAAGCACCTGAGCGATGAAAAACTGAATAATTGAACGACGTTCCTGTCAATGCGACCGATTCCAATACTAAAGCAGCATTAACGTTAGCAGATCAACAAAATATGGAAATAATAATTTTAACGAAAATCCAATGAATTCTATTTATTACATATACATATAACTGTCAAGATATTTTTAAAGAAAGTCCAATAAATAATTTCAATAAATATTTATTTTAAATAACTTTAAAGCATTTAGAATTTTTTTGTCCATATTACTTCAGTCTGAGAAAAAAATTTAAAGAAACTGAATAAAAACCAGCCCACCCTGTGACTGACAGAAATCTGTCATCAGCTACGTGAACAACACAAGCATGTTTTTTCACAGTCATTATTAAAACTCGTGGTCTACCAGGCGCTCAGAAAACACAGAAAGCTTTTTTTTAGACATTTAAGTAATAAATGGCGCCAAAAGCAAGGAGAAAGAATGAAACCTCAAAAGAAAAAACAAAGAAATGGAAGTTAAGCTTTCCAGGTCCAACTCTCTCTTTTCCTCATAATAAAATTAAACACGCACACACACTTCATCTTCAATAGTGCAGAAGAAAATGACCAAAGACAAAAAAGAGAAGAAGAAAGTTGTTATAGCAAAGCTTTGTCCCTTTCTCACGTTCAAATCTAAGAAGAATAACGGAAGAAAAGATTACTTAAAAGCCAGGGTTCGGACAACAGAAATCTTGTATGTTAGTAATAAATTAAAAAAAAAAAAAAAAAAAAAAAAAAAAAAAAAAAAAAAAAAAAAAAAAAAACAGTGGATACAAATTCGAAGCAGATTAATTAACTCAAACATTTTATTAAATAGGAGTTGATTCACCTGAGGCGCAGAAGATATCTATTTCTGATTCCTATTGTTTGTTATACCTAGCAAATATTGCAAATTTTATGTTCAGATGTCCACATCCTAAAACGGTTGAAAGCCATTTTTAAGTTTTGCCAACTCAAATTATAATATTAAAGGCGGTTCTGCACTACAAAATTGAAAAAAAAAAACCAGCCCACCCTGTGGCCTATGGAAATCGCAACTACGTGAACACACACATCCATACCTCCTCACTTTGTTTATTATTTATCTTGCCCACTTTGCTTACATCAAACCCAACAGCGAAAATTTCTTGGTTCACCAGGCGCTCAGAAAACGCAGAAAGCTATTTGTTTTCAAGCATTTTGATTTGAATATCGCCAAAAGCAAGGAGAAAGAATTAAAGATCAAAAGAAAGACAAAAAAAAAGTAGGAAGTAAAGATTTCCAGGGCACAGCTTTCTCCCTTTCTCATAAGTAGAGGAGCAATTATTGTCATAAGATGAAAAAGAATAATTGTTTTTACAACCTAAGCTTTCTCTTTTTCTCAAGCTCAACATTTGATGTAAAAGATCTTGCAGCTCTATACATACATACATACCACAGGAAGGGAGATAGCAGAACTACTCATCCTTTGTTATTCACTGTCCATCACAATCACACATACAAGTTTTGGCGGCAAGCTGTATACATTTTCTGGAAATAAAATAGCCGCCATCGTTTTCTGGGCGCCTAGCTTCTTGCTTCCTTACACCTGAATAAATTGGTTGCCATTGTCCAAACCAAATAAGCCAAAAATACTTTGAAATTAACGAATCTGGGACTGGTGGCCTTTTGGGTGGTGGAAATGTGATAATGCAGCCCCAAAGAACACTACCAATACGATGACCACATGTAAATTTCAACTCCAAGAAAAAAATTCAATAGAATTTTTTTTGTAAATTGGCTATTGTATAAAATAAATAAAAATAAAACTACATAATATTTTAAATGATAAACATTTGTATGACGTGATATGAAAATAAAATGCATGACTGGGTCGCACGAACTTCCTCTAATGAGTGACAGTGGTTTAGGGGCTTAAGATTTTGATAAAAATAAAATTTTCAAAATTCTTAAATAAATACTTAAACTAATTTGAGCTGAAAAAAAAGTACGCCATTTTATTTCTTGGATAAATTTAAATTTATGAGAATAAATTTATAAAAATCTGTGCAGCGGTTTTTGAGAAAAAAAGTTTTTTTTTGAAAAACTTTTTGAAAACAATTTTCAAAAAAAATTCAAAAATGCCAGTTCATAGGTATTCGGCAAATACATTTATTTAAAATTTTTAGAAACAAATTTAATAAGCAGTTTTCAAAATATTAATTTTTTAATTTTTTTTTTTAAAAGCTTTTTTTTTTAAATAATAATTTTAACTATATGCCTGTAAGACCCAAGGTCTTGTGAATGCAAACTGCACGGCAATAGTTAGAAGGAATAGAAAGATAGGAAAGATTTTTTGTTGGTACAATGGATTGAGAAATAGGTAATATAAATCTCATGAAAATCCAACGGGTGGCGTCCAGTTGAAGCTGGGGGAATATTGAAAAGTTGCTGCCCAGGCTGGGGCTCGAACCCACAACTCTTAGGTTAGCAACCAAGCACTACATCCACTGTACCATTGCCACCCTTTTAAAAATACAAAAAAATATATTTCAAAAATATTGGTATGCAATACAAATTGAGCTACCTACAGCTATATGTGTGTGAAATTTCGAAAGAATCGATTGAGTCGTTTTCGATATAGTCGAAAGCAAAAAAAAAAATGGTCCTATGGAAAGTACCGTTCTTAGCCGTTTTTTAAAACTTTTTTTTAAGCAATATGATTGGTCGTACCCAAAAAGCAACACTGATTTTTTTAAATCGAAATCTTTAGAGCCGTTTTTGAGAAAAATAAGCTTTAACGTAACGGTTATATGGCATGTACCTACCGTTATTTTTTGAGCTAAAAAAAATTTCAGTTTTTCCTCTGTGCAATACCTAAAAAACTCTATATACCAAGTTTAAAGCGATTCGGCCCACCCGTTTGGGCTATAGGTGTCTATACATACGGACAGACAGACATACAGACTGACAGATTTTTTAGACCATCTTTTTTCGTCTTCGCTATCATCGTAATGTCATGTTTGATTGTTATCTCAAAACTTTTTTTTTTCGACGAATGCATATCTTGCCTTATAGTACCTATAATCGCAAGTATAAAGGCGTGTGACACTCACAAAGTTGAGATTTTTTATTGACAGGGCAATTACTATGAGCTCAGTGACATTCAATTTTAAGCTTGCAGATCGATTTAAACAAGAGAAGACAAAACTTAAATTTTTAAAAACTAGATTTTGAATGGAAATAGCGATTATTGGTGTATATAACAATTCTTGAACAACACTCTGCCGAAGTGTTCATCTTCTTACTTCAAAACTGCGACCGATAGTTTAAAAACATTACATTAAAGTGGGCGGGTCCTAAAAATATATACACAAATTGAAAGCACATCAGTAGTCAATTTTTAGGCAAACGTGTAAGACTACAGCTTAATGCAGTAGTTTTTTTAACGATCTTCCCTGAACAAATGTATTTTATTATAAAATCACGCCCTAAAAAGTGGGCATATTGAAAAAATTTAGAGATAAGTTTTTCGTATAACAAACTAAATAATATGTTTAAAATTGAATATTGGTACCTTACATTTCTAAAACCATGTTTTTTGTTCTTTTATGAAAAGTGGGCGTAAGCAACGCCCAAAATCAATTTTTACTTGCGATTAAAGGTACTATAAGGCAAGTTATGCATTCGTAAAAAAAAATTCCAACAATCAAACATGACATTACGATGATAGAGAAGTCGAAAAAAGTGGGTCCGACAATTATGTCTGTCTGTCTGTCTGTCCGTCCGTCTGTATCGGCACCTACAGCCTAACCGGCTGGACCGATTTTCTTCAAACTTGGTAGGTAGTATTATTATGACGTCCTACAGAGGGGTTTTTGGCTCCTACGATTTTGATAAAATTTTCTGAATAGTGTTTAAACCTTATGTTTTGTTTAGAATAGATTTTTCAGGAAAAGTCTTATAACGGTACCTCCCATAGGACCGGTTTTTCGAAATCCGATTTTCTCGTAAGCCACTTGACGGATTTCGATGACATTTTTAATGTAGAAGCTCTTTTAGAAAAGAAATTACCTACGTATATAAAAATTCTTAAATTTTTCAAAAAAAAGTTTTTTTGAGTTTTTTAAAAAAGTTTCAAATTTTTTTTTAAATTTTTGTTTTTTCCATTTATTCTTTTTTAATTTTGTTTTTCTGATAAAAACTACAAAGTGCTAGAAGTTGGCATACTGAAAAAAAAAATTGGAATATATTTTCGAAAAGTTTTTCAAAAAAACTGTTTTTTGAAAAAACTGGTTGAACGATTTTGAAAAAAAATTTCGTAAAAATTCAAAAAAAAGTAAAAGAAACCTGATGGCTTACTTCATTTTCTCCAAAAACATTTTAAGTATTGATTTTTAAGTGATTAATAAAATTTCATATGATTTTTTCAATGTTTCTTCCCAAAATCTCAATTCCCAATATAATTTTAACACATTAGAGCAAGTTCGTACGACCCAGTCGTGCACTTTTTTTTGATTTCATACATGAGATGTTTATGTATAAGTAATACCCACAAAATTTAATGTTTTTCGCTGTAATATAAGCATTGTTATTTTATAAAAACAATATTGATGGTTTCGTATGAAAAGTGGGCGTTAGCCACGCCCGAACTGAAAGGCTTTTTTGTGTTAAAAACTCCACACCAAATACAATATACCCATATTCTAATAGAATAGGTTATACAAAGTGCTGTGTAGTGTGTAGCCCAAGCACCCCCCGCGACTGCTGTCGTACAAACTAGAATGTGGCTGCTGTATTACCTCAACAATTCAATATTTCACGCTCTAGCCTGAGAAGAATTTTGCACAAAATCTTGGATTTATTCACTTCTTCTTCTTCTTTATCGCTTCGCTGTTTGGGCCTTCAAGAATCTTGAATTGGACAACGATTTTGGGCGAAAATCATCTTTTCTGACGACGCGCATTTTCATCTCGGCTCTACGTTAACAAACAAAAGGTCCTCATGTGGGGCTCGGAAAACCCGCACGTTCTTGTCGAAAAGCCAATGCATCTACAGAGAGTGACAGTTTGGTGCGGATTGTGGAGTTGTAGCATCATTTGACCATTTTTATTCGTAAATGAGGCTGGAAGAAACGTTTCGGTCAACGGCGGGCGTTACAAGTGATGTTAACCGACTTTTTCTTTTTACTGAAATTGGAGACATGGATTTGAATGACCTCTTGTTCATGCGGGATGGCGCGCCATGCTATACAGCCCATGTCACAGTTGATCTTTTGCGCTGTCAATTTCCAAATCAAGTTATCAGCCACCTTGGCGATGTCAGCTATTGGCCGCTTCAGAGCTGCGATTTGATCCCTTTGGACTTTTTTGTTCTGTGGAGAACCGCGAAGGATGTCTTTGAATTATTTTATTTTCGAAGAATTTCATGAATACAAAAAATTCGGCTTAAATGGGAGCCACAACTTGAAAAGGAGTAACTGAAAAATTGCTTAACTATTCCTAATTGAATGAGATTAAACCGTTGCGAACTTATCGAACGCCGTTAAGCCTTATTTTTGTTATGACCATTTCCATTTAAGAAAACTAAGTTCGATAAAAATCGTTAAGGCCAAATCCAAATCGCTAAAAACGTTACTAGGAAGGTACCACTTCGGGTTGGGCTTAAAACGGAATCCTGGACAATCGTTTTTTCTTTCTAAACTGCTATATAGATGCATGAACTTTTAAGAAGATGTTAGATGTTAAAGCTGTAGATTAAAGTGTAAAGTGCACATCCACACAGACAGACCAATGTGACGAAAACATCTATCTTGAGCTCGTCTGTCATCGTAATGTTGTTATATTATTGGATTAAAACTCCGATTTTTTTAGCACGAAACCAATTCTGGGCTAAAGAAGGTACGAAAATTTGCGACTTGCATTTAAACTAGAAATATCGTTCCCAAATGTTTCAGATATATTTGTCGCATTGCTTTGATTTTTGGATTTAATATTCAAATGAACAGTCTAAACAAATTGCTTGTGGTTGAGCAAATTTGGTGAGAATGTGGTCGGATCTAGGTTTTTCGTTCTCACGAAAGAAAATTTAGCAAGAAATTAATTTCAAAGGTGAGCATTTTTGTGTTCCAAACATACGTTTAAATTTTGCAATTTTTCTTAACACAGAGAGAATTTTGTATTTCAAAATAACCTCATAAATAAAATTATACCTTTGTAGAGGTGCCTTCATTTGTTTTAAAATGTTGATGGTTTAAGAAAACATATTTTCATTCAAAACTTAATAACTGCGCAACAATTTCACCTAATCGATTTTTTCGTTTGTTTTCGGTCGTCCACTGAGACGCGCCCTTTGCCAACCCATCAACTGAAATAAGTAATTAAGACGTATAAGACCTTCATCTCGAATGGATTGCGCTTAAAAGAAAAACCTCATAATATCTAGCAAAATCCACTCAAGGTATATAGTGTACAAGGTATAGGTACTTCCCATTAATGGTGTTCTTCCAGCAGCCAAAAGTGATTCGGCTGAACCGTGAGTGAGTCCGCAAGCAAAGTGCGACGAGTCACATCCCAATTTTCTTGAGAACGAAAGGAAGCAGCATTTATATGAGCGATGGAAGAATTTACTTCTCGCTGATTATCGCATGCCACCATGTTAGTTGTGGCCGCGAAGAAGATACTGCAACTCCACACGAAATTAATTCGATTTGGGGGGTTCTTCGATATCTTGGAGCTGTTGCTGGCGCTGGCTGGTGCTGGTGCTGGAGCCGGGCCACAAGGAAAACACATATAGCGTTTTGTACAAACACGTAAACCGCCGCGCCGCCGTCGTCGCCGCGCAGGTTGCTTGCTCGTTCAGCCACAGTCGTGTCGTTTTGTTTCCCGCCTCACATTGCTAACAAGAGACCTCCCGCAGATAATTGCCCAACATATCTGGAAGGTTTCGCCCATCGCGAGTCTCTGCACCATAACCAGATCCACGAGAGATTCCTTTTTTTTTTTTTTTTTTTTTGGTCGTCTCTTTATGAGAACCCACTAAGTTTAATGGTTTTATGTTTTAGCTCTGAAGAATGATGAGAGTATAGGGAGCAGGGAGGTATAAGTTTCGGAACGGGACGTGAACGAGACCGCTCATATTTTCATTCTTCATCGGCGTCGACCAAAAATCAACAAGAACATTAAAGTTATTGATGATACCTTTGGCATAATCACTGTGAGTTCCCCAATTGAGCATTAGAAAGGTAGGTAT
Source organism: Platycheirus albimanus (assembly GCA_916050605.2). Lineage (NCBI taxonomy): Eukaryota > Metazoa > Arthropoda > Insecta > Diptera > Syrphidae > Platycheirus > Platycheirus albimanus. The sequence continues at coordinate 293,740,540 of OU696696.1, read as the reverse complement.
CATGGCCGTCTTTGACCAATTTAATAGGCCCTTAACAACTTTGAATGATTGGGGCCCTTGTTATTAGAATTTATTTACGAAATTCAAACTGTCATTTAGATTTTTGAAAAGAAGTAAGATAAGTTGAATGCAAACAACGATCATTGATAAATCACATAGGTTTACTATTGAAAGATCTATTGATCGGGAGAACAAAGATCAATTCTATTGAGTTTATGTTAAATAATTTTTATGTTTCTGGCGTTATATACTTTGGACTCATTGTTTTCTAACATCAACCTTTTTTTGCACTTGAAAAGTTTACTGTTACACATTTTGTCCTTTAAAAAACATTGAATTTCGTCAGCGAACACAAGTATCACCCTAGAAGAAATGCACTACGTTACGTCATTGATAGCGAGTATAAAAAGAAAAGGCCCAGTTGGCTGCCTTGTGGGACTCCAGCTTGAACAATGAAAGGATTATACAGAGATTTTCTGAACTTAACTATGCATGATTTATTTTGGAGATATGAATATATCCCACTAACAAATCCTACAAAGAAATCTAAAATTTATTGTTATGGCCTTAAATGAAGCTCAATTGAAATGGACTTCATTCACCTAATCTGAGGTCTAATCTGATGTCTAGTCTGATGTGTGGTCTGAAGTTAGCATCATGTCAAATTTGATGTCAAGCCTGATGCCTAATCCATTTCGATGTCAGCGTCGAAGTCTGTGAAGTCTAATGACCAAATTTATGTCAAGTCTCTGGTCCGATGTCTGGATCGAGATCTCCTACTATGTCTCTAATTTTTCGGGAACTCTTAACAGAAATGAATATTTTTAACTTCATTTGAGAATTTTTCTGAACCTGTGATTTCTACATACGTAAGCTGCCAGTTCGACAGGATGTCGCGCTTGTCTTGATGTCAACAAATGTGTTGAGCTTTCGCGAAGTTCGCGAGTTAGTGACCCGGATCTGTATCGAAATTTCACCATTTAAGCTTTGCTGCTGCCCTCTACTGAAAAGAAAGACTATGCTTTCAAGGCGAGCTTCTACGATCTCATTGTCAAAAAGTGCCCCAAACATGATTTTAAAATTGGGCTGTTTTACTGGCTGTGCACAATGGTGTAGCTGCAGCAGTATGTTATGTTATGTCAGTTTATGTCAAAAAATAATAGTGCACTTAGCAGCATACATAAACATAATGTACAACACTGAACTCAAACATTTGTTTTATTGTTGCTTTGCAGCGCAATACGTTCTTGAAGTTGGAGTTGAGTCGACTTGTACTTCAGCTGCTCTCTATGCTGCAACTGCAACTTCACATTGTAGCAGTAGCCGTACAATACGATTTACGTATCTAGATGACAACCAAAAGTTCCCACTTGTCAAAATCAGTTCAAATTATACATCGCCAAATTAAAAGGGCTTCAGGGGCCACAAGTGGACGTTTTTAAACATAGTGGTGGAGGAAATTATGCTGTATGATTGGAACCTTAATATTATCTACCTCTGCTCCACAAAAAATTTGTTCGCATAATAAGGCATTCTATTGAAATCTTTTACAACACCATACGGTCAAGAAAATGTGTTGATAAGTTATGCAGCTGATTCAGTTCTGCGCTTGAAAAGTTATAAGAGGTGTTTTTTTAGACGTGTGGTTTTCAAGAAGAAATATAACGCATATATAATTAAATGTTATGGCCAAGAAAAATAAAAAATAAATTTTTGGCACAACAGCTCCAAGCGGGGCCGGGGCCTGTGACTTACACTCTCAACCATTCCTGTGTGTGCGTTGATATTCTGCAGGAATGGAAGGGACCTACAATTTACCGCCGAATCCGAACGGCTAACAGAGAGTCACTTTCCATGACATTATTACTCTTGGAGGATTTGTCACTTCCTCGCAAGAGGCAGTACCCCGGAAAAGAACTTTTTAGGTGGAGCCGTCAGGGATCGAACCCAGAACCTTCGGCGTGGCAGTCCGACACACTAACCACTACGCCACGGGGTACGGCCAATAATTTAGCTTTATTATAAAGATAAGGGTTTGCCATTATGTTTTAAAAATTATTTCCGACAAGTGGTCGCCGCGGCTGGCTAGAATAAATTTCTTGGCGATTATGTCGACCGAATATTGGACGCGATGCGTCGCGCGAAGCGAACCAATATTTTGAAAATAAATGTGCACGATTTGCAAACGTTGTTCAGGAGTAAGTCTATTTATTATGAAATGGCAAACCAAACTGAGCATAAATCAAGTGACAGCTGTCAAAAAGACCAACTCCGAAAAAAGGATTGCCAGATTGAAAACCACACGTCTAAAAAATTATCCGTCACGGGACGCCCGGCAGATGTTAAAAATTCAAGTTTACATTAAAATTCATAATTTTGAAAAAACATCAAACAAATATGGAGTGAAATAATTTTTAATAATTAAGTGTTTCGTTAATTAAATCAATATATTTGTGTTATAATTTTATTATAATATCAATTATTACGGATTATATTCATTTATAAACACATAGGAACAAAATTTTCCTCAACCCACCCATCAGATACCGCCATACTCCTAGCCCACCTACAACTTGCAACCAAACATCCACTATTTTTATAAGTTTTTCATCACCGAATACCTACCGCCAGTAACCACCCAATCCACCTGCAACCATCAACCCACTACCTTCCATTTTTGTCGATTCCCTCCCCAGAGTAAGTCCCCCCTACCACCACCATTTACCCAGCCCATTTACTCAGCCCATTTACAACCACCAACCAAGCATCCGCCATTTTTGACAATTTTTTCCTCACCCCCCACACCAAATCCCCCAAGCGGCAACCACCCTCCCCACCTACTACCAACCACCTACCATTTTTGCCAATATTTCATCCCCTACCAACCCCCAACCCCAAACGCCATCTACCCACCATGTTTGTAAATTTTGTCTCACCCACCCCCCAACATCCTCCTCAAAATCCACTCCACCACCAACACAACCTTCAACCACCCCCACGATTTTTAACAATTTTTCTCTGATTGGTGAAAAGAATGAAAAACGTTATTCCTCCAAACGACCTCCCCAACAACCCTCAGTTCCCGCCGACTCCACCTAGAACCAACAGCTTACCACCCACCATTTTTGTCAATTCCCCTCGACCCAAAATCAAACCCCCACCAGTAACCACCAACCCCCCCAACTAACAATTTAACTTGTATAAGGTTCTATACAAGCTATTTTCAGACTGCTATAGAAACAGTAAAAGGCCTTATGCAAGTCATTTTGGCGCATTTACGCAAGCTAATTAACTGCCATAAGACTTTTGTTGACAGGTCTTATAGCAGCAAATAGCTTTTCATGAACTGCTATTAGCTTGGCTGAACAAGCTATAGCTTGCCTTGGATGTTTATATAAGGCCTAATGCAAGCCATTTTGACAGCTATTGCGAATAGCTTGCCTTGGATGTTTATATAAGGCCTTATCTAAGCCATTTAATGACAGCTATTGTCAATAGCTTGCCTTGGATGTTTATATAAGGCCTTGCCCAAGCCATTTAATGACAGCTATTTGCTAATAGCTTGCTTTTAATGTTTATATACAGCCTTAACCAAACGATTCGCGAAAAGCTATTTTGACATCGAAAGAAAAAAAATTTAAGCAGATTCTGAAAGATAGTGTAGTTTTTTATTGCATTTTATATTATTGTATCTTTTTTTCTCCTCAGCCAGCTTCCGAAACCTTTTTTTCTGTATCCTGTAATGAGTGAAATGTTAGTTTAATTATAAAAATGAAGTTTTTTTTTTACCTGGGATTTGAACTCGATTCCTCCCTCGTACCAGTCAAGCACTCTACCACTATGCCAATTTGCTGTTGAGGAAAACATAATTAAAAGTGAATAAGTTGATACCATATAGGTACGCTTGTAAAATTTTTTTGAAATTGTAGGCTTTGCCTTTGTTGCCAAGCAAATATTAAATCGAATTCTTCGGAAAATCAGGATCAATATTACTTTTGTCCTTCACTCAAACAGGCAAAATTGAAAATATTTGTTAAAATATTAGATGAACGGAATAAGGACCAAAAGATGTAGGTACACATCATTCCTCTGGATCTCTGGAGAGTGGTCTAGTAGCTATTTTAACAAATATTTTCGATTTTGCCTGTTTGAGTGAAGGACAGAAGGAAATTGCAAGGACACAAAAACAAAAATGAGTTATGTATGTACACTTACTTTTTATGGGAGATTCTTGTAAACCTTTCATCGAATATTAATATTCTTTTTTGATGCATACCTTTTACATAATGCTCTTGCTGGCGAATCACAAATAATGCAACGTAGTTTTATCGAAATTTTGTGCGAATTTATAAATATTCCATGCGTCATAACTATTTGCATTTCATCAACAAAAGTTTTAGATTAATAGGTAGGTATGGTAAAACTCCATTAAATAAATTATGTATAATCTTACCTGTAGAACTACTGGCAATCACATCAGAAATACTGTCTGACGGTATAGGAAATTCCTCCACAAAAGCGTGCTGGCTGGGAACCAGCGATTCCTATTGCAGCAGCGGGAACAGTCAATATTTGTCCGCATTTAATATCTGTTCTTTGTTCTTCCAAACTTCTTGAATGTTCTCTGGCTGTTTTAAGAATTGCTTCTCTGTTTTTTTCTCACTTTTCTTAGGGAGGTTCCAGATCTTTTAAATTTTTGCCATGAGTTATTCATTTTTAAGTTTTGCTAAAAAGTTCAATGAGTACTTACCGTTCTTATTTATTTTAATCTGATTTTTTTTATAAGCACAATATTAAATAAGACACACTTGTTGATCTTCACTGATTATTTTAATTTGTATAAGGCCTTTACAAACAAGCCTTATACAAATTGCTTGCAATGACTTGTCGTGGAGAGCCTTATAGCAGCTATTATTTTAAACATTTTCAGTAAACAATTTTGGAAGGCCTTATACAAGCCATTTATAACTTATATTTACAAGCCTTATAAAGACCTTGTGGAACTCATATTTTAAGGCCTTATAGCAGCTATTTGTTTAAATTTCAGGTGGAAAATTCTTGGCTTGCTCAAGATTGCCTTATCCAAGCTCTATACAAGCTATTACTTGCCAAATTCGAAAAATTTGACCTTATACAAGTTAAATTGTTAGTTGGGCCACCTACAACCACCCACCCCACCTACAACCACCCACCCACCATTTTGGTAATTTTTTTCTTCACCAACTTCCCCACACCCCCACATCAACCGCCCACCAGTACCACCCACCACAACCACAAACCACACAACCCTTTCCACTTTGAAAAATTTTATTAAGCGTCATGCCATTTTTCGTTACAATTACGATCGATTTTACTGCCTAGGTGCGCCAATAGATGTTTCACATCAAAAAAACACCCTTTACCTCGAAAACTCGATGGAACTACTTGTTAGGCTTGCTCCCTATCGAGAAGAACCTAGAAGATGCTGCGACCCACAAAACACTCATGACCCCTACCACTTGTTGAAAAAGCATGGACGCCGAAACTCATTTATTGATTTATGGTCCGGTTTGTGTAGAGTAGACCAGGGGGGTCATTCCGTAATTTTCAAAACGATCATCGTCCAGACGATAGTCGTGAACGATATCGTCAATAATTTGCTTCACGTAACTTACTACTATCGTCTCGCCTATCGTGTCGTCTATCGTTTATTTTAAAATGTAGTTTGAGAGCGTTTAGTATCTTTCAGAAACTCTCAAACTGTATATAATGTCAAAAAACAAAAATTTTACGCTTTTCTTTGATTAAATTTAAAAATGTTTCAAAATAATGAAGTAGTGAATGAAATTTGTGTATTTTTTTTTAATTTTCGCGCATTTTCGATTAAGTTTAACTTATTTTTCGTGCATTCGCGGTTTCGGTTTTATTGATTTTTTTGAGAAAAAATTTTAAATTTAATGTGAATTTAAGTAGTTTTGTGTTTGGTTTGATTTGATAGAGGAATTTCCAAAATGTAAGATATTTTGTATATATGTATGATTATGTATGATTTTTTAAATACATAATAACAAAAACGCGTATTGAAATGAAAGTTGGTTTCCCAATTAGTCGTTTAAAGCTATCAATTAAAGATAAAATTATCAAACATTTTAAAAATCAAATAGAAACGATACCTATTTAGCTATCGTGCAAACGCTATCGTTTAGACGACATTGATATGACGATTATTGGCTTACGTGAAGCAAACATTTAAGTATCAAAACGATATCGTCCAGACGATAGTGATTTTTAATTTTACGTGAAGCAAGTCTATCGTCCAAACGATATCGTCTGACGATAATCGAGATACGGAATGACCCCCCAGGTCTGTCGAAGGAAATACAACAACAAGTGGAACGTCCGGTACAGCGACATAAGACTTATCTAAACTTCGATCCAACAACGGTTAGGATGGCAGTTCTACGAATTTACCCCATAATCATATCCAAACATATTGCGAAAGAATTAGAGGGGACCCTGTATAGAGAATCCGTTCAGTGCGATTTCGTTTTGACAACTTGACAAACGTCACTTTGATTTTTTAACTAATATCTAAATAATTTTTTAATTCATGTTTGGTGTCAATTTTCTCAATGGACTAGAACTATTATGTAAAGTTTATTTCTAGATGTGATCTGTTTGCCGCCCTATTGTTTTGTGGCCGTGGCTCGTATTCAGTGAGCTCATGCTTAAAGATGGTGCTGAAGGGGACAGCTGGGTGAGTATGACCAAGCGTCGATTTCGTCATGATTTACGGTGCGCGTCTGTCAGTGTCTAATTAATACATTTTCAAAAATTATTAAGTTGAGTTGTGTGTTATGCTTGGGCGATGAAAGAGGTAATCATATAGCTACACTCCGAAACTGAAAACCTGCGACTTGGCGCCGCCGTGTGTGGCTGAAGATAATGAGCTCCACATCCTAACACTTTCAAATGGACAAACCTTTTGTTTTTGGAGTTTTTAATCATTTAGAAGCTTATTGTTTAATAATTATTAGGCCATTGACTTGAGGTGACATTTAAAACATGGTTATATTTTTTTAATCGCTTGATGATTAGGAGGAACTCATATACTTATAATTTCCTTATGCCTTGAGCTTGACATGGAAATATTTTATTCTCGAGGATAGCCGCCATTGGATTCAGCATCTTGTTGTTCATATGGCGCCAAGTAAATTGATCACGTTGCGGACGATGAGGCATGAGGGTAACTCCTTCTTTTTTCGATGTGTTTGAGGAAGAATTGGTCAGAATAATGGGTTGTGCCATCAAGTATAAACATACCTTGTGTGTGGAATGGTGTTTTTTTTTTTTTTTTTATCAAGGTTCTTAAATTTAATTTTGAACAATTTTATAGACTTTCTAAAGCTTTTTTAAAGAAGTCTTTGAACTTAAAATACGAGTATAGCCATTGTTGTTGCTGTCATTGTGCCGTGGTCCCTAACAAATAAAAAGTATTGAAAACCAACAATATCCAAAAACTTAATGACAGCATAGCATAGCATAGCATATATCAAGCCACTTTTGAAACATAATCTTAAGGCTAAAACAATAGGATTAAAAATTACAAGGTTTGGCAGTTGTTGATAAGAGACGGTAGGACTAAAATATTTTATAATTATTTATAATTATTTATTAATTATTCAAAGTGTGCGCCAGAATCTCAATTCATTAGCTATAACTTTTAAGGGCAAGCAAACTATTCAATATTTTGGGCATCAATAATGGAATCAACAAATGTAATAGGTATCTGTATCCGGAAAATCGGACATGTTTATAACGAGTTTAGAGCGGAGTTCGGTAACTGAGCTTAGAAGGCAATTGAGTGATTAGACCTTCATTAAAAACACATAAAACTAAGTTTTGACTTTATAACACATTTAATATTATCAAGTATACCTATATATCTTTTCTCTTTTTAATGCGTATTTTCCAAGAGCCTCAACTGGTCCCTAAGCAACTGTCTGGTATTAGAGCAAGTTTATGTGACTCAAAGTGATCTCTGGTAGCCAATAAACCTGACAAAGGTGTGATGTGTGCAAACTACTGTCCATCGGTTTTACTAATCCTCACTGAAACAATCTGGGGCCGAAACCGAAAACTGCCTGATCTTAAGAAATTGCTGTAATGTGTGACAGTGGTGTTGGGATTGAGATTTTGAAAAAAGGTAGCAGAAATAAGAATCATAATGAAATTTTATTTTACAATTAAAAATGATTAGTTAAAACGTTTTTTGGGAAAATGAAGTAAGCCATTTGTTTTATTTTAATGTTTTCAATTTTAAGAAAAAATATTTCAAAATCGTTCGACTAGTTTTTTTTTTTTTTTTCAAAAAACGGTTTTTTTTAAAGTTTTGGAAAACGTATTGGATTTTTGAAGTAAAACTTCTTTAGGCACACTTGACTTGGGGAGTAAGGTGGTAAATGCAAAACGATAGCGTGACGGAAATTTGATCGGTCCATGCGACTGGAAGTTGAAAGGGAGATATAGGTTAGTAAAGATAGTAAGCGAGAAAGAGTTACGTTTCGTTCGTATATTTACTGTAGAGGCAAAAGAGAGGGAGGTGCGAGCACTCAGTTTTCTTTTCATTTTCTCTCATAGCCAGTTACGTTTCTTATATTTAAGACACAATTGCACTGAAAGAGCAAGAACGATCAATGAGCGCACATTTTCTTTCTACAAAGTATATTAGAATTACCTACGAATGAATAATAACTGAATTAGAAAGACATGGAACAACAATCGATGCAGCTTCAACCACAGTAATTACTGATGTATTCGATAATGAAATTAATGCAACAAATAAAAAATCTGCTCAAAAATATTAATTTACTAATGAAAACCCATAATAAATTTAAACATTTGTAGAAAATTAATATATGTAAATATGTATGTATGTATAATTGTGTATGTACAATTATGTATGTACATACATACATATGTACATAATCCTACTAATATTATAAATGTGAATGTTTCGATGTTTAAATTTTTGGATAATTAGATGTTTGTTGCTCAATAACTCCAGAACGGCTCAACGGATCTGGATGAAATTTGGCACAGAGATAGGTATTTGTTTGAAATAGCATATAGGGTTATATCGGTAAAATGTATGGAATAATAAAGCTTGGGCTATACAAATAGCTAGATTACGGGAGACGACTCCTCAGGCTACATTCCTAGATCAGCTGAAACGCGAGCGAAGCCACGGGTAAAGGCTATTATTTTATATATAGTGTTTATTATAGATGGAGCGAAAGAAATTTTACTTCAGTTGTGTGGACTTAGGCACACTCGTTTTTTTTTTTTTTTTTTTTTTGAGTATATGCCAAACTCTAGCACTTTGTACTTTTAATCAGGAAAATAAAATTTAAAAAACCGTTTTTGAAAAAAAACCAAAAATTAAAAAAAAAAATGTTTAACTTTATTTTTAAAACTGAATAAATTTTTTTTTTAAATTAAAAACTAATATTAAACTGTTAATAAAAGGGCTTCCATGTTAAAAATTTAATCGAAACCCGTTAAGTTTGGTTAACGAGAAAATCTGATTTGAAAAAATGCATCTTTTGGGAGGAGGTATTGTTTTAAGACTTTTAATGAAAATTTTATTCCAACCTAAACATACAGTATACATAAAACACCATTCAGAAAGTTTTGTCAAAATCGTCTGATCCCGTTTTTGAGAAAAATTATTTTTTCATAAAAAATCATAAGGCACCGTTAGTTTTGGAGCTAGAGAGCTAATTCCAAAAAACCCTCTGTAGGAAGTCATAATAATACTGTATACTAAATTTGAAGCGAATGGGCTCGTACGTTCAGGCTATAAATGTGCGAACAGACAGAAAGAGAGACGGAATTTCCAGATCCACTTTTTTCAACTTCTCCATAATAATTGTAATGTAGGTACCTAATGTGTGGTTGTTATCTCAACATTTTTTTTTTGCACTAATCCATAACTTTCCTTATATTAGTGAAAAACTGAACTAGATACTTCGAACAGAAATTATGTATTCATAAAATACCTACAAATGAACTAATTAAATCAGTTGTTGGCTACATAACTTTTCCCAAAAACGTTATAGATAATTAAATATAAAGTTTTTGATTCCATCGCATTCTCCTGCACATTAATTGCAAATTCGAAAATCTTAAGTTCCTTTATCCAGACCACGTGTAAACAATACAGACAGTCAAATCGTACTCCTCTTGCCTGAAAAACCCCTTAAATATTTTATTGAATACATTTTGGCAAAGATTTGGTTTTTTTTCTCAAAAACGCTGGAATCTCTTGGATATCATTCAAACTAGAGGAAAAAAAAATTTTCTTGATCTTGATGGATTTGTTCAAATTAAAGGGTGTCATGAACTTGCTTTAATGTGTGACAGTGGTATTGGGGCTTCAGATTTTGAAAAAAAAAATTAATTTTTCCAAGTTCTTAAATTAATGTTTGGATAAACTGATTTGACATGAAAAAAAGAAAGTAATTTTAAATTTTCAAATAAATTTATATTTATGAGAATATAATTATTATCAAAATGGATGTGGAGCAGTTTTTTTTTTTTTTTTTGAAAGAATTCTTGGAGAATTTGTTTGCCAACTTTTTTCGTCGTCGTTATCAACGCCCAGGAGTGGAGAGAAAAACTTCCGTTTACCCTGCCAGGTAAAAGTTCAGGAAGCGATATCCGAACTAAAGTCCTACAAGGCTGCTAGAGCGGATGGGCTCCCGGTTGAACTATTCAAAGCATCGGGAGGTGGCTTGGTGAGCAGCGTATACGAACTCATTTGTACAATCTGGTCGGATGGAATCATGCCGGACGATTAATGGAAACTCAGGAACGGCTATTCCGTGTGAATTTTTTTTTTCAACATCCTTCTTGAGACAATCGTACGTATGTGAATACGAGTGTTATAAGATTGTGTATAGATCCGTTCTATAACTTGGCTATGCTGGTGATATTGGCACCATCGGAAGAACGATGGCTTGAAACAAACGTCACGATAGACAGATATAACTTTAAAGTAGTCAAAAACTTTGTTTATTTGTAACCTCTCAAAATAATATCAGTGAAGAGAGGATGTAAGTCGTAGAAACACTCTTGCCAATGGCTACTGCATCGGGTTTAAATGGCTCTCTCAAAGGGCCAAGGAGACACTGTACTAAACATCCCAGTTTTGCTGTTTTGAGCAGAAGCGTGGACCTGACACAAACGGATGAAAAATCTGGGGTGCTTTCAGAGAAATATTCTTCGGGTTACCTCTTCGGGTTGCTCATCAGTTTCATCACTGAACAAAATTCCACGATAAAACACCGGATTTTCATTGAGTTTTTCCAGAGGCCATTCACTGAAAATAGAGACGTCGCCGTTGTGGTGTGAGTCTTTCCATGATGACTCCCAACGATTCTGAACAAAAATGACAGAGCAGTTTGATAGGAGTTACGCGTGATCTGTCAAAAAAGCCTATTGAAAATCAAACCTCACGATGAATCACCCATTAATTGGGTGACAAAACGATATAACTTAGGGACTTATTCGACCATGGTCCAGAGTCAGAATGAAATTCGACGAAAAAGTGAAAAGCCTAGCAAATCAGTCAAAATTCCGTATTGAGAACTGATATAATTTGAGTAGACAGAAGTCGTAGCTCAGAGACAAGGGAGGGCAAATGTCCCCTATGCCCAACTTGCGGGAGCCTATAACTTGGCTATAACGCATAAAAAAGATTAAAGAATTTGTTTTTGAAATGTAGTGGCTCGCTGATGGTAAGCTATATCTACTCGAAATATATGTTAGGCAAGTACATATAAGTATGACATCCGATACTACCTATACAATGGCCAAGTGATTGTGCAAATGTGTATTATGAACATTATGTTTAGTCAATATAGCTATAGGCTATAGTTAGTATATCCCGTTTCCCGTAAACATAAACTTCTGAATGTTTTTTAATTCCCTTTTCTCACATTCAAGATATAAAAGCCAGGCGGGCACTTCAAAACGTTGACAATCTAATTAGGATCACAAGTGCCGCTTATGTGTAGTCTGTATAGCCGGTAGTCGGTACCTATACCTTTATTGCTTTTGTTTAATTATCGTGTATTCATTAACATATAATCGTGTTGTGTTTACTGTCAAAACTGCGATTGCATTAGTGCGGAAATACAGCATCTGGGGCTTTTGTTGTGTTTGTTTTGAAAATCCATTTTAAGATATAAGGCCAAGTAGGCAAGTACTTCTACTTCAAGTGTATGGTCAAGACATCGAGCGATGATGGTCTACTAATTCTTTTAATTGCTTTTGTTCTTAAGATGTCGGTAATAATAATAATTGCTTGAGAGGGAAATGCCAGATAAACATCATCATAAGAACGCTCGGGACTCGGGATATATGCGATAATGCTAAATGACCGACAACGACAACGACGCGACGATCTGCCGCTGCCGGTTAAATTAAAAGCACTCAAAGCGGGAAGTGTTCATTGTTCATGTAAATGGGCTTTCAACTAAATGCAATTGTTGGTCATTTATAAATTCTATACATAATAAATACACGATTGAATCTATAAATAAAACAGTGAAGTGAAATAGGTAGCTTTTTTTATAATTTTATAAAATGCAGGCACACTTTTACGTGAAAGTGTTAAAGAAGGGGAAAAGGGTACTACGACCTTAGGATCGATTGTCCATCTCACAGACCTGGATGAAAGCGCTTATCTAAGAAGATTACTCTCTCCTGTACTATGGATTTGTATCTTTTCGAATTATATTTATACTGTCCATAGTTCCTAAAACTGCAGCGCTTCACTGGCCTTAGCTGTTGGTATGATTGAATCCATTGAGACTGAGCTTCTTTTACTACAAACGACCGGGAGTCTTCCAACTCGTCTATATTTCCCTGAAGATTATATTCAAAAGATTGTTTCGCTATATTGTCGTCAGATTTCCTAAGTGTATGGCCTATCCAACGGCACTTCCTCTATGATATCTGCATCCAATCCAAATTTCTGCCCGGTCTTTTTCCACAGTTCCACGTTCGATATGGATCTTTAGAATGTACCGTAAAGGGAACGGTTAACGAAGGCTTATGCAGTTTGCTCGAGATGTTGACAGAGCATTTCCATTTTTCAGAAGCACAGATTTAACGTTTGATTCGAAGAGTATTTTACTTGAAGTGTAGCGATATTTTGCTGGAGTTCCACATAGGAGAGAGGATTTCAAATCCCAACAAGGGTTTTGTTTATTCTATCGTTAAATCCGGGTCTGTTCTGCCATCGATAATATTCAAACTGCGTAATTTTTCATTTGAACTCACCATATCAGTCACCACATCGTCAATTGCCAGCAAAAACATTTGGTGACAAGACATCTACTTGCCTCACTCCTTGGCGCACATCAAAGGAGTTGAAAAGCTGTCCATTCTTCAAAACGAAACACTTGGCGATTTTGTAGGAATATTTGATAACAGCGAAAATTTTTTCAGGTTATACCTCTCGCAATAAGCGATCTCCAGATGCATTCATTATTTACTCGATCGAATATGCCTTCTAAATTTCGACAAACATGAAGTACAGCGGTGACTGGTACTCAGATGATTGTTCTGGAATAATTTGCAAGGTCGACATATGATTGACCACTGTGAAAACCCGCTTGATACCTTCTGAGCGTAAATTCGGTCCTGGACTTTATCCTTGCCATTAGGTTTATGGTCGCCAATAGCTGTAGAAAAACGGATAAAAGGGTAATACCACGCCAGCTAATGCAGATTTTGAAGTTACCTTTCTTTGGCATCTTTCAGGGTCTACTTGTTAGAATTTCAGCTGCTTTGTTTGCGATGGATCGTGTCCTTGTGTCTGTACCTATATTGGGGGGCGGGTGTCAATACCCCTAGAAGACCTGACACCTGAGACCTGAGCATGTTGTTCAATTGAGGACTCAAGCACTGGTGGTCATCATTTGGCCGTGAATAAAAGTTGTCCATCCATTTTTGTTGCTGATCTATCGTCCAGTTCAGATTACTGAGAATATTCTTATGTTGTTTAGCCTGACTCCGGCTCGGTATCAAACTTTGTTGGTATAATGGCGGGCTTATATAAACATCATAAATTTACCGCTGTTTCGAGAAATTTGAACACATCAAAGTCAGTATTAACATGCTTTAGGAGAACATTAAAGAAAGTGTAAAGCTAGTATTACACGGTCATCGAAACCTGTCACTGCAATGACATTCTGACGTCATAATGACGTAACTATCTGTCCTAAAGTCGTCATGTCGTGTGATCGCCATCGTAAAATGCTGTCATTGCACTGACAAACAGAATGACAAGCACAATGACAGGAATTTTTACGTCATCAAAATGACAATTTTCGATGACCGTGTAATCACCCTGTCATTGTTGATAGGACAACATGACAGATTTTTTGATTAGTTTGTCATTGCAATGGCAGCGTCCCAACAATGACATGGCAGGAATTTCTGCCATGCCATTGTTGTCAAGGTAGACGTCGATGCATCTCCCATGGGTTGGGAGAATCGATCCGAATACTTTTCTGTCAAACGTCAGATGAGAAATAATTTGTTATTTTTTGTTGTTTGTTATGAAATTGTGTCAGTCTGTGATAAATATAACAAAACTAAACAAATAATGAACGAAGAACTTAATATGTACTTTAATTATCCAATTAATTATCATTTATCTAATGATTACTTTTGCCAATGACAAAAGGACAAAAATCAAACGACAAAATGTTAAATTCAAATGTCATGGATACCCAAAACAAGTTTCATTCAAAAGGGCAATTCTCGATTTTGAGACCAATTCTTCCAAATTTGAATGAAACTCGCTATTAATTGCTGCAATTGGAATTATATTATTTATTGTTTATAATTTGACGAACTTCACAAACTCACGTCAATTTTTAAGTCACGATAGCTCAATTTATGAATGTCGTGTGATCGTCATTGCGAAAAATGACTTCTGTCTTTTAAAGTTTTGAAAGTGGTCAAGTCGTGTGATCGTCATTCTTTTGCATGTCATGGCAGTGACATCGAACGTCAAAAATCACAATGACAAGGTCTGCCCGTCATTGCATTTTGGGACACCAATGACAGACTTGCGCCATTCGTGTGATCGTCACTGTAGCTACACGGTTAAAAATTTTGGGATATTTTTTAATACAGCTCCTGTATTACAACTGTATGCAATACACAAAATATTACTTTTTAATATTTTCAAATTATTACATTTAATTTTAATATATTTTGTATTAAATTTTAATGTTTTTGGATAAATTTTTTCATTTTTTATTTATTTTGGATTAAATTTTAATATTTTTGTCTTAAAGTTACTATATGTAATACAAAAAGATTAGAATTTAATACATTTGGAATTAAAACCAAAATTCAATACTAGTTTTCCTACATTTTAATACCCTTATTTAAAAAAAAATAATACAATTTTATTAAAAACGAACCCTCATGTATTACATTTTTATACCCATGTATTAAAAAGTAATACAATTTTATTAAAAACAAACCCTCTTGTATTACATTTTAATACCCTTGTATTAAAATATAATACCCGCCTGTATTACATTTTAATATACTTGCAATTAAATGTAATACCCGTTTGTATTACATTTTAACTGTATTAAGATGTAATACTCGTTTAATTTACATTCGAATACCCATGTATTAAAAAGTAATACAATTTTATTAAAAACAAACCCTCCTGTATTACATTTTAATACCCTTGTATTAAAATATAATACCCGCCTGTATTACATTTTAATACCCTCGTTTTAAAATTAAATAAAATTTTTTTTCCTAATCTATTGGTGGGTCGATGAAAATGGTTTGTATAGTTTTTAATTTGATTTATTCATTATTATCTTATATTTTGTATTCCAAGTCAAAAAGTTATACAGAAAGTATTTCTTTTCGATATTTTTCGAATTCATCTGAATTTCCATATTTTTTCAAATGTTAATACAAATCCATAAAATTGTATTAAATTTTATTTTTTTCTTAATATAAAGATTTATTAATTTTAAATATATAATTCTATTAATTTTTTAAACAAAATTTTATTATTTTTTAATAAAAAAATTCATATATTTTAAATACAACATTTTATTAATATTTAATATAAAATTGTATCAATTTTAAATATAAAATTGTATTAATTTTTAATGCAAAGTTATATTAATTTTAAATATAAAGTTTTATTAATTTTCAATACATTATTTTATTACTTTTCAATACAATACTTTATTAACTTTTAATATAAAATTTTATTAATTTTTAATATAAATTGTATTAATTTTTAATACGAAATTGTATTAATTTTTAATACGAAGTTATATTAGTTTTAAATACAAGATTTTATTAATTTTTAATATAAAATTGTATTAATTTTTAATACAAAAAGTATTAATTTTTAATATCTCATTAGTATTATTTTTTAATATTTGCTTTATTACTTATCTTCTTTTAATATTTGCAGTTTATTAGATTTTAATATTTTTCTGGTGTTGTCATATATGTAACCCTCAAAATATTAAAATCTAACCCAAAATTTCTAACCGTGTAGCAATGACACTGTGAAAAATGACAGTTAAATGACGTTACAATGACATATTTTCTTGTGACGTCAGAATGTCATTGCAATGACAGATTTCGATGACCGTGCAATACTAGCTTAACTTCTTTATCAAACCTTTGCTATAGAAACTGCAGTTTTATCAAGGTGCTGTAGGTATCTTTTACCCCCAAACACCGCGTGGTAAATAAGCTTTACCAAACGAATTTCGGAACACCAGAAGACTTCATATTCTAACGCCACATGGACATGTTAATACAGAATAAGAATACCCTTGAGCCATACCAAACAAAACGAACTCTTCGAGGTGGAATTTGATTTTCGTCGTTTGAGCTACTCTCCAATATACAAAGCAACGAGCATCACAAAATTTAAAATATTTGTATTTGTTATTTTTCACAGTGATTAAAGGCACTACAATTGGAATAATTTTTATTTTAAATAATCTTAGGCAAGAAACTTCACAAACTCACGTAAATATTTTTCAAAGAAAACAAATCAATATGACTCAATTCATAAATGACGTGTGATGGTCAAAGCGGAAAGTGACTTCCAATCTGTCAACGCTCTTTTAGGTCACCATCAACTTTCGAAGTGTTGAAAGTGGTCAAGTGGTGTGATAGTCATTGTATAATATAATAATATAATTATCAATAGGAATAACCCACTTTGCTGGTCATTTAATTTCGGGACAACAGAATTAGATATTCAAGTGATGGTCACTGTAGCTAGCAACAATTTCCTCGTAATAGAGACTCATTCTGAAGCCGTACTACAAGAATGTGCTATGTCCGGTTTTGTCTTTGGCCTTTGCTGTTACATGAGCTCATCATAGTTTAATAAGAGGAAATTTTTCACAAACTACTCAAGTATTATTTTGTACAGTTTTATTAGGGATTTACTTTTCTATGTTACAAGTGTATATGGACATTCTTAGAAAATGTGCATCGGTATACCTCCTTTTCCCATCCAATCTTTTTAAACGCTCGTACTGTGTTAAATCATTATAAGTGTATTTCAGAACGAGATTCTTAAGCCATGTTTAAGTTGTCTTTGAGGAGCGCGAGTTTTGGTGGAAAGTCCATGTGACTCTACCTGCGTCAACAAAGTTCCTAGTAATTTTCAAAGGCCGTAACACCAGTATTCAGTGCAAACGCCAACGCATTGACACATTTTAGATGGCAATATTATACCCTTATCCAAGGAATGGATTATTGTAGTTGGTGTGGAGTTTGTAACGATAAGAAATAATACCGTAAGGTAGAGCAAAGTATATATGTATATTTTTACTCAGAATCAAAATACTCTCTAATAGATGCAAGCAATTCGGAAGCTAGTATGCTTAAATTTGTTATATACATGCACAATTTTTGGCCCTAGTTCTGTAAATTAAATTTAAAAACTTGAATTTGGGCGTAGCTGACGCCCACTTTTCATAAGGAACTATAGAAACATATTTTCGCAAATACACAATACTTTTAATAAAACCAAACGTCCAAGTGTTTGAGTCTTTCAATCAAAACTAAATATTTCGTGTGCATGAAAGAAAATTTTCAAATTTTGGATGTAGCCTACTTTTCATAAAATAACAGACAAGCGTAGTCTTAAAACTTTAAGGCACCCATACATAATTTTGATACATTGTTTATAAGTTACTAGCGGTACCCGGCACGCGTTGCTTCGCTCAAAAACACACTTATTTAATGTGAAATTTAATTTATTTATTTATTTTATCTCAATGCTGGCGGATAAACAATATTTTTGGATAAAGCCAGCATTTTATTTTTGTCTCCCCGATTGGAACCAAACCATCCCTGGACTAAACAATATTAAGCCTGACAATTTCATAAAATTCCGTTGGGCGGCTTAGGAGTCCATAAACGACATACATACATACATACATACGTACATACATACACACATCCAATTTTATATATACGTTATCGCATTCTGCCAACATACATCAACTGCAACCAATGGAACAACGATTTCGAAGCTCTAGAGAGAGTGATAAACCAAGGTAAAACCTCTGACATGTGGGTGCTAGGTGATTTAAATGCAAGAATTGGAAACGAGAATGGAAATGAAAACGATGCACTTGAAATTGAGCGAAAATCTAAGGATACAATATGCAATGCAAGAGGTCTTAAGCTGATTGATTTTTGTAACTCATACGGGCTAAGAATACAAAATGGTACACGTGTGTCGGATATGGAGGGTGAACTAACCTTTGTTGGAAGCCAGGGTAGCTCTGTGATAGACTTTAGTCTCATAGGCAACGAATGGGCGGAGCACATTATTGATATGAAAGTTGAAAATGTACCGTATTCGGACCACCTACCGATTGTCTTGACTTTTGGACATACATGCATGGAGTCTGAAGAAGCAAGGGATGTGAATCTCTTGCCTAAACTGAAATGGAAGCAGGCAAAGGCGATGGAATACCAAGCAAGACTTGATAACTTACTGAGTAGACAAGGAAATTGCAATCTTGGACAGCTGGACGAAATAATCAAAGTATCTTACCCAACAGGGATATCCAACTACAACGCTCGGGAGAAATATATCGCACCATGGTTTGATAGAGACTGTATAAAAGCCAGGGAATTATCTTTTAGTTGGCTAAGAGCTTTTAGATCTTTAAATGATGGATATTTCGAGAACCAATACTTGCAAGCTAACAGTGCTTTTAAAACAATCTGTAAACAAAAAAATTCAGAATTCTTTGAATCGGAATTCAGGCGATTGACGCTTTGTAGGAACTCAAAAGATTTTTGGAATCTGGCAGAGTCTGAACGGCAAAAAATTTACCATCCACTGCAGTCTAAGCCCAAATCTTCTAGCATCTTACTTCGAGAACTTGTTAAATAAAATTCAAGAGAAACTTAATTTCAGTATGCGACGCCGAGCTTTGACAATGAAACTCTGGATGCTGAAATAAGTCGACAAGAAGTTATTTTATCCATAACAAAGCTAAAGGACGGAAAAGCATCTGGTTCAAATGGCATACCAGCTGAATTCTACAAATATGGCACAGTGGAGCTTATTAACAGGCTATCAGATATATAACAATGTTATGGAAACCGGGCTGATACCTCAGGAGTTTAAGGAATCCATCATTTTCCCGATTCATAAGAAAGGAAGTTTGTCCGAACTACCGAACTGCCCAACTATAGAAGCATATCTTTTTTAAATTCTTCATACAAAATCTTCACCCTGATTTTGCAAAAACGCTTCAATAAATGGATCGATGATTGTAAGTTGTTGAAGGAGTTTCAAGCTGGCTTTAGGGCTGGTCATTCGACGATTGACCATATATTCGTCCTTAAAAGTATTGCGGAATCATTCCTTCACAAAGGAAAGAAGCTCTACACGTTTTTCGTAGACTTTAAATCACCATTCGATATGGTCAACCGGCAAGCGCTAATGTACCAGCTTTACAGTCTCGGTATGTCATGGAAGTTTGGAAGAATAATTCAAAATCTGTATAGAGACACATTGGCTAAGGTATGGAATGGTGAAGAGCTGTCAGAAGAGTTTAAAACGGAATCGGGAGTCAGACAGGGTTGCACATTGAGTCCAAGTTTATTTGCTCTGTTTATTGAAGACCTTGTGGACCTTTTACCCTGTGGCATTGAAAACGCTGGTCATGTGACAAAAGCACTGCTATTCGCGGACGATATCGTACTTCTGGCATCATCTCCTGAATCATTGCAGCTTATGATAAATAGACTTTAACAATACTGCAAGCGTTGGAGTTTGATTGTGAATTTGGATAAGTCCAAAATTTTGATTTTCAATGGAGAGGACATAGAAATCGTCAATGAATTTAAATACTTGGGAGTTTTGCTTACGAGAAATTTAAGTATGGAAAGACATCTTAAAGAGAAACTGATGAAGACTAAAGGCGCTATCAGCGCAACCTGGAATGGATGTTTCTATAACAAAGATATCGCACATAGCAGCAAGTTTAAGATATTTGAGGCGATATCAGAATCAATATTGTTTTACGCAGCACAAACTTGGGGAGCGAAACAGTATGAAACGTTGGAGAAACTTCTTCGATAGTACATCAAGCGAATTTTTCAGCTACCACCCAATACACCCAACTACATCATTATCCTTGAAACAGGTTTATCTCCTCTTTTCACACGAACCCTGAAGTTGCAAATAGACTACATCTTGAAAATAATGAAAATGGAAAATCACCGGCTTCCAAAGATAGCAGCTCTACGAGTTATGCAAACAAAAACAAGCTGGTATAATTGGAAGGATTTAGCTAGGGAATGTGGAATGGAAGGGAGCGTATCGGAATCCCGCTTTTTAAAATCCCGCTTTTCAAAAATCCCGAAAAAAAAGTATTAAAATCCCGTCTGCTAAAATACTGCTTTTTTATAATCCCGTCTTCTAAAATCCCGCTTGTTCAAAATCCCGATCTATTATAATCCCGCTTTTTAAAATCCCGACAAATCCCGCTAATCCCGTTTTTTTATAAAAGAAGCTAATATGTTATAAAGTCACGCGCAGTAAAAAAAAATAATGGGAAATAGAAAAAAATATGAGTAAAACAGGGGTGGAATCGGCTAAGGTGATTTGTGATATGTGATAGTCACAATATACAAATTTCGTCTGGCTAAGGTGATTGTCACATGTGACAATCACATTTTTGTGACTTTTTCTTGTGACAGCTATTTAGGTGTCACTTGCATACAAAAATAATAATAAATAAAAAATAAACCTCTGACGCTGACTTATAAAACAAAATTATTTGCTTTTGCTGTCAAAGATTTGTCAAAGATCTATACTAATGTTGTTTTCGATTGGGAGAAATTAGTTTCTCCTCATGATTAAAGTAAAAATAAAAACAATAAAAAAAAAAAAACAGAAATGAACATTTTTTTAATTGAGATATTTTTCTGAAACGCGTATATGTTGTGAGCAATCACGTGAAGTGACAACTAAATTAATCTTTTCTAAATAAATACATAATTGTCACGTTCCTTAATGTAAATTATATATTAAAAATTGTTCGAATTGTTTAATTTGAAATACAAAATATATAGAAAATGTGACGTTCGTATATATGCGCCTTCAGACCGCATATTTCATAAAAAGCAGAAGAAGTAAGACTCGCAAAACACAACTCCGAAGAGAAACGATTTGTCTTCGGAGTTCTCTCCAATTGCCCAACGGAAAATGACATAATGAAAATAAACAAAATTCCGGTGATCACATTATGCAGACGCACAAAATTATTTTATCACATGTGATTGTCAGAAATGTGACAATCACAAATCACAGTAGCCGATTCCACCCCAGGTTTTTTGCGTCGCATTGCTTATAATATACAAAACTAAAAAAATAAAAAAATTTGTTAATGGTTTAAAGTTTTTTTTTCCCCTTTTGAATAATATCATATAGCATTACTTTATACTTTTTTCTTGTAATTTATTGAAGATTGTCATATTCATTGTTAAAATAAAATGCATTTAAAAAAATCACTCATTGCTTAAGTTATTTTAATTTTCTTATTATCCCGCTTTTGCAATCAAAAGTAGTTGTTTTATTTTAAAAAATCGCGCGATTTTTTAAAATAAAACAACTACTTTTGATTGCAAAAGCGGGATAATAAGAAACGGGATCGTAAAAAACGGTATTATAAGAGACGGGATTTTAAAAAGCGGGATTTTAAAAAAGCGGGATTATAAAAAGCGGGATTTCAAGATCGGGATTTTAAGAAACGGGATTATAAAAAGCGGGATATCGAACCCAACCCGGAATGGAACTAAATCTTAGCGATCTTAATCACGATGCCCTGAAAAGTTCTCTTTATGACCTCATTTCCGCAGTGGACATGAAGCAGCGAGATAAATATTTGACTGACGCGACAGGATCTCTTTACAGGCAAGTCTACTGTCAATTAAATCACAACTTGGAAGAAAAGAATTATTTTAGAGACGATAACAGCATTGCTGAAATAGGGTTGGGTTCGATATCCCGCTTTTTATAATCCCGTTTCTTAAAATCCCGATCTTGAAATCCCGCTTTTTATAATCCCGCTTTTTATTATCCCGCTTTTTTAAAATCCCGCTTTTTAAAATCCCGTCTCTTATAATCCCGTTTTTTACTATCCCGTTTCTTATTATCCCGTTTTTGCAATCAAAAGTAGTTGTTTTATTTTAAAAAATCGCGCGATTTTTTAAAATAAAACAACTACTTTTGATTGCAAAAACGGGATAATAAGAAAGTTAAAATAAATTAAGCAATGAGTGATTTTTTTAAATGCATTTTATTTTAACAATGAATATGACAATCTTCAATAAATTCCAAGAAAAAAGTATAAAGTAATGCTATACGATGTTATTCAAAAGGGAACAACAAAAAAAAAAACTTTAAACCATTAACAAATTTTTTTATTTTATTAGTTTTGTATATTATAAGCAATGCGACGCAAAAAACCTGTTTTACTCATATTTTTTTCTATTTCTCATTATTTTTTTTTTACTGCGCGTGACTTTATAACATTAGCTTATTTTATAAAAAAACGGGATTAGCGGGATTTGTCGGGATTTTAAAAAGCGGGATTATAATAGATCGGGATTTTGAACAAGCGGGATTTTAGAAGACGGGATTTTAAAAAAGCAGTATTTTAGCAGACGGGATTTTAATACTTTTTTTTCGGGATTTTTTAAAAGCGGGATTTTAAAAAGCGGGATTCCGATACGCTCCCGCTGAAATATCGGGTTGGGTTCGATATTCCGCTTTTTATAATACCGTTTCTTAAAATCCCGATCTTGAAATCCCGCTATTTATAATCCCGCTTTTTTAAAATCCCGCTTTTTAAAATCCCGTCTCTTATAATCCCGTTTTTTTATTATCCCGTTTCTTATTATCCCGCTTTTGCAATCAAAAGTAGTTGTTTTAATTTAAAAAATCGCGCGATTTTTTTAAAATAAAACAACTACTTTTGATTGCAAAAGCGGGATAGTAAGAAAATTAAAATAAATTAAGCAATGAGTGATTTTTTTAAATGCATTTTATTTTAACAATGAATATGACAATCTTCAATAAATTACAAGAAAAAAGTATAAAGTAATGCTATACGATATTATTCAAAAGGGAAAAAAAAAACTTTAAACCATTAACAAATTTTTTTATTTTATTAGTTTTGTATATTATAAGCAATGCGACGCAAAAAACCTGTTTTACTCATATTTTTTTCTACTTCTCATTATTTTTTTTACGGCGCGTGACTTTATAACATTAGCTTATTTTATAAAAAAAAACAGGATTAGCGGGATTTGTCGGGATTTTAAAAAGCGGGATTATAATAGATCGGGATTTTGAACAAGCGGGATTTTAAAAGACGGGATTATAAAAAGCAGTATTTTAGCAGACGGGATTTTAATACTTTTTTTTCGGGATTTTTGAAAAGCGGGATTTTAAAAAGCGGGATTCCGATACGCTCCCTGAAATATCAATTATGTTAAAGTTGCGAGGAGAGCTATTATAGCTTAACTTCATACCCCATAGAGACGACTTACCCATAATATGCTCTTTGTGTAACTTAGACGAAAGGGAAGATGTTTTCCACTTTATGGGAAGATGCCCAATTCTTAAAGAAATAAAAAGGAATGCCTTCGGAAGCGATATCCTAACGCAAAGCCAAATTATACTCTTGCTTAACAATATCGAAGTTAAAAAATTATATCAATACTGCAGACTAGCTCTTCTCTATAGAAATAGAATCATAAATGAAAGTTTTTAAATACCTCAAAACAATAACTGTACTATTTTGGATGTTACTATTATTAAAATTGTTTGATTAAATATCTAATTTCAATGTAATAATATTTATATGTATTGTCAACTAGGCAGACCGCAATAAAGCCATGCTTTTTGTTTTTTGTAAATTTTGTAATCACTTGAAACCAACCAAAAAAAATCTATACGTTATTTATGCAAAATATTTCTTTAAAAAGTTTTTGTGTAAGCATTTGATGATTTTTATAAAATACCTTTGTTCAGTTAGTCGAAAATCGGATCAATTCTGCTGTAATTTTATCCATTTTTCTCAAAAGAAAGGCTTACAATCTATCGGTTATGAAGCAGAATGCCGTTTGAAAATTGTTGATACATCCAAAATCGTCATTTTCATATTCAAAGTTTGATTTTGCCAAAACTCTTTTTTGGTGCCAATTAGTTTGTCACAAATGACCTCATTTTAGTATAGGGTATTCAACGGTCTTTGCAAACGTCCTGTAGCACTCGCTTGTGTTTTAATTAAAATATAAAACTCAAACGAAATTTCATATAAATTTTATTTCTTGGAGGTTTTTGTATGAAATTTTATACTTGCAGTTTTAGGCAGCTATGCTTGCCGAATTAACAATTGAAAATTTAGAATTAAACAACAACAACTTGTGTGTGATACCACCAAGTTCATAGGCTGGAGTTAAGCTATTTCACAGGAACCAAGCCGATCAACCGATGAATATATTTCTTTAGATTTAGTTAGGTGAGAACTGCTCAGCGTAGGTACTTTTAAACTCGAACACAGCGAACGCTTCAATCGAATGTGCCACGGATGGATATTCAAACTTCCCACACTGACCGCAGCGAATACTTATCGCAAAAATTTCATTCCAAAATTCACAATTCAAAAATAATTGGTTTGTTCTCAATGGTAGGGTTCAATGATGATAATCTTCTTTTCTAAGTATTGGACAACTTTAATTCGTTACTTATGACATATGTATCTAAATACATTCACGTTTGCATCTCTTAGGTTTCTTTTTGTTTAACACCAGTACCTAACTAACGATTTTTTTTCTGAAATCATGTTCCCAACGGTGATTCCGTCAAAATTATGTTTCTGTCCATCATATAACCATTTTTATTCTCATTCTCATTCTCATTAAGTTTCACTTTTAACCACCGTGAAGTGTAGTGTAGCTACATAATTTTTCCAGTCATTACCGTAACGACTTTAGTGTGGCACGGAATGGTCGGTGTGGTGTGGTCTGCTTTTTTCTTCTTTTCAAATCCAATGACTGAAATAAAAAAAAAAATAAAGCCAATTTTAGCCGTCACGTTAATGTGTAAGAAAAACACAATGGAAGAAACCGAACCGCTTTGTCGCGTTCTGTGTTGCAGCATTCACCAACCATGGCTCCTCCATGTGAGCTCACAACGATGTGCTGTGCATGCACAGTGCACCCCCACTTCTTGTGCGACGACATCGGACGGGACAACGCATTAGCATAAAGCCGGGGAAAAAATAAAGGTTTTCCATGCGCCGCCCATTTTCTTGTACCCTTTTGGACGCGCTTGCAATTGGCTGCAGGACATTGCTGCGGTCATGTTTCATTCCCCCCGGTCACGACCTGACCACTCTGCGTCTGCATTAATTGATTCCGCGAAGGTGTGAGCCTTTGTGCAAGAAATATGTGTTCTCCCTTTCCATTGCTTTCGCGGAGTTGGTTATTCTTATTCTATACATTAGTCCGTTGCTGCCTGCAGGTAATGTACTCTGACAGGTCCTCCAAGCACCCAAGCACCGAAACAGGCAAGCGCCCAAGTTCCAAATCAGAGCCCACTTGATGTAGCTTAGATTTTAAGATGCTTATCTCTTTCTTTCGTCGTGGTTGTCGTCCTTTCGTATATATATTGTGGGGGGAGCATATGGAAAAAAAAAAGTGCAGAAGTCTTGGTCTCTGTGCAAGTCACCCACTGCGCGAGAACTCCTACTGCTGATGGGCACCAAAACAGTGGTTCATAGATGTGTTTAAGTAACACAGTGCCTGCTGCAGATCCAGCTCTAGCCCCAGCCCATGCCACTGTCACGACTTTATCGATGGAAAATCGCCTCTTGTGTTGGAAAAGTCATGCTTTTCATACCCCCAAAGATGTTTTGCTGCACATCGGGGATCACCTTTTTTGTTGTTGTTTGTGTACTATATTTCCATCGCCACAGCAATTATTAGTGTTCCTCACCCATAGAGGCTGCTGTTGCTGCTGCCGCTGCTGCTGCTGCTGGAAGATATGTTTTTAAATCAGGATTCCAAAGCTAGCGCACAGAGATTTAATTCTCCGATAATGCACCAGCATCAGTTCGAGGGAGGCAGAATAAGTGTTTTGGAAACAACATAACTCTGAACTCGAATGCTCCTAGTATACCTACCTACTCGTATATTTTGTTTTTGCTTTTTGTCATCGAGGAAGGAAACCTATATTTGGTATGGATGTATTGTTTGGCATTAGAATGAGCATTGAGCAAGAAATGTTTAAACATCGTTGTCTTAGCACTTTTTTGAAGTGAAGTGATTAGGATCAGTTAAGAAAACTATAAACTTTTTGATTGCAATTGCTAGTTGGAATGTGGCACTGACGTTGAATGGATAGAGGTTAGGTTCAATCCAGAACACACAACTTTAAAAAAAAATACAAATCAATGAATTTTTTGCTAAGCAGTATCAGAATTCAATCAAAAGTTAACATTAGACGTAATTTGGTTGAAATAAAACATGATCAATATTTTTGTAAGGAACCGCTGCTTGTGTTTCACTCCCCCTCCCCCCTGTGTCTTTTATCAAAAAAAAGTTTTGATTTGATTTAAACTAAGTTTTTTATGAATAAAGTCGTGTCTGACTTACGACTATGAAATTATTTTGAAATAGGGAGTCCCATAGGATCATTGTTACCACCGGACAGGAATGTTCTTTCGTCGAAAATCATCCGTAAATGATGTCATCGTCAACACCTGCATCAACAGAAGAAGAAAGAAGTGCTACCTCATATTACACCATGCTCAAAAAGTACTTTAAAAATTTAGTTTACAAATAAAAAACATCTCCAATATTGGTTGTGGATGTTCTTCTAACACCCTCCACCAATATTCGAGACTTAATAAACCTCAACCAAATATAATATAACAAGTACTTGTAGGTACTTGTTATATTATCTTAGTCTCAATCCTTTAATGTCAAAGGGGTGGCTGCCATCTTCAATTTACGTTAAAATCGAATCGTCGCGCACTCACAACAAATAAATAAATTAAATAAAACACAGCTTTATACTGAATGCAATGCATAAAAAATACATATGTAAGGCGCTATAATATAGTCTAAGAGCTAGCTACGTAAAAAAGTATACAATTTATAGAGCCACGAAATTATTCTAGTTAGTTTGCCATACTATATCATTATTCATTGACCCGGTCACCTAACACCTGTCCAACGGTGGGTGTGAGAGTGGTAGGCCAACAAAGGTGAAAAATGGGGTTTTTGCTTTATATTTAAAAAACAGTGAGCTTTAGACAAAAAACATATTTTACAAATTTATAGCTTAGTAAATTTCAAATAAAATTGCTTACGAAAGTTTTCGCATACCATTTAAGGTAGTTCCACACTATCCCACAGTGTAATACGACATGTCAAAAATGTGTGATATAACAGTGTGTATAACAGTGTGGAAACAAAATATGACAGCGCAGATCTCATACGATTTGACATGTGTTTAGATCTGAAATATTTTTTTAGGATTCAATGTAAAACCATCACACATTCCTTCACACTTTTTTTTGACATGTCGTACTACACTGTGTGATAGTGTGGAAATACCTTTACCATTTAGATGTTATAAGTATCACTGCAAAATGTTATGTGGTTCCCAAAAGTATGCAATGATTTGTTTGTGGGTGCTTTACTGTCAAAATTATTTGTCAAGCAATTTATAGAGATCTAGATTTGGTGTCATAAATTATTGATTGTTAGGTATGTATTTAATTCAAATATAACATTGCCAGGTGTTTTGGTTGGGGGAAAGTGGTATCATTGCATACTGTTGGGAACCACATACAATTTTGAAATTTACTAAGCTATAAGTTTGTAAAATATGTTCTTTGTCTAAAGCTCACTGTTTTTGAAATATAAGTCAATATAAACAAAAACCCCATTTTTTTACATTTGTTGCTCTACCACTCTCACACCCACCGCTGAACAAGTGCCAGGTGACCGGGTCAACGAATAATAATAGTATGGCAAACTAACTAGAAGAATTTCGTGGCTCTATTGTTTACTATTTTCCGTATCTAGCTCTCCGGCTATAATAACAAACAAACGTAAAAATTAATGTTTATCTGTCTGCCCAAAAGGTGGCACCAGGGTGGAGATATTTTCGAGAACGTGATTTTCCCCGCATAAAACTGTGATACCAACAATGACTCTCGATCACCTGTGAGGAAGATGTCGGAACAATTCAAAATACTTTGATGAACTTACCTGGTGAGCTCCACTGTTTTTCTTCAACTGTCCGTCCGTCGCTTCCATTACCACCACCGTCGTCCGTCCGTCGTCGTGCTCTGACAGATAAGAGTGGAAATCGCCTGAAAAACATAAAAATACATATATATATAATGGCGCTACATTCATGGTAGAAGTTGAATTCACTCGAGCTTCTTCTAAAGAACATTAAGCGAGTACGAAGGGAGCGGGTCATAATACCGGTTGTCAAAATTCTGTATGACCAAAATTCTGTATTTCAGAATTCTGTATTTCAGAATTTTGTACTTCAAAATCCTGTATGCCAAATATCAGTTTATCCATAATGCTGTCAGTGTAAAATCTTAAACTAAAACAAATAAATTAACCCTCTCGTAAGGAGGTTTTTGTATGAAATTTTATACTCGCAGTTTTTAAGGCAGCTGCTTAATCGCTTTATGTTCAATTTAATTTTTTCAAGCCCAGCTCGGGCAAAAGTTCTTCAAAAATTTAATTGAACATAAAGCGATTAAGCACCACTAAAGGAGTCTGATGATCGGGTTGGTCCCCGTGAAATAGCTATAACTCCAGCCTATGAACTTGGTGGTAGCACACACAAGTTGTTGTTGTTTCATCCTAAAATTCTCGGGAAACATTTTTAAATTAATATTCCCCTCTTACTCTTTTCTCTTCCCTAAACATTCGCTTCGCTTTCGTTACAATATTCTTTGGACAGGTGGCGTAGGCGTTGCGTTGGTTGTCAATTGTCATGATACAATTAAACATTGTATAGTATCCCCAAAAAGCGTCACGTTTTGTGCGGCATCTATGGACGACGTTCACAAGCTTTGATTGGAGAGTAATTGTAAAGTAGATAATACAACTAGCGCCGCCATTGACGACGTTCAGAACTAAAATAAAATGTTCCATGAAATTACTATACAGTATAAATACAATGAATTAAACCAGATAGCCCCCTTCCGTTCCCATTTTTGATTCATTTACGTCACTTTTACGTCACGGACGCAATTGCCTTTGCGTTTTTGTTTTTGTTTTGTTTTCCGCTCTACGTGGCTCTACGTCACGGACGCTCGTGAAAAACGGAACAGCTCATCAAAGACTATTTAGAAATTTAAAAACATTAGACATTTCCGGAATATAAACCTACTAGCCTTTACCCGCGGCTTCGCTCGCGTTTCAGCTGATCAAGAAGTAGACTGTAGCTTGAGGAGTATAGTCTATCGTAATCTAGCTTCTTTTTCTTTTATAGCTTTATAATTCCATACCTACATTTAACCGTGATAAAAAGAAACCTATGTGCTATACCAGATTATAATCTAGCTCTTTGTGCCAAATTTCATTCAGATCCGTTCAGCCATTCTGGTGTGATTTCAAAAATTAAAACTAATCTATCCCACGGGAACCATACATTTTACCGGGATAAAAAATAGCCTATCTGCTATTCCAGACTATAAGCTATCTCTGTGATAAATTTTATCCAGATCCGTTTAGCCGTTCTGGCGTTAGTTAGCAACAAACATCCAAACATCGTAACTTTCACATTTATAATATTAGTAGGATGTATGTACATACACACATATACATATGTACTTATGTCATTTTGCTGAAAAAAATCATAAATACTGATCTTGTTGCCCCAAACAATGCACAGATACAGCATGCAGCTTCCAATTGTAACATTGCACACGAACATCTGGGAAACGTATTACAATTTACAAAATAGCAGTACTTAAAGTCTTTTGTCGGATGACAACGCGGAAACCAACGGAGACCCGCACAAAGGTATATATCTACAAAAGTCGAGAGGAACACACACAACACAACAACAACGCAGTGGAATGCAGGTATAAAAAGGTAGAGTCCTTAAAAAATAGATTTAAGCTTTTTGACCAGGTCGCCGAGTCCTTCTCTGTCGATAAGGTCGATTCGACCTTATTTCTTTCTATACCTTATTTCACGGCACCACCGTAGAATACTATCTGGCCCGGCATACTTTGTTCCAATCTTTGTAGTTTAACAATTTGAGTTTGCTTAAAATTTTCCTTGGTTCCTACATACAAAATCAATAAGTCTGATCCTCATTTTTACGTCGTTCCATTTTGAGTGTCAGACGTGTTGATTTCACATTGCACATACACAGACATTAATGCAAGATGGAAGAAGTTGTCAACCTAATGTTCTTTTGTTGTGATTTGTCTATAAATAACAAATTTTGGTTCTGTTTTTGGTTTACGTCTATTTGATGTCTTATTTTTGCTATTGAATCGAAAAAAATTATGTCTATATGGTACTCTGCAAAACTCTTGCCAGAACTTCCGGCAGTGGTTCCTCTCATCCTCGGCCAGAGCAAAAAGCCTATATTTGAGTGATTAGGCGACGCGACGAGGGAACGCAATATAGGTACTCACTCAGAATTTGGGGTGTGGCTCGTGCAGTGTACAACGTTGCTCTAACCTGTTGGAGCCACATAATCTTTAGTTCCTTTTCATCCAATTGAAAATGAAGAAAGTCGTTGAGCATGGCTCCTTAGCACTCCATCCTATCCACATTAGTCGTTTGGCCCACGGGGCCGGTGTTTTTGGAAAAAAAATAAGGCCTGATGCATTGTATATACAGGGTGGGCGGTGGGTTACGGTTAAATCGGGCAATCTTGCGGGCCAGCGCAAATCGCCAAAACGAGAGATGACCCGGGAACGCCGCCTTCAGAATATCGTTTCATGTCGGTTAATGTATCGCTCCATGGCTTGTTCACTTGTATTCTGCATCTGTCTAGTCCACAAATGCCCAAACAGATTTGACATCGGCGGCCATTTGCAAAAATAAGAGCATCTTCCAATAGGGTGATTTCTTTTTGCCCACCTTGTATAAACTATAGTATTACCGCGTGAAGTGCGCCATCTATATGGACGGAAAACTAAGCTCTTGATTTAAGAGGTTTTTGTCTAGATTACCATGGAAAGCAACAAAAAATATGTTTTTTTAATTTTAATTGTTGTTGCTTCCCATGCTAATCTAGACAAAAACCTCTTAAATCAAGAGCTTTGTTTTCCATCCATAGATGGCGCACCTCACGTGGTACTTTATTTTATATATAGGTACAATGTCTGATGACACCTCCACCGTACACAGCATACCATACAGTTACTTTGAGCAGATGAGATGGTTATTTACGTGGATTTTTGGTGATTCAGAAGCTACGAAGGAGCCTTTTCGCTCATGATGATTTTTGATTAAAAGTTGACTCCTTCGTGATCGAGACACAGGGGGAACATCTTGAAGTTTTTCACCAAAATTTTGTTTTAAGACCGCCGATTGATGTCCAATTGCGTGGCACGTCGCGTCGTCTTCTGGACACGCTGCAGTCCTCTGTGAAATCTTAAATCACCAGCTGTAGCTGTGATGCTTTCATTGAACGACTGCCGAGTTAGTGCCGGACGACCTGGATTCTGGAATTCTTTATATCGCAAGAAAACCAAAACGATGCTTCCACGTTCTTTATATTTTGTTTGTATCTCTTTACTTTAAAAATGTCAAAGTTGAATTGACACTTGACGACATTTGCAAAAATTATAGCATCTGACTTGTGTTTAAAGATGATATTGTATGTACTTAGTTTTATATATTCCGTAGTTTCTTCAACAATTTATTTTTTTTAAATATAAAAAAATGTGTTGGGCTCAGGCATATTTTTACAGTTATGTTTGTGATAAAAAAGAAAAACGTAAATATAACTCTTAAACAGAATATTACAACAACACAACCTTGGAAATCTAAAAAATAATACCATCACCTTGCCTTGACTTGATCTGTCAATGGCAAAGTTTTTTTTTCAATCACTTTCGCTATTATTCCATAGTATAGTTATAAAAATGTAAGGGGTCTTTCCCTTTCTATATAAAGTAAAGGTACTTCATCCGCAGTTATATTTTTACTCTTAATACAATAATTTACTGTGAGCCTACCCAAACAAAGGCCAGACTTTCGTTTGAAATCAATACCGATTAATGACGTTGACCCTTAGAAAATTACACTTAAATAGATTTCTATTCATAGAGACTATTGCGATAATATGCGGGGGTGAATGATTTCAGAGTACCTTTACCACGCCATCATTGAGTACAAAGAATTTTAATCTTTTGAAAAGGAAGCTAAATAGAACCCATGTTGTTATTCATGTCATATCATTAATCGCAATTGGAATTGCAGACGCACACAAATACCTACGTACATACTGTCTAGCGAAAACATACATTATACCTATTATGTACCTACACAAAGAAAAGTGACATTATTTTGTGACGCGAAACTTAGAGTCGCCATTGACATTTTGAAACTTACCATCCAGCATAGGGGGTTGATTTTGTTTTGACAGAAGTTGTTAAATTTATAACGAATTAACAGCGCGTATCGAAAGTTCAATTGTGAGCCTACCTTAATGCGAGGGTGGATTCTGATTCCTTATTTTAAAACCAATTGAAATCAAAAGACAACAAAAAGCCTTTGACATTTTGACAAAGACACATAGTCTCTAATTAAATCACCAAGCGATGTCATAAATTTTATTTGTCACTCCATAAACATCCAGGAACAAGAATCGTCCTCCGAGTATGTATCAATTATTATTTTATTATATATCCTGGAGAGAAGATACTTATCCAGTCTGTGTTTGAAAATAAAAACCCAACCGGTGTGTTGGTCCTTTTTTTTTTGTTTGGTCTATTAAATCCATCCCATGGCAAGCGAGCATATGTCTGGAAGACATCACCAAAACCACATCCACACATGACACAAGCAGCTCAAGGACCCTTCTGTATATAGGAGCATTGTTCTTAGAGGTCAAACATGCATCTTTGACAAGCTGGATAACACACAAAACATGAGTTTTGTGGTCAGACGGACAGATGGAGATAGGAATGCGCATTATATTTTAATACACAAATAAATAGGTGCATCACGCAAGCCAATTAGTTACGGAAAAGGGTGTAAAATTGTCTGCTGTGGCTTCATTCTGGGCGCGTATTTAAAATTTGCAGGTATTCCTATTCCCCTCCGACCACACACTCTATCTGCGGCTATTGTGTTAAAAATGCATGCAATGTCAGTTCAAATCAAATAAAATATAGCAACAAAAAGCTAGCAAGATCCGGTGAGTGACAGTTAAGGTGATTAAAAATGTATTAAGGTGTGTATACACTAATGACTGACGGCATGACTTGATAGACAATATGATTATTATATGCATACATGATACATGAAGACAAATATCGCCGCAACTAGAGCTAGTAAACTAGTTTAACTGTCATCTCTATTTATCTGTCTTGACACATAGAAAAATGCATTTAGTCGGTAATGTTTTAAAAACATGGTAGGTATTCTAGATTGAATCATTATATTTGTGTTTCGCTTAATATGTTTATTAGCCATCACTTTTCCGAGAACCCACTGATTATTTTGACATATTTTGTCTTCGTCCTGGGATGAACTGTCAAAATTTATTTAGGATAATGGTGGGTTTACGTGCCTTTGCAAAGAAGGATATAATACATGAAAATCGAACTTCTTAGATATAAAGCGAACAAAATAAAATAAACAAAAGCGTGGATGGACACCGATTTTAATGTCTGTATGCGTCTGCCTCCCGCAGCTAGCCGATGTTTCAGTTTCAGAAGCAAAATTCTTCTTTATCAGACAGAAAAAAATTCAATAACATTAATTTTGTGTGGTGTGATGTTTAATTAGTGCTGGCACAATAAAAAAAGGCGTGCGCCACGCCCAAAGTTAAAACTTTTTATTGCCAAGGCAATTGGTATGAGCTCAGTGACATTCAATTTTATTCTTGCAGATCGATTTGAACAAAACAAGACAAAACTTAAATTTTTAAAAATTAGATTTTGAATGGAAATAGCGATTATGGGTGTTTTTAACAATTCTTTGACCACACTTTGCTACGTAACCAAGGAATATAAATCTAAGTGTTGATCTTTTTACTTCAAAACTGCGACCGATAGTTAAAAAACGTTAAAAATTAATGCATTATACGACTTTTGACGGAAACGCGCCTTAAAAGTGGGCGTGTCTTAAAAATTTGAAGCACTAACTGAGCTTTGATCAGTATTTAGGCCTATGTGTAAAACTACAGCTGAATCGAATAGTTTTTAAATAATCTTATCTACACAAAGGTGCCTATTTTATCAAAATCACGCCTTCAAAAGTGGGCGTATTCAAAAAATTTACACAAGAAAATGTAGAGATATATTTCTCAAATAACGAACGGAAGGAAAAAGGTTTAAATTGAGTATTGGAAGTAGGTATGTACCTTAAATTTTTGAGACTACGTTTTTCGTTCTTTCATGAAAAGTGGGCGTAAGCCACACCCAAAATTCAAAAATTTCTTTTCATACACAAACTTTTTAATTTCTATTAAGAGACGCAAAATTTTGGCTTGCGGAATCATTATATAAATACCGTTTATTTACAAAAACAATTTTTTAATAGTTTCTAGTAAAAAGTAGGCGTCAGCCACGCCCAAAATCAATTTTTTTGATTTCATATACAAGATGTTTATGTGCAAGTAATACCCACAAAATTTAATGTTTTTCGCTTTCATATAGCAATAAATTGTTATTTTATAAAAATATTATTGATGGTTTTGTATGAAAAATGGGCGTCAGCCACACCCAAACTGAAATATTTTTATTTAATTGGAAAAAAGTTTACCAAAAGCTTACGTGTGCAAAATTTTAGCGTTATGCTTCTATCGTAACTGTACAAAAAACATAATTTAATTTTACCAAATTGAGGTTGTTCAACAAAAATGTCGATTGTGGGCGTGTTTGTGGGCGGATTTAACCGATTCAAGAACTTTGTTTTACTCTTGAACCAAAACGGACGGACGGGCGCGGACGGACATGGCTAAATCGACTAGGCTTTTGATTCTGATTCAGATTATACATACTTTTCTATACCTAACGGTATTATTTCTCTATGTTACAAACTCCACACCAAATACAATGTACCCATTCTATGGAATAGGGTATAAAAATGTATGTATTGTTAGTATTTAACGAAATAAAATACTGGTCAGTTCAATGGCAATAATTTTAATTTTGATACATAGGTACTCTTATATACAGAGCCTACGTTCTTTAGTCGCACATCAAGAATGTGGAATGATTTAGATAAGATAAGATAAGATAAGATTAATATTTATTAACAATTAAAAATGTTACATAATAAATTTGACAATAAATTTACAAGCATGGCGTGAAAGCCGTCTGCCGGATTTTAACTGAATTTTATACTTCTAGAGATAAAACAAAATTATTAAAATATATATTAATTAAAAATAAATAACATTAATTATTCTTATTGTATATAAATAAAAACATAATTTTGTACATTGTTTAGCAATATTAAAATTAAGTTTTAAAGAAAGGTAACATAATTTGATTACAAGAAATTAAAATAATAACAAGAAGAAACATAAACCATGATTTGGTATCTGTTATATTACTCTAAGCTTTGAGTTTGGCTAAAACGGAAACATTTTATCAGATAGATAATAGATTTAATAGATAAATGTGAGGATTTAAGAACTACAATATCACATAATAGATTTTTTTTAAAGATTTAAATCTTCATTTTTTTATTATTTCTGGTTTATAGGGCTTTTAGTTTAGCTAAAACGAAAAAAAGACTTGAACATTATATTCAAAACATTCAGATATGAGTTTCTGTAATTTGGTGCATGAGAAACATATCGCACTAGCACTTTCCAACCACTCTCACCATTCAAAAGTCTAAAACATTCTTCTGGAGACAAGAAACTTTTGTTTAAATGAAGTCTACGTATTTCCTGTAAGATCGGACAAATTGCTAGGAAGTGATATACATCCTCATTTTGATTAAGGTTACAGAGAGAACAGATCGAGTTAATGTCTGGTCTGTGTGGCCTATGATTAAGCTCAAGAGTTTCGGTTCGTACCTTAAATATTAAACTCATGCCTGGGACTGAGATATCTTCTCTGAAGTAATTACTACTCCCCAGATTTAAGGTTAGACAACGGTATGTAGATCTAGAAGTTGAATCCTTGGCTCTATCAAGATGGGTTTTATACATATGTTCATCAGTCACAGAACAATCATAAAACATATTTCTCCACTCTTCTCTGTTGTTGGCGTTTAAATTAAATCGAAGGTTATGTGTCACCGCAAGTGCATTCCAGTTTCTGAAAGGGGAATACCCACGACGGAGTGAAATCAGCAATATTTTTTTATGTAAGTTGCTATTAGGCCTATACATCACTTTGGTAATGAAGTCTGCGTTAGCCTTCAAGTTTTTAACATATATTTGTGGTAGACCGGACTCAACGTAGATGGCATAGTTGGGAGTATTAGACGGTAACCGAAAAATGCGTTTGGAGAAGTATCTTTGAATAGATTCGATTTCTTCTAGCAATTCGTATCCATATACTTCATTCCCATAACAAAAGCAGGTGTTGATTGTTGCTTCAAAAACCTTGAACTTTGATGTCGGGTCCACAAAGTTGTTTGAAAATTTTTTTGACCATATAGTATTTATAGCTGTTTTCGCAACCGCAAGTTTATCTTTGATATGGGCTTTAATACTTAAGTTTTGGGAGATAATGAAACCTAGGTATTTAAATTCACTAACAACTTCAATATTGGTTCCGTCTAACTTCCAGTTCGGTGCATTTATATCACATCTGTTTTGAGACTTAAAAATCATTATTTTAGATTTAGCAATATTGATTTTGAGGTCCCATGAATCACAGTATTTCTTAAGTTTGTTTATTTGAAACTGCAACGTCACTGGGTTATCGGAGAAGATAACTAGGTCATCAGCATAAAGTAAAAGCTTTACAAATAAATCGCCAAAATAGACACCTCCCGGTAAGTGAGTTTCAATATCATTGATGTACAGTGCGAACATCAACGGGCTTAATACGCATCCTTGTGGGACGCCTGTTTCTGAGCTAAATGATTTTGACTTATTTTTACCATTGCACACCACTGCTGACGTATTCAATAGAAGCTGTTCATAGACCCGGATAAATTTGGTTGATAAACCAATAGCAGCTAACTTATATAAAAGTGATCTTCTATTAATGGTATCAAAGGCAGCTTTGAAGTCTACAAAAAAGGTATATAAAGGCTTTTTTTTGTCGATAAAACGTCTTGCAATACTTGTGAGAGCAAAAATTTGATCAATTGTTGACAAACCAGCTCGAAAACCAGCCTGAAAACAACTAATAATGTTATTGCTCTCAACCCAACCCACAAGTCTAAGGTACATTATTTGAGCAAAAAGTTTCCTAAATGAGCTTAGGACAAAGATGCTCCTGTAATTTTCAGGGAGACTTGGGTCACCTTTTTTAAAGATCGGAGATATACTCGCCTGACGAAAACAGCTTGGAAATGTCTCCTCAATAAGCATTTTGTTTAACAGCCTCAAAACAATTTCAAGAAACTCAGGAGTTGCGTTCTTGTAGAACTCAATTGCAATGCCATCTGACCCCGCAGCCTTATTATTTTTCATTTTGTTAAGCGACGTTAGTAGTTCATAAATTGAAAAAGGCGAATCGAGCTCATGTATTGAGATGTTTTGCAAAGCAAAACTAATACAATTGTGATCAGGATCAGGCAGCAACAGATTCTCGAAATATGCAGCCAGATGATCTAAACTTATATTTAGCCCCGACGACCTACTTCGTCCTCCCAAAATCCGTATATTGTTCCAGAATGACTTGGAGTCCTTAGAAACTAAAAGCTTCTTAGCAGCATTTCTTAAGTAGGATTCCTTTTTTGACCTGCACAAATCTTTATATATTTTGTTTTGTTCAAGATAGAGTTTCTTGTAAGTTTCGTTATTAAATTGTCTGAAAAGTTTTAAGTATGCAAAGGACTTCTTCCTACATTTCCTACACTCCTCATCATACCATTTCGATTTTGGCAACTGTGGAGTGGGATGAAAAAAGTCAACTGCTGATTGCCTTACTATTTCAAGTACAGAATTTGTAGCAGATTCAATACAGTCTGGTGAACGAACCAAACCCAATTTTTGATTAAGATTTCGCCTATAAACATTTTTTTTTTTTCAACCCATCTTAATTTTTCACTATCAACAATTTCTTCAAATTGGTCATCTATACTTTGGGAGAAGTACTCACACGAAACTATAATTGGTAGATGATTGGAGAAATTTACAGGGTGTACTTCAAAATTATTAATTAACTCTATCCAATCACCTTTCACAATGCAAAAATCTATTACAGAGCAACCTTGGGGCGAAATAAACGTATAATTCCCGATTGAATCACCAGTTGAAACACCATTTAAGGTAAAAAAACCAAAATCTTCAAACATTTCTGTTAACAAC
This sequence comes from Platycheirus albimanus, assembly GCA_916050605.2. Lineage (NCBI taxonomy): Eukaryota > Metazoa > Arthropoda > Insecta > Diptera > Syrphidae > Platycheirus > Platycheirus albimanus. The sequence goes on along the minus strand of OU696696.1, from coordinate 293,701,245 downwards.
TTCCCGTTTGCATTCAGACACTCATCTAGTGAGTTTCTTACGTCGGAAAATCTTCCATCATTCAAAAGCGGAGAGTTCTGAAAATTGCTAACACGACCGTTAAGATCACCGATAATCATTAGATTGTCCATATCGTTGTTTAAAAGAAAACTTTGCAGTTCTTCAAAATCTGAACTCCAAGCATTATAATTTAAATAGATAGGGCAAATTTGAAAATGATTTGAATCACACATTAAGTCGATCAGAATTTTATTACCGTAATTTTTAAAAGTTATGTTTTGAACAGATGTATTATTTTTATAGCCGCACATTATTCCACCGCTAGCTCTCCCAAGCCTATTATTTCTAATAGCTGGGATGCATTTTACGTTGAAATTTTCAAAATATTTAAGGTATTGTAGTTCTTTTCCCTCTTCTAAAAAAGTTTCTAATAAAATAAAAATATCATAGCTTAAAATTAGTTTAAAAAATTCAGGCATAAGTAGTTTATTTTTAAGCCCAGTGATATTATAGCAAATAATTTTAAATTCGAATTTATTAATGATTTACCCTATATGTTTTTCTCTCTCAATATCTCTCCCTCTTTGTGTTATTTAAAAGCTCAAAACTCAAAACCAATGTGCATGTGCATATCGATTTATCCTCCTTCATCTCTTCTCATATTCTTTATTCTCGCACTGTGTAGGTATATTAAACACTAGCTGACACGGCGAACTTCGTTTTCCCAATATTTATTTTTAAATTTTAAATTCCCGATAAAAACATACAAAATGCTAGAAATTAGCATAGTGACTTTAAAAAAATTTGGAATGTGTTTTCGAAAAATTTTTCAGACTTTGAAATTTTTTTTCCTTAAAATTCAAAACAGTAAAACAAATTTGATGGTTTACTTCATTTTTTCCAAAAAACTTTTTAACTAGTGATTTTTAAGTATTTAATATAATTTCATATCTAATTAATCTAAAGCATCAAGACCACTGTCACTGTCACACATAAGAGCAGGTTCGTTCGACCCAGTCGGGCACTTTAATTATGGTTATTTAAGAGTATTGCGTATCTTCAGGAGTGTCAATCAACGTACGTTTTTCTATTTCTCAGAATTCGGGTATTAGAAGTACCATTTGTACTTTTTGTATCCCACTCACATGTGTAGAAAATTTAAGGATGATCGGTTGACTAGTTGAAAAAATATGTTAAATTTAAATGTTAGCCATAGAATATTTATTGGGGATGAGTGTCTATTCGCACGCAGCATTGCTGAAAGTTGTAACTTATTGTTTGCTTCTTCAGGGGTTTTATTGTTGTGACGTATTATTGAATCTAAATCTGATGATAAAGGCGTCGAAGCCCAGCAACGAGGTATTGAGTGAGCGGCGAGTAGAAATTCCTTTGGACCGCGATTCGGGCTACGCACACCAGTTTGACATTGGCAAAACCAATGCGTGCGAATGGACAATGTGTCAAAATCGAGCTGAAGCAATTTTGTCTGTTAGATTGGTTTTCAGAATGAGTGGTTACCCGATTGTTTGTTATGAGTGTCTACACTCAGAACTATAGAACCTATTTTTATCACCGACGTCTTATCATTAAAAAGGCAGGGTTTATTATTTTCGTATGTAATACAGGGTGAAACACACTGATTCGATGGAAATATATTATGGACAAGTTTTGATAAAAACAAATTGATCTTCAGAAGGCTATGCTGTCTCCTAAATATTTCATTAAAAAATATATTTTTTACCTGTTGCTGGGTTTTCCAAGTGTAAAATAATGTGTGGGTTTTTTTATTCTTGTTTCAGAACTTATTTTTATTACGTTGCAGCTTTAAAAAAAAAATAGTAGAACAACATGTTTTTTAGCATACTCCGCCCGTGGCGTATTTGTAAGTGTGTCAAACTGCCACTCTGAAGGCTTTAGCTTCGATCACTGATTCCACCTAAGTTATTTCCTATTGGGCTACTGCCTCTTGCAAGGAAGTGACAAATTCTAGTAGCCCTTAACACAAAAAAGTGCATCTTTCCTAGCCCTTTGATTTTGGTCAACGCACATAAAGGACTGAGTGAGAGTTTAAGTCACTTGACTTTGGTTTCTCGTTGAGCTAATTGTGACACATTATTCATTTTAAGACATATTTTTAGGTTATAAAGGTACATTAAAAAAGAACCTCACATCACAAGGATATGTTTTTGGTTATCTTATAAAATTGACCTGTTCGAAGCATAATGCTTATTTACTAATTTTGTGATTACAATATTTGTTGGTCACCATCCTCGGAATATCCAACTTAAAATGGCTGTCATCCCGTCATAAAAGTAAAAATTGAAAGGATTAGGGATAGATGAGTTCTTCTGTGAAAAAATATCGATTCGCACACCAATTAATACCTTCGTATAAGCAAAGTAAGAAACGTTAGTTGTATTTCTTCTTAATTCGCCCCCATGACGTCAACACTGAAAAACAAACAATCGTCAAAAAGGGAACAATCGCATACTGCACTAACTAAATAAATAATTCATTTGCATCCTTCTTATTCCACCCATCGTCGGTCGTCTCAAAGGTTTAATTTGATTATTTATCATCACAAAGGGATACTCTAGACCCAACGTAGTACCAAAACTCGGAAGCATCCTGTGTGAATCCGAATTCCGAATCCGAATCCACTAATCAAAACCACAACCGCATCGGATAAAGGACAAAAGAGAAAGGAAACAACTTAACTCTCACATTGTGTATTCCTCCTTCGTTTTGATTTGTTTATCAGACTTAAAATCAAAGCTAAATTAAGAACGTTTATTCAACTAATGATGTCTTCAAATATACATATACACACATATCGCTATCCCTGGATATCAATAGCCTCTCAGGATGAGTCCTTTCTGTTATATCTAGTGATTCATTTTTTTTTGTTGTGGTTGGTAAACAAATCTAAACTTTCGACAGGACATACAGGATAGGCATCAAACACACAGACACAAAACAATAAACAACAAAACAAATCCAATACTCTCGCCAGTGCAATTATCCTGATCTTGATTATTCTGAAAGGCCCGAAGGGGGGTAAGTTTCCCACATCGGATTTCCGCCACACACCAAAGTGCGCCCCCAGTCTGCAATCAACCAAAGAAAAACATCAGAATAAAATATATATATTCACTTGTTTTTTTTTTTTTCTTTCTTCAAAGCCACGACCCCTTCAGCCACTCCATGTTCGATGAATAGATACTTGTGGGTGTCTATTGTGTTAAAGTTGGTAAGTATTGCACCCACGACCTCTCAACCTACCACTAGCAACAACGCCATCGCCATCGCCATCGCCACCGCCACCCGCACCCATTCAAGGAAAATATCTCGTCGACTCTCGAGTAGCTCTGTTTGTATATCTGACGAGTGCGGGAGTTTGAAACGTTTACTCAAAAGCTTAACTAAGTCGATTATCCTCAGGATATTTGATTTGTTGTTTCTAGAAACTGAGAGCCCGTTTACTATACCAACCTACCCATCACACACATATAGTCCCTTGGACACAGTTCATTAAGAATCGTTATCAAGTCATAGTCCTGATATCTATATCTTTTAGTATTCTGAGCATCATGTACAAAACAATAAAAATTAAGATGAAAAAAAAATTAAAGTGAAAGAAAATCAATGAGATAAGACAACCTAAAGTTGATAGCCTGGAAACCGGGGGAGATTGATTTATTTTGCTTTTTTATTTAAAAAAATAAAATTGGAGATAGCAAACACAACGTGGTATGTGATTTCTTTTAAAATAAAATTGATTTCAGATGATTTTTTAGAAAAACAGAATTTCGCTTTTTTGAAGACAAAAGCAGCGTTGTTTTGGAACATAATGAAACGAAAAGTGACATTCGAATAGGGTATGCAACAGTTTGTTGAAAGCGTAGGTACTTCAGCTCTCGCTGTCGAAACATCCTATTCCATAGAATGGGTATATTGTATTTGGTGTGGAGTTTGTAACATAGAGAAATAATACCCTTAGGTATAGAAAAGTATATAATATATTCTGCCTCAGAATCAAAAGCCTAGTCGATTTATGTCCGTACGTCCGTCCGTATGTATACTCTCTAGAGGTCGCAATTTTTGAGCTAGAAAGCTGACATTTGGTATATATGTATAATCTTCAAGAATAAGGCTAAGTTCTTGGATCGGTAAAATCCGCCCACAAACACGCCCACAATCGACATTTTTGTTGAACAACCTCAATTTGGTAAAATTAAATTATGTTTTTTGTACAGTTACGATAGAAGCATAACGCTAAAATTTTGCACACGTAAGCTTTTGGTAAACTTTTTTCCAATTAAATAAAAATATTTCAGTTTGGGTGTGGCTGACGCCCATTTTTCACACAAAACCATCAACATTATTTTTATAAAATAACGATGCTTGCGATGATACCTTAAATTTTGTGGGTATTAATTGCACATAAACATCTTGTGTCTGAAATCAAAAAAATTGATTTTGGGCGTGGCTGACGCCCAATTTTCACTAGAAACTATAAAAAATTGTTTTTTGCAAACAAAGGGTATTTATAATGAATCCTCAAGCCAAAGTTTTGCGTCTCTTAGTAGAAACTAAAAAGTTCGTGTATGAAAACAAAATTTTGAATTTTGGGCGTGGCTTTGCCCACTTTTCATGAAAGAACGAAAAACGTAGTTTTAAAAAATTAAGGTACTACCAATATACTCAGTTTGAGCCGTTTCTTCCTTTCGTTATACATATTTGCAAAATATATCTGTATATTATTTTGCTTAAGTTTTTTCAATACGTCAACTTTTAAATGCGTGATTTTAATAAAATACCTTTGTTCAGGGAAGATCGTTAAAAAATTATTCGATTGCTCTAGTCTTACACATAGGTATGCCTAAAAATTGACAAGCAATCAAAGCTCAGTTAGAGATTAAAATTTTTCAAAAAAAATTTTAGGACACGCCTACTTTTAAGGGGCGTTCCCGTCAAAAGTCGTAATACGCATTAATTTTTTCATGTATTTTAACTATCGGTCGCAGTTTTGAAGCAAGAAGATGAACACTTCGGTTTGTATACCTTGGTTATGTAGGAGAGTGTGGTTAAAGAATTGTTCAATACACCCATAATCGCTATTTCCATTCAAAATCTAATTTTAAAAAAATTAAGTTTTGTCTTGTTTTGTTCAATTCAAATCGATCTGCGAGATTGAAAATTGAATGTTACTGAGTTCAAAGTAATTGCCCTGGCAATAAAAAGTCTCAACTTTGGGTGTGGCTCACGCCTTTTTTTTTTATTGCGCCAGCAGTTATTGAACATCAGCCACACAAAATTAATGTTATTGAATTTTTTCCTGTCTGGCTAAAGAGAATTTTATTTCAGAAACTGGAACAGCGGATGGCTGCGGGAGGCGAACGCATACACATACAAAAATATAGTGATAGGGTATCCAACAGTTCGTTGCAAACGTACTGTAGCTCTCGCTTACGTTTTTTTTTCGTTTTGGATTTTCTTGATAGTGACTTGCAACTTAACAAACCAGGTGTATATGCAAATCAAAGTAGAAATTACGAAAATCAGCTCTTAAAGGCTTTTTTCAAATGGCCATAAATTGAAGTTTTTCATAGTTTTCTATAAGATGGCAATGCTTTTTCCAATTATTCCACACAGCGAGCCCCCAGTTTTAGCCTAAATTTGTTGATTTTATTGAGGCGGGTATAAGTTTGCCACATTCTTGTAGTGCGACTTAAAAAAGAGTCTCTATACTTAACAGTACGTCCGAAGTTAGGCTCAAAAACAAATTTATGGGTATTCCTAACGATGAGAGGTTCGCGGGGAAATTGGTTTGTTTATAGAAATACCAATAAAACAAGGTTAAACAGAGACTTTACGGTCGCAATGTTCGAGTGAAACAAATGGTTCATTCACCTATCAATTTTAAGGAGGCACTGCCCAGCTTAATTCAACTCAAGACCTCTGTATAACAAAATAACTCACAAAACACTAAAGAGTATTATAAAAATAGGAATTTGTTTAAAGTGGGGAACATACAAAACTTTTAGATAAAGAACTCAAATTGTGTGACACAAAATTTTTAAAATTAGGCCCCAAATGGCATGCGTTGTTCTGTAAACCTTTATTGTTTATGAAAAGAAATTCAGAAAGGGAGTTGTTGTACATGCGACTCAGTCGAACATTATATTTTTTTTCCTGCAACATTTCTCGAAAAGTTTATTTTTTCCCTTAAAATCCTCACCCAGCTTATGGGAGTTCGCTAGTTTTGTTCAATGCCCTGAAAGCCAGAGAAGGGTAGCTTTCTAGGATGCTAGGACAATCCATTTAATTCTGAAATTGCTTTTACTTGTTTGGAGGACCAACCTGGCGATATTGATACAGTTTTGATAAGGATGTTAGTAAAATAGTCTGCAAGTTTCCCTGACCGCAAGAAATGCCTCCTGTCAGCCAAAATGATTTGAACTCGTTACTTAAGTTGGCGTAGACAGATCATCGTGGACCACGACCTCAACTAATATACCCCGCCAGCCAGTCCGTCCAGTCCCTATAGCCAGTTGCCTCCAGTTACGCTCACCAAGTTAGTGTACCTTGTTCTCCACTTGACCGCACCACCTTAGAATTGAAGGTCCGGCGGGCTGGTGTGTATTATGATACACCCCACATGTCCTAGCTATCCAAGCCACTGTATTTTTTGCTTTTTGAAAAGATCAATGTTTATGTCGTATACAGTTCGTCATTGAATCTTCTCCTTCACACTCCACTGAAACATACAGGACCGAACATCACCCGAAGAATTTTGTCAGGATCCACGCTTCTGCCACATATAGCATGGCGGGGATAATAAGGGTCTTGTATAGTTCCTCCTTGATGCTTTGAGAGAGGGCTTAAAAAGTTAGATGTTTTTGAGACCGAAGAAACTTCGATTGCCAAGAGTGATTCTTTGTCTGATATCTTCACATTTTGAGAGGCTATAGTGGAACCAATAAAAAGACAAAGTCGCTGTTTTTTTCAAAGTTATAACTGTCTATCGTGACGTTTAACCCAAGTATACGGTGACGATGTTCTGCGCCCGAAGAAAACAAATAATTTCTTTTATCTTCAGTAACAGCCAGGACCATTCACGCAGACTCCATTTTAATAATTGCGAAACTTCCACTAATAACAAGCATCGCGCTTCCGATAATTGCCGGTGGCCATGGTACAGTGGATGTAGTGCTTGGTTGCTAATCCTAGAGTTGTGAGTTCATACCCAGCCTGGGCAGCAATTTTTATTTATTTTCCCACCCGTGCCTCACGAAGGATGTTGAAGTGGTTACATGACAGCGCAGAGTATGAAAATTTGGTCGACGGTTGACTTACCGGGCCTGAAACCACACTGAAAGAGGCCAAAGAGTTCGGGTCTGGTTCAAAATCCCGAAAACCAAAATCCCGAAAGTTCAAAATCCCGAAAAATCAAATTCCCGAAAAATCAAAATCCCGAAAAATCAAAATCCCGAAAAATCAAAATCCCGTAAAATCAAAATCCCGAAAAAATCCCGAAAAAATCCCGAATAGCAATCAATACTGAAAAATCGGATTAGTGATGCAGGCAGGCGCCTGTGTCAACAGTTTTCATAATCAGCAGTACTTGGGTGGCCCGCTTAGCGGGTTCTTCGGATTTTAACTCCCTTTTTCGGGGACACACCCGCTCACGCAGCTTCGCTGCTCCGCTAAGGGTATGTAAATTTGTCAGGCAGGCGCCTGTGTCTGTAACATTTGTAATTAATTTGACCTGGGTGGCCGCTTCGCGGGATCTTTTGATTTTCTCCTCCTTTTTCGGGGGCACACCGCGCTCACGCAGCTTCGCTGCTCCGCTAAGGGTATGTAAATTTGTCAGGCAGGCGCCTGTGTCTGTAACATTTGTAATTAATTTGACCTGGGTGGCCCGCTTCGCGGGATCTTTTGATTTTCTCCTCCTTTTTCGGGGGCACACCGCGCTCACGCAGCTTCGCTGCTCCGCTAAGGGTATGTAAATATGTCAGGCGGGCGCCTGTGTCTGTAACATTTGTAATTAATTTGACCTGGGTGGCCCGCTTCGCGGGATCTTTTGATTTTCTCCTCCTTTTTCGGGGGCACACCGCGCTCACGCAGCTTCGCTGCTCCGCTAAGGGTATGTAAATTTGTCAGGCAGGCGCCTGTGTCTGTAACATTTGTAATTAATTAGCTTTTTATCATTCGGGATTTTGAACATTCGGGATTCTGATTTTTCGGGATTTTGATTTTTCGAGATTTTGATTTTTCGGGATTTTGATTTTTCGGGATTTTGATTTTTCGGGATTTTGATTTTTCAGGATTTTGAACTTTCGGGAATTTGATTTTCGGGATTTTGAACGGATCCCAAAGAGTTCACTTGCACACAAAATGGCTGACAAAATTCTATAGGCTGCATTTTGTGGATTCAGGGCACTCAATGCTGAGGTTCCATTCGTCAGGCATACTTTCATCCGACCATATTGTACAGATGAGTTGGTATTATATGCTTCTCACCAAGTCCTCTCCCGCTGTTTCAAAGACTTCGGCGCTCCAGCAGCTTTTTAAATTTTAGTTAAGATATCGCTACCCGAACTTCTTCTTATTCGAGTGGACGGTGGTTTTGTTCATCATAGGTCCGAATCGAGCATTCTGCCTGAATTGGTTGTCTTCGCCTTTTAAGTGTTCTTTTTCAATTCTCAGCACCGACTGTGCATCTATACTAAGACATTCCCACCCTAACTCTACAGGCTTCGGTTCCAGCTTTCCACCTATTAGATTCTTACACCTTTACCCTTTGGCCTTTGGTAGCCCTGGCACCCCTTAATAGATTCAACCGCTCGCTGTTCCAATAATCTGTTTTCCTTTCTAAAAATCCGATGTTGCTCCTTTCTCTATTGCTGGTAGATACGGTAGCGCTCTTGGTAGGTTTGGTTCTGGTCTGCACCATTACCTGATAACTTTTGTTCTTGGCTGTGTATGCCAGTCTGCACTAATCATCGAACCAGGTGTTTCGTTGTGATCGCCTATAATTAAAGCCTCTGGTCCCTTGGGTTTGGTGTAAATGCCAGGCTTGACGAGATGTAAGACGATATACGGTTGGTAATGGCTCTGGTGGTCTATTGCAAATTTTTTCACACTCATGATCAAAGAACTGAAATCAGTGTTATGATAGTGGTTCCTTAAACCTTTCTTAGCTTAAAGATTTTGTAGGCTTTGTTGAATGTGGGCGTCCAGACAATCGATCCATATCAGAGGAAATTCGCGGTACCACAGCCGGCAGTGTTCGTGTCCAGAGCACAGACATAAAGATACAGACCGCCAACTCGTACTCATCTTGCCTGAAACATCATTATTCCTTAAAATATATTATTCACCACCGTATGTGTATATCTCAGGCTGTGCATTTTATTTTTTCGTGTATTGGTTTCCCATTTAAAATGTATACGGGTGAACTTAAGAGAGAGCTTCAACACACTCAAATTAAAATGTACATGTACACCAAGCTTGTAGGCAAAGAGAGAAAATATAAGGAGTTGGCGGTCTGTACCTGTATGTCTGTGGTCCAGAGAACCATTTTTGTTGGAAGAACACATTTTTACCGAGTAACTTGTTGTATGCAATATGCGTGCCTGGTGCCTTTTTAACCCGTATATTTATATTATATTTATTTTCCATCCAAGTTTTGGATCATGAAATAGATATTTGGCACGTCGGCAATTATTCATACAGACGGGGAAAATTTAAGTTTGGTAGCAATTCACTTTCCGTTGTAAAGATTTTTTGTGAACAAATCCTTCAACCATAATGCCATCGGTGATCTCAAATCAAATAGGGCTTTTACAAGAACTGATGAACAAAAGGTCAATGGTGAATATTTAGGGATCCGTTCAAAATCCCGAAAACCAGATTCCCGAAAGTTCAAAATCCTGAAAAATCAAAATCCCGAAAATTTAAAATCCCGAAAAATCAAAATTCCGAATGATTAAAAAGCCAAGTACTGTTGATTAAGAAAACTGTTGACACAGGCGCCCGCCAGACAACTGGACATACCCTTAGCGGAGCAACGAAGTGGCGTGAGCGGGTATGTCCCCGAAAAAGGGAGTTAAAATCCCAAGAACCCGCGAAGCGGGCCACCCAAGTACTGCTGATTATGAAAACTGTTGACACAAGCGCCTGTCTGCATCACTAATCCGATTTTTCAGTATTGATTGCTATTCGGGATTTTGATTTTTCGGGATTTTGATTTTGCTGGACTTTGATTTTTCGGGATTTTGAACCAGACCCGAATATTTATGTTGTCTAAATTTTCGTTTAAAAGGCAAACATGGTATCTTAAGCCCCGTTTAAATAACAAGAGGTATTTTACGAAGAAAGGATTAAGTTTTTGAAATGTCACAATCTCATAACTAACAACTTTAGAAAGTCCTTACCAAATCCTTATACAACAAATAATAATTAGTGTCCCCTGACTCCATGTACCTTAAATATAAGCAAAAGATAGTTACAAAAAATGCTTTTTAAAATAACCGATGCACGAAAGATTTCTTCCGGGTGGTAATGCTTTCAATTCATAACCGATTATTAAAAAACCTAAATTGCCTCCACGGTTCGTTTTAACCGGAACTTAAAAAAGGGACATACTTTCTATGGCTATTTTCTGGAGCATAAAATGGCAAATGCTATCCGTCCGATAAGGCAAAACATTCAACGTCTTCCTTTCTAGCTATTGTTTCAAAAGAACAGTTAAAACAGAAGAGAAAAGAAATTTCGCTCATCCAACAGATGAAAAAAAAAAAGAAAACGGATGGTTTTTAGTTTTGCTTTTTTTGTGTTTAAAGACGAAAGACTTGCTGCTATGGTCGTAGTCATCGTCGTCGTTGCCGTGGTCGTCGTAGTCTTTTTTTTGTGTATGCTCAAAGCTAATTTAACTAATTCCATGGCCTTTTTTATGATGGTCCGGTCAAAGTTTCCCATTCTCATTCCCATTTCAGCATCTTCATCATTTTGTCCACACCTCGGTCTGGTTATGCTGGTCGTTAACTTGGCCTGACATTTTCGCGGGCCTGGTCTCTTCTCTATCTGATAAGAGTTTCACGTGACTGTGTCGAACATCAATGTGAGCTCCTGCCACTTCACATGTAACATTTTGTTGTACGTGCAACATCAACAAATGTTTTCATCGGGACAGAGAGATAAACAGGATTTAATAACAAGCTGGATGTCCGACGACTACCGAAAATTTGCAAGGTGAAGAAATGACAACTTTTAGAGTTGCACGCTGACATTTAGCATTTAGCACACAGCGAGTGGCTGATGGCGATGGGCTTTGGTATGGTATAGAGTCTGATGTGATGTCCAGGAGGATTTTGGTTGAGATTCTGTAGGTGGTCTTGATTTATGCGGACAGGGGAAATATAAAGTGGCGCCATGGCGGCACTGAGCCACTGCTCCACTTGTTCCACGCCAGGTATAAAGAACTAAGACGACGCGAGGTCGCCGTCGCCGTCGCGTCGTCGTTTGGTCGTCGGAGGAACCAGAACAATGGCAATAACCCACCAATGTTCGGGCAAAATTTGTTCCAGGAATGACCATGATTTGGAATTTGTTGAAAGGAATACATGGAGGAATATGCAACGAGCCGCGCCGCCGACCAAAGAACAATTCTATGCAATATTAAGATTTGTAGCAATGATAATGGAGGTATGTATGTTCTGGTGGCAGTTAAATATTTTTTTTTCTTTTTTTTTTTATTCTGAAGATAAAAGGTTCAGCCATAAAAGTTCGGTGATTCCGATGTTGTTTTACATGATCATACAACAATTTTTGTTCCTTATTTTATTGAATTTGAAATACAAATTATGTGAAGTTGCCTTTAAGAGAGAGGATTTCGGCCGTTGATAGATCTAGAGAAAATTCGGAATTCAAAATGAAAAACATGGTCTAACTACTAGTCAGTTGCCCATAACTAAGCATGTGTTTACCCAGGTTTACTCAGCTGACATATACTCTATTTTCAACTCAGAGAAAATTTGTTGGTAATACTTCAATATGCCAATGGTGGGGCCTCTGAACTATGGAGGAACAAAATTTCTATCATTGATGGCGTTGAGTATTTTGAACCTCTTTGCGGTTCCATTAAATCACAATTTTTGCCTATGTATTTGATGCATCCATTGAGACCCCTGCAAATGTCCGCCAAGAATTAGGAACCCGATTGGAAAAGTACGAGCCCGGGAGTAATCCACCCGCCACGTGTGCTTCAAGCTCATAATTCGGATCACTATATACCTACTTTTTGACTAACTTCAAGTGCGGGATGCGCTTTGGAGAACAACAATCACGCCGAAGAAATTTAATGTTGGACCACTCCAGTCGTAATGGCCGCTACAGACTATGTCGACCATGTATCCTTTGAGCTTGAGATGAATCCTACGGCTGTTGATATGAACACAGGCCCAGCCTTTAAGATTCTGTCCAGTGTTTTAAGTGATCGTCTAAAGCCGTTTGCTGAACTATCCCATCAATCCTTATCAATGACAATAGAATAAAAGAATTCATGCTATCATGAATCAACGCATTTACTTGGGTTTGCTGACTGCCAACATTGACGTGGTAGGAAGAAAAATGCAAGCAGGAATCCTGTACCGACAACGAAGAAAACGAAAGGAATAGTACCGGTGTGCATGTGGATCTAAAACCTTTCAGACGAAGCTTAAAACGGCTCCATCCGCATATCAGCAAGAAATTACTGACACATTTTTTTGTTTTCTTTTTGGGATGATCGTCATCTTGAATTTAAGGCTAACCGTTTCTTGTTACATTACATTTTTTTTTTTCAATTTTTAATAAAAATGCATGTTTTCCAAACAAAAGTTATTCAAAATTTTGTTTTCTTGAATTTTTTGTCTACAATAGATTTTTAAGACTTAATCCTAAACTTTAGATTAAAGTTACTACAAATTTTTGATTGGTTTTTATTGAAATAAATTAACTCGCACTGGTTTGTAATTTTTTCTAAATTTATTTGAAATAAAAAAAAAAAATTATAAATTTGATGGTCTGCAACATGGGTTTTGGGAAAGTTTTTTGTAAATAGGTGAGGATCATTGAGATTCAATATCAATACTCAAAATTCATGTCCGTTCCAAATTCAACAAAATTAAAATTTACATCGATTAGATCACTCGTTCACGAAATATTGCGTTTTACTTAAATATATTATTTTTTTATAAATTGTATAATTGCGATCGTTGTTCTGTGTTCTTTTCTGGGACTCTGATTCAAAACAAGGCTTGCAAAAAAAACTATGATTGAATAAAATGTTTTTGAAAATGATTTAAGTCAAAACATCAAATATGTATAGGTATATATGTATGTACCTATATATTAAGTGTCCACCCATTTAATAGCTTGACTTAGGCGAGGGAATTTTGTTTCTGGTTGGTTTTTGTTGAACCTATCCCTACTAACACTAGTTAAAAACAATAAATAAAATAAATTAAACTATACTTGGTCGCACGTACTTGCTATGTTTACGAAGTGTTTATGTCCCGCATTCTGATTATATTGACATTTTTATAAGATACGTTAATTTTTCCCGTTATTTCGATATACAAATTTTTTTTGAAGTGAGTTGTTTGTATACACATTTCCAACACTTATTTTAGCCCAAAACTAAGAATGCAGTTATCTTGAAAATTCTCCCAAAAAAATACCCATAAAATTTAATCAAAATTGTTTAAATCCTTTTTGAGAAATTTGGTAAACACTAAAAATAAAGTGCACGACTGGGTCGGACGAACTTGCTCTAATGTGTGACAGTAGCTTGCAGTTTGGGAATTTTGGAAAAAAGCAGGCAAAAAATGATATGAAATTTTATTGACCACTTAAAAATCAGTAGTTAAAACGTTTTTTTGGAAAAAAATGAAGAAGCCATCTGATTTCTATTACTGTTTAGAATTTTAAGAAATTCTTTTTTCAAAAAAAAAAAACAATTTTTTTGATAAACTTTTCGAAAATATTGTAATGTTTTTAGTCTTGGGTTCGAAAATAAAACTTATTTTCGTTTACTTTTCAATCACTACTACTATCTCTATAAATGAAACTCACTTTTATCTAAGTTCAAACTCTTTATTTATTTCTTTATCTTAGCACCACTAATTATTCACCATTTATTCGTTACCACGGTTAAAATGAAACTGTGTCCATTTCCGAATAAAATGTCCTATTTATACTTGGGATCAAAGTTTCCCGAACAGTCTAAGTCTCGAACCTTTCGGAATTGTCAAGATGCTTTGAAAGCTTTCAGAGCTTTCAAATTCAACATTGTTATTCAGCAGAATCATTCAGCAGAATTGTTCAGAATTTTACTGTAGTATAGACAAAAACCATTTAGTAATATTTCTGTAGTAGAAACAAAAACCATTCATAAGACTGTAGTTGAGACAAACACTATTCATGTAACATTGCCCCCTTCTTAAGATTGTTCGTCCCGAACAAGTCTATCACTTCCCTGGCCATTGTAGCGGCATAGTCGGTCCCTGTGAACAACTTTCATTTTGCCTCTAACTCCTCTCTGAATGCGGTAAACAACATCATTGATTCTGGTGACAACTTTGTAAGGGCCTTCCCAATTTTGCTGGAGCTTCGGTGACAGTCCCTTTTTCCGATGGGGGTTGTATAACCACACAAGATCTTCCACTTGAAACCCTGTCGTCGTTGCATGTGCATCATAACGTGTTTTCATGCGATCACTGGCATCCTTTATCTTTGTTCTGGTCCTTTCATGAATGTACATGAGTCTCTTTTTGAGATCCTCCACATATTCTTCTTGGCTTTGTGGCTCATTTGGAGGGCATCCAAATTTCACTTCACTTGGTAGACGCATTGTTGAACCAAACAAGATTTCATAAGGAGTATGTCCTGTAGTGCTATGAACTGCGCTCCGATAGCTCATTAAAAACAGTGGAATGCATCGGTCCCAGTCTCGTTGACAGTCTTCCACTACTTTGGAAAGGTGTTCTTTGAGCGTTCTGTTAAACCGTTCTACCATTCCATCTGATTGTGGATGCAGCGGTGTTGTCCTTGTCTTATGAATGCCAAGGAGTGAGCAAACCTGTTGGAAGATATTTGACTCGAAGTTCCTCCCTTGGTCAGAATGGAGTTCTTTAGGTACACCAAATCTACTTATCCAATTGAAGACAATCTGATCCACAACCGTTTTTGCTTCTTGGTTTGGAATGGCAAACGCTTCAGGCCACTTGCTGAAGTAATCCATGATCACGAGAATATATCGGTTTCCATCGTTGGTTTCAGGAAAAGGACCTGCAATATCCATTGCGATTCTTTCGAAGGGTGCTCCAACGTTGTACTGCTGCATCGCACTTTGAATTTTTCTGCCTGGTCCTTTTGTAGCAGCACAAGTGTCACATTTCCTGCACCATCTTTCGACGTCTTCTTTTGCATGAAGCCAGTAGAAACGATCTCGGATCTTTTCCAGTGTTTTGTTAATTCCCAAATGGCCTCCAGAAGTGCCATCATGCATCTCACGGAGAACTTCATTGACTTTGGACCGAGGCACAACTACCTGCATCACATATGACTTGCCATCTGCGGATTCCCACTTCCGTTTGAGTACACCTTCTTGTACATGGAGAGAGTTCCATTGAGCCCAATAGGCTTTTAGCACCGGGCTTCTATCGGAAATGTCAACCCATTGTGGTTTCTCCTCGTGCTCTTTCCATGCAAGGATGGGTTCAATGTCAGAGTCTTCTTGTTGAGCATTCCTAATTTCCTCGTTACTCCAGCCAGTAATGGGCTCGGCTCTCACTCGTTGAGTGACTAGGGACTCCTTTTCTTCCTGACGTGAACAATGCTTGCAGTTCGATTTACATGGTCGTCGGGATAATGCATCTGCGTTGGAGTGTAGTTTTCCTTTTCGATGTTGAATCTCGTAGTGGTATGTCTGCAACCTCTCAATCCACCTTGCTACTTGTCCTTCGGGATTTTTAAAGTTCAAAAGCCACCTTAGCGCTCCATGGTCTGTTCTAAGGAGGAATTTCTGCCCATAGATGTACTTATGAAAATGTTTTGTAGCTAGTACCAGAGCTAGAAGTTCCCTCCTGGTCACGCAATAGTTCCGTTCTGTCTTCGAGAGCACTTTGCTGTAATATGCTACTACCTTTTCTTTGCCATCATGAACTTGGGACAAAACAGCCCCAATTCCAACGTTGCTTGCGTCTGCATCGATGATGAACTGTTTCCCAGGAGTAGCATATGCCAGAACTGGAGCGTTACAGAGGCGTGCTTTTAGTTCCTGGAAACTTTTCTCGCACTCACCTGACCATTTGAACGGTTTTCCTTTCTCTGTGAGTTGGTGCAGGCTTTTCGCAACTCCAGCAAAGTCTTTCACGAATCGCCTATAATATGTGGCTAACCCAAGGAAACTTCTCAGCTGATGTTTATCTTGTGGAGTTGGCCAGTTCTTCACAGATTCCACTTTCTCTGGATCGGTTTGAACCCCTTGAGACGAGACAATATGTCCTAAATATTTCACTTCAGTCTTGAAAAAGGTGCATTTGTCTGGATTCAACCTAAGATGAGCTTCTCGAAGCCTTCGGAAAACTTCTCTCAAGTTCCTGCAGTGTTCGTCAAATGTTTTCCCAAAAACGATGACATCATCCAAATAAACCAGGCATGTCTTCCAAGTAAGCCCTTGTAAAACGCATTCCATCAAACGCTCAAATGTTGCCGGAGCGTTGCACAGGCCAAAGGGCATAACTTTGAATTGCCACAGACCATTACCTGTCGAAAATGCGGTTTTCTCTCGATCTTCTGGGTGAATTTCCACCTGCCAGTACCCACTTTTCAGGTCCAAAGTTGAAAACCATTGAGCTCCTGCCATTGCATCCAGAGTGTCGCTGATCCTGGGCAGAGGGTAGCTGTCCTTCTTTGTGACATCGTTCAGCCTTCGGTAATCCACGCAGAACCGGGTGCTTCCATCCTTCTTTTTGACTAGGACCACTGGTGATGCCCAAGGGCTTTTGGAATTCTCGATCAAACCTTCTTTCTGCATCGTCGAGATCATATCCGTAACCTCCGCCTGTTTGGCTAGTGGAAGGCGCCTTGCAGGTTGACGGATTGGCCTTGCATCACCAGTATCGATGCGATGTTGCACCAATTGTGTTCTTCCGTATGGTTTATCCTTTGAAGCGAAAATATCAGCAAACTCATTAATAAGGCTTCCAGCAACCTGTTGTTGTTGTTGACTTAGCTTGCAGGATTTTAGAATTTTGGACCTTAAAAAGTTGACTTCTACAGGATTTCGTACTTCTTCATCGGTGATTCTTGTTATTGCTGCCACTGGACCACATTGTCCAATAACTTCTCCTGCTTTAAGGTTGACTTCATAAGGTTTGATGTTCACTATTCTTACAGGCACCATGTTGTTCTTAGGTGCGGCAAGCGTTTTTCCCACGATGTAGTTTTGGGAACGTTGTTCAGAGTCCGGTTCTACAAAAAGGTATCGATGGTTCCCTGAATCGCCTTTTATGTTTGTCCAAACAAAGACTTCTGAAGAGGGAGGCAGGCGTAGGTCTTCTTTGACGACAGTTCTCAGGGTTGACGAGTTTTCGTTACCATAGATCATCGGAATCTCGACATTTCTAAATTTCAGAACCTGGTTACCGATATCCAGAATTACTCCATGTGCTTTCATGAAGTCAATTCCGATGATGCACTCATCGCAAATATCTGCCACTAGGAATTTATGTGAAAACTCCAGTTCTGCCAATCCGATCACTAGTTGTACTTCCCCATATACTTTAGCTGACTCACCTGTTGCCGTCTTCAGACAGTAGCTATTGGTGTTGTGTAGCCATGTCATCTTCACCACGTCTCTTCTTACAATGGAGGCGGTGGCACCGGTATCGATAGTTGCCACATATTTCTTGTCGTTTATAGCTGCTTCCATTGTCAGACTTTTATTGTCTCGTTTAGTCTGCGAGACCTGGATCGTAGTTCTGGGGCCATCGATACCCGGAACCAGCTTCTGCCCCGTGAAGTTGGTCCTTACTCGTTTCCCCGAGTGGGAAACAGGTCCAGCAGGGGTTTTGTGAGCCTCCTCTTGGCTGTTCTTCCTGCTGCCGCAATGTTGGCAAACTCCTTTTCTTAATGGCATACGACACTGGCGCTGGAGATGTCCGGTCCTGTTGCAGTTCCAGCATCGGAGAGGTCCATCACGGTGGTTGCTCTGAAATGTCGTTCTCTGGCAAGCGCACTCCTCTACAGTTACTTCTCTTACCCGATGAATGCTTTGAGAAGCCTGTTCCGCTGCTTCCATGGTGAGGGCAAACGCCAATGCTTCAGGAAGCGTCCGTTTTCCGGCCGTTCGTACTGCTCGCTGGAGGTTGATGTCAGCTAATCCACGGACAAATGCTTCAGCAGCAAATTGGTTGATAATTTCCTCACCCGCCGTTGGATATGCCAGGTGAGCCAGGCGTTCGATGTCTGCTTGGAGCTGTTGAAGAGTCTCACCTCTTTTCTGAACCCTGGTGTTAAGTTGGACCCGGAAAACTTCTTGCATATGGCCATCTCCAAAGCGTTTTTCAATCGCCTGAGTAAGAGCTTTGAAGTTGCCATGTAACTCTGCTGGTATTGTTTGCAGTAGTTCTGCAGCAGGTCCTCTGAGAGCAAGTGTCAGTGCAACAAACTTTTCTTCGTCGTCCCAGCCGTTTATTGTCGCAGCTGCTTCAAATTGTCTTTTGTAGATCGTCCAAGAAGTTTGTCCATCAAAAGTTGGCGGATGCATTTCCTTTCTTCGTATGCAGTCACCAGAACTTTCTCTATTTTTAATTGTTCTTACCTTGTCCAACTCCTTTGCATATTTTTCGAATTTGTCTTCAACTTTCTCGAACCTTTCATCTACAGTCAAAATTTGTTTTTCGATGCTTTCGAGACGCTCGTCAGCAGCAACAAACTTGCTTTCAATGTCAGAGAACTTTCCTTCAAGGAGGTTTTTCTGGTCTTCAAGATTCTTCTCTTGTGTTTCAAAACATTCTAGAAGTTGCGCTTGTTCATTCTTTTGTTCGTTTCTTTGCTCTTCTAGAAGATTCTTTTGTTCGTTTCTTTGCTCTTCTAGAAGATTCTTTTGTTCGTTTCTTTGCTCTTCTAGAAGATTCTTTTGTTCGTTTCTTTGCTCTTCTAGAAGATTCTTTTGTTCTTGAAAACGTTCGAGAAGGAAAGCCATCATATTAGACATGTCGGAGCTTGTACTTACTTGCTCTTGTTCGTCTTGTATTTCAACATCCAGAAGAAATGTTTCTGGATTTTCATTTTGCTGAGTCATATTTTCCTGCAGTCTAATAATGAGGTCATTTTTGGTTCCAGCAGTAGGAAGACCCCGATTCTTTAACACTGCTCTAAGTTCAATCAAGTTAAGGGCATTTACAAGTTTACCCATAGTCACTTTATCACTTTTCACTTTTATTTGTCCAAATGAATTATGCACTTAAGTTTTATTTCACTTCTGACACCACTGTAATGTTTTTAGTCTTGGGTTCGAAAATAAAACTTATTTTCGTTTACTTTTCAATCACTACTACTATCTCTATAAATGAAACTCACTTTTCTCTAAGTTCAAACTCTTTATTTATTTCTTTATCTTAGTACCACTAATTATTCACCATTTATTCGTTACCACGGTTAAAATGAAACTGTGTCCATTTCCGAATAAAATGTCCTATTTATACTTGGGATCAAAGTTTCCCGAACAGTCTAAGTCTCGAACCTTTCGGAATTGTCAAGATGCTTTGAAAGCTTTCAGAGCTTTCAAATTCAACATTGTTATTCAGCAGAATCATTCAGCAGAATTGTTCAGAATTTTACTGTAGTATAGACAAAAACCATTTAGTAATATTTCTGTAGTAGAAACAAAAACCATTCATAAGACTGTAGTTGAGACAAACACTATTCATGTAACAATATATTCCAAATTTTGTTTGAGTATGCCAACTTCTAGCACTTTGTATTTTTTATCAGAAAAATAAAATTAAAAAAAAACGAACCGTTTTTGGAAAAAAAACTGATTAAAAAAAACTGGTCCTATGGGAGATACCTTTATAAGACTTTTCCTGAAAAATCTATTCCAACCAAAACATATCATTTGCAAAGACAACACCATTCAGAAAGTTTTATCAAAATCGTAGGAACCGTTTTTGAGAAAAATTAATTGTTCACTAAAAATCGTATGGCAGGTAGGTACCTTTAGTTTTAGAGCTAGAGCTAGAATGCTAATTCCAAAAACCCCTCTGTAGGACGCAATAATAATAATATGTACTAAGTTTGAAGCAAATCGGTCCAGCCTTTGGGGATGTGTAACTATACAGACAGACCGACAGAATTGTCGGACCCATTTTTTTCGACTTCTCGATCATCGTTATGTCATGTTTGATTGTTAGAATTATTATTTTTTACGAATGCATAACTTGCCTTATAGTACCTACCTATATAAACTGAAAGGCTCGATGTATGGGAGCTACCGGTAAGAAACTTTTAATCTTTGGAAAGTAGATGCTATCTTGTTGGGTGATATGATAGTTATGTACCTATGTTAGCAAGTCTGACTGTGTGTTAATGTCGTTTCCCACTTATGTCCAGTTTGAAAAAAACCGTCAAGACCAGATTTCCGTTAATAAAAAAAAACTGCAGTATTCTTAAGATCATTTAAAGAATATTGGGAACGATGTTTAATCAAAATCATAAGAGACGTTTTAGAGAAAACTAAAAGAGAACCAGAAAAAGTTCACTAAAACCATATACAATGCTAAAACTAAGGGACTTATTATATGGGTTTAAAAAGGTATAGGCATAGGCACTACTGAAAAAATTGCAATGCTGTCCTTAAGAAAACTGTAAAGAACTATGCCAAAAAAATGTTTGAGTTTTTTTAGTTAAGCCGTTGTAAACTTGACTATTTGAAAAACAGTTTAAGCCTGATTTTCGTTTCTACTTTTTAAGCCAACAATGAAAACACAGTTTTGTCAGAAATGCCTAAGGTTTGTTAAATCCAAAGCGAAAAAAACCGTTATTTGAAAGGTATACCAGTTCGAGCAGGGTTTAAATTATTGTAATTATTTAATGGTTTAAATGAAATAAAAAAATCTCCACTCCAGTTTTTCTTAGCTGCTACAAATGAAGTTTAAAGAAAATTCGTTAAGCCGTTAAGGCTGCAGCTTGACGTGAAAAAGCGCAGAGACGCTTAGACAGACACCCAGACGCCATGGCGAAAACCACTTTTTTTTCCTAATGTTTGATTAAAACCTCCATTATATCACGAAAGTAAAAAACGGAACAAAACAACTAACTTCACTTAAAAATTTATAAAAAAGAATTCACCAATGTGGGTATAAAATATAATAACGAACATCGAGTCTCGAACTCGAACTCGAACGATATAAGGGTGAAAATTGAAAAACTTGAACACTGATAGGTACGACATCTGATGGTTACGGTTTCAAAATAAATATTCACAATCGAAATGAATGCGCTACAAGAAAACAAATGGTTGTTGTATCTGCTACAAAACATACAATAAATTCTACTACAATTTGTATATGGATGAAATTGCCTGTTTTCCCGTTTAAATTGTTGAAAATTTTTTGAAGTTTCTAAAAAATTGAAGAAAAAAAAACTCAACTCGTCTTGTAAATTCTTTGAAAAGAGGTCACACTCTGTTAGAATACGTTGAAATTCAAGATACTCGCATTTATTTGCGTCTATAAAGCAAATTGGCATCCAATAGGTAACTATTATCTTCATATCCATGCAGTCAGTTTCTGAAATTGGACAGTTATGTTGGTATGAACGAACATGCCTTTAGAAACTACATATACCTAAAATCTAAATCTTAGTTACAATTCACAATAAAATCAAATACCTTACTTCATATTTGTACCTATTCTAAAGAGGTAAGCCAACGTTTATCTCTTGTAGACAATACACACAAATCAGCGATAGCGGTCCCGTTAGGCTTGCCAACTTAGTCAAAATTGTATTTGGTTATATTATACTGTCGCGGTAAGAATAGGATTCTTAAGAAATGTCAGAGACATGGCTACTGTCAATTAAAGAGACGATTTTACATTTCGTATTTTAACTTGCAATTGTAGGAACTCCACGATGCGAGTGAAACTTTTTCGTCCTAATAAATTCACTATAAAAATCAAATTAACTCATCAAGAGCTTTTTCTTTTCCCTGCAAACACGAAATCTTTAGGCTTTCTCTTACGGCCTAAAATTAATTCATCGTCCGATATTTTACGCATTATTCTTGATTTTTCACTTGGAGTGAGTTTCTTTATTCATTCCGTATATTCGGAATATATGGAACGCATTTTTTGCGTTTCTTTACTCAATGGAATATTCCGGATAAACTATTTCCTTGTTTCTTGAATAAAGAATATTTGGAACGCATTCTTTTCATTCTTAGTGAAAAGGTGGTTTAAATGGAATATTCTCTAGTCTGACTGATGCAGTTCACCGTCAGCCATTGTTTATTCTTTTTATTCAAGTTCTGTTTCTTTATTTGTTCTATTCTGGATATTTTGGATAGATTTGCTGTCTTTTCTATTCCCTATCCGGAAAAAATAAAGAAACACACTCTTGTTGACCAATTTTACATCATAATACTGAGCTAAACACAAATACCACGGAGCAGGTGCACGAATGAGTGAGAATATAAATGCTAAACGGTCAGCTGATGGGAGCCATTGGCGCCGCCATATTGCGACATGCGACAGGTGAACCAAAAAATTTGAGGCGATGTAAAAAAAAGTTTCACTTTAAAAAATGTAACAATCAAACAATATTTTACAATTACATATAAGGAATTCAAAGGTAGTGGGCTCGAAAATTCTGACAATGCCTTAATTAATTTTATTAACTATTCAAACGATTTTGAAACATGAAATAGTTAAATATGTCAGATCTCTACTTCATGTTCAAAAACAAATTTTTGTTATACCTATGTATGTAATTTGTTTACCTTATAGGGGCCAGTTATAGCTATCATTGAAATGCATCCGTGAAAATATTGATTGCTGATTTTAAGACGATTTAGCAAACAGAATTGGGCCTTTAATGGTATCAAAATAAAGCTTTTTTAATGTAAAAAATAGTTAAATCTGATCAATACTGTGTTCCAAGTACCAAAAACGGGAATCAGTTGTACGTTGAAATCGATTTCTGTCAGTGAAATAATAAAAAAAATAGATTTAAAGAAAAGTATTAATCAGATTAAATTATTTTTTACATTAAAACAATTCTAGAATTCACGAGCTTTATTTTGATACAAATAAAACCCCAGTTCTGTTTGCTAAATCAGCAATCATTATTTTCACGGATGCATTTCAATGATATCTATAACTGGCCCCTTAATCTCAAAACCGAGCTCTGCCAAACAGCTAAATGATGTCCTTTAAAAAATTGGATGCGTTTTGACCAAGATTTTTGGAATAGCTGTACCTATATAGACAAATCGCACCCGTATGACAATTATAAGTTTATTATACGATGACCATTTAAAATGTCAAACTTTTCGATGAAAATGTCAAATTTGACATACTTAATAACACTAGTGTTGCCATTTATAAAATGAAACATTACTGCCAAATCCGATTTCCGCGACACTCATTTTAACAAAACTGTACTGACTCTGACTTATACGAATTTTTACTTTAAAAATAAAACAGTTAAATTAATGCATTTTTTTAAAATGTCATGTTCGAGTTTGATTTAGCCTAGCTGGCAAGCTTACTTATCGATATTATTATGACGCTTGCCTTCAAGTCTTATCTCTCTTTTATAGTAAGTTATACAAAAACTTTCTTTATGATTTACATTATACACACAGCACCGTTCAACCACACCAAAACATTCTTTGATTTGATAAGATATCCTATAGGTAGTCCAGTTCCAGTGTATCTCCCCTTTTCGTTAAATCATAGTTACCTAGAGATACTTGCACTTTCAGTCTTTTGTAGGTTGGTTAGAAATTCATTTACCTTTTTAGTCTTTTGTTGAGATTTTTGAAACTTGAACTTTTCTAAAAATTAGGTCTTGTGTAAAGTGTAAGTAAAGCTTTCTTTGCAAAACCAAACAAAAGATAAAATTAAAATAAATAAACAAAAACAATACATACATGTGGTGACATATACACAGACCCCCAAAGGCGATAAGCAAGCTTGAAAAAAAAAACGTGCCTTTATCGAAAATGTATCCAAATTCAGTTGACAAACGGAACAAAACAATCATGAACTGTTTTCGCGACCGTAATAGGAGTCGTAAAGACCTAACAGACACACAGCATTACAATGACATTTCCCGGAAGCATCTTTTGTCTAAGAGTTCCAGCCAAAAGGCATTCCAATATCAGTGTGATGGAAGTTGTGCGCAGCAGATTCAAGAACTCAATAGAAAAGTTGCTTTTCTCGAAAAACAAAATTCCGATGATAAATCATATAAAAAAAATCTCGAGACTAGAATAATTGAGCTGACAAGGAAATTGGAGGTGTCACAAACTCCGTCAAGGACAGAGGAAGTGGCGAAAATTCCTCCCTCAACAAAAATGGGAAGGACCATGAGAAAGTTGGCCAACTGGTGCAACAATAGGCCAACAATCGAAACCCTTAAGATGAATAATATTTTTCATGGTAAGTTTTATTAAATTTTTCAAGATCTTTCGAAGTGAATAATTTTTTCTTTAATTAGATGAACCCTGCTTCGATACTGAACTTGAGATGACACTTAAAGACGAAGTTTTCACAACAATTCCAAAAATTGTTGTTGACTGCGTTGATCTCATTGAAAAACAATTCAAAATGTCGCCATACCCTATTGAAGGGCTATACCGTGCTTCTGGTGATTATACAAAAATTCAAGCACTCCGTTTCAGCATTGACTCAAATGATTATGAATCATTAAAATCGGTGACCAATATACACACACTGACGGGAGTTCTCAAGCTGTTTCTGAGGGAGATTAAGAACCCTCTTGTGAATAGAAATGAGATCAAAACTTTTATTGGGCCATCTGAAAAATGGAGTAAGGATGGTTTTTTTTGTTTTTGTTTATTTGTGTGGAATGCATTTCATTGGTTTTGATTTTTTTCTTTTAGAGCTTCAAACTACCACGAAAAAAGTCGAAACACTCCAAAATCTGGTGAAAACCCTACCAGAATGCAATCGGGATACTCTGAATTACTTATTCTCTCATTTTCATCGCTTGACAAAAGTTCCCCAGCATAATGTCTCATCCAAAGCTTTGGCCATCTCGATAACACCTTCGATCCTGCACACGGCTGCGGCATCACGAAAGTTGCTGCCGCAGGACCTTCCCTCTATATTGCAGGAGACTGAGGAGTTCGCCGATTGCTTAAAGCTCTTTATCGATCACAGCAATAAAATATTTGGGTAAATGATGGACAGATTGCGATTTTTGAACATTTTTCGAATTCATTCTTTTTCTTCACAGATTGCGAATTGATGATCGGTATCGCAGAAAAAATGGAAAATGCTCAAGTTTCAGGAGAAGTTTATCTCAGCCATGTTTAGTTGTTTCCAAGGTTTTCTCATCGGTGTAGATGGAGGCATGTTAATATAGGTATCAGTTGTACGGAACGGAGCTGTCAGTTTAACTCAACTATACGTCATGTTTGTTTGACACAGAGTTGACATTTGGTAAAAATGTATTCCTTAAGAGACGCAATAGTTTTAATATTTATGTAACTTTTGTTTGGTTTAAAAGAACAGTATTTTTTTTTTGTACTTCAGAGTAATGTTTGAAAGTAGTGTTTGTTATACCGTATAATGTCCCATTTACACGAGTGACAACTTGTCAACATTTCTTCCATATTATCAATACTCTGGACTGACTCGCGTTTTTGTTTCTATTGTTGCAAAATTTAGCTTTATGTTTTTCTGGCAACTTGTCAATCGTGTATATATATGGAACAGTATTTTTAATAAATTTTATAAAAATTAAATCAAGTTAGATATAATTTTCGGAGAATTTTATAGATTATAGAAAGACATAGACATCCATTAAAAAACTTTCGAAATTCCAATGAGATTGTCATATTTTGGTTATTACAAAACAGTCACTTAAAAGCAAGTATATAGATTTAATCTAATGGTAAACAATTTCGTATAGATCTTCTGTCCTATGCCTTAACGAAAAACTTTTACTTTTATAAAAAAAATGTTACCAATTAAATTTTTTAATAACTCATAAAAAATAATGCTAATATAAAAGTCTGTAAGCTCAAAATTGGGTATGCAAAAATTAATGTATATATAGTTAATTAAAAATCTAAAAATACTTTACCGACATAATTCAATTTTAACATTAACAACTTTGAACTTACTACTCTACTTAAGATGGCGCTCCGGTCACAATAGCCGGTTTCCTCCAGGTACGCACACCAAATTGGTTGAGGTCTTCCTCCACTAACCTAATCAGGCCACCTCCAACCTTATAATGTCTTCAAGAACAGCGTGTTTCCTCACGTTTGGAATTGAGGATCGGAGGGCTGGTCCTGGTGAGTATTCATCAACACACTCCTAATACCCCAGCCCAGCCATCTAAGCCACTATATTTTTAACCTTTACTACCAGGTCAATGTAGCTGTATAGCCGGTACAGTTCGTCATTGAATCTTCTTCTCTTTACTCCATTGATACATACAGAACTGAATATCACCCGAAGAATTATTCTCTCAAAGCACCCCAGCCTTTTAATCCGGAGGTGTCAGGGTCCACGCTTCTCCCAGTACCTACAGCTTGGTCCTCTGAGAGAGAGGGCTCTGCTACTAAATTTACTTCTAAGCCCGAAGAAACAGCGATTGGCAAGAGTGATTCTTCGGCTGATCTCTTCATTGATATTGTTCTGAGAAGTTATAGTGGAACCCAAGTAGACAAAGTCCCTGACTTTTTCAAAGTTTTGTCTGTTAATCGTGACGTTTTGTCCAAGCCTATACGGTGACGATGTTCTGCGATCGAGGAGAGCAAATACTTTGTTCTATCTTCATTAATGGTCAGAGCCATTCTCGCCGCCTCCACTTCAATACTTGCGAATTTTCCACTGACAGCTCGCATCGTTCTATCGATGATGTCAATATTATCAGTATAACCAAGTAAATGAACGGATCTATAAGAAAATCGTACCGCTGGTATTCACATGCGCGAGTTACGTTTGACTATCTCAAGAAGCGTGTTGAAGTGGTCACATGGTAGAGCATTGCGTTTTTGATTGCCTCAAGAAGGTTGTTGGAGTTGTCATTACGGTAGCGCGGAACTTGATTCTTAGATGACCATGACATTTTTGCTTTGATAAAAAGGTTGGTACATAGCTAAGTCTTTATATAGGGCAACGATGATGGCGTGGACATGTCAAATTTGACATTTCCACCGAAAAGTTTGACGTTTTTAATGGTAAACGCAGTACAGAACGTTTTGTCAGACTAGTGCTATTTGCTTAACTTATAGGTACTTGAAACATTCAACGTAGCCAATAAATAGAATTGAAGCTTTAACATTTTCACAAAATGATTTTCTATGATTTTCGACGTAGATTAAACCAACGACTTGCTTGAAAGCACCGTCTAGAACGACCGTGTTTCGCTGGTTTTCCGAAATTAATCGTGGTCGCATTTCGCTTTTTTTTAAATCAATGTTGAACGAAGATCTGTTTCTGCAAGATTGTTTCGTGACATTGAGATAAGCTTGGGTATTACTTGCACTCGCACATATGTATGTACATTCAATATTACATGCATATTTGGTGCGATCGATGCTTAAAAATTAGTCTATAAATCGTGACATCTGACGAACTATAGATCTGATCTGTGCTTGTGAACCCGAAACTAAACGCAAATCGACAGTATTATACATAGGTCTTTAAAGAATAAGAACCAAAAAAGTTTTTAAAGCACTTTAAGGTTAATTGTAACCTGTTTTTTTTCGGAATAATTGGACATGCCGCCACCGCGTCATTAGAGCAACGTAGAACGGTCAATCCCGATTAGTACATCATCATTTATGTGTCGAAAGTTTTACGAAAAATAAGGGAAACCAATCGAAGAGACGAAACGATAATAAAAGTTCAAACATATAGGCGGAAACAAGTACAATCTTGAGCATTCGAAACTTCGAATTGATAGATCATCTACCGTTCAGTCCCAATAATGATCAAACATAACACCCGAGAAAAATATTTTTTTACGCCTGAAGAAATGGTTTATATTGATATATTCGAAATGCTGTGTTGGGGGTTACCTATATTGATAAGAAAAATTGCTTGGTTCAAGGACAATAAAGCCATTTTTGTTTTCTATCTCACAACTTAAGAAGCAAGCTGCATTTAAATGAATTTGATTTTTTTTTACATATTCAGAAACTCAATTTATTTGCCTATACTAATTTTTTGACTCCAGGCTACATAAAAAGGCTCCCGGAAATTACGCCAGAAGAAATTACGCTAGAATTTTTTTTTGGAAAAAACGCCAGAATTTTTTCTGGCTCAAAAATCGAAAAAAGACCAGAATAGATGTGGAAAAAGAGCCAGAAAGGGAAATGGAAATTACGCCAGAAAATTAATATTTTGAATTATATGTATATTGAAAATAAGAAAGTTAGTTGATGCTTTTTGTAATAATGTAATTGAATTAATTTATTGAATAAAAAGTTAGGTATACATTATGTATTGTATTCAAAAAAATTTTAGCCATTTTCGACAAAATAAGACTATATGTTTACCGTTATAAGGCAGATATATGTATGTCGTTGATTTTAAGTTTGCATCAAATCGACAAAATTTTTAAAGCTTGTAGATACCAATCTATCAATAAAGGCACACAGGCATATTTATTTTTATTTCTCTGTCATCTTTATTTTATTTCATTATTTTGAGTGCAAAAATTGGCCACCCCATCAGGGGTAAAACAAATGTTTAATTATTAAATTAAGAGTTTTCCAGAATTGACAAAATATGAATCATGATGACATACTGATTATACTTAAGAAACCTTTTCTTTATTTTGATAAGAGAATGCCAATCAAAAGATTTTTACAGGTTTCAATTTAAAGAACAAATATAGAACTATCTTTAAAACATATAAAACAAAAATTTTTTTTTTTAAGATTTAAATAAAATTTACCGGAATTCCTGTACTTTTTCGATAAAAGTTCAAATCAAAGTTTCGAAAAATTTACTGAGCTTAAAGTACCTAGCGCTGTATAATTTTTTCTGAAGAATTGATTATGACTTGAGAAGATTCATCGCATAATTATTATGAGAAACATTTTTCAAAAATCTTCCCCAGGAGTAACAAACATGAAAAATAAAATGCACGACTGGGTCGCACGTACTTGCTCTGTGGGTGCAACAGTACGATGAAAACAAAATTTTCGAGCAATATGATGAGCTCATGTTTGAAAAATTTGGGAAAAACTACAAAGTTTAATATTTAAAATTTAGATGTCATCTTTTGGGTGCTATAAATGATTTAAATGTCCGCTTATGGCCAAATTAATAAAATTGTTTAAGCAAATTTCCGTTATAATCATTTGTAGCCAAAAATTTGAATGCAGTTTACTTCAAAACATTCCACGTAATATTACATACATAGTTTAAGGCTAGGTTTCCCATCAAAAAATCGACTGATGCTTTGCGCTAAGCTCTGTAGCGTTCGCAATACTTAAAATATTTAAATGAAATAAAGAGGTTTTGATTGCAAATATATTGAAGAAAATGTTTTTGTAGTTATATAAATTTAAAAAAAAAATTTTGCTCCCAAAAACCGCTAGGAAAATTAGAAATTCATCAAATTTAGGTAAGTGCTTGCGGTTATTAGTGGGGCAGGGGTTAAATCAAACTTTTTTATTTTTTTTATATTTTTTTTACGGAGTAAATAGATCTCAAAACAAAATAACACTATTTTGTTTTTAATTTATTAATCAATTTCCAATAAAAAAAATATACAAAACTATGAAAAATAGGGCAATTTTGCAGTGTAGTATGAATGCAATATTTGATAAAACTTCCAAAGTATAAGAGGTAACAAAGCCAAATTTCCTTTTTTCCTAAGCCAAAAGATGTATGCAGTTATGTGCATTTTTATTTTTTTTAAATATATATCTAAAATAATTTTTTTCAGACAAAAAGACAGGAAACATTCTTTTTTTGTCCAATATTTTGCGCTTTTCCCTGGGGCTTGAACGTATTTCATTTTTTTTTTGTAAAAATTTTTTTAATCAAAGAACTATAATGTCCTTTAGAGAATAAGACTATTGAAAAAAAATTTAAAAAATCATAGCATGTTTAAAAAAGCATTTCAATATAACAACATTTGTAGTGCGGTTGTAAGGGATCAGGAGCCTACACAATTCCAACGTATTTTTTGTATTTTTTTGTTGTATTTTGTGTGTTAGATGCATTACAAATCAAAATTATTTTTCTCACCTTATTTTTGATTTTAAGTTTTATAAATTGGTCTATTTTACGTTTTTTACCAGTAAAATCCCTATATCACGCACACAGAGAAGTTTGCAGTTCGAACAAATGCCGCTGCCAAATCTGGCACTGCGGAACCTTCTCTTTTCTTTCTCTTTATTCACTTTGCTTTTGCAAGAAGTTTTTTTTGCTACTGAGCTCTCAAATTTTTTTTCCTATTGACTTGACTGGAGTGGAGATGGAGAGTGGACTTGGACCACTTGGACTGATGTTATTTTTTTTCTTTAGTAAGCAGAGTATTCTGTCCTGTGTATCGTCTATCGTGTCAAAGGAAAAAAAAGGAGAAAGAAATTATCATGTAGATATGCGCTGTTTTTTTTTTAACTTTGGAATTTCGTGTGTAGGTACTTGTTGTAGATTTGCGGTTTATTTTTATTTTGACCTATTCGTACATAAAAATATAGGTTTTTTTTGGTTTATCTCTTGCTTATTTTGATAGAAGAAATCTGCGCATAGAATTAATTATTGAACAAAATATTTTGGACATAGTTTTAACTTGCGATTATAGGTACTATAAGTTATGCATTCGTAAAAAAAAAATTTTTTTTTGGACAATCAAACATAACATTACGATGATAGAGAAGTCGAAAAAGTGGGTCCGACAATTCTGTCTGTCTGTCTGTCTGTCCGTCTGTCTGTATCGGCACCTACAGCCTAAACGGCTGGACCGATTTGCTTCAAACTTGGTAGGTAGTATTATTATGACTTCCTACAGAGGGGTTTTTGGAATTAGCATTCAAGCTTTAAAACTAACGGTACCTGCCATACGACTTTCAGTGAAAATTCAATTTTTCTCGAAAACGGCTCCTACGATTTTGATAAAACTTTCTGAATTGTGTTTTCTGTGCAAACTTAATGTTTTGGTTGGAATAGATTTTTCAGCAAAAGTCTTATAACGGTACCTCCCAGAGGACCGGTTTTTTGAAATCAGATTTTCTCGTAAGTCACTGGACGAATTCCGATGAAATTTTTAATGTGGAAGCCCTATTACAAACGAAATAATAAAAAAAATTTAATTTTTCAAAAAAAGTTTTTTTGAGTTTTGTAAAAAAGTTTAAAATTTTTTTTTTATTTTTTGTTTTTTCCAAAAACGGTTTAATCAATTTTTTTTTAATTTTATTTTTCTGATAAAAACTACAAAGTTCTAGAAGTTCGCATACTGAAAAAAATTTGGAATATGTTTTCGAAAATTTTTTCAAAAAAAAAACCGTTTTTTGAAAAAACTGCTCGAACGATTTTGAAAAAAAAATTTCCTTAAATTTTGAAAAAGCAAAAGAAATCTGATGTCTTACTTCATTTTCTCCAAAAAACGTTTTAACTATTGATTTTTAAGTGATTAATAAAATTTCATATGATTTTTTCAATGCCTTTTTCCGAAAATCTCAAGCCCCTAGACCATTTGAACACATTACAGCAAGTTCGTACTGCAAGGTCGTTTTGGAAATATTTGCTGTTGCTAGAAAAAAAATTTAAATGTAGCTTATTTTGGATGGGTTATGAAAGTCATAAGATAAATGTATTACGTGAATGCAGGGTTTTGCAATTCCACTGTGAGTGAAATACACACTAACTTGGCAATGAATGTGTCAAGCAGTGGCTAACGGCAAAATACATGTAGGTATAATACGTAGCTACCAGGTACAATGTAGATGGAATATAAGCAAGGAGGAGAAAAACAATCACTTTTTGTTTTCGGTGGTTGCACAGTGCATGCAATTGATCATTCGTGTGTTTTAGACCAAGAGTTTGAGTGGAAGATTTGAGAAATGTGCCATTTATTTATGTGTCTTTTTGTTTTATAACGAGCCGTTCAGTTTTAGCAAACTTCTTTTTCAAACGCTTTCAATACAAACAAGCCTACCTATACATATTTTGTAGTTTTGTTTTAAAAATACACTACCAAATATCAAAAAAAAAAATATATATATATATACTTTCAAATCTTTCTTTCTATCTGACAACAAAAAAAAAGACCGCAAGAAATCTTAAATGAAGATATAGTAGGTACAGGTACCTACTCCAACTTCTTTACATCTAAATATCAAAATTCAAAAAGATATCGGCCTACCTACCTCATACTTATTTTACATACCTACCTAAAAGAAAAATAACGATATCGAAACGTACCTAACGTATAGCTAGGTACATTTTGTATACTTTTGCTCATGGCTTTGTCATTGTCTGTTATAGATACAACACACATAAATATCTACATACCACAAAAGTGGATGACCGATCTTTCATGATCTGGATATGAAATTAACAACAAACACGTTGAAAACTAAAAGTGAGATACCCGTTCACTGTTTCGTCCTTCTATTGAGCCACGCGTTTGAACTAAATTAAACAGAATAGAACTTATTCATTTACAATACGAAAACTAAACGCTTGCGAAATAACAACAAAACCCACAAAAAAGGAAACAAAATCCCACACTAAAAATTCTATCCACCATTCCATTTTGTCCTTTTCCCTTTACCACTCCCTTCCTTTTCTCTGTCCATCATGTAACTAGTTCTGTAGCTGCCGGCCGTCTGCCGCGCCGCCCGCCGGCCGCCGGTGCCGCTGTGTCAACGTTTTCTGATTTTCATGAAAAGAGAATGAGAGTGATGTGCTCTGCTAATATAATTTATTAATAGATAATTAAGAGAGCGAAACACATGCACTAATACGCACTCACAACTTTTACATGAGTTCTGACTTTGCTAAAAAAGGCAACCTACCCTTAAGGGTGGGTCTACCTCAGAACAGAACTTAAACGCCATGTAAATTGTGTTCTATGTGGTAGTGCGATATTCTTTTCTCTTCGTTATATTGTTTTTGGTATACTCATTTACTCTTGTTCTCTTTTCAAAATAATTTTGTGATCTTCCGCAGTCGCAGTGAACTCACAATAATTATTATTCTCAAAGCGGTGCGGTGCGGTGGTGGCGCGCACCGCCGGCTGCAGCCACAGTAGTAGAGGAGGTACAGGCAGTGGAAAGGAAAGCAGAGGGAAAAGATTATTGGCATTGGACGTTTTAGTAGGGGATACTTTTTGTGTGTGTCTTTCTGTGGGTTTCGTTGTTGTCCTTTCGCTTTGATTTAGTAATGCGATATGCGATGACAAGTTTTATTCTCTCTGTATGGAAGGGTGAAGGGATTTTTTTTCAATTTTTTTTCAAAACACAGTAGCTAATAGCTAAATGTGGGTAATTTTTTTCTATTTTCGTTTTGTTGTTGTTTTTTTTTTTTCATATTTTACTTGCTGTTGCTGCCATAACAGTGACAAAAAAAATGTGAACTCGTTTGGGACTCGATCGAAATCTTGATGAAGGTCAGGTCAGGACTCAGGAGTCAGGACACATAAAATGAACATGCATAGGTAGATAGGTAAACGTTACATTATATTTAATGTAGGTATATGTAGGTAGGTATGTACATTGATATCGTTGTTTTTTTTTTTTTAAGTTGCATGTAACAAAAGTGTGAGGTAGGTCAATATAACTATTTGACCTGTTTTAAAATTGCTTATGGGTTTATTGCAAAGGGAAAAGAATAATTTGAGTACCTAGCTATATATCTATTATTATTGAAACATTGTTACTTTTTACTTGCGATTATAGGTACTATAAGGCAAGTTATGCATTCGTCGAAAAAAAAAGTTTTGAGATAACAATCAAACATGACATTACGATGATAGTGAAGACGAAAAAAGATGGTCTAAAAATTCTGTCCGTCTGTATGTCCGTCTGTCTGTCTGTCTGTCTGTATGTAGGTATAGAGACCTACAGCCCAAACGGGTGGGCCGAATTGCTTCAAACTTGGTACCTATATAGACTTTTTTAGGTATTGTGCAGAGGGGAAATTGAAATTTTTTTCTTAGCTCAAAAAATAACGGTACCTGCCATACAACCATTACGTTAAAGCTTATTTTTCTCAAAAACAGCTCTAACGATTTCTATTTAAAAAAATCAGTGTTGCTTTTTAGGTACGACCAATCATATGGCTGAAAAAAAAGTTTTAAAAAATGGCTAAGAACGGTACTTTCCATAGGACCGTTTTTTTTTGCTTTCGACTAACTCGAAAACGACTCAACCGATTCTTTCGAAATCTTACACACATAAAGGTGTAGGTAGCTCAATTTGTATTGCATACCAATATTTTTGAAAAATATTTTTTTGTATTTTTAAAAGCATTTTTAAAAAAAAATTAAAAAAATTAATATTTTGAAAACTGCTTATTAAATTTTTTTCTAAAAATTTTAAATAAATGTATTTGTTGAATACCTATAAACTGGCGTTTTTTAATTTTTTTTTTAATTTTTTTCAAAAAGTTTTTAAGAAAAAAACTTTTTTTTCTCAAAAACAGCTTCACAGATTTTTATAAATTTATTCTCATAAATTCAAATTTATCCAAGAAATAAAATGGCGTACTTTTTTTTCAGCTCAAATTAGTTTAAGTATTTATTTAAGAATTTTGAAAATTTTATTTTTATCAAAATCTCAAGTCCCTAAACCACTGTCACACATTCGAGCAAGTTCGTGCGACCCAGTCGTGCATTTTATTTTTATGTAGTTATACCTACCTAGGTATAGGTATACCTAACTCCATTCTGTTTTCGGAAAAAAATATTCAATGGTTTTCAAAATAAAAGTTTAGTGACCTTTAGTCCAAATGCGTTTCGCCCAGGTACAACAGTTGGGCTCATCAGTTAGATGCTGTTGTACCCTTCTAAGACGCAAAATTTTGGTTGTACCTGGGCGAAACGCATTTGGACTAAAGGTCACTAAACTTTTATTTTGAATTTCAATTCAATAAAGTCCACTAAAAACAAAATCTACTTCGTTTCAATGGTTTTCTTTTGTCGACATTTTTTTGGAGTTTGGATTAAAATAAATAAGGAAATAATCAAACAGAAAAGTCATGCAGCATATACATACCTAAGTAGGTAGGTAGGTATATATATAGGCCCCAAGATTATTTTTTGATGTTTGGAATCAGGGAGACATAATTAATAACCATGCAAAATCGCCCAACTCTGAGTTGCAAATATTCATACAACCTGCAATAGAATGCTTATTCCAAAAACCCCCTTCTGTAGGACAATAATAATACTATGTACCAAATTTGAAGCGAATCGGTCTAGCCGTTTAGGCTGTAGGTGCCGATACAGACAGACAAACAGACAGGCAGAATTTTCGGACCCACTTTTTTCGACTTCTCTATCATCATAATTTTAAAATCAGTTATTCTAGTGAACCGCTTTCAAAATATTAACTTTCAAACTCAAAATTTTGAAAAAAAATTTTTTTAAAATAATTTTAAAACTAGTTTTTTTTCAAAATTTTACGTCATTAAGTATTATTTTTGTTCTCAGAATTCAATGCTCCCATTAATTTTAAATCCAACACTGAAAACAGTATGGCTCTATGACTTTTTGTTGCCAAGCTATTCAAAAATAACCGAACCTACTTCTTCTACATACGATAAGAAAACACACAATGTGTATTGATATCTATGTATATGTATGTACCACCGCAACGACCAATGCTTCTCCGACCTTAGTACATATCTATTTATCGATATGACAAAGGACCTCTCCTCGCACACGATATTTAGAAAATCACTCGAATACCTATTTATGCGGACGACGACGAGTACCGGTCTATTTACGGACACTCATTCATTCATTCTCACACAGAACACCCATTCCCTCCGCACGTACCAAACGCACTGCAGATACATTGCGGTCACACACATTCCTATGCGCAACTGCGACTACATAACATATCCCGTCAATGCGCATAAGAAAAATATTTTACCATGCATGTCTATGTACCTAGTAGGTACATAGACATGCATAGAAAAATATTTTTCATATCACCCAACAGGTAGGTACTACCTACCTGTTGGGTGATGACAAATCTAATTATATCAATCACCCACCTTTTACAATAATGGATGCTGTACTTTTTGAAAAGAATATAAGGAGCGAGAATGAAAAAAAAAAAACAAATATTACAACAGGTACATGGTACATACGTTGAAGAGGACTACTACCGACCATCGAAATACCTTCCCATCGCTTACCTATCCTAACCACACGATTTGTGTACACAAAAATAAAGTTTAACACAACAACTAAAAACATTTATTCATAATATAAGCAAAGTGTTACTTTTTATTAACTTTTTGAAAGGGATATTTCCTTTTTTTCAGCCCAAATATCTGGGATGCATTTTTCACCTTACGAGGCATAACTTTTTAAATGTTTTTTTTTTTCACTCAGATTGGAAAAACTATGTGCGTATATTGTTTATTTGTTTTTTTTTTTTTAAATATGAGCAGCACTGATCAAAATTTTAATGTGTCACAATCACAAGACTCTTTATAGTCATACAAAATAACACCAATATTTTTTTATAACCACAAATTAAAAATCATCTATCGATTTGTCACCAAAATTGTCCGAATCATTCAAAAATGCATGGAACAATGACCTTATAAGAACAGGTACAGCTGATTTTTGTGTTGGTATTCAAATTTCAAAGAAAAGGAAAAACCAAAATCAAACCAACAAAAAATCAAATAAGAAAAAATGAGAAATACTCTCTTACAAAGAGGTTGCAATAAAAGAGAATCTATGTTAACGCCATTAATTGTGGTGACAATTTCGTGAACTACATTTTCATAAGTGTGAAATTTTTGTTCAAAAAAGGTAAAAAAGATACTTTTTTAAAATAAGATAGTAAAGTGACTTCAAATGATATAATTTTTCTTTAAATTGATACAAAAAGAAAAAATTCCAAAAAAAAATAGAAAAATAATAACAAAACGATAAAAGTTTTCCCTACTTACAAAAACGAGTGAGTATGTTAACATATTAAATTGCTATTTTAAGCACATAAAAAAAAAAAAAAAATTAAATGTTTCTATAGCTTGCTTCCAAATTAAACAAATATTATTATAATTTTTTTTTTTTACCTAAATTGAAATAAATAAGCGGTTTACAAAGCGTCCCATATGAAAAATATGCTATTTTTTGTTTTGGGTCTTCCTAGACCGGTAAATTAAAAAAAAGTAAATATTTATCGATGTTCATGATAACATCTAGTTTCAATGATATTAAAAAAAATTATCTTGGTCGATTTGGTTGAACATTTTACAAACTGCGCTTGTCTAAAGAAAAAAAAGACCCCTTGGTTGACCTCAATTTTATTATATATATATAAAAAAAAAAAAACTTTGGTTTCTATAACAAATAGAACTTATTTATTCTGATTAAGAAACTGAAGCAAAAGAAAATAAAAAGTTACTTAACAGAGGAAAATTAAGAGGACATAATAATTTGTGTCTAAATTTTACGAAAAATTTAAAGTTTTTATCTTTTGAAAGTATAAATATCATGATAAATAATTATTTGATGATAAGCATATCTGCTCACATTTGTTGACTAATTAATACATTTTATTTCATTAAAATATCTTTTCAAATGTAGGAGATATATTAAGTTTTATGCACGCACTACCCTACATTTACATGGGAGACCCACCCTTAATAAAAATCGGTAGAGTCTTTTTTGAGTAGGAATTAGAAAAAACTGAACAATTTGGCCAAAACCTAGTGGCTCTTTGTATGGGAGCCACCATTTAAAAAAGAGTAACTGAAAAAAAAGTAAAGCTATCTGATAGAGAGTTGTAAGCTAATATACCAAACAAAGTGTGATTAAATTCGATACAACCGTTGACAACTTATGGCCATTTGAGAAAAGACCAGATCTCCGTTATTCACATTTTTAACCAAAAACTAAAAACGCAGTTCTCTTAAGAACACTAAAGTTTAATCTAAATCGTTAGAGACGTTTTTGAGCAAATTAGAAAAAAAACAAAAAAAGTTGGCTAAAGCTCAACGGCTCGTTGTATGGGAGCTACCATCTAGAAAAGACGACATCTAGAAAGAACGATACCAAACGAAGTTTGAGTCAATTCAATCAAGTCGTTGTGAACTTATGGCCATTTGAAAAAAAGCTGTTTAAACCTGATTTTCGTTACGACCATTTAAGCCAAAAACAAAAAACGCTAGTTTGTTAGAAATATCTTAGGTTTTTTTTTTTTTTTTTTTTTTTTTATTAAACGGCACACGCGCTCAAGGGGTTTGTTATAGCCCTTTTAATGATAAGTCACAGCGCGAGCGATAGGAAGTTAGGAAGGAAGGGAAAGGAGGTGTCGATGAACATTGATCTTGAATGTTTGAAGATCAAAATGGCAAGTAAAAATTGTGCCAGGCAATCCATTCCACATTCGTGTTGTACGGCTAAAGAAAGAATCTCTATATTTCACGGTACGTCCGAAATTGGGCTCAAGTGTAAACTGATGAGCGTTTCTAGCAAGACGAGTATTACGGGGGAAATGTTTAAGGGGTGGAACGCAGCTGGCTACCTCGAGTGAGCATTTTTTGTAAAAGAATCTGTAAAATGAGGAAAGACATGAGACATTTCGACGATGTTCGAGTGACGGAAATGTTTCCATAATGTTTCTCTCTCCTATCAATTTTAACGCTTTTTTCTGAACTCTGTCGAGTAGGTGGAGAAAAGTTTGAGAAGCACCTGCCCAGAGATGGGAGTTATACTCGAGTTTAGGACGTATAAACGCTTTATAAATTGTAGCCAGATCAGAACGGGTGAAAAACTTCTTGCATCTATTAAGAAAGCCTAAGCATCTTGCAGCATTCTTGGCAATCTCAAGTATATGATTATTCCAACGAAGATTGTCACTGATACACATACCGTCATTCATATATAATGACGACAAAAGACAGCATTGAGTTTTCGACGCATTAAACTCCACACGATTTCTAGTACCCCAATTCACAATGCTGTTTAAATCGGAGTTTAACGAGCTTATCATACGATTTCGTTGTAATAACACGTCCGAAGGCGAAGGCCGTGAATTATCAAACGTATACGAAAAGCTGAGGGTTGAGTCGTCAGCAAAACAATTAAATGGATTAGAAGTCACAGACAAGAGATCATTTATAAAAATGAGAAAGAGAGTCGGAGACAGAACAGAGCCCTGGGGCACACCAGCATTTATTTTGTGGAGATCAGACTTGAAACCTTCTAATACAACTTGTATTGAACGGTCCAGAAGATAGCTTCTATTCCAACGAATAAGAGTATCATCGATACCAAATGCACGCATTTTCGATAAAAGAGCTTCATGCCAAACTCTATCAAATGCCTTTGAAATATCAAGCGCAATAATCTTGCTTTCACCAAAGCGATGCAAAGATTTGTTCCACTGTGACTGTTCGGTGAGATATGCCATCAGATCACCAGTGGAACGATTGCTGCGAAAGCCGTATTGACGGTCATTTAAAAGCTCCCGATCTTCGAGATATTTCTTGAGCTGACGATTTATCAGCGTCTCCATGACCTTGGAAAGAAGGGACGTAAGTGCAATTGGTCGGTAGGAGGAGGGAGAGGAGGAGTCACCTTTTTTTGGGACGGGCTGGACAAATGCCGTTTTCCATCTACTAGGAAAGATTCCTGAACGATAGGAGCGATGGAAAAGCTAACGCAGTGGTTTTGCCAGCGATGAAGAACACCTCTTCAGAAGAATAGGGGGTATACCATCCGGGCCAGCGGATTTGTGTATATCAAGATCTTGAAGTACTCTTGCTACTGTACGAGTGCGGAAAAATATCTGCCCCATAGAAAAATTAACGTTCTCAAGTACAGGAGGGGCATTGTTGCTTGCAGGCAACGTAGAACTTGCAGCAAAATGAGCTGCGAGCATATTCGCCTTCTCTGAAGAGCTGACAATAGGTTTGTCGTCGACGATGAGCGTTGGAACTGATGATGACGTTGAGTTCTTGACGTTTTTTACAAATGACCAGAAGTTTTTACTGCCTTTGGGACATTGCAGAATTTTTTGCCGTAACTTCTGGTCATGTAAAAATTTCGTTTTGTGTATAACGGAGTTGCACGAGTTCCTAACTTATTTGTGTTTCTTCCGATTTTCCTCAGTTGGGTTGGCTTTGTAGGATCGGAAGCTTACTTCTTTCAACCTGATAGCTTCTTTACACTCTTCGGAAAACCAAGACTTTTCTTTTGGTTTGATACATTTTGTTCTGTGAGGGACAAAAGTTCTCATTCCAAGAAAAATCACTTCTGTAATCATTTCAGCACTGGCATCAATGTCATTATCGAGGAAGCATAATGACCAGTTAAAGTTGCGAAAGAAATTATTCAGACCGTCCCAGTTGGCTTTCTCGTATTGCCAAACGTTCCTAGTGGGAATTTTTTCTTTAACTGGATGGTTGGAGATCGAGAAATTAGCTGAAATGACACAATGGTCCGAGGTGCCAAATGGAGAAGTTACTTTAATAGTATATTTATCAGGATGGGAAGTAAGGAACAAGTCAAGAGTATGGGCGGAATGCCCATCAACATCAGGTATACGAGTAGGCTCATCGACAAGCTGGGTAAGATGGTTATACTCAGCAAAGATCTCGGTATACCTTCCTTCGAGTGTTGTCTGCCCAGAATATCGGAGCCAACTTGAATTGTGTACATTGAAGTCGCCCGTAATCACGACTTCAGTGTGAGGACAATGGGAAACAATTCGGGAAATTGAATCTGACAAAACATCTAACTCATCACAAGTAGACATGCTGTCAAGATTCGGACTCCTGTAAAGAAAACAGTAATGAATGATATGCTTGCGGACAGTGAATTTGAGCCACAGGAAATTAAAGTTCGTATTAGAACAATGCCCATATTGGGGAAGGCTCTGGCAAGCAATATCATTCCTAACATAAACGACAAGACCATGGTGGGAAAAAAGTAATGGCACTAAGTTATATCCAAACAAACAAAATTCTGATAAATCAGTATTCTGTCCAACCTGGGTTTCACTTAATGCCAAAACAGCTGGCCTGTATTGCACAGTATGGGCGTACACAGAAAAAAAATTCTTTCTTAGCCCACGAACATTTGAATATACAACACAAAAATCACTTACCATTTTGAAAAACTAAACACAAAAGATTCAACTTTGACGAAACTAATTTCAGCCGTGCAGTATAGGCCCATATTAATTCCAATTATAAACAAACTGTCCTAGGTGTTATGCCCATAAAACAATTTGCAAACGGGAATTAATATAGACAAAAGACACGAAAGAAATACACATCAAATGCTGCTCACTTATCCAATGCAAAACGTCTTGCGATAAGCCTCACAAGAGGCTTGCATTGCATAAAAAAGCAACAGTTATGGGTGGCGCGGGTGGAGAGGATGGGTATTGTTGGTTGTTGGATGCTGTGCTGCGAATGTGAGCAAGGTTGGTGTATTTTTTTTTTCTTTTTCTTTTTCTTTTTTTGACACTGGTTTATTTAATTATTTGTAATTTTGGGTATTTTAATGGGCTGGGTTAATTTTTTTTTGCACTATGTTATATGAGTATGGGGATTTAGTGGTTTATTTTGATTTTGTTTGATTAATTTTTGGGGGGACACACACGCGCACAATTAGCAACGCGACCGCATACGACAATCAACCGCCCACGACGAGTACTTGATCGACACTCCAGGTAAGTTAAATTCTGAGTTTAGTCAAAATCGTTAAAGACGTTTTCGAGTAATGTAGTGTATCCATACTCGTATATGCACCGCCACTATAAAAATGAAATGAGTGACAAAAATATGTGAAGTACAATCGAGTGTGCTAGGTTAGGCATATCATAACATATATTTTTGAATATCATTGCACTCGATTGCACCGAATATCACTCAATAGAAATAAGATCCTATTTTATGTTACAACCAATATAGACCGAGAGCCAACGACATAATGAATCAAGTCATATACAGGGTGATTCACGAGCGTTGTGCCAAAAAGCTAGAGTGTGTAGGTTGAGTTGAGACAAGAAAAAAATCGTATGGGAGGGGGGGTCTATTCCCCCCCGTTTAGCCGGGAGAAGCAATTTTCTGAAAAATTGACTTATTTTGTAAAAAAAAATATTAAAAATCAACGGCTTCGTTTATAACACCGTGTTATACTTTTTTAGAAAGCCAAAAACTTCTTCCTTCATTTTGTTTTTAAATTAAATTCTTTTAACGAATAGTTTAAAAACTATAAATTTTCAAACTCAAAATTTTGAAAAAATAATTTTAAAACTAATTTTTTTCAAAATTTTACGTAATTAAGTATAATTTTTGTTCTCAGAATTCAATGCTCCCAATAATCTTTAATCCAACATCAAAAAACGTATGGCTCTACGACTTTTTGTTGCCAAGGTATTCAAAAATAACCGAACCTACTTCTTCACAAAAACACGAACAAATTGGCTAAATGATCACTTGTGCCATCCCGTAAGGCTAGATTTTCTTCTTTTTGTGAAGAAGTAGGTTCGGTTATTTTTGAATACCTTGGCAACAAAAAGTCGTAGAGCCATACGGTTTTCAGTGTTGGATTAAAGATTATTGGGAGCATTCTGAGAACAAAAATTATACTTAATTACGTAAAATTTTGAAAAAATTTAGTTTTAAAATTATTTTTTCAAAATTTTGAGTTTGAAAATTTATATTTTTTAAACTATTCGCTAAAAGAATTTAATTTAAAAACAAAATGAAGGAAGAAGTTTTTGGCTTTCTAAAAAAGTATAACACGGTGTTGTAAACGATGTCCTTGATTTTTAATATTTTTTTTTACAAAATAAGTCAATTTTTCAGAAAATTGTCCCTCCCGGCTAAACGGGGGGGAATATATAGATAGATCCCCCCTCCCATACGATTTTTTTCCTGTCTCAACTCAACCTACATGCTCTAGCTTTTTGGCACAACGCTCGTGAATCACTCTGTATAATTTGTAAGGCATATCAATAGAAAGCGTTAGGGGAGTTAGACAAGAAAAAATTTGTCTGGCAGTTTTTTGGTGTGACGAACATTGGGTAAATTCGACACAAAGTATGACAAAATTTCAAAAATTAACTTATTTGGGTACTTTCGTAACAGAACGAATAAATTGTGCTAAGACAAGAAAAAAATCTTGAGGGATGGGGTTTCTATCCCCCTCCGTTTAGCCGGGAGGTGCGATTTTCTGGAAAAATGACTTATATTCGAAAAAAAAATATTAAAAAATAACCACACCTCCTACAATGCCATAATACACCTTTTTGTAAAGCCAAAGATCTTTTCTTCAATTGAGTTTTTAAATAAAGTTATTTTAGTGAACCGTTTTAGAAAAATAAATTTTCAAACTCAAAACTTTGAAAAAAAAATATTTCAAACTAATTTTTTTCAAAATTATACGTGATTAAATATTATTTTTTTTACCAAAATTTTATGCTCTTATAAGTTCTTAGCAAAACACTGATCTTGAACTTTTTGTTGCCAGCTATTCAAAAATAAAATTATTAATGACTTCTTGTGTCCA
Organism: Platycheirus albimanus; assembly: GCA_916050605.2. Lineage (NCBI taxonomy): Eukaryota > Metazoa > Arthropoda > Insecta > Diptera > Syrphidae > Platycheirus > Platycheirus albimanus. The sequence continues at coordinate 293,657,250 of OU696696.1, read as the reverse complement.
AAATTTTATTGAAATCGAATTTATAGTTTACGAGAAAATTTGATTTGAAAATACTGGTTCTATGAGAGGTACCGTTATAAGACAAATTTTGAAAAAAATGTTCTAATTTAAAGATAGACTGCCTTAAGAAAATAGCATTCTGAAAGTTTTATCAAAATCGTTGGAGCCGTTTTTGAGAAAATCAATTTTTTTCTTCCCGATTTTATGGCAGGTGCCGTTATTTTTGGGCCTAGATCAAAAATTATAAAAAAATTGTTCCGAGGGACGGACAAATAAATCCTAAATACCAAATTTGAAGCAAATCGGCCCATCCGTTCAGGCTCTAGAGGCGCAAACAGACATACAGACAGACAGACGGACGGACTTCCCAGTCCCACTTTTTTCGACTGCTCCATCATCGTAATGTCATGTGTGATTGTTATCTCAAATTTTTTTTTCTGCACGAATCCATAACTTGCCTTATGGTACCTATAATCGCAAGTAAAAAGTGGTTTTGCCAACAGTTTAATATAAGAGGGCTGTCAAGCCCCCACATAGGGGCAAAACCGTTTTTTGGAAAGTTTTTTTTTTTTAAAGTTATCACACTTTTTTTCGATAATTTATTCATTTGTAATATTAAATTTTACCTTAGGTATTTACCAGTAAAATTCAAATTACTAAACGTAAGTGTGCGGGGTCCATTAGAATTTGAATTTGCATTATTTACCTAGTTTAAGTTTAATGCAAAACCATTTAAAAACTGGTTGTTCGCAGATATTATAATTTTTGCAAACAAATTTAAACATTGCGTCCAACGATAAGCAGTAAAGTTTTTGTCTTGGCTTAGTATAGTTGGCTAATTTTTTAAATAAGATGAAACTGCTAATTAATTAAAAGACAGTAGTTAGTTGTGCAATTAAATTATCTCAAACAAATAAAACAAACTTTACATATATGTATACGAAACCTCAACAATCGAAGTGCAACTTTTCTCCAAAGTTCGATTTAAATAAATGCAAATCAAAGATAAAGTAATTGAGTTATTCAGCAATATTCACTCCAGCAGCTTTTTTGGATCTACAAATAAAATGTGTGGACCTTTAATAACAAACCTCTGGGTATGCAAACAAATCAGTTGTTCATTAAATCGTGCGCTAAAAACAAATCTAAAATTTAACAGATTTTTTTTTTATTAACAAAAGTTTGATAAGATGAAAAGCAATTTAAAAGTCTCATTAAGCCTTCCTTTCTGTACTTTTACAGGGGTTTTCAATAAGGGCGGGTAGATGCTGAAATATTATAAAACAAGCTGTGTGTGAGCGTGTGAGGTACCTATTAACAAATTAAATTTTTATTTCAAAGGGCAATGTATGCCATCGGATTTTCTTATTGTGGCTGTGGCGTGGCATAGATTAGAGTGGTCTGATTTTATATAACGCTTCCGCATTCAGATCTGACTGACTGCTGGAACACAATAGAAAAACGCAGCCGGAACCGCAGCCGCAATCGTATCACATGCCGTACGTACCTTATTAGAAGTGCCTACAATGGAGTCGTACGTACTCCACGTTTTTTTACAATTTCCACTGAAAAACATACATATATGCATATAATAGATGATAAAACATATATATCGCATCATGTATAGTCTTTTCTACATTTGTACCCTGACCTAATTTCTAAAAGGATTTTATTTGCACGTTGCTCTTTTTTTTGTATGGAATGCCAAAAATACGCACGTATTTATTAAAAGTTGGCCAACTCGTCCGTCGCCGTTTGCGGCAGCGTTTGCGGATCCGTCTCGTTGTGTTCACAACATTGAATGCGTGTGTATTCAATATTTTGACATGCGATACGGATGCGTTTGCGGATCCGGCTCCGGCTCCATTGTGTTCCATAGCAGTGAATTGGAGCGATTTGGCCAGCTACTGACAAGCAAGTTACTACATATTTATTAGGCCCTACGTCCTAGCTCCCAAATCGACTAACTCCCAATGAACCAATTCCCACCGAATATGGGACTTGGTTCATGTGAACTAACTCCCATTTTTTTAAGGAACTATGTCCCAAATGTAGAATGAACTTAGTCCCATAAATATGAATTAAATAACAAGAGTTAAGTATTGTTGGTTTTTCCCAAATGAACTAACTCCCAATTGTTAGAAAGTAAAACAAAAATTAATGCTTTGGAATGAAAAAAGTATAACATTTTTAATGGAATTTTTAACAAAGTAAAAAATTGAAACTTAAGTAACCTAACAGAGTGACGAATAAAATAAAATTCGTGCAGTGTTTGGAAAATTATTTTGGTAAAAAATCGCATACTAAACAATTTAAAGGGAACAAAAATTATATGAACAAAAATGAGCAAGGGCGCTTGACGCGTGGCGCAGGGGGGCCCGGTCACGCCGCGCCCACGCCGCACCCATGCCCACGCCGCACCCAACTTTTCCGGGTGCGGCGTGGGCTTGGGTGCGGCGTGACCGGGCCCCCCTGCGCCACGCGTCAAGCGCCCTTGCTCATTTTTGTTCATATAATTTTTGTTCCCTTTAAATTGTTTAGTATGCGATTTTTTACCAAAATAATTTTCTAAACACTGCACGAATTTTATTTTATTCGTCACTCTGTTAGGTTACTTAAGTTTCAATTCTTTTTTAAAAATTAAATTTCTTACAGGTTTTTCTTTTTTACCTTCAAACATCCAGCACGAAAACAGCGCCACTTCTTCTTGGTGCATAATATGAACTAACTCCCACTGGTTGATGGGTTGGGCCTAGTTCATTGGGAATAAGTTCGTAATGAACTATGTCCCAACTGAATTTTCTCCCAAAATTATGAACTAAATCCCACTACAAAATTTGGTGGGACTTAGTTCATTTTGTCTCGTGGGAGTTAGTCGATTTGGGAGCTAGGACGTAGGGCCATTTATTAACTGTCATATAGGTACCTATTTGTGTTCCAGTTGGCTGGAAGTTTGTCTGTGTGAGTGGAAAATGTGAGTGTATTGCAACTGTCTTGCCAGTAGCTGGCATGTTTGGCGTCAGGGTAACAAACAGCTGATTGAATTTCGACATAGTTTTACTAAAATCGCTGCGTCAACAAACGTGGTCAAAATTGCAACCATCAACCGAAATTTAACATTTACTTGCACACACACCAAAGCATTGGTGAGCACTTTTACTTACACGATTTCTGACTCTAGTGTATATAATATGCACGCGTATAAGCCCGCCATACAGAAAAGTTTCAACAAACATTCTTCGCATGGTCAACTTTTCCATACGATAAAAGTATCGCGGAAGATTCGCGGAGTAAGCTCTGGTGTATCGGGAAAGTTGTTAAAATAAATGAATGAAAGATATTGTAATTAGTTTCAAACGTTAAAAGCTATTTTTTCCTACATTATCTTGTTGTTTCGTATATTTTTGTAGATTCTGGTAGTAGTTTTATAATAAATCTTAATTCACTTGACATAATTTTCCCCGAAGCCGGCTAATTCACTGTGCACAATTCACTGTGCACAATTCACTGTGGTACACAATTCACTGTGGCGGGCAATTAATAGTTGTGGACAATTTACAGTGGTGGACAAATGTGGTGGAATTATACGCTGTGGCGAAAGTTGATTAAATTTCACCCTTCAGTGATGAGCAAACATTGAAATAACTCAAATGGAAGATTGAAGGTGATTTTCCTTATGTTGTTTTCCTTTTTTTTTTTAAATATTATAACCTTATGAAACTAATATAAAATTTAATCAAAATCTATATCTTTTTTAACTTATATTTGTGAATTAAACATTAAAATGTTTAGTTTTCGACATCTAGCATTTTTTGACCTGGATTCAGTTTGTTTCAATAACTGAAAAAAATACTACAATCGGAACCAAGATCTGTTAGATTTTTGTTCTCTGTTTACTGATTTATAGAAACAAAATTATGAAAAATAATACTTACCCGTTTTAAAATTTAGGCATTGGGGACAGTTCACTGTGGTGGACAATTTACTGTGTGCATTTCACTGTGGTGTACTATTTGCGCGCGCTAATAGTATACCACAGTGAAATGCACACAGTAAATTGTCCACCACAGTGAATTGTCCGCCACAGTGAATTGTGTCAACAGTGAATTGTGCACAGTGAATTGTCCCCACAGTGAATTGTGCACAGTGAATTAGCCTAGACCCAATTTTCCCATAAAAAAAATTCATGGATGGTAAGATGAGATTTATGATGAAAGGAAGAATGCCCAAAAAACCCAGCGTCGATTATTTACATAGCAAATGTGTCTTATCTTTGCAGGTACTCAAACCAATTGGTATTAACATGAAGAAATGCATTGATATTCAAGTTGGAAAAATTGTCATGGTCAGTCCTGGGGATGACATGGAAAGAAAGTAGTTACATATTTGAAATCTAAAATGGATTCCCTTTCAGGCTTGTCAGATGTGGCGATTTATCGCCAAACGGGCGATTTTAAATTTATTTTGGCGACACAAAAATCGGTTTGGCGATGTACCTTAAAAAAGGCGATATTTTTCGTTTTTGGCGACTTTAATTTTTTGAATCGAAGTCCTAACACTTTTTTTTTTTCTAGTTAGCAATTAAACCTTAAATTTTTTACATTCCTGCATGCTGAATGGAGTCATCGAAATAGTAATTTTGAACGCAGGCACTTCAGATCGATTTCTTTCTCATCCATAAAATAAATCACGTACGTCAAACCGAATTCATGCGTTCAATTTTTAACCATAGTCAACAATTGTTAACAATAGTCAACAAGAAGGCATTCCTTTAATCAAAATTATTTACGATTTGTAAATGTACGACGTCATAAAAGCGTTCCTTAACTCACGTTAAAGTGTCAAATAGTTAAGATTTGTTACTATTTCCAACTCACCTCCATGACATGAGTTGAGATTTTTGGTCTGTCAAATTGGACGTTTTGTTCCAAATAATTAAAAGTTTTTATTAAAAATCAAACCAAAACATTAAACATTTTTGATTTGAGCATCACGAACGTCTTTATTGTCTTTGAGTGGATCAACCACAAAGAATAAAATGGATTATTTGCCAATTTTGAGCGATAAAGAAGAATAATTTTAAAGAGGTTTTTTTATGAAATTTTATACTCGCAGTTTAAGGCAGCTGCTTGCCGAATTTTCAATTGAAAATTTAGAATGAAACAACAACAACTTGTGTGTGCTACCACCAAGTTCATAGGCTGGAGTTATAGCTATTTCACGGGGACCAACCCGATCATCAGACTCCTTTAGTGGTGCTTAATCGCTTTATGTTCAATTAAATTTTTTGAAGAACTTTTGCCCGAGCTGGGCTTGAACAAGCGACCTAGCGTGTGAGGAGCTAGTGCAGTACGCACTACGCCACCGCACCCACATGAAAGTTGTAAGCCAATTACAGGTTTTTTCGTTCTATCCAACTACACTGAACCGATTAGCATTTTTCTAAGCACACACAAGTAATTGTTGTTGTTTATTCAGGGTTCTTTCTATTTTCTCCTCTCTTTTTCATAAGCCAACGATTTTGATTGGATTTGTCTGAGGAATAATTTAATTAGTTCCTCAATATAGGTACAACAAAATTTTAAAAGTGGTATTTTGACAGTCTGACAAATTCTAAGAACGTACCGTTTCTAAGTGGTTTGTAAAAACCAAACAAATCCTAACAATGCAGCTTCAACAAATTTTTGTGACGTAACAACAATTTATTGTTGACTATAATGGTTAGAAAAAGAACGCACCAAATGTTTGTGGAATGTAGAATGTAAACAATTAAATTCTAACTGTTCTGTGAAAATAAAGTTTTTGAGTTTAGTGATGTATGGAGTGGAAAATTTTGAAATTTGGCGATTTTAATTTTAAGTTTGGCGACTTCGCTTTTTTAAACCTGACAACCCTGTTCCCTTTATGTTTTATCTCTATCGACTCTGGGTTTTTCACCCGTATACTTTTGTGCATTCTCCTTTGTGGTGAGAAGTTAAACATCGCCATGTCCTGTGGAAACAGTGATTATTTTCAGAAAACCATACAGTAAGGGAACTTCAGGGACGTTAAATTTACTTTTAACAATGACCAATTTATAAATGTCGTATAATTCACGACATTTTTCAGCGCGGTTTCATTCACCACCAACTGTCAAAATTGTCATGTCATGTAATGGACATTGCTATATTTGTCCTTGCAAGGACACCGAATTGCAAAAGTAACAATGTCCAATTTGATGGACATTGGACTTTGGGACAAGAATGGCAGATTTGGTTCATTCGTGTAATGGTAATTTTAGCTAGCAAAAAGACACGGTGAAAAATGACCATTCACTGACAGCACAAGGACACATTTCCTGTGACGTCAGGGTGACATTTACAAGGACCGTCTCATGCTAGCTTTAGTATTAAACAACATTTGACTAGCTTCGTGAAAAGTGGAACTCTAAATATTTCATTATTTTGGTAGATATAGCGAAATTCAAAAAATTACATTGGTATTGAGAATTTTCGTTCAAAGACACACCTCGCAATTATTGCTTATGAAATGAAACGGATATTTTACTAATAAGTCAATATTAAAATGATCCAATGTAAATTGAGAGAACATAAATTAGATTAACCCAAGTTTTTATAAAACTCGACAAGTTTTTAATTTTTAAGTAAAGTGAATGGGCTGGCCGATCAGAAAAGTCATTTAAATAAACTATAGTTATATGTAGGTACAGGCTTATGTTCACTTTCAGTGGTGTTTTATAATGATAAGATTTTGGATTATGGTTTGCTGATGGTATCTGCAAAAAGTTCTGACCTATTTATTCGAACATATGACTTTTATCTTGTTTCTCTTTTAAAAATAAAATGAGAAAATTTTAAACATTTGATCGCAATTGTATGACTTGCTTGTTCAGATGAAAATCTTAATCTTAAAAGCTCGATAAGGATAAGAAAATGATTGTATTAATTTATATAGTAAGTCAAAATGAAGACTAACAAATGTATGAAACAAACATTTTTGAAATCTAGTATAACATTCGATAAGATTATTAATTAATATGTATAGTTTTGAGTTAGCAAGACACTACTAAAATATATATATTTATATTTGTTCGCACTACAACTCCAAGAAGAGCCAGGAAAAGAAAATATAAGTTTCCAGTTTGTACTTGGCAAACTGTTAGAACTTAGAGTCCACATACACTTTACCTAAGCCGAAAACCCCTTTCCAAAAAATTTACCTTATCTTTGTTTTGATACGCATTATTTATTTTAAATGGTTCAACCAAAAATTATTTTCTCTTCTTTTTTTTTGCGCGCCTGCCGTTATGATCTCAGTTCGAACACAACGGAAGCATCAGTTATTCTTTGTTTATGGGAACTCTGATAAACTATCAGATTAAGAAAGATCTGGAAAAACGCAAACTTCTTCTTCAATGGGTCCACTGGTGATATGATGGCATTCACTGAACACTGGAAAGCATCCCTACATAGTTTCGGAGGAAGTAAGTTTATTGGGCGGGATATTAAAAAAGCATTTTATAGAGTTTGGCACCAGAAACATATCGAAAATGCAAAATAAATGATGGAGTGCCCCAAGGCTCCGTTCTGTCTCCGACTCTTTCTTATCTTTACAAATCATCTCTTGTCTAATACTTATAATCCACTAAATTCTTTTGCTGACAACAGTACCCTCATCTTTTCATATTCGTTTTTTTTTTTTTTTTTTTTTTTTTTATAATGCACTCGCACTCAAAGGGATATTAATACCTTTATAATGAATTAACATGTGCGAGCGAGGAAAGAGAAGGAATAGAAAGATAGGAAAGAAAGGTGGTACAGTGGTTTGAGATTTTAGGTGATAATTATCTCATGGAAATTTCACGGGTGGCATCCAGTTGAAACTTGGGAAATAAATAAAAATTGCTGCCCTCGGCTGGGTTTGAACGCACAGCTCTCAGGTTGAGCAACCAAGCACTACATCCACTGTACCATTGCCACCCAAATCATCTTTTCATATTCGTTTCAGATTCACATCCATGTTCTTGGATGTATAACTGCAACGGAAGCATATGATTAGCTTATTGAATTCCGATCTAGACAACAATGTCCAATGGGGAACTATCAACCACGTGGAATTTAATTCTTCAAAAACTCAATTCTGTCTTCCATTCTTACCATTCCATTACCGCCATTTTGCATTCCTAATTTTGAACAATTTGCCCGTTACACTCGTATCGCTGAGAATGCCGCACTAAAAGAATGTGGATTGATTTACCGGGCCCGTAGTGATTTACTTACTTACTTACTTACTTAAGGTGGCGAGTAGTGATTTACAGATATTTAAAACCAATGTCCATCGGTATCTCCTATCCAACTTTCCTAAACGCTCGCACTGTGATGTTGACTCCTGTTAAGGGTTTATATAACTTCTTGAATGCGTGCAAATTATAAAAATATATTTATTATTATAAAAGCCCGTAAAACACATAGTTTACGAGTTGTAATTGAAAAACTGAACATGAAAAAACTCATTACTCCCCGCACCATTTCCAAACAATGCCCTAAAATGTTAGTAATTTCACGATTAATTTAAGTTGGAAGTACCTGCCGACTGAACTATAAGATGTCAAAAATTGTCTATCCAACCTTGTTACAAACAATAATTTTAGTATTAAAGGACTTTGCTCTCTTTTCACATTGTTTACATTTTTGATAAGTACCTAACCCAGAACACTATCAAACTAAAAATTTCACTACCAAAGATTATCCAATCCTAATCAAATTTGATAGCTGAAAGCGAAATCACATTTTCAAATCGAAAACAAAATATTATTTAAATCTAATAAATTGTAATTAAAGCATACTTACAAGTGTTTCTACATATTGCTTTTATCGATTTTAAACTTCTCGGTTCTCCTGCAAAGCATGTGAATGAACAGAGTTCAATCTATAACCGATAGCAAGCTATATTGAGATACTTGTATGTTGTATGACTAATAATTGCACAAATATACTACCGAAACCGAAACCGATACCGATACCGAACAGCAATATGTAGGTACTCGCAAGTCGCAAGTCGCAACACATGGTAAGTACATGAACTATAAATTTTCTCATATCAGTCTGCTTTTACAGTCCGTGAGCTGCAAATCTTTTGCCAGTGCTATCTGCGATTGCATCCCAGAAATAGAAACCACAATGAGTTTGGTCTTAGTATTCATCGTGATATTAGTTTTAGTTCGCTTCGTCCAGAAAAATTTTCATCTCATCCGAAGTGGATACAATATTCCTGGACCATGGTTTGTTCCATTTATTGGAAATGTTCAACTTATGTGGGATATCCAGCCAAAAGGTATGAAGAAACCCTCCATCTTCTAATATTAGAGAGTGTATTTAAATAAAAATACATTAGTACTTTTTAGTATGACGGATGGACTTAGGAAAACATACCAGAAAACTTTTCGTATCTTTCTTGGAACCAACTTGTGGGTCTTCTTGTACAGCTCTGAAGAAACGCGTGAGGCACTAAACGAAGATTCTCTGGTGAGAGCAGATACTTTTCAGAGATTAGATTCTTTACTTGGCAATGGATTGTTATTGAGTGAAGGTTTGTTAAATATTTATTTTAATATAAATTAAAGTTTAAAATACATATGATGATTTATTAGGGAAGATTTGGTATGACCATCGGAGGGCATTTGCCCCAGCTTTCCATCCGAATGTATTGGCGAGCTTTACGGAGAAAATTAATTACCATTCTGATGTTTTTGTGAATAGAGTGCTGAAACACAAGGAAGTTGAAATATCAGACTACATTTTGCCATGCATGATGGATACTATTTGTGGTAATTCTTGAAATATCTTTTTATTTCAATGGAAGATTATACGTTATTTTTTCTTAGATACTTCAATGGGAAAGAATTTACGGACACAAGAAGATGAATTTTCACCGTACATTCACGCTTTTCATGAGTAAGTTTTTAAAGCATCTTGAAATCGAAAATGCATAATTATTTATATGGAATAGAATGCAGTCATTTTCAAAATTATTATTCAGTTACTGAACTTTTCGAGAAAATGGATATAATGGCTTATATTAAATTCCATGCCACCAAAAAAAAAAAACACTCGATTTGATCTCGAGCACTTTTCATTTTCCATGAAGCCAAAACAGCAATCTAGACTTGATCTATGTAATGTAGATCAATTTTTGAGATTCAGAGCCTAATTTACATACTTTCACACACACTTCCAGAACTGACATTCCTAAACCTCAGTTGGAAACTTGTTTTTCTCACTGTGGTGTTGTGAAAAGAAACACTTTAATTTGCAAAATTATATTTTACAATTTATTTAAAAAGGGGCAGCAACTACCAATTATTTAATTTTTTCAATACCATCCGATAATGGAGAATTCTTCAAAGGCGAACATTTATTCGAAAGAAAAGCGATTCACGCATTCCGTCAAAGCATTTGTGGAAGATGTTGTTGCATATTATTCAGAAGGAAGCAGGGTGTAATCATTTTGTTTATAATATTAAAAACCAGCTGTTAATGGCTCCCACAAAATAAAAAAAACGAAATCACACTCTTTTCATTTTTCATGCACTGAAAAGAAAGAAGCGTCTAGAAGAATGTCTTCCGAAACCGTTCCTTTGTCTCTATTGAAGATTCTGGCGAAATATTCCCGCTTCTTTATTCGGAGCGAGTGTCTTTTCAAGAAGCATAAATACATATGATACTCGAAATCCATCCACAGACTATTTTTTGGGGAGTGGAGATTCGCACGAAGTAGTAGTCGATAGTGTCACCAGTTGTGCTAGTGTCGACACAGGTGACATATTTTCCAATTCAATATTACCTATTCTTGATATAGTTGCCGAAGCCGATTATTCAAAATTCGTGAGTGGTGTTGAATACGAAGAATTGGGCAGGACACATCTGTCATCTGTGTAACATTGGCGAATAGCGAATAGGGTAAAAGCGAACAGACACTGCACCAAATTGAGCTTGATCTATTAGTTTTAACAAGTGAAAGTAAATTAATGGAAAGTGATTTTTATTTGATAATAGTGAGAAAGTGCGGGTGGCAATCATTATGACATAGTGAATGAAGATTTAAAATTGGAAACCAAGAGTTGTGGGGTTTTGAGCCCCAGCATGGGCAGCATTTTTCTACTTATATGAGTGTGGTAAATTACCCTGAATCCTCAATCCACAGTTAGATTATGATTTTTATTAAAAAGTTCATTTGATGAAGCCAATAAATAAATGTGATCCAAAACTATCATTGCCAATTCAGGCTTGAGCATTCGATATACGATGGGCCAATATGACTATTATTCTTATTTAAGAGTTGGTTTCTGACTTAATATTAGATAACTTTTTTCGAATATTTTGAACAGCAGTAACATTAGGTACAAATTTTAATTCACTGGAACTTAAGCATTTTAAAGATTTCCTTTATGTTCAGACATGCTATTCTTTAACTCATCTTTTTCGTTTGTATCACTCCTTACTGCTGGAAAACAATAAAAAAAAAAAGCAACCGGAACCGCAGCCGCAACCGTATCGCATGCCGTACGTAAACGTACCTTATTAGAAGTGCCCACAATGGAGTCGTACGTACTCCACGTTTTTTTACAATTTCCACTGAAAAACATACATATATGCATATAATAGATGATAAAACATATATATCGCATCATGTATAGTCTTTTTTATACATTTGTACCCTGACCTAATTTCTAAAAGGATTTTACTAGCACGTTGCTCTTTTTTTTTTGTATGGAATGTCAAAAATACGCACGTATTTATTAAAAGTTGGCCAGCTCGTCCGTCGCCGTTTGCGGCTGCGTTTGCGGATCCGTCTCGTTGTGTTCACAACATTGAATTCGTGTGTATTCAATATATTGACATGCAATACGGATGCGTTTGCGGATCCGGCTCCAGCTCCATTGTGTTCCAGCAGTTAATCAACGGACTGCACGTTGATACCATTAGAAAGGCTGCTTCACTTTTGTATGACTCCTGAACAGTTCTTGTTGCAAAATACATGCCAACATATCTACATTCTACAAGAAAAAAACGGTAAGCAGCAGACTTTTAAGGTAAGCTGTTTCGGATAAAGTCAGAGCGTTCTCATGGTCTTTCCTTAAAGTGTCTGAGCACTATCACTGCAAATGAAGAAACTGTAAAGGTATTTCAACGAGTATTCCAAAAGCATTTTCTACTTTCGCGCACATTTTCTGCCATTTTTCTTCCATCTTTCAACTGTTTTCCAAAAGTATTTTTATTCTTGGATAATCTTTAGGCTGTAAAGATTATATCTCTATTGAAGGGTTAGTTGTGATAATGAAACTTGGATATCATGATTCAAAACCGCCAGCAAATTATCCCTTAACCTTTTAAGTCAAGAGTTAGAGAATACTCAAGTGCTCCATGGCGCAGTGTGGTAAGGTTTCGGACTGCTACGCTGAAGATTGAATCCTTATTTTAGTTTGTTTTTCGAGGGTACCTACTACTTATTGCCTCTTGCGAAGAAGTGGCATTCCTGCGCAGTATCAATGTACAAGCAGAAATATAGTTGATAGTGAAAATCAGCTAGGATAAGCTCCCCGGGGTTGCTCGTGTTCGCAACCCATGCGAGTCATTCCCCAGATGCCTAATTAGATCTGTTTTGAACACTTTTATGCCGTGTTGTTAAATGGAAATTCTCTTTTTCTAGCTTGTCATGTCATGGCACATGTACGTTAGCTTCCAGGCAGTTTTTCCTTGTTGTTGGAGTACCAAGTTAAATATTTTCATGGAAAAGCAGGCAACGAACGACGATCCTTACAAATTCCGGCTTTATTTTCAACAACTACGGGGTTTTAAAAAATGTTCGAAACACATTTTCATGTATGGCGTTCACTGAATTGATGATCCTTTTGATGTGAAACATCTATTGGCGCACCTAGGCAGTAAAATCGATCGTAATTGTAACAAAAAAATGGCACGACCGTTGATAAAATTTTTCAAAGTGGAAAGTGTTGGGTGGTTGATGGTTGTAGGTTGGGTGGTCGCTGGTGATGCTGGGGCGGTAGTGGTGGAGGGGGTAGGGTGGTAGTGGAGTAGGGTTATGGGGAGGGGGGGGGGGGGGAATTGTGGAATTGTGGATGGTCGGTTGGTGGCTGAAGGATGTAGGTGGGCTGAATGGTTGGTGAGGGTTGTAGAAAGAATTTTAAAAAATGGTAGATAGTTGGTTGAAGGGAAAAATTGACTAAAATGGTATGTGGTTGGTGGTAGGTGGGGTGGGTGGTACTGGTGGGTGGTTGATGTGGGGTTGGGTGTGGGTAAGTTGGTGAAGAAAAAAATGACGAGACAGGTGTGGGATTTGTTTTGGGGTGGGGTGGGTCGTTACTGTTAGGAGGATTTGGTTGGTGGTTGGTTGGCGGTTGTAGGTGGAATGGGTAGTTACGAGTGCGGGTGATTTGGTGTGGGGATGAGGAAAACATTGTCAAATATGGTGGGTGTGGGGAAGTTGGTGAAGAAAAAAATGACGAAAATGGTGGGTGGGTGGTTGTGGGTGGGGTGGTTGGTTGTAGGTGGGGTGGGTGGTTACTGGTGGGGTTTGGGTTTGGGGGGGGGGGGGGGGGGGATGGACAAAAATGGTGGGTGGTTGGCTGTTGGTTCTAGGTGGAGTCGATGGGAATTACGTTTTTCATTCTTTTCACCAATCTGAAACAAATTTGTAAAAATGGCGGGTGGTTGGTTGGTGGTTGTGTTGGTGGTGGAGTGGATGAGACAAAATTTACAAACATGTTGGGTAGATTGCGTTTGAGGTTTTCGGTTGGTAGGGGGGAAATATTGACAAAAATGGTAGGTGGTTAGTTGTAGGTGGGGTGGGTGGTTGCTGCTTGGGGGATTTGGTGTGTGGGGGGGTTGGGGGTGAGTAAATGGGCTGGGTAAATGGTGGTGGTAGGGGGGACTTACTCTGGGGAGGGAATCGACAAAAATGGAAGCTGGTGGGTTGGTAGTTGCAGGTGGATTGGGTGGTTACTGTTACTGGTGGTAGGTATTCGGTGATGAAAAACTTATAAAAAATGGTGGATGGTTGGTTGCTAGTTGTAGGTTGGTTGGGAGCATGGCGGTGGTGGCGGTATCTGATGGGTGGGTTGAGGAAAATTTTGTTCCTATGTGCTAAAAAATGAATACTTATAATCTGTAATAATTGATATTATAATTAAATGATAAGACAAATATATTGATTTAATTAACGAAACACTAAATTATTAAACATTATTTCAATCCATATTTGTTTGATGGATTTTCAAAATTATGAATCATAATGTAAACTTGGATGTTTCACATCTGCCAGGCGTCCCGTGACGGCAAATTTTTTTTTCCTGTGAAAGATGGTCCCTCAACTACAGTCGCCAACTTCAGATAAAGTAGTTATCCATAGACTTCAATCCTCAACGTCGCGTCGGTCGGCAACTCTTCTGCTTCGGATGTTTGGTCCCAAGAGACGTCGTGGAGTAGTAAAGTTATCAGTTTGGTTTAGTTGTTAGTGCTTCACAAAAACTGTTTTTGCAGTAGTAGGTTCTTATGCTTAAACATAGTGCCTCCCACATCGCCCATGAAAAGGCCAAAGACAAAACTGATCGCCGTTTTTTCAAAATTTCGAACAACGTAACTGTTCCTTACATATTTGAACCCATCATTGTGTTGGTGGATTTTTTTCAGCTTTCATGACCGTCAACCTCCGCATCTAATCTTGAAAAGCATCAGGCCACTGGATGCGTTTTTATTTTTTAAATCATTGACGACATCGAACCAAGCACGTTTTCAACAAGTAAAATCAAAACATTTTATTTAATTATTGAAAACACATGCATTGCAAGTCATGGATTGAGATCACTTCAATTAAGATCAATAGAATCTCTATCCACTTGGTTTGCTGTTATGAACATCGCAAATATGAGCATGCAGCTTCCAATAAAAATGCTAATATGTAACAAACAATAAACCGCTCACCTAGTTCTCAAATTAATTGAAACACAAACGAAAATCATCCCTTGCGTCAAGTTTGCAATTCAGCTAGATGCTTGATCAAATATATTAGCACGATCTTTTTAATTGAGAAGTTGTTCCATAAGCGACAGATATGACGGACAAATGCCATGTGCTGTTATGGAGGTGCTTTTATTCTGTCGGTTTAAGGGTAGAGGGACTCTTTAATTCTCGATTTATTTCTTCGCTAATCGCGAGAGATAGAATATTAAATGTATTTTCTAGCTGATTTCAAGACGATTCTTATATTTACTTAAAAAGTGGGTGTTATCTACAACTTCTCCGAAAAGTCGGATCACAGGCGAAAACGTTAACTCAAACTTCAATAGTAGGTTGAAATACAGTTAAGAAGTATTCTTCCTTTTTTCAATTGTGTCGAAAGGACTTCTTTCCAGTTGTCTTAACATGGTCTGCCAGAATCTGAATGAACATTGAAACAGAAATACCAAAACGACGAATTCCAAAATAGTAAATTGCTGAGATCTTATTTTGGTATTTGAATTTTTTGTTATTCGGGATTTTTATATTTGGGACATTGTCATTTAGCGTTATGTCAAGTACGTTCCCGCTTTCGGCACTTCCACCGACACCTACGCGAAGCTCGTGCCTCGGCTAGGAGACTTTTTTGTTTATATGAACCCTTTGCTTTTAATCTTCATTTTTTGTTAAGATATAGGAATGTCTGCATTTTTTGTAACATCAGTAAGGTTAAATTATTGAAAACATTGTGTTCAGTTTCATATTATTAATCAACTAATTTATTTTTTTTAGAGCCAGCGAGTTACTGTTCCAGAGAATGTCAAACCCGTTATACTTTCAAGATTTCATTTATAACCTAACACCATCCAGTAAACGCCTTCGAAAAGCCATCAACATAATACATAGTTTAACAGACGAAATCATCAAGGAAAAAGCTGAGAGTCTCAAGATTTATGGCGACCAGACATCAGGGAAATATAACCGAAATCTTCTACACATCTTGTTGACAACGGAAATAGATGGGAAACCTTTGTCTTTTCAGAATATTAAGGACGAAGTTAACACATTTTTATTTGCAGTAAGTTATTATTACATATTCACACATATATAGGTACAAGGTGGTCCAAAATTAATCATCCAAATTCCTTCTAGAGAAAAGCGAGTAATATGGTCTGTAATAAATAAGTATAAGAACAGCGGCCTTGAGTAAGTTTTTGGCAACTTCAATTTTACATACGGCAGCTGTCTAGTTCACAAATGTCAAATATGATTGACGTACGACACCATTTGCAAAAATTAGAACATCTTCCGATAGGGTGATTAATTTTGCGCTACCTTGTACAATGAAACAATACTTCAGAACTCCTACAAAAACAATACAGAAAAGAAAACACTTTTTTTTCCATTTTAAAACTATTATTTGTTTGTAAGTATATATTCCTTAAAAAACCTTTAAACTAATTTTTTCGCATTTCCTTTTCAAAAACCTTAAGGCACTAATGAAACATTTATCCACCTTTGCTTTAATTCTTTTTCTCGATTCCCCTTTTATTCTTCGCACCATTTCTCAACTGTGACCGCGACTCCAAATAGCTAGAAAAATAAAGGTATCTACCTGCCATATAACCGTTATACGTTAAAGCTTATTTTTCTCGAAAACGCCTCTTACGATTTTGATTTAAAAAAATCAGTGTTGCTTTTAAGTCACGACCAATCATATGGTTGAAAAAGTATTAAATAAAATGCACGACTGGGTCGCACGTATACTTGCTCTGTGGGTGCAATAGTACGATGAAAACAAACTTTTCGATCAATAAGAACTAATTTTTGAAAAATTTGGTAAAACATAAAAAATTTTGACTGAACCTGGAATAACCGATATACGGGAGCTAACGTTAAGAAACCTTTAATATTTAAAATTATGATGTCATCTTTTGGGTGTTGTAAATGATACAAATGTCCACTTATGGCCAAATTAATAATACTGTTAAATCAAATTTCCGCTATTATCATGTGTAGCCAAAAACTAAAAATGCAGTTTTCTTTGAAATATTCTATATATGTTACATACAAAGTTTCATAAAAATCGGGGGAGAGTTTTTTGAGTAAATTAGAAAAAACGAAAAAATTGGCCTAAAACTAATGGCTCTTCTTTGTACCTATAGGGGCCACCATTTAAAAAAAAAGAAACTGAAAAAAAAAAATTATTGCCAGCTAATAGGAAGCTGAAAGAAATTATAATAAACAAAATTTGAGTGAATTCGATGCAACCGTTGACAACTTATGGCAATTTAAAAAAAAGCCGTTAAGAGCAGATCTCCGTTATTAGCATTTTTAACCAAAAACTGAAAACGCAGTTCTCTTAAAAACACTAAAAGAATATAACACACAAAGTTTAATCAAAATCGTTAGAGCCATTTTCGAGCAATTTAGAAAAAACCAAAAAAAGTTGGTTAAAACTCAACGGCTCGTTGTATGGGAGCTACCATCTAGAAAGGCTTCACTGAAAAATGTATAAAGCTATCCAATAGAACACTATAAAGAACGATGCCGAACGAAGTTTGAGTCAATTCAATCAAGCCAATGCGAACTTATGGCCATTTGAAAAAAAGCCGTTAAAACCTGATTTTCGTTAGGACTATTTAAGCCAAAAACGAAAAACGCAGTTTTGTTAGAAATGCTTAAAGTAAGCTAAATTTTTGAGTTTAATCGAAATTTTAGAGCCGTTTTCGAGAAAATCCAAATTGAAAAAAAACCGTTATTAGAAAGGTACCAGTTTGAGCCGGGCTGAAACGAAATAAAAAAAAACCTCGACAACCGTTTTTCTTCAAACTACTATATATATCAAGTTTAAAGAAAATCCGTCAAGCGGTTTAGACTGTAGCATGACGTAAAAAGCGCACAGACGCACATAGGCACATCTGCACATCCGCACAGACAGACCGACGGACGGTATGGCGAAAACCTTTTTTGGGCTTCTCTATCATCGTTATGTCATGTTTGATTAAAATCTCGATTTTTTTTCTGCACTAAACCAATATTTGCCCTTAGAGCAAGTAAAAATGTTTAAAAATGGTACTTTACATAGGACCTTTTTTTCGACTACTTCGAAAACGGCTGAACCGATTCTTTTACACATATATAGGTGTAGATAGCTGAATTCATACTGAATATCAAAAAAAAACTTGAAGATTTTGTTAAATAAATGTATTTGCTGAATACAAGGGTGGATCGATTTTTTTTTTTTTAGAAATCTTTGATGCCTATATGCGGAAAAGTTGAATTTAGGGACCCGAAGGATGAGTAAAAAATTTGGTAAATTTGTGACGTCATCTCAAGGTTCCTATATGACGTCAAAGTTTTGGATTTTTTTAATTTAATAAAAAAAAAATTTAATTAGGTAATTTAGTGTTATTAAGCTCATATTCTACTTTTCTTCTCTTTTTACGATTATCAATCATCAATTGATAATTGATAGTTTAAAAATTAATCAACTGTCAATTAATAATTGAAAATTATTTTCGGGGCTTTATTAGTAAAAATATTTCTTAAGACTGAAGCAATAGAATTAAATGAATTTAAAATTATGGTTATAATTTAAATTTATAATCTAGTTCTCATCGGCCTTGTTATTGTTTTTTTATATTTTGGTTGTGTCGCTCTTGGTTTTTCTGAAATAATAATCTAAATCTATAGAAGGCGTTGATTTAAGTGCATCAATTGTTATTATTTTCTTGTTTGAAAAATTGCCGGTTATAGTTATCTTAAATTGTAAAAATGCCGCGTACGCGTAGTGAAACCGAGTGTGAAGTTTTTGGAGCACCCGCCGAGCTTAAAAGCAATCAACTTCCCACTTATTCTGATATAATGAAAGCATTTTTGTTTATCAGAAATTCCTTGAAGGAAAATAGAAAAGGATTTGATCCAAGTGTTAATGAAATATCAGCGAAGTTAATGATTGATATAAAAAGTGTGTGGCAAAGAGCTACCTTGCCCGTTGTTTCAGATCAGCAGATTTTGCACAAATTAAAAACCTATAACGAGCAATATAAATCAATAAAAAAAAATATAAAATCCAAGAAAAATTCGTTTATAGAGAAACTTAAATTATTTAAATCGAACAGCCATCACCTTTTTGACATATCAGCTTGCAAATGTAAAGATTCTTTAAAGTGTCCTTGCGTAACTAAGGTGCCCCATGAGGAACGCGATTTCCTACAGGACCAAAGGCTGTTTAGGCGTATGTTAATTGGTAACGTCGATTCGGAGTTAACAAATAAAATTAAAAAAAGAAACGAAAGAAAAATTCAAGAGGCCCTTAAACGAAAAAGACACGAAGAGGCGAAAAACTCTAAAAGACTTAAAAATGAAGTTGAAGTTTCTGCAGAAAGTGAGGATGACCCCGCAGATGCTTCAAGCGATGAAGACGACGTGAGTGATGTCAATATTTTACCGAGCACAAGTCCGTCGGTTAAAAAAGTGAAAGCTAGAATACATTTTGCCAATTTAGCTTCAGCCTGCGACAGAACAGGAATATCCGACAGATCTGCATCAATTGTTGTAAGTTCTGTTCTGCAAGACATCGGTGTCATTTCCAAGTTAGATCCTTCAAAAGTCATTGATAGAAATAAAATAAGAAGAGATAGAAAAAAAATACGTCAAAATCTTCAAAGTCAATGTGAAAATATATCAGGTTTATATTTTGACGGTAGAAAAGATAAAACGATGATTTTGGAGAAAATTGGTCCGGGAACACATCGAAAAATTGCTACCGAAGAACACATTGTCCTTGTTTCTGAGCCAGGTGGACATTATGTGGGGCATGTCATCCCAGATTCCGGAAATGCCAAAACAATATCTGCCAGTATAATTGACTTCATAAATAACATCTTGTGTGTTGATATGCAAGAAATTAAAGCGATTGGATGTGATGGAACCGTTGTTAATACGGGATCTAAAAATGGTATCTTATCTCAGCTTGAAGCGGCCATTGGTAAGCCAGTTCATTGGTTTATTTGTTTACTTCATCTTAATGAACTCCCTCTTCGTCATTTGATGACACATCTTGATGGCAAAACCAATGACCCCAAAGGCTTTTCTGGAGTTCTTGGAAAAGCACTTGAAGCATGTGATAGTCTGCCAATACAAGCTTTTGAAAAGATAACAGTGGAACTGCCTGAGATAACGAAAGAAAATTTGAGCACTGATCAAAAATATCTTTATCAAATGTGCAAGGCAGTTTCTCATGGCAATGTACCTTTAGAATTGGCAAATCGGCAGCCTGGAAAAATGTCGCATTCAAGGTGGCTCACAACAGCTAACCGGATTCTTAGGCTATATGTAGGAACAGAGAAACCGTCAAAAGAGCTACTGGTTCTAGCTACTTATATAATAAAAGTGTATGCGTTTGCCTGGTTTGCAATTAAAACAAAGCCCTCCTGTTTGGACGGACCCAACCATATTTTGTCAATTATTAAAGCATCAAAATATCTACCGAAAAAACTTAAGGCAGTAATTCATCCCGTAATCCAACGTAACTCATATTTTTGTCATCCTGAAAATATTTTACTTGCTATGTTAGCTGATAGCCGAAGCCATGTCCGTGAATTAGGTTTAAGGAGGATATTAAAAATAAGATCCGAGAAAAGTAGCAAGCAGAAGAATGATATCCGGCAATTCAATATCCCGAAAATTAATTTCGATGCCGATGATTACATCGACCTAATAAAATGGGATACAGTGACCATCACAGAACCTCCTTTAACCGCAACAATATCTGATGCAAACTTGCGGGAAATGGTTGCAAATGTTCCTGACAATATAGAAATGTCAAAATATCCCTGTCACACTCAAGCAGTGGAAAGATGTATTAAGTTGGTGACAGAAGCTTCTGCTTTAGTTTGTGGCCAAGAATCAAGAGATGGATTAATAAAAGCTAGAATCTTGTCTCGAAAATTGTTGCCACAATTTGAAACAAAGAAGGACTTTGTTAATGCCCTCCAAAATTAATTTTGACCTACAGGTAAACAAAAATTTGAAGTTAAAATATTTCCTTGCTTTATAAATTTATAATTCTAGGTTGAAGGTTGCAAATGTTTTGCTGCGCCCCTCGAACCATATGTTTTGAATAGATATAAACAAAGGAAAATTCAGTTCTTGCATCAATATAATAATTGTTTTAGTTACTAAAATAAAATATTCGGTAAATTTATTTCAATATGAATAAAAAATATATTTTTTGTATACCTACAACACGTAAACTAATAACTTTTTCACATTGAAATTAAATTCTTTAACCAACAAATAATAGAAATTTCTTGTTGTTAAAATTAAAAAAAAAAATTGAAAAAGAAAGAAAAATTTAAATATATTATTTAAAGGACATTTTGTTTTCGAAATAGGAACCTTAAGACATTTTTTTTTTTTGCTGAAAGCTTCTGGTTTCGTTAATGGAAAACCAAATTCAACTTTTAGAACCATAGGCATAGCGAAATTAAAAAAAAAAAAAAAAATACCAAATTCGATCCGGCCTTTACATATGAATGGACTTTTTTAATTTTTTTTTCAAAAATCTTTTAAAAAAGTTTTTCAAAATAACAAATTTATCCAAGAAATAAAATGGCGTACTTTTAACTTCCGATTATAGGTACTATAAGGCAAGTATGCATTCGTAAAAAAACCATTATGATTAGCCGAAAAAAGTGGGGTCGACCATTCTGCCTGTCTATCTGTCTCTCTGCCTGTTCGTCTGTCTGTATCGGTGCGTAAACGACTGGACCGATTTGTTTCAAACTTGGTACATAGTATTATTATGACTTCCTAAAGCGGGGTTTTTGGAATTAATATTCTAGCTCCAAGACTAACGATACCTGCCATACGATTTTTATGAAAAAAATGTTATGTCAAAAACGGCCCCTACGATTTTGATAAGACATTTTGAATGGTGTTTTTTGTGTAAACGCTATGTTTTGGTTGAATTAGATTTTTCGTTAAAAGTCTTATAACGGTACCTCCCATATAGTCTAAGAGCCGGCAGCAAATTTTGGGAGTGTAGTGATAACCAAAATGTATACACATGTATGTGTAGATATACGCAACATAATGTCAAATTTAACCGTCTGGCCGGGGGTGGGCGTTCGAAAATGGTAATTTTTTCGATTTTGGGGTCGAAGTGATAACCACCTAAATTTATATATAAACAATAGGAGATGGTGCCCTGATGTCAAAAAAGTGTGTCCAAGACGTTTTACCTTCAGCCTTCCCCTCGCCAGACGGCCCCCAAAATGCGCGAAAAATCAACTTTTTGGGTCGAAATGATAACCACATGAGTGATACATCAAAAAATCAGAAAAATTCTCCGGATTATAAAAATGTGTGTCCAAGACGTTTTTCTTTCAGCCTTTCCCTTGCCAGACGCATTTTAACACTTTTTTAAAGAATTTTTCAATTTAAATCCTTAATAACTTTTTTCCTATTAACCATAACCAAAAGAATCATATACCAAAATATCAGAAAAATTACACCAATGTATGTCCAAGACGTTTCTCTTGCAGTCTTATGCTGGCATGCGCATCATTTAAATATCCTCTTATGCATTTTTTACTGAAAACATAAACAAAATTATTTTTCAAGTATGTATAACTACATATACATGTATATACAGGTTTAATAGGAAAAAAGTTATTAAGGATTTAAATTGGAAAATTCTTTAAAAAAGTGTTAAAATGCGTCTGGCAAGGGAAAGGCTGAAAGAAAAACGTCTTGGACACACATTTTTATAATCAGGAGAATTTTTGATTTTTTCAATGCTTTTTTTCCAAAATCTCAAGAACAAGACCACTGCAACAAATTAGAGCAAGTTCATGCGACCCAGTCGTGCATTTTATTTCGTTATGGTTTCGTTTCCCCAAATAGCCTTAAATAATGACATAAAACTACATGCTGCCATATCAGGGTCTGCTTTGTTGTTTTCCTTAAGTAGGATGGTAGTATTAATTAATTGGAACGCTGGAAAATCTACGTGCGCTCGTGTGTCGTGAACCAGCGCACATAGGTAAATGATATTATACCCTTGTAAGTCGTAACTGGTTTTCTTTTCACACTCAAAAATTGTCGTTCGGGGTACTACCTACTTTGTTCACGTTTTTATAAGTTCCTTAGTAATTTTATATAGCTCCCTTGAGTTTCCTCTTCTTACAGTGCCTGCCACGCCCTCCAATTTGTTTAAACCTATCCCTCCTGTTTTGCTTCACACTCTGCTTTTCTAAACTTTCTTTTCCCAAGGCCTAGGTCATTCGAAATTTAACGCTATAATGGATTGCTTTGAACACCCCCAAAAACTTTGAAATGAACTTTAAATATTTTTATGATAGGGTTTTTCAATTGGTCCGGGTAGATTTCAGTGGCCTGTGGCGGATAAAACAGTTTAGAAAAATCGTCAAATCTGATGCTTGTTATTCAGGTATACTCATGCCAAATCACCATTTACCTGAACAAAATGAACTTTAGAATTGAAATCCGTAATCATTTTAAAATCTATTCGCCCTAATTGAATAAAACTATACATTTCTCAAACTGGACATAAATACCGTAATGAAATTTTTTTTTTAACTTTTTTTTGCAAAAATTTGATTTTTTTATTAATTAAATGTTTACTTAAAACAATAAAATTAATACTTTTTTATTTTATTTTTCAGGGAGTCGATACAACAGCAGCTGCAATGAGTTTCATCTTCTATTGTTTGGCAAAGTACCCCGAATGTCAAGAGAAACTCTTCAATGAAATCTCTTCTCTTCCTGACGGCGGCGGCAGCGGCGGCATTTCAAACGTAAATGAAATGAAATATCTTGACAGTTTCATCAAGGAATGCCTTCGACTTTATACAATAGTTCCTCTGACTGGTCGAACAGTAACTAAGGACATCAAGATTGGTAGCACAAACCTTGTCCATGGTACAACACTCTGGATTAATATGTATGGTTTGGCTCACGATGCCAAATACTTCCCAGAACCTTTTACATTTAATCCGGAACGTTTTGGCAGTGATGGGCTTGAAATTCCACCCTATGTTTTTCTACCATTCTCCGGTGGACCACACTCGTGTATTGGGAAAAGATACGCCATGGTTATTATGAAACTTCTAACTGTAAGAGCTGTAGAAAGAACTAGAGTTCAGCTCAAAAATCCCAACGAGGAATTAGAATTAATGGCGGAAATGGTATTGAAGGCGACAGATGGAATACATTTAATTTTTGAGAGTAGATAATAAATAAAAGATAAGTTCAAAGGTTTTTTTTACTTAAATAAATTTTGTATAGCTATAAATTTATTTATATATTTTATATATTTTCACAAATATTTAATTTCATTTATGCTACGGAAGTTAGTCTATAATTTATAAAGTAAAAAATAAGAAGAATAGTTTCGATTCCAAGAAGCAATTTTGAAAATTCAACTGTAAACGTGTTGTGATGTGGTCATGTGTTTGTGCAGGTGCAGATCATTGGCTATCGAAAAATGCAAATGATACTTATAAAGATTATTTTTTTTTTTTAGATTGAAATGAAACTACCAACAAGTTTTAGACCAAAAAAAATAAAATGCACGACTGGGTCGCACGTACTTGCTCTGTGGGTGCAAAAGTACGACGAAAACAAACTTTTCGATCAATAAGAAAATAATAATAATTGACAAACTACTCTCAAAAATGATAACAAAAACACAATAATAAAAGAACCCAGCAATAATACATTCACGTCAGTTAACTACACTAATCTTTTACCACAAACACTACAATATGAATTTAAGAAACACAATATAAATATTTCATTTAAAACAAACAATAACATACAAAACATATTAAAACCAAAATCACAGAAAAACATTAAAACATGCACAGGAGTGTACAAACTCAACTGCGATGACTGCGAAAAGTTCTATATTGGTCAAACAGGCAGACCTTTCTATGAAAGGTTTAAAGAACACAAGCCCAAGGCCAACACAAGATCGAACTTTGCCCAGCATCTCATAGACGACAACCACAACTACACAGATTTTACCAAAAACTGCACCCCCCTAAGCATTTGTAAGAAAGGGCGAATACTCGACGCAACTGAAGAGTATGAAATCTACAAAGCTTACAAACAACAACAACACAATTTACTAAACGATAAACTGACATTAAAAACAAATGCACTTTACGACACGGCCATCAAAAACAGCAACAACAACAACAATAGACAATAGGTCATACGAACCTTACACCAAAAAACTATAACAACAACAACATAAAGAAGAGCTTCATACATACCTGCATACAACCACAACATCATACAGCAATCAACACCAAAGCTTCAAAGCAATGCAGATGCAATGAATCAGTCGAACGTACGCTTGATAATGGGTGAACACCCGAAACGCGTCGCAATTACGATATATATATATTTTTTAAATTAGTTGTGATATTTCCTGTTTTTAAAAAACAAATAAAAATATAACAATATAAAAAATAAAACTTCGCGTTTTCATTTTTTTATATTTTTATTATTTATTTCATTATTTTCTTTAAAATAAGAACAACTCATTTTTGAAAAATTTGGTAAAAACTAAAAAAAAATTGGCTAAAACTGAAAAACTCTTTATACGGGAGCTAACGTTAAGTAACCCATAGTATATCAAATTTAGATGTCGTCTTTTGGGTGATATAAATGATATAAATATCCGCTTATGGCCAAATTAATAAAACTGATATTACCAATTTCCGCTATTATCATGTGTAGCCAAAAACTAAAAATGCAGTTTACTTTGAAGTATTCTATATATGTTATATAAAAAGTTTCGTAAGAATGGGGGGAGCCTTTTTTGAGTAAATTAGAAAAAACGAAAAAATTGGCCAAAATCTAATGGCTCTTTGTTTAGGAGCCACCATTTAAAAGAAAGAAAATGAAAAAAAAATCAATGCCATCTGATAGGAAGCTGAAAGAAACTATACCAAACAAAGTTTAAGTGAATTCGATGCAACCGTTGACAACTTATGGCCATTTGAAAAAAAGCCGTCAAGAGCAGATCTCCGTTATTTGCATTTTTAGCCAAAAACTGAAAACGCAGTTCTCTTAAAAACACTAAAAGAATATAACACACAAAGTTTAATCAAAATCGTTAGAGCCGTTTTCGAGCAAATTAGAAAAAACCAGAAAAAGTTGGCTAAAACTCAACGGCTCGTTGTATGGAAGCCACCGTTTAGAAGGGCTTCAGGGAAAAATTTATTAAACCATCCTATAGAAAACGATGAAAAACTATGTCAAACGAAATTTGAGTCGATTCAATCAAGCCGTTGTGAACTTATGGCTATTTGAGAAAAAGCCGTTAAAACATGATTTTCGTTACGACCATTTGAGCCAAAAACCAGAAATGCAGTTTTGTTAGAAATGCTTAAAGTAAGCTAAATTTTGAGTTTAATCAAAATCGTTAGAGCTGTTTTCGAAAAAATCCAAATTGAAAAAAACCGTTACTTGAAAGGTACCAGTTTGAGCCGGGCTTAAACGAAATAAAAAAAACCGAAAACGTTCGGGTAACCACGACAGCACATGAACAAAGAGAATTTTTGTGACGTTTTAGACGAGCTCCTGAATTACAAGGATAGGATGCCGTGGACTACTCAAAATGCATCAAAAATACGCTAGAAAATTTGAATGCCGGCAATAGCGATTCCGGATGTTAGTGCTAGTAATGCTTAAGATGTTACACCTGGAAATTTCTTAGAAGCCGAAAAAGTAATACTTCTCCTAAAAGATGACCTGAAAATGAAAAAATATCGACCATAAAATTGTGCTGCACCTTATTCGTCAGGCTAAGGAAAACATTGTTGATGTTCCTAAGGGTGCCCAAGATATTGAAAGGATAAACGAAGTCACCTGAAATGGCACCTTGCTTAGAGTACCTCAACCCAATGGAGACGGGGTTCAGGAAGACAATAGTCCACACGCAGCGGAAGCAATTTTGGGTAGGTATAGTTATAACTTGACTAGGAACTTGCCTTTTCATTGTATGATTTGTTTTTATAAGATACTGTGGAGCTGGAATTCCAAATCGAACCAAGTTGTTCATCCCAGGGTAATGAAAACATTTTACAAGAAATTTCTTCCCAGACTTTGTAGGAAAACACACATCCAACAACTCGTATGCTTCATTTTTAAGGTCTTAAGTGAGTTAAAATAATTATTCTTAACACTTTTCAGAACAGCAGTCTTCGAAAAACCCATCAATTTTTGAGAAGTATTTGAAATATCCTAGCCCGATACGAGACTCCTTACGACGATTTTTCAAGGGTCCGAAACCACCTATGTCAATATCATCGTCGGCCTGGAAAACTTTCCAACAAAATAAAGATGTCGAAAAAAAACGTATAGCTGCCGAATTGGAAAAAAAAGCTTATTCGACAAGAAATTAAAGAAGAGTAGTCTATTAAAGCCGCTGAAGTTCAAAAAAGAAAGCTTGATCGACAAAAAAGAATAGTGAATTAAAAAAGAACTCAACAAAACGGAAGAAAGTTGACCAAAATGTCCTTCATGCAAAGAAGATGTCCTAACGGACGTAGAAGAAGAAGAGCTAAAGAATTTAATGAGTGACAAATGCGAAAACTATACTCTGTTACACATAAATCGGCGGTACAGGGAAGAAAGGGATGTTTGTCTCTCATTCGTACTCTTGTTTTTCGTAAATGCGTTTCATATAAAAGCTCTTGCAGGGTTTCCGTACTAAGCATTTCAAATAAGCAACAATCTTAAAAAAATGTTAAAGCTCTAAAACCAAAAGCTCTTCAGCAGAATCCCAAAGAAAGAAAGCTGAACGAGTTACCAAAAGAACACTGGTAACTCTGAATGCACATCAATTAAAAAGGGGTTGAATTTTAAATAGCAGCAGCCACAGACAATCAGTGCACTGCACATTTAGATGTGCTCTGAATGAGATGCAGGATTCACGTCAGATGCAATTGGAAATGCAGTGGTGGGTGAACAATTTGTAGGGGGATTTCCTTCAATTTAGTGTGGTGCAAAAATATGTCGCGCTACTGATAAAAGAAAAGCTTCCTCATTAAGACGTGTACTGCCGATTTATGTGTAACAGAGTAGGTATAGTTCCATCTTCAATGTACCAATTTTTCAACCATGCCTTTTGAAGATGCTGAGGTCAAAGATTTTGGTGCAGGGAAATAAGTCCCCGGGTACTAAGTCCACCGAGGGACTTTATTCCCACTTAGTGGGAACTTAGTCCACTCAAGAGAAGCGGAATTTTTTTTTCTTTCACCGATGAACAAATTAATAAAGAATAGCTTATTTCAAGAATTATTCGAAAATGTTAGTATTTGTGGTTACAGTTCTATATTTTATGAGAAAAAATCCTTAGGAGGCCGCCCACTAGCGACTGTACCCTATGTACAAAAAGTTCTGTTTAGCAATTTTCGGATTACCAAAGAAAAACGCTGTTAACATTATAATAATAAAAAGCCTTAGCTCGTTTTTTTTTAAACAAATTGGGATCCGAATCCGGACTCCCAGATTGAAGTATGTCGAGCATTTTAAAATTATAACGAGGCCTTCCATCTGCCAAGTGTCAGTTTTTGGGACAAACCTGCCAACTTGACAGTTAAGCATTGTTAGGTTTTTACTACTGTCAACACATTGGCAGGTTATTGTCAAAAACACTAATAGACCCGACAATAAGGTCAACAAAATAATAGTTTCATGAGAAAAATTATTCTTTTTTAACGGAAAACAAACTGCAGTTTAATTTAAGGATATACCAATCTGCTTGCATCAAACAGAAATATGATTGAGTTATTCGATAAAGTAAGCTAAGAAATTTATTGTAAGACTAGCTGACCTTTCCGCCAAAAATGCATCAATGTATTGAAAACAATAATTCTTTCATATGCATTTAGTAAATAGCTGATATTTTACACTTCGATTTTATGTATGTGTATAGATAATGTGTGATTTTAAGTTAATTCGGCTTATCTGCCTGTGAATAAATAAGAATTTTGGAAAATTGCGACCGCAGCGCCACCTACAGGTGTAATAAAAATAGCCTAAGTTACTCCTTACAACATCAGCTATCTGCAAGTGAAAATCCCGTAAAAATCCGTTAAGCTGTTTCCGAGATTAGCCGGAACAAACAGACAGACAAACAGATCGTGAACGGTACCTTGCTCCTATACATTGCCATGCCATACTTTTTTGTAAATTCAGAAATCTCTTCTTCTATTGTATTTTTAAATATAGTTCAAGCGATCCGTTTTAGAAAGACTAATTTTCAAACTAAATTTTGAAAAAAAAAAGTTTTAAAATGACTGAAATTGTAAGCCAAAAATCTTTTATTTTATTGTACCTATTTTTAAATAAAGTTGTTTTTGTGAATCGTTTTAGAAAAATTATTTTCAAACTAGCCTGCCTAGCCTTACGATTAGCACATGATTTTCACAGGTGATCCATTTAGCCAATTTTTTCGTAGTAATGTTTATAGACTAAAGAAAGATTTTCTTATAACGTAACTCAAAAAAATTGTGTGGTCTTATGAAACCACAATGCAAAAGTTCTAATAAATTTACTAAAAAAATTAAATTTACTCACCAAGAGTTTTTTCCTTTCCTTGCGAGCTCGAAATCTCGGCATTCTTTTACGGCATACAATTTATTTATTCACCGTCAGATATTTTCGCACTATTCTTGATTTTTCACTTGTTGACCGGTTTATTTGACTCGCTAGCGGTATCACTAGCCCATCACGATCAACGGAACAACAACATTTAATTTAATTAATTTTAATTTTACATCATAACACTGAGCAAACACAAATATCGCGAAACACGTGCACGAATGAGGGATAATATAAATGCTTTACGGTCAGCTGATGTGAGCCATTCGCGCCCGCCGCCATATTGCGATTGCGACAGATAAATGAAAAAATATGGGGAGATGAAAAAAGTTTCACACAAATTTTAAAATATTTTTTTGAAGTTTTCCAAAAAAAAAAAAACATTAAGAAAAACTGGTCGAACGATTTTCAATATTTTTACTTGCGATTTGCGATTTTAGGTATTAATAGAAAGTTATGCATTCGTAAAAAAAAAATAATACGGGCAAGTGCGAGTCGGACTCCGTACCATTATCTATAAAAACGGCCAAACAATTTATTTTATTCAATAAAAGCACTTGCTGAAATTTCTCGTTGTAACAGGCGATCAGGAATAGCAGAAGTCAACGTGATGACTGTTTGTTAAAGAAAAAATCGCGCCAAAAATGATCTTGGTTGAGCGAGTGAGGGAAAAGTAGCAAATCAGCAAAAAAAAAAAGAACAAACAGAGACAGCTATGCATGTAAATTCAAGAATTCCAGAAATCGAAATTCGAATTCGAACACGAATACATTGTATTTATCATTGTATTTACATTTTTATAGTAATTTCATGGAACATTTTATTTTAGTTCTGAACGTCGTCAATGGCGGCACTAGTTGTCTTGTCTACTTTACATCGAATTTCTTCTATTGTTGTTTTTGCTTTCCATGGCAAACGTTCCGCTTCTTGGGAATACTATAAAATATAAATACAATGGTATTTATATTTTATAGTATTCCCAAGAAGCGGAACGTTTTGTGCGGCATCTATGGACGACGTTCACAAGCTTTGATTGTGCAGTAATTTTAGTGGTTTTTGTCTAAACTGCCATGGAAAGCAAAAACAACAATAGAAGAAATTCGATGTAAAGTAGACAAGACAACTAGTGCCGCCATTGACGACGTTCAGAACTAAAATAAAATGTTCCATGAAATTACTATAAAAATGTAAATACAATGACGAGTAGAAGAAAACTGAGCTTTAAAAGCATACATAGGTTCGCTCTTTTCTTCTAAAAGAATTTCTTGAAATTACATGTAGGTAAAGCTGTTTCTCACTCACACAAACGAGAACATTTTTGGCGCGATCTTTCATGCATTAGAGGTGATTTGAGTGATTTTAAGCTCTCGCGCTTTAGAAAGAAATAGTAAAAAAAAAAACCGCTAAAAAAAATACTGACATTTCTCATTGTAACAGGTGACCAGAAATACCAGAAGTCAACGTGATGACTGTTTGTTAAAGAAAAACATCGCGCCAAAAATGATCTTGTTTGTGAGTGAAGGAAAAGTAGCAAATCAGCAAAAAAGAAGAACTAACAGAGACAGTTATATTTGTAAATTCCAGAAATTTTTAAAGAATAAAAGAGACAACCTGGTTTTGTTTACACCACCAGAAAGTAGAGATTTCAATGAACAAAAAACCCACCGACTTTTTTAAAAAAAAGCAGATGTTTTGACGTGAGAATTTCCGATTGAAAATTAGGTTGCTTTTTCGATATTGGGCCCTATCATGGTAACCGATCGGAGAATCCTCCGACGGGGGAAATATTCCGATCGGAGCATTTATTGTGTTCATGGTAACCGAATCGGAAGAGAAATACAAATACACAAGAAATTAAATAGTTTGTATTTTTTTATTACCATCCGACGAAGGTCCGCAAGTAATTTGCTGCCGGAGACAATCGAGAGAAATACAAATATAAAAAAGCCATGTATCAGTATCGCATGTGTTCGCTTTGCGTTATTGTCATTTTGACATTTTCAACGCATGCTTTATTATTTTTCGGATGTGTGTCCGATTAACAATCGGAGAGGTACCATGATACAAAATTCGTACATTTCGCCCCAATTAGAGACAATTTTTCTCCGATCGGTTACCATGATAGTGCCCATTAATTCAAAATTTGGTGAAAAAAAAAATAAAAGTTTTCAGCAAATTTCGCTTAACTTTTTACCATTTTCAAAGGCTTCAGCACTGGCCTAAAGACGCTTATTTTTCTTTGATTTCATAAACGTTTCTTTAAAACTACACTGCAAAACCTGTCTTATGGAACTCGTTACTGTGTCTAAATATAAATATGCTTAACCTAAATAAATAATATCGCAGAATCTTTCACAATTATCATTACAGTAATCGGATTAAGTTCTGATGGAAAATATTATGTACATATTAGGGAGGAACAATTTTGCCGGTGTGCTAGGACACTAGTAGTGTTCAAGACTTCGGCTGCTCTTTATTAAATTTCTTTTGGGATAATTTTCCACGGTAAAATGTTTGTATGACGTTATTATTATTTCCTCGCATATGTATATTTTTTATTTTTAAATTATTTGTATCAATGTTTGTACTTACATAATATTGTCAGGAAAATTACTCCTAAAGCTCACATTAATTTACTTTGATGTTTTGTACATTGTACATCATATTTTGACACATTTCTCACGTGTGGTCACACAACTGCAGTTTAAACACTGCCTCCTGATATTAGATATAAAAGCTAAGAAGATATTGAAGTAGTGCTCCGAGTCCTTTCATTGATATCTGCATCTGAGATTTAAGACCTTCGAAAAATCAAAACTCCATAATCTAAAATAAGAAGTACAATTTTTATACCCACATCTCAACATAAATCCAATGGAATAACCTTTCTGTCATGACTTCCTTACTTTTCTTAATGAATTTTCAGTATTCGAGATAAACTGGGCATCATTAGGTACATAGTTTACATGAAAATAAAACACATAAATATTTTATTTATTCAACACATCTCCGACTCCGAAAATGTTATAATATATTTAGTTTCCATCTTTATTATTAATATATTTTAATTTCTATATTATTAATTTTAATCAGTGTTTGTTTTTTTGTTTCTCTTAAATTTCCATCTCTTTTTATATTCAAATACAAAAACTTATTCTTTTTTTTTTTAAATACATAGCTACATATATAAATATTATTTTGTATTAAAATAATTCGTTACATCATTTTGGCGCAATGTTTACAAATATTACAAAACACGTCAAGTTAATTTTTGAATCTTTAATTAAAAAAAAAAAATAATTAAAATAATAATACATAATCAAAAATTTTATAACAACGATTTTTATTTTAAATAAATATGAAAGGTAAAATTGCAATTTGCTTTCTTTCTTTTTTTTATATATAAACTCATATGGCTATGTTATTTTTTTTAAATATATATATATTCACTTAAATAGAAAACAAAATTTTAAATAAAATTTCTTTTCACATTTCAATTTTTGTTTTTATTTTGTTTTTATCAAAAATCACAATTGGTGCTGCTTACAAACTAAATATTTTAAAATACGTAATATTATAAAGTTTAATGATCAAATTTAAACAAGTTTTAAATTATACATACATACATAAATAGATATAATATGCATAAAATAGTTAATGGTAAATAGTTTGAATTTGTTTTTATATAATTTTTTTTCATCAAGTAGTGACTACGCAAAAAAAAACAAAAAGAAGATACATAATTATTATTTTAAATTAAACAAATTTCAAAGTGTTACTTTATGGTTTTCTTTTTTTTTTTCAAAGCACATTTAAAGCTACGAAAATTTATCATTTTTATATGCATGCATACTGTTTTTTTTTTTTTTTTTTTTTTTTTTTAATTTAAATGAAAACGTGTTTTTAGAGTCATCATAACCATAACACAGTTTGATCTTGTTTTCAGATAAGGAAAATGAGTTCGGACATTTTGTTTTAAAGGCCTTTTAAAAAAAAAATTCAGGCTCGAGACATGCAGTTGGCCTCCAAATGTGGAAGACCATGAGATCGATTCATATAGAGAGCGCCTCAATTGCCATATTTGTATATCTACAAGACTTTCTTGCTAACAATTTCAAAATGCATTTTATTTTTAACTCTCCTAATTATAAACCTTTTCCAAAATATGTTTTGTTCATTTCAAAACTTTGACAAACATTGTTCATTAATAAAAATTTATAAAAATCTTTTCGAAATGCTTTCAAAACCTTGCCTTTTACAAAACTAGCCCTTCTGGCACTTTTGGAAATTTGAAAAGATCAGTTTTGTGTGATTATGATACACATAATGTTCCTAATTAAAGCTCTTGCCACTCCTAAATTTTTAGTATTTAGGAAAGCCAGCCATCGAAAGTGTACCCATTTTAGCCAAGTAGTGACTCTTTTAATGTACATACATATCTTACTAACAACTGGACCAAACACAATGATCCGAATTGTTGTACATCATATATATTTATTTTTACTTTCACAAAATTCCTCGTTAAGAGTCTCGTTAATTACATAATATATAAAAATATTTGTTTTCTCTTTTTCGAAATTCTTACCTGCAAGCAGTCTAAAAATAAATCTAGGCTCTGAGATGATTCTATATATTTGCTTATAGGCATTCTATATATACGCGTCGCATCATACGACTTGAAAGGCATCTCAAATTCCCGCGATTACTTTGTGCTAAATAGTCTGAGAACGAACGGACGAACAAACGAACAGCTCATATTCTTTTACGTACCGAAAATTATATTGCTGACACGTTAGTCTTATTTTTGATGTTTTTTTTTTTCAAATCCATTTTAAGGAGTAACGCCTCTTAAGTAAATAAGAAAGATGCCCATTTTCTGTAATTATATAAAAATGGTCTGGCCTAGAATATCGATTTAACTTAATTCCATATTTTTTTTGTTGATAAGAGTAGCTCAATATTATTGAGTATGAAAGAAGAAGAACCACACAATAGAAAAACAAATTTAAAAATATAAGATTTTGTAAAATCTGAAGAGTAGAAAATAATTCGCCATTAAGACATGAGTAAGTTGCCATTTAAATCGTTCAAGGTTCTCAGAAGGCAGTTCAGCATGGTAAGAGATGGAATTGACTTATTAAAATCCCACTTCTGAATACAATAAATTATTATCAACTATCACTTTATCTCAGAGAAGTTGTCTAAAAGGTGATGTTTTCATATCAATAAGATTTTATTTCAGGTCTATTCTATTTAAAATCATAACTTGATTCGTTTTCAAAGAGGATTTTCGAAATGCCTAGATACAAAAAAAAAAGAAAACTATTGGTGTATCTAACAATATTCAAACATTTCATTTTCATTCAGTCAATAATAGGCGGACTAAGAAATCTCGTTGCGAACCGAGTGGGAGCACGATGAATCCAACATCAAATACGTGCAGTATTGCGAATGAATAGAAGCCCAAATGGCAACGCTATAAAAATAGAGAATATCAAACGTTCGCCGAGAGAGCCGATATAGATGAAAGCATCTTTTTATAGCGAGATTCTAGGAAACTACTTTAGGATTACCCACTAAACCTTTACAACAAAAACTCTTGTTTGTCTAATTAATCTTGTGTTGACTTGGCCTAGGCATTAAAGCGGCTTTTATTAGATGCTTTCGCAGCATTGACAACAAAATTTGCTTGCAAAAATGATTTGACACGTCCTAAAATAGGAGCATTTAGAATTTATTGAATTTTATCTTCGGATAGAAATTGTGGTACGCAGGAATCTTTCGTCTATTTGTGATAAAATCCCGTTTAGGTAAATCTACTTTACACTCATAACAACCAAACAAGGACAGTGCCCTAAACAAGGACCTGCCAATTTTAGTTAGGGAGCCGTTCCGACCATTGATCGGTGGCAAATTTGAAATAAGTGTCACATGGGAGAAAGCCTTAACAGACAAGTGTTTAATCTTTGCTAGATTCTTAAGCTTTAGAACTACTATCTACTTTTAAGGAACCTCAAAACATCGGAGTTGTATTTAAAAAGTTGACTAATTGGCTAAAAGGTATCACAGTATAACTATTGGCTGGCAGATGAACATTTGGCAAAAAGCTTGAAACATAGAAACAGCAATAGCAAGACATTTAAACTTTTTTATCGAAATGGAAATGGACAAAATTATGGGTCTTAAAATATCTTACCGCATACAATTAAAACAAATCAAACTCAATACTTATTCTAGATGACCAAATTTTGTCTTAAGCTGACTCAAAACACCCATTAATTTTGTTTACATTATATTTTAAACCAACTATGTTATTATATTGTTATTAAATTCAAATACATTTTTTTCTTCTTTTCTTTTTGTTATTAATTATTTATTATTATTATTTTTGATTTTCTTTTACTTTTTGCAGGTAAATCTACGTTACACTTATAACAGCCAAGTGGATTTTATCCCTATGGAGCGTATTCTATACAAATTGATAATATAGTATACAACTTAAAACCAAAAATACAAAAAAAAAAAAATTACATAATTGGGGGACGAAAGAATGGCGAGCTAACATGGGAATATTTTAAGGTAAAAAAAAAAAAAAAAAAATGGTGCGTAAGAGAACAGAATATTTTAAAGAACAATAATTATATTGAGGAGATTTTGGACATAACTTTGAGTGAAAAATGTAATTTCGACAATAAATTTTTGATCTCCTTTTTTTTTAAACTTAAAAACAAAAAAAAAACTTATGATTTTAAAAATTTAACTGTCATGTTTTACGCGGTGGTGTAGGAGGTGGTGGCCTCATGTCTTTGGGAATGTTTTCGTAGGCTGAAAAATTATTGGAGTGAGCAATTTGAATAAGCCGAGCCTAGGGGATAACTGCTTACCTGTTTGATGGTGATGGTGCTGCTGCTGATGCTGCTGCTGCTGCTGCTGCTGATGATGATGATTGTTAGCATTCGATGCTGCCGTTGCAATAGATGCTGCTGATGCTCCTGAACTATCGTTGTTGTGTTGTTGTTTATTGGCAAGTAAATTTGCCTCGTTGACTGGATAGCGCATGGGTTGTTTAGGTGCAGGTTGTGGTGGAAGATTTTGTTGTTGTTGCTGTTTTAGTAAATTTGGCATATTGTCAGTTTTACTGGCCAAACTAAGGCTAGATATTGCTGGTGGGAGAGGAGATCGCTGACAATCACTGCCTATTTCACCTGTATACCTGGAAATACAAGAAATTTAGAGTTAATAACTTTGCATTCAGTTAAAATGTGATTTGATTTCATGAACAGTAGTAGTTCTACCGAGTTCTAGTTCGAGATAAAAATGCTTCTTTTCACTGACGATTGGCTCATCATAAACTCCTCATAAAACTAAATTCTTAGGCTGTTTCACAAGATGTGTTTACCAAGAGCGAATAATTTAATAATCTGGATTATAAGATCAAAAGCTAAGCCTGTGGTATAACACGGTTAGCTTGGATCTTGGATTGACTTAAATAGTGAGAAGGTAGAAGATAGTTTGTCTCTAAAGCTGAAAGCTATATTCTTGGCCATAATTCACTGGGCATTCGGCATTAACATTCTGGTTCACAATATTGAACAATTGGTTTGTTGACACTATCTCAAAAAGTAGATCAATCCTAACTTAGATGGAACTGCCATATTTAAAAGATAGATGCTATGAGAATTTTTAATAGAAATTAGATTTACGAATTTCATATTATTGGCAACTGCAACAATGATAGCTAAGACACTTAAATGTGCCAAATTGGTAGACATATCACCAAAGAAGCGACGAAGGGAATATGGTTTTGATTCATCAGTATGAATCATAGCCTTGCTGTGAAGAGGTGCACGGCAAGACACAACTTCTTTCCATTGCCAAATTAACTTTGCTGGTTAGTATGGTTAGTAATCTTAGCCAAGTAACCATAATCTTCTCTTACATCCAAGTTGCAATTAAATTCCTAACTCTTGCCTTTAGAAATGCATTATCAGCTCTTAATTATCTCTTAAGGATATAGTATAGCTGTTATTGAGTCACATTTGACAGGTCATAGGTGTCGTTCATTGAAGTATTTTAAGAAACTCAAAATTTGAGGACTTTCTATGAATGTAACCAGTTTTTTAGGCACCTAACTATTTAATTGCGGATTAATTTTTGTTACTCACTTAATATTGGTGTATTCCCTGCCAACTTGTAAACTCTGTTCTTCAGCGCGTTTCCTTTGAATTAAAGTTTGAATATAGTGCTGGACAGCATAGTAGACAAATTTATATTGTGCTTCAGTTTGTACTAGACCAGAACGTTGCGAACGAACCATTTGGATTGTGCGTTGAATATCAATCTCTGTATCTAATCCTGCACAAGTGGTTGGTAAAAAAAAAAAAACAATTGTAAAACGATATAAATAAAAAAATAAATCCAAAATCTACCAACCTTCTCGATCGATTTGATCTAAAATCATGTCGATGACGATAAATGTTCCTGTTCGGCCAATACCAGCCGAGCAGTGGACACAAATTGGCCCCTAAAAACAAAAATTAAACATTTTTTGGAGTTATATTATTTCCTATATATATTGATAACGTTTAAACTTACGGGTTTATCTCCTGCTTGAGTCAATTGACTCTGTTTCGTGTTGACATCTTGAAGAAAATTCAAAACACAACCTGGGTCAGCTGGAACTCCATGATCAGGCCAAACCTGGAAATGATAATGGAAGATTCGACGTTCAGGCTTGCCACGCCACGAGAAGAAAAATTCCCGCAACGTATAATCACTTGTTGAGCTTTCTGAAAGGCATGTTATCTTGGCGTGTCCCCATTCCTTGGTGTTGCCTTCACTTGGCCAATATTTAGCGCATTTATTTTTACCTTTTCAATTGAAATACAAGTAGATAAATAAGAATCATACATAAATTATAGCAAAATTTTATAATATTTACCTCTTTCAAACTCTTTGGTGGTCATAACGATAACACGAGTATTTTCTTGCCAAATCATATTCCAGAAATCCTGAATTGTATTCTGTAGACATCCCTGAGTGGCGATGTAAGTCTTGAACATATCTCGCTCTTCCTTACGCGTAGATGTTAACGATTCACTACGTTTGTGCTTGTGCATCGTATCAGATTTTTTATTGCAGGTGGTACAGTTATTGTACGGCAAGATTGCCGTTTTCATGGCACATTGTACACATGTTTTATTTAACATTTGACAATTTTGACAGTTCTTTTGCATGTATGCGGCCGTACATGCTGGACATGATGAGACCGTATTTAAGCTTTCCGATGACGAACTCATATTGTTCAAATCACCGTCGGTGGGTAGGCGAATGTAATTAGCATTTATGTATTCGGCACCGGCGATACTGCGATCTACGTCACCAAGTTTAACACGAGTGTGATCATCTTAAATAAAAAAAAAATAATTATTTTATTAATTATTTATTGCTGTGTCGAGTTTTGAATTTAAAATTTGGTTTTTATTTAACTTACATGGAAGAATGTTTTTGTAGCGATTTTTGTTTCGGTTCTCGTTTTTATAGCCTTCACGCCGCGAGAATGTATCTCTACTATCTTGCTGTTGCAACGACTCAAACTCTTCCCAGAAACCACCCTGGAATAAAAAAAAAAGAAATGTTTAGTTAAAATGTCTTTCATAGGAACAAAGATATCAATAAATTGTTAGGCTGCTCCCAGTATTTGTCAAGATGACAAGAGGTTTTATCAAAATCTAATCGGCAAATCTTTAGTCTAAACTGATGTTATTTAAAGTAAGGCCACACTATTTCATTGGAAGTGCGCGACTTTTTTTCAAATAGCACTTAAACTAGGGTTGCACATCTGCACACAACTTTGAATTCGTGTCAGTTATGTTCATTTGGAATTTTGAGCTGAGAATTTTTTCGACGTGACCCTATTCGTCAGGTTTTCAACTGTTCTGTAAGGTTTCCCTTGATGCAGTGTATAAAAGTGTAAAGTCGAAAAAAAAATTTTGTGTACATACTAATTTTGAAAAGCTATGCAGAGAGGATAGTCAGGTCTTACAATATTGTCAGGTTTACCAACTCTGTGACAATGACCTGCCAATGAGCTGACAATAGCAAATATCCTACAATGCAAATGTCTTACAATTTTCTGACAATTAATTGTAAGTTCACACTTCTGCGTTGATATTCTGCAAGAATGGAAGCGACCTACAATTTTCCGAAAAGCACTTTTCATGACATGATTTACTCTTGGATGATTTGTCACTCCGTCGCAAGATGCAGTACCCCGGAAAAGAACACTTAGGTGGAGTCAGGGATTGAACCCAGAACCTTCGGGGTGGCAGTAGGACACACTTACTACTACGCCATTTTTTAATGTATATTCGGAAAGGCTAAAGGCTGAACTATAACAGTCGGAACGGCGGGACCGTCCGTAATTGTGAGAGAACAAGCAATTCGTATCTCACGACCATCAAATCAAACTTCGATCAGTTTAGTTTATGGTCGTTAACTACGCTTGCTATCGCACTTTACGGACGAAAATTTGACATAACCTGACTGTGAACGGATATGAGTTAGCCATCTTATTGTTCAGATGAAAATACATGCTTTGCTTCCGCGGCAATCCGTCCATTAAGGGTAGCTTTTCATTTCATAGGTAGGACGACAACGTTTCCGTTCATTATAGTTCAGCCTTAAGAAAATGGTGGTTTGAAACTGATAAGTATGTAACTTTCTATTGGGTTTTACTCGGGGAACCATTTATTCTGAAAACCAATGAAACAAGCAAAATTACTTCTGCTCAATTTTGACACAATTTCATGCGCGTGCACCTTTCACATGTTTTGTCAATGTCAAATTGTTTGGATTCAACAACAATATCACTTGTGTCGATACTATGAAAACATTCAGCGATTTTGCATGCGAATAGACACTCTCAAATTAATATTCTGTGGCGGAGATTTTAGTTACATTTGTGATTCTTGAGTTGATTCTGACTTAAAATCAAGAAGCGAAGAAGAGCGTTCTTTTTTTAACTATAGTCAACAATAATTGTTGTTATGTCGTTGTCATTGTTACATATTGTTAAGCTGTCAGACCAAACTTTTTTTAAAAAAAGTAATGAAGAAGTTTCTAAAAAAAACACTATCATTTGCATTATTAAAACATAAATCCACGTTTTTTCTTTAAAATAAATTCTCCTGCATCATTAAAAACTGTCGAAAAAAAAAATGTTTGAATTGTTTTCCAGACAAACGGTCCACTTTGACAGATCAACACTCTCAGCTGTCATGTCATGGAGGTGAGTTGGCAATAGTAACGAATCATTACTATTTGAAACTTCAACGTTTGTTTAGGAACGCTGTTTTATGACGACATTATCGTAATCGTAGGTTACTATTTTGAATTGAAGGAACGACTTTTGTTGATTTTTGTTCGAGATTTTAAGAAAAATTGGTTTGACACCAAAGAAAGTATAGGTACCGTTATGTAATAGCAATATGTTTGAGGAGAAAAAAAGGTTTTCGAAATAAAATGATGCACACAAACCATCTTCAGTGACTTCACGTCCATCTCAGCAATATTAATTAGAAATTCCAAACGTTTCTTGACTAAGCAAATTAAGGAGTTCAATAAAAAAAACCACAAAGTCTATGCGAAACAGACAAACATTGTAAAAAAAAAAATATTCAATAATACGATTAAATTTGCGAATCTCACCTTTACCAACTGATCCACCCTGGCATTGATACCGGCCGCCGCTATCCGCGTTGCATTGAACGGCTGCCTTAAATGCACAACCGTTCCACACGTCTCTACCATTGGATTCCGTTTATAGTGTTCGATTAATTCACTAAGCGTTGAAAAGGGTTCCCCTCCGCCAACATCGTATTTCTTATCCTAAAATACAAATCAAATATTTTTAAATTAAATCAAATTCAAAGTAATTTTTTTTTTTTTTTGTGTTATTTAAACAAAAGTGTTACGAATTCAAGTCACACAAAAAATAGCGTTTTTAATAATTCAACATGGCAATACAAAAATATACACTGGGACAGTATAAATTGTGTGACTATATTTCAGTCTGTACCAAGGTCAAAGCGAACGCGACAACGACAAGCGACAATGGCCAGCAGTAGCAATAGCAGCAGCAGGGACAAACTCAATGAGTATTAACAACTTTTCCACTTAAGGAAACATACAACAGCTTGGAAGGTAACTTGGTTCGAACACAAAACTAAGCTAAAAATAAAACTCTAAAAAAAAAATAGTATACTCACTTGCCATCGGATCATTACATGCGTTACTTTGTCATCTGTCCGCACTGAGAGTACAAAGTCACCGGGTTTACTTTGAGATTCCCTCACCAAAAATGAGCCATTCTTTCCGCGTTCCAGAATCAGTTTTTCAGCTTCCTTGCCGGAGAGATTACCGTGAAACCACCTGCGGGAATACCAAATAAATAAAATATTTATTAAATAATTTGTATTAAGATTTTGATAGGCGTATATACTTTATTTAGGTTTAGGAATAAATAAATAAAAAAAAAAAGTGAAGAGCAACTTTAGAACGAATTTCACGATGCACAAGTTCGCGGTGTCGATTGATCACTGTTGCACCAGATCGAAGGTGTTTTTCCGCTTGGTGATCGACGCAAATGGGGGTAAATTAGTAGAAACTCTCCAAGTCCAGCAGCCGTGTCGTAGTCGTCGTAGTATAGTCGTAGTTGTAGTTGCTCGTCAGTTGTTGTGGTCGTGTAGACTTAGTGGGTCTGACTTACATTTGTATTCACAAAGTATCTCTAGTTTGAACGTTGAGACTTGCGAGTAAACAATAACAAAACAACGTGAGAACTTGTTTTTAAACAAAATAAAAAAAGATACAAAATCCATTTTATTTTGCATACTAAGTTTGTCGTCTGCATTAAGAAGCTACTGTATATTTACTTTAGTACGGTGCGGTCCTGGGATAAGATTTATTATTGAATGATTTTAGGCTAAGACAATGCGAACCGGAGGAGGGAAGCACTTGATTCGCCGGCCAGTCGAGTTGGATAGTCGTCACTAACTTTTTGACTCATTTAATTAAATGAAATTAGCATGGCGATCGATGCGATGTTTGGGCGGTTTTATGTAGAAAGAACATTACTAATAAAGGTATTGTCAGTATAGGA
Source organism: Platycheirus albimanus (assembly GCA_916050605.2). Classification (NCBI taxonomy): domain Eukaryota; kingdom Metazoa; phylum Arthropoda; class Insecta; order Diptera; family Syrphidae; genus Platycheirus; species Platycheirus albimanus. The sequence continues at coordinate 293,614,422 of OU696696.1, read as the reverse complement.
AGTCAGTTTTGGATGGTGATAGATTGGGATTCAAATTTTGTGTGATTCATTAACAGCATGCTGTGGATGACGATGACATAGGTGGTGGTGGTGGCGGTATTAATGATTCTGAAGCTTATTCAAATTTCAAAAATAATTACAAGTCTCACCCATATTTAGTCATCGTAATATTTATTACCTGCCAATGAATATAAAATAAAGCCATTAAAACAGGCCATAACGTGACGTTGAATATTTGCGTTTTATGTTTTCGTAATCAGCATACGAAATTGAGAAGATGTTTCTTTTTTTTCAAGATACTTTCAAATCTAAATCTTTCTTTGGAATGGGCCCTTAAAACCCATCATGTGATGAGGACAATATTTGATAGAAGTTACAATGATCCCAAAATTTATTCAGGAATCCAAACTTTTTCTTTAGAAATAAGGTAGTTTTTTTTTTAATTGCTCATCCGATGATTATTAGATGACTTGAAACAAGGGGAATTTATTGTTATTGTAAACAACAGGAAATGCCAAGTCATATACTACTTTTCTTGAACTGATTTTACCTTGAAAATAGGTTTTAAATCGGAGAAACGTTGATACAAATTGTTTATTATTTACTACATATTACGTACCTTCTCGTCACGATTAATGTAAAGCTCAGTATACAACACAACAATTAAAATGATTGTTTTCGATTAAAAATTGTTGATTTTAATTTTGTAACTTTTTGTCCTAATTTGTTCGTTTATAATTTTTTTTAAATTTGTGATAGGTACCGACCTATTAAGTATTAATATAAAATGGATGACACGTGAATGGGGAAGGGTTTGACAAATCAAAGAGGAATTATTTTTTTAGTGGGCAATTATAAACATTAGACGTAGCAACAGTTTTTGGTTCGATTATAGTTGTGAGTTTTCAACGTGACTTTTGAAAAGAACAATTTAGACATCAGAACATGAACATTGTAGTAAACTGGAGGTAGCGTTTGATTGCGTTGCCCTCTAGTGTCTCAAAACTACGTTTCTTAGCTAGTATACTATCATCTATCTTCAGCGGCGTCATTTTTCCCTATTCGTAGTACTATAGTTTATATAGCAAAGCTGACAGTCCCGATGAAAAAAAAAATTATTCTATTGACACTGATGCAGTTCAGATAAGGTGTTCTCTTTATTTTCGAAAATAAGTAGTCAAAAGCAGATTTCTCCATTTTGGGAGAGTTTGTCATTTGGTGACAGCTGGATGTTCTCGAGCATGAACATCCAGCTGTCACCAAATGCGTGTTTCACGATTATTTCAGATCACACCAAATACGATCGGTTAAATCACATAATTAATTATATGATTACATCAGGCCGATGGAAACATATTATAAGAGGCCATTCATAGCATTTAACTGATTTAAAAAACGAGATGGCATCTGGTTATCAAGACTCGAAATATAACAACGATATTATCGCAATAACTATTTGACAGCCATTTATATTTTTTGACGTCTTCTCGGGCATTTTTTCTTTTTTCGAATTTTTACGCATCATTTTAGGTCAATTGAACCACAAAAAGGCATACAAAAATGTTAGTTTAGACTTCGGTAGCTGTCAGCCAGAAAAGTGTGTTAGCGTGACACGCTAACTGTGTGTCATACCACAAAAATTGGGGTGTTATCCCAAATCAATTCATCAATGTCGTTTAAGAAGAACTCTCCTAAAAAGAGTTTCTATTTATTAGCTAGTACAGATGTACAATTCGACAATTGACTCTTCCTCTTCTTCGTCCATACAGCTATTGCAAAAGTCGTTTGCGAGTACACCAAAGCTCAAGGCCTATCTACCTATGAGACACTGTCCTGCAATGACGCCAATAATAGAGCGGTTCTAGCTTTGGTCAGATCTGCTTTGTCGCCAGACATGTTACCACCAATCCTTCTAAAATGTGTCCTCTATGTAGCATCTTGCTTTATCAAAAATTAACATGTACCGATGGGAATACCCAGATATAGCTGTGCTGATTAAAAATTTGAAATGTTGTTCTTTGTTTGACAAGTTCATCGGCTTTGCAGTTCTACGGAATATCTCTATGCCCCTGTCAACCAAGAGTGGTGAATGTTAAACTGTTCCAACATCTTTCTGAGAGATGATTGACAGTTGAGGGATGTTTTGGAGTTAGTGAAGATGGAATTCGGGGATTCCAGCGCAGCATGGTTATCTGAGAAAGCGACTTTTATTAAAATTTGATGATTCAGTGAATAAACTGGAGAGACTATTGCGTTGTCTTGGAAACTTGAAATGTATATGTATTTAAGCTTCTGATTTCAAACCAAGAAGTTTAAATCTCTTCTCAGATTCGTCAGAAGTGCTATTCTCGGAAACGGTCGCTGTTTTCATTTCAATGGAAAGTATTATTTGATGTCGAAGACTAGTTTGACACACTAATAGCGAGTTTCATACAAATTCGGAAGAATTGTTCTCAAAATCGAGAATTGCACTCTTCAATGAAACTTGTTTTGGCAATTTGAATTTTTTTTATTTGGTTTTTGTCTTTTTTCATTGGAATTGCTGACTTTGGATTATTGCTAATTGATAATTAATTGGATAATTAAAGTATATACAAAGTTCTTCGTTCATTATTTGTTTATTTTTAATTTTTTTTTTCACAGACTGGCACAATTTCACAAACAAACGACAAAAAATAACAAATTATTTCTGATTTGACGTTTGACAGAAATGTGTTCAGATCGATTCTTCCACCCCATCATAGATGCATTTTTTCTTGTTGAGAATTCATCTAGAATTTCCCTTTTTGAATGAATGAAACTATAAAAAGTGAAAAAGACCGAATCTTTTGACAGAAAGAGGAATTTTCTTTTCGTGAATGAATCTCGCTATACTTATAGCTCGTATAATTTAATTTACGAAATTTTGAGACAAAAAAAAACTTAAACATCTACATAAATGGCATTTATTTGAAAACTGCAAAAGCAGGGTTCCTTTCTCAGGAACTTTTCCTGGATATCTTTCTTTAAACTTTGGATGCCTCTGTTTTTGTACTTTTATGAAATAAAAAGTGTCTTAATAAATAAATATTTTCTTCCTATTTCATAGAAAAAAAGTACGTTCGAAATTTGCATCTGGTCTAAATACTTCCCGAACCAGGGGTGGAATCGGCTAAGGTGATTTGTGATATGTGATAGTCACAATATACAAATTTCGTCTGGCTAAGGTGATTGTCACATGTGACAATCACATTTTTGTGACTTTTTCTTGTGACAGCTATTTAGGTGTCACTTGCATACAAAAATAATAATAAATAAAAAATAAACCTCTGACGCTGACTTATAAAACAAAATTATTTGCTTTTGCTGTCAAAGATTTGTCAAAGATCTACACTAATGTTGTTTTCGATTGGGAGAAATTAGTTTCTCCTCATGATTAAAGTAAAAATAAAAACAATAAAAAAAAAAAAAAAACAGAAATGAACATTTTTTTAATTGAGATATTTTTCTGAAACGCGTATATGTTGTGAGCAATCACGTGAAGTGACAACTAAATTAATCTTTTCTAAATAAATACATAATTGTCACGTCCCTTAATGTAAATTATATATTAAAATTGTTCGAATTTGTTAATTTGAAATACAAAATATATAGAAACTGTGACGTTCGTATATATTCGTCTTCAGACCGCATATTTCATAAAAAGCAGAAGAAGTAAGACTCGCAAAACACAACTCTGAAGAGAAACGATTTGTCTTCGGAGTTCTCTCCAATTGCCCAACGGAAAATGACAATGAAAATAAACAAAATTCCGGTGATCACATTATGCAGACGCACAAAATTATTTTATCACATGTGATTGTCAGAAATGTGACAATCACAAATCACATTAGCCGATTCCACCCCAGTTTTTTCAAAACATTACGTTTCTATTTTTTAAAGTAGGTACATAACAATGTCTTAAATTAAATTAATCAAAAAAAAAAGTTCTTTCGGCTAGAGGGATTTCAAAGTGAAATAATTGATCAATTATTTAAATGAAGTCAACAACACCAATGCAAACTTGAAAACTTAAACGTGTGAAATAAAGTTAATATAAATATAAGTACTTTGTGTAGGTTGTTTTGTTTAAACATTTATGAGATAGTTTTTAAATTTTTCTTAATACAAACTCTATATACTGCATTGATAAATTAAATAAAATAAAATCAACCAAGTAGAAGACTCAGCACTAATAATGGACTGTTGAATTATTGATTCAAAATAGCTTTTTATGGCCTTTAGTCCAACAAAAAATTGGCGTTTCATCCAGGAATATCACTTTGGAATCATCAGTTGACATACAGTGAAAGAAACCTTGTCAATACGCAATTTTTAAATTTTTCTAGTACAACTTACATAGAATTTTTGACAAAACCCTAATGTGAACTATATCCAACAAGATTAAGATTTTAATCATTAAGAAGGAAGTTTAAGCCCGTGGCCTGGCTCAGAAGTAGTTTTTAAATTTTTCTTAATACAAACTCTATATACTGCATTGATAAATTAAATAAAATAAAATCAACCAAGTAGAAGACTCAGCACTAATAATGGACTGTTGAATTATTGATTCAAAATAGCTTTTTATGGCCTTTAGTCCAACAAAAAATTGGCGTTTCATCCAAGTTGCGTTTCATGTAAGTTGTACTAGAAAAATTTAAAAATTGCGTATTGACAAGGTTTCTTTCACTGTATGTCAACTGATGATTCCAAAGTGAGATTCCTGGATGAAACGCCAATTTTTTGCTGGACTAAAGGCCATAAAAAGCTATTTTGAATCATTTATGAGATACTTAAAGTCGCACATCTTAACGCCCGCCGCGCCATTTAAATATTACATATGTATATATATTTTTTTAATATGTATACTTCATTCAAGTACCTACTTTTCAGTCATCTTTTTTAGTACGTACACATAGGTATTTCTTATTGTGGAATGATGATGATGTTTACAATTATTTTTCGTTGTTCACTTGTTTAACGCCCAAATTGGTTATATAGCCTCCCTTCCGGTTTCACTTATTTTATTTACTTACATGCCTCACAAAGCCCAGTAATTTACAGTGACATTATGCAGAGTTCGAATAGTGGCGCTAATTGGTTAAGAATTTTTAAGTACTAGGTACCTATATAATGTGCTAACTCAAAAGAATACATTTTCGTTTAAAAGAGTTCTACTGGTGAGTTTCAGACAAAACAATTTTTCACGGCGTAAGTCGAAAAATTAAAAGCAAACAAAAACATCTTTATTATGCGACATTAAAATGATATTCGTTTGTTCAAAAACAAAAGTAGACAAAGAATTGGTTAGAAACATCAGAAAACATCTTCTCAAAGGAAGATTCGATTTAATTTTGAAATTCATATAAATTCAATGAATTCAAATACAACCGGACTTTGTTCCGAATTTTTCGAAAAAAGCTTATGTGATTTTGACGAAATAAAGATAAAGGCCCCAGCCCATAGAAACAGTTGATCCTCTGCGTCAATGGAGCGGACATTTTCAAAGTTAAAATTACGGCTACTTAGTGCGTTGATGCGTTGCGTATGGAACGCTTCCCATAAGAACACGTGTATTTAATTGAGCTGTCAGTTTAATTTGACGCAACAAATTCTATGGATTTGGGGTCTTACCATGGCAGTAGTCGCCATAAAATGAATTAGTTTTTTTTATACACTTCGACAGAAGTGCTAACTTAAACTAATCTAAGTTGAACTATTTAATATTGAAATTGCTTAACTTAAGAAAAGCTTAGGTTATTACTTAAACTTTATGTATATTAATTATTATGATAATGTGAGGATAGGTTATTTATTAATAAAATCTTGTATTGATTATAATGTTATGCCTGTTACATTTCATGTATATTACACATTCCATATTTCCTCATCAACCCACTTAATCCATTGCACAACAATTATGCATATAATGCATAACTGCAGTGTCACACTGAATGTGACGCAATGGTATAGTGGGTCACTTCCACAATGCGTTTCAGGTCAAAGCTGAGTAATGCATTCTGGAAGTGAGTGACACCAAGAAGTCCCAGCTAGGTCGCCAGAACTGTGAGTCGAAACCTTACTACCGAAACGAACGGTCGTATTTATTACAACAATAAAATGAGCTGTGGGTTAAAGTGAGAGAGAAGTAGCCTGCCTACTGCTGCAGTATGCGTTTGAGAAAGGGAAGCCAGACAGAGTGGCGCCGTAACGCGTTACGTAACAAAGTGGTTTACCCTCACATAAGAAGTTATAACTTCAAAAAAAAAGTTCGTACAATGTTATTGCAAGTGTATGGTAGTGTTGAATGCAGATCAGAAAATAGGCGTTTTTCTTTTTTCATTCAGAAAAGGGTTCGATTATATCGAGCTCACTCTGAACGTCCTCTGAACTAATTATTGTGTTCAGAGCGCTCTGAACTATTTATGAAATGTATGCCATTTTTTTGGAAAACCTAAAAAAAGTTTTTTGTAACATTTAAAATACCTTCGTCGGCCATTTTCATTTTGTTTTTATTTCCAGTTGCCGTAGCTAAGAAATTCTAATTGGTTTGGAAGCGTCTGACTTTTGACGTTTATATTTGTGTTCAGCTTTAAGCTCAGTCTGCCTCATCTATTTATTTGGGAGTTCGTAGAGCGCACCCTGAACCTGAACACACTCTGAAGGAGAAAAGAAATACTAATTCTATGCTCGGAAGTCTCTGAAGCAAAAAAAAAAAAAAAAAAAAAGAAACCCTTATATTTGTTTGACAACTCAGGCTCTGCTGTGAACTAAATTAGAAAAACGCCTTATGGCGGACAATGATTAAAGCAAGAAGTGTAGACCAGCCCTGAATTTTTCTTTCAACACAAATGCATAATATATTTTTGTATATATTTTAACTTTCCGGGCTGTATTTATTTTCAACATAATTATTCTATAGATGCGACAGAAGTAATACATATGTATATATGTATATGGTGGTAAATTGTGTTTCAAAAATCAAATCTAGTACGTTCAAGTGTCATAATTAGTAAATTAAAATACGGTATCAAAAACGACTTCTACCAGAATTCAACAAATGGAGGATGATAAGATCGATGTTTTTGACATTTGTAATCAGTCACAATCGAGTCCTTTGGTGATTTGCTGGTTTAATTAAAAAAAATCGCCTTTTAGAAGATGATTTTAACTCTTTGCGAAAATTTGAAATATTCACAGTGGTGTACATACATACGTGCTCACTGCTCATATACTCGTATATGAAAAACATCGTGTTGAGCAGCGGGAATTCACTTTCAATTTTCTTTCTCAATTATAACTATAAACGCACTTAATCAAATTTCTCAGCTGAACACGTCCGAAGCAGTGAGAGTTCATGCAGATCAGGAAACAGATCTTTTTTTAAATTATATATGTCAAAGTGACAGCTCGAGGTTCAAGAGTCATTTTTATCATTTATTTCGCAATACTTTGCTTTTAATTTATTTAGACATTTTGATGTAAAAAGAGAGCTTTGTTCTTTTGAACTTTACGCAGGGTTTACCCAGGTTTTCTAGACAACAGAGTTATAAAAAAATGGGTTTTGCGATCCTAAAACAACACATTAAAGGTGGCTTTACATGGAGCTGCAAGTTATGATCTGTAAAAAAAAGAGGATGCAGAATTTATAAATCATACTTGTGTGAAAGAGAGGCAAGACCAAAATGAAGGCGTCTTCATGGATGTAGATTATAGGAATATTATGGATGCAGCTTGAATTATAGTGAAGACGAACATGTTCATCTTCATTGTCTGCACTATACTTAGTTGTTGTTGTGTTTTCGTCTGCACTATAATTTGTTGCAGCTCCATGTTAAGCCACCATAAGGCCGCTGATTGTGTATTTGTAACAACCCACCATTTAATTAAAATGAAATGCACAGCTCAGAGAAATGTTTGACAGCAAATGTCACATCAACAGCTGATTGATTACCTCACTCGCCCAGGCTTCAAAAATTTCAACTGGCCCTATGTAGTCATTTTTGCGTCTTCAAGGGCTCATGAGGCATTGCATATATAAACTATAGTATTCCCACTTGAGGTGCGCCATCTATCGACGAAAAACTAAGCTCTAGAATACCATGGGAAGCAACAACAACAATTTCCACCATTTTAATTGTTGTTGTTGCTTCCCATGGTATTCTAGGACTTAGTTTTTCGTCGATAGATGGCGCACCTCAAGTGGTAGTACTATAGTTTATATATACAATGCATGAGGTAAGGAAATATCTCAAGAAACATAACACCTAAAACACAATAATTGAGAAGATGAGTTCTTACAAGATTTATGGAAAATGGTGTCTTAGAAAAAATGGCGCCATTTACCAGATATTTGAATATCATTCGAATCATAAATAAAAACATGTTCTCAGACAACGTTTACGTATATTATGTAAACCAAATGTTAATGAATGCAAAAATTAATAAAAAATTAGAAAAGAAAAAGTTATTCATTAACTCTAAGCCCAAACCATAATGCTAAATATTTATACGCGCCAACCGGAAAAATAAATAAAAGATGTTGTAAAGATTTTTGTGAAGCTTTATCATATAATCCGAAGCAAAATGAAACGTCAATAATTTAATTGACCCTTTAAAAAAGCTTTGTGAATGTGAAATGGGACAGTAATTTTGTTTGTACAATTTACAATGAAAACAACTGCATTTTAAGATATACAACAAAAAAAAAAGTGGTTTCGTGATTTAACTTATATCTCTCACTTTTTTTTTTGTCTGTTAATAAAGAAACACGAGATTGATATAGGTATATAATTTATGGTCAGTGGACTTAACTTAAATTATTAGCATCATAGAATGGCAGTTGTTTTTTTTTGTTTTGTTATATTTTATAGAACATTTAGCTCTTATTTACATAATAAAGTCTCAAACTCGTTTTGAGTTAAAAAAAAAATTAACCAACAAAAAAAATTAACAAAAAAAAAGAAAAAGCCTAGACATGTGTCTCGAAATAAAAATAATGTGATAAAACTTTTCCATAATTGGTTTTGTTTACACAAATGTGCTGTATTTTTTTTTTCTTTCATTAAATCATTGTGTTGATAGCCTGACAAAAGAATTTTATTGATTTTGCTGGAAAAAAATATCTACAAATTTTTTTTTATTATGTGTTTTTATGAGGGCTCCCCGGAAACATCTAGGCTTTCTAAAATTAGCAATAAAAAGTATATCAGGAAGTAAGAAGTGTACTTAAACCTACAGCAGTATGTTGTAGCTTTCAATGCAATAAGGGGTATGTATTGTACACAGGGGCATTACATTGTCTCAGTTTGATTTATTCAACATTTCACGTGCTGTTTTGAAACAAAAGCAAAAATTTGTAACTTTTCTTACTAATTGCGGATAGAGAAAAGAAAACAACAACTTTAATAGTTACATTTTTAAAATTTTAATATGAGTTTAGGAGATGATAGTGGCAGCGGCTTAGACCGGAAAACACTGGACTGACGGCGATGGGAGAATTTTATGCGGTTGGGTTGGGGTTTTTTTTTATAGTTTATCTATAGGATCACGTAATATAGATGAGAACCCGGGATAGTTGAGTATGCGCAGTATGGGGTCCGACAAAAATGTTTAGTGGAGCAGCGTACGTAGGTAAGGGTTGAAAAATGAAAAATATAAAAATTCACGTTGTCTCATACTTGTGGGAACTACGTCAATAAATAAATAATAAATTTATCGTTCTACGGAATTTGTTTTATTGGTTTGAAGAATTGTTTTTAACTTAACTTTCATCTTTACGAAGTTGCTGCTAAATATAGCTTATGAGAGTTAGTTAGTTCACGGATGAACAAAATGATTTCGATTTAACTTAACGGGCCAGTTAAGGCAATCAGAAAAACCAATCAGGCCAACAGTGTCACCAGTAAAGCAGTGTGACATGTTTTGTGTGGATGGAATTGCGGAATAAATATATTTTTCTTATTCATTCTTGATCATGCAACTTCGTTGCTCTACTTAAAGCTACATCGATTTCTTACCCTGACAATGCCAAAATTAAATAACGCTTGTTTTGTAAAATGTCGGAAAAAATCCATTTTTCAACTATTTAAACTTTTCCTGATCGCTAGCACCTAAAGGTAGTTCCACACTATCCCACCGTGTAGTACGACATGTCAAAAAAAAGTGTGAAGGAATGTGTGATGGTTTTACATTCAATCCTAAAAAAATATTTCAGATCTAAACACATGTCAAATCTTATGAAATCTGCGCTGTCATATTCTGTTTCCACACTATTATACACCTGTTTCATCACACATTTTTGACATGTCGTATTACACTGTGGGATAGTGTGGAACTACCTTAAGGTGTATTGGTAAGTGAAAAAAATCCTCTGAATTGTTCAAAAATGTGCAGTTTAACTGTCTAAGATTAAGACACTAAAAAAGATACAAATAAAGTAAAGAGCGAAATTCTATATTTTCAGTCGAGACCAAAGTCTGCCACTTAATTTATTTTAGAGGTTAGAATTAAAAAATAAAAAAAAAATAAAGCAAATAACAGATCATGTGCTGTTTCGTTGACACGACATCGAGAAAAATATAGAACAATCTGATTAAACCCGAAACCATAAAAATAATTTTTAAGGCAAATGACACGGCGACCTTGATGAGAAAAAGAGCCAATGAATTTCCTGATCGAACAAATAAAACATACCGATATTTTTGTTGTTAAGCAAATACAGTCTTTTAAGAAACCAAAATAACTTCGTTATTTACTTCAAATAAACAATAACACTTTTATTTGTGATACAACTAGGAAGGGGTTTAATTTAAGGGCACTGCATGACTTTCGAGAAAAAAATCGAACCTACATAAAATGGATACCTCAAAATTTTACTTTTGTCTTAAATTAGAATGGCTGCTTGTTTAAACATGCATATTTATTGGCGCAAGATACTTGCAAGTGTGAGCTCACAATTACGCGTCAGTTGTATAAATATATGAAATTTAAGTAAAAGTTTGGTTGGGTCAACTTTACCAACAGCCTCGGTGAATGTGGTAACCCATATTATTAAACGCCAGTGAATTGAAAAATAAATAAATTACCCACAAGAAAAACACCTAAGTCCGATACGTGTTGGAATTTTTTAAACACATTTTTTCAAAGCAGAAAGTGTGTAATTAAAGATTAAGAGTTCTTGGAACAATATTTGTCCATCAGGAACGGCTGAACAAGTTTTGATAAAATTTAATAAAAGTTCCAAAACACGACCGCATGGCGAATTAAAACCTCCTCTCCTGTTGCCAATATGACTGTTTTGAAATAGGTGAGAGTAAAGATATTTTTAACAGCATCGGCTCAGAAATAATAGCTTTGTCTTGAAATAAAATCTATAAATAAAAATGTACTCACACATAAAGCGGAGTCATGCATTTTATTTTAACAGCTGCAGGTTTTGTGTTTACACATTCTTTAAAAAATATTTTTGCTCGTGGAACTTTTTTTTTTTTGAGTAAGGGGCCAATTATAGCGATACGGAAAACCAAACCGAAAAAAATTTCAGATGGAAAATTTGGTATGTTCTGATTCGATTCTTAAGGAAAATGCTACACAGATCGATGGCAGTCAATTTAGAGAATGTTTTTTGTTCATAATAATTTTAAGTGAGCAAATACTTTTTGTTAAAAATGTATTTATTTGTTTTTCTGTTATACGTATAAAAGAAAAATAATAAATTTCGTTTTCAACAAAAAGTACAAGTTCAATTCAAATTTTCATTTGCAAAATGAATTCTCTGAGGTAGTTCCCATCGATCAGTGCAGCATTTGTGTTTTAAATCGAACCATGACATACTAAATTTTCCATTTGGAATTTGTTTCGGTTTTGTTTTCCGCATCGCTATAACTGGCCCCTAACAATAGAAATGTAATATTTTTAGATCAAGTGAAATATTTTGGAAAGGTGTGTCTTTGTTATACCTAGCTTCTTTTTTCGAAAACGATTTTGACCAATTTCATAAGATTTTGTGTTATTGTTTCTTTTTGAAGCTAAGTTTACGAAGCTATAGACATTTTAAGCGCATTTCACGAATTTTTTAAATGTACACTTCTCACATTTTATCGGATTATGAAACTGACGTTAGCTTAGTTTTATATTTAAACAAAGATCTCGGGGAGAGTACGATAACTGAGGCGCCAAGATTTAATAACGGTTTTGTGTAGGGGCGTCAAATGCAAGTATTTTTTACTATGGGAGGGGGAGGTCTACCTCGCCCCGTTTAGGAGGTAGGGGCGATTTTCGAAAAAAAATGTCTTGAATGGAAAAATTAATATTAAAAAACAACGGCAATACTTAAAAAACATTACTATAACGGTTTTAAAAGCCAGAAGTCTGTTCTTTAATCCTACATTTAAATTAAATCACTCGTTACAATAGTTTTCAAAATATTCGCATTCAAACTCGAAATTTCGATAAAAAAACGTAAAAAAATATCTTTAAACCGATTTTGTTCAAAATTGTGAAATGGAAAATAAATTTTTTTTTCTGTGATCGATGCTTCAATAAATATTTAATCGAACGCAAGAACTTCTAGTTCTTGTGAAAATTGAAAATTACTGAAACTACTTTTTTATGAAATTCTAGATTCTTGGCATTTATTGTCATTTCATTAGAGGATTAATGTTGATGAAAGGTTTATCTTTGAAAGTAAAGTACAACAATTCAGTTAGCGTTACCCAGAATGCATGACGAGGCGTTAGAATTGCGTTGCATTCCACTTTCTAGTCAGTCAGTTTGTGAGTAAGGAGTCAGATGAAAAAATCAAGTCAATTTACAACCCACATGATGTATTTAAAGGGTATGTCAGTCTCGTCAATGAAGTCATCGTCTAGGTTTTCACTTTGGATGGTCGAAGTCTTTAAGTTGCAGACCAACACTTTCTCTCCCATAGACAAGACCTGACTATACTTTTTTGTATGTCCAATGTCCGCGGGTGTGCCCCCGAAAATGGAGCTGAAACCCCTAGATCCCGCGAAGCGGTCCACCCAGGTACTGTTGATTAAAAATACAATTGACACAGGCGCCTGCCAGGCAACGAAGTTGCGTGAGTGGATGTGACCCCGAAAAAAGGGGTGACACGCCTCAATATCCGCGGACAAAATAACCGCATACACCCGACCTCGCACCTAGCCCAAGTCCTATAGTGAGCCCAGGCAGGAGGGTTGCAGGGGGGCAGCATGCCCCCCCTTACATAGGTCATTGTTTATACACCGTAATATTATGCGTCGCGGATATTTTGACGCGGATATTTTGTCCGCGGACATTTTGTCGCGGATATTTTGACCCGGATATTTTGTCCGCGGATATTGAGGCGTGCAGCCCGAAAAGGGAGTTAAAATCCCTAGATCCCGCGAAGCGTGCCACTTAGGTACTGTTGATTAAAAATACAATTGACACAGGCGCCTGCCAGGCAACGAAGTTGCGTGAGTGGATGTGACCCCGAAAAAAGGGGGACACGCCTCAATATCCGCGGACAAAATAACCGCATACACCCGACCTCGCACCTAGCCCAAGTCCTACAGTGAGCCCAGGCAGGGGGGTTGCAGGTTACATAGGTCATTGTTTATACACCGTAATATTATGCGTCGCGGATATTTTGACGCGGATATTTTGTCCGCGGACATTTTGTCGCGGATATTTTGACCCGGATATTTTGTCCGCGGATATTGAGGCGTGCAGCCCGAAAAGGGAGTTAAAATCCCTAGATCCCGCGAAGCGTGCCACTCAGGTACTGTTGATTAATCCTTAAAGTTAGATCACCGTAAATACCAAAAATAAAAATCTCATAAAAAAGTAGTTCAAGTAATTTTCAATTTTCGCAAGAACTAGAAGACATAAAAGCTTTTGGTTTTTTGCGTTCGATTAAATATTTATTGAAGCATCGATCACAGAAAAAAAAATTTATTTTCCATTTCACAATTTTGAACAAAATCGGTTTAAAGATATTTTAAAACCGTTATAGTAATGTTTTTTAAGTATTGCCGTTGTTTTTTAATATTTATTTTTCCATTCAAGACATTTTTTTCGAAAATCGCCCCTACCTCCTAAACGGGGCGAGGTAGACCCCCCCCTCCCATAGTAAAAAATACTTGCATTTGACGCCCCTACACAAAACCGTTATTAAATCTTGGCGCCTCAGTTATCGTACTCGTGCCAAGATCTCAAATAATGAGCAATGAAACTGTTATAACTGTTATAATTTAGGTTAAAAATAATTTTGCGTATACCTAAAAATGTCTCCAGTAGCAGATGATGATTTCAAAGACTGAAAATGTGAAGGTGGAGAGGACACCGCTGTTGAAAGCGGAAGAATTTGTTTTTTTTATTAACAAAGGTGCAGTAGATAGGCAGGGAAGCACTTTTGGGTGTGAAGAATTTAAATTCGCTGCTTCAAGCGGCCATTGGATTAAGTTTAAAAAAAATAACGTGATGAACCATCAAACTATGTACTTCATCCAGTTAGAGGGAACAAAGCTAAGAGCTTCAGGATCGACATCCAATAGAATGATACCTGAACTTATACCAACTGTATCCATATGGACTAAATCAGTAGGATTCTCTGTTAACTCGTTTTTTTTTAAATGTCGCCATTTGAAAGCCAGTCTTTTTTTTCAGAAAACAAGAAATATATTTCTTTTATAGATAGAGATGTAGTTTTTATAACTTTCTCAAACGTCACCCTGTGTATTACGTATATCATTGGAACGCTCCTGCAGCACATCCTTTTTAATAAGGAATATTCTTAGTGAGTAAAAATAAATGATATAAAAAAATTTAGCCAAAACTATCACATTTTTAAAGTGAAACTTTTATTACATCGTCTCAAACTTTTTCGTCTGTGTGTTGCATGTCGCGTGACGGTCGGCCGCGGAGTAGGGATAAAGTGAAAGGCGCTCGTTAGTTTCACTTTTACGGTGGTTTCATAAAACCACACATGTTTTTATCTTCAAAAACAACAAAAAACATGTTTAAATTTAAACATTGATTGATATTTCAAATACATTAATTTTCAAGTTTGTCCATTAAGCTGGTAGTGTGTTTTAGTATCAAACTATTTTTTTAAAGATTTCTCCACAGCTGGCGCCTCAATCGATAGTATTTCAAATGATCAAATTTCAAAAAAGAACAGCAAATTAAAATGTCTCAAAATATTTTACGCATCAATAAAAATGATGGCTATTTCTGAAATAGTGCTGATTGGGTCTTTTGACCATCTTAGAACAGTTGTAAGGACGATTAACCTTGGTTCGTGGTTGCATAATCGAAGTTAAGACGGTAACACACCAATACAACGGATTAAATAATGTTTAATGCTGAGCAACTATTGAACAACTGGTATCTACCTTCTGTAGGTTATTGGCTTAAAATGACTTTGAATAAAAACCTTCAATGTTCTAAACTAACGAAGTTTTTCGCTCTAAAAAATTTTCCCACCAATCAAGACACACAATTCGTTCTTGTTATCGTAGATGTAAATTTTCGCTAATTGCAAGAGTACAGCTTTAATTAACATTGACTCCATTTTTCTAACAAGTCAGTGTCAAAAATGGACCACCCATAAAAAGTAAAAAAAAAAACTTACGAATAAAAAAACAGAGTCCTCCGCAATTCCGCCAAAGCTATTGATATGATAATGTTTTGCTCAGTTTGGAGAATCATCTTCGATGGCGTATTAACTAATGCATACATTTCCTCCGCGGCCATAATCTGATTCATCTGATTATGCTCTTCATCCGAATCCACTGAACTTTCACTATTACTCTGACTAGTTCTTTTGACATAATCATTTGATTTTTTAGGGTTTTTATACTCCATTGAAAGTGGAGTTTTGAGTTTGTCACCACCACCACTGTGCAAAAAGTGCACCGAAGTGATGGTATTTGTAATTTTACCGATATATTTATTAAACATGGTTTTAAATTGTTTTCTTTTTCAACTTTTAACACACAAAAAATTAAATTAATTAATTTTTTTAACTATTGCCTTAATGGGCTTGGGAATGGTTTTATCGACAATAACAACAACTTCTGCAAAATGCTCAAAAACAAATCCAGAAGACATGATTCACAGTTTTTTTTTTTCTTATTTCTTGGTAAAGTTTAATTAAAATGTTTTTTTTTTATTTTTTGGACAATGGCACAAAAATTCTTGCTGGAAGCAAAAGGAACTTTGATTTAGAACAACGCACAAACGCGATATATCTGATCAACTTCTTTCACTAAAATTTCTAGAGAGTGCAGTGCTTTCTAGCGTCCGATCTTCCGTGTAAGTTGGATCGTATGAAATGTGCGACTAAGCTTAAACCTTCCAAAATCTTATTGTTATATTGCTCCGTCAATTCTACAGTCAGTCTACATCTACACCGATCACCAAAAGAGAACAAGAACAAGAACGAGAACGAGCACGAGCACAAGCATGAGAACAAAAACAAAACCGAAACAATTTACGAAATTTTTTTGTCGCTGTCATTGTCAGACTCAGACCGAGACCGCAGACCAAATCAAATACGTTAACACATTCACACCAATTCAATGTATAGTTTAGCTACCTACTCATATCGTACCTCGTCGTCGAACGGACTGACATAAGGTGTAGTGTAGAGAATCAAATAAAAATATGAACAAAGTGACACCTGTCAACGAGCTTCGCTTAAAGCACACATACAAACAAATGAGCAAGAGATGTTGTTTGAAAAGCTTTTTCTTAGAAGTTTTGTCGGTGAAATGCGCAGATCGTTATAAACATATCTGAATGATCTATCATACTTACACGGGCGGTTATGACTTTTTTGAGATACGTGCTCCGCATTCAGAATAAGTGTCACTTGCGTAGGTTGGACTAATATAGTAATTGGTCAGGGAATATGCGCACCAAATCAAGCAAGACAGCCAAACCGTGTCGCTGACCGCCAGAGCGGTAGCCGGTGCGCAGTGGTCAAGTTCAAAGTCATACAAGAGCATTGCAATTATTTGCAGAATGGTAACGGACTTACAAAACTTAATTTCATGTTTAATAAGCACAAAGGTGACACAAACTCGGCTTAGTAAACAGTTGTTTTTTCATTTCTTTTGCATTTGCTTCAGGGGCATCTGGTGTGTCCAGAATTTTACAATTTGATACGCAACTGTAGGCAACTGGCCAAAAACCGGCCTGAATACTTCATACTTAACAAAATAAGCGCCACTTTATGTATGAAAATAGTAGCTTCAGATAAGTACCTATACTCGATTGGAAGATCCTGCACGTCAAAAGACTTTCAAATAAGCTGACAATCGCCAATTGTATAACAAATGACAACTGTCACTTGCTTGAAAATTGATATAGAAAATGAAGTCAGATTTTGACGGCCTTGGCGACCATGTTGTTTTGGTGACATATGTCAAATATGTTTTTTATTATTCAGTTACTGGTGCCAAATCAGCGTGATCAGGTTACACGGTTGAATGATCAACGCGGTGGCCCTTCAAAGTCTACTCTCCAAAGTTTGGTAATTAGATTTGAGACCACCCATCGGTTCGGTTATAAATCAGCATTGCATATATAAATTATAGTATTACCACTTGAGGTGCGCCATCTATCGACGAAAAACTAAGCTCTAGAATACCATGGGAAGCAACAACAACATTTTCCACCATTTTAATTGTTGTTGGTGCTTCCCATGGTATTCTAGAGCTTAGTTTTTTCGTCGACAGATGGCGCACCTCAAGTGGTAATACTATAATTTATATTGTTGTATGAATGGTTTTGTCTCTACTACAGTAAATTTTGTTATGGTTTTTGTCTCTGCTACAGAATTATGCTACATTTAATTCGGAAATGGACAGTTTCATTTTAACCGTGGTAACGAATAAATGGTGAATAATTAGTGGTGCTAAGATAAAGAAATAAATAAAGAGTTTGAACTTAGATAAAAGTGAGTTTCATTTAAAGAGATAGTAGAGATAATTTAAAAGTAAAGGAAAATAAGTTTTATTTTCGAACCCAAGACTAAAAACATTACAATATATATAATGCAATCAGCCAGAAAGGAATCCTACGCAGAGGTATCGTTAGAGGTGGAAGCACCTTTTTGTCGCCTGCTTCTGAAGCCTTCCTACTCTTGCCTGTGCGTTGTCTCATTGGTTCGCAGTTTACTTCTATTAAGGTTTCACTTTTACCGACTTAAACTGCACACAAAAATACAACAGCACAATAGCTCGAAGCGGGTCCGGGGGCTGTGACTAACACTCTCAACCGTTCCTGTGTGTGCGTTGATATTTTGCAGGATTGGAAGGGACCTGCCTACAATTTACGAACGGCTAATAAAGAAGCACTTTCCATGACATGATTTACTCTTGGTGGATTTGTCACTTCCTCGCAAGAAGCAGTATCTACCCCGGAAAAAAATTAGGTGGAGTCAGGGATTGAACCCAGAACCATCGTTTTGTTCAAGAAAGCTGTTCTGTTAGCAAATTTGTATCACTTCGGTCGAATCAGCTGTTCCAAGAAATTTGGAATTGAAAAAAAGCAATTCTATGGGAGATCCCATTTCGTCAAAATCGTTGGAGCCGTTTTTGTAAAATTTGAGATTGTGCCAAAAGTCATACAACAGTTAACCGCCATTTTATTGTGACTTAAGGTCATATTTCGAATTTGGCCTTTTGTAAAACGTCATAAGACCACATGGCCTTATGTCATGGCACCCCATTTTATATACAGAATGTCATTTTATTCAGGCGGCTCCGAAAGTTACTTAAAACGTGGAAACCAATTTGGAGCTAGTTTTTGAACTGCAGACAGACAGGCAGATATGACTCAACCCTTTTCCATCCACGCTACTATTGCAACATCGTATTTAATTTTTTAAGTTTAAGGTTTAATTTATCATATCGAAATATGTACAAGAGTTTCAGTTGTAGTTCTTTCTTAAGTCTTAACAAATAGAAACAAACATTAAAGTGGTCACACCATACCGGCGATGACGCTTCTTTACTGAGTCATAACAATAATGGACTGGAGATCGGATAATGTGTGGGGGGCTACACACAAATAGGTATAAAACGAAAAAGTGCAAAACCGGAAATGCCTTATAAAGGATTTCATTCGAACGCCGATCAACTAAAAAGAACAACAGCACCAGCCGCAGCCACAGCCGTGTCAAAATCGAAATACAAAACACAACAAAAAAAAAATCCTGTTGTAGAGCGCTGACCTTTTTCGATGACAATTTCCGTACGAAATATTTATTTTTATCATGTTCTTTTGATGATATCCAAATCCAATGGATGTTTTTTATGATCCTCCACATGCGATGGGTATCGTTTTTGATTGCGTCAATGTTCCACCCCAGGGCTTCTAAGAATAAAGCCTGTTATGTGTTAAAAATATACTCAAAATTTCCAAAATTGGATGAAATTAGAACAGAGCGGTAATATTATTTTTTTTTTATAAAATTAAAAAGCAGGTTCCCGTTGTGTATTTTTATATTTAAAGGATTTGAGAAACCGCTAATGAGTTAACGTTATCGCACGTTATTGCTCTACTGATGGTTCAATTCAGGTTTTTGTGACAATTTGTTCTTAACAGGAAAGAAAGGTAAAGAAACGGAGCACCGTAATTGATGATAAAATTACATTAATGACTTATCGATCCCACATAATTAAAGGGGAACAAACTGCGGCTTTCTTCTTTTTTTGTTTGTATTAAGGGTGAAGACCTTTTGATCTAAGTACCTATACTATTATTTTATATATGTATATTAAGAGTTAACCTGTCCGCGATTAAATGTTCTATATCTGTGATTTATTGGCTAATTTTAACGAAAATATAAATTCTTAATTAAAATCAGATTGATTTACGTAATTAAGTCGAGATTATTGGAAAACTTTATGACTCTGCCCACGATCAAACAAAATGCATTTTTATAGCCTTTTCTGTTTCCTATATTTTTTGATTTCCGGTTGTAGTCTCGTTAACTTTTGTTGAACTTTTCAACGAACAAATTTGGCAATATTATGAATGTACCTACCACCAAATTGGTTTTCAATGTGATTAATTTTAATGCCATTTTCGTTTGGAAATTCGGAAGAATTTTTCGGTCTGCGTTGTCAATCGAAGAAGATAACTGACGCTTTCTTTCCAAAATACACATTTTGGAGCGTTTTTGAAATAATGAAGGGGTGAAAAGAGTTTGATTTTGATCTCGGTTTCGCGGTAAACTCGCCATTTTAGGTATGTATTATATTTTTGGTAAGACTGTCATGCCATGATGATTCATTTTGCCACTTTATGTGGATCGTTCTTGGAATAATATATTTATTTTGCTTAATCTTATAAGTACTCTTAATAGAGTGCACCACTGGGTTGGTCGCACGAACTTGTTAATGTTTGACAGTGGTCTTGGGGCTTGAGTTCTTTCAAAAAAAGTTAGCAGAGAATAAGATCATATGAAATTTTATTACTTTTAAATCCCTAGCTAAAACGTTTTTTGGAAAAAATGAAGTAAGCGGTCTGATTTCATTAACTGTTTGAGTTTTAAGGAAACAAATTTTCAGTCTAAAAAATTAATTTTGAACACTTGGTAGTTTTTATCAGAAAAATAAAATTTAAAAAAATCGAACAAACCATTTTTGAAAAATTTAAAAATAAAAACATTAACTTCTTATAAAAAACTCAAAAAAACGATTTTGAAAATTTAAGAATAAATATTATTTTGTTTATTAATGGGCTTGTTTATAAATGGCATTAGAATTTCATCGAAATCCGTTTAGTGGTTTTCAAAAAAATTTGATTCTGTAATAAACCAGTCCTATCAACACTTTTTCTGAAAAATCTTTTCCAACCAAAAAATAAAGTTAACACAAAAAACACCATTTAGAAAATTTTATCAAAATCCGTAAAGCCATGTTAGATCTGTTGATGGTAAGAATTTTTTTTACACAAATCCATAACTTGCCTTATTAGTATACCTACATATAATCTTATTAACTTTTTTTTTTTTTTTTTTTTATTTGTTTATTTAGTAGCATCAACGATATACAATTTTATAAAAAACATTTCAGAAATTATTTTTAGAGATTTAGGAAGTATAGTTCCTTTTCAGCTATAATATGTTAGTTATATAATGATTAGGAATTAATTAAACAAGTTAAAGTTTTAAGGGAAAGCTACAAACAAAAACCCTTATACAAGACTTAAAACTAATATTGCACTCCCTAAACAATTTTTTTTTTTGTATATATGAATGCATTTATAGTGTTATAGTGATTACAATTGTTTAATAAGTTCATTGTCAGATAGAGAACACTTTTCGTAAAATTTTTCTTTAGAATTTTCAATGAGGATGTCTATAAAGTCGATATTGGCTAGTTCATGCAGCCTGTGCGTTGGGTAGGACCTTGGTAAGTTAAGCATAATTTTAAGTATCTTGTTTTGGCATCTTTGCAGTTTTAATTTGTGAGTTTTGGCACAGTCACCCCAAACAGGGGCACCGTACAAAAGGATGCTTTGAAAAACAGACTTAAACAAAAGTAGTTTATTATCATTACTAAGTTTGGAGTTTCTACATATCAGAGGATAGAGCATTCGTACATATTTGTTTATTTTATCAATAGTGGTAGATATATGGTTATGAAAATTCATTTTCTTGTCGAGCATAACGCCTAGGTATCTACAATGCTCAGACCATTCTAAATTGACTGAGTTCAATTGAAGGTTAGCGTTGCCTGGTAAAAAACAAGCTTTTCTACGGCGTGTAAACCAAACTGCTTGCGTTTTACTAGCATTAATTTTTAATTTCCATTTGAAAAAGTACTCCTCAAGCTTGGAAATTGAAACTTGTAAAGAATGACAGACATCCGTAAACATAGTGCCTGAGGCAAAAATGGCCGTGTCGTCGGCAAACATGGCAATATTAACTTCGTCGCCTAGGTCAGGAAGGTCAGAGACAAAGACATTGAACAGGATTGGGCCAAGTACCGAACCTTGAGGAACTCCGTAGTTAGTACGTTGAATAGAGGATACAACATTTTGTAACTTCACAACAAATTTTCTGTCAGTTAAAAAACTTTGAATGATTTTTAAAATTGGTACTGGAAGTTTGAAATTATTAAGTTTGTGCAACAAGGCTTCGTGCCAGACCGTATCGAAAGCCTTTTCAATGTCTAACAATACAAGGCCCGTAGATTTCATTGAATGAAAATTATCGGTCACGTGTTTCTTAATCCTGGCAATCTGTTGGTTTGTATTGTGGCAATGCCTAAAACCAAATTGAAAGTCGGGCAAAATATGATTAGCGTTCAGATGATTTTCAAGCTTTTCTTTAATAATTTTCTCTAGCAATTTACTAGAGCTGCTGAGTAAGCTAATAGGCCTGTAACTGTTCACATCATCTTTAGGTTTTCCAGGTTTTGCTACGGGAATAATAATAGCGGTTTTCCAACACTTAGGGAAATAGCAAAATCTAAGGCACCCATTCAGAATAGCTGTTAAGTATCTTATACCTGCACGAGGAAGTTCCTTCAATAACTTGTTATTGACACCATCTTGTCCAGGGGATTTTTTGCTTTCAAAGATTTTATGAGATTACTTATTTTACTGGGACTTGTGAAATAAGAGTGAGGTAAGACAATATTTGATTCCAAGATATTAGTAACAGAGTTAGAAACTTCTGAAGTAGTGTTAGCATTACTGAGGTGAGCTGCAGCAAAGTGATTATTAGAGAAAGTTGTTGCTAAAAGGTCTGCTTTTTCTTTATTTCCAATGTGCAATTGGCCTTGTACTTTGAGAGGTGCGGTATACAGGAACCTCTCTTCTTAATTATTTTAGAAACTTTCCAGAAAGGCCTACTAGCCTTATCAAAGGAGGAAAGTAAGCCATTTCAACGGGAATTTCTGAAATCTGAGATTTCTTTATCAATTGCTTTGTTAAGAATTTTAACACTATTTAGGAAGAAATCATAACGATATCTGAGCCATTTTCTCCGCTCTGAATTTCTCAGGTGTATTAAATATAAAATGTTAGGTGGTAACTGTACCGTGTGAGTATTTGATGCGGGAACCTAAGGTATTGCAAAGTCAGCAGCACTTTTGACCAGTGAAACGAAGTCACCACACAATGAGTCTAATTGAGAAGTATCTTGTATATCTTCCGCTGATAAATTGTTATGAAGGGAGTTTCTATTTATGAATGTTTTAAAAAGGTTCCAGTTGGCAGCAGAATACTTATATTTAAGCCTAACGTGTCTAATTGGGGATATGTTGCTCAAACAAATATTAACGGGTAAATGGTCGGATGCTAGTTTATTATAAGTAAATGGCCTACTGCAATAGTTGTGGGAGAGTTTTTCTGGATGGATACATTGCTAAGCAAGAGCAAAATTCTTGAAATTGGTTTGGTTTGAAGGAGCTATAGTTTGTGCGGTGGAGATGTGGGCTTAAGATTGGAGTGGACTTGAGAAAACATGGAGGGTATCATTTCCAAAAGTACGATCAAATCTATAGCCCTTTTGTAAGATTGGGTACAGAAAAAGTATAACAGCAACTTCACGATGGTTTTTAAGAGAGTTCTCAAATTTATGACGCAAGTATCTTAATCGCTCTTCGTATATGGGGTCGTGATGTGGTTATTAGGTGTTGCACTGCTTCAATGATATATAATACAATAATTCTTCCACACTTCGACATTCGACTATTGTGCTTCAATATTATTCATGTGTAATGAAAGAGACAAAATCTAGAGTACAAGTTCTACAAAATCGTGCTATGCGCTCTTTGCTTAAATGTAATATTTACACGAGATCCGCATTTATGTTGGAGGCATTACAGTGGATAAATTTAAGACAACGTCTTTGTTTAAAAGTTTTAATTTTTATTTTCAAGGTCAAATACAATCTGTTCCCCATTTACCTGTCGGTAAATATACATTATGTGCATGAAGTGCAACCTTACAGTTTACGATCAGCAAATGACTTTGGACTGGAGAGATACAACCTTACCAGGACCCAAAACTCAGTGATGTATCACGGATTGCAGCTTTTTAACAACTTACCAATGAATATAAAAAATGAGTCAAATTTTTATACTTTTAAAAAGCTTGTAACTAAACTTGTAAAACAATCCTAACAATTTGTTTGCTAACTAAATTTCTAAGTTTAAATTTGTAAAAATTGTAAATTTGAAAGTTATTTTATAACTAATAAATATATATAATAATAATAATAATTCAACAAAAATTGGTGTTGTGAACGGTGAACGGTGACCAGACTTGGCTGGCGTATTCTAGAAGGGGTGTTACAAAGGTCATGTAGAGAACTTTTGTAACGCAAGGATTTAATATATCCTCTAACCAACATTTTATGAAGTCTATAGAAGAATAATTAACCGTATGAATTATTAGGTCTGATTACATCCGATATAAAATGTTACGAATGGAGAAAATTAAGGGCATAGCTAAAGCTAGGAACTAGAGGAGAGTTGCTTAAATTAAATTTTAAACCGCACAAGGATGGTCTGCCTTTATTTTGCACTCTATGCAATCTTTATGTTCGGGAGGACGTATTCCAGTTCGTAGCAGTATGTCCTATTCTTAAGGAGAGCAGAAGGGTCTTCTTTAACTGCACAACGCTAACTTTGAAAAGAACAAAAAATATTTTAAACGGAATGGAAGGATGGAAGAATCTCACCGCGTTTTGCAAGGAAACCGCCAGCTACAGAGCCAAAATAATAGCGAAAGAATTTTAGTTTTTTTCTTTTTCTCATAGGTACTAAACCTAACCCATGTTCTTAAATCTTTATTAGAATTATTATTGTTTTTTGCTTAATTATTTACATATTTATTTATTTTTTTTTTTTGAAAAAATTAATAATTATACAGGGTGATTCACGAGCGTTGTGCCAAAAAGCTAGAGCGTGTAGGTTGAGTTGAGACAAGAAAAAAATCGTATGGGAGAGGGGGTCTATTCCACCCCGTTTAGCCGGGAGGGGCAATTTTCTTAAAAATTGACTTATTTTGTAAACAAAAATATTAAAAATCAACCGCTTCGTTTACAACACCGTGTTATACCTTTTTGGAAAGCTAAAAACTTCTTCTTTTATTTTGTTTTTAAATTAAATTGTATTAACGAATAGTTTAAAAAATATAAATTTTCAAAATTTTGAAAAAAAATTTTAAAAAATTATTTTAAAACTAATTTTTTTCAAAATTTTACGTAATTAAGTATAATTTTTGTTCTCAGAATTCAATGCTCCCATTAATCTTTAATCCAACACTGGAAACCGTATGGGTCTACGACTTTTTGTTGCCAAGGTATTCAAAAATAACCGAACCTACTTCTTCACAAAAACAAGAAAATCTAGCCTTACGGGATGGCACAAGTGATCATTTAGCCAATTTTTTCGTGTTTTTGTGAAGAGGTAGGTTCGGTTATTTTTGAATACCTTGGCAACAAAAAATCGTAGAGCCATACGGTTTTCAGTGTTGGATTAAAGATTAATGGGAGCAATGAATTCTGAGAACAAAAATTATACTTAATTACGTAAATTTTTGAAAAAATTAGTTTTAAAATTATTTTTTCAAAATTTTGAGTTTGAAAATTTATATTTTTTAAACTATTCGTTAAAACAATTTAATTTCAAAACAAAATGAAAGAAAAAGTTTTTGGCTTTCCAAAAAGGTATAACACGGTGAAGTAAACGAAGCCGTTGATTTTTAATATTTTTTTTTACAAAATAAGTCAATTTTTCAGAAAATTGCCCCTGCCGGCTAAACGGGGGAGAATAGACCCCCCCTCCCATACGATTTTTTTCTTGTCTCAACTCAACCTACATGCTCTAGCTTTTTGGCACAACGCTCGTGAATCACCCTGTATAAAGTTTTGAAATTATTATTTACTTGCCATCTGAGGTGACGGCCGAGGCCATGCCTTCATAAGATTGAGTTGACCAATATTGTAAGCTTTGTAATTATTATTACTTTAAAGTAAGTATCAGAAATCAGAGATGAGAGATCAGGGATCAGAGTTCAGAGATCAGAGATCAGAGATCAGAGATCAGAGATCAGAGATCAGAGATCAGAGATTAAAGATCCGATACAAGATATGTATACATGAGTCACAGCCAATGCTTTAGAAAAGCTTGAGGATTGAAGAGGGATTGAAGAGATTTCAGCCGTTTTAACGAAAAGGAAAAATAAGAGAATCTTAACATTTGAACGGCAAGACGGCTTAAGAAAATGATAGGTGGAATAAAGTTGTGAGGGAATTATATAGATATTCATCATTTTAGAATTATGTATACCTAGTTGAAATAATTATCATGAGTTTTGGACTAAATTTTAAGACTTAAAAAATATTAATTTATTATATACTATAATTGCCCAGTGGCCAAAATTCGGCCACTTAAATGCCCAAAACAGTGGGAAAAAAATTTCACAGCGAATTTATACTAAAAAAATGGTAAAAAAAAAAACAAAAAAAAATATTCCCAGCACGCCTACTCAGTAATACCTTTCCAACGATATATATATATCATCTCAATCGGTTGGGTAACCACCTCGCAATTGGTACCACAAAAAAACTGCTTGCGTATTTATATATAGATAATTATGTTTTTTTATTCAATATAAATAAATACTATTGTTAATGAAAATCAGATCAGACACAGAAGGTTTATCGAAGCTCTTTCCATTCGAGGAAAAGGAGCGTCTAGTTGCAACCGGAATTCTTCTGAAACCGTTCCATTGGTAACACAAATGATTTGAAGACAGCATCCACTCAATAAGTACAGGTACATTATTATAAAATTCAAATGTCCGCCACAAAATATTCATTAGGAAGTGTCTATTCGCATGCAGAATTGTCGAAAGTTTTTTGTGACATATTATTGAAATCCAATTCGGAGCCTAGTAACAAAACGTAGTGAGCGAAATTGGATACAACGAACGAGTAAATGTTGCTACATTTAGCACGAACTCGACTGCGCACACCAGTTTGCCATAGCCAACATTTTTGAAACTGATGCGTGCGTATGGACTTTCTGGTTTTCAGAATTTTCATAGAAAGCAATGTATGCTGTTTTCATTTACACTACAAGTGACCGAAAAAGCTCAAGAAAGAAACAAATTTCATCCAACCATCACAAAATAGCTTTGTTTTTTGTTCTTTACTCAGGGTTGCGCTAGGTTTTCTTGATAACTCCAATAGTTGTCTAAATAAAACCTGGGGTTTTCGGTTCTCAAAAAACACATTGATTGTATATTTGTCGCGACGCACAAAATACAAATTTTCCATTTTGCTTAATTTGTTTGATTTTGATTAAATTGCATTTAAATAAATTCATTAATTTGCGTTTCTATTAGTTTTTTTTCGAAAAAATTACATGAAAAATAAAATACAGAAAAACAAAATACACAAGAAATGTTTGACAGCAAACGTCACTTTAACAGCTGATTCGTTGCCTGAATTCGCCCCAGCATAATACAAAGATCAATTTCAGGGCGACCCCACAGGTTTCGAAAAACAGAGAATTTTCTCGTTAGGGTGGGTTGAGGATTTTCAAAAAACCAAATGTGTCGACCCCAGGTCGAATTCAGGGCTCAACAAACAAAGCTAATTATAGAATGCAGAAAACCAAAACGTCAAAGTGGTGCCCCAAGTTGTTGCTATGATCTTGGAGTCAAACGATCGGAAATCCCTTAAAGCAAGAACATTAACACAACAATAGATTCCGAATGCTTTCTTTTCCGCATTATAAGCTTCAAATACAATGTAAGATACCCCAAGAATGTTCTCAAAAGAAAGTGAAAGGTTTCCCACTTTCATAACTGACATTGCATCTCTGTATATCCGCAATGTGTATCAAGATGTTACAAAACGTCAATTAGAAAGTATAAATGTCACACACAAAAAACAAACTGTTTCAATTAGCAATGAGAATTTCTAATGCGGCAATTATGATTTTCAACACACAATTTGTTCTGAGAATTTTTGTATCTAACGACGTGTGATTGAGTATCTACATTTTTATCTCACACATGAACGGGCGGGCCTTAATTTAAACTCGGTGTTAAGCAATCGGAAATCCATCAACACTACTGTACCAGTACACAGCAACAAGACAGAACAGAAAAAAAATAAAACCCCTGGTATACTCGTACCGTACTTTGTGGTTTGGTAATTGACGTAAGATAAAATGGCCAGATCGCAATACGCATACAAATTACAGCTATAAACTTAAAATCAACTGATTTCATCAAAAGCCTACAAGGAAGGAGTATATTCATAATAAAAGTCCTACACAAAGTTCTATATCGAATGAACTTAGGAAGCGTTTCACTTTTCACATGCTCAATGTCATAGAGCTCATCAGATTCAGTGCTGGACTAGACTTAAATTCGACCAACATAACAACAGTTCACATCGAAAACGTTGAACTATATATTCTTCAGACTTCTGTGATGTATCCGCGTTTTGTTTTTTTCTTTAAATTAAATGGTTATTGCGATTTGCGACACGTGTAGTGTGCACTGGATACTAATCAGGTGTTGACGTTGAGGTTGCTGATCGGTTGGATGATAGTAATCGTGACAATTCGCACATAGCTACTCAAAGTGAGCTCATGATGAGATTCACTTGCTCCTCCCTTTCTGTTATATTTCGAATTCGAACAGTTGAAATCAAACCTTTTCATGGTTTGAATTTAGTATATATGTTAAGACCCATAACTACGTAAACGTATAGGTTTCATTCTGAAACCGCAAACCGCGGGGAACTCCTTAAATTTGTGCGTCCAATGCTTCTGTTCTGACTGCAAATGAGGCTGTTTCGCAGCTAGTTGGTTGACTTATTAAGTCATTTGCCTGATTTTCATCATTGTTCGTTTGGCAAACGATGTAAATGGTTAATAGATGTAGCAATCTACATTTAGAACAAAATATGGTGTAGTGGGTTTTTGTTTCAATGAGCTTAGTATTCTTTCTGTTGCTTATATTAAATCATTTTCAATGTTAAGAGAAGTCGGCGCCCTGACATTTTAACTGACTGACACCTCGCCCATATTTGTCTCTAATATTCTGTAACATAAGCTTTGTTTAGGGAAGTGCTCTGACAGCTAAGTGCCTTGCCAGTGCAATTAAAAGGTTACCTTACCTTAATCATTTTTTGGATCCCCTTGATTAACCGGTAGGTAATTATCATGAAGCAATAATTTCTGTCGCAATTGCTGCGTGCTAAAAGTGCGTTCTTTTTTCTAACCATATTCAACAATTGTTTTTATATCAAACGAAAATTGTTGAAGTGTCATTGGAAGGATTTCTTGATGGGTTTTTATACCCTATTCTATACAGGGTGATTGGTATAAGGTGTTACAAAAAGCTAGAGCATGTAGGTTGGGTCGAGACAGGAAAGAAATCGTATGGGAGGGGGGTCTATTTCCTTCCGTTTAGCCGGGAAGGGCAATTTTCTAAAAACATGACTTAAATTTGAAAAAAAATTATTGAAAAATACAAATTATGAAAAAATTAGTTTTAAATTTATTTTTTTTAATTTTTTTTTCAAAATTTTGAGTTTGAAAGTTAATATTTTGAAAACAGTTCACTAAAATAACTTCTTTAGAGTTACAATAAAAGAATAAGTTTTTGGCTTTACAAAAAAGGTATAGCATGGCATTGTTAGAGTTACCGTTATTTTTTAATAATTTTTTTTTCAAATTTAAGTCATGTTTTTAGAAAATTCCCCCTACCGGCTAAACGGAAGGAAATAGACCCCCTCCCATACGATTTCTTTCTTGTCTCGACTCAACCTACATGCTCTAGCTTTTTGTAACACCTTATACCAATCACCCTGTAGAATGGGTTTATTGTATTTGGTGTGGAGTTTGTAACATAGAGAAATAATACCGTTAGGTATAGAAAAGTTATATTCTGACTCAGAATCAAAAGCCTAGTCGATTTAGCCATGTCCGTCCGTCCGTCCGTCCGTATGTATACTCTCTAGAGGTCGCAATTTTTGAGCTAGAAAGCTGAAATTTGGTGTATATAATCTTTGGTTCAAGAGTAAGGCTAAGTTCTTGAACCAGTAAAATCCGCCCACAAACACGCCCACAATCGCCATTTTTGTTGAACAACCTCAATTTGGTAAAATTAAATTATGTTTTTTGTACAGTTACGAAAAAAGCATAACGCTAAAATTTTGCACACGCAAGCTCTAGGTAAACCTTCTTCCAATCAAATAAAAATATTTCAGTTTGGGCGTGGCTGACGCGCATTTTTCATACAAAACCATCAATATTGTTTTTATAAAATAACAATTGTTATATTAAAGCGAAAAACATTAAATTTTGTGGGTATTACTTGCACATAAACATCTTGTGTATGAAATCAAAAAAAAATGATTTTGGGCGTGGCTGACGCCCACTTTTCATTAGAAACTATAAAAAAATTGTTTTTGTAAAAAAACGGTATTTATAATGAATCCGCAAGCCAAAATTTTACGTCTCTTTAGAAACCAAAAGGTTTGTGTATGAAAAGAAATTTTTGTATTTTGGGCGTGGCTTACGACCACTTTTCATGAAAGAACGAAAAACGTAGTCTCAAAAATTTAAGGCACTTCCAATATTTAATTTAAACCTTTTTCCTTCCGTTCGTTATTTGAGAAATATATCTCTCCTTTTTTTTGTGTAAAGTTTTTCAATACGCCCACTTTTAAAGGCGTGATTTTGATAAAATACCTTTGTTTAGGTAAGATTGTTTAAAAACTATTCGATTCAGCTGTAGTTTTACACATAGGCCTAAATACTGATCAAAGTTCAGTTAATGCTTCAAATTTGTAAGACACGCCCACTTTTAAGGGGCGTTTCCGTCAAAAGTTGTATAATGCATTAATTTTTTAACGTTTTTTAACTATCGGTCGCGGTTCTGAAGTAAAAAGATGAACACTTAGATTTAAATTCCTTGGTAACGTAGCAAAATTTGGTTCAAGAATTATTAAAAACACCCATAATCGCTATTTCCATTTAAAATCTAATTTTGAAAAATCTTACTTTTGTCTTGTTTCGTTCAAATCGATCTGCAAGCTTAAAATTGAATGTCACTGAGCTCATACTAATTGCCTTGGCAATAAAAATTCTTAACTTTGGGCGTGGCACACACCTTTTTTTATTGTGCCAGCAATAATTGAACATCAGCCACACAAAATTAATGTTATTGAATTTTTTCCTGTCTGCTAAAGAAGAAATTTGTTTCTGAAACTGGAACATCGGCTGGCTGCGGGGAACGCATGCAAAAAAATAGGGAATAGGGTATCCAACAGTTCGTTGCAAACGTGCTCTCGCTTTTGTTTTTTTATTTTTTTTTTTATTTCTTCGAAATTTCGAGTTTATTTACTTTTTCAAAAAAAAATGTCTAGACAATTTAATTTAAAACGAAAATTGAAGAAGAGATTTTTCGCTTATGGTTGTTTTTAAATGTTTTTTCTGTATTAAGTCTTTTTTTTAGAAAATTGCCACTCCTGCTTTTTAGTGCGCACCTTATACCGATCACCCTGCATTTTATATACTTTTTTAGAATGTGATATATGGAAAAGCTTATGCAGTAGTTTTACCATCGTGGAAGCACGATTTTTTAAAGAATGACGCGTGCTTTGGTTATTTATTTTTTCTAAAGCTATTCTTTTTGCTCGACGGCGATGATTTATAAAATGCTTTTATAAATACTTGGCTAGGATTTTTGGATAATTAAAATTTTAGAAAATGCATTTTCAACTTTTGGGACAGGAATTTTGTTTCGAATAAAGTGATGCGTAATATTGATGTGCTTAGATCTTTTACTTTTAAGTATTTAAAAAGTTTTTGATATGTATTTTTCCACCAAACGCCAATCTTTTATTTACTTCATCAACATGACCATCCTGACCTTTAAGCTTTGTTTCGTCATAAAGAAGCCTATCTGTTAAAACATTTAATGTTAGTTCATCATCCTCAAAATTTTGTAAAGCATTCATATTTTTCAGGATTTAAATAAAAATTGTGAAATCAGGTAGCCACCAGCGACAAAGTGTTCAGGTGAAAGAAGCTTTTCTTGCTTAAAGCGGGTGAAAAGCTATCTACGATCTACTTTAATTAAATGGTAAGTAAACGCAAACTAAAACAAACTAAACAAATGTTTCGGTAATAGATCTTTCTTCTATCAGTTTTAAGGCAGGAGCACCTGCCCAGATATGAGAATTTACTCAAGCTTCGGGCGAATGTATGCCTTGTATATTGTAACCAGATCAAGTGTTTGAGGTAGATAAATATACGAAAAATATTTCTTACATAGATTTAGGCAACCTAATAATTTTTGGGGCATTTTTGGCGACGTCGAATATGTGATCGCTTTACAGACACATACCTAGAACTAGAAGCTGTTTAATTTTTTCCATGTAAGTGCCACTCATGAAAAGTGGCATCAGGGGGTAGGTTGTGCTTTAATGACAGCATTGTCAAGATTGAACAATGCTGTCAAGATCGGAAATTATGGCTTATCGCCGCCGTTGCAGTTCCACATCCGAAGAACAAGGTTGTGAATCTGGAAACGAATATGAAAAGCTGACAGTACTGTCATCAACAAAACAATTAAGTGGATTAGAAGTCAAGACGTCGTTAATGAAGATAAGGAAGAGAGTCGGAGACAGAACGGAGCCTTGGGGCAAACTATCATTTATTTTGTGAATAGCAGACAAAAATTGTACAAGACAACTCGAATTGAACGGTCAGAAAGGTAACTTCTTATCCAACGAAAAAGGGGGTACATCGATGTCAAATGCATCCCATTTTCGATAAGAGAGCTTGCTGCCAAACTCTATCATATGCCTTTTAAATATCAAGCGCAATAATTTAAAGATGTGTTTTAGTCTCCATGTTGTGAATATGGAAACGATTTGTTTAAGTTATAAATACCTAGTTAAAATAAAAATAAAAAATAATTTTACTTTCTCTAAAACGATGTAAAGATTTGTTCCACTGGTCGGTGAGATATAACATCATTATCACCAGTGAACCTAATGCTACGAAAACCGTACTGCCGGTCATTAAGAAGTTTCCGTTTCTTAAAATATTTCTATTGCCCTTAGAAAGAAGGGACGTAAGTGCAATTGTTCGGTAGTTTGGGGGAGATGAAGATACGCCATTTTTTGGAACGTTCTGGACAAATGCTGTTTTGCGTCCACTCGGAAAGAGACCTGTAGAATAGGACAGATAGAAAAGCTTACGCAGTGGTTTTGCCATCGTGAACGCACAATTCTTCAAAACAATGAGGGAAATACTATCCGGGCCAGCGGATTTGTGTATGTCGAGATCTTTTAGTAGTCTTGTACAGGGAATCAGGTTTCGCTTTAGAGTCTACCACAGGAAAGTCATTGTCGACGAGCGTCGGAGCCGAAGACGTACTGGAGTTTCGTACGTTTTTTACGAATGACCAAAAACGTTTACTACTCTTGGGACATTGTAGTATTTTTTGCCTTAGTTTTTGTTCATGTAGAAATTTGGTTCTTTGAATGTGAGCATTGGAGGTCTTTCTAGATTGTTTGAAATTTGTTCGGTTTTCCGGAAATAAAACAAGATCAAGGAACTAACACGAGGAACCCCTAGTTCACGATCATGCTAATAACGAGAACAAGCTGAAGTAATGAGGACGATTATGTAAAAATCATAATGCTGCTATTTCATTGGCAAAAATCTGAAAAGTGATTGACCCTGCAGGCCAATCCTGAAACTCTCCACTAATTCCAAGCTCAAACCTTGCATTGTTTTGTTTTTGAGCTC
This sequence comes from Platycheirus albimanus, assembly GCA_916050605.2. NCBI lineage: Eukaryota > Metazoa > Arthropoda > Insecta > Diptera > Syrphidae > Platycheirus > Platycheirus albimanus. The sequence continues at coordinate 293,580,592 of OU696696.1, read as the reverse complement.
TTGAAGTTAACAAGTTTTTATTTCTTAGCTATTTATATATCTATTTCTATCTTAGAAACGGCTTGACCGATTGACTTCAAAATCTTATCAGGCCCAAGTCTAACTAGATTCTTTCTAACGCTATGTTAAAAGTATCAATCGCGCTGTTCGTTCTTGAGATATCGTACGGTAAATATAAGTTACACACATACATACGGACTTCTCATTGAAAATAGTCGAAACGGCTCCCTGGGACCTCAAAACGTCGAGATCATCTTTGATTTTGGCAGCAGAAAATTAAAAACATATAAATAATATGATTATGATAATGAATTTCAGAGGACAGTAAAGCAGCATAAATTGAATAATGTAGCTTACTAGCGGCTTGCGACAGGGTGACGCGCTGTCATGTAACCTCTTCAACATCATTCTTGAGGCAATCGTACGCAACTCGCATGTCAACACCAGCGGTACGATTTTTGTTGAAATCCGTTTAACTATTTGGCTAAGCTGACATTATTGGAAGAACGATGCACGCTGTCAGTGGACATTCCCAAGTATTGAAGTGGAGGCGCCGAAAATGGATCTAGCTGTAAATGAAGATAAAACAAAGTACATGCTGTCCTCGGGTCACAACATCATCACCGTAGGCTCGGACGAAACGTCAGAATGAACAGATATAACTTTGAAGTTGTCAAGGACTTTGTCTATTTGGGTCCCACTATAACCTCTCAGAACAACATCAGTGAAGAGATCAGTCGAAGAATCCCGACGCAGTTCTGGAAGACCCCATCTAAAGTGGCGCGATGAAGTGTAGAGCGACTTCAACCAACTTGGTGTGCGCAACTGGTGGCCACTGGCTAGGGACCGGCCTAGCTGGCGAGGATTGTTGGTTGAGGCCGTGGTCCACAATGGCCACCTTAAGTAAGTAAGTAACTAGCGGCAAATATGTAAAACCACCGTTGGCTGGTTTTAACTAAACCTTAACTGTCAATCATACTGTTTGCATTTTGCCAGCACTTTGCATTTTTTTGGTCCCAACATTTGTTGGTCACTTGATTGGAAAACTGAATTAGCTGTTTTTGAATTTGTTGTTACAAAATTGAAAGGATTGATGAGAAGATTAATTGAATTGAATTGAACAGATATAAAACAGTCCCCGTTCATCTTTCCAAGCATCGAGCGTATTAGTTTAAGAAAAACATAAAGGCGGAAGCATGGACATCGGATGAAGTCACTTGGAGTCTTCGAAAGAAAAATTCTACGTACGATTTATCTTCCTGTCTGCGTAAACCGAGAAAACAACAGTTGACGAAGAAGATACAACAACAAACTATACGAGCTGTACAGCGACATAAGCCTAGCCAGAAAAATTCGAATCCGAAGACTAAGATGGCTGGGCCATGTAGAGCGAATGGACATCGACGCTCCAACTCGTAAAGTCTTCAATGCCAAAGCAGAGGGAGTCAGAAGCCAAGGTAGACCTCATCTCCGATGGAGCGACCAGGTAAAGGGAGACATCCGTCAACTTGGAGTGCGAAATTGGAGACAGCAGGCTAGAGATCGAGCCAGCTGGAGGGGCATTCTCAGCAAGGCCCAGGAGCACCACGCTCCAGTGGCGCCATATTTCCGAATGGTTCATGTTTTCGAGATGCTACTGTACAAGTATTGAGTAATTTTAAGTGATCTTTCACATTATTTTCGTGCGAAGAAACGTACTCCATTCCATGATGCTTTATTATTTTTTGTTATTATTTGAAAAATGAAGCTTGATTTTGATTAACAAGATTACAGCCTACAATTGAACTAGTCAAACATGGCCACCACCAACACACTGATTTACTTTAATCTCCTTTTGAATTTCTAGCGCCGTACGTGCTCTAATAGTAAAATACAACTTAATTATAGCGAAAGATATAGGTAGCTGTCCAAAGTGTTTGTGATAACCCTGCCTCTGGGCATTCTCCCTGTCTCCATGCCAATGTGTCTACTATCAAAAGATTTGTCATGAATTCCACCCAAGGGAGTATGTACAATGTACATACAAAGTAGGTATGTTTTTCGCTGATTTTATCAACCGCCACAGTCAGTAAGGCTGCCGAATTCGTTTTTCAAATTCAAGTTTATCGCGATAAGCAGAATTCTCATTTGGGGTTCCCGCTCAGAATTTTGTGATAAAACAATAAGTAATAGTGACTTACCGCTCCGTTGTTGGTTCGGCACATATCAGCGGTTGCTTCAATTCGATAACTTGGCCATTTTTCTCCTTGAGTTCTCCATTCTCCATGTAATACTGGACCAACTCAGGCAAAGTTGCGAATTTCTCACCTAAAAATAGAAGAATGAATAGTTTATTGGTCAGGAACCAAAAAATAACAACAAATTACCTCCGTAGAGATCAAAAAAATCTCCATTGTTTTGGATTTTGATATGGGTAACCTCCTGTCCACGACGAACTGAGAGAGTAAAAGCCCCCGGATTCGAGGAAGACAGACGGGCCAAAAACGAACCATCAAATCCCTGTTCCTGCAGCAGTTTCTCTGCTTCTATTCCAGTTATTGTTGGGTGGAACCATCTAAAATGAATAATTGATATTTTTTTATCGTTCTCCATATTATTCCATGTTAAATGGACGGATGTGGGCAATATGTGTATATCTAAGAAAACGTGTGAAAAAATATGGGCGAAAAGCATTTTTGCAGCCAGAGCCAGCAAAAAGGGGATACAACATTTTGGGGTGAAACGTCAGACAGGCAGAGGCAGCAGCAGCAGCAGCAGAAGAAGAAAGAAAAGGCTGACCTAATTCTGGTTGATGGAACAAAGGCCTTTCAAATAGAAAGATTTAGGGAATCTTGGGTGAATATTTTAAGGGAATTTTAAAGGACGAATGGTTGGGAAATAGTTTTGCAATTTACTTACCTTCTGGATGTCATTTTTAAATGGATTTGTTGGTTGTAAATATCGATAAATTTCTTCACCTGACACAACTTTTCCAACTTTTGACTTGAGTGTGTTTCTGTTTGACAACTGAGGTGGTGTGCAAATTTGACAGTTTTTTTTCTGAACACGTTCATGCTCAGTTCAAGTTGATTGGCTGTGTCCAGCTAGAAACGGATGTGTTTAGTAGACGATACGTTCGGTGCTACGGTGGCCAGAAGTTGGACCAAAATGAAAGAACAAGGGATGAAGTGAACATTTTGTAGTTTTGTATTTGCATACGACCTACTCTTCTTTGCACCTATTCTAATACTATGTTTTCACTAGGGCAAAATATGTAATTTAGTAGCGAATTTCAAGCTTCGAAATTTTTTTATTTGGATGAAATTGAGGTTGCAAATTATGAGAAAACATTATCAAACGCAAATAAATTGAATACAATTCAAGATATAATTTCTAAAATGTCAATTTGGATTCAAAATGCAAGGCAATGGAAGTATTAAACAAAACAAGAACAAAGAATGAAAAGGTTGTAAAAAAGAAAAAGAAGGAGATATCGTGGTGTCAAACCAAATGCGCAAAACTAGATGAAAACACTTTTTTAGCAAATTTCCAAACTACCTTATTTCTGTCCTAATTAAGGGGTAGTATAAGCCGTAATAAGCAGTAGTGGTTTGGAACTGCACTTCATCGGTATGACGCGGCTGATAGCCAAATGGTGCGTCTCAATTCATATACGATTCCATACATGGAATTCGTTCAGTTCAAATCCAGTACAGTTGCGCTGAATTCCAGTTCTACACCTAATGCGGTCTTTTCTTAAACGGCATAGTTGATAATCGGCATAACTATCATGCGTCGTTTTGATGAAGTAGGAAAAAAAAGTCGTGCAATGTAGTCCACTTCGTGATTGTTGGAATGCTTCTAACACGTTCCGTGAAATATAAAAATTTGAATGGAAAATCTTTAATGACAAATCGTTAACTTTCGCAAAAAATTTGTGTCGTAAATTTAGTGAGCTCCTATTGAAATTGTGTTTAAGGAAGACAGTGATTTGCTGTCGAAGTTGAAGCTGCTATATACTTATTTCACGTTGCTTCCAACATAACCCACAGCTGCTCTCAATCAAGATGTCGATAGATAGGCACAATTATACCCACATAACTGGTTTGTTAATAATGGTCTTTGTTCTGGTTTAAGTTATACGTAAAAATTAAATGCACATCAGCTGATGAAACTTTTAGGCAAAACGAGAAATTTAAACTGAGAATATTTTAAAAAAATCTTCAAAAACCACAGTGACTTACTGAACGCATTCATTCCTTTGAAATCGACTGGATACTTTCGCATTTCTTTCTCTTTCAATATGACATTCTTACTATGACATAACACAGCTACAGCTGACATTTCACCATTCGAGGAAAGAAATCCAAATTAAACCATATCCACCGGGAGTGTTTACTTTTCGCTGCAATTTAAATTAAAAACTAAACAAATTTGTAATGAAAAAGGCTCAAATCACGCGCAACACAATCCTCGACAAGCTCCATAGAGGCGTAGTATATGCCTGCATCGGAGTGACAGCATATGGAACACTTATGTTGGGTCTGCGTGTGCATCGATACTTTACCGTCGTTCGTCCTGAACGACAGCGCCAAGAATTGAAAATGATCGAGGAAGCTGCTGATACAATCGTCGACAAAACACCCGAGTTAAAATGTTAAATAATAAATAATTTATTTGTCTAGATTTAGCAATAAAATTTGATGTTCTACTGGTAAAATGTTGGTATTCGTTAAAACTATTCTTACAGCATGTTCATTATCATATCTTCGAGTTGTTTGCTGTTGATCTGGGACTTCATATCAGCTAGTGCCGGAGTGGTACTCAGCCAGTATTCAGAGACAGAAATGTAAATTGCAACTGCAGCACCCACCATGAACGCTTTGGTTGTAGAGCTTTGAAATATCACACAAGTGGCTATGCAGAGTCCCAGGTAAGTCAGGAATCTAGTCATATTGACGTATTGCTCACGTTCTTCTATTGAGTCGTCTGTGCATTTTCCATCGGTGAGAGTGAAGCCTTCGGCACACGCTTCGCACATATCCGGGCCATCGCCATTACATCCAACACAGGACCTATCACATTCCAAGCAACTGTATGAGCCATCGTTGTTCACGCAGAATTGTTTTGCTGTACAAATATTTCTTGTCTGCAGACATTCATTAACATCACTGCACCCATTGCTGGGGTCCATTCGCCAGCCAGGTTTGCAGGCACGGCATCCCTTGGGACCCGCAGAGGTGCAACCTTCCTCGCCGCAAGCATCATGGCAGTGTGAACACAGAAGCTTTGAATCATCTTTAAAGGCTACGTAAAACTGTTCAGCACAATCTCTACACTGTTCGCCAGTATAACCTGGATTACAGAAGCACTTGCCATTGCCTTTCCTTGTGCCGGCTCCTTTACATTTGCCATTCTTTCGACAATCCTGACACTTTTCACAGTTGGGTCCATAATGATCAGGGGGACAGCAGGCTTTCAATTTGTCAATACAAAGCAGAGTAAAATAGTCTGCTGGATCATTAGCCCAATGCTCTTTAATATCCGTTGCAAGTTGGTCACGAAGCTCTAAGCACTGGTTCTGACCACGGTTAACATCACTGCAAACATATCCCATCGTTGCTTCGAGTGCAGTCTCTTTATTTTGTCCAGAACTGGACATTTCCGCTGCACTAATCAGGGAATTCACAAAAACAGTGCAAGCTTTGCAGGGTGGCAGAGCTATGCCCTTTAATGACTCTTTATTGGATGTGCTGCATATAGTTTTTGGGAGAAATACAGTACAAACTACAATGAATAACTTATGAACCATCATCATATTGTGCGATATATATTTTTCAAAAAAAACTTAAACTTTGTTTAGGTCAAGACGACAGGAAGTTGTGTAAAAATTTAGGGCGAAGCGGAGATGTGCAAAAATCAATAACGGCAGCGTTCAGGTGAAAAGAAACAAATAAAGGTGAAACGAAGTGGTAAATGGGATATTAAGGCTTGTCTACATTTGTCCCTTGCGATTACAGAATATTTAATTTTAATAGCAACTATATTTTTATTGTGCAGTGATTTCAGACAGTTGCATGGTCGGGGCCATTGCTGACTGATGTCTAAGGTACTAAAAACAAATTCTGAGGCACCAGCGGGTACCATATTTTTCCATTTTTTCTTTAGTGATGGCTTTGTTTATCCGGACGCCACACATATGCCAGCTACTGTCAAGATAGTTGTAATACACTCACATTTTTCACTCACACAGACAAACTTCCAGCCAACTGGAACACTGATAGGTTCTGACAATTAATATATAAGTAACTTGCTTGCCAGTAGCTTGTGTGGCGTCAGGGTTATAGAATCTTAAGAACTCCATGTTCCTTACATCACTTATCAACTCAGGTATAAGAGATAAGTGTCATATTTGCAAATCCAACACATTTTGAAAGCAATCAATCATTTTATTTTCTATCATGTTTTTTATTCAGAGCATTTGCATAGCAATTGTACGAAAGAAAATAAATGCACGCATAAGTTTTCAGGACACAAGCAGCTTTACTGTGTTTTCATGGAGCATTAATTTCTTCACCGTCAATTGCAAAAACTATAGGATTTAAGGATTTAAAATTATATTTATTTGACATTTACATTTAAAAATATGATTAAATACAATTAGTTATTAAAATTTTCTTTTTTTCTTAACATTTTTACGCATTATAAAATAAATAAAATGAAATATAATTTAAGTATAGACAATGGCGTTGCCGTCTGCCTGATTGACACGTTAGAGAAATTTTTAGATTGTATTATAAAAATTATATTAAGATTTAAAACCATGACATATTTAAGCATATTCAGATGCAAAAACTATAGTATCTTGCATAGAATAACCACTACGACGCAAATTTGTTAAATTGTGAAAGACCTTAAGTAAATATTCACTTTAGGACCTGCAATTATTCTAAAATATTTTATGCTTAAAATGCAAAGTTATAAACAATCAAATTTAAAAAAAGTGGGTTCTCATCATCTCTCAAAAATGTTTGATTGTATTTTGTAAACAGCCGCACAACACGTTTCTCTTGCGCATCCCTATCTTAACATACCATTTACCATTTCGTTCCATAATCACTTTATAAATTGCAACCAACTTCACACTCAACTGTCAACGTCAAATAACGCATCGTTCTTTTTAACAAAAACTTTTCTTGGAAAAATGTCGGCTCTTAATTTAACCGTACACGTTCATCCTGTGGTTTTGTTCCAAGTTGTTGACGCCTATGAGCGTAGAAATGCTGATTCGCATCGCGTTATTGGAACTTTACTCGGTAAGAAATTTGTCTTCCACTCTCCCTCTAAACATAATCTGAAACAAGCTCCAAATTTTTTCCCCATGTCCACGTAGGTTCAGTCGACAAGGGTGTCGTGGAAGTGACCAATTGCTTCTGCGTTCCCCACAAAGAGCACGATGACCAAGTAGAAGCTGAACTCAGCTACGCCATGGACTTGTACGATCTCAATCGTAAAGTAAACAGCAACGAGAATGTTGTTGGTAAGTATAGTTTTCCTAACCATAACCTCAAATTATGTCTAAAACAAAGTATTCCTTTACCAGGTTGGTGGGCCACTGGTCACGATGTGACAAATCACAGTTCTGTGATTCATGAATACTACGCTCGTGAGTGCAACAACCCAGTTCACTTGACTGTCGACACTTCACTGACTGGAGGACGAATGGGTCTGAAGGCGTACGTCTGCATCCAGTTGGGAGTTCCAGGCGGCAAGACCGGATGCATGTTCACTCCTATCAATGTTGAGGTGCAATGTTATGAACCAGAAGTATTCGGTTTGAAACTCCTACAGAAGACAATTAGTGTATCAAGTCCAAATCGTCCAAAAACCGTGTCACCCATGCTGGACTTGGCTCAGATCTCGGAAGCTTCTACCAAGCTGCAAGGACTTTTGGAAATCATCCTTAAGTACGTAGAAGACGTGATTGCTCGCAAGCAGCCACCAGACAATGCTGTCGGACGATCTTTGTTGGATTTGATTCACTCGGTGCCAAACATGAGCCATGAACAGTTCACACAGATGTTCAACGCAAACGTTCGGGATCTGTTGATGGTGGTGACATTATCGCAGTTGATCAAGACACAATTGCAGCTTAACGAGAAGCTTACTTTTTTGCCTACAAACTAAGATCAAAAATATGTTATGTAAGAGGTGTGAGCATTTTGTAGAGAAATAAACTTGAGTTCGTTTTTAATTATGCCTTTATTTTTTTGAGAAGTTGTTGCTCTCAAATGAGATCTTGGTCTTCAACGCAAAGTTCTAAGATAGAGTTGATGGTTCTTTTGTAAATGGTTTTGTATCCAAAACTTCCCAAATGCTGATAAAGAACCTTCTCAATATTTGGGGAATTTTCAAATCTTACTAGCAACCCGACGATTGTACTCTTCTTCCACTTGCTTCCCAGAACGGGTCGAGTCAATGAAACGGGCATTATATTCAAAATCAGACACCTTTCAAAAATATGTAATTAACTTTATTGTTTAAACAATTATGTATGTTCTTTACACTTGATGATTCACCGTGGGTGTGCCAAAAAGTAATAGCGTGTAAGTTGGGTCGAGACAAGAAAAAAAAAAAAAAAACTAATCTAAGTTGAACTATTTAATATTGAAATTGCTTAAGTTGAGAAAAGCTTAGGTTATTACTTAAACTTTATGTATATTAATAATTATGATAGAGGAAAAGTTATTTATTAATAAAATCTTTTATTGATTATAAAATGCGCTGTGGGTTAAAGTGAGAGAGGAGGAACCTGCCTAAGTGAGAGAAAGGGAAGCCAGACAGAGTGGCGCCGCCGTAACGCGTTACGTAACAACGCGGTTTAGTTATCACTTCAAAAAAATGACTTTAAATTGAAAAAAAATATTAAAAAATAACGGTATCTCTTCTTTTACTATATCAGATGAAATATTTGTTTGTTTGTACCGAATAGGCTCCGAAACTATTGAACCGATTTGAAAAATTCTTCAACCTATAGAGTCCAACATTATCTCTGATGAACATAAAATCGCGCGATTTTTTAAAATAAAACAACTACTTTTGATTGCAAAAGCGGGATAATAAGAAACGGGATAGTAAAAAACGGGATTATAAGAGACGGGATTTTAAAAAGCGGGATTTTAAAAAAGCGGGATTATAAAAAGCGGGATTTCAAGATCGGGAGAAACGGGATTATAAAAAGCGGGATATCGAACCCAACCCGAAAAGGGAGCGTATCGGAATCCCGCTTTTCAAAAATCCCGAAAAAAAAGTATTAAAATCCCGCCTGCTAAAATACTGCTTTTTTAAAATCCCGTCTTCTAAAATCCCGCTTGTTCAAAATCCCGATCCATTATAATCCCGCTTTTTAAAATCTTTGTCGGGATTTTAAAAAGCGGGATTATAATCCCGCTAATCCCGTTTTTTTTTTATAAAATAAGCTAATATTATAAAGTCACGCGCAGTAAAAAAAATAATGAGAAATAGAAAAAAATATGAGTAAAACAGGTTTTTTGCGTCGCATTGCTTATAATATACAAAACTAATTAAATAAAAAAATTTTGTTAATGGTTTAAAGTTTTTTTTTTGTTCCCTTTTGAATAATATCGTATAGCATTACTTTATACTTTTTTCTTGTAATTTATTGAAGATTGTCATACTCATTGTTAAAATAAAATGCATTTAAAAAAATCAGTCATTGCTTAATTTATTTTAATTTTCTTATTATCCCGCTTTTGCAATCAAAAGTAGTTGTTTTATTTTAAAAAATCGTGCGATTTTTTAAAATAAAACAACTACTTTTGATTGCAAAAGCGGGATAATAAGAAACGGGATAGTAAAAAACAGGATTATAAGAGACGGGATTTTAAAAAGTGGGATTTTAAAAAAGCGGGATAATAAAAAGCGGGATTATAAAAAGCGGGATTTCAAGATCGGGATTTTAAGAAACGGGATTATAAAAAGCGGGATATCGAACCCAACCCAATAAATATTATACATATTCTACTTAGCAGTTCTTATTATTTTTCAATTACTTTTTTAATTGCGATTATAGGTACTTTAAGGCAAGTTATGGATTCGTGAAAAAAAATTTTTGTGATAACAATCTAGTATTTGGAATTCATTAGGGGGTCTTTTTTCATTTTCGCTCTAGGTCGAAAAACCTGCAATAATCTAAACAAGAAATTCCTGTGAAGGTTTGGTGCCAATCGGATGGAAAAAATATGCAGGCTTTTCGCAATTTTGCTTTAAATTTTTGTATACAATTTTTTTCCTATCGTTTTTTGTATACATTTTTCTAACGGTTTCGGTTAGAAAACAAATAAATAATGTTGTTTTTTCTTGGTCGGAGATTGAAGATTTTTGGGGCACAATAACATAACTTTAATAAGCTGTGTAATTGCATATGTGCCACCTAACCTTGAGCCGCGTCTTATGAAAATTATTTTATAATTTTTGATAGCCCCCTTATAATATATCGGATTAATGGAAACGAATTCCCTCTGTTTCCACTATTCATCACATTAGTTTTGTCGTAGTGGTCTTTTGTTGGAACTTATTTATCATATTATACTAATCAGTTATACTAATAAGCCTTCGGACGAACTTAAGATTACCACAACCACCCCACAAAGTAATAAAACTATTGCAATATTTTTACTTAGAAAATTAAAAAAAGATTCCACATACGCCATAGTGAACGAATATCTAATCGAAGTCGTTTGTTAAATAAATAACAAATTGTAAGATTTAATCTCCAGTTTAACTGAAGAGAGTAGCGGAGTATCTCAGTGCTAATCCAGATCCGTTGAGCCATTCTGGCGTGATCGAGCAACAAACATCCGTCCATATCCAATCTTTCACATTTATAATATTGGTGTAATAACAAAAAAAAAAAAAAAAAAATTCGTCACGGGACACTGGCAGATGTGAAACTTATTCTTATTTTTTTATTATAATTACAATTATTACAGAATATAATATGTATATGTACATTATGTATAGGTATACAAAATATTTTATAAATAGGAACAAAAGTAAATATTTTTAATAGAGACTGTTTGACAACGCGCATCTATGCAATATTATTTGACGTATATTGTCTGTGAATTTGTAACAGTAGCTTTGAAGGTGTATTAGACGATATTCAAGAAATGATTGGCCGGATGGCATCAGAGAATTATGCCGTGACGGCACGGCTTAATGGTCGATTTTACTGCTAAAATAAACATTTGGAACTTTTGAGAAAAAAAAAATCCGGGCTGATAAAAAGAGTCCCATATCCAATTCCCCACAAGGCCCCCAACTAACCCACCGCCATTTTTGAAAACTGCATCGAAACTTTTTTTTTTTGATTGATGAAAGAAATGGAAAATGTAACTCCCCCCACCAACCCTCCACTCCCACCAACAACACCCAACCAACCACCCACCATTTTTGACAATTTTTTCTCAAAAGTACAATACATTTAAGCATGCGGTTTTTGTTTTTGACTCAAAGTTAATAAGAGCATTTATATTGAATTTCATGCAACCAAAAAACAACTCTCGAATTTATCTCGAGCACTTGTCATTACCCAAGAAGCTAAAACAGGAATCTAGATTTGATCTCAAATTGAACCTAGATCAATTTTTGCGAATCTCGATTCAGAGCCAGATTTATACACACTAACAAAATTGCCACTCACTTAACATACATAAGTTTGAAAATTGTTTTTCTCTTTTGTTAAGGAAAAGCGATAGGCATTTCGTAAAAGATTGTGTGGAAGATGTTGTTGCTCCATTCAGACGAAAAAGTGGGTGATGATATCGTTTATAATATTACAAACCAGCTTTTAATGGTACATAAAGAATAATTACAAAAAAAATCAATCTCTTTTTGTCCATGCAACCAGAATAATTGTGAAATCTTGATCAAATCTAAGAGCAGATCCGAAATCGTCGTGGAAAACACCATTAATTTTAACTTTCCCAACGGACATTTTTTTCAAATAATGACCTCAGATATCTTATAAGTTATAACCCAAGAAATCCTGAAATCTTTGTTGCGTAACGTTCACAAAAAATTCTTTAAATGTCATTATTTTATATTCATACAAGGATTTCATCTTCATTACCGACCGGAAAAGCTCTCCTTTCACCGGTTAATATTGAGGATTTCTACTTTAATGCCAACCCTTCGTCGAACAACTTATAGACATGCATAAGGTACTCGAAATTCCAATCAGTATTAAACCTGGATGGAGAAAAAATCCTAGTCACCCTTATCATTTTATTATACCTCTACTCAAAAGCAAGACCTTTGAAGCACTACAATAACAATAACAAAAATTCTACACCAACGCCATCCATAGAGAAATCAACGAAAAACTTCGAGACTTATCGTATGTTTGATATTATGTTAATGCATTTTTAATCAAAAAAGGCATCTCTGAATGTAATAAAATATTAATTGTATTAATCACCCAGCATTATTGTCTTAATGCTAATCGGAATCTAAATGAAAACCGAGCTTAATGTTGCATTTATCGAATCTAAATGAAAACCGAGCTTAATGTTGCATTTATCGATTCTAAACCAAGTCGTGACCGCCAATGGGCATCTGATTGCACACAACCACATCGGATACGGAAATCTTTTTGATGGGAACAAAGCATATTGTTCCAGAGGCATTAGAGTCAAGGTTATTGTTGTCTCTGCTGTGTAATTAAATTATGCAATAAATCCCTCTACTAAAGAATCGAAACGATGTCCACGTCCACGATCCACCAATGAATCTGATTTATCAGCCATTTAAGGTGGTATAACTCGCTGTCTCACAACGTTGGGTTAGTTGATGGGATCCATCAAAACAGTTGCAAATCGATGATAATGATGCTTCAATGAGCATGGAGCAACAAACAGAATGAAGGGACAACCAATGTCTACAGAAACGCCACGATAAGTGCATGAGCAATCGCAAATAATAGTGAAATGATAGTCTTCTAAAAATTATGCTAAGCTTGCACTCTCAATAGTTATTATGCATTGCTGAAACCCGATAATTTGATTGAAGCTAGAAAGTGGAAGAAGACAATGCCAGCCAGACGAATGTTGAAGACACACCGGTAGGTAGACAGTTTGTTTTCTTTTTAATAAAATAATTTTTATGGTTAAATGTGAATGTTGAAATTCTATATCCAATGCGTGGAATAGATCGTATTAGGTTTTTATGTCTGTCATCTGTGATCTAGAAAATTGCGTAATTCAGGAAATATTGTGTATGATGCGGGACGGAAATCTCGTGCGTTGAACTATCGAGAATGCAATTTGAGTAAGGGGGGTTCGTTAATTGTGAGAGATCGAAAGCAGTTCACAAACTAGTTCAGAGGCAAAGTAATGATCTTGTAGGTATCCAATCCATCTCATCAGATACGATATACGAGGAAGAATATCGAGCAGTGGATGAGATTGACCTCGATTTCTATTGATTCAATATCATCGAATTGAGAAAGATAGGAGCCTGGTTACAGGAAATCGTCTTACGATAATCTTGGCAGAATGAAATCGATTTGCCTCCCCCTTTATTGATCTTAAAAATCTAAGAACTGGCACAGGACCTGTTTGCAATATCATAGACTAACTAATAATAAAGACAGGCCGCTTCATAGAAGAAAAAAGAAACCGATTTGAGATTGCCTCCACCTTTTTCCTTCCTTCATTTTCCCTTTTTGCTTCTATGAAGCGGCCTGTCTTTATTATAAGTTAGCTCTATGGTTACTATTTAAAAAAAAAAAAAAAAAAAAGTGGACCCTAACTAACCAGCAACCTGCCGAGGAGGAGGAGGTATTAAGTCTGGAGTCTTGCACAACAAAAAATTAAAGCAGAAAGTGCGACAGTGTTCACAAAGGTAGTACACATTACCTCTGTTCGCGTACATTTTGTGCCAAAAAATGAAAACTGTCAAAATTTCTCAAATGAGAGAAAAATTTCTCTCACTTACCGAAAAGTACACGAACGCTTTTTGTGTAAAAACTTGAAAAACGTCAAATTCGAATTTTTTGATTGGTTAGCTCTTCGCGGTAAGGGTCATCTGCAACAACAATTGTTTACGTCATTCGCTTTTGACAGAGTTCAAGTTTTTACCAGATGAAATTTCAGTGGGTAAAAACTTGCAAATAAATGAACGAAAGAATAAAACAGCTGTTATTTTCTTTCGTTCATCTTTCGTTCATCTCTCAGTACGCGAACGCTTTTTGTGTTAATGTAAACGTATGAAATCGAATGCAAACTGTTTCATTTGGGTACGCGAACAGAGGTATTATTGGCCACTCTTGTGGTCATTTCCCAAGCGATACCTGACTAATTAACAGGACAGTTCCCTGCAAATTTGATTCTCCAACATAGTGATTTGCCTCCTTGTAAACTTAAGAGCACAAAATGGTGTTATGTGACAAATCTTTGGTGCCAGGTAGAAAGGGGTTAAGTCAGAAATAGTAGTTTTCCACAAAATGAGATTGAATTTTGAAAACTTGTTTCTTTATCTAGATATTCTTTTTTAGAAAGGTGAATGATGCAAAACAGTCATTAAAACGGTTGTTTGTAATGGCATAAGGCTATTGACAAAACAAAATTGGTACTTACCGGGTTTTTGGATGACTTATCCCCTTAGAGCCAATGGTTTTTTTGTAACTTGTTGAAATAAAGTTTTGTTTGAGGAGTTAAGTCAAGAAAAAAATCTTTGCATACAAAAATCTCAGTTTAATTTTTATAAAATTCATGGAAAACCGTTTTCAAAGCAATAAAGAAGCTCGTTGTGTAAATACTTTTGACCTACCTCTTATTATGAATTACTAGCAAACACATGCCCGCTTCGCTGAGCAAATTTCAATTTTCAAATAGCCTGTTGCCTCTAAAAAAAATGCAGTTTAGCCAAGAGGCGTATACAATTCTTTCAATTTGTCAGGCTTGAGAAATGCTAAAATTAAAGGGTATAGAAAGAAAACTTTGAATAAAATTGTTTTTTTTTTAAAATTTCTTACATTTTATTCTAATGCTTTCTTATAAACAACATTTTTTTATTTTACCATCTTTTACATAAATAAAAAGTGCGGTCGGTTTCCATACTCTAGAACACCCAACATACAGTTGACCATTAGAAAACACCTGATAGTGTAAAAATCAATACCGCAAATTTTCAAAGACTGACCTTGGGCTTTATTTTTAGTGTCGGCAAAAGCAAGGCGAACAGGAAATTGAAGACGTTTAAAATCAAATGGCAAATCAGATGGAATGATTGGAATTCTGGGGATCAAAACACATCTTCCCATCATCACATCTTCTTCTAAAATAGATGCATTAATTTCAGCGACATCTTTATTTTTGCCAGCCAATATAGCTCTTTCACTTAACAAAGTGACCCGCCAACATTATCATGGCATCGCCAAATAAAACTTGGCTACCTCGCAAATCTTTCACGGTTCGATCTAAAGCTTCAAGTGACTTTTTGTATGCCATTGTAAACTCATCCCATACAATAATCTTACACATTACACAGTTATTGAATTACATGTAGGCGTTAACCTGGATGTTTAAAGGCAATTTAAGTGCCAGAATGCGCTGTACGACCACCATCTAATAACGTAGCTCCGCTGATCTTTGAGTATCATTTTCAGGCGTAAAATACACGCGTTGGCCGTTCTTAAGATGAACCGTAAAATGAACCACTGCTGGATATCTTGCATGTATCGGAAACGACAAAATACGCACATTGCTTCGATACTGCTTATATAGCGTCCCATTTGATATTTAGTGATTTCATTGTTCCTATTGTCAGAAACTACTGCAATATAAGCCATGTCGCCTCCCTTCGTTACCTACATATTTGCAGATGTACTTTATCGATTTTACGAAGTTTCAATACTTGACGATATAATGATTTATCCATCGTTTCTGGTAATTGTCTCCGATACAAATTCTCTTGGGAAACGCTTCGAGCACTTCCCATTAATACATGGTGAACTGGTATTTATTGTACCACACGGACCATGAATCAATCAATTTTTTGCGACAACTTCGTACAATTCTAGATCAATAGTTCGATCAGCGATCTCCGATGATTTGACTTCATCAATCTGATCTGTCGTGATTTTAGTCACCAACCAATTTAAAATGTATGCATGAGGTAGACCTCTTTTCTGCCACTCGATAGAATACATCAAACATCTTTTTATTTATAAAAATTACACAGAATTTTATAATGTTGCGTTTTTTGCAAATGTTGCATAATGATTCATAATTATACACACTGTGCAGTTATGATCAATTATTGAATTTGCTGATTAATTGATTACATGGTGGCAAATGCATTTGCAACATATGCAACATACGTAACATACATGATATTATGTTTTTTACATACAAACCTGGTGCAAATAAATATCTTTCCAGCGAAAAAAGAATCTTCAAATTCTGTGTTGTCAAATTCGAGATATAAATGGTCAAACATAAATCAAACTCGTTTTTATATATATCAATAAGATAAGATAAGATAAGATAAGATAAGATATAAGAAGAAGATTAAAGTTTTTAGTAAAAATTTTAGTATTTAAGAATATATTCTAATATATTCGTAAACACTTTTTCATATGTATCTCAACACAATTTGGTTTACGTGGTATCACTGAGAGATTTATGTCATTATCTTTTGAAAACTTTTGTTATATTGCGTTTGGTACTATAGGGCTAAGATGACTTAATCCCTTAGGAGCATCTTATTTGTTTCAAAATACAGAATTAGAATAAATACAAAAGAGTTAAGTCCACTTACGCCCTTAATACCGAACGGTTTTGAAAAATTACTGACTTATACCCTTTGTACATAATAATTTACATATGAAGGAGTTAAGATTGACTTATGCCAATAGGACCAAACGAAAGAGAAAAAAAAAGTGACTTAAATCCAATAAAAACCACAAAACGGATTTTTTTGACTTAACCCCTTTCTACCTGGCACCAGAGAAATTTTCTTTCGAATAATATAGATCTCTATATAATCAAATCTGCTAACCCCACTTCATCCCCTCAAATTGCCGACCAACTTAGGCACTAAGGTCCCTTCTTTCCAAGGTCATGGAAACACAGGTAAATTATCAGCTCATGGAATACATTGAGTAAGGAGAGCTTTTTAATTATCTGGAGTACGCAGCTTTCATAGGAAATGTTTCTATTTGTGAAATTATGGTATATTGCATTTAGCAGTGGAACCAATCTTTATATCCTTTTTAAAAATATAGGTTACTGCACTTGATATCAGAAATGCGTGCGTCTGATACCGACGAATCCTTTCTTGAACGATATTCTGATATTCACAAAATATATAAATGCTTATGTGCCCCAAGGGTCCGCTTAGTCTCCGAATCCCTTCCTTAAATTTATCAACGATTTTTGTCTAAGACTTCTTATCCACTAAATTATTTTGCTGACGATGGCCCCCTCAGCTTTTATATTCGTTACAATCCACATTCTGTGGAACGAACACATATTTTGACATCACCAACATTTTCGAACTGATCTGATGGCGTTATACAAGCCACACATTCGACCAATATTATTTCCATATCTAGGCTATTGCTCCTGTTACACATTTGCCCTTCATAGGATTTCGAAAATATCCTTAGGTCTGTGGGAATGCTTTTCCCCTCTCATTGAGACATTGAGAAATTCAAATCCAAATTACATCAGCATCTCCTTTTTCATCTCTTCTCATATGTTCTTTGCCCTTCCGAGTAGGTAGGGCGACGATATAAACGATATATATATATGTAAAGGGTGTTTTTTTAGACGTGTGGCTTTCAATCTGGTAATACTTTTTTCGGAGTTGGTCTTTTTGACAGCTGTCACTTGATTTATTGTCAGTTTGCCAATTACTCCTGAAAAACGTTTGCAAATCGTGCAAATTTATTAATTACCAAAATAATGGTTCGGTCCGCGCGACGCATCGCGCTCTGCGTCCAATATTCGGTCGACATAATCACTCTGAAATTTATTCGAGCCAGCCGCGGCGGCCACTTGCCGGAAATCCTTTTTAAAAACATAATGGCAAACCTTTATCTTTATAATACAGCTAAATTCTTGGCCACATAACATTAAATTATATGCGTTTTATTTCTTCTTGAAAACCCCATGTCTAAAAAACACCCTTTATAAACATTTTGCAAATTAAGCGATAAGTATGACTTCTTGATTATATTTTTACCATCCAAATAATTTCCAAAATATGAGAACATGGATGACTTTTTTAAAATGAAATAATAAGCTCAGAAAAGTACGTATACGCCCGAGTGTACTATACTGTTTTATCATTGTTCTTAGGTTGAAAAATTGACAATTGCAGCAAATTTTATTATAAGTTCAATCCATCCATTAGTTTACTTTTTTCATACTAAACGAATATACCTATACTGAAAATGTAAGTCAGTAATATTAAATGGTTATTTTAATTTGAGAGCTTTAAAAAAAGAGTAGTTTTTTGTATATTGTTTTATTTGATTTTTAATATTTATTTTATTTTACGTATGTAATGCAGGCGGATATACAATGTTTTTAGTTTTGTTTGCTTGGTGTATAAATGTATACATTTTTAGGTGTTCCATAGTTACAACTCTGGAGAATCTGATATACAATCGGCCGTGGCGTTTGCGACATGTAGGTTGTATGTGGTTATATTATAAAAACTGACTGGTTAGTTTGATAAAACTCAGGCAAACAAACTGAGTGGGTTTTAATATTATTGTTAGAATTCAATGAGTTAAGCCGTTCATTTTTTACAATATTTGGTATTTTTGTACCTTACTATTGTTGAAGTATTTTAAAATGCAACTTGCATCTTGTTTACCCTATTTCATTAACAGCTCTTGTTAAAAAAATCACCCCTCAGGCTCTTAAGTATAAGTAAATTTTAATTTTGAGTCAATTTCAAAAATGGATAGTTACCATATCTTTGCTTTTAGCCCATTTCACCCTATAAACAGCTAAGTCTTGCGAAAAATGTTTGGCAACCAAACCAAACAACCTTCCAAATTTTTTTTTTCAAATTGGAGGTGTGATTTCTGAATTTCATCATTAGCAAATAGGCTTACATGTGTAGAAACTTTTTAAGGTCCCGGGGTGTCTTTCTTCTTCTTGTGGCCAAACTAAATGATTGACTTTGACCGAACCCCACGAAAACACTCCCGAAACAACACCAAAGATTTCCTGAAATTTTAATCTTAATTGGACGGACAGATGTTTCATACTTATATACAAACATCCGTTTTAATATATATATATATATAGAGCACGTTAGTTTGAAAAAATGTTCGAAAAGCATTATGCAAAACAAAAAACATCATCTTATTTCAGGCATTCTACTGTAAAGGAATCTGATACTGATATAACATAATAAGTATGGGCAAAATCAGTTCAGCCGATATAGACTATTAGCATCAGATGGTACCATTGTACTACTTAAATAGCAAAACAAATTATCGATTTATACGCATCAAATACTTAATATGCCAGAACTCCTTAGAGAAGGACTAATGATTAATAATTCCAATTTTTACTATTGATTTGTATGTTTTTCTATTTGTTATTAAAAAAATACATTTAAACTGTACAAATAACTATTCTATATTACACTAACTATCTTATTCTTTTTCAATGGAAGTGATTGTATCCTCCATATCCTCCGAATCCATGTGGGAAGCCCCCATATCCGTGACCATAGAACGATGGCCCATGGTAATGTCCAATTGGATAGCCAAATCCATGCCCATGTCCGTATCCGTATCCGCCATGTCCAAAGCCACCATGAAAAGCTGGACCTCCAAATCCACCATACCCGAATCCTCCATAGATCCCTCGTTTCTCCGTTTTTTTGTTCTCACTCTCGGGGATGGCAGAAGAACATAGAGCGGCGCCGATCAGCAGAACAACAATACAAGAGTAGTTTTTTGTATATTGTTTTATTTGATTTTTAATATTTATTTTATTTTACGTATGTAATGCAGGCGGATATACAATGTTTTTAGTTTTGTTTGCTTGGTGTATAAATGTATACATTTTTAGGTGTTCCATAGTTACAACTCTGGAGAATCTGATATACAATCGGCCGTGGCGTTTGCGACATGTAGGTTGTATGTGGTTATATTATAAAAACTGACTGGTTAGTTTGATAAAACTCAGGCAAACAAACTGAGTGGGTTTTAATATTATTGTTAGAATTCAATGAGTTAAGCCGTTCATTTTTTACAATATTTGGTATTTTTGTACCTTACTATTGTTGAAGTATTTTAAAATGCAACTTGCATCTTGTTTACCCTATTTCATTAACAGCTCTTGTTAAAAAAATCACCCCTCAGGCTCTTAAGTATAAGTAAATTTTAATTTTGAGTCAATTTCAAAAATGGATAGTTACCATATCTTTGCTTTTAGCCCATTTCACCCTATAAACAGCTAAGTCTTGCGAAAAATGTTTGGCAACCAAACCAAACAACCTTCCAAATTTTTTTTTTCAAATTGGAGGTGTGATTTCTGAATTTCATCATTAGCAAATAGGCTTACATGTGTAGAAACTTTTTAAGGTCCCGGGGTGTCTTTCTTCTTCTTGTGGCCAAACTAAATGATTGACTTTGACCGAACCCCACGAAAACACTCCCGAAACAACACCAAAGATTTCCTGAAATTTTAATCTTAATTGGACGGACAGATGTTTCATACTTATATACAAACATCCGTTTTAATATATATATATATATAGAGCACGTTAGTTTGAAAAAATGTTCGAAAAGCATTATGCAAAACAAAAAACATCATCTTATTTCAGGCATTCTACTGTAAAGGAATCTGATACTGATATAACATAATAAGTATGGGCAAAATCAGTTCAGCCGATATAGACTATTAGCATCAGATGGTACCATTGTACTACTTAAATAGCAAAACAAATTATCGATTTATACGCATCAAATACTTAATATGCCAGAACTCTTTAGAGAAGGACTAATGATTAATAATTCCAATTTTTACTATTGATTTGTATGTTTTTCTATTTGTTATTAAAAAAATACATTTAAACTGTACAAATAACTATTCTATATTACACTAACTATCTTATTCTTTTTCAATGGAAGTGATTGTATCCTCCATATCCTCCGAATCCATGTGGGAAGCCCCCATATCCGTGACCATAGAACGATGGCCCATGGTAATGTCCAATTGGATAGCCAAATCCATGCCCATGTCCGTATCCGTATCCGCCATGTCCAAAGCCACCATGAAAAACTGGACCTCCAAATCCACCATACCCGAATCCTCCATAGATCCCTCGTTTCTCCGTTTTTTTGTTCTCACTCTCGGGGATGGCAGAAGAACATAGAGCGGCGCCGATCAGCAGGACAACAATGCAAGCACTCTGAAATATCAAAATGTTAATATTTTTGGATATGAAAATTCTTGAACAGGATCTTTGCAGCTCTTACTAGAAACTTCATGATGCCAGTGAATGTGTAGTTTGTCTTTGCTGCTATAAGGCTAAGTGCAGAACTGTTTCTGATGTCTTGGAATAAGTTTCAATTGCTATTTATACTATGACCAGAGCTCCAGAGCATGCAATTCATAAGGGCATTATGTTTCTTCATTTACATTATTTGTCTCCTCTTTGAATTGGATACACTCGACGATGAGTAGTTGTTGCATTGATATCAAAGGGAAGTTAGATGTCTATGAAGTTGAAGAGTACAAACAGAAAGACTATTGCAAATTGTTAAAAAGACAATAGTTTAATAATTGACTTTGGAAGAACGCTGATGTTTTTGGATTGATTTGTGTGTTGCGAAAACTATACTGACCGACTAGGTCACATACAATTTAGAGGGAAAAATGTTTGTATAGGAAAATACATTTATTATAAGTAATGTGCATTTTTTTTTAATTGAATCCATTTGCTTTTCTAAATTGCATTTTCAAATTAAAGCACTTGCCGTTTTCAAATTAAACGGACTACACAAAAATAAATTCAAAAATATAGCTTACCAGCCTATTTGAAAAATATTACTAATTTGATTTTAAACTAGTGTCAGCTTGTTAAAGTGTTTGTTCTTCGTTGTATTCCATATTGCATTTGAAATAGCCCTCAGTGAACACCCTGCACTTCTAAATACTTCAAAGTTTACATCCAGGACCCATATTTCCTTCAATATCTTTATTGTTGGATTACGTCAAGGAAGCTGATGAAAGCAAAAGAAATCGGCTGTAATTGTTAAGACGAAAAGCAAAAGGTAAAATCTGAATTATATCAAAACTATAAAAGCCATTTTCGAGAATGTTTACCAATGGACAAAAATTAAAAGTATAAGCTTAAGTTGAAGGCGCAAGGACATAAGTGATGGGGACATATAAGTTCCGAACTCATTTGCGGGACTTATTTCCCACTTTAGTGGGAAAATTCCCACTTTAGCGCGATTTCCAAAAAAACCATTGCTCTCTTCAAATCTAGGAAGTACTCGAAAAAATATCGTGCCAGTTCGTTAGAGTTATTTAATAGCATTCTATCTACGAAGTTTCCATCGAGGTAATTTATTCAAGTTCTTCCATTCATTAACTTTTTTCTTGAGAAAAAAAGGCGAATTCAAAAATTATGGGAATCCGACATTATTTCCAATAACAAATGAATATAAAGACGCTTCGGCCTTATTACACACGACCTTATTTCACGGCACCAAATCAACCAATTATCTGTTTTTTTTTTGCGAAAAGTCTCGTGCAAATAATTATTTGAGATTATGTATGTTAAAAATAAATTAGGTAGGACACAAGACCCGAATGTTTATTTTAGGACTTATACCCATTTCTGTGGGCCATTAGACCCGAACTCAATTCGGAACTGATGTCCCACTAAATTGGGAAATATAAGTGGCAAACAATTAATTTTGGGACCTATGTCCCGATCTCTTATGTCCCTGAGCCGCGCCGCGCCGTTTCGCCACTGAAACAATTCCACGTTATACCATTGTGTATACATTTTTATAGTTATTTCATGGAAGATGTTTTTTTAGTTCTAAACTTCGTCAATGGCGGCTTACATCAAATGTCTTCTATTGTTGTTTTTGCTTCCCATGGCAATCTAGACAAAAACCACTCCTAACTCACCAATCAAGTGATTGTGAACTGCGTCCATAGATGGCGCACCAAACGTTCCTCTTACCAGGATTCTATAGATTATAAATACAATGGTTTACACTTGAGCCCAATTTCAGACGTACCGTTAAAAAAAAGGGATTTCTTCTTCAGCCGTACAGAGGCAGTACCCCATAGAAAAGAACTTAGGTGGAGTCGTCAGGAATCGAACCCAGAACCATCGGCATGGCAGTCCGACACACTAACCACTACGCCACGGGGGTACTACTTGGCCTGACAATTAATTAAATAGATTTGATTTCGGGCTTATAAAGATAATCGTCTTTTCATCAACTCAAATGTTAACTATAAACCTAAGAAAATTGATTTGAAAATATACATACATACATATTTTAGTTCACATTGTGATCAACGTTACATGATCTATTATTTATTAATTTCGATATTTAAAAATTATTGTTTGATTTCAACATTCACTATCGTGAAAATCGGCATGGGAAAATTAATGAAAATTGACCATTAAGCCATTTAGTCGATGCTCAACGCTCAACCCAAGAACCTCAATCATTTGTGATTGGTGAAATCAGCCATTCACTCTCTCTCTTCAGTTCTGTGTTGGTGTTTTGTCTTCTCTGTCTCAAAGCGTTTCGGGAGCACGTTTTCGAAAGAAAAAATGGTAAAAAAATAATTTAAGTGCAATTTTTTACAAGAAAATAGTAAAAATATATTTTTAAATGTGTTTTTAATGTTTTGCAATAGTTTTTTCAAAAGAAAAGATGGTTTTAATACCAAAAATTCGATTCGCAAGATCGCAATTTCTTGCTGCATTATTTTTCTCGCGAGCAGGGATGCCAATGCTGAACCCAAAAAATGAAGCAGATTGCCGAAAAAAACGAAGTAGATTTGAAAAAAGTGTAGTACATTATGAAAAATACAAAATATTTTAAAAAACAAACAAATTTATATATATTTCGTAACAAATTTATATATATTTCGTATTCAAAACAATAACAGCCTTTTATTTTACAACTTCATATAGGTACCATATGTAGTTTAGTTAGTTTTAAAATAAATAAGAACTTTAGGTACATTAAAATAAACACATAAAGTAAAAACGAACTTTTTGTTTCATTGTTTTTTAATAAACAAAATATACCTAGTAATGCTTTAATACTTCGGAAATTGTGATCAATCAGTTTTTAAGACGTAACCATCCGAAACAAATTTAAATCTATAAAAATATGATATTAATTGTTTCGGAGGCTCGAAATCTTCCAGCCCAGCAACAAACTTTCTTATAAGTAATAGGGAAGAAGAGGTACTTATATCAGGATTAGTTCTTTTTTACTTGCTCTATAGGGCAAGTATTGGTTTCGTGCAGAAAAAAAATCGTCCATCCGTCTGTCTGTGCGGATGTGCGATTTTTCACGTCATGCTACAGCCTAAACGGCTTGACGGATTTCCTTCAAACTTGGTATATAGCAGTTTGAAGAAAAATCATTGTCGAGGATTTTTTTATTTTGTTTTAGCCCGGCTCAAACTGGTACCTTTCAAGTAACGGTTTCTTTCATTTTTGATTTGCTCGAAAACGGCTCTAACGATTTTGATTAAACGTAGAATTTAACTTACCTAAGATATTTCTAACAAAATTCCGTTTTTTGTTTTTGACTAACATGGTCGTAACGAAAATCAGGTTTAAACATAACTTCGAGACTGATCGATTGAATTGATTCAAACTTCGTTTGGCATAGGTCTTTATAGTGCTCTATAGGATGGTTTTATACATTTTTCAGTGAAGCCTTTCCAAATGGTGGCTCCAATACAACGAGCCGTTCAGTTTTAGCCAACTTTTTTTGGTTTTTTATAATTTGCTCCAAAATGGCTCTAACGATTTTGATTAAATTTTGTGTGTTCTTTTAGTGTTCTTAAGAGAACTGCGTTTTTAGTTTTTGGCGAAAAATGCTAATAACGGAGATCTGGTCTTAACGTCTTTTTTTCAATTGGCCAGAAGTTTTCAACGGTTGTATCGAATTCAATCAAACTTTGTTTGGTATAGTTCATTACAACTCTCTATCATTATGCTATCTATATGCTATGTGGTAGACTAGCTAGTGTAAGCATATAGTCAGGCAACACCAATGTATCTATCTGCTCTTTTTCTACACGATAGTAAGGTGTTTGGAAACTAAATTGTAGTAACTAGGAGGTTTTTGCGATGAGTGCATTCAGATTATGCAAATGGCTTTTTCGATTTTCAAAAATGAATCAATTCAACACATATTATATGAAATTATGATCGTTATATAAAAATGAGAAAAACGAAGTAGATTAGAGTTGCTACGTAGTAGACGCATATACAAAAATAAATGAAGCAGATCTACTACATATGTAGTAGATTGGCATCCTTGCTCGCGAGCAACGGTTGTGGTGAAATGTGAGGTCAAAAAGCAAAGAGGTGAAATCATTTTAAAATCATGTTGAAATCTATTTCAAATTATGATAAAGGTGAAGAAGTGTAATGGCGGTTAAATAAAATTGCTTTCCTGGCAATTTGTCAAAAAAGTGTAAACAAATCCGTTTCAATATTTGTATGAAAAAGATGGTTATTAAAACCACCAATGTGTTTCGGAACAGTCGTAATTTCTTGCAGCAAGGCTAACATCGCGGTTGCGTGATACGGTCGTCGGTGATGGTCGCAAATGCAATGAAACGGACGACGGTTTGTTCGAAAAAGTGTTGTAATAATCGTTTGATTTAAGGAATTTATATTTGTTCGTAAACTAAACTTATGCATATTGAGGCGCTTAAAGTACAACAGGTGAGCAGTCAATCAACTTAAATCTTAAATGAACCCAGTTCCATTTTTTTTTGTATTTCTGTAAGTAGGTACTTGAATATTTTACACAATAATATCTTAAGAATCAGGGAGATATGCCTTTTTACAGACGATAAACTTTTCTTAAAAAAGGCTATTTGAAAGCTTCTTGCAGGTATATAGATATAGATGTTCCTAAACGTATCTTTGCACACCAGGACTATGTGGACCAACAATCTTTCTTGTCAGGAATTTTGAAAATATTCAAAAAAACATTAAGAAATGCTACGCCATCTTGTAGGAACATATGATGTGCGATTACGGTTATACAATTATGCACATTTAATGCCCACCAAGGTCATGCTTCGTGAAATCCGCTAAGTCCATCTTAAAACCTTTGAACTCCTTGAAATTTCACAACCTTGCCCAATATTTTTATTAATAGGTACATACTCTTTTTGACATGGTTTCTAATAAATAAACTAAATTACGATTTTTATACTTGCTCCATAGGCCAAGTATTGGTTTCGTGAAAAAAAAATCGAGGTTTTAATCAAACATGGCATTACTATGATAGAGAAGCCATGCCGCCGTCTGTCGGTCTGTCGTTGAGTCTGTGATCTTTTTCACGTGAAGCTACAGCCTAAATAGCTTGTCGGATTTTCTTCCAAATTCATATGTAGTAGCTTAAAGAAAAATGGTTGTCGAATTTTTTAAACCTTTTTCGTTTTTGGCTTCAATGGCCATAACGAAAATCAGGCTTAAACGCCTTTTTCCAAGTGGCCTTAAGATGGGAAAGGCTTTCTCGAATTCACTCAAACTTTTTCTTGCAATATATGTACGTACAAACTAAAATTACTTATATTTCTAAAAAAGCGTTTTTAGTTTTTGCCTAGACGGCGGTAATCTAGTTTAAATGGTTTTATTAAACTGGCCATACGTTGACACATACATTTACGAAATGGTCCAGAGCTGGTAAGGTTTGTATATTTGTATCCTCTATATAACAAGTTGGCATCTTCTTTTTAAAGATTAAGGGTTTCTTAGCGGTTGCTCCCATGTATCGAGGCGTTCAGTTATAACAATTTGTATACCCTAAACCCTATTCTATTTTATTATAAAACAGAGAAATAATACCGTAAGTTATAGAAAAGTCTATATATTCTGACTCAGAATCAAAAGCCTAGTCGATTTAGCCATGTCCGTCCGTCCGTTCACAAACATGCCCACAATCGACATTTTTGTTGAACAACCTCAATTTGGTAAAATTAAATTATATTTTAGGTAAACCTTCTTCCAATTAAATAAAAATATTTCAGTTTAGGCGTGGCTGACGCCCATTTTTCATACAAAACCATCAATATTGTTTTTATAACAGAACAATTGTTCTATTAAAGCGAAAAACATTAAATTTTGTGGGTATTACTTGCACATAAACATCTTGTGTATGAAATCAAAAAATTTGATTTTGGGAGTGGCTGACGCCCACTTTTTTTTTTTTTTGCAAATAAACAGTATATAAATCCGCAAGCCAAAATTTTGCGTCTTTTAGTAGAAACTAAAAAGTTTGTGTATGAAAAGAAATTTTTGAATTTTATGCGTGGCTTACGCCCACTTTTCATGAAAGAACGAAAAACGAAATATAAGATACTACCAATATTCAATTTTAACATTTTTCCGTTCGTTATATGAAAAATACATATAATCTACATTTTCTTTTGTACATTTTGTACATTAAATACTGACTAATGATCAAAGCTCTGTTAGTGCTTCAAATTTGTAAGACACGCCCACTTTTAATGGGCGTTTCCATCAAAAGTCGTAGTATGCATTAATATTTTAATGCTTTTTAACTATCGGTCACAGTTTTGAAGTAAGAAGATGAACACTTCGGTTTGTATTTCTTGTTTATGTAGGAGAGTGTGGTTAAAGAATTCTTAAATACACCTATAATCGCTATTTCCATTCAAAATCTAATTTTAAAAAGTTTAAGTTTTGTCTTTGGTTTTGTTCAAATCGATCTGCCAGCATAAAATTGAATGTTACTGAGTTCATACTAATTGCTTTGGGCGTGGCTTACGCTTTTTTTGTTTTTATTGCGCCAGCTGCTATTGAACATCAGCCACACAAAATTAATGTTATTGAATTTTTTCCTGTCTGCTAAAAAATAATTTTGTTTCTGAAACTGGAACAGCGGCTGGCTGCGTAAGGCGAATGCATATACACACATACAAAAATATAGGGAATAGGGTATCCAAAAGTTCGTTGAAAACGTACTGTAGATCTCGCTTATGTTTTTATTTTAGTTTGGATATCGCCACCCAATTTACTTCCTGGTCGGGTGAACTGATGTTTTCTTCATCATTGTCTAAATGAAATCGATCAAGGTTGTCTATAATAGTGTTTACATTAGACAAGTGAGTGAGTTAGTCGATATTGTTACGATTTTTGAAGCTTTCTATGTTGTATGTTCTAATGAAGCTTGTGTTGGATTATTTTAAGAACAAAATAAAGAACAGTTTTAAGTATTAATTTGTATGTATCTTTATTTTTGAAACTAAAAAAAAAAACACATTTAAACACTAACAAACAATTATTCTATGTATATACACTAAATTTCTTAATTATTTTATTCTAATGGTAGTGATGGTATCCTCCATATCCTCCAAATCCATGTGGGTGGCCCCCATATCCATGCCCATAGTAAGAAGGTCCATGGTAGTGTCCGTAACCATGACCATAACCATGACCATATCCGTATCCACCATGTCCAAAGCCGCCATGATAAGCTGGGCCTCCGTAGCCTCCGTAACCTCCGTAACCTCCATAACCTCCGTACCCAAATCCTCCATAGATCCCGCGCTTCTCTGCCACCTTACTCTCACCTTCGGGAATAGCAGGTGAACAGAGAGCGGCAACAACCAGCAGGATAAAAACAAAAGAACTCTGAAATCATACAAAAATGTTTGTTTTGTTATTGAAATATTTTATCCATGAAATAGTTTTCCTCACTAGAAACTTCATGATGGGAGTGAATGAATGAATAAATGGGGTTGCTACAAGATGAAGTGCACAATTGTTTTTGATAAACTGGAATACATTGCAAAAGATATTTATACCAAAGACCAAGGAAATAAACTTATAAGGGCTTAACATATCTTCTCTACAATTTGTTTTTGCCTCAGATACACTAGTTATTTGTTGTATGTACGAGTAATCTAATATCAACGGATTGAAGAGACTGTTTTGAACCCAACTGTTGTTATATCTTTATTAGGTATATAAAGCAAAGTATGAGGGTACATCAGTACCAAGGCGGATTTGCGAATTCTTCACCGCAAAGCCATTAACAAATGTGAAAGTTCCCTGATCGTCCTAATCAAAACGCACCAACCAAGTTCTTTTAGTGACTTTGGCAATATACAATCTCCTAATGAAAATAAAAATTGGAATTTACAAAAGGGGTTATTTAAAGCTTTCTGACCTCAATTTTTGAATTAATTATCACGATATCTAGAAAAAAAAATCTAGAGAAAAAAATCTAGAATAAGGGAAATCCAAAAAACCCAAAATCTAGAAAGCCTTAATTTCGAAAGCCAAAAATCGAGAAAAAAAATATAGAATGGACAAAATCTAGAATTAATATTAACAGACAAGAAAAAATACAACAACATTAATTTTGTGTGTCCGATGTGCAATAAAAAAGGCATGTGCCACGCCCATACTGTTGATTTTTTGTTACTAAGGCAAAACCAATACCAAAATAGTAATATTGAATTTTAGGCTGCACTTGATATTGATAACTTGAATTTTTTCAAAATAAGATTTTTAACGTCTTCTAAATCGATGAAGAATAATAGGCAGCACGCACAAAAAGTGTCACAGTGTCACGTTCCGTATCTGCTTTGATAGCATAGAATGTCGATAAAGTAGGATGGAGGTGTTGGGTGGCAAGTGATTGTAGGTGGTTGTGGGTGGGTCTTTGGTGGTGGGGGGGGGGGGGGAGGGGAGAGCAAAGATTTTCAAAAATGGTGGGTGTTCGGTTGGTGGCTATAGGTAGGATGGGTGGTTGGAGTTGGGGGGATTTGGAATGGGGGGGGGGGGCTGTGATGAGCGAATTGTCAAATATGGTGGGTGGTTGGTTGGCGGTTGTAGGTGGGTTGTGCGATTGGCGGTGATGGTGGTTTGGGTGGTTTATTTGGTGGGGGTGATGTAAAAATTGTGAAAAATGGTAGGGAAAGGAAGGTGGTTGTGGGTGGGGTGGGTGGTTGGATTTTTAGGGATTTGGTGTTGGGAGGGGATGAGGAAAAAATTGTCAAAAATGGTGGGTGGTTGGTTGGTGGTTGTAGGTGTAATGGGTGGTTGGCAGTAGTGGTGGGAGGGGGGGATTTGGTGTTAGGGAATGGAGAAAAAAATTGGTAAAAATGATGAGTGATTGGCAGGTGGTTGTAGTTGGAGTGGGTGGTTAGATTTGGGAGCGATTTGGTGTGGGGGAGTCGTCCAAACGAGTTGGGGTGGGTAATTCGCGGCGGTGGTGGTGGGGATTTGGTGGGGGGAGGACAAAAAGTCAAAAATGGTGAGTGAGTTGCAGGTGGTTGGATTGTGAGGGGGGGGGGGGGGCTTATCAAAAATAGTGGGTGGTTGGTTTGTGACTGTTTGTGGGGCTGGGAGGTCGTTGAAATCCTCCCCCAAACATGCCTACAATCACCGTTTTTGTTCAACAACTTCAATTTGGCAAAAATAGATTATGTTTTTTGTACAGTTACGATAAAAGCACAACGCTAGATTTAGGTCAATCTTCTTCCAATTAAATAAAAATATTTCAGTTTGGGCGTGGCTGACGCCTACTGGTTCGAAAAAAAGTTTAAAACACCCATATAATCACCATTTCCATTCAAAATCCAATTTTTAAAAATTCAAGTTATGTCTTGTTTTGTTCAAATCGAGGTGCAAGCTTAAAATTGAATGTCACTAACCTCATACTAATTGCCTTTGCAATAAAAAGTCTCAACTTTGGGCGTGACACACGCCTTTTTTTATTGCCCTAGCAGTTTTTGAACATCGGCGACACAAAATAAATGTTATTGTATTTTTTCCTCAAAAATCACGTGCGTGTTTTCCGAGCCCCAAAGATGCGGCAATTTTGTTTGTCAACAAAGCCGCTGAGATGAAAATGCGTCTCGTCCGAAAACATGATTTTTCGCCCAAAATCAAACTCAAGGTCTAAAGCTCAAACTGCGAAGTGATAGCGCAGCGGATGGTCGTGCGTTTTCAATTGCTGAGGCAATTGGACCTTGTAAGCGAATGATACGAAAACGTTGGTGCAGAATTCTCCCCATGGTATTGCATGAAATGTTGAAATCGATGACGAGTTGATGTTCGTGAATTAAGTCTCACACTCTCGACTACAGCAGACTTTTTCTCGTTTGTGTGCACCGTACGACGACGGGGCGTTGTCCACACAACACACACTTTGGAAATAAGTTGTCAATATTTCGAAACGTTTTCAAGCGTAAAGCGACTCATTTCTTTCCGCGGAGGTATGATACTGAATTTCTGTCAAAATTTCGAGCTTAAAAAAGCTGTCAGTGTCAAAATAACCTACGATTTAAACCACTAGATGGCCACCCTGTACTACTAAGAAAAGTAGAGCAAGCAAGTGTAACACAGTCGTGCATTTTATTTTTTCTTTCTAACATTTCAGCTCTAGCCTTTTCTAACATTTTATGCTCAACCCACCTACCATTTATTTAGTTTGGGGCATACAAAATTCATCCTACATGTAGAGTTTAAAAAACTTGACATCTGCAATTAGTAGATAAATAGTTAGATGCCACCAAACTATTGCGAAAATCGTTAAAGAATCGGAGAACATCGCAAACTATTCTGTTCAATATGACTGCAACGCCTTGACACGACGCGACTTCTTCTTCCCACTAAACGTTCATTTAACCACTTTTAAATGACGCATTGTATCGGCATAAGATTTCCTCATCTACGTCAAAAACAAAAACTAAAAGAAGACGGAAATGCCCCTATGAACTAACTTCCCCCTTTAAGGGTATAAATACTTTTTGTAAGTCGTTCCAGAGCATCAGAAGCAATTTTGCACTTCAGCTCGTTACAAGCATTTATTTGTTTTAATTATTGCCACCATGAAATACATTGTGAGGGGGTTTTTTTTTTAAACGGATATCATGGATTGTGGCTTTGTCTTAATAAAATCGGTTTCTTATTTCAGATTACTCTTGGTGTTATTTTCTTCCTACTAATGGGTGCCAGTTTATGCTCCCAATCAAATCCAGAAAGTGACAACAAAAAGACGGAGAAACGTGGGATTTATGGGGGTTTCGGATTCGGTGGGGGCCCTTCTTATCATGGTGGTTTTGGGCATGGATTTGGACATGGGCATGGTTATGGTTATCCAATTTCATATGCTAATTTCCATGGGCCATATCATAGTCATGGATACGGCGGATTTTCACATGGATATGGACATGGAGGCTATCATCACTTTCATTAGAGTGTACCTGTAATAAATGTATAAGTAAAGTGGAGTAACTAGAATTTAACAGTATTATCTATAGTTCTTTTTTTTAAAGAATAGAATTATGTCAATAAATTATAACTTGGTTTTAATTGAACCTGCTTTCGGATTTGTATTTAATGAATGAATTGGATGATTGATAAATTGAACACATACTTAGTTTAACTCTTAAGTTACTTGAATCCTAATTAAAGTTTGAAAAGATGTAAAAGTAGAAGTAATTAAAGATATATTACGTATCTATTTTGGGCAATTTGACAATTTATGTTTTCATTTTTGGGCGTTTTGGTAAAAGCCAATCAGACACAGAGCTATTTTTGACTAATAGAACATCCAATTTTCTTGGTTTTTTTTTTTTAATTTTTAAGATTTAGCGAAAAAAGACGGCATTGAGAAGGCTTAGAAGCATTTAATTTTACACCGTTGATGATTAAAAGTGGACCCTTGAGGCTGCTGTGCCTCAAGATATAGATTTTAATGCTTTGGTTCCTACGTTCTGTGAGACATAATATCCGTTGAATCATTAAATTAAAAAAAAAAAATCATGGTTCTATTCGAAATACGTATTGCCGTTGATCTCAATTTTCATAAGCGAATTTTGTTTAAGGTAGTTCCACACTATCCCACATTGTAATACGACATGTCAAAAATGTGTGATGAAACAGGTGTATAATAGTGTGGAAACAGAATATGACAGCGCAGATCTCATACGATTTGACATGTGCTTAGATCTGAAATATTTTTTTAGGATTGAATGTAAAACCATCAAACATTTCTTCTCGCTTTTTTTTGACGAGTCGTACTACACTGTGGGATAGTGTGGAACTACCTTTAGCGATGAAGCTAACTTTTGGTTGAATGGATACGTCAATAAACAAAACTGCCGTATTTGGTCCGTACTTCTTTAAAAACGATGCTGGCCAGAACGTTACAGTCAATGATGACCGCTATAGAGCCATGATTACTGACTTTTTTGTTCATCAATTGAACAACCATGATGTGCAGGAGCTGTCGTTTCAACAAAAACAACAACAAGCGCAACATATCAGATCACACAGCTTGTGCTAAAATTTATTTGTTGAAGGAAACGCTCGGTGAGCTTATAATATCGCGTTTTGGCACTGCAAATTGCCCTCCAAAATCGTGCAATTTATGGCCGCTTAACTATTTTCTTTAGAGATATGTGAAATCGCTAATCTACGCCAATAAACCTAAAACGATTGACAACTTGGAGGACAACATTCGCCGCGTAATTGCCGATATACGGCCACAGATGTTGGAAAAAGTCATCGAAAATTGGACAATTTATTTTCTCGCTTCGTAAAGGACGTGTTTTAAGAGAGCTCTCGAATTATTTTATTTTTTGAACACCTTTTTGGTAATTAATTGGGCCATGAGTGCCAGAACTTGTAAAAATTGCACCAAAGGAATCAGAAATGATACATTTGTTGTATGCAATGGAGTTTGTGGTTGTGTTTTTGATTTTAAATGTGCAGATTTATCTGAGTACGACTACGAACTTATAAAGAAAAAGAACGGAATAATATTTGTTTGTGATGATTGTCAAAATTTTATTAATTTAATGTCGAGAAAATTTTCTGATATAAACAACAAACTTAATGCGAACAAAAATCTTATCGAAAAACAAGAAGAAAAAATAGAAAAAATATTAGATCATGTTGAAAATATTAAAGAAATACAGTCCAAAAAAGAAAAATATTCGGAAGTTTTAACAAAGAAATCGAACACTGACATTGTAAACAAAGAACCACCGGTACTAATCAAACCAAGAAAAGAGCAAGAAAGTGAAAAAACAAAGGAAGTAGTGAAACAAACAATAGACCCATCTCTTCTCTCGATCAAAGTAAATAGTGTTTCAAATAGACAAAACGGTGCGATAGCAGTTAATTGTGCTGATGAAATATCAAGGAAAACTGTTGAAAGAGAGGCGAAAGAAAAGCTTGGTGATAACTATGTAATTACAGTGACCAAAATGAAGAGTCCAACTATTCTTGTAAATAATATTTCAGAAAAGTGGGATAGTGATAGTTTTGCTGAAGCAATAAAAAAACAAAATAATATTGAATGTGGCGTCAGATGTGTTAAATTCTACAGTGTGTCTTAAAAGAAAAACAACATGTTTAGAGCAATTATTGAAGTTGATGGGAAAGCGTTTCATAAAATCATGGAGATCGGCAAAATCAATGCTGGATGGTATAGATATCCAGTTTATGAATATGTTTTTGTGACTCAATGCTATAATTGCTGGGGATTTAACCATATTGCTGGGAAGTGTTGCAAAAAAATAGTTTGTGCTAAATGTGGTGATGATCATGACACACCCGAGATTGTACATGTAATGACCTTAAATGTGATAATTGTGTCGATGCAAATAAAAAATTCGGGTTTTCATTAGATGTTAATCATGACGCTAGAGATAAAAATTGTTCAGTTTTTAAAAATAAATATCAATTGGAAAAAAACGAAGTAGAGTTTTAGCAACCAGAGCATGTTCAAGCGTTGTATTTAAGCATCCAAAGTATTTTGAGCAACTTCACTGAACTTGAAACAGTAGTACAAAATAACCGATTTGAATTTATAATATTATCTGAAACTTGCGTAACTGCTGAAATCGATGACAATGAACTATTTTTAAAGAACTATAATATTAAGAGATGTGACAGTGAATCAAGACATACCGGTGGTGTAATAATTTTCGTGGCAAACTGAAACTCTACAAGTTTTATCAATAAACAAGGATATCTGGTGGCTGTCATTAAGAGTTTTTTGTGAAACATACTCGTTAATACTAGTGGCATTATATAGGTCACCAAGTTGCTCAAAAAGTGTTTTTTGTGAAAAATTTATTGAATGGGTTCATGAACTTAATGAACGTTCGGATGAAATACTTATCTTTGGTGACTTTAATATCGACTGGTTCCAGTCAAATGACGTTTATAAGAAAAATAGTGAAAGATATGTAAAAACAAACGGTTTAAAGCAACTTGTGAATTCTCCCACTAGAATAACTAAATCTTCAAAAACGCTAATTGATCTTGCTATTACGAATTCAAAAAAAATTACGGTTAAAACTGCCCCTGATTTCAAAATTACCGATCATGAATCTGTTTTAATCAATATTAATATAAAAATAAAAAAAGAAATTAAAAAGAAAAAGTTAACGGTGCTGAAATATAATCGAGCAAATTTTGAATATCATTTAAATTCAAGTAACATCTATAACATTTGTTATCTAAATGAAGCGAATGAAATGGGTTTGATATTTAAAAATATTATCGAACAAACTGCAAATTCATTTAAGAAAATTATAAACGTGCGTGAAGATGGATTTGAATGGTTTAGTAACCAACTACGAATCTTGAAACATCAACAAATTGCCGCTTATAATAAGGCCCGTTTTACAAATAATTCGAGAGATTGGTATAGTTACACAAATTTGAGAAATAAGTACAAATACGAGATAAACAAAGCAAAAAGTAACTTTATTAAAAATAAAATAATCAGTTCAACTGATCAAAAATCAATGTGGAGAAATATAAAACAATTTGTTCTTAAAGAAAAACAATCGCTAATCTCTGAAATTGTGTTTGAAGATGTAATGTGTAGTGACAATTCAATTATAGCTAACAAGTTCAATAAGTATTTTGTTGAAAGTATAACGGAAATCAGTGACTCCATCCCTAATGCCACATTCGTAAATTATATTACAAGAAACCCAATTACACAATTGGCTGATTTGAAAAAAGTGTTTGATAAACTTAAAAACAAACGAGATCCTAATTATATAAATATTAAGATTTTTAAAGACATGATCAATTGGATTGGTCCTCCATTGGTAAAAATAATAAACCAGTCTTTTAGTGATGGTGAATTTCCGAACTCTTGGAAAGTGTCTCAAATAACTCCAATCCCGAAAGTTAAAAACTCAAAAAAATGCGAAGACTTTAGACCAATTTAATGCCCTCCCTCTCTATGAAAAAGTGCTCGAAAAAGTTGCATATATTCAACTGGAATCATTTTTGAAAATAATAAGTTGATAATTGAAAACCAGTCCGGGTTCAGAAAACAACATTCATGTGAAAGTGCACTTAATATGGTAATCGCAAATTGGAAACAACAACTCGATTCAAAAACGAAAATAATATGTGTTTTTCTTGATTTAAAACGAGCATTTGAGACAGTTGATAGAGCAATTTTATTCGAAAAACTGGAACAGTATGGAGTTCGTGCTGAATCATTTAACTGGATGACCTCGTATCTGTCAAATCGTAAACAACAAACTAAAGTGAACAATGTACTATCAGAAGAAGCTGCAATCAATATTGGCGTTCCCCAAGGTTCTATTTTAGGAACATTTTTATTTAACATCTATATAAATGATATTACAAAAGTTTTAAGAAATAGTGAATGTGCATTATTTGCAGATGATGGTTTATTGTTTTTAATATGTGACGACTTAGAAGATGGCGTAATGAAAATGCAATTCGATTTAGATAGCCTTAGTTTTTGGCTCAGAGCAAATAGATTAAAGCTTCATGTTGCTAAAACCAAAATTATGATTTTAAGTAATAATTTAAGAGGAGATTCTGCTGTAAATATAAAAGTTCATGGTCAAAATCTTGAAGTGGTAACAGATATAAAATATCTTGGTGTTGTGATAGATAATAAGTTGACATTTAATAAACATATTGACTATATTGAAAAGAAAATTGTAAACAAAAAAATCTACTTAAACGAATTCGTAAAAACATATTAACATTAAGTGCAATACAAATATTTAACGTAATTATAAAACCCCATTTTGAATATTGTTCATCTGTCCTTTTTTTGTCGAATCAAAGTATGTTAAATAGACTCCAAAAACTTCAAAACAAAGCCATGAGAATTATGTTAAAGTGCAATATTTATACACCTATATGTCATTTGTTGGATGTGTTGATGTGGTTAAATGTTAGAGAAAGGATCCTTTTGAATGTTTTGGTATTTGTTTTCAAAATAAAAAACAATCTCATGCCGATTTATTTGTCACGTTTGTTAAACTATGTTGGCAATGTGCAACCCTTTAATTTAAGAAACAATCAAGATTTTAGACTACCTATGGCAAGAACAACTGCGAGCCAGAACAGTATTTTTTACAAAGGACTTCAAGGTTCAAGCTTTCAATGATTTACCAAGTGAATTAAAGACTGAATTAAATTTAAATGTTTTCAAACGAAAAATTATAGCGCATATAAAAACTCAGCGCAATGTATCATTATAAATGTAAATTATATTACTAGAAACATTCATATACATAATTATATTATTAAGTTTATTTAAAAATTGTTAAATTATTTATTTGATGTAAAGCTCTTTTATTCCATTCCATATAATATGTAACAAAAATTAATGTAAATTTATATCATTTGTAATCAAATAGTTGAAAAGCTAAATAAACACACATACATACATACCTCCAGATTAGACTACGTCCGAGCCAGCCGTGGCGGTCATATAGCAGAAAACATATTTTAATTATAATTCCAGAAAATTATCTTTCGAATAAAGTAAATTTCATGTCAATTTAAAAAAAATCGTCTTTGTTTTATTCCATTTCAAATTTCTATACTTCTAAACAAAACGCCCCTTACCCATTAATGGTCACGTATCACGCTCTGACCATGTCGGTGGTGGGATTGGACTTTTGTTGATGAAAGCATATACTTCGTCTTGTCCTCTTTTATTTTCAGTCCCATTCTGCTTTTACTGCTGACCAGCGCTGTCGTTTGAAAACTTTCAAGGGAGTGTTTTCCGTATGTTTTGGGGAGTATTTTTGATTGTTGAGGAGTACTAATCGCAAAAATGCTTAATATTTTGCAATCTCAGATTTTAATTTTATTGGTTTTTGATTGGAATGTCCGTATAGCCTGGGTGTTGTCGATCTTTGGTTGTTTTTTTTTAGTATTTGAATTGAAACCATGCACAATTTGGAAAATGACCTTAAGGAGTCATAATAATAAATTTTGCTTAAATTTATTTTCAAAAAATTGTATTTTTTTGTGTGTTTTTACTTAAAACACGTTTTATTTCCGATAGAAACATCGCTGAAATCCTATGTCAAATGAATGGGCCTTATTAAGACGCCCTGTTCTTAATAATAAGGCCCAACGTAAGCTGTTTTAAAATTTCGAAAAAATATATCTTCCAAAGCAAGAAAATAAAAAAATCTGTTTTTTTTGCATAAATAAAATAATACAGATTCATAATATTTTTAGTTCACTCCAATATTTTCAAAAATGTGGCAGATATTAAGAAAAGTCTGATAGATAGGCCTTTTTTGGCCCCCGTATCTATAAGAACATTGTGAGGAGTATTTTGTTTACATGGGGAGCATTAACTACGGCAGAGGAGCAAAATGCTCCTATAGGAGTACTTTCGACAGCAGTGCTGCTGACTCCATAGTGACCGGTTACTGCTCGCTTTGTTCTTCCTATCACATCAATGTCGTCCGCAAACCCAAGTAATTGCGTCATTTATTAAAGATGGTGCCCGATGTGCTGGTCTTGGTGTCCCGTATGACAATGTTAAAACAGCTGCATGACAACTCGCGTTACCTTTTCTTAGCCATCTGGTGATTTCAAAGGTTTCAGTAGTCCTTAACAATTTTGACGGTACAGCGAGCATTTTCCAATGTCATCCTGATAAGGCGTATCAGTTTAGCAGGGACTTTAAAGTTCAATTCTATTAACACTGTCGTAGACTGCGCTTTAAAATCGACAGACAGGTGGCGAGTATCGATGTTATATTTTTGGGCTTTCTCGAGGATCTGGAGGAATGTGAAGATTTGGTTGGTTGCAGATTTTCCAGCTCTAAAGCCGCATTGGTAAGGACTATTAGATCATCAGCCAACGGCTTGAAACGTTCACATATAACCCCGGGCAGCGTGATTGAAAAGTTCCGCTTGTAGATCATCGGAAGCTTGTTCAACTTTAGTCTGGTGATGGGTACTTTGATTTAATTTTAGTCGCGCGGATGCAAGCTCATGGTCGTCATCTATATTAACTGGTACAAGTCGATCTTGGGTTGGTTTTGGGTGTCATCGCCGTTTGCCAACTGTTTAAACTTTAACGTAGTCTCTTCAGATGGCTAACGGCCCAAAGCGACTTGTGAAGCCTGATGTAGACTGTTTCACTCTTCTGTAGAAGTTTCGCACCTCTTTTCTGCAAAACCATCTCTGCATCTCCTCAACGATCGCTTAGGCACTGGCTTCTGAACTGAGATTGGTAATACGGAATAAGCGCAGAAAAAGTGCTCAAAGAAAATAAACCTACTTTTACAACATTTTCAACAGCGGAAATTGAAACGCACTCAAATTTGACGATGTACATATTAGAAGTATCCATTGGAGTCCCTGCGAGTTTCCATCACCCCCTAATCTCACGACTGCCCTGGCATTAAGTAAATATTCTTCTAAAGTTTTGAATGGGCGTTTTTCCCTTCGTAGCCTGGTCCATTTAAGGGGCTTACTTATCCGTTCCCGTTTCTTAGCTGAGTTTGTATAAAAAAACATATACTATTTTTTGCCAACTTAAATATCCTACAGCACTTTGAAATTTGCAACCGTTTTTAATTTAAACCTAATCAAATACCGTCAACTTTATATGAACGAAATGTGAAGTGGAACAATAAACATTCAATGGCGGAGAAATCAATTTTAAATTCATTAGGTATAAATAAATATTTTATAAATTCAAATGATATTCGCCGTGCCTTCAGGCCCCACCCGGCTCAAAATTGCTATTCAATTTTTAAGTACAGGGTCTATTGTTTTCCAATGGATCGATACTACTCAATACGAACAAAAATTACGATCTACATAATTCGACCTCCAAATATGACAACATCCAACAGATATGTAACAAGTGCTCCTCTGTGGAATATTTATGGCTGGTTACATGCTCTTGATTACACCAGGATTGATGGAAAAATAAAAAATACCAAATATCAAAATATACAGTTTCTCCGTGTTCTTACGAAAACAATCAAAATTATATCACACGCAGGTGAATAAAAAATAAAACACATTCAACAATTACTATGTAATGCGTGTAAAATAAAAATCTCTCACCGTTAAACGTGAGCTGGGTTTTTATTTTTTATTTTTACCGAATGGAGATTTGAGATACGTTTTTGGATGAATAAGTTTTGGGTTGAATTTTTTTTTTAACTGCTGCTGCTCCCCTAGAATTGGCATTTGATAAAGTCAATTATTCGATGGCACAGTCACACAAAGCTACTTTATGATTTGGAATTGGAATTATGGATGGATGAGACAGGGTGAACGAACATGTTAAATTGTTAGAAGACCGAAATTGAGGGCTAGGCAGAGGTAGGCGAATTTAATGCGATGGGAAAAGTGAAAATCTACAGACGGAAT
Organism: Platycheirus albimanus; assembly: GCA_916050605.2. Lineage (NCBI taxonomy): Eukaryota > Metazoa > Arthropoda > Insecta > Diptera > Syrphidae > Platycheirus > Platycheirus albimanus. The sequence continues at coordinate 293,539,619 of OU696696.1, read as the reverse complement.
ATATAAATAATATTGATAACATGGTTTTTTTTTGACATATACCTAATATAATTATTAATGATTAGAAATACCCTCACACAAAGTATGGCTATAAGCTTTGGTTTTTTGCTTTCGTCAGTGGAATTTAAATTCAATTATGGTTAGATACACATCCAGGGACGGTTGTATGGGGAACAGAAGCCCCACAGTTAAAACATGAATGTGGAGTCCCATTAAACTACGGAAAACGATGTACTAAGTTGATCATAAAAGTCTTGCGAGAAAGTGAAAATGTTTCCAAGATTTTTAATCTTGTCTTGAAGAAGTGCTCATGTCTCTAATTTAATCAGATCTAACATTAAATTCTAGGTTCCCCGTGATCCTGAGTACATACGTACGACAATGTCAAAACTCAACGAAATGTTTGCCAAAGTATATTAGTTTTGCACCTTGCTCTCATAGCTGTTCAAAATGTATCAAAAATTTCATAGCGTTTTTGTATATTGGTTCAGCTTCACTGAAAAATTTAACTAAATTGCCTGATTTGTAGCCATAGGTAGCTGCTTACTCGTTGCTCCTGGCTCATGCAAATGTAAGACAACCTTTGTTATAAAATCACGGCTGTAAATGCTGAACTTTAATAGTCGGAATGGCACGGACGGGCCCTTCCGTAACTGTGGAAGAACAAGCAATTCGTCAAATTTCGATCAGTTTAGTTTATGGACGCTCGCTATCGCTCTTTACACGCGGTCTAGATTGGCATGAAAACTGTCGTACCTTCTGTTCTGTCTGTTAAACTGTTCAATGGAGACCACCTCACTGCAGAAAGAAAATCTGTTGAAACAAAACTGTCCGGCTTTCTGTCTAGTCTTCTCCGTGGACAGAAACTCAGACAGATTTTGACATTTCATTTGTCAAAGTTGGATGGCAACTAAAAATAGTCAAAAAAAATTAAATTATTTGGTTATTTGTTCCGCTGCGTCATGTCTCAAAAAGAAACAATCGAGTTAATTAATTGTTATAAGAAATATAAGTGTTTGTGGAACTACAAAAGTAGTTCTTATAAGAAGATTGACTTGAAAAAAGCAGCATGGGCTGAAATCTCACAATTGTCATTAGTCTGTCATGACAGAAATGTGCCCACCTTAAAAATGTGGACAGATTTTTGACAGAATGGAAAACAGAAACAGAGAATGTTTTCTGTCCAATAGAGACACCGTTACGGACGAAAATTTGACATCTGACTGTGAGAGTGCGAGTGAGAGTGGGGGGTATGACATTACAGTCATCTTATTGTTCAGAGGAAAATACATGTTTTGATTCCGCTGCAATCCGCCCATTATGGGTAGTGTTCATTTCACAGGTTGGACGGCAACGTTTTGTTTGGTTTTGACACTAGCTTCCGTTTGTTTCCGACTATTATAGTTCAGCCTTAAAGGCTATTATGGGCAACTGATGTACTTTACAAATCTTAAGGAAACTTTGCGTTTGGTTTTTACACTTGCTTTCTTTTTCTTTTGCGTATTATGGTTGGCGGTCTTAAGACTTCAGCTTCGGCGCATCTTGTTTGTGAAAGTGAACGAAACTTAACGAAACGAAGATTGTTTTCCCGTTCAAAAATTAATTGTAAAGTCTTTCTTCAATAAGAGCGCGAATTGATATTGAAATGGAATAAATCAAGCTGTGTAAAAGGTATTACCAAAATTCTGTTTTAATTTGAAAGTCTCTTTTGTATGCTCTTATGTATATGAAATTTGACATAATATTGTCCTTAAGATGGCGCAGATTCGAGTGGTCGAATTTTCAATGAATCTTCCGTCTAGATGCCGCTGAACTTGAGCGATTGCCTGTTTTATGTTCACCTTAGGAGCATCGGTCGAATTTGGTTTTTTCGTATAGCTCTGCTACTTTCAAGAAAACCCCACAAGAAAAAGTCTATTTTGTTGTTGTCCCATACACGGCAATTTTGCTTTATTAACACTGTGTAATTTTCATTTAAACATGCATCTCCTCGCTTGAGATGATTTTCCGGCCAATATTATCTCTCATGTCTCATCCACTATTATTTAGATAGTAAATTTTTATCATTTAGACGTGCTGTTTAGTCGTGTAAGTTGCCGTTGTAATTTAGCATCAGTTACTAAGAGATAAACAATGTATTTGACAGATGTCATGTCACCAAAACAACATGGCCACCTGCCACCAGATGATTGAGTTCAGCGTTAATGTTGTTTACTTTCATTTTCGGCTTAAATTTTCGTACACAAAAGGCCACTATGGGCATTCCAGTTATTCCGCACACTTGACTTGCGTGAAATGGATGGATTTTTTGAGCAAAATTTTCCGTTTATGAGTAGGGAAGGGTGGGGCACTTTTGACGAGGGGGCACAAACGAATCGTTACAGTTCTTGTTCAACTTTTTTTTAGACCTATTTTTGTGTTTTTGTGTAAATTTGTATAATTTCACTGGGAGGGGCAATTTTCTAAGAAAGTTTACTTAAAACAGAAAAACAATTATTAAAACATAAAGCTGGAAATCTTTTCTTTTGTCGTGTTTTTAAATAAAGTTTATTTAGTGAACTTTTTTTGAAAAATTAATTATTTTCAAACTCAAAATTTTGATAAACATATTATAAATACATTTTTAAACTATTTTTTTTTTAATTTTACTTATTTAAGAAGTATGTATTCAATGATCTTATTACAACACTTAAAACCATACGGTTCTAGGACTTTGCTGTCAAATTATTAAAAAATACCGGAACCTACTTTCTGTTTTAAGTCAATTTTTTTAAAAAATCGACCACCCTATCTCACCCTACCCTACCTTATTAGGCTCACTTACTATCAAGTAATAATCAAATACTTGATAATTTTTCTGGTTATTAGTTATTGCTTTCTATAGTGAATTTTTCTTTCCCAACCAATCACCTTTACTAGCAGCAAAACCAACCACAAACCCTAAAGGCTGGATTCGGGTCATCCAGTGGACTGTCAGGAAGATAGATCGCCTTAAGCCTGACCAATCATCAAAATTACACATTCTCTTCCACGATTATTTAGTACCACAAGTAACATTAGTTATGGTTTCTAAACAGCACACTTTAGCGCTTATATAAGGGTTTTAAGTATATTTCTATGAACACGCAGCTCAAATTTCGTAAGATACATGCTTTGAAATAATTAAAAGAATGTATTCCAGAACTAGCCCATATTGTGACCAGTAGCTTCCTCAGTAATTTGTCATATTTTGCATATTTCCGCCGGTTTTTCATTCCATTATGACTAAAATTGATCTGTCACGATTGTCTGTCTTGAATCATCCAACATCATTTCCCTATAAAAGCACAAATAATTGATATATGTAGGTAAATTAATCAAGAGATTTTTAATTGATAACAATCTTAATAACATCTATTTATAAATTGCTTGGCGATAAGTAATTTTAAATGCACGCCACTGGACAGTGCCCAGTAGCTGCAGTAGCGGTAGATCGATCAATCGACGAACGTTTTCAAGAAGCATAAGTAACCGCTCATGATCGCATGTTCAGACGTGGCTAGAATTCTAAAATAGTGATGAATACCTACGCATGTGTGTTGTCATGGTGCTTCGATTAGTCTTAATTTTCCATTGCTTCTTAATGGAAGTGGGAATTTAACATAGACTGTTCAGCTGTTGTGGGAGGCTCGAATAATCGAATGCACAGCACATCCGCTTTATAAATACACCAACGACTTAGGAAGTGTGTTTCATTCATTCAGAATACGTCGTCGCTGTCGCCGCGAAATTGTATGGTAGTTACTTTCTGGTAAAGTTTTAAGCATTCGAAAATGAAAGTAAACGTTTGCATAGCCATTTTGGCTCTATTGGCTTTAACGGTTCGTGAAAGTGATGGTTCCGTCAAATCGGAACAAAAAGAAAGTGACAAGGGTTCATTGGTAGTGGCGGCGGCTGAAGAAGTTAAAACTGCAAATTCCAATGCAAGCAAAAAAGAGGAAACTGTTAAACCCGAAAACAGCAAACGGAAGAGAGGAATTTTTCACTACGGAAATTATGGAACCGGAGCGGGATTAGGATGGCCTAGTCAATATGCATCAGTTTATGGATATAACCTTCACTTACCATCCCAGGGAGTACATGTTGCTCGAGGATTCCAATCAGGAGCGCACCATCATCCTGCAATACACGGATACCCGATAGCTCATGGAATACCAACTGGATACGGATTTTCTGCTCTGAACGGTGTACATTCATATCAAGCAATACAACCTCTTCACGGAATACAAGCTCATTCAGGCCATGGAATACAATCATTTCATGGAACACCTTCGATTCATGCATTGCAACCAGCAGATCATGGTGTTCATGCAATACAACCATCTCAGCACGTAACAAATGGCTTTCCACACGTTCATGGGCTACAAGCTGGAATACCATCAATACAAAATCCTTGGCAGTTCAAGTCACACACACCAACCCACTCCCACGGTACACCCTTCGTCCTTAAACCAGGTGGTGCTGTTGTGTCATCATTTAATGTTAATTATCCACAACATCACCATCAACATTATCCCACAGGTGTAGCATACCCCCCTGTGACAAGTGTAGCTGCACAGATTCCAATCACTCCTGTTGCAGCACCTATTCCAATAGCTCCAGCTCGACCAGCTCCCCCAATAGTACCAGCTATTCCTGTGGCACCTGCACCACCACAGGCAGCAGTTATTCCATCTTTTGCTACTCAACCAAACTTCCCATTGTTTGTTCAAGTCGTGCCAGCAAGACCACCTTCAACAGCCCCAATCGGGCCTGCTATACCTCCGTCACCTTTTTTCCCAAATGTGGGTGTTCTTCCACTACAACCACTTCAACCAACTCGACCACAAAGACCAACAGGAGGGAGTGCTGAACCATCACCACAATTCCCATCATCATCAGGATCCTTACCGCCACTTTCCCAACTTCCACCATCACCTACTCAGCAGCCATGGAGACCTGTCATAAATCCCCAACAGCCCTTACAACCACAATTTCCTCAACAACAGCCTCAACAGCCTCAACAACCTCAACAACCTCAACAACCTCAACAGCCTCACCAACCACCAACAACAGTATCTTCTAGTCCCGAATCCAGCAGACCCTCAATCACACTTTTGCCTCCTTTTGTAAGTAGACCACAAGGGGGTGAAGCTAGCTCTTCGGGACAGCTTCCTACTTTCGGTAGTAGGCCACAAGGAGGAGAACCTATCTCTCCGGGACAACTACTGCCACCATTTGTTGGCAGACCACAAGGTGGGGAGCCCATCTCACCAGGACAGATCCCCAATAACAACCCACAGTCACCAGGTAAGTTCTTGGAAATGTTCATCAAGAACACTAATATCAAGCCTCTTCTTCTTTTTCTTAGGCTACCACTACGGCCTTGGGGAAAACGTACAGCCAAGCTTACTTGATGGTCTCACAGATGAAGAGATCCAAGGAGCCATCGCTCAGGCCAATTTTCAAGCTCAATTGCACCAAAACAACAATCTAGGCTATCAGTACTAGGTTCCAGTTGTAACCCATCATATCAAGTGCCAAACTAGGATATGGCAACGTAGGATTTATAGTTTTACTAAAGTATTTATTTAATTTTATGATAATGTAAGAAAATATGAAACAATAGGAAACTTAGCCTTTTATGCCCAGCAAAAGTTGTAAATAGCCTTAGACGATTCCCGACGCAGGAAAAGTTGTTAGATACTAATGATTGACTCATCAATGGTGCAACTTTCCCAAATATAACTTTTTAGGTGGTGTTTTAAAATAATAACTGTGTTGTGGAACATTTGAAATGCTAGTCTCTCTTAATAAAAAGCGAACACATTTTTCTTTATTTTATTTTTTATCTCTTTTTAGTTAAACTAGGAAGAATAAGAAACTTAAATAGAGTACTGCGAACAAAATGTTGTTTCGGTTTTCGCAATACTGATACTGTCCGTTGTCTGTATGTGCTCATGTCATGATGAGCGTGTTTAGCGCTGGTATGCGCCGTTTTGTTACCATTAACTAAACAACTTAACGAGCGATTAGATAAATGTGATAGTATATGTTTCACGGAGAAGGACGGGAAGAACTAGTTTTCTCTTGAAAAGGTGACTCAATATACCAGACCAACCATTGGACAGTTCCATGTAACCGAACTCCAGACTTTATGGCACCTAGGCAGGTTCTTCTTCTTAATTTCCGGAAGCTACTTTTAGCAGCAACACTTTAACTCCTACTGGAGCATAGGGCGGCAACCAGATCCTTCCATCTCTCTCTATTCCTAGCACGATACCTTAGCTGTGCAAACGACTGCAAATTTTGGGACCGAGCTTCCTTCATGACAGTTGACCTCCATGTTCCCTTTGGTCTTCCAAGCCGCCTCGCACCTTGAGGATTCCATTCAAAGCACTGCTTTGCTATATTATCATCAGGCTTCCTCAGTGTGTGGCCGATCCAGCGCCATTTTCTTTGCTTGATGTCATCATCCACTTTTGTTTGTCCAGTCCTAAGCCACAGATCATTGTTGGATATTGTTTGTGGCCATCGGATTTTTAGGATGTAACGCAGACAACGGTTGACAAAGCCTTGCAACCTACTCGAGATGTTAGTAGAGCATTTCCACGTTTCACAGGCATAAAGCAGTACAGACTTAACATTGGATTCAAAGAGTCTCAACTTAGTACACACAGAAGAAAGCATTCCGAATGCACTACGAGCTTTATTTATTCTATTGCTGACGTCCAAGTCTGTTCCACCGTCGGGTGATAGATAACTACCCAGATGCAGATAGTTAAACTGAGTGACTTCTTCTATTGACGCCTGCCCCACAATAACCTGGTGTTGTTGGTTCCTGCTGGTGTGCATTATTTTTGTCTTCTTGGCGTTAATCCTTAAGCCAGTTGCCTCACCATTCTGTTGAAGGGAGTGACACATTTGGTTAAGGGCTCCAGCTCCGTTTGCCATTAAGCAGATGTCGTCAGCGTAGTCCAAATGGTTTAGCTTGTGAAAGAGGTCCCGCTGGATACCAAGCCTCTCACCTTCACCCACCGTGGCAGTCATAACATCATCGATTGCAAGTAAGAATAAAATCGGTGACAGAACATCACCCTGTCTCACTGCTTGTCGAACTTCAAATGCGTCGGAAAGCTGTCCACTGTGCAGAACAAAACTCCTTGCGTTGTTGTACGATTCTTTTATAAGAGCAACAATTTTTTCCGGGATACCTCTAGCACCAAGCGATCTCCAGATAGCATCGCGACTAACGCGATCGAAGGCCTTTTCGAAATCAACGAACATGAGGTAAAGCGGCGATTGATACTCCGATGATTGCTCAAGGATAATTCGCAAGGTGTTAATGTGATCGACACATGATCGACCACTGCGAAATCCCGCATGATGCCTCTTGAGAGTAGACTCGATCTTAGATTTTATTCTCTCGAGAATAATAGTTGCCATTAACTTCGGAAATACGGACAAAATGGTGATACCACGCCAGTTATTACAATTCTTTAGATCACCTTTCTTCGGTAGCTTGACGATAACTCCGTCTTTCCATTCCCTGGGAAAGGTTTCGTTTACCCAAATAGCCTCAACAAGTGGCAACAATATATCGGCTGCCAAGTCGGGGTCTGCTTTGAGGAATTCGGCAGGTATGCCATCCAGTCCAGCTGCTTTGTTGTTTTTTAAAAGTAAGATCGCGGTTCTTAACTCAACACTTGTTGGGGGGTCAATATTAATGCCTCTGAAGATCTACGTATGTCAGGCAGCAGGTAATCGGCATTTGCATTCTGGTCATCATTTAACAGTGCACAGAAATGCTCCTTCCACCTCCGCAACTGCTCTTCTATTGACACTAGAATACGACCGATTCGCATAGCTAGTTTCCGATGAGCATCAGTTTCCTTATTAATATTATTTTTGAGTGCTCTGCGGTGTGTAATTTTGTCCCAGGTGTCTTGGGATATCCAAGTGTCTCTATCTCTAGATTGCCTAGGTACCGTTTCAGATCCAGCTTCCAAAAAAACCCTTTTAACTTTGTCCCACATCGTCTCAATGGAAACATTTGCGTTTTAGTCTACATTTGACGCCTTGTCGTTAAGGGTGTTGGCAAAATCACGACAGATATTTGGGTCACTAAGAGCTGTAGTATGGAATTGTGGTCTGCTTGCTGAATTTTCTGAGCGTCTCCGGATAGCAGCTGTTCGTAGCCTAGGCAGGTTGCTGGTTGGTAAGGGTACACTGGTTCTGTCAAGAGTTGGTCCAGCACGCGAGCTCGGCGTAGAAACCCCCAAGAATCACAGAACTGCCACCTAGGCGAGGTGTATGGTTCTCAAGAGGGTTTCCCCGTTAAAAAAACTTGATTGTTTAGAGGGATTGCGAGAAAAGGACTGTGAAAGCGAAAGGGAGGTAAGGGGAGACAATTATAGCTTACACTGAAGTGTAAGCTTAAAAGTATACCTTTTTCTTATTTTCTCAAAAATGGCCGAAATTTTGAATTTGTTTTAATTTATTTTAAGATAAGTGCTTTCAAATTTTTTTTAGTTTTTGGCTTAGAACACGAATGATAAAGTTCTGGTGGAGCGAATAATCCGAGATCTTTGTGCAGATTTCTAGTGCGTGAAATGTTAAGCTATTGAGATCGATGCAAGTTGATGTTCGTAAATTGAATCTCACACTCTCGGCTAAAGCAACCACATCCTCGTACACCGTAAGACTCGACGACGGGGTCCATGACTGTTGTCCACTAAGTTTAACAGTGTAACGAACTTTTTGCACAAACCTATACGTACACCAGGCATGGCGGGTTCTTCATTTCGGCCAAAACTTCTTCAAAAACCGCACTGTTTGGGCTACACAGCACTCACTTTGGAATTATGTATGTTTTCAATATTTCCCTTTCTTATGATACTGACTTCGTCAATATTTGATATTTCTAGGGGGACATAGCTCTCAGTGTCAAAATAAGCTTCGATTTAAAAAGAAACCACTAGGTGGCCCACCCTCTGTAAAGGGTTTTCAATAAGGGCGGGTAGATTTTAAAATAGAACAAAAACAGCTGTGTGTGACGTATAAACAAGGTTTATTTTTTTTATTTAAAAGGCACTAGTAGGGTATTATTTTTGGAATATGATCTAGTTCAAATGCCCTCCTCTTCTGTTCACGGTGACACCAGATCCGAGTGATTCAATTTCCGGCTGAAGTTGAGCTTTGGTCTGTGTGATGTTCAACTTAAGACCACCGCTTGATTGTTCCCAATTCACGTCGCCTCTACGAGATATAACCTTACCCTCAATTCGTTCAGGCAGAATTTCAATCGTGGCGTCCTATGTGTGGCACGTATCACCATCCGGCTAGAACCACAATATGTCGTCTAGGTCCATATGATTCAATTTGGACCATAAGAAATTGGTTATCAATTATCACCGCCCTGTAGCACTTGCCATTGACGGTAACCGCTTCAGCTAAGTCCTTTTTGAAAAAGTACAGAGAAATGACGCGGTCCGTCCAAAACCTCAGCAAAGGGTATATGTGAGTTGTTGTAGTCCCATAAGCATCAATTTTAATTTTGGGCACAGCCTTCATCGAACAAACCCCAAAGTCTGTAATCAGGAACTTTGAGCTCCTGGGTCAATTGCAACTTGTACAGGTGTTGGCCCAAGTCTCAACGCAAAATTCGTCAAGTTGAAGCTACTAGACTAGACACGTAGAAGAATCGACTGTGTACTGCCTCGGGTCACTTTCACTGACACGGGCGGTGGCGATGTCCTCGGCCGATCTAGCGATCCTTTTGAAAAACGAGCGTTGGCTGATTGATTACCGAACCGGTCGGTTTGGAAACCGAACTTTGAAGAAGTGTCACCACGTCTAAAGTTTTATAATTTGAACGGATTATTTAATCGTGTAATCGTTCCATTTGTATCTTTGACAGAAATGTCAGAATAAATAAACATGGCTGCCAAAGGTCTCCAAAAACTACTGCTAACTTAATAAAGCGAAATAGCAGACAAAAATTAAGATGGCAACTTTAGTGTTAAACAAATTAATGTACTACTTAAATAAGAAATATAAATAATTTGACTCAAAACCTTAAAAATGTGGTCCGAAATCTTGAATGGAATATGATGATCCTTGTAATAAGAATTAAAATAGAACCAGACCCAATTGTCTGAGGAGTGCTTTCAAATGACATTTTTCCAAGTAAAAATGCAACATAAATATTCAAATATTATTTAGTTTTTTTGACGTGATAACGTCAAATAAATCGGAATATATGGGCAGCAGCACGCACGAAAAAGTGTCACAGTCAGAGTCACGTTTTAGTATCTGCTTTGATAGCATAGAAAGTCGATAAAGTGGGAGGGGAGGGTGTTGGGTGGTTGGTGATTGTAAGTGGTGGTGGGTGTGTGTGGGCGGAGGGGGTGGGGCGTTAGTATCGTGAAGAGGAAAAATTGTCAAAAATGGTGGGTGAGTAGCAGGGGTGTTTGTAGTAGGAGTGGGTGATTAGTTGTAGTTAGGAAGGGGGGATTTATTGTGTGGGGAGGAGGAAAAAAAATTCAAAAATGGTGAGTGGTTGTAGGTGGGTTGGGTGGTGGGAGGGATACCTACACGCATGAACTGTTTTGTGAGCTGGGTATCACGTACAATTATAGTCCGTAAACCAACTTTACAGACAACCATGTTTTTTTAGTTCAAACAAAGTTCGTTTGATTTTATATATTTTATAAAAGTACAAAATTTTTAATTTAATAAAGATAGGTTGGTATAATGCAGAGATGTTACACCTTAAAGTTTCTGAAAATCTATTTAAAAGAAATTTTGTTGAAATAGATTCCTTTGGAAATTCCCGGAATCTTGAAATGGCGATGAAAAGTCCAGTTGCTCCCCACTAAAAGCGAAATTCGATCGTGGATCGTTAGCTGAGCTTAATTGTTGTTGTTGCTGTGCATTAGGTGTAAATAGTCCGTTGTTCTGAAAAGATCCCGGCTGTGGTTGTTGTTGTTGTTGTTCAGGATTACCAGTTGACGGATTTCCTAAAAAAAAAATACAAAAATTTAAATAAAATATTTTTTGGTGTGCTATTTTTACTTGCGATTATAGGTAAGGCAAGTTATGCATTCGTCGAAAAAAAAAGTTTTGAGATAACAATCAAACATGACAAGATGGTCTAAAAATTCTGTCCGTCTGTCTGTCTGTCTGTCTGTATGTAGACCTACAGCCCAAACGGGTGGGCCGAATCGCTTCAAACTTGGTATATAGACTTTTTTAAGTATTGTACAGAGAGGAAATTGAAATTTTTTTTTTAGCTCAAAAAATAACGGTACCTGCCATACAACCGTTATTTTAAAGCTTATTTTTCTCAAAAACGGCTCTAACGATTCTTAATTAAAAAAATCAGTGGCTAAGAACGGTACTTTCCATAGGACCGTTTTTTTTGCTTTCGACTATCTCGAAAACGACTCAACCGATTCTTTCGAAATTTCACACACATATAGCTGTAGGTAGCTCAATTTCTATTGCATACCAATATTTTTAAAAAATATTTTTTTGTATTTTTAAAAGCATTTTTTTAAAAAAAATTTAAAAAATTAATATTTTGAAAACTGCTTATTAAATTTTTTTTTTTTAAATTTTAAATAAATGTATTTGCTGACTACCTATGAACTGGCGTTTTTGAATTTTTTTTGAAAATTTTTTTCAAAAAGTTTTTCAAAAAAAAACTTTTCTTCTCAAAAACCGCTCCACAGATTTTTCTAAATTTATTCTCATAAATTCAAATTTATCCAAGAAATAAAATGGCGTACTTCTTTTTCAGCTCAAATTAGTTTAAGTATTTATTAAAGAATTTTGAAAATTTTATTTTTATCAAAATCTCAAGCCCATAAACCACTGTCACTCATTAGAGCAAGTTCGTGCGACCCAGTAGTGCATTTTATTTTATTTTGTTTTAGCCCGGCTAAAACTGGTACCTTTCATGTAACGGTTTTTTTCATTTTGGATTTTTTCGAAAACGGCTCTAACGATTTTGTTTAAACTCAAAATTCAGCTAACTTTTAGCATTTCTAACAAAACTGCGTTTTTTAAACGTTTAAAACGGTTTAAACGGCTTTTTTTAATAACCATAAGTTCGCAACGGCTTGATTGAATTGATTCAAGCTTTGTTTGGCATAGTTCTTTATAGTTGTCTATAAGATGGAATTGCAAGTTTTTCAGTGAAGCATTTCTAAACGGTGGTTCCCATACGACGAGCCGTTCAGTTTTAGCCAACTTTTTTTGGTTTTTTTCTAATTTGCTCAAAAATGGCTCTAACGATTTTGATAAAACTTTGTGTGTTATATTCTTTTAGTGTTCTTGAGAGAACTGCGTTTTTTGTTTTTGGCAAAAAATGCTAATAATGGAGATCTGGTCTTGACGTCTTTTTTTTCAAATGGCCATAAGTTGTCAACGGTTGTATCGAATTCAATCAAACTTTGTTTGGTATAGTTCCTTACAACTTTCTATCAGATGGCATTGCATTTTTGTCAGTTACTCTTTTTAAAATGGTGGTTCCCACACAAAAAGCTACTAGGTTTGGCCAAATATGTAGTTTTTTCTAATTTACTCAAAAAAGATTCTGCCGATTTTTATTAAACTTTGCATGTAAGTAATATACATAGAATGTTTTGAAGAAAACTGCATTTAAGTTTTTGGCTACAAATGATTATAACGGACATTTGTTTTAACAATTTTATTAATTTGGCCATAGCACCCAAAAGATGACATCGAAATTTTAAATATTAAAATGTTTCTTAACATTAGCTCCCGTATATCGGGTTTTCCAGTTTTAATCAAAATATTGTAGTTTTCCCAAATTTCTCAAACATGATTTTTACTTGCGATTATAGGTACTATAAGGCAAGTTATGCATTCGTCGAAAAAAAAAGTTTTGAGATAACAATCAAACATGACATTACGATGATAGCGAAGACGAAAAAAGATGGTCTAAAAATTCTGTCCGTCTGTATGTCTGTCTGTCTGTCTGTCTGTATGTAGACCTACAGCCAAACGGGTGGGCCGAATTGCTTCAAACTTGGTATATAGACTTTTTTAGGTATTGTACAGAAAGGAAATTGAAATTTTTTTTTTAGCTCAAAAAATAACGGTACCTGCCATACAACCGTTACGTTAAAGCTTATTTTTCTCAAAAACGGCTCTAACGATTTTTAATTACAAAAATCAGTGTTGCTTTTTAGGTACGACCAATCATATGGCTGGAAAAAAAGTTTTAAAAAATGGCTAAGAACAGTACTTTCCATAGGACCGTTTTTTTTGCTTTCGACTATCTCGAAAACGACTCAACCGATTCTTTCGAAATTTCACACACATATAGCTGTAGGTAGCGCAATTTGTATTGCATACCAATATTTTTGAAAAATATTTTTTTGTATTTTTAAAAGCATTTTAAAAAAAAAAATTAAAAAATTAATATTTTGAAAACTGCTTATTAAATTTTTTTTTAAAAATTTTAAATAAATGTATTTGCTGAACTTTTTATGAACTGGCGTTTTTGAATTTTTTTTAAAAATTTTTTTCAAAAAGTTTTTAAAAAAAAACTTTTTTTCTCAAAAACCGCTCTACAGATTTTTCTAAATTTATTCTCATAAATTCAAATTTATCCAAGAAATAAAATGGCGTACTTTTTTTTCAGCTCAAATTAGCTTAAGTATTTATTTAAGAATTTTGAAAATTTTATTTTTATCAAAATCTCAAGCCCATAAACCACTGTCACTCATTAGAGCAAGTTCGTGCGACCCAGTCGTGCATTTTATTTATTTTTGTTCTAGGTCCAAAAATAACGGCACCTGCCATACAATCTTGAAGACAACAATTGGTTTTCTCAAAAACGGCTCTAACGATTTTGATAAAACTTTCAGAATGCTATTTTTGCAAGAAAATCTATCTTTTGGTTCAAAATTTTTTTTCAAAATTTGTCTAATAACGGTACCTCTCATAGAACCAATATTTTCAAATCAAATTTTCTCGTAAACTATACATTCGATTTCAATAAAATTTTGGCCACAAGAAGTCATTCATAATTTTATTAATATGGCATTTCAAAATTTTCAAAAACTTTTTTTTTTGATTTTTTATAATTTTTTCAAAAAAATTTTTGGTTTTCGAAATATGTTGGAAACGGGTACATTGATTTTTTTTTAAATTATTTTTCACATGTAAACTACAGATTTCCATATATTTGCATACTCAAACAAATTTCAAAATATTTTTTGAAAAAGTTTTTCAAAAATAACCTTTTAAAAAAAAAACTGGTCCAACGATTTTCAATATTTTTTTTTCCTAGATTGACGTATAGCTTTGAAATTTTATTGCATACTTAGTTTTTATGAGAAAACTATTAAACTAATTTAAAAAATAAAAGAATTTTCGAAATTATTTAATTTTTTTTTAATATCCATATATGCAGCCACTACGCAATTGCTTATCATACGAGCAAGTACGTGCGACCCAGTCGTGCATTTTATTTCTCTAGGTTTAAAAAATAACGGTACCTGCCACACAATCACAAGCAAAAAGTTTAATTTTGTCGAAAACGGTACTTACGATTTTGATAAAACTTTCAGAACACCATTTTTTTAGGACAGTCTATCTTTTAATTAGAATAGATTTTTCGAAATTTGTCATATAACGGTACATTTCATAGAACCGGTTTTTTTCAATTAAGGTTTTCTCGTAAACTGTTCTTCCCACTTCAATAAAAAATTTAATACAGGTAGCCTTTTATAATTTGATTTATATTGCGTTTAAAAATTTTCAAAAACTTTTTTTTTCGATTATTGATAATAATTTTCTAAAAAAAAAATTAGTTTTCGAAATGTTTTGAAAACGAGTGGATTGAATTTTTAAAAAAATTCCCAGATGAAGACTACAAAGTTATAATGACATTCTCAAAAAACTTTAAAATATTTCTTCGAAAACATTTTTAAAAATAACTGGTCGTACGATTTTCAATATTTTTTTTCCTGGATAAATATTTTGCAATGATATATTATTGCATACCTAGTTTTCCCAAGAAAACTCTAAATCTCTTAAAAAAAAAAATTTAAGATTTTTCTAAATAATTTTTTTTCAAAACAAAACAATCTAGCTTGTGCTCTTGGATTTGGACGATCTCTGGTTCATGCAGGATCGCGCACCATGCCACACAGCCCATGCCACAATCGATCTTTTGTGCACCCAATTCCCGAATCGTGTTATCAGCCGTCTCGGCGATGGCAATTGGCCACCTCGGAACTGCTCTTTGACCCTAATGGACTGTTTTTACTTGCGATTATAGGTACTATAAGGCAAGTTATGGATTCGTGCAGAAAAAAAAATTTGAGATAACAATCACACATGACATTACGATGATGGAGAAGTCGAAAAAAGTGGGTCTGGGAATTCCGTCCGTCTGTCTGTCTGCCTGTCTGTCTGTCTGTCTGTCTGTTCCCGCCTCTGGAGGCAAAACGGGTGGGCCGATTTGCTTCAAATTTGGTATTTAGGATTTATTTGGCCGTCCCTCGGAACGTATTTTTTATTTTTGCTCTAGGTCCAAAAATAACGGCACCTGCCATACAATCTTGAAGACAAAAATTGATTTTCTCAAAAACGGCTCTAACGATTTTGATAAAACTTTCAGAATGCTATTTTTGCAAGAAAATCAATCTTTTGGTTCGAAATTTTTTTTTTCAAAATTTGTCTAATAACGGTACCTCTCATAGAACCAATATTTTCAAATCAAATTTTCTCGTAAACTATACATTCGATTTCAATAAAATTTTGGCCACAGGAAGTCATTCATAATTTTATTAATATGGCATTTCAAAATTTTCAAAAACTTTTTGTTTTTGATTTTTTATAATTTTTTCAAAAAAATTTTTGGTTTTCGAAATATGTTGGAAACGGGTACATTGATTTTTTTTTTAATTATTTTTCAAATGTAAACTACAGATTGCCATATATTTGCATACTCAAATAAATTTCAAAATATTTTTTGAAAAAGTTTTTCAAAAATAACCTTTTAAAAAAAAAACTGGTCCAACGATTTTCAATATTTTTTTTTTCCTAGATTGCCGTATAGCTTTGAAATTTTATTGCATACTTAGTTTTTCCGAGAAAACTTTTAAACTAATTTAAAAAATAAAAGAATTTTCGAAATTATTTAATTTTTTTTTAATATCCATATAATGCAGCCACTACGCAATTGCTTATCATAAGAGCAAGTTCGTGCGACCCAGTCGTGCATTTTTTTTTTTGTAGTTAACCGTGAAGGACCGATGTTATTCCAACAATCCGAAAAAGATTCAAGCACTTAAGGCCAATATCATCCGTGAGCTACAGCCAGAAACCATCGACAAGGTCTTGGAAAATTGGAGTGACAGAATTCTCTATGCGAACCCAGCCGAGGCAGTCACTTGAACGACGTTGTGTTGCATAATGTTAATGAGAATGTTAACTCTTAATAATAAAGCCATAATACATGGACAAAATTTAATTTTTTTTTCATTTAAGGTTATTTCATTTTTAAAATGATATTTGCATTTGGTCCACCCTGTACAAGATCATTTCGGTTAAAATTTGTTAAAGTAAAAGCTTTAGAGTACAAATATTTGGATTTAAAAGTTTGATTTTAAATAAACGGAACGATTTCAATAAAATTGAACGTTTTTTCCTTATGCGCGATGATGCAACTAACTGAATCCTAAAGCTTGGATAGAAAAAGTGACTTAAGAACAATTAGCGAAAAAAGGCTATCTGGCACTAATTTATTCTTTCCATCTGTAATATAGGAATGGACAGTAGACAGAGTTGCAGTTTGCTTTTAAAACTTTTAAATACACAGAGTCGATCTTCTCCTTTTGGTCCGCATCCTGAACGTAACTTATAAAATTATGGTTTTAAAATGAGGAATTAATAATTTGTTCACTGTGACAAACTCTCTTTAAACTGAATTTCATAAAAGGTAAAAGACATAGATAAATTAAACTTATAAAAAAATTAATAATCATCCTGGATTCTGTTACCGATTCCATTTAAAGATGCAGGAAAACACATATTAAAGCCAAAAAAGCTCACAAAAGCGTGAAATTGTATGCGATGGAAACATTTAAGATAACAAAAATACACGAAACCTAAACAATTTATATTTCATCAGAAAGCAATAGATCCAAGCGGTTAGGCTGCAAGGACAGAACAAGTTTACATTGACCAAATTATTAGACTAACCACCGATTAACTACCCAACGCCAGACGCCAGTCCACTAACTTTGATTTATTTGTTCACGAATTAATTGAAAACTTGCAACCAGTTTTCAGTTTTAATGAATATGTATCAAGTTAGTTGCAAGATATTCCTGCCAGCTAAGCTATGCGTTAGTTCAAATAAAATAGGTTGTATGTTGCAATTGTAGCATGACCCCTCTTCCCCACCCAACTTACCGCCCACTTGGGAAAAATCGAAAACACTGTTGTCGGCACCAGCGAACCGCTGCAGATCGAAAAAGCCATTGTCAGCTGGTCCAGATTGCTGTGGTGGTCCATTATTAGGTGATTGGAAGTTTGGTGGTATATTGCTAGGTAATTGCTGCTGCAACTGAGGATCGAATCTTTGTTGCAAGTTGTTATCCAAAGGTTGCAGTTGGAAATTTATGGGTGGTCCTTGTTGAGCTGGAGATGTGTCTTGCGTATTGGATGGTTCTGTTCCTTGTTGTTGGTTAGGTGCGAAGTTTGGAAGTGATCCTTGCGATTCGAAATCTCCAGTTGATTGTGAAGGTGGGGGTCCAGATGGCCCTGGTCCAAATGGAAAGTTCGATGGGAAGTTTTGTGAACCACCATCTCCGCCTGTGGGTAGTTGGGATGGTTGTGGTTCAGGTTGATTATTTCCAAAGGGTCCTGAAGGGCCAAATGGGGAATTCGGTGGCAATTCTTGTGAGTTTTGCCCGTCTGGAGCTTGTTGATTCTGTGTTTCGGGTGCTGTTGGTCCAGTCGGTCCAGTGGGTCCTGTATTAGGCTGGGGTGGAGCTGACTCCTGTGGACCTGGGCTCGACTGTGAAGGTTCAGATTGTCCTTGTGAAGCATCTGCTTCTGGACCAGATGGACCTGGTCCTGAAGGTGATGCTGCGTCTGCTGAACCTGGTCCTGAAGGTGCTGCTGCGTCTGCAGAACCTGCTCCTGAAGAAGGTGCTTGCTCTTGTGATGGCCCAGCTTCTTGAGATTGTTGTTGTTGGGGTCCAAATTGAAAGTTTTGTCCACCTGACGGACCAGTTGGTGGGAATGCGGAACCTTGTTGGGGCAGTCTGGAAAAGATTCCATTTTGATAGGTAAATGGAAAGTTAATGGGAAGTCGAGGACCACTTTGGGGACCAGCCTGTGCTCCCAATGGTGGTGCAGGGCCGAAGGGCAATTGGCGGAAACGTTGAACTCCAAATGGATAATTTGCTGGAAATATTGATGTCTGCTGACGGGGATCAAATCCATTAAATGGTAAATATCCTTGAGGTATTGGAAATCCTTGCTGTAATAGGGATCCTTTAAATGGAGGAGGTCCTTGCGGAAATGCTTGAGGTGAAGACGGCAATGGTGGAGGTCCTTGAGGTGAATGCTGAGGGGGTGGTGATCCCTGCGAAGGTACAGAGGGTTGTGGTGGTGATGGAGGATTTTGTGCAGGTTGAGATGCTGGAGGCTGCACAGGAGGTTGAGGTCCTTGTGTACTTGAATCTGAAACAGCCATCATCGCTGCCGGAGGAGGCATCGCTGTAGTGGAATTCATCACATTTCTAGCAAGAGCCTGCTGTAGAAGAAGTTTTTTCAAAAGAACACCCAAAATCAACGTGCGCTTCTCACGATCACCTTGCATGTCTTCCGAACCCAACTCAATCGAAGACGAGCCCGCACACCATGCCAGCAGGGTTAACACGAGAAATTCGTATTTAAAAAATAACATAATTTTACATAAATTTAAAGTTACGAGCTTTAAAATAAAATATTCTTTCGCACAATACCGGACTCAGTACACTGACTGTACGTACGCGTTCCGTAAGGAGTCAACGATTGAACTGTTACACTTTTGCAGAAAAGCATTTGTGAACAAGTTTGTGTCTTTTTCTTCAGCCTTAGAGTTGGCGGCAGCATATTGGGGGATTGATTATGTCTTGTGGTCCAGGTTGGTAGGTATATAGATTAACTAAGTATCGTGGCCGGGTGTAACTAAAGCGTTCCGAATGACATGGTGCCATGCAGCAGGGCAGTGTGTGTATCGATAGATTTGTGGCTTACTTTCCACTCTCACTTCTCAGGAAATACTTTGTGGTAACCGTTACAGGTAAATGTTGTGACATCAATGATACTTGATATTTTTGGAAGATCATTTGTATTTGGATGCAATGAGTCGTTGCGACGACGACGACAATCAGTGTTACAAAATGATGCGATGATCACTTCAGTTGTAAGGGTGATATTTGAAACCTAATGAAAAGTTGGAGGGAAGTTCTGGGATATTGTTAAGGTGCATTGCGCTGGCAGGTGAATGATAAATTGATTTAGAAATTCGAACTCAACTTTGAAAAGAAACCATAAGTATTTGGTAGGAGATAGATACATACAAATGAAATAAGTTTGTGACTTTTGTTTTTTGGATGGTTTCATAAAAGATACTCGCATTGCATCGATATAGGCAGACGTCATATTTTGAAATTTCGTGATGAATGTCTTTCTTTCTTTCATCGGGTTCCCACAGCCACCATTACCACTTCTATTTTGGGATTTTGGATTCCAATGATGGTATCAAAGCTATGTTGGAAGAACGCAGAAAACGCTATCTTTACCTACTGCTTAATGCAATAACAGTCCTGATATAGAGTCATGAATTGTTGAAAAGAGAGTGCACATGAACATAAACATAAACACTGCAGCCATCTGCCAACATTATAAGCTCAAGTTATAGGGCAAGGGCGAACATTTTCCAATCTTTTGTTTCAATACCCCGATGTATTCTCTTTGTGAACGAACTATTCAATGGTTCTGCAAATTCTGCAACCCTTCCCAAAGTACGATAAATTAAACTCTTTAAAGAACCTACGCTTCCGTCAGATAGGTACCTCCTTTTTTAAAGAACAGAATACAGTGGGTGCGAAGCGCAAAGTAAGAACTTTTGCATGTTGATACATTTTTTAACTTAACGGGACTGCTTTTATACATCAATTTCTTATTGATTCAGTCTAACAATACACCTTCGTCTAGGTGCTGTTCTTTAACTATTCGGTCTGATTTGTAAAAAATCTACGAGGCTTTTATAACATTCGAGTCCAAAATCTTACTCTTTGTTTTTCCCGGGGAAGATTTTCAGGAAATTCAATTGTTTTAGCATTGAACCTAAGGCGTTAGTATTGTTTCCAATTGTTGATGTGAAACATCTACTGGCACACCTAGGCAGTAAAATCGATCGTAATCGTCACGAAAAATGACATGACACATGACTCTCGATAAAATTTTTCAAAGTGTGGCTGGAGCGTGTTGGGTTGGTTGGTGGTTGTAGGTTGGGTGGTCGTTGGTGGAGGTGGGGTGTTAATGGTGGTGGGGTATGGGGGCTGTAGGCTGTAGGTGGGCTGGATGGTTGGTGAGGGGTGGGGGTAGTGGAAGAAATTGTCAAAAATAGTGGGTACATAGTTGGTTGGAAAGAAAAATTGAATGAAATGGTGAGTGGTTGGTTGTAAGTGGGGTGGGTAGTAACCGATGGGGGTTAATGTGGGGGTGGTGTGCGGGGAAGTTGGTGATAAAAAATGACGAAAATGGGATGTGGTTGGTTGTAGGTGATTATTAGTAGGGGGATTTGGTGGTTGTAGGCGGGATGGATGGTGGGGTTGGGGGATTTGGTGAAGGATGAGGAACAAATTGTCAAAAATGTTGGGTGGTCGGTTGGTGGTTGAAGGTTGTGTTAGTGGGGAAGGGGTGGTTTTTGAGGAGGGTGTTAGGGGGTGGTTGAGACAAAATGTACAAACATGGTGTAGTTGGTTGGGAAGTTGGAGGTTGGGGTTGAGGGTTGATAGTGTTGGGGGGGGGGGGGGGTATATTGACAACAATGGTGGGTGCTTGGTTGTAGGTGGGGTGGGTGGTTGCTGCTTGATGGGATTTGGTGTGTGGGGGGGGGGGAGAAACAAAATGGTCAAAAATGGTGGATGTTTGGTTGGTGGTTGTAGTTGGTAGGGTGTATGGTGGTGGTTGGGACTTGGTTTGGTGGGGGGGGGGGTTAACAAAAATGGAAGGTGGTTAGTTGGTGGTTGCAGGTGGATTGGGTGGATACTGGTGGTGGAGATTTGGTGTGGAGGGGGGGTGAGGAAAAATTTGTCAAAAATGGTGGATGGTTGGTTGGTAGTTATAGGTGGGCTGGGTGTATGGCGGTGGTGGGGGGATTTGATGGGTGCATTGAGGAAAATTTTGTTCCTATTTATAAATGAATATAATCTGTAATAATTGTTATTGTTAAAATAATAAGACCAATATATTGATTTTATGAACAAAACACTCAATTATTAACAATTATTTCACTCCATATTTTCTTTGATGGTTTTTAAAAATTGAGAATTTTAATGTAAACTTGAATCTTTCACATCTGCCGGGCGTCCCGTGACATCTAATTTGTTTTCAAAAAACATTGTCTTTTTAAATCTGTTCAAAATGGCCAAAGAGTTGTAGTTGCACATACAAACTAGGTTCATTGAGAAGTGTCTATTTGCGGTTAGCAGTTTTGGTAGTGCCGACACATGGGCCGTATTTGTTGAATCAGATTCTGAATATATAGGCGTCGAAGCATTATGCAGCGGAGTGTAGTGAGCGATATTGAAAACGAAGAACACCAGTTTGACATTGGCAAAATTTGTAAAACTGGTGAGGGCAAATAGACATTGAGTTAAATGCTTCGATCGTTCCTAGCATGCTTGACCGGCTTCGAGCACTTCGGAGAGAGTGGACTATTGACTCGTATGAGAACCATAGAATATATCTTTATGCTTTAATTAGTATATGTATCTATTTTTTCTACGAGGATAGCTTATTTAGAAGTCAAAATTATCTTATAAAGAAATAAAAAGTCTCAATTTGTCCATCCAACTGTTATTTAATTTTTTTAACATTATGTTTTACGGCCCAAACATCAAAAGCCCTGGCATGATAGAGCTAGTGTTCCATGACATCGAAAAAGACATAAAACCATAAGTGAGAGCTTCAGTACGTTGCAACGAACTGTTGGATACCCTTTCCCTATCTGTTTACTGCTGGAACACAATGGAGCCGGAGCCGGAACCGCAGCCGTATCGCATGTCAAAATATTGAATACACACGAATTCAATGTTGTGAACACAACGAGACGGATCCGCAACCGCAGCCGCAAACCGCGACGGACGAGTTGGCCAACTTTTAATAAATACGTGCGTATTTTTGACATTCCATACAAAAAAAAAAAAAAGAGCAACGTGCTAATAAAATCCTTTTAGAAATTAGGTCAGGTAATTAAAAATTTATTGAAAAGACTATACATGATGCGATATATGTTTTATCATCTTTTATATTCATATATATGTATGTTTCTCAGTGGAAATTGTAAAAAAACGTGGAGTACGTACGACTCCATTGTGGGCACTTCTAATTAGGTTGCGGCTGCGGTTCCGGCTGCGTTTTTCTATTGTGTTCCAGCAGTTATGTGGATGCGTTGGTCCCCCGCAGCCAGCCGCAGTCCAGTTACAGAAATCATATTCTTATTTAGCAGTGGGGGAAAAATATTACAATAACATTAATTGTGTGTGGCCGATGTTCAATAACTGCTATAGTGCAATTAAAAAGGCGTGTTTAGTTTAGACTTTTCATTGCCAACGCAAAACCATTACTATGAGCTTAAAAACATTTAATGTTGCAGCTCAATTTGAACAAAACAAGACATAACTCGTATATTTAAAAAATAGATTTTGAATGAAAATAGCTATTATGGGTTTATTAAACAATAATTCTAACTACAACCGGATATGTAACCAAGAAATATACAAACCGAAATGTTCTTTTTACTTCAAAACTGTGACCGATGGTTAGAAAAACGAAAAACATTAATGCAAATTACGACTTTTGACGAAAACGCCCCTTAAAAGTAGTCGAGTCCTAAAAATATGTAAACAATATTTAAAGCACTAACTGAGTTTTGACAGTTAGTCAATTTTTAGTCATATGTGTAAAACTAAAGCTGAATCGAGTAGTTTTTAACGACCCCAATAAAGGTAGATATTTCATAACCGCGAACTTAAAAATGAGCGTATTAAAAAAAAATCAAAAATATAATTTTCATTACGAACGAAAGAAATAGTTAAAACTGAATATTGGTACCTTAAATTTTTAAAACTTATGTTTTTTGTTCTTTAAAAAATCCAAAAATGTCTTTCCATTCAAAAGGTTCTTAGTTTCAACTAAGAGATGCACAAATTTGGACTTGTAAATTTATTATTAGTTAACCCACCGGTACTTAGTATCTACCAGTTATACAATAGCGGTTCAGCACTGAACCTCGTTTTTAAAT
Source organism: Platycheirus albimanus (assembly GCA_916050605.2). Lineage (NCBI taxonomy): Eukaryota > Metazoa > Arthropoda > Insecta > Diptera > Syrphidae > Platycheirus > Platycheirus albimanus. Next base: position 293,516,026 of record OU696696.1, on the reverse strand, counting down.
AATTCTTGATCCGTGAATCAACTTTATTCAATCATTGAAAATCGGTGGGTTAACTCTTAAACCACGAATTATTACGAATTTCCATCCATTTCAACAAAACGTTGAGAATTATGTACTGTTATGAATAGCCAGTCCATTTTTAATATACTCTAAAGTCAACCCATCAGATAAATCTTCGAACCATATTCAATCACAAGAACGAAAAAAAAAACGAAATACAGACGCCCGCATTCAAACTTTCAATTTCTTGTCTTACCTTGAATTCATACTAGCTCAATGCGCTCCGCTCAACCAGATCCAACGATAAGTTCATTTTTGAAAGTTCATTTGAATGTTAAAGAAACAACTGGCAAGCAATTTTGGTTTTTTATTAGGTATTATTATTTAATCTATGCACACTTTTCTTGCAGAAACTCATAGGCATACTCGAAGACTAACAACATTATCGCCCCACCCGGACCCAAGCGCATAATCTTTGGCACAATACCCTTGTATAAAGCTTTAAATCCCTCCTCACGGTGCACTGTAAGTATGGATCCAAATGTTGATTTGTATTTAATTACGCCTGGTTGGGGCTGTGGGCCTTGGATTCGGCTCTTTGCTACGTCAAAGGGTATATTAACAAAACAGGCTATTGTTCCGGAAGTGAATCCAATTGCTACTTTCCTTAGGAATTCTTTTGTTTGATCTTCATAGGCAGGTACATAGTTTCTAACACTGTGATAGAATCCAAAATAAATCATGTTGAATGTACCATTCCGACCCATTGTGGCAGTGACTCCTTTATTCAGACCACGGAAGCCAAATCCGTCTTTTTTGATGATTTCTCTGGTGACAGCCCAAGTTCCGGGTGCTTCGCTCATGCGCGATTGATTGGCCTGTTGGGCTACTTTTACGACTTCAAATGGATTGACTGCAACAGCTTCGATTAGACCAGCCGTCAGACCCGCCAACGAAAAAGTCTGAAAAATAATTGAAAATGTTAAAAAGCTCAAAATGAGAAAGATGCATGTTCTTACTAATGGTGTTGGCGTGGGAGATCCAAACATAAAAAGCGGCTTACATTGTTCGAAGCAAACAAATTTTATTGCTCTTTTAGGTGTTTCAGCTATAACGGGGGGAAGGATACCTTTCCAAAATGATAGAAGGCCTTCCTTTTTGTACATTTTTCCAAAGCAATCAAAAACGCCCTTGTATTGGTTCTGGAATTATTGAACATTTTTCAGGACATTAAAAATTAACTTGTTAACAATACCTTTTAAGCATCAAGATTATTTTTAATATGACTTATACCTCAAAACTTTGTTAAAAACTGCTTTAAAAAGCTTATTCAAGTAATGCACCTCTTACCCTAAACTTGCCTATTTATTAATAAAATTTTGTATGTGAAGTTGGTGGGGTAGAAGCTCAAAATATAAATAAGATACAGAACGAATCTTACTTCTTGAAACATTAGCTTCGTTCAATGAGCCTGGAAGTCACCTTGGGTTCGTCACAAGTCATTAACGAGAAAATTCTATTTTTAAATCCACTTGCTCTATAGGGCAGCTATTCTTTCGTGCAAGAAAAATCGAAGTGTAAATCAAACTTGACATTACGTTGATAGAGAAGCCCAACAAAATTAGCCGTCGCGTTGGCCTGCTTGTGCGCTTTTTTACGTCAAGCTGTAGCCTAAGCGGCTTGTCGGATTTTCTTTAAATTTCATGTGTCGGAGTTAAAGAAAAACGACTAGTTTTTTATTTCGTTCAAGCCAGGCTTAAAGTGGTAGCTTTCAAATCACGGTTTTTTGTTTGTTTTGTAATTGCTCGAAAATGACTCTAATAACTTCGATTCAACCGCAGACAAACACGCCCACAATTGACAATTTTGTTCAACAACCTCTATTTTTTGGCAAAATTAAATTATGTTTTTTGTTTAGTTACGATCAAAGCACAACGCGCTTAAATTTTACACACGCAAGCTATAGGTAAATTTTCTCTAAATTTAATTAAAATATTTCAGTTTGGGCGTGGCTGACGCCCACTTTTCATACAAAACCATCAATATTGTTTTTATAAAATAACAATGTTTATATTAGAGCGGAAACATTGAATTTTGTGGGTATTATTTGTACATAAACATCTTGTGTATGAAAACAAACAAATTGATTTTGGGTGTGGCTAGCACCCACTTTTCACTAGAAGCTATACAAAACTTATTTTTGCAAAGAAACGGTAATTATAATAAATCCACAAGCCCAAATTTGTGTGTCTCTTGCCCTGACTCCACGCATGCCAGCTACTGGCAAGCAAGTTACTATATGTATAAATTATCAGATACCTATCTATGTTACAGTTGGCTAGAAGTTTGTCTGTGTGAGTGAAAAATGAGAGTGTATTGAAACTGTCTTCCCAGTAGCTTGCATGTGTGGCGTCCGGGTTAGTCAAAACTTAGAAGCTTGTACGTAAAAAGAAATTCTCGAAATGTCAGGCCTGTCTCACACCCACTTTTCATGAAAGAATCAAAAACATATCCATAAAAACATAGCATGAAATAAATCCAAAAATTTGGGCAAAATTAGGGAGTTATTTCATACTTTTTTGGGGACTTATTTTATACTTCCAATTGTGGGTCGCAGCTCGTGGCGGAACGGGAACCCCCTACTTTGGGCGTGGCAGTTATTGAACAACGGGCACACACAATTAATGTTATTGTATTTTTCCTGTCTGCTGAAGAAGAGTTTTGTTTCTGGAACTGGACAGCGAGCGGCTGGCTGCATGGTGCGAATGCATGCACATTACAAAAAAAATTGATAATAGAGTAGGTATCCAACAGTTCGTTGCAAACGTACTGTAGCTCTCGCTGGGGCTTGAACTATACCCTCTTAAATATTTTGAACGCTTAGCCAATGCTGCAAATATAGATCGCAATACTCCTTCTGTTCCGTGCAGATCCTTGGAGAGTAGAGGCCGCGGCACCTCTTCGTCTTTAGGGTCCCTGCCGGGCTTAGCATTGTCGATATTTTTTAAGCTGGCTTCTATCCAATCATGAATGTGGTTGAGATGGAAGTTGGAACTTGAGGGGACATAGATGTGCCTATCCTCCGCCTCCGCGTGGCAACCCGGGAACAATATGAATGGCAGGGAAATTGTTGTAAATGAAATAGGATTGAGTATCTGCAGCTATACTTCCTTTCCTTGAAGTATTGATTCCTTACTGGAAACGTATGCAAGGTAAAACTTGTATGCGGCAAAGAGAGGAAGGCTGGATGTGCGTATTTGGCTGTTTGCTTCTACCTTGGCAAATGGTTGAGTGCGCATATCTAAGGCTGCCATCAGGCCTTGAGTATTGATTTGATGGTGCTCATCTGGAAGTGACCTTACGGTTGCGAGGCTCCACCGAAAGCTTTATTCTGGTACCACGGGAGATAGTGCCCACCCAGGTGGCCGAGTCACTATGTATGAGGTAGGCCCCCTTGTGGGAGTATCGTGGTGGATGTGTTTACTCCAAGCGGAAACATATGGCATTGGGTAATATTATCTACGGATTTTATTATTGGATGCAAGAGGTGTTAGATAGACCTCGCCCCTTACCAAGGAGTGTGGACATGCCTCAACATATTCCATAAAATTGGTACTAAGATTCTATCGAGGGGTAGATCTTAGGGCTCTGGTCTAAGCCCAATTTGACTCTGCATGCGAGTAAGCTCGCCGTGAAACTAAGTCTTAATTGTCAGGTGTTCACGTTAAACTTATTCTCATCCTGTAGCTCTCGCTTATGTTTAAAACTAACTTTATGTTTTCTTTTATAAAAAGTTCCTTTCATACAAAAGATGTTTGCTTACAACTGTAATAGCCATACCTAATTTTTTTTTTTTAATACAAGAACCTTTAACCAACTAAAACAAAATTGATGGCTTTGTATGAAAAGTGGGCGCCAGCAACGCCCAAAACTCAAATATTTATATTTTACTAGCTGACCCGGCGAACTTCGTTCCACCTTAAATTGACTAAATGCCCCTTTTGAAAGTCGAGCCTCTCTTGAGAAAGAATTAAACAATTGATATTAAATTGATTTAAATTACTTTTATTTAAACAGAAATGATTAGGTCACTGCAACGCTTTGTGATAAACAACGTTGTTTGTTTTTTTGTCCGGTGCATAAACAAACAATGCAGATGGCTTTCCGACACGCGAACACGCCACGTACAGTTGTCCATGTGAAAAGCAAGGGAATTCAAGATTAAGGCCACACACTTACAACGATTGGCCTTGCGATTTGTTAATTGTCATGGCGAATGCGGGTCGAACGGGAAACTGAATCCGCTTAAACTCGAATGGCAAGTCGGTTGGTATCAAAGGAATTCTTGGAATGAGGACTTCTTCGCCTTTGAACTTGCCTTTGATTATTGTCGCTTGGATGACGTTATTCATGAGTTTCTTCACTGTCAACTTAGTTCCATTGCATTATTTTTTGTTGGCTCAGATTGCGCAGCATTATAATGACAGAGCCAACTTTGAGTTGCGAATTCAAAAATTCAATTGGATAGTTTGTTGCTTCGTCATCATTTGTTATGCGATCCACCGATTTGAACGAATGCAGTGGAGCTGCGATTTTATTTTGAATGATGAAATTCAAATCATCGACGTCCTTATTTTTCGCAGCTAATATCGCGCGTTCACTGAGCCAATCGTGGTTCAAATAAATGTGAACGATGTTAGGGAACACTTTGCTGATGAATTCTTCCTTCTATGATGTGAATTCACAATTCAGCGGAACGAAATCAGGCCAGTTGCAGCATCAACGGTAATTTGACCATTTCCAATTGCCAATTGTTTTTTTGCTAAATCATCGGCTGATGGATCGTTCTGCAACGCAACTTGCATGTTCGTCGTCAACTGCAGATTCTTTATGTATCGCCAGAAATACGATAATTTTAGGCAAGCGTTGAGTTCATCTGCAGGCGTTGATCGGGGAATTACTGGTAAAATTTGACGGAAATCACCGGCTAGCAATATCATTGTTCCGTAGATCTTTCATTGTTCGATCAAGAGCATTCATCCCAGATGATAATTTTGAAAGTTTTCAACACTTGTGCCATAGCAGAATTTCTTGAAATATTGCATGTTGGTTCGTCATTCAACTGCAGATTCAGTGGCAATTTTAACGCTGAATGTGCTGTGCAACCACCTTCCAACAACGTGTCCACTATTCGAGAAGAGGCAATTGCAAGCGCTATGTCGGATCTTGAACGAATTGAAGTAAAAATCAACGAAAGGAGAAACGTTTTGTGAGAAAGTGTTACGTCCCAATGATTGTCGTTGGCAAACAAATTCATCCGCTGACAGGCTTCTCTAAATATGGCACACAGCACACCATCAACAGTCCCCAGGTTCTCGTACGAAGTTTGATCAGGCACATTGACCAAAAGCAATCGCAGATAGAAGCAGTCGTCATTTTTTGGATGAACAGTATAGATACGCATACGACCAAGCGCATCAGTTTAATACACATCCGCATATCCGGCAACAGCTTGCCCTTGTTTTCGACGTTGAAATTTTTTGTACGGCGCATTCCAAATATAATAGCGAGGCATTTCCGAGTAGAGCAGCGCTGGCGAACGGGTCACTTGCACATGTGGAGATTAGAGAAGAAACTCGTTTGTTTTTGCAAATGAAAAAAAAAAAAAAAAAAAAAAAACCAGCTCCGTTGTGTGTGTTGAAAATAAATCCAACAAAAAAATTCTCATTCAAATCGGATAATATTTAGCCAAGTTATGCTTGTACAAAGAACAAATTCATAATCTGTCGATATTTGTTCCGCAATTTTGTGTTTTAACGATTTTTAAAAATTACCGTCCAAAATTTGAAAAATTCGGCTCCGCTATGTGTTTGCCTGGTTTAATACAAACCCAACAACCCCATGCAAATCGGATGATATTCAGCCGAGTTAGGCGCATACAAACAGACTTCAATTCATTTTTATGTATATAGATTTACAGAAAATGTACCTATAGCATGTGTGTGCAAAATAAGCATTGTGCTTTGATCGTAAATGTACGAAACAAATAATTTAATTTTGCCAAATAGAGGCTGTTTAACAAAAATGGTGATTGTGGGCGTGTTTGTGGTTACCAAATATTGTATGTACTAAATTTAAGCTTTCTGGATCAAAAACTGTGAGATCTAGAGAGAGTATAGGTAGGTACATACGGACGGGCATTGCTAAATTGCGTTTGGATTCTGAGTAAGAATATAAGTAATTATACTTTTCTATATGTACACAGCTGGGCAAAAAAATAGGTGTGATCAAATTTTTTCGCACCACTGTTGTCTTTGATGCAAAATAACTGTTTTTTTGATCGCAGGCCTTACAAAAAGTTCTTGTTTTAAGAAAAAAACGGTTATTCTGTTGACACTGATGCTGAGCTTACTGCATTTTGTGTGTGTTATGTTGAGCTGTTCTATTTTCTTTGTTGCATTAGGATTTGGTGTTTTTAAGAAGTTGGTCATTAAAATAGGTGTTCTCCAAATAAACCCACAGGTTATATCTTTGTTATTTCAAAAAAAATACTAAATTTCAAGGTAACCTCTTTTTAATAATTTTACTATCCATAAATGATAGTTGTTAATAAATAAAATAATAAATAATAATAAATAATAGTTTATTAGACTTTTAGTATGGGTAGAAACGTCCACTGTTCGGCGGAAGAAAGACGGGTAGTTTTACAGCTAAGAAATGAAGGTAAGACTTACAAATTTATAGCAGAAGCCCTAGAAAGATCCCAAAATTTTGTGACAAATGCACTCAAGGCCAGATTAGTGCGCGAAAATCGTGGGAGGCCGAAAAAACATCAGTCACCACTGATCGCCGTGTCCTCCTTTTGGCTAAATCTAAACCTTTTGCTTCGTCAAGGACAATAGGAGCACAAATCAATAATGAAGTCAGTGCCCGCATAATCCGCAGAAGGCTTCAGAGCTTCAACCTACCAGGAAGAGTTGCCAGGAAAGTTCCTTTACTAAGAGCAAGTAATATAAGGTCCCGAAAAGAATTTGCCTTAAACCATAGAAGTTGGAACGGACCTGAAACAGCAAAAAAATGGCGAAATATCCTCTGGAGTGACGAAACAAAAATTAATTTGTTCTCATCAGATTCGGGGCGTAATGTCAGGCGACCAAAAGGAAAGGACTACCACCCTCACTATACCCGGAAAACAATCAAACACGGAGGAGGAAATATAATAGTCTGGGGCTGTTTTTCCTGGTATGGTGTGGGTCCCATATTCCGCATTAATGACGTATTGACCAAATACGGTTATAGGGATATCTTGGAAGATGTTATGCTTCCATTTGCCGAAGAAAACATGCCTCTCCGATGGAAATTTCAGCAGGATAATGATCCGAAACATACGGCGCATCTTGTGAAGGATTGGTTTCGAGAGAAAGAAGTCTCAATCGTTTCGTGGCCAAGTCAATCCGATTGAGAACTTGTGGAATCAGCTTAAGCGGAAACTAGGAGGTCAATATCTTCCAAATGGGAACCAATTGTGGGCTGCTGTCCAGAGGGAATGGTATTCTATACCCCAAGAAACATGCCAAAAGCTTATTGAGTCAATGCCACGCCGACTTCAAAAAGTTTTGGATAACAATGTCGTATACTCGGGTTATAAGAGAATGGTAAACGAAAATTATTATCAAATACAACAAATTTAGCATTCAAACTATCATTATTCTTTATTAAGGAAGACACACCTATTTTTTTGTCCAGGCGCAAATGTCTACACCGTCTGTTTTATTGTATAAAATTTATAATTACCATTGTATATGAAATCTATAGTAATATGGATAAAAGGATCGACTGTGGCGACACCGTGAGCCTCCAAACCTTTTTTTCCAAATTTCTCGTTTTGGAGAGAAAATGTAGGTGGAAAGGTTTAAATATGTGATAATTATCAGCGACATCTATGTGTCTCCAAACCCCGTTATCTCATACTCGTTCCCCAGACTATTATAGATTTCATATACAATGTAATTACTTAATTTAAAAGCCTTAAATATTAATATTTCATTAAGTATTGATAGTCCTATGAAAACTAATGTTAAAATAATATTTAAATAAACAAAACATATTAAAAAATTAAATTTATATAAAAAAAAATAATTGCACCTATTTTTTTGACCAGCTGTGTACCTAACGGTATTACTCCTCTACGTAAGAAACTCCACACCAAATAGGTACCAAATAGGTACACATTAAACCCATTTTATAGAACAGCGTACCTACGTACACAAATAATCAGACCAACGATCATTATAATAGTTACTGTAATGGACTGGAGAGCATTTATTAATGTTTGTTCTGTCATAAGAGCAAGAACGTGCGACCCAGTACCTATTGCATTGTAATTTTGAAACCCATTCCCCAAGCAAAAATCCAAAATAAAAGCAATTTCGTGCAAACCAGTTGTTCAAGAATCTTTTCCCCAATTCATTTTTGACGAATCAAGGGACACCCTGTATTGAAGTAGCTTGATCATGCTCACTATAACGATGAAAATTGATGATGAATGTAGGTAGGGACACATTAAATTCAAAAAATTTAATTTAATTTTTTGTATTTATACAAACAACATAAAAATGCCAATTTAAGATAAAAGATAAAGCTATAAGATAAACATGGGTTGGAAACATTCGTGAAGGATAATTCGTATTATCAATTTTCATTCCAAACATTGTATATCTTCTCTATCATTACAGAGGCATCTATCTGAACTGATTGTCTATCGCAAAAGATAAGAAACGCTCGCAAATATAAACCCAAAAAAAAAAAAAAAAAAAATCATACCTACCTACATACTCATATCGTAATCTATTCTTACTGATTACCCCCAAGCTGAAGCCGTATAAAGATATAATACCCAACAGATAAATGTCAACGTACATATGCTTTAAATATTGGAAAGATTCTTATTTTGTTTGTTCAAACAAAGTAAACAAGAATGTATTTAAGTTTATTTTGGACACATTTCAATGTTTTCTCCACTAATAAAAAATATAAATAAATATACTACACACAGCTAAATATATATAAGTATCCCACGCGCTTCCCCCGGCCCCCTCTTTGCTCTGCACACCTCAAACAGTGTTTTTCCAGACGTGACGAAACGACTGACGCGCTAATAGAGTTATTTGTAGATTCATAACAATTCAACTTTAGAATCAAGATGAGCCAAAATAAAAATAATACTCACCTCAGACAGCGTTTTAGTGTTTTGCAATTGCATACGAGTTTTGACCACATCCAGTGGTTGCATGATACATACTTCGACAAATCCTGCCGATCCACCAGCTACCACCTGCAGGGCAGCGCGTTTCAAGGGCGGGATTTCCTTGTGTGGATCTGACATATTTTTTTTTTCTTTTTTCGTAAATAAACTAATGGGGACAATAATTTTAGCACATTATATTTTGTAGGGCGCGATCAGTATGATGAACACTTGCCGATATATGTTATTCCAAGTAATTCGGTATTTAACGGTGGCGAAGAGGCAAACTGCCTTTACTAGAACTCAATCGAACGAAGACTACTTTGGAATTTGTTTTTTTGTTGGAGTCGAAGCGAAGCTCGAGGGTGGAATTTTTGTGATGATAATGAATGGTTACCACTTTCGTAGTTTTTGTCCAGATTTTGCGGGTATATTTCCGATCTGAAATGAAATGAATGAGTGGAGCGAGGTTAACACAAAAAAAAAAATATTTGGCACAACAGCACCAAGCGGGAATGGGGACTGTGACTTACACTCTCAACCATTTCTGTGTGTGCGTTGATATTCTGCAGGAATGGAAGGGACCTACAATTTACTGCCGCATCCGAACGGCAGAGAAGCACTTTAAATGACATGATCTACTCTTGGAGGATTTGTCACTTCCTTGCAAGAGGCAGTACCTACATCGGAAAAGAACTTAGGTGGAGTCAGGAATCGAACCCAGAACCTTCAGCGTGGCAGTCCGACACACTAACGACTACCTACGCCACGGGACGAACTTCGTCGTTCGAAAATTATCGAGTGACAAGATATTTGTATCTTGCACCTATAACAACGAATTGTAGTTCCGTCAAGTTTTCGGTAAATTTCATTTGGTAACTGCGCTTTCGCTGACAGCTGTCATAAAAGTAAGTTTTTTTTTTTAATATTTCGAATATTTTTTTAAAATAAATTATTGTTTGATGAGGAGCGGCAACCGTGATGTTGCTAACTGACGAAGTGGTGCTGGTGAATCAGATTCTCTCGCTTTTTTTTTGCAACCGCATATTCTATTCATTCTCATTCTTATGTCGATGGTATTTTTGTGCTTTTTATTGTCATCAGATACAGATACAGATGTATAGAGAGTGTTATTAAAATTAAAACAAAACAGACTTAATTAGAGGATGGGAACGTAGGTTGAGGTCGAAGCACATTTAAAATTTTGAAAACTAATTTCGTAGATATTGTTAAAAATTTTAAAACTTATTTACGTAGCTTATGAGTTATGAAGACTAAATAATTTCCTAAAAAGATTTCGTTCTATATATCGTTCATTCACAGTTTTATTCGATTTCAAAAAATTTAAAAAGGAGGAAGATGAAGAAAATGGATAACTTCACCATTCAGTGTTCGAATGGGAAATAGACTAGATTGTTCCGTGGTTATTTACACAATGTATTTTTCTTCCGTTAATATGCTTCTGAAATCAAAAAAAAAGAAGATATTTTTGTACAATTGCTATAATTTTACCTGATAACTTACGGTTCCTTCTTTTGCAGCTATAATTTCTGCAAGGCGGAATATATAAAGCTTATTCCAATCTATTATAAAACCTTTCTTCAAAACATCCTTTTTTTTGTTGAATTTTTGATTTCATTATAATGCAAAAGATTTTCTGTTACATTTAAGGCATGGGGCTTATAGATGGGTGCATTATTATCTTGCTCAAGGATGAAATTGGAACCGATGAATGTAGAGCATAGAAAAGTACATTTTCAAAATTGGATCTACGAAGAGTTTTTGCAGTTTTTTTTTTTAAATTTGCGAATGAAAGTAAATATATTCAAAAACCGTTATTTTTTAACAGTCCTGATTTTTCAAAACAAAGATTTCTTTTGGAAAATCAGTTATCTTCAAATGCTCCTAAACCTTACTCAATATCCCCCTAGCCCTTCCAGCCGGCGCGATCTAAAGTTTGCCGTCTCGAATTTTGCACTCCAAGTTGTTCGATGTTTCTCTCTACCTAGTCGCTCCATCGAAGATGGGGTCTACCTTGGATTCTGACTCCCCTGGCACGGTGGCGCCGGCATTGAAAACTACGAGCTAACGCGTTGATGTCCATTCGCTCTACATGGCCCAGCCATCTTAACTGTTGTATACGAATTTGTCTCACTAGGCTTAGGTCTTTGTACAGCACTTATAGTTCATCGTTTTATCTTCTTCACCAGATGTTTTCTTTAATATTAACAAGGACATGATCATGCAAGAGACTTCACCATATATCAGGACCGGAAGATTAGTGTTCCGTACAAAGTCCCCTTCGCATTGGTTCTTATCGATAAAACGTTATTCCTAAATTTTGCTTACTTAACCCAAAGAAGCAGTGATTAGCAAGGGTTATAATATGTTTGATATTGATTTTCGTATTAACAGCGTTGTGCAAGTAGACAAATTCACTAACTATCTGAAAGTTATACCTGTCAATACTCATGTTCTGACCAACTCGGTGGTTGAAATGTCGGTCTATCTACAGCATCTTACTGATGAATCCCACCGCTAATACTTGGTCGAAAAGAATTGGAGTAAAGGCCACTAAACCTTGTTTATGAATTAAACAATTTAATCCATAGCCTAATATGCATATAACAGTTTCTATAATGATTGCATAGGTGTATGCTTCCTAAATTACGACTAAGCATACCTTATATATTATTTATTAATTGTTCTGTTAGCAATCTGGAGTCTGGACTAAGATTCGAGTGGGTTTCCAAAGCGGTGGGTGCTTTTCGAATATGTATCTATCTAAAAATATATTACTAGAACTAAATTTAAAACAATGTCTTCCTTTTCGTCTTAAATCTCATTGAAAACCATTAACCATGGATGTGTTTCTTATAAACATCGCGACACATACCGCGATCAGAATGTGGGATTCGTGTAAACACAAAAGAGGACAAAGCGAACTGTATTTCATATTTGAGTGGTATTTCCTTAACTCTCATAACACCTTCCATTAGAGGAAAAGAGGGATATTTTTCTAATATGAACTACGATTTCATTAGGGCCGAAATTACTTCATTTCGAAATTAGAAGAAAAAGTGTTTATTGGAGTTTGTTAAATTCGTTTAACACAAGGCTAACTTCCATCCTTTTCTTTCTTTCTTCCTTTGCATTCAATATCTTACATAAAAGAATATCTGTTCTGTTTTCAATTTAAGTGCGTTCGATTTGTTTTCACATAGTTTGCAACATAATTTCGTCCAAGTAAGATAGTTTTGAAATGAGTATTTGTATGGGAAATGAGGTAATTTGGAATCTAATTTGGAAATAAGCTCCAATGAAAAAGTAGTAAAATAAGAAAACGTTTCTAGATTCGAATTCAGAATCCATGCAAGAAGCAATGGTGGCCCTACGTCCTAGCTCCCAAATCGACTAACTCCCAATGAACAAATTCCCACCGAATATGGGACTTGGTTCATGTGAACTAACTCCCATATTTTTAAGGAACTATGTCCCAAATGTAGAATGAACTTAGTCCCATAAATATGAATTAAATCCCAAGAGTTGAGTATTGTTGGTTTTTCCCAAATGAACTAACTCCCAATCGTTAGAAAATAAAACAAAAATTAATGCTTTGGAATGAAAAAAGTATAAAATTTTTAATGGAATTTTTAACAAAGTAAAAAATTGAAACTTATACTACGTTTTCATTAGGGCAAAAAATGTGATTTCGTTGAAAATTTCCAAATTTGAGTCCACATTCCATACAAAATAATATTAAAATTTTGTTTGATTTGGACGAAATCAAGGTTGCAAATTATGTGAAAACAAATCAAACGCAACTAAATTGAAACAAATTGAATAGATATTTTCTAAAATGTCAATTTAAAACAAAATCCAAGGCAACGGCAAAAGTAAACAAACCAACATGCAAAGCAAACGGCAGAAGTAACAATACAAAATAACAATTTTGAAATAAAATCCAGGGCAACGGAAGTAGTAAACAAAACAAAACAAGAAGAAAAAATGAAAAGGTTGTAAAAAAGAAAAAGAAAGAAGATAGCCTGATGTCAAAACAAATGTGGAAACCTAGATGAAAACACTTTTTTAGCAATTTTTCAAATATCCTAATTTCAACCCTAATGAAAACGTAGTATTAAGTAACCTAACAGAGTGACGAATAAAATAAAATTCGTGCAGTGTTTGGAAAATTATTTTGGTAAAAAATCGCATACCAAACACGGCCGTGTGGACGCGGGTGCGGCGTGGGCGTGGGTGCGGCGTGACCGGGCCCCCCCTGCGCCACGCGTCAAGCGCCCTTGCTCATTTTTTTTCATATAATTTTTGTTCCCTTTAAATTGTTTGGTATGCGATTTTTTACCAAAATAATTTTCTAAGCACTGCACGAATTTTATTTTATTCGTCACTCTGTTAGGTTACTTAAGTTTCAATTCTTTTTTAAAAATTAAATTTCTTACAGGTTTATACTACGTTTTCATTAGGGCCGAAATTAGGATATTTGAAAATTTGTTAAAAAGGTGTTTTCATCTAGGTTTGCACATTTGGTTTGACAACAGGCAATCTTCTTTCTTTTTCTTTTTTACAACCTTTTCATTCTTTCTTCTTGTTTTGTTTTGTTTACTACTGCCGTTGCCATGGATTTTATTTCAAAATTGTTATTTTGAATTGTTTACTTTTGCCGTTGCTTTGCATGTTGGTTTGTTTACTTTTGCCGTTGCCTTGGATTGTGTTTCAAATTGACATTTTAAAAAATATCTTTTCAATTGTTTTCAATTTAGTTGCGTTTGATTTGTTTTCACATAATTTGCAACCTTGATTTCGTCCAAATCAAACAAAATTGTAATTTTATTTTGTATGGGAAGTGGAGTCAAATTTGGAAATTTTCTACGAAATCACCTTTTTTGCTCTAATGAAAACGTAGTATTATCCTATTTTGCCTGCAAACATTCAGCACGAAAACAGCGCCACTTCTTCTTTGTGCACAATATGAACTAACTCCCACTGGTTGATGGGTTGGGCCTAGTTCATTGGGAATAAGTTCGTAATGAACTATGTCCCAACTGAATTTTCTCCTAATATTATGAACTAAATCCCACTACAAAATTTGGTAGGAGTTAGTTCATTTTGCCTCGTGGGAGTTAGTCGATTTGGGAGCTAGGACGTAGGGCCGGCAATGGTACATATTATGTATAACTTAACTGTTCGAAAGTGTTCATTGCAGCGTGTCTATTCACACGCAGCATTTCCGAATTTCTTGGTAGTCACGAGTTATACTACGTTTTCATTGGGGTCGAAAATAGGATATTTTAAAATTTGCTAAAAAAGTGTTTCCATCTAGGTTTGCACATTTGGTTTGACAATAGGCTATCTTCTTTCTTTTTCTTTTTTACACCCTTTTCATTATTTCTTCTTGTTTTGTTTTGTTTACTACTGCCGTTGCACTGGATTTTATTTCAAAATTTTTATTTTGTATTGTTTACTTCTGTCGATGCTTTGCATGTTGGTTTGTATACTTTTGGATTTTGTTTCGAATTGACATTTTAGAAAATATCTATTCAATTGTTTTCAATTTAGTTGCGTTTAATTTCTTTTCACATAATTTACAACCTTGATTTCGTCCAAATAAAAAAAAATAATTTTATTTGGTATGGGAAGTAGTCAAATTTGGAAATTTTCTACGAAATCACCTTTTTTGTCCCAATGAAAACGTAGTATAAGTGACACAAGCCGAGCAACGAAGTTGAACGAAGTTGAGTGATAAGTAATAAGAGAAATGCTGCAGAAGACTAATTGACATTGGCAAAACTTGTGAAACAGGTGCGTGCGAATAGCCACTGCATCGAAAAAAATGCAGGGCCAATTTTGCATGTCCCATTAGTTTTCATAACGAGTGTGTTTCTTTATTTTTTCCGGACAAGGAATAGAAAAGACAGAAAAGAACAAATATCTATCCAGAATATCCAGAATAGAATAAATAAAGAAACAGAACTAGAATTAAAAGAATAAACGATAGCTGACAGTGAACTGCATCAGTCAAACTAGAGAATATTCCATTTAAACCACCTCTTCACTTGGAATGAAAAGAATGCGTTCTAAATATTCCAGATTGAATAAAGAAACAAGGTAATAGTTTATCCGGAATATTCCATTGAGTAAAGAAACGCAAAAAGGGCATTCCATATATTCTGAATATACGGAATGAATAAAGAAACTCACTCAACGAGTGGTTCCCAGAATGAAACTGATAAGAAATTTCTTATAAATAAATTATTGATTATTATTTTGTTATACTTAATTAAGAATTTGCTTGCTTGAGGACTTTTATAAAAATCAAGTAGAGAACAGAGAAAAATAAATCGTTTGCGAGTAATCTCAAAAGATTGCAAAGCCAAAAACTGTAATAACAACTGCTCAACTATCGGTAGTGCAGTTTGATAACAAACAAAAATAAACACAAAAGTGACTACCCAGAACACGCTCCATAATCAGAAATTTTGTTTTTGTTGACATTTTCTTTCCATATGTCATCCGCCGAGCAGCGCTCTCACTCAACTGTAAATTACCTGTCAAAACTTGAAAACTTGTCACTGAGCCACACAAGAAATAAGAAAATCAGTCCAAAGAACTCAACTACGACATTGGATTCCCTTTTGCGTAAAGAAAAATTTCATAAAATCACAATTAAAAACACAAATTCCATTTAAAAATATCCCCTAAGTATTATTTATAAGTGCGTCTTTAATAAACCATCCCAGTTCAACTAAATACAAACGCATCATTTCCCAATTGGCCTCGCGCTCTCCTCAAAGACCTCATTGCAAAATTTTTATTAATCAGCAGTACCCGCAGCCAGCAGTCAATCAACCTAACCAGGAGAGAAATTTCCAAGGAAAAAGTGATTCACAAAACATAAAGAAACATGAATAGAACTATTTAAAAAACACTATCTTCGATATTATCGTGCTAAACCAAATTACACTACCGAAGATGATGTAAACTTGTGTGTAAAAACAAATAAGGAAAAAAAAAGAAAAAAAAAAAAAATTATAAAAGATTTTTCCCAGACCCGTGTGCTGCCCGCTATTGTGCGGGGGGAAATGAAGTGTTTGCAATGGGGTCACAAACCTTGGAGATACTTCGCCAAGGCGTGTGGGCCTCTCTAACCGGAGGCTGGTTCTACGATCCGCATCAGGATGTGTTCTGCAATACTGTGCATTTGTATCTGTGGCTGTTTTTGCTTTGCACCCCTTTTGTAGCATATTTGGTGAGATTGTTATTGTGTGATGAATTTTTTAGTTATAAATTATCTATAAATTGTGGTAAATTGTCTAACGTGTTCATTTTAATTGTCTAGTATTTCCCAAAATCCCTGATAACATGGGGAACGTATTGCTTATCAACCACCCTTGTCATAACCGCGTTGAAAATTGTCAACATGGCCTTGCATCGATTGTACGACAAGGCGCAAGCCATGTCGGAATCCAATTTGAAGAATCCATTTTTTAAGGGCTCCAAGGATATTGAGAGGTAATAATGACATTGGTTAATTTATGTAGATAGTTTGTTTCGAAACGGTGAACTTTTTAATTGTAAAAGGGAGGAAGAATGCGGAATTGAAATGCAAGTGTTGGGAAATGACCTCCCCTTAAGGACGTCAACTGACCAAGCAATCGCAGCCAGCGATGAAAACAGTATTCTATCGATGGAAAATATAAACAGCACTATTGGTAAAATTGTACCTATTCATTTCATAAAACATAAACACATAATTTTGTTTGTTTGTTTTTGTAGATTTAAAAGTTGATGTTCATAGAAAAAACAGTTCAGAATCCATTGAAAGCATATCCTTCTATGCGTCCTCCATGTTGCCAGGAACTTCATCAAATAGCCACAATATAGCCGCAACCTATTACAAAGATCCCTCAATGTCAACATCGCATTCAATCACCATTCAACCGCATCCGTGCTCGTCACGCGGTGGGGCAGTGGCCAAAAGCAAATCTGAGCTAAACACTAAATACCTCGCAGTGTATCCGGAGCACGACGACCAACCGAAAGCAAAAGATTCATGTTCCTCATTAAGTCATCATCGCAACAAAAACCAAGACGACCAGAAGCTACCGGAAGACGGATGTGCTGTATTAGCTAGTGGCAGTAGTCGAAGAAGACGGACAAGATTGCGTTTGGAGCGACAAAATAGCTTGGATGCTGCTGCTGAATCAACGATTTTATCCCGCATCGAGAGATTACCTCGCGACACGACGAAAACCAACACCAATTCCTGTAGTCACCATCACAATACAACACTCAACAAAACAACGAGACTTCAAAGACATCGCAGTTCGGAGACGCACGACGAACGACAAAAGCATAACAGCCGACATTTGTTCCTTCCCATTCATCATGAGCAGCCACAGTCCTCTTGGATTTTGGGCTCTTCATCGGATATGTACCTTGAGGATAATTGTTACACAAAATCCGACTTGGGCATAGAGAAAATCGAAGGCACAACCAATCGCAATAAGGTGGGCTATCTTATGCGGCAGCATCCGCACCACCATCAACCCACTCCGATGAGGAAAGACTCTAATAGCACAATGTCAGCACTACAGTTGCCTGTGTCGGCATCTGTATCCATTAATCCAAAACAAAGCAGTATGAAAAAACGAAGACATTCCAACGCAACCTCCCTGTACAAGTTGTCACAGCAGGCGCCGTCCACATCTGGAGCGCCTACAGTGCGGCGGATAAAAAGTGCCGCCTTAGAAATTTCTTGCCCACATCCCTCTGTGTCGAATTTAACCCCGCATCCAAATAGTGTGGAGGCGATATCGGGACAGCAGATAAAAAATCCGCTTTCGGCTTTGCTGCCTCCACCAAGTAAGTGCCTTGTGCGGAACCCACACCTTAATCTTTGTCCGAAATTCGGAAGCTTTACCAATTCAAATATGGCGATAATGGAGCCTGTTTATCCAATTGTTGAGCAAGCCGACGAAAAGACATCTTTAGACTTGGACAGCTTAGAAAAGGTCACAGTAGATGAAGAGGAAGGCAGTAATCAAGATGATGATGACGACGATGATGAAGATGATGGAGAAGAAGACGAAGATGATGATGAAAATGATGAAAAACATGCTGAACAACATAGAAGTGAGGGGGAGGAAGAAGAAGCTGGAGCGATGTCCAATGCCCCACCGCAAAGACAACGCTGCTCAACAACCGAATCTGAATCGGAGGTAGAACGTCCACGGGCCCATTCAACAGACTCTGAGACAGACAACAACGGATCACGCTCGCCCCTACTTACCAAATCTATGACCAACAACCAGAAACAACCAAAACCTCTTGTCAATATACGACAGCACGTTATCGACATAAATCGCCACAAGAACGGAGAAGGCGGTGACTCTGGATGTCCATCGAGTGATTGCGAGCAAGTAAGTGCCAGTTCCAAGGATATGCTTCTCGGGTTCGATGTTAAAAATCCAGCTCCAATGGAGCAAATTCAACCCCAAACTGATCAAATCGAAGTGCAAGAGGAGAAACCAACTACTTCGATGGCTTCAAGCAGCACAGATGCATCTTCCAAGAATCTCGGTGCTATTCCAAAGGTCGTTAAATACAGGGAAATAAATGAAACTGGCGGTGATGATATAGCAGCTATTAGTGAAGATCCCAACGATCAGCAATTGAATAAGCGCAAAACTGATAGCCAGACATCCTCCTCCACATCATCAAGGAGTTTGAGCGAAGAGAGTTTCTCGAATGACATCTATAAGACTCTGTACAAAGACCACTGGGTACTGTACAGTGGAAGTGCTGGTGGACAACCAAGCAACACAGCTTCCTCCGTTACTTCGCACCACCACCACCACCATCAACATCATCACCACTTCCCATACTCAACGAATGATCCACAATCGGGAATTGGTATGGCTGGAAGTTACGCCTTTGATGGAGAGTACATGCTGCCGCTATCCGATCGAGTGATGTACATGCGCGAAAAACTCCGGCGGTCTTCCAAACAAATCTCAGACCCTGGTGGCAACTCGTCAATTCTCGAAGAAGAATTCCCTCCAGTTACATTGCTCCCACCAAATCGGACAGCAGCAGCAGCACTCTCAATTCAGGGTCTGATAAGTGACTTTGAAGATTCTTCCGCGACTGCTGTGGACCAAAACCGTGCGAGGTGTGGTACGGCGGCAATGTTAAATGTGGAACCCCATTACTGTGATTATTGGAGGCCTGCATGTAGTCTCTCCACTGCTGTAGCTGTAGAAAAAGCTGCTCAACCCAAACGCTTCTACAAATATCAATTGAACTTCCTAGGGCGTCATCGTGAGGTGAAGATCGAAATGGACCGTCTCCAGCTGCTGGCCCTATTTGACCGTGACTTGCATTGGTGCCAAGTTATACTAGCTATTGTACTGTCGACGGGCGTATCATTTTTTGGCGCTGTTATTCTGCAGCTCGAGTATTATCGAGATTTGTGTGCATTTTTGTTTTGCGCCGTGATAGCGGGAAGCCAGTATTCATTGGTGAAAAGTGTTCAGCCAGATGCAGCCTCGCCTATTCACGGATTTAACAAGACTGTTGCCTATTCACGGGCGATCTATTTCACAGTGTGTTCAGCTTTGTTGCTACTGCTCCACCATACGTTACAGTGCGATGCGGAAACTGGCACAGCAGCTCTCATTCATCAAAAATTCAAGTTTGTCGGGATAGTATTTGTGCCGGAGGTGGTGTTGGGCATGTTGCTCGATATCTTGTGCATTGTTCTGCTTAGCTTTCCGATCATTTTTAGCCTTGGTCTACTTCCTCAGATTAATACCTTCTCAATGTACTTTCTGGAACAAGTTGATATGCACATATTCGGTGGGAATGCTGATAGTAGCCTTCTGGGTGCGTTTCTCTGCGTCATAAGATCAACGTTGGGTGTGATGCTGCTATATGGACCCCTGTATGCTGCCCTAGTAGAAGGCAAGGGCACCCAATTTATATTGTTTTCTATATTTTGTGGCTTGCTCATTCCTCTTGGTTATCATCTTTCACGTTCGGCCAGTGATTTCAGCCACTTGTGGGCGCTAATCAAAACCAGTATTGTCAGTACATACCGCGACGATGAAGATGAACTCAGTGGCAATAGCAAAATTGAAAAACCAACCACAGCTACCAGTGGCGAGCAAATTGAGATGTCTTCACTGCAAAGGAAAGTGGTGACTGAAGACGGAGGAGGTGGAAAAAATACATCAAACGATGTGGAGAAACCTTCAGTCTCCGTCGAAGAAGACAAAACATCCACAGGCACAACGACTCAACCTGATATCTCAACTCTTACTGGTTCTGATTCGGAGTCTCCTGATCCGCTGCCAAAAAAACTTCAGTACACAGTTAACAACCGCCTAAAGAATGACCTCGTTGTGACTTCCCTCCTTGCGACGATAATGTTTGGACTTCATTGTAGTACAGTTTTCTCTGTGCTCCAGCCCGACCTTAATGTCGTTCTGTATTCATTTGCGGGAGTTTTTGGACTTCTGCTTCATTATGTGATTCCGCAGATGCGCAAACACATGCCATGGTTGTGTTTTGCCCGTCCAATTCTGCGACAAAATGAATTCGCACAATTCGAGGTGTCGGATGCCGCCAAAGTTATGTGGTTCGAGAAATTGTTCATATATCTGTGTATGGTGGAGCGTAATGTGCTGTTCCCATTGATAGCGATATCAGCACTAACGGCAGACTCAGCAGCTATTGCAGAAAAGTTTGGTGTGGAATTGGGGACGCTTATTATTGCTGTGTGCTCCTTAAAATGTAAGTACAAATGTTATGTTTGAAGTCAATAATTTATTTTGTGCTTTGTCCATTAGTTTATAAAGACTAATTTTTTTTTGGGGAATATTATCATGGAGATTGGTGTCAAATCAGGCTCTAATGGTTGGTTGCTACGAAAAATACTATGAACGGAACCCTTAAGTTTATGATTGGGAGACCGAAATAAAAGCGCCCATTTCAGTTTAGTCGTTAGATTAGTTATAAAGCCTTGCTCAACAACGTTCTGCCAACATGCCGCATTAAATAGTGTCGAATCATTAATCTGAAGGTCTGGGTTTATTCCTCGATTCGACCTTAAGTTTTCCACTAGACAGGAAGTGATAAATTCTACCTAGAATTTAATGTATCAAGAAAAAGTGCTTCACTTTGTTTATATATATCCTTCATTGAAAAATCTCCCATTTCCAGGATTTCCACATTCCTTTGCCTTAAATTATTTGATACACAAGTTTCTCTTCTTAGTTTCCGGAAGATGCTGTTGGTAACAAACCTCTGCAGCATAGAACGGCAACCAGAACCTTCCATTCCAACCTCAGCTGAGGCCACCACTGCAAATTCTTGAACTGAGTTTCCTTCATGACCTTCATTTTTTTGAACTGAGTTTCCTTCATGACCTTCATTTTTTCTTTGGTCTCCCAAGCAGCCTTGCACCTTGAGGATTATATTAAAAGCATTGCTTTGTTATGTTATCATTAGGTTTACCCAGTGGTATGGCGATCCAGCGTTACTTTCTTTGCTTGATGTCATCATCCACTTTTGTTTGTTCAGTCCTAAGCCACTGTTCATTGTTAGATAAGATTTCTGGCATAGATCTTTAGAATGTAACTACTCGAAATGAGTTCTATTTCACCAACGAGTGAAAGTGAGTGACCTCTATTTTCTCCTCTTTTACAATAACCTGCTGTTGTTGGCTCTCCCTGGTGTGTTTCAAGTTTTAAACAGTGGCTTCTTACTGTTTGGCATTTCAAAGAAGCCCTTATGTACTCATTATCTATTTAAGTGGTATTACCACCCAGAACTCGGTTGCAACATGTGTACTTTCCAGATTGCAAACACTTCTGTTTAAGAAGAAGGTTATTATCTCTTATCTATATCGGTGTAGTTACCTTCACTACCAAGCAAATGATGGCCCTTTCTCTGCTTGTTTTGGTCTTATAGGACTTTTGGCGACCAGGCAATTTGCATATTCTTATTCAAAGCTATCTATTTCACAATCTTTCTTCTTTTTTGTCCTAGTAGTGTTATCAGTTATTCCATCATGGGGTAGCAGTGTGTTATGCGTGGAGCTTCAATAATAGGTCAATCGTTCCACTTACTTAAGACAGTCCATTGTGGACGACGGCCTCAACCAACAGTATGAAGGTAAGCTTTACGTGGACACCTAACAATTAAGCCTTAAATTCCACGGCGAGCCTACTCGCATACAGGGTCAAATTGGACTTAGACCAGAGCCTTAAAATCTACCCTAAGGTAGATATCTTAGTACCAATTTTATGGAACATGTTCAGGCATGTCCACACTCCTTGGTGAGAAGCGTGGTCTATCTAACACCTCTTGCGTCCAAGAATAAAATCGTTGGATACCGTATGTTGCCACATTCGGTTAACCACAACCCCCACGATTCTCCCACAATGGATAGTTCCCAGGTGACGAAGCCGAGACTTCATCACCCAGGAAGGCCTCTCTCGTGGTACCAGAATATAGCTTCCGGTGGAGCTTCACAACCATAAGGTCACTTCCAGATGACACCATCAATACTCAAGGCCTGGCAGCCTTAAGATATGCTCATTCAACCACTTGCCAAGGTAGAAGCAAATGGCCAAATGCGCACACCAAACCTTCCTCTACTTGCCGCATACAAGTTTTACCTTGCATACGTTTCCAGTAAGGAATCAATATTTCAAGGAAAGGAAATACAGCAGATACTCATTCCTATTTCACTTACAACAATTTCCCTGTCATTCATATTGTTCCCGGGTTGCCACGCGGAGGCGGAGGATAGGCACGTCTATGCTCTCTTTAGTTTCAAGTTCTATCTCAGAGCCCCCTCCACTTCAAAGAAGTAATGATTGGATAGAAGCCAGCTACAAAATATCGTCAAAACTAAGCCCGGCAGGTTCTCTAAGGACGAAGAGGTGCAGCTGTCTTAACGCTCCAAGGGTCCTGCAACGAAGCAGAAGAAGTGTTACGATTTATTTGCTGCCTTGGCTAAGCGTTCAAAAACCTAAAGAGAGTCATGACATAGTTCAACCCCCGGTCTCAAACAACATTTCTCGCCAGCTTGACCGGTCCTTAGCCAGTTGCATCCAGTTACGCAAGACAAGTTGGTCGAAGTCGTTCTCGACTTGATCGCGCCACCTTAGATGGGGCCTTCCAGAACTGCGTCGGCTCTCCGGATTGGAATTGAAGACTGCTGGTGCGTTTTCATCCAAACGCTTCCCATGACCCAGCCATCTAAGCCGCTGTATTTGCAGCTTCTTTACCAGGTCAATGTCACTATATAGTTCGTACAGTTCGTCATTGAATCTTCTCCTCCATACTATTGATAAATACAGGACCGAACATCACCCAAAGAATCTTTCTCTTAAACCACCCCAGCCTGTATTCATCCGATTATGTCAGTGTCCACGCTTCTCCTTTACAGCTGGACTGGGATGATAAGGGTCTTGTATAGTGTCTCCTTGGTCTTTTGAGAGAGAGCTTTTCTATTAAGATGCCTTCTAAGCTCGAAGAAACAGCGATTGGCAAGAATGGTTCTTCGACTGATTTCTTCACTGATGTTCTGATATGTTATAGTCGCACCCAAAAAGACAAAGTCCTTGACAACTTCAAAGTTAAATCTGTCCATCGCGACGTTTTTCCCGAGCCTACGGTGATGATGTTCTGCACCCGAGGACAGCATGTACTTACTTATAGACTTAAACAATCGGCTAACTTAATATAATTTCTTTAGCTTGTGGCGTTGAGCGCGAATGCATATGGAAATTGCCTTGTTGGGGATTTGTCTCTGAGAAAAGGTTCGCCTCCGTGCGAACTTAACTTACATGGTGATTTCAAGTGCTTCTAAAGGGTGATTTATCGTGAGGTTTGATTTATAATGTAAAACAAAACACACATTTGAAAGTGAACTTAAATATTGGTTAAAAAAACAATAAATTCATGGCATATACTAGTTGAAAATGATATCATGTTGGCCACGACTACGTCTGAGGTGGTCCATTCGGAAGGTCCAATTTTGTGCGACTCGTTTGAGCATAGCGAATGGTATCTCGGGAATAACACGAGTAATGTTGGCTAAGCGTCAATCGAAGCTGGCTTATTCCTGAAGACCTGAGACTTTACATATAAGGTGTGATATATCGAACGGTCTAGGCGGGCAATTTACCGTAGCAAAACATGAAATTAATTGCTCGCCAAAATGATTTCTCAACGAGGTCATTGTTTCACGAGCTATGAGTTTGAATTTCAGGAAGCACATAGTCCGTTAACATGGTGCGATAACAGTTACTATTGACGGTAACATTCTGATTTGCCTCACTTTTGAAGAAATATGGACCAAGCCCATAAACCACACCATACCGTTGTTTTTAATGGATGTAATGGTACTCTTCGGGTTGCTCATCAGCTCAAATACGGTAATTTTGTTTATTAACATATCCATTGAGCCAGAAATGGGCTTCATCAATGAACAAAATTTCACGATAAAACACCGGATTTTCATTGAGTTTTTCCAATAATACAGCTAAACAATTTGGAGACGCCAGTTTGACAAAGCTTAATGAAAATTAAACCTCAATGAATCACCCGTTAGTTCATCTGAGAGACCTCCGAACGAACTCAGAATTTAAGGTTTCTTTCAAACATGGGAGACAACAATGAAGCCGAACACAAACAGAAACAAAGTGTGTATGGTTAGAAATAACATGGTAATCTATCTATTCATGACCTAACGGATTTAAATATTTTTGAATCCTACAATACAATAAACAGATGTGAAAAAATAGATATAGGCCCTCTGGGGCAACGTTAACATTCTTGGCAATGAAAGTTAAAGGGACTCCCAATTTTTTTTCGACAAAACCTTTAAAATAAAAATATTAAATTAAAACGACTATTAATAAATGTTAAATAATATTGTTTCATTTCAGTTATTCGGAACGCTTATTCGGATCCAACAAATCAGTACCTGATCATAATATTCACGGTGCTTTTCTTTAAAATTGATTTTCTATTTGCCAGCGAAACATTTCTTATCGATTATTTTTTTGTATCCTTGGCCTTTCGCAAATGCTGTGATTTTTTGTTAAAGGTAAGAGAAACCCCAGAGTTGCAATGCCACAAATCATTTCACTTATTCGTCTTTTTGTTTTTTAGCTTCAATTTATAGTGACGTATATTGCCCCATGGCAAATAACATGGGGTTCAGCATTTCATGCTTTCGCACAGCCCTTTAGTGTTCCTCATTCGGCGATGTTATTTCTGCAGGCCGGAGTTAGTGCTGTTCTTTCGACACCGCTTAATCCGTTCCTGGGAAGTGCAATTTTCCTTACCTCCTATGTGCGGCCCATAAAGTTCTGGGAACGTGACTATAACACTCGCCGCATTGACCATTCAAACACTCGACTAAGTTCACAATTGGAACGTGATCTTGGAGCTGATGACAATAATCTAAACAGCATATTTTATGAGCATTTGACCAGATCCCTCCAACATTCCCTGTGTGGAGATTTGTTGATGGGTAGGTGGGGCAATGTTAACCAAGGAGATTGCTTTGGTATGTTTAAAAAATTCTTCTTCATTCTTCATTTTCTAATCTTCGAATCAGTTCTAGCTTCAGATTATCTAAATTGTTTGGTTCATATAATCGAGTTGGGCAACGGGCTCTGCACATTTCAAATGCGTGGTTTGGAATTTCGTGGTACATATTGCCAACAGCGAGAAGTAGAAGCCATAACTGAGGGCGTCGAGGACAATGACGGTTGTTGTTGCTGTGATCCAGGTCATTTGCCAAGAATGCTTAGTGCGAATGCCATGTTTTCTACTCGATGGTTGGCGTGGCAAGTAGTAGCTGCTCAGTATGTCCTCGAAGGCTATTCTATATCGGACAACTTGGCAAGTGCTACTCTCCAGGTTTTTGAGTACCGTAAAGTTCTCATAACTTATTACATAAAAGTAAATATGCTTGAATAGTACCGTTTAGCAAAATTTTCAACTTACCTATTTCAGAGCATAATTTATTACGTTGTTAAGAATCCAAAGGTCGAGCGGTGGCTTTCAGCGACTGGTCCTATTCAGGACTCTCTTGCTGACACTCTTAACCGACAATTTGTTGATTTAGATCCAATTTTCAACTATAACTTGGACGAGGACTTCGATCTACGTGCTTTGGGTATAACTCGATCAAGTTTCTGCTCTGTGTACCTCGGTTGGATTCAATTCTGTTGTGACAGGAAGAAAGATTTAATAGTTCAGCCAAAGGAGCAGCCAGCAGCACAGTCGATTAACAAGGAAAGCATACAAACTGAACCAAAACTCCGCAGAACCATCTCGGTTGATCATCATTCAAAAACACTGCCTACCAGATCAGCTGCGATACCCAGAGACTCTTCCATTGTTTCTCTATGTTTAGCTTTGGGACTACTCGCCCGACGATCGCTTGCAACGGCCAGCCATAGCTCTTTAACCGGAGTTGAGTTCTTCTTACATGGCCTGCATGCACTTTTTAAAGGCGATTTTAGAATAACATCGCCACGAGATGAGTGGGTCTTTGCGGACATGGACCTCCTGCATGCTGTTGTAGCTCCAGCTGTGAAAATGGCACTCAAATTGCAGCAGGATCACATCTCTAATCCTGATGAATATCTCGATCCTGCTGCTTTGCATGAGGCAATCACGTCGTATTCGAAAGATTTGGTAATTTCCCATGAAGCCGATCCCGTTTGGCGCAGTGCAGTGCTGAGAGGAGCTCCAAATCTCCTTGCTCTGCGGCATGTCATGGAAGACGGCTCCGATGAGTATCGAATCATTCGGCTTACGAAGCGATTTCTCAGCTTTCGCGTAATCAAACTAAACAGAGAGTGTGTGCGTGGTCTATGGGCTGGCCAACAGCAAGAGTTGATTTATCTGCGAAATCGTAACCCCGAACGCGGAAGCATACAAAATGCAAAGCAGGCCTTGCGAAATATTATTAACTCGTCATGTGATCAGCCAATTGGCTACCCAATATATGTGTCTCCTTTGACCACGTCCTATGCGGATACCAACGATCAACTGTGTAGTGTCATTGGTGGTCCTATAACACTAGAGTCGATAAAGACAAATGCCATTGCTTGGTGGCATCGTGTTAGGGAAAGATGTCGTGAGGGTTGCAGTAGTGGAAGTGCAACTGTAGAATCAACTGGTGAAACTATTCCAGACATTCCTTCGGTGTATTTTTCACCTGCAACGGCTAACAATCCCAGTAGTATTACTTATGGAAGTCAAAGCTTAGCGGCTCCAGCAACAAGAAGTGGCCTAGTAGGAATGCATAAGCCAACGAGTTCAACTCT
Source organism: Platycheirus albimanus (assembly GCA_916050605.2). Classification (NCBI taxonomy): domain Eukaryota; kingdom Metazoa; phylum Arthropoda; class Insecta; order Diptera; family Syrphidae; genus Platycheirus; species Platycheirus albimanus. The sequence goes on along the minus strand of OU696696.1, from coordinate 293,488,399 downwards.
TCTAGCTGGTTTGTTGAATCGTGAACGAGAGAATCAAGAAAACGCCCAGGTAATTCGTGATGCTCGGGTGAGAAAAGGACCGCCGTATGTACCACGGGCCGATCGCGAAAGGAGAGCCACCCTTCCCATAACAAGTGGAATTAGTACAAATGGTGCTGACTCTTCAAGAGAGCTGAACGAATCAATGGGTGGTAGTAGTACTACTTCCGAGCTACGTCGAACAGATTTCTCCGAGAGCAGTCAATATACAAAAATGTCGACTTCCTCGGGGAATCTTGGCATTGGAAACATCATTACCACACCAGGAGACTATCCAAGGAAGTCGAAGGGGCCAATTAGTTTGACCCGTACAGAGATTAAGTCAGAAGATAGTATTACCTCGCCCATAGAGCTCAACAAAAAGGTCATCATTATCGATGGCATGGAGGTAAGTCTTAAGTTTTAAAATGTCAACCAGAAATAATCGTTTTTATAAAATAAGTTTGTAACCCACCGAGAGAGTGGTTCAAAGCAAAAATTGATCCATAGAGGTTGTTCCTGAAATGTTTAAGTCGTTTTATAGTTGTGACCATTCATTAAGGTGTGAACTCTCAACTTGCGATATAATTATTCATTCTTTCAACATCATTCCTCAGCCATTCTCAGTTTCAGAGATATAAATTCATGTTCATGTTCATTATCAGCGGATTAAATGGTTACCCCCCGGCCAACAGATATTTACATTTCCAAATTTATTAAGAGCATATTTTTCTTAGTCATTAATCCTTATTTATGGCCTCGACAAAGGACTCAATTCACACTAGTAGTCGGCCGTCGGGTTTTTGAACTGCTGATGTTGCATTTTTTGTTGTGCCAGAAAAGAGTGTTCAAATCCTTTTTCTTTCTTTTTTGGATTAGGTTAGAATGTTGTATAATATATTATGGATATTGGCTTTCCTGGTGTAGTTTTCAGAAAAATTAAATTTTCATCTCAAAAAAAAGTTAGGAAAATCTGTGCATTTGAGGACTTTTTTTTTTTATACGACACGCGCTCAAGGGGTTTGTATAGACCTTTTAATTATTAGTCGCAGCGCGAGTGATAGGAAATTAGGGAGGAAGGGAAAGGATGAACATTGGTCTTGAATGTTTGAAGATCAAAATGGCAAGGGAAAATTGTGCCAGGCAATTCATTCCACATACGTGTTCTACGGCTAAAGAAAGAATCTTTATATTTCACTGTACGTCCGAAATTGGGCTCAAGTGTAAACTGATGAACCTAGGAAAAGCTCAAATCCACAGTTTTGTTTTGCTGATGACAGCATCCCCCAAAAATAGGCAATTGTTCAGAACTTTGAACCCTTTCGCGGGGAACCATAAGCCGTCTCAATCCGTTGCCTTTTATTTTTGTTTCCAAAATTTCGCCTGGATCAGGGTCTGGCTCAAAATTCCGAGAGTTCAAAGTCCCAAAAATTCAAAATCCGGAAAAATGAAAATCCCGAAAAGCAATCAAAACTGAAAAGCCAAATAATTCGTGATCTCCTTTCTTACTTATGTTGGCGCCACTGGAGCGTGGTGCTCCTGGGCCTTGCTGAGAATGCCCCTCCAGCCGGTTCGATCTCTAGCCTGCTGTCTTCAATTTCGTACTCCAAGTTGACGGATGTCTCCCTCTACCTGGTCGCTCCATCGAAGATGAGGTCTACCTTGGCTTCTGACTCCCTCGGGTTTGGCGTTGAAGACTTTACGAGCTGGAGCGTCGATGTCCATTCGCTCTACATGGCCCAGCCATCTTAGTCTTTGGATTCGAATTTTTCTGGCTAGGCTTATGTCGCTGTACAGCTCGTACAGTTCGTTGTTATATCTTCTTCTCCAAACGTTGTTTTCGCGATTTACGCAGACAGGACCATATATCGTACGCAGAACTTTTCTCTCGAAGACTCCAAGTGAATTTTCATCCGATTGGGAGAGGGTCCATGCTTCCGCACCATATAGCAGGACCGGGATGATGAGTGCTTTATACAGTGTCACCTTGGTTCTTCTCAATAGGGCTTTACTCCTCAATTGCTTACTTAGCCCAAAGAAACAGCGATTAGCAAGAGTTAGTCTGTGTTTGATTTCAGCGCTGATGTTGTTGCCTGTGTATACAGCAGTGCCCAGGTAGACAAATTCACTGACTACCTCGAAGTTATACCTATCAATGGTTACGTTCTGACCAAGTCGTTGGTGGGATTGGACTTTTGTTGATGAAAGCATATACTTCGTCTTGTCCTCGTTTATTTTCAGCCCCATTCTGCTTGCTGCTGACTCCATAGTAGTGAAAGCACCGGTTACTGCTCGCTTTGTTCTTCCTATCATGTCAATGTCGTCAGCAAACCCAAGTAATTGTTTCGATTTATTGAAAATGGTGCCTGATGTACTGGCATTGGTGCTCCGTATTACATTTTCAAGTTCAACTCTATTAACACTGTCGTAGGCGGCTTTAAAATCGACGAACAGGTAGTGGGTGTCGATGTTATATTCTTGGGTTTTCTCCAGGATCTGGCGTAATGTGAATATTTGGTCGGTGGTAGATTTTCCAAGTCTGAAGCCGCATTGGTAAGGACCTATCAGGTCGTCAGCAAACGGCTTGAGACGTTCACATAAAACGCTGGACAGGATTTTATAGGCGATGTTTAAAAGGCTTATGCCTCTATAGTTGGCGCAGAGTAGGCGGTCTCCTTTTTTGTGAATCGGGCAGATGGTACTGAGATTCCACTCATCGGGCATACTTTCCTCCGACCATATTTTGCAGATGAGTTGGTGTATGCTCCTCATCATCTCCAGCGTGTTTAAAAAGCTCCGCTTGAAGGCCATAACATCCAGCTGCCTTATTCATCTTTAGTCTGGTGATGGCTACTTTGATTTCATTTTGGTCGGGCGGGTGTAGTTCGAGGTCGTCATCTAGATTAACTGGAACAAGTTGATCTTGGGCGGGATCTTGGCTGTCATCGCCATTTAGCAACCGGTTAAAGTAGTCTCTCCAGATGGTTAACATCGCCTGCGTTTCCACTATAGTATTTCCATCCTGATCTTTGCAGGGCCCAGGGCGGCTTGTGAAACCGGATGTAGACTGTTTCACCCTTTTATAGAAGTTTCGTACCTCTTTTCTGCAAAAACATCTCTGCATCTCCTCGACTTCGCGTTGCTGGTGTTCTTTTTTCTTCCTCCTGAGTAGACGTTTCTCATCTTTCCTTCGCTCAACATAGAGATTTCTGGATGCTCTAGTATCTCTCTGGAGCCACGACTTGTATGCCTCCGTTTTGGCTTTGTTTGCCTGAGCACATTCGGAGTCGAACCAGGGATTTCTGGGGGGTGGACACACATACGTCCTGTGTCAACAGTTTTCTTAATCAGAAGTAGTTGGGTGGCTAGCTTCGCTGGATTTAGAGATTTTAACTTCCTTTTTCGGTGCCAGGCCCGCTCACGCAACTTCGTTCATCCACTAAGGGTATATCCAGTCGTCTGGCAGGCGCCTGTGTCAAGGGTTTTCTAATTAAGTAGTACTTTTGGATGGCAATTAGATTTTGATCATTCGATGATGATCTCTAGTACTGCAGGCATTAACTTGCCTTCTTTTGCTTGAAGAAAGATTTTAAAGTATTAACATAGTAACGCACCCCATTTTTTTAAAAACTTTTCTCTGCATCATAGAAGTCGGAATTCCTATTTCTCCATTCAAATTATACAGTCGGGTTGGGCAAGGACATTACTCCATAGGTCTCGTCTCTAATTACTCTATCGTAGACAACTGGAATGGATAATGGAATAGGGGGCAGGTTATGCTTTAACGACAGAAGACAACATTGAGTTTTTGAAGCATTAAATTTCACTCGGCTGATAGTTCCCCATTGTACAATGCTGTCAAGATTGGAATTCAATGAGCTTATCATATGCTACCGTTGCAGTTCCACATCCGAAGAACTAGGTTGTGAATCTGAAAACGAATTTGAAAAGCTGAGAGTACTGTCGTCAGCAAAACAATTAAATGGAATAGAGATCATTTATAAAGATTAGGAAGAAAGTCGGAGATAGAACGGAAGTTGGGGAACACCAGCATTTATTTTGTGGATATCAGACTGAAAAACGTCCAAAACAACGGGAATTGAACGGTTCGAAAGAGAATTTTTAATTTAACAAAGAAGGGGTACGTCAAACTCTATCAAATGCTTTAGAAATATCCAGCGCGATAATCTTACTTTCCCCAAAACGATGTTAAAATTTGTTCCATTGTTCGGTGAGATATACCATCATATTCCTAGTGGACCTAGTGCTACGAAAACCGTACTGTCGGTCATTAAGAAGTTTCCGTTTCTCAAGATAATTCTTGACCTTAAAGTTTATTAGAATTTGTATGCCTTTGGAAAGAAGGGACGTTAGTGGAATTGGTTTGTAGTTTAAGGGGGATAAAGGTACGACTTTTTGTGGGATGGTCTGGACAAATGCTGTTTTCCATCCACTCGAAAAGAGACCTATAAAATAGGACAGATGGAGAAGCTTACGCAGTGGTTTTGCCAGCTTGGAAGCACACTTCTTCAGAATTATGGGGGAGATACTATCAGGACCAGCGGATTTGTGTATATCGAGATCTTATATTTTTGCAGCCTTAGATTTAGTCTGCAATAACGTTATGAGGCAACGTTCTTAGAATGTTTCCAGAATTCGCTTTTTTGTTGAAAGGGTTGCGTCTGTATTACTTTTAGTAGTTTGCAATATCTCCGTGGCGTACTGGTTAGTTTGTCGGACTGCCACGCCGAAGGTTTTGGGTTCGATCCCTGACTCCACCTAATTTATTTTCTTGCGAGGAAGTGACAAATCCTCGAGAAATACATAATGTCATGGAACAGTTGAGAGTGTAAGTCAAAGGCCTCGGTCCCGCTTGGAGCTGTTGTGCCAAGTATTTATTTATTTCAATATCAACTCATATTTATTACTTTTGTAATATTCATTTGGTGAAGTTATGCTAGTCTCCTTCTTTTCGCTTATAACTGCTTCAGTTTCAAAGTTTTTTTAGGGTCACTTAACGAATCCACGAGAAGTGAGTGCTTGTATTTGTTCCTTTTAATTCTTTTGTTGAATTTGTGTTAAACAAAAATTCCTAATTATGTTTTTTTTCCAAGATCTATGACTGCCTTGACATGGGTCGTCGCATTGACGTTGTCTGGCCAAATGAAAAGATGCGTGCCCATGGTGGCAGGCTCTCATGGAACGAATGGTCACCGCAAGAAGGAATGATCGGATATGTCGTCCATTATTGGTCACCCAACCATGCTGATCAACGATTTCGATCACATGTCAATCGAACGTTATATTTGGTGGAAATCGGTGAACACTATGTGCCGGTTGGTGAACGAGGCATCAGAGAGTACAATCAACTCACCGATAAAAGGGAAAGTATAAGCCGCTCGTCTACGATAACAAATGCCATAGAATTAGAGTCGCCCGCCGAAGAGATCGGCACAATGACAACAGCCAATAGTGCCGAACCAATAGCAACCATCGACCAGGAGACTACAATGAGCGAATCAATGACTGAACTAACAACGAGCGAAGTATGACAAGTACCTTTATACTCTTTCCCTCCGTCAGCGTCTGCGTCGGCGTCGGTGTCAGCTCCTTCGGAGTATTCAGGCCGATCGTGTTTCCCTCATCGATGGCGGCATTTTTAACTTTAAGCATTTCTCTTTCTATATCTCTTCATTTTTTTTTTCATTGTAGATTATATTTTCTCTTCCTGTACATACAAACAAAAATTTTTAAAATTAAAAAATGGAAAAATGCTAAGCAACAAATTTGTAAAAAAAAAAATATGATAACCCCATACACATACATATATGTATATATACGCATGTATATATATATTTACAAGTACTCTATAGTTTTGTAGAAGAAAAATGAAATATATAGTTAAAATAAACAATCAACTAAGCAAATATCAATTGATTATGGTTAAATTAAATAAAAAGATATATATGTACATATATCTGTATAGTATATATATATATATTATGGATAAGCTCTCATGTTGCCTTAAACGATTAGACTGATTTTCTATATTTTAACGGATTCATTGTCATTTTAGAAAAGAAAAAAAAAAAAACACATAATAGCAAAACAAACAAAAAAGTGTAGCCTAGACAAATAAAAAACACAGAGGTTGCAGATAGAAGGACGCGCATGACCATTCTTCTACTTCTCCTTCTTCTTCTTCTTCTTCTTCTTCTTCTTCACACAAACAAAACAAATTAAATTTAAGAAAAGAACTTTTGAATTGTAAATAGTTATATATTTTTTATTTTGTTTTCTTTATAAGTTATAAATAATATGTATAATTAATTATATTACAGACCCCTACTCAGCACAGGTCTCTACTCCTATCCAAAGTTGTTTCAAAGAACGATTAAAAAAAAAGGCTTATACTCCCATTTTCTTCTTATTAAAACAAAAAACAAAAATAGTTATAATAATAATAAAACATTTAACTTCTATCTCTACCAAAATAAAATTCTAAAAACCATACAAAAATACCAAAATAAAAAAAATTAAAAAAAACACACAATGATACTTATAATAAACTAATTGAATTTAATAAGTTTTCACAGTTAATTAATTAATTATATTCATTGAAAAGTAGACAACATAAATGCTGAACTAAATTAAAATTAAAACAAAAAACAAAAACAAGAGAAAATTTAACATTTTAAGAACAAACAATTATTGCATTCTAGTGTATTTATTTAAAATAAAAATTAAAAAGAATAGAAAAAATAATAATAAACTTAAATAAAAATAAAAAAAAAATAAACGAAATAGAGTTATATAGGACAAACAAAAAAATATAATTATCGAAAAATACTAAAAGTGTTATGTAAATAGGACAAAATACAAACTCAGCAAAACATTTATTTAAATGATATTTCTCGTAAATATGAATTCAATAAAAATTAATTCAAAATCCGTTCTTTTATGTGGGCGTATTTATTACTAGCTTTTACCCGCGGCTTCGCTCGCGTCAAATACAGTGTATAAGGGATCGCCATAGTGTTCTTAATTTTTAAAAATTAAGTCCACTACTGGATCGCACGAATTTGCTCAGACATTGGTAGTGTCATTAGATTTTGAAAAAAAATTTATTTTTCGAAACTCTTAGTCTTTAGATGAATTAGTAGTAAAATTATCAAAATCTGTGGAGTGGTTTAAAAAAAAAGTATTTTTTGGAGAACATTTTTCAAAAAAAAATTAAATACCCCAATACATATAGGTATTCTACATTTATTTTTGAAAAAAAGTTAATGAGCTATTTTCCAAATATTACATCATTAGGGGAAATGTTTTTGAAAAACCAACAAAAAATTTATTAAAAAAATTGGTATGTAGTACATAGGTATTAACTGAGCTACTTTAACCTACATATGTGTACATTTTTGACAGAATCGGTTAAACCGTTTTCGAAAAGCCGAAAGCAAAAAAAACAAAACGGTCCTATGAAAGTTACTGTTCTCAACAATTGTTGGTAACTTTGTTTCCAGCCAATTGATAGGTCATATGGTCATACCTAAAAATCTAAATCGTTTGAGTCGTTTTCGAGAAAAATGAGCTTCAACTTTAATATCAGGTACCGTTAGATTTTGAGCTGCAAAATTAAATTCAATTTCCCTTCTGTACAATACCTAAAAAACTCGATATACCTAGTTTGAAGGAATAAAGCACACACGTTTGGGCTGTTGTAGGTGTCTGTACATACATATAGGCAGACGGATAGGCAAACAGATAAGAGAGACAGATTTTGTTGACCAACTTTTTTGGTCTTCGCTTTAGGCCAACTTAGGCCCTGATGATCTCAATAAATTCTATGCTGATACTTGTTCTAGCAGTTCTTCTAACCAGTTGCTATTGACTGACGTTTCACAAGAAAATTCCTTTAACTTTATTCATGTAACTGAACATGATATTATTCTTGCTGTGAAGGAAGTCAAGCCTTCTTCTATCGGCTCGGATTGAATTCCGCTTAAATTCTTAAAGTATATGCTTCCTTATGCAATCAAATCCCTCACACACATAACAAACCACATATTAACGACTTCAGTTTTTCGTAGCGCTTGGAAGTCCGCAATAGTTCATCCAATTCCAAAAAAAAGATTAGATCTGATATGAAGTGTGAAGATTTTCGTCTATAAGCATCCTATCATGCCTTTCAAAGATTGCTGAAATAATTACAAAAAAAGCAAATTATGTCTCACATTGATGAAGTTCACCTTCACACGCCCCTTCATTCAGGATTTCGTAAGCATCACATTCGGGAACGCTTTGATAGGAATGATCTCACATTATTGTGTCTTTTAGACTTGTCAAAGGCGTTCAATTCAGTCGACTTCAAGATCCTTCATAACAAACTAATAGTTCAATATGGATTTAGTTCATCGGCGGTATTACTCATGCTTAACTTCTTATCTGAGAGAACACAAACAGTTAAAACGTCTGTTGGGCTCTCAGGATTCCTCCAATTATCTTTTGGCATTCCCCAAGGATCTATTCTTGGGCCATTGCTCTTCTCTCTTTTTATTAATGATATTGTCTTAAACTGTACTTTTGTCAACATTCATTTGTATGCTGACAATGTTCAAATTTATATTTCGCGCCAAGAGGGTCTTCTTACGGAAGCTGTCAGTAAGTTAAATGAGGATCTTGAAAATATCTTTCGCTGGGCTCGGCACAATTTGCTTACCCTTAACCCGGATAAGTCACAATGTTTGGTAGTCTCTAAGTCATCATTTGACGTCAAAGAGTTTCCGCCAATACTGTTAAATAACAAAATAGTTCCTTACTCCAATAAAGTACGTAATTTAGGAGTCATTCTCAATAGTGAGCTATCAGCCTCTGACCATATTAATTCTGTTATTTCAAAAGTATACGGTGGTTTAGCTTTGGTTTAGCAGTAGCTTTACTTCTCAGAGTATACGGTTTGAATTAGCTAACTCACTATTGAGACCGATCCTATTTTATGCGGAAAATGTTTTCCCCAATCCTGACTCTCAGAGTTTTCGCAATATAGAACTTGCTCACAACGCTATTCTTAGATACATATAAACGCTGTAAATTCGTTCATATCTCAGATATACGTTCAAACCTGCTTGGCTGCTCTATCCAAAACTATTTAGATATGCGAAACTGTATCTTCCTCAAAAGGCTCTTGCTTTTTAAGTACCGCATTATTTATATGTAAAGATACGCGAATGTGTTCATTAAAGATCCTGCAATGTAGTAATTCCTCATTTCAACTTTTTAAATAGTAAAAGAACGTTTTTTGTCCATGCAGTAATTTTGTGGAACGCACTTCCGGTGCAGATAAAGCGAACCGGTAACCTTAACGAGTTCATTCGCCGCATAAAAATTCATTTTTCTTCTCCTCGATCTATCTTTTCCTTACTGCTTTCTTACTATTTTTATCTTTGTTCTTTATCTTTATCTGCTTCTCCTTCATATCATCGATACTTTTCATCTTTGGTTTTAATTTATGTAATCTAAATATTTTAATTAATTTTTTTTCTACTCTCTTATTTTGTCATTATTGTTTTTATACATTAAAAGTCAAAGAATTGTACGTTATAAGATATATCTTGCTGTACATATCCATAATATACCTCAATAAAAACTAAACTAAGCTTTCATCTTAATGTTAAACCTTTTTTTTCGACGAATACAAAACTTGCTGTATTTGTAAAAATGGCAGCGCATTTCAATTTTTGACTTTTAAAGCAATATTTTTGACACCTATCGTTACATTATTTTAATTTTTATTAAGATCTCTAGTTGAGAATAAAAAAATGTACAGCCGATGTTACTCACAGATAATGTAGCTTTCTATTAGTGAAAGAATTCTTTAAATCGGTTTATTGTTTTAGGCGTGAAAGCCTTACAAACAAAGACCTTTACTTTCACTTTTTTAATATTAGTATGATTAAACCGAATTAACATCAGAGCTTCAGTACATCTGTTGAATACCCTATTCCAACACGAGTTTGTTTGTGACTTTTTTTTTGTAAAAATTTAGGTTTTCCAGTTTTAGCCAAAATGTTTTAGTTTTAACCAAATTTTTCAAAAATGACTAAGAATTTTGATTTACTATGTGGGTATTCTTTGGAATACGTTATTGATAACTGCGTTCTTTAGTTTTGGCCAAAATTCCAAGTAAAGACTTAATCCAATTGCAGGTCTTAGTATGACGAAATAACTGGCAAAATTAACGTATCTTTTACAACACTGTCAATATGCTCAAAATACGGTACATAAACACTTCTTAAACAAAGAATTTGAACTTCTTTGCTTGTTTTATACAACAAAGAGTATTAGTTATTGCTCGAAAAATTTAGTAGCATGGTGCTATTGCACCTATTCCATGGTTCGCAGAAAATGCAAAACGTAACCAAAGTTTAGATACAAAAATCTTTCTACTTTTAAACTGAGACCGATAGTAGCAAACATTAGAACATTTATGCACATTTAGACTTTCAACGGAAATGCCCCTTATAATTTGGCGTCCTTAAAATTTGTTTAAAAAATATCAAGCACTAACGTTGATTGTTTGTCATTTTTTTAAGCAAATGCGTACGATCACAGCTGGTCCTGGTCGTTTTATTTTAATACTAGCTGTCCCGGTAGACGTTGGTCTGCCCCTTCGAGCAGATAGCGCGATGATAGATTTAAACATTTTGAACATTAAGCGATAAGTTTGATTTCTTAATTATATTTATATCGTCCAATTGGTTTTTCTAAAATATGAGAACATGGATGATTTTTTGAATAAATTTTTGTTTAAATCAATTAAACAAAAAAGTACGCATACGCCCGAGTGTACTATAACGTCAATGCTTTCATTAGTTTATATTTTTCATACTAAACCAACAGACATTTACTGGGAATGTGAGTCACTAATATTGAATGATTTTTGCATAAGCACGTGCAATAGCAAATAACTTCAAATTCTTTGTTTAAGAAGTGTTTATGTCTCGCATTTTGAGCATATTGACAGTGTTAAATTTTGCTACATATTTTGTTAAACTAAGACCTCCAATTAATTAAGTTGCTTGTATACAGATGTCCGTTATTTGTATTTCAAAGCAGTTATCAATGAAATATTTCAAAAAAAAAAAATACCCACAAAATAAATCAAAATTGTTAGCAATTTTTGAAAATTTTTGTAAAAACAAAAAAGGTTGGCTAACACTGGAAAACCCGATATACGGGAGCTACCGTTAGGTTTTTATTTTGTCCGTTTTTTAGGTTAGCATTTATACTTTGTAAATATTTAGTTTGGTTTTTTGTCGAATTTATTATTTAAATATTATTCTGGTCTTAATTCAATATGTTAAGGAATCATTATTTTACTATCACATACATATTAATTTTATGTGTTACTGTATTTTCCTTTCAATGTTTTCGTGTAGCGTTCACAAATTTAAAATACTAAATAATAAAACAAAATCGACATATATTTGTTTGTGTATTGAACAATTTTGTTGACATTAAAACAAACACAAAAAAATAAAAAGATGAATGTAATCGGCAAAGCCGTTATCAAGTTATAGCGTGTCCAGAAATAAGATTTAATTTTTATATACATGAATAGATTTAACTTAACGAGTAAATGTATTTTTGTTTAAATCACGCCCCTAAAAGTGGGCCTAATAACTATTAAATTTTTTTTTATTTATTTGTTTGTGGGTACCATAAGTTTTTAAAACTACAATTCTCTGTTCTTTTATAAAAAGTTTTATGCCCTGCCCACTTATGCCACACCCGAAATTGAAAATTTTTCTTGTATACACAAGATATAGTAAGTTTTTTTTTATTATTATTTGAAGGGAACGAATTTGATGATTCAACCGCAAAACAAGCATCTAAAGAACCACTTCTTACGACCTTTCTGCCAAACAAAAAAGACACATCCAAATTGATTAAAACACATTTCTTAACCAAACAACAAAATCTATGGAGAAACTATCAACACCACTATTCTAGTTTTAATTCAAGTAGCCAACCGACTATCCACACAACTGTTCCTTCATCACCCAGAAACACCTGCTCGAACGAAAAGATGTTATATGTCATCTATGCAATAGGGATACACTGTCCATCCCTCACCTAATATTTTCTTGTAATGTTGCAAAATCTATGACACTCACTGTTACTAAAAATAAGCCTTTAGCAAATATTTTAAAAGATCCTTCTGAAGTTAACATTAAGCTAGTCAACACAATTTTGAAAACGCTAAAAATTGAAAAACATACATATATAAACCTATGTTTATACAACTTTATCTTTTCATTTTCAAAGCTGATAGTCCTGGTAGCTAATGCTTTAAATATTATTATGTAATTAATTACATTGTAATAAAATAATAATAATAATACTTAGTTTCGACTGATTGACACAAAATTTTGGGCTTGTAACTTTATTATAATAACCGTAAATTTGCAAAGTGTTTATACTTTCTTATAAGAAGTGGGCGTCAGCTGAGCTTTTTTGCTTATTGCACAAGATTACTTATTGTAGGGGAGAGGGGGGCAGTTTAGGACAGGGGCAGCTTTGGACAACGTTGAAAAATGTATTAAAACAACAACTTCCAACTACTAAAATAACAATTTGCATTGGCAACTCCATCTACGGAAAACATCTGATGACATTTGGAATGATTCCAGATTTCCAAAAAAAAAAAAAAAAGAATTGCGTTTTTAGGCGGCTGTTGTAATTTCTTTCGTTCTCAGTCGTAAGCATTTCTCTTCATAAAGAATTGTGCTACATACACAGCAGTATTTATTTGTTATGCTTATTTATTTTGTGAGTTTATTAAATAAAAGTAATAATGTTTAACATTGTTTTTAAAGAAAATATTAAGTTCTTAGTCTGCAAAGCCTACTCGGGGCACTTCTGGACATAACATTTGGACAGTCTATTTTGATAGTTTTTAGCGATATGTTTGATTTTATTTTGTTTAGGCCAATCCCTGTAACTATGGTCAGAAATTACAAGAAGAAGACGGATACCACTATCAATGAGGCTGATATGTTAAAAGCTATGCAACTTGTTTTGGACAAAACCATGACCCTCAGGCGAGCTGCAGCTTCTTTTGGGATCACAAAAAGTACTCTAAGCTATCGCCTTAAGAAAAAAATGAGCAATATAACACCAAAAAGTGACCAGTACTCCTCCAAATACACTGTTGCCCAAAAATTCAACAACTCGGAAGAATCTATGCTAGAAGACTACCTCTTAAAATCATCTAAAATGAATTATGGCCTGACATATCTCCAAGCAAGATTTCTTGCTTACCAGTACGCTAAGGCCTTACACAAGTGCCCTGAGCTATGGGAGCAAAACCAATCTGCCGGAATTGACTGGATGAAGAGTTTTATGAAAAGACATCCTAATCTGTCATTACGAAAACCTGAAAACACCAGTTTATCTAGAGCGACCAGTTTTAACAAACATAATGTGGAGGAATTCCAAAATAATCTAGAAAGGGCTCTTCAGAAATCTTTATTCACAGCGGACAGGATATATAATTTGGATGAAACAAGCATTATGACAGTTGTTCAAGCTCCCAATATAATAGCCAGATGTGGGCAAAAGCAAGTTGGGCAAAATGTTTCGGCAGAAAGAGGGCAGCTTGTTACAATGTGTGGCATTGTGAACGCAGCAGGAAATTCTGTGCCACCTGTCTTCGTTTTTCCAAGGGCAAGGTTCCACGAACATATGCTTCTAGGTTCGCCAAACGGTTCGATAGGACTCGCTAATAGTCCTTCAAGTGGATGGATGACGAGTCAACTATTTTTGAAAGTCCTTGAACATCTGCAGAAATATACGAGGTCCAATAAACATGATCTGATTTTGCTGCTCCTCGACAATCATGAAAGTCATTGTAGTTTAGATGCCATCAACTTCTGCCGAGACAATGGCATTGTTTTAGTGACCTTTCCACCCCATTGCACCCACAAGTTGCAACCATTAGACGTTTCTGTAATGGGGCCCTTTAAAAAGAAACTCTCTATTTCACAAAATGATTGGTTACTCGGTCATCCAGGGAAAACCATAACAATTCACGATTTATCTGCGATAGTGACACCAGCGTACAACAGTTCTTTCACTCCAAACAATATATTATCCGGCTTTAGAACAACAGGGATCTTTCCTTTTTCAAGGAATGCGTTTGGTGATGAAGACTTTCATTGTTCCGAAGTTACAAACAGGATTATTGCCACACCATCCGAAGGGTCTGTTACATTTGCACAACCACAAGCAAATGATGGAAGTGATAACGCTGAGCAATGTTCAATAGCTGAGCAGCCAACAACAACAACATCAGGCCAAACCGATCAAGTTTGCTCCCCAGAAATGATAAGACCCTTTCCAAAAGCCCCTCCGCGAAAGGAAGGATCGCGAGGACGAAAAAAGGGGAAGTCACGTATCCTTACTGAAACACCAGAAAAGAACGAAATACAAGCAGCTTTCCTAGAAAGACAAAATAGGTTAGCAAAGTCGGGGCTTAAACAAAAAAAAAAAGCAGTCAAGCAAAAGTCTGCATCAAAGAAAACCAAAATAGATTCCAGTTCAGATGACACAAACGAAGACATTCTTATCTATGCTGAATCAGATTCGGATTTTATAAATGAGGAGCTTGAGGAAGAAAATACAATTGATTTGCAATCATCTTCTTTGAATGTTGGGGATTTTTGTTTAATCAAATGTTCATCGGAAACTAATCACTCGTTCTCCGTTTTTGTTGCTAAGATCCTGGAAAATAATGACACATTTTTTACCGTTACATTTTTGAAAAAGAAGTCAGGATTTACCAAGTTTTATTTTCCTGAAAAAGAAGATAAGTGGCCAGTTCCAGTTGTCGATATACTAGTTAAACTTCCATCGCCAAATGATGCAGGAAGCACATCACGTACCTCAGGAATGTTTACATTTAAATTTGATTTTTCAGGTTTTAAATTAGGTTGACCAAGTAATTTAATTTTGTGATTTTGATTTTTATGAAATTCATTAATTTTTGTTTTTTTTTTCTGTGGTAACTAGATTTTAGTTATAAAGACTTAAGTATGAACTTTGAGACTGAAATTTAAAAATTGAATTATAAGATACAGTTTCCTATTACCTACTTTTATTAATGTTATGGTTTTTAAATAATTTATTTCCGTTAAATAAAAAGAAAATCAACTAATTTAAATGCTTTTTATAGACATGTCTAAAACTGCCCCATGGCTGTCCAAGACTGCCCCCCTAGGGGGGCAGATTAGGACACTTGAAGTACTTTTTTAAAAAGGTACAAAAACATAAATAGAATAATTATATTCAAATGATAGGGCATCATATACCTTGACTTTGCCTTAAACAACATTATAATTCAAACATCAAAGCGATTCTTCCATATTTAAGTGATCCAGATGGATTTTTGCGAAAAGCGTCCAAGGGTGCCCCCCTCTCCCCTAGTTAAACTAATGTAGCTTTCTATTACCCGGCCTGTTCAGATAAAAGTCCATCAAACATAGACTTAGTAGTTGACATTAGCCTTTCTCAAATAGATGTCTCGGTTAAGACATCAAATTATTACTCACTTTCCGTTTCGAGTGGTATTGGAGAATACTCAGTTTGCACTAGCTCAGTGCTGCAAAGAGGCATATATGCTACGGCACGTGTCATTTTCTAGAATCTATTTGCAAGTTCCGAACTTGAGTCCCAAAACGCCAAGCAAGGGTTTAGAATTACCGACCCTTGGAATGAAAATCCTCTTTTTTGCAGGAATATCCTCTAATAGTCTCTAAACCATTTTCTTTTTCTCCTTAATACTCCCTTTACACTATTACAAATAAGTTGTTTGTTTGTATAATAAGATTGCACTCAAATGGTTATCACTTCCCTTATCATCGATTAACACAGTGGAAGGAGATAGTTAAGGAGATAAAAGGAAACATCGGGGTTGAATGTCTTTATATCGCAACGGGAGGAAAAATTGAGTTTGACAAAGCTTTCCCAATATGTGTCGTGTGGTTAAAAAGGAGTCTCTGTATGTTACATCCGATATTGGGATCGGGAGCAGAGTGATGAGTATTCCAAGCGAAGCGAGATATTCCTGATTGCTAACGTCACTTCAACAGCTTTGTCGCTACTTCAACTCTCCTCAGCAAAAACCTAGAACGGCTTGGAGATGACTTCAGGTTAAAAAAAAAACAGATTCTTCTCGTTAAGGGAGTTAAGGCTTAAAAAAATAATACGGGCAAGTGCGAGTCGGACTCGCGCACGAAGGGTTCCGTACTATTATCTATAAAAAGGAGCAAAAAATCACGTTTGATGTATGTGAGCCCCCTTAAATTTTTATTTTATTAAGTTTTTAGTATTTGTTGTTATAGCGAACACAATAATACATCATCTATCAAAATTTCAACTGTCTAACTATCACGGTTCATGAGATACAGCCTGTTGACGGACGGACAGACGGACAGCGAAGTCTCAGTAATAGGGTTCCGTTTTCACCCTTTGGGTGAAGAGATGTCTAAGTGGAACAAATACTTCCGTAATGGCTGTTCACGACGTCAAATATGTGTTCGTTCCACAGAATGCGGTTTGTAATTCACACACCTAGAACGCAAAGCGGTTCGGTTGCCTTTATGCAAATGCCACTCATGAAGGTTATGCTTTAACGACAGAAGGTAGCGTTTGAGCGGATGAGCTTATCATACGCTGCCGTTGCAGTTCCGGGTCTGGAGAGCAGGATTGTGTATCGATTAAACGATTATAAAAAGCTGAGGGTACCCTCAGATAAAATATTAAGTAGATTAGAAGTCATACAACAGATAATTTATAAAAATGAGAAAGAGAGTCGGAAACAGATCAGACTTAGGTACAAGTCAAGTGCTTTTGTTGATTAGACATCATTGGTTATCGTAACGCACATACTGAAAATAACTAAAATTCTAACACCTGCTTAAAGCTATTGAAAAAGATTTGAAAACTCACCTGTTGAGTGCTATTGATAGGTTCTATTTCCTTTTTCCTCCTGTGGTGGAATCCACTTAATAGTGGTATTTGATAGTCACTAAATTTTGCTACTAAGTAAGATAAGCACAACTGCTTCCAAAGTTTGAGTCAATTTGTTTCAATTTTCTACTGCCGGATATTGCCAACACTTTTGTTGCGAACGCTTACCTTTATTAGTTTTTTTTTTGTTACCGTTCTTTTGGTCTTTCTAATGTGTCCTTCAAAATGTAACCGTCTTTTAATCATAGTTAAGTTTCAAAAATCCTGTGAATAATATAGAAAGGATATGTTTTACAAAAATACACACAACATCTCTGTTGCGTTGGTTTTATTAAAATCTATCAACAATAAATAGTCCCTCCTTTATCAAACTGAATCAATAGGTGGCCACATATGTGCCAAATCAGCTAATGTTACCTCAAACAAAAGATCGCAGTACTGTTGCAAAAGATCTATAAAAACATACAAATGATGATAAGCTTAAAGCAAAAAACAAACTCTTTATAATACTCACAATTAGAATCCTTCTTCCATTCATCTAACAATTTCTGCTTACAATTGATCTCTTTTATGATTAGCGCTCTCTTGAATTTCGTGACATTTTCATTTAAGTTCGACCAACTCTTTATAATTGAAGATGGTGTAGCTTTGAGCTTCGCTTTGAAGTCCTGAAGCTTGGGAAAGACTTCTCCATTCAAAAGAAACATACCGAAGTAACTGTGGAAAAAGAAACAAATTAAAAACCAAAATCCTTTTGAAGGTTAGTCTCTCACCAGCAAGCCTTTTCACTTAGCGGCATTTCCACTTCGGCTAGAGGTATCTCCCAGGCGGCTTTTCCAAAGGTCGCATCCACAAAACAGTACACCTTTCCGTCGTCAGCATTATATTTTGGTAGAGGGTCTTCTTTAATCGTCCGAATATTGCACAATCTGGGAACGTATAGTAGCAACCATTCCGGCTCTATTGCAGTAACTCCCCGAATGAACATCTTTGTGGAGTCTCCGTTTCGAGTTTCATAGGCTTCCTGGTAGATCACCCATGTGGCTTGCTTTTTTCTCAATACCGAAGACGAGTGCACAAAAACGGGCTCCTCCATATCCAAGCAGTTATACGCGTATTTCATCTTTCTCCTTTGGTCTTTATCATTGATATCTTCAAGTGGCACCTTCCTTGCCACTCGGTCACCCATACCGGCGAGTAGAATCTGACGTAGGAATTTGGCTTGTTTGTCGGTGGGAGGAACCATTTCTGGATCTACACAGAGGTCAACGTTTGTCATGTTCAAATTTATTTCATTCGTCAACTGTACACGGAGTTTGCGTACTTCTGTGATAGCTTTGTGTCGCAGACCATTATCACTGCAAAACGAATGCAGTTCACCCTTGGAGCCAGCGTATTCCGCAGCCCCTACAGCCCTCAAGAGAACCATGGGATCACCTAGAAGTTCAAAATTTCCTGTTGAAGCCCATGACAAGCGACGTCGCTGCCATCTATTCAACGCTACCCCACCATCATTTGTTTCCTTGTCCTTCGAATCCATTTCGATGAGAAGTTCCTGAACGGAAAGTGCTGCCACCAAACAAACAGTATATGGAAGCATATTCTGCTGATGACTCAAAGCAAGCATTTTGCCAAAACGAGGAGCTACAGGAAAGCGTGATATGACATGACCCAACTTTGTCACAGGCGGGACACATTTAGGATCGTCAGGATTTTCTTTTGGTCCTAGTGCTCCCAACACAATCAATCTGGATTCTGCAGCTTGAAGCTGCTCTACATCTGGGGGCGATGGGAACGGGAAGTTTATGACTCTGTCGATTCCCATGCATCTCATCTGCATCATGAGATCATCGACTGGTTTCTTTTGAATATCTGGCGTGCTAAAGGATTCGAATTCATCATTGTAGACTGCACTGGAGTAGAGACGATAGCAATGTCCAGCACTTGTTCGGCCAGCTCTACCAGCTCTCTGATCAGCCGAGGCTTTACTTGTGAATGTCACAGTAAATGCACTGACTCCGGTAATTTTGTCATATAAACGAGTCTTTTGGCGCCCAGAATCTACCACGTATTTAATGTCTGGTATGGTGAGAGAGGTCTCGGCCACGTTGGTGCTCACTATGCATAACCTACATCCTTCTGGTGGAGGCTGGAATATTCTACTTTGTTTTTCAGAAGACAGAAGCGAATATAGAGGCAGTACCCAAAGGGGCTGGGAGGTTCGGATTTCATCTTCGTCTTCATCATCGTCATCACCCTCGAGGTCTTCCTTATCTTCTTCAATATTTTCCAGTTCCTGATCATCTTCATGCAAGTCAGCTTCTGTGTCATCGCCAGGAAGTTTATAATCATCCAAATTGATCTTTGGCAAGGAAATCTGGGATACAAATTTCTTTTTTGACCTTTTAACATTTTTTATTGCTTTTTTTATATCAAATTCGTCGTCATCTGCTTCCAAATATTCTTGTGGTGTGTCATCTTTGATTTCAACCGATGCTTTCTCTACGGGCTTATATGGAAACATCTTCCTAAGCCTTCTCACCAAGTTGTTAACCTCCTGCTGCCCGGTGACGAAAATTAAAATCCCACCTTCAGGTAGCTTTGAATGGATCTTAGTGGTTTTCTTGAAAGCCTCTTCTACATAATTATCGGCCGTTGTCTTCTGGAAATGGATTGTAACAGGAAACTGACGTGCTTCCACTTTCAGAAGTGGTGGAGGAACTCTAAACAATTTTGAGTTTTCAAGAAAATCTTCCACTTTAAGTGTGGCTGACATAATTATCAACTTCAGGGAATTGCCACGCTTCACTCTTAAAGGAACAATTCGCGACAGCAGACCAATTAATATGTCTGTATAGGCACTACGCTCGTGGGCTTCATCTAGTATGATCACCGAGTACTTCAGAAGCATGAAGTCGGATTCGATCTCCTTGAGGAGCACACCGTCGGTCATGAACTTAATCTTTGTTTGATCAGTAACGTTGCCCTCGAAACGAATAAGATAAGAAACCTCCTTTTCGCTGAGATTCATCTCTCGGGCTACACGTTTGGACATGGATATGGCAGCAACTCTTCGAGGCTCAGTGACTCCGATCATTTTGTGCTCCGCATAACCAGATTCGTACAAGAACTGGGGGATTTGTGTTGTTTTTCCGGATCCCGTTTCACCTGCAACTATTACAATGGAATTTTCATTTATAACTTCCATGATAGATTGCTCTTCTGCCAAGATAGGGAGTCTTAAACGAGCGGCTTGAATCTGTGGATCACGATTCACTGCGATATACACCGCAGGTTTGGCCGAAACTGGTGGCTTAGTTACAGCAACTTTTTCCTCTTTTTTTACAGGTTCCACGGTTTTCTCTACTTCTGGAACAACCTCATCATTTTCCTCTCCCGAAGACGACTCTTCAGCTTCCAATCCAATTATATTGGGGTTCTTCTTCTTCGATTGTGTTTCTCCATCGCTGTCACTTTCATCCCCATCGTTATAACCCTTTAAAAGTTCCATACGTTTGCGTTTATTTACTCCAGCTATGCTACTTATCCGTCCTGCATCATCCTCTTGCTGCTTAAGTTCCTTCTTACGTTTTTGCTTCTCTTGTATGGCCTCAATATTGCCAAAGTTCTTAACACCGATTGTCTGCACTTGACTGATGGATT